>CM060931.1:53356449-55756449 GCA_030765085.1 Allium cepa | reverse complement strand
TTCCGAACTACTTCAACACTTAAAGCTTTTGAGACACAAAGAACGCTTCAAGGAACTTCACGAAGAAATCATACACGTCCAACATGGATTCAAAGATTTGGATCGACATTGAAGTTTAGGCTACTTGTTCTAAGTCACTTGTAACTCAAAGTGTGTTGTAATCAAAGTGTAATTGTATCAACTTGTAATCAAATCGTCAATAAAGATATTCAAAGTGGACGTAGGCTCCTCCTTAAGCCGAACCACTATAAAATTGCTGTTGTTTACTACTTTTCTGCTATTATCTGCTTATAGTCTGTTCCCGAGCTATCGGGTGGTGCTTTCACAATTACCTTCTACACACCGGGGTGTTAGCGTTCAATTTTTAGCGTTAACAATATCTTTTGGTAAGTTATATATATGCCTTTAAGAATGTAATTGGAAGTTATACAAGTTTTTTCTCAATTCTTTTAATTAATTAATGGTTCAATAATTACGTCTTTGTTTTATAAGTTACAATTTCAAATTATCTTTAGCTTTCATTCATATCCTAGCATTAAATTACTTATTTTAATTAAAGGTTCCAATTATTAATTAACTTTCATTTTACCACACTAATTTGAAACTGTAAAATAACGGAAACTTAAGAAATTAAATACCGGGTTTAATTTCAAATCATTATAAAGATAATAGATAAATACACTCTTACAAATTTATATATATATATATATATATCAAATTATATTTAAAACAATTTAAAATTTATATTTGTTAATCAAAACAATTCTGCAGTAAGACTGCTACAGTGGCCTTCCCACTTCGAAACTCGAAAATGAAAGTCGATGATGCGTGCACTCATCACCGAAATTATTTTCCAGCGACGGAGAGGGGAGTATAACTTATTTCTTTCCAGAATTTCTTTAAAACCATACTTTCAAATTATATTTATATTAGAAAATATTTCTAAATACTATTATTATATTTCAAAATCCTTTGAAAGCAATTTTCAAAATCCCGGACTTAAGTTCTAAAATTTCCAAATTTTCATTGATTTTATTTTCAATCTTATTTTACCTATTATTTATAAATTTTATTCCTAACAACCAATATATTGCAACCAAGTATAATCTTTATAAAAATTTATTTTATATATATAGAAAATATAATAGGCAATACTATTTCATTCACCCACTACAAGAAAAGTTTATTTCTATAACGCAAATAGATAGCGCTTTTTGCTATAGCGTTATTGTTCCTTTTAATTTGTTTTACTTTAGAATATAGATACGTTATGTAACACTTTTCATAAAGCAGGATCCCCAATTATTTCATTGGCCGCTTCTTTTCGAAATTATTTCCCTCTTCCACTTCAAGTTCGTTCGACAAATTAATACCGCCTTATTTTTCACCGCCATCTCCTCATCCTTTATCTTTGTCTTCAACTTTCATCGAACCTTATCCGCCACTCCCCTCCCTTGCCTTGGGTTCCATACATGGAGACGGATTCTTTTCCCCTAATTGGAATCTCACCGTTGTCGAACACAAGCCCAATCAACTACTAGATCGGGATGTCTAAATCTCCTGCAATTTCACAAGCCCTAAATCGAACCAACATGCATCAAGAAATATGCTGGGAAACGGTATGATTTTTTCAAACCCTACATTTTTTTGTAACTTCTGCAATTTTCCAAAATTATTAAATTATTTATTGATGGTTCAGGTTGTGATTATATAGTTTCTTGTACATAAGCTAGTAGTAAATAAAACCAGTGTTTGCTTAACCGAATGAGTATGTTACAAAATTAAAGCTGAGGCATGTAATTTGCAACCCAATTAGGCAAAAGTATGATTTAGATATTCGTCTTAGCTTTGAGGTTGTGTTAGTTGAGGTATGTAATCATGATTTGGTATAAAAATAAAATCATTTGGTACCATTTGCCAAATATGAGGTAAGTAACTTCTGCACCAAATTATAGCATCCACTAATTAACCATTATAACATCAATTCAAAGGAACAAAAGAAGAAAAAGGGAAAGAAGCATACATAAATGTACACTACTGTAGAAATGCACACGGATGTACATTAGACTTTATCCACTACTTTGGAAATGTATACTGTAAATATTCCCTCTGTTTATTCCTCATCTCACCCCTTCATTACCATAACGAGCTTTATAAAAATACATGTCGCTTTCTCTATATAGGTGACATCATTCAAACTAGTTTCGTGATTGATTATTAATTTTTCATTTTAGACTTAAGCTAAATTGAAAAATAAAATAAAATGTTGTTGTAAGCTAATAAATTGCTACTTCTAGTTATACTGAAGTTCTAAATGATGTTTATGCACATTTATGTCTTTTATATTTGTTTTGCAAATTTGACCGATCTTGCTGGTTTGGGCTACAAATTTTTCCTGGGCTAATGGTTAAATATTAATCTTTAGTGGATTCATTATATATAGAGGCTGCTACTTCATTATCTTCATCTCTTATATTTTGATTAAAACAGTTTTACTATCATGGCTTTTTGTTTGTGCCATATTACAAAGTATCTTTAATAAAATTCCATGATCAAGAACCATTTTCAATATCAAATCATGGAATTTTGATATATGCTTTTGTCGACTTATGTCAAATTAAAGTTAAGTTATGACTCAATAAAGTCAGTCTTTTCACTGTAGACGTTATAACATTGATTTTTCTTCAATGGATGCTTAGTATGTTTGATCATGTTAAGTGTTTCTAAGAACAATATATTTCGCTGAACATCAACCTTTTCCCATGGCCTTGTTCTATAGTTAGATGATTTATTCATGATATGGTGTTAATCTTTGTGAATGTAGAGGTTCTTTTCTCATAATGATCGTGTATCCATTTTAATGATGTTTTGTGTTTGTCATATTGAAGTTATATTTTGGATAAGAGCTTATTATAGTAAGATCTTGCTTTATTTAGTTTGCCACCTAACTACTTCATTTTTTGAAATTGATATTTAAATATTTACGGATGGTTAGTTTTCTAATGTCAACCGGAATCAAAATTGTAGAGTATCATCCCATGTGACTGATTATAATTGTTGTTATAAATGTCGACTGTGAAGTATGAACAAACAAGGTGATAATTTATTTGAGAAATGTCTTCTTCTATTTTAATTTAGTTGTGGTCATCTTTTTTTTTCCTTTTCTTTTCTAAAAATACATAAAACAAAATTTTACTCCTAAGTCACCAAGGATTGTGCGCACATGGATATTCGAAAAAGAGGATATATGTCACTATCAATATTTGAACTTTACACACAGATATATCACAACAAAATAACAATGGTCAACCTACAAAATGAACAAAACAACAATGCTCAACCTGCTCAAAATCAAGAAGTTCAAAATCAGCTTAGGGTAAGTCAAGATGATATATTGCAGATATATCATGCAATAATTAGTAGTTATAAAAGTGTACATATAAACAGACATTGCAGACGAGGTAAGCTCACTACCTACTTTTTTAATATTATTCTTCGGTCTAAAAGAATTGATTATCCTTCGATATAAAAAGAATTGTTGTACCTACTTGTGTATTTTGTATGTGTTTCATATACATGTTTTAGACAATTTATTGATATGCGATTCTTAGTGATTCCAAGCTGATCCGATGTATTTATACTTTTCACAACCATGCTTCATATTTTTAATTTTATTTATGCTTGGACTTGAAACAATTTTGGTATGTCTTTCATTTCTTAGTTTACTTTATTTGGACTCATGCATGCATAACTGAAACTGTAAAAATTTAACCAATTTTCTCATCAGTATTATAATCTTGGAATTTAACATTGCATGCAAGAGAACCTAAATACTTTTTTGAGTTCTCTTGTTTGAGCTTAAAAAGGATATAGCTAACGTCTTAACTACTTCTGCTTTATAATTCATTTGTATTTTTATGGCATGAAGTTATTATTTAGTCTTGGATGCTTTCATTATTTTCATGAAAAAAAATACTTGCACTTGATCTAAACAGGCAAGTTGGTTTTTTTCTTTTTTTTTACTTTTCGAGCCTCTTGGGTGCAGTAAAACATTAATTGTTGAGGCTGTCGCAAATGAATCGATGCCAATTTCATTCATATCAAGGTGCATAATGATTTTCTTTAAACTATCTTTTCTTCATCCACATTTCTTCCCTAAAGCATTCTGCATTTTTTTCCCTGATAACATTTTTTATTTTACCTGTCGCCTTGCAATTATGTGCTTCCTTTGTGCATGACTCTTTAAACTTAACTAGAGTAGAAGTATGTCTACTTAGGGAATGATCACCAAAATGAATCCTAGATTCTTGAAATTTGTTCTCCCAAAGATTGTTCACGAAAACCCTGTCAATTTTACTGCGTATAGAGAAGTTATTTCCACCTCTTCAAGTGAAAAAGTTACCAGTGAATTCAGGTTTATATAAATTTAAGGTTGAGATGCAGTTCATGAAATCAACATCTTCCATTGAATTTTAAATGCCAATATTCTCTGTCTTGAATGGACAAAATCGCGTTTAAATCACCAATTAAAATGCAGGGTAAGATGATTTGTTTGGATCGATAATTGATATACTGCCATAGTTTCGCTCTTTATTCTATAGATCGTAACCTTGCATCACATTACATATGAGGCTAAGCCCTATGGCATTATGCCAAATAGAAGTAAGATATACATGTTTACTCGACTCATTTTCTGTCTACTTTTTATTAGATACAAGATTTTGCTCATCTCTTGCATATAACAAAATCATTTTATTAAAATAAGGTTGTTTTGTCTTCTAATATTTGGTTCATTTTATTTACTATTTATACTCCTTCGAAACATTTAACCAGAGTCATTGTTTTTGGAAGGTTCATCTATCATCTATATGAGGACCTGGGTTTTGTTTGAGTAGTTTGCAACATATTAAATAATCACTCTAGCAATTTTATAGCCTTTTCTCATCTTTTTAAGTAATACTACTTATGTTATGCCCATTCAGGGTACATTGGCCACAGCCTACTTATTGAGCGGACAATGGTAAATGGCATATTATACAATATCATGATGCAGATCCACTATAAAATTTCATTTCCATCTCTATGAAAATGATTAAGTTATTCTTGGTATTGAACATTAATTTCATTGCATCTGACTTCTAATTTAGTATTATTATTATTTTTTGATCTAGAAAAATATGCTCATGATTGCATTAATATTATTTTTTTGTGGCTTATAAATTTATTCATGATATATAGGTACTTACCAGCTTATCCATTCAGACAATGCCTCCTATAGACCATGGCTTCTACCATAGATTGATGTACTCTTTTCTTTTGTCCCTAATAAAGCTATTGAAGCAGCAATGTCAAACACCATATGTTTAAGGCCAGTTTCCTCATCCTCCTTTTATTTTATCCGTGCATGATTTCTTTTTGATGGGGTTGAAGATGATAAAGGATGATCATTGTTCAGATTTGAAGAGGTATGTTATTATTAGTTGATGATTTTAGTTGAGACTATGTCAGTTTGGATCGAGTTCATTGCATTTTTAATTCATGTTGAATATTTGATTTGGGCAAAAGCCTAGTTTCTTTGAAGGGCTTTATTTTGCATTGCTAATTGCTTATTTTATGAATTTGCTGTTTACGTGGGACTTGGGGTTTAGACGTGGGTTCCCTACATGGCTTGCTTCAGTTTTATTTTCAGAAGCAGTGTCACATTGAGGGGTTGAGTGACCGAAGCTTTCACACTTAGTACTGATCAAGGGTCTCCAATTGAAACTAAGTTCGACACTTGGACAGTTTGATCTCATTCCTATTTTTAAAATTCCTATTTTTAAAAGGCGCAGGTGTGATGCATTCTTATAGCAAAGTCAATGGAAAACATGTGCTGATCCTGTTTTACTTGTTGGGACGATCAGAGGATGCTGGAAACTTAATAGGTAAGTTACTTCTTCAATGAGTAATTTATGTTATGGTTTTGTTAAATTTACCAAATGATTCCAACTAATTTGAAATGTTTTGTTGGGCTTTAAACATGATATTCATCTTGAGTAGCTTGTAATAATCTCAGTTGACTTAAAAGTGTAGAACTTCCTTGATCTACATGGTTAACAAAACAAGATCAGTTGAAACATCTCTATTAGTTGTTTCATATCTTATACACACATGCATTAAAGGGGGTTCGTATTATTTCTCAGTTTTCTTCTTTATTTTATATATTTATCCATTTTATGTTTTTAAAATGATTCGCTTGACCTTTTGATAAGTACAGAACCAGTTTCCAAGAACTTTAGAAGCGCTTATCATGCATGCACTTTCACCTGCAAGTGCAGAGCTACTAGCTTGTAATTTCGAAGAGATGGACCATCTTATGAGCGAAGAAGATCAGTAAGTGCATTAAATTTTTTCAGCAAGTTATATGCATCTGCAAAATAGTTTTTTAGGGTCAGAAAATTTAACGAGATGCTGCTGTAAATGCAAATGCAGGCCTGAGTTTCACCAGTTATTTTACAGCGTATTTGATGATCCTAATGCAGCAATGCTTGCTATTATCAAAGGGAAAGAAGCCTCTGAAAGCTCAACACTCTGAAGGTAAATCTTAATATCACATTATGTTGATCAAGTAAATATTGTAGTAAAACAGATCACATACGATGTTAATGTAATCACATGGAAATTAGTTTTTATGTGTTTATGCAATGAATAAAATGATAAAATTCTACGTTTCTTTTATCACCGTGCTTAGCTATAGTTTAGTGACATTTAATAAAACTAATTATACATAGAGAGGCCGATTTGGAAGTAATTTTTAATGGATATGGCTGCACTGATTTCACAAGCCAGCTAATTATACATTGAATTAAGTTTATGTGTCAAACATTAAAAATCTCTGTTGTATAGATCAGAAAAAGTATGAACATGATAGCTTGTACGGTATATGCATTAACTTTGTAATGTGACCGCACTTGGCTTAAGCCTAAGAGCACTGCACCTGTAGTGTGATATCCATTCAGTTTGAAAACAAGTATTTTTACTTATTTTCAGGTGTGAAAGAAGAAGGATGCGAAAGTTGCGGTCTTCTTTTTAATGCAAACAACCAAATATATACTTTTTTTGTCAAACTTTGCTACTATTTTTTGTGGTGTGCTTAAAACATTTGCTAGTACATTTTGATTTATGTGGTTTAAGCTAGAAGATATTATGTGTATGAATATTTGATATGTTTAATGTAATGTGTTACATCTCTATATTTATTATCTTTTATGATTATTATTGTGCTTTTTGATATTGGTATTTAATACTGCAGTTTTTTAGTAGGATGTAGAAAATTTTTGAATTGTGAAATTAAATTATAGCACTTCAAAACCGCTATAATATTTAATAGTGCCTAATGACCGCTATCAAATCTGTTAATATTAAAGATGCAGACCATAAAAAGCGCTATGGTATTACAAAAAGCGCTATAAATAATGATGAATGATAGGTCAGTGAGCGCTATAAAATAAGATATTATAGTAGAGTACAAACGCTATTGTAGCTGACTTTTTATAACGGCATATTGGAGTTGTGACAAGTCACCGTCTACAATAACCTGTTCAAATACAGCGCTAATAATCCGCTATTAACACTTTCTATAGCGCAATATTAGTGCTATCTTAGAAAAAACAAAATGTATTTTGTGGCTAATAACGAATTTCATAGCGGGCTAATAGCGCTGTGATATTAATCAATAACGCCTATTTTGCCGCTATAAAAATAAATAACATAGCGCAATATTTGCGCTATGAAATTAACAATTTTTATAGCGCTTTTTTTGTGCTATCTAATGTTGGTTGTTTTTAATCACATGTCGTTATACAGCGTTTATCGAACCGCTATAATATCCTTTAATAGCGTTTTTCGGGCGCTATTGTAGGGTCTTTTTGTTGTAGTGACCTATATAAAAACAAATATTATGTCGGTCTGTCCTATTAAGTGTTTAGAAACCCCTATTGATGTCACATCATCCCATGCACCAACCAGAGTTTATAAATACAAAATGGAACAGATTAACACAATATTAAAACCTTTTTATAACACTAACAAATACGCTCTCTCATATATATACGCTTAGTGACTCCCATAGGGTATTACTACCCTATTAATAAAGAGTCAAACCCCACAAAGCTAAGGTTTATCGCTAAACCAAAGCTCTGATACCAACTGTAACGTCCCGCCTTTTCGTACGCTTTAAATCGACACACGTGCCAATTCAAACCATACGGAAGGGCGGATTGTTATGGGGTAAATACGAAAAACAGAGAAAGAAAGAAAAAACAAAATAGATTCTCAAAGCGGAAGGATAAAATATAATAATCAAATATATACAGTTCATGAAACTATTTACAAAACATTTTATACTTCTTTATACAATAAATATCAGAGTTCACATACCAACAAATATCAATGCAGCGGAATACAGTGTAGTGGAACCATAAAATATATAATAATAATAATATTGAAATCTTCGTCTTCGTCCTCTAGAAATAAAGTCTTCGATCCTGAAATGCTCGGACTGACCCGAGCGAATTGAAAAGACAAAACACTCGAGTCAGAACTAAAAGATCTTATGTAAGTTAAATCAACAGAAATAAATATGAGGCAGTAACTCAAAAGATGCTTGGGATTTACATCTCTTAAGGATCCGTTAAACTATTTACTATGTAGTATATTTCGCTATTATAATAGTGTCTAATTGTAAAATAAATTTACTTTAAAATAGCGTTAAGGAGTGACCCAATATTCCCCTTAACACATAATATATTCCCATAGTCTATACAATACCATAATCTCCCCCGTAATGGGCGTCGTTAGAGGGCACTCCATAGGTATGGTACAAAAAAAAATCGTATAAGGCGCGCTAGGGTAGGTGACACGACACAACTAAGCAATGTCAGGGTAGATATACCAATTACGCTTCCGGACCAGTGGTAGCGCGTAGCCGCAGCTACCGCCCACCTCGGACAAACTCCCCCCTAAATCAAAAGTAAAGGTGGCCACCGAATCAATCCAAAGTCAGAGTATAGTATCGAAGAGGAGTATCCGATAAAGGGCGCTAACCCCCTTAGCCCGTCGATCGCTCCTGTTTTAGCCACCTTATGCCAAATCACGGGAGTTGGGTCCACGTATTTACCTTAGAAGAAACGCCGCCACCATCCTACTTCATTCTGGAATCCCCACCGCGTACACGGTTGTTAAAGTGGTTTTCGGAGTTGGCAGAGTGTATGACAACTTCCGATCTCGGTCTCTTTAACAACCAAACGTTATCATAACACCGCAGTCATTTAAAAATAATTATACTTTCAAAACCAGAATATATATCCATTTCAAAACCATAATATTATGATATCATTTCTTCTTTTAAAACCAAATCAATATGATATCACTTTTATTTAAAGTATATCATTTTTCAAAAATCATAGTACTTTCAAATATATATACCTTAAAACCATAGCTTCGAAACATGATTTTTAATCCTTAAATGGTTTAATAATAAATTACTTAATAAAGTAAATTAGTTTTCAATTTCTCAAATCAATTCCAAATCAGATTTGAATTCCCAAATAAACCATTTATATTTCATATATTTCAAAGTTTAAATATTTCATCATTTCAAAACTCAAAATTTTATTCATATATATATATTAAATTCACTTTACTATTATTTAGTTTTGAAATACTTAATAAATCAAATATCATTTACGTAAAATCTTTAAATTTTGAATAACAGGATATTCTTTCAATTATATTAACTTGATAATATTCTTTTAATCGACTTTATATTCATTTAAGTCCTCTAAGCTAAAATCAAGTTATAAAGATCATACCTTTTAAAATCCCAAATTCATTTATATTTCAAATAAATTTTATTCGAGGATAATTCTTAAATACTTTAATTCAAAGCAAATGCATATTTATCTTCCCACGGTTTATTTTATTTAAGACATTATACTCTATAAATAAATTTTAATAAAATAGTTAACTGTATTATATCTAAATAAAATTTAACTTTGATTTTTTCAACTTCTTTTATTCTTTAAACCAATTTTATCCATAGCTTAAATTCAAGCGTTCTATATATAAAAATAATATTTATATAATACTAAAAATCAATATTCACTAAACGAAATTTTATAAAATATTCAAACATAATTATTGGCTTATTTTATATTTCAAAGCATATTTATAAATAGTTAAAATCAATAATAAATTAGACGTTTATATAACATCAAAAATCAATATCTATATAACCCGCATTTCTTTACAA
Source organism: Allium cepa (assembly GCA_030765085.1). NCBI lineage: Eukaryota > Viridiplantae > Streptophyta > Magnoliopsida > Asparagales > Amaryllidaceae > Allium > Allium cepa. The sequence continues at coordinate 55,746,158 of CM060931.1, read as the reverse complement.
AACCATAGAAATCATTTCAAAATATTTATATATATATTCAAAATTTAATATTTATTTAACCGTATTCTTTCCAAAACCATAAAAATCCTTTCAAAAATAATTTTACATATATACTGCGGTGCCTGTATATAATTTTCTATCCTATGGTCAAGTGATACGGATATTTATCATTTCAATCCGTAATTTAAAAATAAAAATGCGGTTGTATATCATTTCAAACCACAATCCCGAATGAAATGAAAATGCATAATAACTTGCAGTTTATATAATATAGAACACATCATCCATTCACCCAATATCAATCATCAACCAATTTATTGCAATCGTCATCAAATTTAAACAAAACATCAATATAGAGCATATAAAATATAACAGGTATCAACGAACAGTTTATATTCAAAAATAAATTAACAACTGTTTAACTACCAGTTTGTATGCAAAAATAAATAAATTTTAACTATCAATTTAAATGCAAAAATAAAAATTAAATAACAATTTAATTTGAATAAATGCAATTTAACTGAGATGATGATTAATAATATGCCAAACAACCATAAATAAAATTTAAAACATATCATATATCAATTTAACAAACATAAGAAATTTTAGAAGTTGTGAGTGGGTTAAAACACTCACCTTTTGAATTTAAATTGAATTTAAATCCAATTTAAACCCAAAATTTGCACAGTCTCCAAATCCTACCAAACCGGCGTTTTATTACGATCCTAACAAAAAAATCGTGCATGAAACGGAGTTCGTATGTGAGAGTTATTCACGTTAGAACATACTGAAATCAAAATTTAAATAAATAAAAGAAAACAAACTCTCACCCTTAATCAATGCCACGTCGTCCCTCGTGAACAGCGCCATCGTCTTGCAGTACGTGATTTCCAGGACCGAACCCTAGCCGCCACAAAGATTTGAAATTTCGACGCCACCCCAAGCCATGCCACGTCGATCAACCCTCGCCGCCGCTCCAATCACCTCAGGCCGACCTACCCGATGGCTCGCGGCCCCCCCTAGATCACCAGAAAACAAACGACCACCGTTCCTTCCTCCTCAAATTTGCCGTGAATCCAAACGCCAATAGAAGAGAATAGCCGTATGGATCGGCCTGCCTCGACACCCTCTTCTCAACCATGCCCTCTGGTCGTCGAACCGTTGACAATCCGCCGTCGAAATCTCCAAAAATCAAAACGAACGGCCGAGGTTTAACATGAATTTCAGAGCCAACGATGCAACGAATTGAAAAACAAATTACACCATTGAATTACGCTCGTCGAGAGCTTCATCATATATTTTTTTTAGATTTTTCTGAGGACTTTGAATTTTAGGCTTTGGATTTGATTTGAATTTGAAATTGGATCTCGGGTTAGCATCCATTGACGAAGAGAAGGAACTGATGAAATTTTACACGCAGATAAAAGAGAATAGGCGGAGGCTAGGGTTTAGCAGGGTATTTATAGATAAAGTTGGAAAAGAATGGACTGGATCCGAATTATAAGCGTACTAAACGATAATTGGCCCCAAAAAAACCCGTTCCGACTCCGGAACGAAATTGGGTCAACCCATATATCAAAATAGGTGTTTTAAAATATTCTAAACCCAATGGAAAAGGTTTCACGTCCAAATTCCATCGTATGGAGAAGTTATGCTGAATTCAAATTTTTTCCAAATTGATTTCAATTTGTCGATTTCAAGGCGTTTCAAGCCCGTACGCTCAAACGACAAGTCCGATCGCTATGAAACTTGAAATCCTACAATAATTCACCGATACGGATACGATGAAACTAGTTTTGTCGAAATCCGAGTCAGTGGCCAAAATGGCTATTTTTATATTAATTAAATACATTTATAATGAATTGATTAAATCCAAATTTTAAATTTCAATTTTAACATTTGAAAATTTTATCCCTTTATAATTCTTAAACATATATATAAAATTTAAACAAATTTAGATGTCCCCTAAATGCTGATTCAGTTTTCACTTCCAGCGTTAAATTTCAATTTCATTAAATTGAGGGATTATAAATTTCCAAAATTCCATTGAATTAAATTTCATTCATATTATTCAATTCATTATTACACCGGATGAGATTATCATTGGATTCAAAATTCATTACATTACTATTCTCACGATTCCTCTAAATTCCCCTTTTAATATTTAATTCATTTAAATGCAATTAGACCTTTTATTTAATTTTATAAATTCCAATAATTTAATAAAGCTTTATTCCCGATCCTTATAACTCAATAAATTTGTCAAATATGAATAACCTTAACAATACTTACAAATATTATGTTACTTACATTAACGTAATATTAAATGTTGAATTTCATTTATTTAAAATCAATTAAATTTATCATTAAATTAATAAATCTTTTAAATCTTTACGTTAACCAATAGTCATATGGAATTTATGTTGTCTCCAATTTTTAATTACCATCAGTTAAAATCTTACATTAGTTCCATAAATTTATATGCACTACATCAGTTACTGCATTTATCGAATTCCAATTTCGCAATCACTTCCAATCCATTAATTGGTATTGCATTGACTTTTAAACTTATTAGCTTATACCAACACTATTATCATTAATTGTAAAATGGATTACAAATTTTGAATGATTACTATTTATTATTATTGCTTAATGATAAATTCAATATTTGCATTGGTTTTGCCTATATTAAATTAATTACCCATATTAATTAAGGTTTCAAAACAATTAATAACATTTCCTTAGTCCAAGCCCTTTTTACCAATTATTTCCCTTCAATTAAATTTATGTTTCTATTAATACTTACATTTACACTTTATCATAATTTTAATATACCCATTCTAACAACTCTTAACCCTCATCTTTACGTTTCACACACTTATAATATTTAATTACATTTATTACAAATAAATGTTGGCATTTATTCCTATTAATTAATTCAATATTTACAGCCACTTATTTACAATTCCTTCCATTTATATAGTAGCGATTCACTATTCAACATTTACTTTAATATACTCATTTCCTATTTTAAACCAAATATAACAAATTTCACTATTCATTATTATATTAATGAATTCCATTTTAGTTAATATTTGTTATTAATAATTCAAAAATTCAACATTTCTATTTCCCATATTAAACTTATAACAAAGTATGCCAAATTTACATTATTTCGATTTATTGCCATATAAATATTAAATTGTTAAAATTTAAGTACAATTTCTTCATCTAAGTTCTACATTCGCTTCAATATAAATTATAAGATTTTCATTTTCTTTCTTCATTAAATTACAAAAATCGAATTAAATTAACAAACTAAATGGTCGAAATTTACGGGTCGTTACAGCCACCGAATCAATCCAAAGTCAGAGTACAGTATCGAAGGGAAGTGTCCGATCAAAGGTGCTACCTCATTAACCCGTTAATCGCTCCTGTTTTAGCCACCTTATGCCAACTCACGGTGTTGGGTGTGTTTCGACCGGCTCCTTCCCTACCACCGAATCAACATCTCACCGGACCGGCTCCTTCCCTACCACCGAATCAACATCTCACCGGACCGGCTCCATCCCTACCACCGAATCAACATCTCACCGGACCGGCTCCATCCCTACCACCGAATCAACATCTCACCGGACCGGCTCCATCCCATGCCCACCGAACCAACTCACTCCCAAGATACCACCGGTCCAATTCCCCTCACTACCGAACCACCTACTACCGAACCAACTCACACTCCACCTACTACCGGTCCAAACAACATACCACCTCCTACCGAACCAACCTACTCCACCCATTGCCGAACCGAGTTCCACCGGAACAAGGCGTACCGGATCAACACTTCCAGGCCAGATTGCATCAGCCCAAGCCCACCAGCAGCTATATACATCCAAGACCCCTGCCCCCAACCTCACTCTATAAATAGAGGGGCAGGGGTACAACAATGGCAGACAAGTTTGAGAGCTCAAGCACGGACAGAACTTTCGAACAACTTTCATATACTTGTAATCAAAGCTTTGTACTTGTAATCTGAGAAAAGAAGGAGAATAACATATAAAGTGGACGTAGGCACATTCTGGCCGAACCACTATAAATCTGTGTGTCTTTTACAGTTTAGTCCCTGCTTTTTACATATTTGCATAAACCACCCAAATCACTGAAAACAACATAAAATCGACTAAATCATACGACTTGGAGGTGTTTGCTCATTTTTTGTGCAAACATTTTTGGTGCTTTCACTGAGAGCTCGAGCTTGGGGCTTCAGCTTCTCCCACTCAACCTTTTTCCTAACAGCATCGCTCATAGCCTGAAAAACATGCCTCCCAAGTAGAGGAAAGACGTTAACAGTGGAAGGAACATTGCAACTAGCAGTATTCCAGATCCAGGGGTCACAGATCAAGAGAATCGCCCCATTCCGGCAGCAGTACCAAATGAAAATCAGGCAAATCCGACAGCACCTGCCGCGGAGCAACCGGCAGCAATTACTAGGGCAGATCTAGACAGGGTTGTAGCTGAAGTAACTAACCGCTTCACATCCCAACAAGAAGCCTTTATGGACCAACTCATGTCATGCTTAAGGGATGCTGAAGAATTCAACCGCAACACTGAATCATGGGGTGAGTCCCGGTCTGGAGGATCCGGGAGACGACAAAGATCTTTCTTCTTCGAAGAGGCTAACAACAGAAACAACAATGGTAGGAGCCGAGCCCGGACTCAGCCCGAATTCCGACCCGAGGAAACACTTGGAACCGAACCCAACATGGGAGGTGCCAGGAAGGGGTCAGATGTAGCTGAACCGGTCATGCCACCTAACCATGGAAACGCCAATGAACGGGGCCGAGCTAGAGTCCAGCCCGAAGTTGGACCCGAGGAAGTGCTTGGAGCCGAACCCAGCAGGGGAAGATCAAGGCAAGGGCCAACTGTAGCTGACCCTAGCATGCTCCCGGAAGATCAGAGACAGCCTCTGGAAATCGTTAGGAGTGATGGACGATACCATCCCTACAGGTCATCTGGACGAAGTCAATCCCACAGAGAAGAACCAAACTCATTTCTACCCGCTCCAAATTCTGATGAAAGGATGGCGCGATTGTTCAGAGAGCGCGTCCAACGGGACCAAAGGGACCGAGGGATAGGCGCTAGGGTGACCAGCCCTTTCTCTCGCAATATCGAAATTGCCATCACCCCCCGAGAATGGAAGATGCCAACTATGGAACCTTACAAGGGAACCTCCGACCCCGTTGTACAGTTGCAGAGATACACCCAGCATATGCTCATGAGCGGAGCGACAGAACGAGTATTGTGCAAATGCTTTCCACTATTCCTAGCAGATCTAGCTACCTCCTGGTTCTGCCATCTACCCCAGGGATCCATCAGCTCATGGGACACGTTGAAAGAAAAATTTATCAGCCAATTCCACATTCATGTGGAATAACCCAAGGACGCTTATTCCGTATCTAATATCAAATAGAAGCTGGAGAGACAGTGCAACAATATCTAACCCGATTCAATGATGCAGCAGCCGCAGTCCAAGATGCCGATGAGAAACTTATCCTAATGGCCCTTTGCAGTGGTGTGCATCCGGATACTAAATTTGCTAGAAGATTAACGAAAGAAAAACCGGCTACTTTACCCAATTTCTTCCATGAGGCTGGAAAGTATATGAGGCTTGAAGACGCTACCACTGAAAGGCAGACAATACAACAAACCAAGGCGGCTCATGGCAACACACCCGCTGCTGCAAAGGACGTTCGAAGAAACGACTCTAGAGACAATGCTGGGGGCAAGAAGGGAGAAAAGCATCTATATTGGCCAGGACCGAGATTTGACTCTTACACTCCTTTGAATGAAACAATCGAAAACATCTTCTTGGCCACCCAAGATGAAGTTAAATACAGATGCCCCCCGCACAAGAAGGAATCAGATAACGCAATCAAGTCTGGAAAGTTCTGCCGCTTCCACGAATCTCATGGGCATGACACCAATGAATGCCATCATCTCCGGGACTTGATTGAAGAACACATCAGAAGGAAGTGACTGGAACGCTATGTGAAAAGTCAGAACAGGACTCCAGCTCCTGCTAATGAAAACCCGAGGCTACCTCCCCCAGAAGTAGGCGGAGGAAATCGCAACACAAGCGGCTCCAGTCAAGAAAAGATAGTGGTCCACACCATATCAGGAGGGCCACACATCGCCGACAAAAGCTGGGCAGAGATGGAAAGGTATGGAAAGTCACTTAGAAACAACGGAGACTGCGTTAATTCTGTTATAGAAGAACGCCCCCCGAAGCGGAAAGAGAATGATGACATCACATTCGGTAGGCGTGATCTAGAGGGAAGGCAGTACCCACACATGGATCCTATGGTCATCTCTGCCTGGTTCGGTCCAGCCGAAGTTTTCCAAATTCTAAATAGACACTGGAAGCTCAGTAAATATCCTATTCAAACATGCCTTCGACAAAATGAAACTGTCAATGAAGGATGTGTCTCCCTGCAACAAACCACTACACGGTTTCACTGGAGATGCGAAGATGCCCCTCGGGCAACTGGACCTCTTTGTTGAAATAGGAAGCCATCCCCGCTCCGTTGTGCGGAAACAAACATTTGTGCTAATAGAAAACCACTAGGCCTACAATGAATTTTTAGGAAGACCAGCCTTGGCCGACTTCCAAATTGTCCTGGCCCCATGGTGCCTGAAGATGAAATTTCCAACAGACAACGGAATAGGGGTAGTAGAGGGAGATCAAGATGCTGCTCGAGATTGCTATGTACCCGAACTTCGCAATAACCGCAGGAAGGATAAAGGGAAGGATGCAAAGACTACTCTCTGCACAAAAAGCCTGGAAACATAGCAACTAAGGAAAGCCCCTCCTCTTCGATATACAAGTGATCCTTTCAATGAATTAGACCCCAGGGACAGAGAGGAGGAGGCCACCGCCGAGCCTGGAGAGGCTATGGAGTTCGTATCTGTAGACAAAAACGACTCAAGTAGACTATTAAAAATCGGATCCCAGCTTAAAACGGAATTGAAGGATCAACTCATTGATTTTCTCCGTCACAACTTGGATGTATTTGCATGGATGCACGCTGACATGACTGGAATCTCCCCAGACGTGGCATGCCACGCACTGAACGTCGATCCTACCAAGGTGCCAGTAATGCAGAAAAAGAGAAGCATGGGGGCAGAACGATCAACGGCCCTTGATGAAGAAGTAAAGAACCTGCTTGCCAACAACTTCATACGAGAAGCCATCTACCCAGAGTGGATCGCCAACCCGGTACTAGTAAAGAAGGCTAATGGGAAATGGCGAACATGCATTGACTTCTCTAACTTAAATGACGCTTGCCCGAAGGATTGCTTCCCACTCCCCCGAATCGATCAGCTTGTGGACAGCACAGCCGGGCATGAACTCTTATCTTTCATGAACGCATACTCAGGATACAACCAAATTCCTATGCACGCCCCCGATCAAGAACACACTAGTTTCATCACTGACCGGGGATTGTACTGCTACAGAGTAATGCCTTTCGGACTTAAAAACGCCGGAGCTACTTATCAGCGCCTCGTCAACAAGATGTTTGCGGATCTAATGGTACGAACTATGGAGGTTTATGTGGACGACATGCTAGTGAAGTCGAGGAAAGCCGATGATCACGTAAGCCACCTGGGCAAGATGTTTCAAGTACTTCGCCAATAAGGAATGAAGCTGAATCCTCTAAAGTGCTCCTTCGGAGTATCATCAGGAAAATTCTAAGGGTTCATCGTCCACGCCAGAGGAATTGAAGCAAAGCCCGAACAAGTCCGAGCTTTGAAAGATCTCAAGATACCTTCCACTCGAAGGGAAATGCAAAGCCTAAACGGAAAGGTGGCCGCCCTGAGCAGATTCATCTCTAAAGCGACTGACAAGTGTGTCCCCTTCTTCGAAGCTCTAAAGAAAGACAAAGGAAAGTTCGAATGGACCGACGACTGCTTAACAGCCTTCCATAACCTAATCGAACACCTCCAAAGACCACCAGTACTCTCAACTCCCGATGAAGGCGAAGAGCTATACCTATACCTTGCTGTATCATCTCATCCTCTAAGCGCCGCTTTGGTAAGAGAAGACAACCGCATGCAGCGACCGGTATACTTTGTAAGAAAAAGGTTTACGGGGGCAGAAGCCAGATATCCTAAATTTGAGAAGCTAGCATACTGTTTACTAATCACGTCACGGAAACTACGACACTATTTCCAATCTCATTCCATCAGAGTTATAACCGATCAACCGCTAAGGCAGGTACTCCATCGCCTCGAAACTTCTGGGCGACTACTTAAATGGTGCATTGAACTAAGTCAATACGATATCACCTACCATCCTCGCACCGCCATCAAGGGAGAAGCCATGGCCGATTTCATTGCCGAATTCACTACCGACGAAGGTAAGGAGCAGTCTGAAATAGCAGGAGACATCAAATGGAATCTCTTCGTGGATGGAGCATCAAACGAGCAAGGCTTGGGGGCAGGTGTTGTGGTAATCACCCCCAGGGGAAGAAAGCTACACTATGCTCTAAGGTTGGAATTCACCGCCACCAACAACGATGCAGAATATGAAGCACTAATAGCGGGTTTAGAACTTGCCTTAGAGATTGGAGTCCGTTCTTTATGCCTTCATAGTGATTCTCAACTTTTTGTAAATCAAGTACTAGGAGAATTTCAGACTCGTGGAGAATGACTTACAGCATATATGAAGAAGACCAAGCTGCTACTCAATCAATTGGATCACTATTTGATCAAACACATTCCTCGAGAAGAGAACCAAGAGGCCGACGAGCTGGCAAAGCAAGCTAGCATGAAAAACGGCATCATTTCCGGAACAGTAGCCATCTCGAAACAACTGACTCCGAGTTTCGAGCAAGTGAATCTGATAGCTGCAATCGGAGAGGAAACTTGGATGACCCCCATCCGAAAATACTTACAAGATGGCACGCTGCCCAACAAGCATAACGAAGTTAAGAAAATCTTGAGGAAAGCTTCCCGCTACCCAATACAAGAAGGCATCCTCTATCGGCGTGGCTTCTCTAACCCTTTATTGAGGTGTGTCGCTGGAAGGGAAGCCAAAGAAATCTTATCCAACATCCATCAAGGAAGTTGCGGAGATCACACTGGAGGGCAGACTCTGGCAAAGAAGATACTCCGATATGGATATTTCTGGCCCACCTTGAACAAAGACGCCTTAGACTTCATCAGAAAATGTGACAGATGTCAAAAGTTTGCTAAGATTCCTCGACTACCATCAAATGAGATTACTCAAATGACCAGCCCTTGTTCCTTTGCAGTATGGGGAATTGAATTGATTGGCGAACTGCCGATGGGCCGAGGCGGAGCCAAATATGCTATAGTGGCAGTCGACTATTTCACCAAATGGGTGGAAGCGGAACCTCTGAATAAAATATCTTCAGCGAAAGTTATCAACTTCTTGATCAAAAATGTTTTATGCAGGTACGGAGTCCCACTCAAAATCATATCGGACAATGGACTTCAGTTTGACAGCGAGTAATTCACCAACTAGTGCCAAGAGCACAGAATTAACAAAAGCTTCTCATCCGTGGCTTATCCCCAGGCAAACGGACAAGTCGAAGCTGTCAACAAAATTCTCAAAACTCTAATCAAGAAGAAACTTGAAAAGTCAAAAGGCGCTTGGGTGGATGAACTTCCTACGGCACTTTGGGCCTACCGCACATCTTTCAGAACATCAACAGGGCATACTCCTTTCTCTTTGGCATACGGATCGGAGGCCATGCTCCCAGTTGAAACTATAGTGCCTTCCCACCGTAGGATCCACTACAACCCAGAAGAAAATGAAGAACTCCTTCACATGTCTTTGGACCTAATTGAAGAGAGAAGAAACAATGCAGCACTCAAAGCAGCAGCTCACAAACAAAAAGTGGCAGCACAATACAACTCCAGAGTCAAGCATCGCAGCTTACAAGAAGGAGATCTTGTCCTCAAGCGGATCTTCCCGCGCCCTGGAGCGCTAGATCCAATTTGGGACGGACCCTATCTAATTCATAAAGATCTCCACAACGTAGATTATATTTTGTCAACAGTGGACGGAGAGGTGTTCCAGAGGGCATGGAACATCCAACACCTTCGTCGATACTTTTCTTAACTTGTACTGCCCATATAAAGTGAATTAACAAAGGGAATCAGTAGACGTAGGCATTTTCATGCCGAACCACTTTAAAAAACTTGTCTCTTTTTAACTTGTTCCTTTATATCTTGGCTGCTTGTTAGCTTTATCCTTTTCTGTTGGACAAAATCCAGTGTAATGGCACTTCCATTCCAGACACATCACGACGCAACCTCACTTGGACAAGACCTAACAGGTACTATGCGAATCTATGCACTCGCCAATGAGACACTTTTGCTCCAGCATCCCTCTGCTGCGGGTTAACTCATTGCTCACGACTGCCCTCAAAGCCAACTGTAATGAGCCGATTATAAGCCACCGAGAAGGCCGACTATAGCCGAGGCAGCTCATTATGGCATTTGGCTCGCCGGCAACTGTGAAACTACATTAAGCCCCAACATAAGGTGTGGCCAACCAGGGGTAGTTCATGGTTGACGATCGACACCCACGCTAGCCGGCCACAGTAAATCGAATAATACCCACGATTACGGGCCATAATGGCCCGGGTAGTTACTGTGCGCAATCTCGGCTCCGATGTGTCTTAAGTGCGGTTGTGGTAAAAAAGATAAACTCCCCGCGGAGGCATAAGATGGGTGACAAATGTCTCCAAGACCCACAGCTAGGGAAAGTGACTACAAAACCCGTTTGCCACGAACTTAAGCACATCGAAGGCCTTCCGTGATTGGAAGTTTTACTATTTCTTATATTTCCATTCTATTTAAAAACTTTCCTCCTATCCTCTATAACGACCCTTAAAGTACAGGACACAAAATAGGAGGCACTCGCTAATGGGAATGAGAACTCATAACTGGATGACAGGTCACCCAACTGCATTCCGTATTCGATCACACATGGCATTCGAAGCTACTATCTACAACTAAAAATCAAAAGGGCGGTACTTTCTTCTCTTGTATGCAAATACGTAGCTTTGATGTATTCACACATCACATTAACATTACAAGACATGAGATTATATTTTAAGCAAGAATTTGACATCAAACACAATTGAATCACTAGCACATGCACAGCTATATTTCTTACACATCAAAATAACGACAGCATTCAAATATAACAGAATCAGCTTATGTTATAAAATCACAAGTTAAGAATAAAGTCGTTCATTACAAATGACATAATTACAGCCTGAAAGTACATTAATGTTTTGTGATGCAGCACAGATTCTTCAGCCATTCATTTTAAATCGTTCGCAAACCATTTCCTTAAGTCGTTGTCTTGTTAAGTCGCAGGAAGCAACACCCCAGGTCTTGAATCGCTCGGGCGACCTAACAAGGAATGGGAAGCACGTAGTGGAAATGAAACCAGCGACTTATAATAGGTCGCGCAACGACCTAGCGAACCAAATGGACCGACCTAACTCCAACGAGTTAGTGTATATACGACCTAATGAAGGTTCGCGAGTTAACTTAGGTCGTTTACGACCTATAGATATAAATGATGCAGTGCAAGCTAATGAAGATGCAACGCGAGCTAAAAATGGCCTAGGTCGCGAACAACCTAACAAAGCAACGCAAACTGAAGTGATTCTAGGTCGCAAACGACCTAACGATACCATTAAGTCGCTCCAACGACCTTGTGATGAAAGCGAGCTAAATTTAAGTCGCGAGAAGAGAACCTATGTTGCTAATGAATTCTTAGGTCGCTTGACTTAAGCCGCTCAGTTGTTTCTTATGTCGCTCAATGACCTATTCTAAACCGTGAAGAAAATTAGGTCGCTGCTATTCCTTATGTTGCAATGACGCTTAAGTCGCTTGCCGTGCTGTCCTTAAGTCGCTTATACCGCTTCAGATTTTTAAGTCGTGAACGACCTATGTTAGGTCGGGTTGTTATAAGGTCGCTTGTTGTATTTTATTTTAAGTCGTTTGTAACTCGTGATGTTTGTAATAGGTCGTTACCGACCTAGTGTAAGTCGCTGTTGCTGTAAGGTCGTGTTGGGTACATGTATAGGTCATGTCGTGTATTGTACTTGTTTCTTAAGTCGTGTACTTTGTGATATAAGTGTTTGTGTGAGTTGTAGACTATAAATAGGCATGTGGAGTCATTTGTAACTTTTGGTTCTTTTTGAATAAAATTCTTCTTTTGTTAGCTTTGTGCTTTCATCTAAATTGGTAGTTGAGTGTAAGCCCCAACATAAGGTGTGGCCAACCAGGGGTAGTTCACGGTTGACGATCGGCACCCACGCTAGCCGGCCACAGTAAATCGAATAATACCCACGATTACGGGCCATAATGGCCCGGGTAGTTATTGTGCGCGATCTCGGCTCTGATGTGTCTTAAGTGCGGCTGTGGTAAAAGAGATAAACTCCCCGCGGAGGCGTAAGATGGGTGACAAATGTCTCCAAGACCCACAGCTCGGGAAAGTGACTACAAAACCCGTTTGCCACGAACTTATGCACATCGAAGGCCTTCCGTGATTGGAAGTTTTACTATTTCTTATATTTCCATTCTATTTAAGAACTTTCCTCATATCCTCTATAACGACCCTTAAAGTACAGGACACAAAATAGGAGGCACTCGCTAATGGGAATGAGAACTCATAACTGGATGACAGGTCACCCAACTTCAATCCGTATTCGACCACACAAGGCATTCGAAGCTACTATCTACAACTAAAAATCAAAAGGGCGGTACTTTCTTCTCTTGTATGCAAATACGTAGCTTTGATGTATTCACACATCACATTAACATTACAAGACATGAGATTATATTTTAAGCAAGAATTTGACATCAAACACAATTGAATCACTAGCACATGCACAGCTATATTTCTTACACATCAAAATAACGACAGCATTCCAATATAACAGAATCAGCTTATGTTATAAAATCACATGTTAAGAATAAAGTCGTTCATTACAAATGACATAATTACAGCCTGAAAGTACATTAATGTTTTGTGATGCAGCACGGATTCTTCAGTCATTCATTTTAAATCGTTCGCAAACTATTTCCTTAAGTCGTTGTCTTGTTAAGTCGCAGGAAGCAACACCCCAGGTCTTGAATCGCTCGAGCGACCTAACAAGGAATGGGAAGCACGTAGTGGAAATGAAACTAGCGACTTATAATAGGTCGCGCAATGACCTAGCGAAACAAACGGACCGACCTAAGTCCAACGAGTTAGTGTATATAGGACCTAATGAAGGTTCACGAGTTAACTTAGGTCGTTTACGACCTATAGATATAAATGATGCAGTGCAAGCTAATGAAGATGCAATGCGAGCTAACAATGGCCTAGGTCGCGAACAACCTAACAAAGCAACGCAAACTGAAGTGATTCTAGGTCGCAAACGACCTAACGATACCATTAAGTCGCTCCAACGACCTTGTGATGAAAGCGAGCTAAATTTAGGTCGCGAGAAGAGAACCTATGTTGCTAATGAATTCTTAGGTCGCTCGACTTAAGCCGCTCAGTTGTTTCTTATGTCGCTCAACGACCTATTCTAAACCGTGAAGAAAATTAGGTCGCTGCTATTCCTTATGTTGCAACGACGCTTAAGTTGCTTGCCGTGCTGTCCTTAAGTTGCTTATACCGCTTCAGATTTTTAAGTCGTGAACGACCTATGTTAGGTCGGGTTGTTATAAGGTCGCTTGTTGTATTTTATTTTAAGTCGTTTGTAACTCGTGATGTTTGGCTTAGGTCGTTACCGACCTAGTGTAAGTCGTTGTTGCTGTAAGGTCGTGTTGGGTACATGTATAGGTCATGTCGTGTATTGTACTTGTTTGTTAAGTCGTGTACTTTGTGATATAAGTGTTTGTGTGAGTTGTAGCCTATAAATAGGCATGTGGAGTCATTTGTAACTTTTGGTTCTTTTTGAATAAAATTCTTCTTTTGTTAGCTTTGTGCTTTCATCTAAATTGGTAGTTGAGTGTAAGCCCCAACATAACGTGTGGCCAACCAGTGGTAGTTCACGGTTGACGATCGGCACCCACGCTAGCCGGCCACAGTAAATCGAATAATACCCACAATTACGGGCCATAATGTCCCGGGTAGTTACTGTGCGCGATCTCGGCTCCGATGTGTCTTAAGTGCGGCTGTGGTAAAAAAGATAAACTCCCCGCGGAGGCGTAAGATGGGTGACAAATGTCTCCAAGACCCACAGCTAGGGAAAGTGACTACAAAACCCGTTTGCCACGAACCTAAGCACATCGAAGGCCTTCCGTGATTGGAAGTTTTACTATTTCTTATATTTCCATTCTATTTAAAAACTTTCCTCCTATCCTCTATAACGACCCTTAAAGTACATGACATAAAAATAGGAGGCACTCGCTAATGGGAATGAGAACTCATAACTGGATGACAGGTCACCCAACTGCAATCCGTATTCGATCACACAAGGCATTCGAAGCTACTATCTACAACTAAAAATCAAAAGGGCGATACTTTCTTCTCTTGTATGCAAATACGTAGCTTTGATGTATTCACACATCACATTAACATTACAAGACATGAGATTATATTTTAAGCAAGAATTTGACATCAAACACAATTGAATCACTAGCACATGCACAGCTATATTTCTTACACATCAAAATAACGACAGCATTCAAATATAACAGAATCAGCTTATGTTATAAAATCACATGTTAAGAATAAAGTCGTTCATTACAAATGACATAATTACAGCCTGAAAGTGCATTAATGTTTTGTGATGCAGCACGGATTCTTCAGCCATTCATTTTAAATCGTTCGCAAACTATTTCCTTAAGTCGTTGTCTTGTTAAGTCGCTGGAAGCAACACCATAGGTCTTGAATCGCTCGAGCAACCTAACAAGGAATGGGAAGCACGTAGTGGAAATGAAACCAGCGACTTATAATAGGTCGCGCAACGACCTAGCGAACCAAACGGACCGACCTAACTCCAACGAGTTAGTGTATATACGACCTAATGAAGGTTCGCGAGTTAACTTAGGTCATTTACGACCTATAGATATAAATGATGCAGTGCAAGCTAATGAAGATGCAACGTGAGCTAACAATGGCCTAGGTCGCGAACAACCTAACAAGGCAACGCAAACTGAAGTGATTCTAGGTCGCAAACGACCTAACGATACCATTAAGTCGCTCCAACGACCTTGTGATGGAAGCGAGCTAAATTTAGGTCGCGAGAAGAGAACCTATGTTGCTAATGAATTCTTAGGTCGCTCGACTTAAGCCGCTCAGTTGTTTCTTATGTCGCTCAACGACCTATTCTAAACCGTGAAGAAAATTAGGTCGCTGCTATTCCTTATGTTGCAATGACGCTTAAGTCGCTTGCCGTGCTGTCCTTAAGTCGCTTATACCACTTCAGATTTTTAAGTCGTGAACGACCTATGTTAGGTCGGGTTGTTATAAGGTCGCTTGTTGTATTTTATTTTAAGTTGTTTGTAACTCGTGATGTTTGTCTTAGGTCGTTACCGACCTAGTGTAAGTCGCTGTTGCTGTAAGGTTGTGTTGGGTACATGTATAGGTCATGTCGTGTATTGTACTTGTTTGTTAAGTCGTGTACTTTGTGATATAAGTGTTTGTGTGAGTTGTAGCCTATAAATAGGCATGTGGAGTCATTTGTAACTTTTGGTTCTTTTTGAATAAAATTCTTCTTTTGTTAGCTTTGTGCTTTCATCTAAATTGGTAGTTGAGTGTAAGCCCCAACATAACGTGTGGCCAACCAGGGGTAGTTCATGGTTGACGATCGGCACCCACGCTAGCCGGCCACAGTAAATCGAATAATACCCACGATTACGGGCCATAATGTCCCGGGTAGTTACTGTGCGCGATCTTGGCTCCGATGTGTCTTATGTGCGGCTGTGGTAAAAAAGATAAACTCCCCGCGGAGGCGTAAGATGGGTGACAAATGTCTCCAAGACCCACAGCTAGGGAAAGTGACTACAAAACCTGTTTGCCACGAACTTAAGCAGATCGAAGGCCTTCCGTGATTGGAAGTTTTACTATTTCTTATATTTCCATTCTATTTAAAAACTTTCCTCTTATCCTCTATAACGACCCTTAAAGTACAGGACAGAAAAATAGGAGGCACTCGCTAATGGGAATGAGAACTCATAACTAGATGACAGGTCACCCAACTGCATTCCGTATTCGATCACACAAGGCATTCGAAGCTACTATCTACAACTAAAAATCAAAAGGGCGGTAATTTTTTCTCTTGTATGCAAATACGTAGCTTTGATGTATTCACACATCACATTCACATTACAAGACACGAGATTATATTTTAAGCAAGAATTTGACATCAAAAACAATTGAATCACTAGCACATGCACAGCTATATTTCTTACACATCAAAATAACGACAGCATTCAAATATAACAGAATCAGCTTATGTTATAAAATCACATATTAAGAATAAAGTCGTTTATTACAAATGACATAATTACAGCCTGAAAGTACATTAATGTTTTGTGATGCAGCACGGATTCTTCAGCCATTCATTTTAAATCGTTCGCAAACTATTTCCTTAAGTCGTTGTCTTGTTAAGTCACTGGAAGCAACACCCCAGGTCTTGAATCGCTCGAGCGACCTAACAAAGAATGGGAAGCACGTAGTGGAAATGAAACCAGCGACTTATAATAGGTCGCGCAACGACCTAGCGAACCAAACGGACCGACCTAACTCCAACGAGTTAGTGTATATACGACCTAATGAAGGTTCGCGAGTTAACTTAGGTCGTTTACGACCTATAGATATAAATGATGCAGTGCAAGCTAATGAAGATGCAACGCGAGCTAACAATGGCCTAGGTCGCGAACAACCTAACAAAGCAACGCAAACTGAAGTGATTCTAGGTCGCAAACGACCTAACGATACCATTAAGTCGCTCCAACGACCTTGTGATGGAAGCGAGCTAAATTTAGGTCGCGAGAAGAGAACCTATGTTGCTAATGAATTCTTAGGTCGCTCGACTTAAGCCGCTCAGTTGTTTCTTATGTCGCTCAACGACCTATTCTAAACCGTGAAGAAAATTAGGTCGCTGCTATTCCTTATGTTGCAATGACGCTTAAGTCGCTTGCCGTGCTGTCCTTAAGTCGCTTATACCGCTTCAGATTTTTAAGTCGTGAACGACCTATGTTAGGTCGGGTTGTTATAAGGTCGCTTGTTGTATTTTATTTTAAGTTGTTTGTAACTCGTGATGTTTGTCTTAGGTCGTTACCGACCTAGTGTAAGTCGCTGTTGCTGTAAGGTTGTGTTGGGTACATGTATAGGTCATGTCGTGTATTGTACTTGTTTGTTAAGTCGTGTACTTTGTGATATAAGTGTTTGTGTGAGTTGTAGCCTATAAATAGGCATGTGGAGTCATTTGTAACTTTTGGTTCCTTTTGAATAAAATTCTTCTTTTGTTAGCTTTGTGCTTTCATCTAAATTGGTAGTTGAGTGTAAGCCCCAACATAACGTGTGGCCAACCAGGGGTAGTTCATGGTTGACGATCGGCACCCACGCTAGCCGGCCACAGTAAATCGAATAATACCCACGATTACGGGCCATAATGTCCCGGGTAGTTACTGTACGCGATCTCGGCTCCGATGTGTCTTAAGTGCGGCTGTGGTAAAAAAGATAAACTCCCCGCGGAGGCGTAAGATGGGTGACAAATGTCTCCAAGACCCACAGCTAGGGAAAGTGACTACAAAACCCGTTTGCCACGAACTTAAGCAGATCGAAGGCCTTCCGTGATTGGAAGTTTTACTATTTCTTATATTTCCATTCTATTTAAAAACTTTCCTCTTATCCTCTATAACGACCCTTAAAGTACAGGACAGAAAAATAGGAGGCACTCGCTAATGGGAATGAGAACTCATAACTGGATGACAGGTCACCCAACTGCATTCCGTATTCGATCACACAAGGCATTCGAAGCTACTATCTACAACTGAAAATCAAAAGGGCGGTAATTTCTTCTCTTGTATGCAAATACGTAGCTTTGATGTATTCACACATCACATTAACATTACAAGACATGAGATTATATTTTAAGCAAGAATTTGACATCAAAAACAATTGAATCACTAGCACATGCACAGCTATATTTCTTACACATCAAAATAACGACAGCATTCAAATATAACAGAATCAGCTTATGTTATAAAATCACATATTAAGAATAAAGTCGTTTATTACAAATGACATAATTACAGCCTGAAAGTACATTAATGTTTTGTGATGCAGCACGGATTCTTCAGCCATTCATTTTAAATCGTTCGCAAACTATTTCCTTAAGTCGTTGTCTTGTTAAGTCGCTGGAAGCAACACCCCAGGTCTTGAATCGCTCGAGCGACCTAACAAGGAATGGGAAGCACGTAGTGGAAATGAAACCAGCGACTTATAATAGGTCGCGCAACGACCTAGCGAACCAAACAGACCGACCTAACTCCAACGAGTTAGTGTATATACGACCTAATGAAGGTTCGCGAGTTAACTTAGGTCGTTTATGACCTATAGATATAAATGATGCAGTGCAAGCTAATGAAGATGCAACGCAAGCTAACAATGGCCTAGGTCGCGAACAACCTAACAAAGCAACGCAAACTGAAGTGATTCTAGGTCACAAATGACCTAACGATACCATTAAGTCGCTCCAACGACCTTGTGATGAAAGCGAGCTAAATTTAGGTCGCGAGAAGAGAACCTATGTTGCTAATGAATTCTTAGGTCGCTCGACTTAAGCCGCTCAGTTGTTTCTTATGTCGCTCAACGACCTATTCTAAACCGTGAAGAAAATTAGGTCGCTGCTATTCCTTATGTTGCAATGATGCTTAAGTCGCTTGCCGTGCTGTCCTTAAGTCGCTTATACCGCTTCAGATTTTTAAGTCGTGAACGACCTGTGTTAGGTCGGGTTGTTATAAGGTCGCTTGTTGTATTTTATTTTAAGTTGTTTGTAACTCGTGATGTTTGTCTTAGGTCGTTACCGACCTAGTGTAAGTCGCTGTTGCTGTAAGGTCGTGTTGGGTACATGTATAGGTCATGTCGTGTATTGTACTTGTTTGTTAAGTCGTGTACTTTGTGATATAAGTGTTTGTGTGAGTTGTAGCCTATAAATAGGCATGTGGAGTCATTTGTAACTTTTGGTTCTTTTTGAATAAAATTCTTCTTTTGTTAGCTTTGTGCTTTCATCTAAATTGGTAGTTGAGTGTAATCTCTATCTCCACCTACGTTATTCGAGTGCGCTCGAATTATCGTCTGTTGAAGCCAATTCGCGGAATCAAGTGCGCTTGATCAACGCTTGAAGAATTGCAGATCTCTTTTCACGGTATCGTGCGCGATCAATGTGTCAGAGATAGCTAGAATTCGGTATCTTTGGATCAACGAATTTGGGCCTTGCAGTATTTTCAAACCACCGATTGCCAGTTTCATCGTTTCATCTATTTTTCCGTATATCCGCTGCTTCAGTTTTGGTATCAGAGCTAGACTTAGCCAATCATAGCTAAGCCGAGTCTTGGAGCCGAGATTTGAAGTTGAAATTTGAAGTTGTTGTTCATCGTGTTCATCGCAAAGTTGCAACAAGTTTGGAGTTTCGATCCATATCATTTTGGATAAAAATTTCAAAAGGTGTTTGGATTTGTGATTGAAGGGTTGAGCCGAGATAATTATAGGCCGTGCGCCACTTTGTGTAAAAGTGTTGAAGTTTGAATTTGATTTGTTGAATATTTGTGAAGTTTTTGAAGTTATTGTGTTGATTCAATCATGCCACTGAGAAGAGCTAACCGCCATCAAAATATTGAAGCATTGTATAGAAGGGAAGAGGTCGATCAACTAGAGCAACGCATGCATGAGAAGTTTGATGAAGGGATTGGTCGATTAGAAAGAATGATGCTTGAAATGAATCAAAGTCGAAGAAGAAATTCACCTGAATCGTGCCATGGAGGAAGTAGAGTTTCACCACATTCAGATCGAGAGAGGAGAGAAAGTCAAGACCATAGAAGTGTTGACAATCGTAGTAGGAGGAATGTTGATGATCGTGATCGAAGGGATGTTGGTAGTAGAAGTGGTGGTGGTAGAGATGTTGGAGGACGTGATCGACAACGATATGCATCAGATTTTGATGAGGACTTTGATGGTGATAGAGGGAGCGTTCATTTCCGAGATCGAGATCAGGGACGACGTCAGTATCGGGATATTGATGATGATCGACGTTGGGAATCGGGGATGAAGATGGAGATTCCTGAATTTAAAGGTGGAATGGTGGCGGAAGAGTTTTTAGACTGGTTGTCAAATGTTGAAGAGATCTTTGATTTCAAGGAGATCCCGGAAAATCGTCGAGTGAAGTTGGTTGCTACTAGGTTGAGGGGAAGAGCTATGGCGTGGTGGCAGCAAACCAAACTTACACGAGAACGGATGGGAAAGTCGAAGGTTGTTGCTTGGGATAAGATGAAGAAGATGATGAGAGCTACATTTTTACCTTACAACTATCAATCACTTATGTACCAGAGATTGCAGAATCTAAGGCAGGGGACAAAGTCAGTTAATGATTATGCAGATGAATTTTACCAACTCATTGCTAGGAACGATATAATGGAGACGGAAGAGCAGCTGACTATAAGATTTGTTGGAGGGTTGCGAATGCAGATCCAGGATATGGTTAATATGTTCGATCCAAGGTCTGTGGCGGAAGCACATCAAAAGGCGTTGGCTTGGGAGAAGCAGGGAAGGCGTGGAGGTGGTGTGTTTACTAATTCCAACAATCAAGTGAGGGGTGTTAGTGGAAGCTCTAATGTTCCTAAATCTATCAGTAAACCAGTGGTGAAGGAGGCTGAGAAGGTGAAGGTTAACAATGGTTTTAAATGTTACAATTGTCAGGAGTTGGGTCATAAAAGCAATGAATGTCCAAAGCAGAAGAAACGAGCAATGATTGCAGAAGTTGAGGATGATGATGAAGATGCAGAATGTTCAAATTCATTACCGGTTGAGGAGGAAGACTTGTTGTCGGGAGATGAAGGGTATTCATTGATGATGAGGAGAAGTTGCTTGACACCGAAGCAAGAGGAGGAAAATAGTTGGTTGAGGAATAACATATTTCAGTCTACATGCACTATTCTGGGAAGAGTTTGCAAGTTTGTTATTGATGCTGGGAGTTGTGACAATATTATCTCTACAGAGGCTGTGAAGAAGTTGGAATTGAAAACTGAGAAGCATCCTAAACCATACAAGTTAGCATGGTTAAGGAAGGGTGGTGAGGTGAAAGTTGGACGATGAGCTTGTGTAAAATTTTCAATTGGGAAGAAATACAAGGATGAAATTTGGTGTGATGTTGTGGACATGGATGTGTGTCATTTGTTGTTGGGCAGACCATGGCAGTTTGATAGAGCAGTACAACATGATGGTTGTAAAGACCCGGTATTTTCAACCATTCGCATCCATTATAAGTGTATAGGTAGACACTCATGCCGGAATTGAATTGCTCAAAATATCGCGTTGTAAATAAAAAATTTGGCAAATCTCAGAATATACAGTAAATAAAAATCACAGATCACAGACACAGAGTATATAATAATGCAGCGGAAGTAAAAGAGATAGTAGTTCATGAAGCTACTAAAAAAAATATAAGATACATCAGAGTTAAATGAGATACAATAGAAGAGTAACAAGATACATCACTGAAACACTAGATACTGAAACAAAATAGATGGCTGGATCTTCAAGGAAAGCTCCAACTCCGAAGGTGAATCTTGAATACTAACTCAATCAATCTGACCCGAGCGTAAAGCAAAACACAAAACACTCGAGTCAGGACATAAATACTTATAAACTGTAAATCAACTCAAGTGAACAGTAACAAAATACATCAGTAACTTAAAGGATGCTTGGGACCGCCCATCCTCTAAGGATCCGTTAAACTATTTACTATGTAGTAATATACGCTATATACGGTAGTGTCTAATTAGTAAAGTATAATCATATAGAAAATAGCGTTAAGGGGATGGTGAACCTTAACGCGGTCGGATCTTTAAAACCAAAATCGTAGTGGGCTCGATATAAGGATATGACACGGCACGCGAGGCAATGCCAGGGTGGATACACCGTTTGCACTCCCGGACCGGTGGTGACGGCAAGCCAGCAGCTTCCGCCCACCTCGAACAATACCCCCGAATCAATGTGGCGCCACCGAATCGAATCACAAAAGTAATAGAATGGTTTCCGATGGAGCATGCTCGATGAAAGGGTGCGACCCTTTGTGTAGCCCGGTATAGCTCCTGTTTTAGTCATATATGCCAACTCACGGGAGTTGGGTCCACGTAATATATCTCGAGAACGTCGCCACCATCCTACTTCATTCTGGAATCTCCACCGCGTACACAGTTGTTAAAGTGGTTTTCGGTATTGGCCGGCTATAAGACAATATCTGATCCGGTCTCTTTAACAACCAATCGTTATTATAACCCGTAGTTATAATTTTTAAATCAATATTTTATACTTCAAAATAAAATATCCTTTCAATCCAAATCTTTATCAAAATAAAGATTAAATCATTTCCAAAACCATTTCAATATATCAACATACCATATCTTTCAAATTCAAATATTTATCAAAATAATTATCAAGTCATTTCAAATCATCTTTAATACATAAACATCACATCTTTCAAACTTCATTTTCAAATCGTTTTTATTTCAAAATATCATAACTTTCAAATTCAACTTCGAATCATTTAATATATACCTGAATATCATATCTTTCAAAGCTTCATTTCAAATCATTTCAATATATCATATCTTAGCATCTTTAAATTCAAAGATAACATTCAATTACTATCATCTCAAATCACCTTTAAATAATTTATATTCCATCGATTTAATTCAATAAAATCATTTAAAAGTGTAATTATTATACTTTCAAATCCAGTATTCAATTTCCAAAGTTCCAAAACT
The DNA here is from genome assembly GCA_030765085.1 of Allium cepa. Lineage (NCBI taxonomy): Eukaryota > Viridiplantae > Streptophyta > Magnoliopsida > Asparagales > Amaryllidaceae > Allium > Allium cepa. Next base: position 55,723,124 of record CM060931.1, on the reverse strand, counting down.
TTCTAAGTTCGTTTACTAAGTCAAAAACCATAATTATTACAATTTCAGCATTTCACAGCATATAGAAAAAGCTATTACAAGTTATACATGAAAACATTTTAATTCAGCAAAGACAGCATTTAAAACTGCTGTTAAAAACTCAGTTTATAGTTGAATTATAGTTCAAAACAGAAAAGACAGCATTTCAGAAGTGCTGCGGTAGTTCAGATTTCAAAACAAAGGTTTTATTTGATTTCAGCAAAGACTGCAGACCACTATGGCATTTCCAGAGAATGCTATAAGAGACCTGAGTTCAATATTAGCATATAAGTTCAACTACAGCAACTACAGCATTTCAGAATGCTGTAATAGCTCTTTTTACACAATTTTGGTTCAATTCAGAAACTATAGCATTTCTGAATGCTATAAAAAGTAAATTCCAGATTTAGTGTATTTCCAGCAATTAAATAACTTTCATTTTTTTTTTTCCTTTAAACATTTCAAAATCATTTTTTTTTACTTTAAAAATATTCGTTCACATATCATTTAACATATTATTTTTAAACAATAAGTTTCTTATAATTAAATCCAATTTTCAACAATTTACTAAATAAATTCAAGTGTAAAAGTTTCCAATTCTTCACATTTTTAAATAAACAACTTAACACTTACATTTCCTCCATTTTCTCAAATTTAACTTAAACCTTTAATTAAAGCCAAATTTTACATTTCCAAGTCAAGTTATATTTTAAAATTTCACTTTTAAACATTCATTTACTTAACCACTTAAATTCATTGAAAAATCAATAATTCTTTAATAAATCACTTAAATTCAAATATAAATCAATTTATCCTATTTACCATTTTTCAAATATAATTAAAGTCCATTTTATTCATATAACTTAAATATCATTTTAGTCAAAATTCCAAATTTCAAACATAAGTTATATTTCAAAAGTCCAGTTAAACCATTCATAATTACATTTTTAATACATAGAAAAATCATAATTTCTTTAATTTAAAATATTTCAAAATCTATTTAAATCAAATTTTATAAATTTATTTTTTAAAAATACTTAAAATATCCAAAACACTTTATAAAATAACCACGGGCCTTTATATAATTTTCTACGCTAGGCCAAGTGATACGGATATGTATCATTTCAATCCGCCGTTTAAAAATAACAAATCCGGGTTCTATCATTCAAACCCGCAATCCCAAGTCAAAATGAATAATTTAAAACCATTCAGGTCTATCATTTCATCCCATAACTAATTTTATTCTAACAGGGAACTTGTAGTGTGATCATATACAGAAATAATATAAACAAGGTCAATATCACAATATACAGTCATATATCAGATGTCAGGTGAAAATTAACAGTTTTAACATGGTAATAACATGGTAATAACATGGCATAGCATATCATATGATCATCATTATCTTTCATAAACATTTTATATTACTAAACACTTGTCATCAATTCACTTTTCATAAGTATAAATGTCAGAGTGAGAAAGACTCACCTTTATCAAAGCTAGAGACAAACAACACACACAAGAGCGATTCCAAAGGCACGACAAGCACGATTTGATTTGAATAGATGGAGACCCTTGTAAACAACACAAAAGATAACATACATAAGCACAAATATAAATATTGACATACAAATATAATCAACAACTTTAGGTTGCAAAACAATTGCAAAACAAAAGAGATGACCAAACCTTAGAAGCAACAGACTTGTACAAGACAACATAGGCTTGGCGAAAATGCAAATGGGCTTGATCTAACCACACCTAGGCTCGGCCTAGGTCATGTATGCTCGGCCATGAGTCATGAGATGAGGCTATGGACATGAAAATGGAAGGCAAAGGCATGGAGAGGCAAAAGTAAGCAAGGGGTCAAGGGATGGAAGGTTTTGGTGCAACATAGGCTCGGCCTATGCCAATATTTGGCTCAGCCATGGCTCATTTCAGGTCAGGTCAGATGTATGGTGATGGCTAGAGGTCATGGCAGCAAGTGGTGGTGGTGTTAGAGGTGGTGGCCAAGGCTAAACATGAAGGTGATGGTGGAAATGGCTTGGCTAGGCATTGTTTCGGAGTTTTTGCATGGTTTTTGTGGTGATTGCTTCAAGTGGAGGTCACGGCCTGTAATGGTCAGAGGAAAGGAAGGAGGTGCTACTGTAGATGATGGAGGAGATGGTGGAGCTGATGGTGGTAGAGTGGGGCCGAGCCAAAGCAAGAAGAAGAGGAAGGCTAAACGTAGAAAAGAAGTAGGGAAAAGTGGAAAAGAAGGAAGGAGAGAGGCCATTTCCTTCAATTTTTTTCTCATGGCCGTGATTTTTTTTGTTGAGAAAGATATGAGAAAGGTAAATCACGTGAAAATGAGGAAAAGAAAAGTGGCGGCTGAAGGATTAGGGTTTAGTCAAAAGAAAATGAATGCAAGGGTTAAGAAAATGAAGAGACGGGAAAACAAAAGGCCTTAAGTTTGTAACTTTCTAACCCTTTGCATTTTCTTTTCTTTTTAAACTTATAAAAACAAAAATAAACTCAGAAATATTATTTAAAACCGAGACTAAGCCAGAATAAAATAAAATAAATAATTAATTTAATATAAAATAGAAAAAGGAATGAGGAAAATTGCTAAAAATAGCAAACATGGCCCAAAATTACAAGAAAATTCTAATAGCTTTGGAAAATTATGTATTTCATTTTAAAAATGTTATAAAACAAAATTTGAAATAAAAGTGATTTTTAAAACATTTTCAAGGTGAAATAAATAATTTAATTTTAATTAAATAGAATTTCAAATAAAGAAAAATGCAGTAAATACCAAACTAGGCTTTATAAATTGAAATAAATTCAAATAACTTTAGAAAAATTATATTATCATTTTAAAAATATTTAAAAGTCAACTTATACATAATATAACATATTATCACATATTAAAATAAAATATAACAAAGAAGAAGTAATTTATACAATTTAGAATAATCATTGTTAAATAACCCTATATACGCACAATATTGTAAAGGGTATAACTTTCACAATTTACATCCAATTTCAACGAAACGAAAAGTGATGTTCTTAGAATTTTATGTACTTTCATAATAAAAGAAAAATTTAAAATTTCAAACTTTTAAAATTTTAAGTTAAAAGTCACAGTTTGACTGTTTTGACTAAAATCAACATTTCAGGCAAATATTCAACTTACACAAGTTTGGAATTATAACTCATATAAAATCAAGATTTATATTTAAATAATAGATTTAATCTTTTCAAATAAGTAAAATAAGTTTTTAAATCAAATTTTTATATTAAAATAATTAAAATATACAATAAAATAATTACAAAATACAGGGTTGTTACACTCTCCCCCACTCAAAACTTTTCGTCCCCAAAAAGGAACGAGGTACGGGAAAGCACAGAAAACTAGAATGAGACAAGATTTAGACAAGGTAACAAGAAGATTGGGATTATACCTAATAACTGTTGTTATAGGTAAGTTTAACAAGGTGGAGGTGATCTTTCCAAGATCTTCCAGAATCAAGAACACTAGCACGAAAAAGGTGGATTCAAAATGAGTACCAAAGATTTTAAAAAGATTTCAAAACGGAAAGATTATAGAAAGATGCCTATACCAGTCTGTACGAAGATAAGGATAATAAGGGCAACAAAAGATAGTTTGAAAAACAAAATAAGGAAATAAATTTGAAAACACGGAAATTTCAACTTAAATAGAGAATAAATTTTTACACAAGTTAAATAAATCTTAACTATCTCAAATTTCATTATCTTATTATCCAATCATCTTAAATTAACAATTTTTAAAACCATGGGTTTGAAAAATAATCATTTATTATACACTCACAATGTACTTAATAAATTTAATTCTTCTTTAAAATTAAATTTATTCCACTCAATATATTTGTCACTCATGTTAAATATACTTTCACTTATTATAACTGCTTTCTTTTATCCTTAGTTTTTTTAACATTATTGTATTGTAAGTTATTCAATTACCCTTTATTATATTTACCTCTGTTAATCATTTTATAATTAAAATTTAAGTGTATAACATTTATTATAACCACTCAAATTTTATTTATAAAATCCTTTTATATTGTATATCATCCAATTACATTGTTAACTTTTGAAAAATTAAGGTAAGTTATATTGAATGAAATTGTATTATACAAATAAAACTTTCCAATTCAATTATCTCAAGTTTTAATCATTTATCCAAATTTTTGATTTTCTTTTTATAATTTAAATTCTTCTTTAAGATAGAGTTTAAGAATTAAATTTCCGATTCCATTCAAACCATTTAGAGATAAGTAATATTATATATATAATATGTCAAATCAATTTCAATCATATATCTATATATATTATAAATCAAGTCATATTTTAGAAATTCGAATCAATTAAATTTCTCAAAACAAAGCTGTAGCAAGACTACAGAACAGTCTCTTAACTTGAAACTCGAAAATGAACGTCGATGATGTCGCGATCATCATTGAAGTTATTTTCCAGCGACAAAGAGAAGAGCACTAATTTTAAACCTTTAAAATTCTTTGAAAACAAATTCTATTCAAAATACTTTAAATAATATAACCTTTTAAAACTTTAAACCAAAGTTCGAAATCATCGGAAATTAAATTCTCAAATTTCTTGTTTTAAATTCATTTGAGTTCCCAAATCAATTTATAAACAATTATTTATAAATTCATTTATTAAACAATAAATGATAAATCAAGTATTATCATTTCAAATTATCAACTTAAATCAATTCATTAAGTTCCATAAACTTATATCAAAATTTATTTCATTAACCAAACAAAATTTAAAATAATATTGTGTCAGTTTGTTCTGTCAAAGTGTTTTAGAAATCCTATCGATAGCGCTGATCAGACGAATCGACCGGAAAACCAAATCAACATCAACAACTCAAACAACACAATATATAAAACAAAATATAGATTGACAAATACAATTCAAAAATGTTGGAGAAAAAAGTTGGAAGCAAAAGACAAGATGATTAAATACCGAGTAGGGAGGTGGATAAGCTAAAATAAATCATGGGCAACCTTAATCGGATCAACCGTGACTTAAAGTATAAGATCGAAGTCGATTTTTCTGGGGTAAATCTACATTCGACCTTAGGAGAAAAAGTTTGGGATAATAAGAGATACTAGCATCTAAACTGAGGATATAAGATCTTTGGTGAATCGATGCTAATTGTAAGGGAGTTTCACCCCTCTTACAAGAAAATTTTTGAGATTGGCGGGACTGCCAATTCACTATAAAGATCATTCGAAGTGGAGTTGTGGGATACTCCAGAATCAAATGAAGATGAATAGCGGGGAATAAGAATGGACTTTGGAACCGCAGGGAACGTTCCAAAATTCAAAGGAATCGAGTCAAAAGAAAAAGGATTCAACTCGAATGAAAGTGATTCTGTAAATACATCTACTCCATATGCTGAGTTTTGCCTAGAGCTACCAAAGCTCTGATACCAACTGTAACGACCCGGTATTTTCAACCATTCGCATCCATTATAAGTGTATAGGTAGACACTCATGCCGGAATTGAATTGCTCAAAATATCGTGTTGTAAATAAAAAATTTGGCAAATCTCAGAATATACAGTAAATAAAAATCACAGATCACAGACACAGAGTATATAATAATGCAGCGGAAGTAAAAGAGATAGTAGTTCATGAAGCTACTAAAAAAAATATAAGATACATCAGAGTTAAATGAGATACAATAGAAGAGTAACAAGATACATCACTGAAACACTAGATACTGAAACAAAATAGATGGCTGGATCTTCAAGGAAAGCTCCAACTCCGAAGGTGAATCTTGAATGCTAACTCAATCAATCTGACCCGAGCGTAAAGCAAAACACAAAACACTCGAGTCATGACATAAATACTTATAAACTGTAAATCAACTCAAGTGAACAGTAACAAAATACATCAGTAACTTAAAGGATGCTTGGGACCGCCCATCCTCTAAGGATCCGTTAAACTATTTACTATGTAGTAATATACGCTATATACGGTAGTGTCTAATCAGTAAAGTATAATCATATAGAAAATAGCGTTAAGGGGATGGTGAACCTTAACGTGGTCGGATCTTTAAAACCAAAATCGTAGTGGGCTCGATATAAGGATATGACACGGCACGCGAGGCAATGCCAGGGTGGATACACCGTTTGCACTCTCGGACCGGTGGTGACGGCAAGCCAGCAGCTTCCGCCCACCTCGAACAATACCCCCGAATCAAATGTGGCGCCACCGAATCGAATCACAAAAGTAATAGAATGGTTTCCGATGGAGCATGCTCGATGAAAGGGTGCGACCCTTTGTGTAGCCCGGTATAGCTCATGTTTTAGTCATATATGCCAACTCACGAGAGTTGGGTCCACGTAATATACCTCGAGAACGTCGCCACCATCCTACTTCATTCTGGAATCTCCACCGCGTACACAGTTGTTAAAGTGGTTTTCGGTATTGGCCGGCTATAAGACAATATCCGATCCCGGTCTCTTTAACAACCAATCATTATTATAACCCGTAGTTATAATTTTTAAATCAATATTTTATACTTCAAAATAAAATATCCTTTCAATCCAAATCTTTATCAAAATAAAGATTAAATCATTTCCAAAACCATTTCAATATATCAACATACCATATCTTTCAAATTCAAATATTTATCAAAATAATTATCAAGTCATTTCAAATCATCTTTAATACATAAACATCACATCTTTCAAACTTCATTTTCAAATCGTTTTTATTTCAAAATATCATAACTTTCAAATTCAACTTCGAATCATTTAATATATACCAGAATATCATATCTTTCAAAGCTTCATTTCAAATCATTTCAATATATCATATCTTAGCATCTTTAAATTCAAAGATAACATTCAATTACTATCATCTCAAATCACCTTTAAATAATTTATATTCCATTGATTTAATTCAATAAAATCATTTAAAAGTGTAATTATTATACTTTCAAATCCAGTATTCAATTTCCAAAGTTCCAAAACTTTCTATGTTCGTTTACTAAGTCAAAAACCATAATTATTACAATTTCAGCATTTCACAGCATATAGAAAAAGCTATTACAAGTTATACATGAAAACATTTTAATTCAGCAAAGACAGCATTTAAAACTGCTGTTAAAAACTCAGTTTTTAGTTGAATTATAGTTCAAAACAGAAAAGACAGCATTTCAGAAGTGCTGCGGTAGTTCAGATTTCAAAACAAAGGTTTTATTTGATTTCAGCAAAGACTGCAGACCACTATGGCATTTCCAGAGAATGCTATAAGAGACCTGAGTTCAATATTAGCATATAAGTTCAACTACAGCAACTACAGCATTTCAGAATGCTGTAATAACTCTTTTTACACAATTTTGGTTCAATTCAGAAACTATAGCATTTCTGAATGCTATAAAAAGTAAATTCCAGATTTAGTGTATTTCCAGCAATTAAATAACTTTCATTTTTTTTTCCTTTAAACATTTCAAAACCATTTTTTATTTTTACATTAAAAATATTCGTTCACATATCATTTAACATATTATTTTTATACAATAAATTTCTTATAATTAAATCCAATTTTCAACAATTTACTAAATAAATTCAAGTGTAAAAGTTTCCAATTCTTCACATTTTTAAATAAACAACTTAACACTTACATTTCCTCCATTTTCTCAAATTTAACTTAAATCTTTAATTAAAGCCAAATTTTACATTTCCAAGTCAAGTTATATTTTAAAATTTCACTTTTAAACATTCATTTACTTAACCACTTAAATTCATTGAAAAATCAATAATTCTTTAATAAATCACTTAAATTCAAATATAAATCAATTTATCCTATTTACCATTTTTCAAATATAATTAAAGTCCATTTTATTCATATAACTTAAATATCATTTTAGTCAAAATTCCAAATTTCAAACATAAGTTATATTTCAAAAGTCCAGTTAAACCATTCATAATTACATTTTTAATACATAGAAAAATCATAATTTCTTTAATTTAAAATATTTCAAAATCTATTTAAATCAAATTTTATAAATTTATATTTTTAAAATACTTAAAATATCCAAAACACTTTATAAAATAACCACGGGCCTTTATATAATTTTCTACGCTAGGCCAAGTGATACGGATATGTATCATTTCAATCCGCCATTTAAAAATAACAAATCCGGGTTCTATCATTCAAACCCGCAATCCCAAGTCAAAATTAATAATTTAAAACCATTCAGGTCTATCATTTCAGCCCATAACTAATTTTATTCTAACAGGGAACTTGCAGTGTGATCATATACAGAAATAATATAAACAAGGTCAATATCACAATATACAGTCATATATCAGATGTCAGGTGAAAATTAACAGTTTTAACATGGTAATAACATGGTAATAACATGACATAGCATATCATATGATCATCATTATCTTGCATTAACATTTTATATTACTAAACACTTGTCATCAATTCACTTTTCATAAGTATAAATGTCAGAGTGAGAAAGACTCACCTTTATCAAAGCTAGAGACAAACAACACACACAAGAGCGATTCCAAAGGAACGACAAGCACGATTTGATTTGAATAGATGGAGACCCTTGTAAACAACACAAAATATAACATACATAAGCACAAATATAAATATTGACATACAAATATAATCAACAACTTTAGGTTGCAAAACAATTGCAAAACAAAAGAGATGACCAAACCTTAGAAGCAACAGGCTTGTACAAGACAACTTAGGCTTGGCAAAAATGCAAATGGGCTTGATCTAACCACACCTAGGCTCGGCCTAGGTCATGTATGCTCGGCCATAAGTCATGAGATGAGGCTATGGACATGAAAATGGAAGGCAAGGGCATGGAGAGGCAAAAGTAAGCAAGGGGTCAAGGGATGGAAGGTTTTGGTGCAACATAGGCTCGGCCTATGCCAATATTTGGCTCAGCCATGGCTCATTTCAGGTCAGGTCAGATGTATGGTGATGGCTAGAGGTCATGGCAGCAAGTGGTGGTGGTGTTAGAGGTGGTGGCCAAGGCTAAACATGAAGGTGATGGTGGAAATGGCTTGGCTAGGCATTGTTTCGGAGTTTTTGCATTGTTTTTGTGGTGATTGCTTCAAGTGGAGGTCACAGCCTGTAATGGTCAGAGGAAAGGAAGGAGGTGCTGCTGTAGATGATGGAGGAGATGGTGGAGCTGATGGTGGTAGAGTGGGGCCGAGCCAAAGCAAGAAGAAGAGGAAGGCTAAACGTAGAAAAGAAGAAGGGAAAAGTGGAAAAGAAGGAAGGAGAGAGGCCATTTCCTTCAATTTTTTCTCATGGCCGTGATTTTTTTTGTTGAGAAAGATATGAGAAAGGTAAATCACGTGAAAATGAGGAAAAGAAAAGTGGCGGCTGAAGGATTAGGGTTTAGTCAAAAGAAAATGAATGCAAGGGTTAAGAAAATGAAGAGACGGGAAAACAAAAGGCCTTAAGTTTGTAACTTTCTAACCCTTTGCATTTCCTTTTCTTTTTAAACTTATAAAAACAAAAATAAACTTAGAAATATTATTTAAAACCGAGACTAAGCCAGAATAAAATAAAATAAATAATTAATTTAATATAAAATAGAAAAAGGAATGAGGAAAATTGCTAAAAATAGCAAACATGGCCCAAAATTACAAGAAAATTCTAATAGCTTTGGAAAATTATGTATTTCATTTTAAAAATGTTATAAAACAAAATTTGAAATAAAAGTGATTTTTAAAACATTTTCAAGGTGAAATAAATAATTTAATTTTAATTAAATAGAATTTCAAATAAAGAAAAATGCAGTAAATACCAAACTAGGCTTTATAAATTGAAATAAATTCTGATGTAGTTATAAAGAAATTTATTTGGTCTATTAATGTAGTTATAACTGTTACATTTTTGTATTAAATTAAATGTATGCAAATAAATGTATGGTAATGGAGTGAATTCAACATTATATAAGCAATTCTGATAATTAGTGGAAATAATAAACTTGAGTGTAATATAAAGTTAGTGACAACATTTATGCAAGTCACCTTTTTATTTAGGGCTCCTAAATTCAGAGTAGGAAGTCAATTACATTTAAATGCAAGTAAATGTTCATTAATGTGAGATAGGAATGTAACTGTAATGTGTGAATGTAAATGTAATGACGTAAATGGAAATTTATATTTTTTTCATAAGATGAAATAAAGGAATGAAACCAAGTTGAATAAATTGATTGAGGTTTTATTTATAATAAATGTATATATTTGGGAAATTCAATATAATTGAAAATAACAAGTTATTACAAAAGAAAGATGAAAATTGGAATATATATTTTTGTAAGGAAATATAAACAAATAATAACTAGGTCTATAGAGTGATAACAGATTTAATAAAAAGTAGAACTGAAGCATGGTAGTTATTGGAAAGTAATTAATTGAAATTTGGATTTATTTGGAATTTAAAACTTATATTTATTTATTTTTTTGACAAAATACAGCGTTTTACACGCAATAAAATTTTCTACTTTATTGCATATATATATATATATATGTATGTATGTATGTATGTATTATTATTATTATTATTATTTTATATCCACCTCTATTTTATCTTTCTATTTTTATTTTGTCTAGACAGTCATGTTTATTTATTGGATTGTTGCTTGTTTATATCTTTTATTTATGACTTGAAAGAAACTAAAAGGGTATGCGTTATATTGTCTTAATTGCTTGCCTTTTTAATTGCCTACTCTTTATTTCTGGCGCAGCGGATAAATCGAAAACAACTTCAATCGGTGAAAGTAGCAATCGTTGGATTGATGAATACTGAAAGGCCCGAATTCGTTGATCCGAAGATACCGAATTCTAGCTATCTCAAACACGTTGGTAGCGCACTATGCCGTGTTCCAAGATCTACGATTCTTCGCACGTTGATCTAGCGCACTAGATTCCGTGAATCGGCTTCTACAATCGTTGAATCGAGCGCACTCGATTATCCGAAAGAGGAGATAGGAGATCACACTCAACTACCAATTTGTATGAAAGCACAAAGCTAACAAAAGAGGAATTTTATTCAAAAATCAACAACCAAAAAAAATTACAACACACTCGCTATTTATAGCAACTTTTCACTTCAGACCTTTAGGTCGTTCGCGACCTACGACTTATACTAGGTCGTTTGCGACCTAAAAGATGCGACTTAACTTTCATAAGTACAACACAGTACAAACAGATTACATGACCTTCGACCTATGTAAGGTCGTTAACGACCCAAGGCAAACAACATAGCTCGCTCCAGAAATGCATGGGAAAGTAAGGTCGTGAAAGGAATAGGTCGTAGGGATATTAGGTAGTGAAGAAGTTAGGTCGGGAAGAAATTAGGTCGTTGGGTTTTAGGTCGTGGGTTTTAGGTCGTGGGGTTTAGGTCGTGGGTTTTAGGATAGGAAGAAGTTAGGTCGGAAAAATTTAGGTCGTTGGGTTTTAGGTCGTGGATGGTTAGGTCGTGGAGTTCTTCATTAACTCTTGTAGCCTTAGGTCGTGAACGACCTACAGATGCCGAACGACTTAAGCTAGAGTTAGGTCGTAGCTCCCCTTCACATAGCCTGTTAGGTCGTGACCGACCTAAATCTCCTCCATTAGGTCGTTTTTCTTCTTCCTTAGGTCGCGAGCGACCTATAGCTTCTTTCTTAGGTCGTTGCACTTCCTTACGTGGCTCGTTAGGTCGTTGTTGGCCTTTATTAGGTCGTGAGCGACCTATATCTTCCTCCTTAGGTCGTGAGCGACCTAATACTTGCATTTCTTCAGATTGCACTACATCATCCTCCCCGGGTTGACAGAAATTCGACCTCGAATTCTCAACATCTTCTTCCACAACAATTTCATTTCCACGATACGGAATTAAGTGTTTGACATTGAAAACATCAGAAGTGTGAACATCGTCGGGTAAATTCAATTGATAAGCATTCTCATTGATTCTCTTCAAAATTTCAACCGGACCAATTTTCCACGCTTTCAATTTATTATACGTTCCAACCGGAAAACGGTCTTTTGTCAATACTGCATAAACCAAATCACCCTCATTAAATTCAACATTTCGTCTCTTCAAATCAGCAGCCAGCTTATACTTGTCATTTGACTTTTCCAATCGTTCTTGAACGATTCTATGACAGTCCGTCAAACCTTCAACAAAATCAGTAGCTCGTTTAACCGTCCCCTTCGGTTGTGGTACCACTGCTAAATCCAACGGTCCCCTGGGTAAATTTGAATATATAATTTGAAATGGACTGAATCCTGTGCTTCGATTTACTGCATGATTATGAGCAAACTCTGCCTGGCATAACTTCATGTCCCAACTTTTCAGGTTGTCTTTCACCAAACATCGCAACAAGTTTCCCAATGATCTATTCACCACCTCTGTTTGCCCATCTGTTTGCGGATGATACGCACTACTAAATTTCAGCTTCGTTCCCACCATCTTCCACAAACTAAGCCAAAAATGACTCAAAAATCTAGTATCCCTGTCAGAAACGATAGACTCTGGCAATCCATGAAGTCGATAAATCTCCTTGAAAAATAACTGAGCAACACGAACAGCATCTGTCGTCTTCTTGCAAGCGATAAAATGTGCCATTTTAGAAAATCTGTCCACCACCACATATATAGAATCGTTACCATGCTGCGTTCTCGGCAACCCCAATACAAAGTCCATACTCACATCAAACCATGGTTTAGCCGGTACAGGCAACGGCATATACAAACCAGCATTGGTCGCGGTTCCTTTCGAAATTTGGCAAATATGACATCGTTCTACAAACCTGCCCACTTCTTTCCTCATCGACGGCCAAAAGTAAGACTGTGAAATCAATTGCAAAGTACGATCACGGCCCACATGCCCTTCCTCGTGTAACACCTTCACAATCTTCATCCTCAGACTACAATCTGGAATACATAAACGATTTCCTTTAAACAGAAAACCATCCACCAACATGAATTCATCAGCATCCCCTTCCTTAACTTTCTCAACAAACTTTGCAAAGTAAGGATCTTCTTCCATCAGCTCTGGTAATAGTTCAAAACCTGTCACTTCCACTTTCATTGTTGTCAACAGATGATTCCTTCTACTCAATGCATCAGCCACACGATTCGACACCCCCGACTTATGTTTGACAACAAAAGTAAATTGCTGCAAATAGGCAATCCATGATGCATGTCTCGCAGAAATCTTGTCTTGCCCCTGTAAATGCTTCAATGCCTCATGATCAGTGTATAAAACAAATTCCTTCTGAAATAGATAGTGCCTCCAGTGCTTAACAGCTTGTACCACAGCATAGAATTCAACGCCATATGTACTATATCTCATCTTTGCCCCTGACAATTTCTCACTAAAATAAGCAACTGGCTTCCCATTCTGACTCAGAACTCCCCCGATACCAACCTTTGAAGCATCAGTGTGCAATTCAAACAATAACTGAAAATTCGGTAAAACAAGAATTGGTGCTGACGTCAACAAGGACTTAATCTTCTCAAAAGCAACTCCCGCTTCCTCTGACCATATAAACTGCCTTCCCTTCATGCAATCAGTAACTGGAGCCATCACGCTACTGAAGTGTGGAATGAATCTTCGGTAGAATGATGCTAGCCCATGAAAACTTCTCACCTCTGTAATTGTCCTCGGCTGTGGCCAATTCCTGACTGCTTCCACTTTATTCTGGTCAACTTGAATACCTTCTCCTGAAACAATATAACCCAGAAATAAAACACGTCTCGTCATAAACATACATTTCTTTGTAGCAGCATAAAATTGTTCTTCACGAAGAATAATCAACACTTCCCTCAAATGTAGAACATGCTCCTCCATACTCCTGCTATATATCAGAATATCATCAAAACAAACCACCACGAACTTCCCGATGAATGGTCTGAAGATTTGATTCATCACTCGCATGAATGTACTCGGTGCATTTGACAAACCAAATGGCATAACCAACCATTCGTACAACCCCTCTCTCGTCTTGAAAGCTGTCTTCCATTCGTCTCCAGGTCTGATCCGAATTTGATGATAACCACTCTTTAAGTCAATCTTTGAAAAGATAGTCGCCCCACTCAACTGATCCAACAAGTCATCCAACCTCGGCATTGGAAATCTATATCTCACAGTGATTTTATTCAATGCTCTACTGTCTGTGCACATCCTCCACGTCCCGTCCTTTTTGGGTACCAATAAAGCTGGCACAGCACACGGACTCAGACTCTCCTGCACACGCCCCTGTTCCAGCAACTCTTCCACCTGCCTTCTCAATTCTTCATGTTCCTTCGGACTCATTCGATAATGTGGTCGGTGTGGTAATACTGCTCCTGGAATAAGATCGATTTGATGTTGAATGTCTCTTAGTGGCGGTAACTCCTTTGGCAACTCCTCTGGAAACACATCCTCAAATTCTTTCAAAACAGGCTTCGCTTCTTCTGGAATTTCAACTTCCTCACCACAATCTCGCCCAATCAACAAATAGACTTCCGGCTCCTCTTCAACCTCCTTAACAAACTCCTTCAAAGTCAACAGAGTTTTCAATTCCTCAATCTCCTCCAGTTTGCTTTCTTTCTGTTGCTGCTTCTTGGGAACTAAAGTGATCTTGGTTCCTTCAAACATGAAACTATAGCTATTGGCACGACCGTCATGCTGTACTGCTCTGTCATATTGCCATGGTCTGCCCAACAATAGATGACACACATCCATGTCTACCACATCACACCAGATCTCGTCTTTGTATTTCTTCCCAATTGAAAATTTTACGCAAGCTCTTCTCCCAACTTTTACTTCACCTCCTTTTCTCAACCAAGCTAACTTATATGGTTTAGGATGCTTCTCGGTCTTCAATGATAACTTCTTTACAGCCTCTGTGGAAATAATATTATCGCAACTCCCAGCATCTATGACAAACTTGCAAACTTTCCCCAGAATAGTACATGTCGACTGAAAGATGTTACTCCTCAACCAACTACAGTCCTCCTCTTGCTTTGGTGTGAGACAAGACCTCCTCATCATCAGATTACAACCTTCGTCTCCCGACACTTCTTCTTCCTCCTCAACATAAGGTGAATTTGAACATTCAGCTTCTTCCACCTCATCCTCAGCTTCAACTATCATGGTTCTCTTCTTCGGCTTTGGACATTCATTGCTTTTATGACCCATCTCCTGGCAGTTGTAACATTTGAACCCACTGCTAACCTCCGCCTTCTCACCTTCTTTCACGACTGGTTTGGCAACAATCTTAGAAACATTAGAACTTCCACTGGCCCCCTTCACTTGATTGTTAAAGTTAGTAAACACACCGCCTCCACGCCTTCCTTGCTTCTCCCAAGCCAACGCTTTCTGATGTGCCTCCGCCACAGATCTCGGATCAAACATATTAACCATATCCTGGATCTGCATTCTCAGCCCTCCAACAAACCTAGCAGTCAGTTGTTCCTCCGTTTCCATTATATCATTCCTTGCAATGAGTTGATAGAATTCATCTGCATAGTCATTAACTGATTTCGTCCCCTGCCGTAGATTCTGCAACCTCTGATACATAAGTGACTGATAGTTATATGGTAAGAATGTAGCTCTCATCAACTTCTTCATCTTCTCCCAAGATTCTATCTTTGACTTCCCCATTCGTTCACGAGTAAGTTTAGTTTGCTGCCACCACGCCAAAGCTCTCCCCCTCAGTCTTGTAGCAACTAACTTCACCCTTCTATTCTCCGGAACCTCCTTAAAGTCAAAAATTTCCTCCACATTAGATATCCAGTCTAAGAACTCTTCAGCTACCATCCCTCCTTTAAACTCTGGAATTTCCATCTTCATTCCCGACTCCCAACGTCGATCATCATCAATAACCCGATACTGACGTTGTCCTTGATCTCGGTCTCTGAAATGAACACTTCCCCTATCACCTTCAAACTCCTCATCATAGTCTGGTACATATCGCTGTCTTTCACGTCCTCCAACATCTCTACCACCACCACTCCTACTACCCATATCTCTTCGTTCACGATCATCATCATTCCTCCTACTTCGATTATCAACACTTCGATGTTCTTGACTCTCTCTCCTTTCTCGATCCGAATGTTGTGAAACTCTACTTCCTCCACGGATGGATTCAGGTGAATTTCTTCTTCTACTTTGATTCATATCAATCATTAACTTCTCCAACCTTCCTATGCCTTCATCAATTTTCTCGTGCATACGTTGTTCCATTTGATCGGCCTCTTCTCTTCGATATAAAGCTTCAACATTTTGATGGCGGTCAGCTCTCCTTGGCGGCATGATTGATTCAACACAAAACTTCAAAAATTCAACAAAAGGTCACGCTTCAAGCTTCACTACCCTTCACTAGGCTCGGCTACTCCTCAAGTATACATGGCCCAACTCACTTCAAACACTTTTCAACACTTTGATCCGAAATGAAATGGATCGAAAGTTCTCCCTTTGTTGCAACTTCAAGATGAACACGATGAACAACTTCAAACTTCAACACTTGGCTCCAAGATCTCGAATTAGCTATGATTGGCTAAAGCAAGCTCTAATACCAATAATGGCGCAGCGGATAAATCGAAAACAACTTCAATCGGTGAAAGTAGCAATCGTTGGATTGATGAATACTGAAAGGCCCGAATTCGTTGATCCGAAGATACCGAATTCTAGCTATCTCAAACACGTTGATAGCGCACTATGCCGTGTTCCAAGATCTACGATTCTTCGCACGTTGATCTAGCGCACTAGATTCCGTGAATCGGCTTCTACAATCGTTGAATCGAGCGCACTCGATTATCCGAAAGAGGAGATAGGAGATCACACTCAACTACCAATTTATATGAAAGCACAAAGCTAACAAAAGAGGAATTTTATTCAAAAATCAACAACCAAAAAAAATTACAACACACTCGCTATTTATAGCAACTTTTCACTTCAGACCTTTAGGTCGTTCGCGACCTACGACTTATACTAGGTCGTTTGCGACCTAAAAGATGCGACTTAACTTTCATAAGTACAACACAGTACAAACAGATTACATGACCTTCGACCTATGTAAGGTCGTTAACGACCCAAGGCAAATAACATAGCTCGCTCCAGAAATGCATGGGAAAGTAAGGTCGTGAAAGGAATAGGTCGAAGGGATATTAGGTAGTGAAGAAGTTAGGTCGGGAAGAAATTAGGTCGTTGGGTTTTAGGTCGTGGGTTTTAGGTCGCGGGGTTTAGGTCGTGGGTTTTAGGATGGGAAGAAGTTAGGTCGGAAAAATTTAGGTCGTTGGGTTTTAGGTCGTGGATGGTTAGGTCGTGGAGTTCTTCATTAACTCTTGTAGCCTTAGGTCGTGAACGACCTACAGATGCCAAACGACTTAAGCTAGAGTTAGGTCGTAGCTCCCCTTCACATAGCCTGTTAGGTCGTGACCGACCTAAATCTCCTCCATTAGGTCGTTTTTCTTCTTCCTTAGGTCGCGAGCGACCTATAGCTTCTTTCTTAGGTCGTTGCACTTCCTTACGTGGCTCGTTAGGTCGTTGTTGGCCTTTATTAGGTCGTGAGCAACCTATATCTTCCTCCTAAGGTCGTGAGCGACCTAATACTTGCATTTCTTCAGATTGCACTGCATCAATTTCTTTTAGCTATTCATTTTCTTTTTGGACGTGTATTGTACTTGCTATTCACGTACAAAGCTAATCATTCTCATCTCTCATGCATTTCTAGAAAGAAAAGTTAAGTAATATTTTGAATAATACATTTCTTTGTCGATGGTAAATAGATCAGAAGGAAAAAATGTAAACAAATTTTATTCTATTTAAGTAATAGATTTTAAGTTTTTATAGTGTATAAATGAACTGAGTAATTACGCGTTTAAAGGGCGCGTAAATTGAGGGAATAAATACCGTATATATATACATAAGAAAAAATATAGAATTTTTTTATCTGTTATTCTATATTTTGGGCATAAAATATTACGGCTATGGTACACATTCTTAAAAATATGACCTTAGCTGTAAATGAGTAAATTTATCAGTGGCATGTGTTTTAGAGGGAAGGAATTGTCTAGCGTTCAAATCAAGTATGTTGCCTCTAATTCAACGCATTGCTTTAAAAATTTGATTTCCATAGTCAACAAGATTTATTTCTTTTATTTATTTAACCTTGAAATTTATTTTAATATATATATATATATATATATTTATTTGATTTATCATTTTCTAAACATACTAAAAAAAATTGAAAGTTTTGAAATTGTTAACTTTGTTAAAAGACAATTCCATTTGAAATTTAAAAAAAAAATGAATTTTGTATATATAAAATATGGAGAATGTAAACTGATAAAATTTTAGTTAAGTAATAACTTTGAGAATTCATTGTTTTACAAACTGTTGAATTTCGCATTTAAAAAGGGCATGCATTGTAATGGTATAAGTAACGTAAAAACATATAGATTAACAAACGTTATTTTTGTATAAATTTTGGGTATATTGTATTGCGTCGGTTTGGCGTACTTTTAAAAATCATATTTCAATATCTATATGGATTGATAAATCAGTTAGTAGTTTTATAACAAAAGGTTACTTTTTCCACAGCTTAAATTGGGTTTTAATTTTTGGTATAAAACTTTTCAATTCCACAAATCTTTCACATATCAAAGAAAATCTTCCACAAATAAATTTCAATCCCTAGCTGCCGTTCTATTCTCGTCTGCATTTATGGCTTACCCAGATTTCGAATCATCTCTGCCTACATCATTTAGCCTAAATAAATGTGTATAACACGCAACTATTAATTGGGAAATAAAAAGAGATATAACGTTGCAATCAAGAATTTTCGTATAACTGGCAAATAATGAATCACGCAAGCAGCTCGGATTTTATACTTTGCCAAAAAAATATTTCTCTGATTCAAGCATCACGTGTCAATCTAGTAAACAAATTCAAATTTATCTCTTACGTTTTTCTGGTCAACGAAAATAAATATCTGCATACCATATATTTGCTTACTGCTTCCTATAATCACGCTCCTCCTTCTATTTTATAAAGCACGAAATTTGGGAAACCATATCTGCTTGCCTTCACTTTTCTATTGATTTCGCCTCAATCAATTCTTTTACATGCTACGTTCAATAAATAAAAGAAACTTCCTTTTCAGTTCAAAGGAAATCTTATTGTCGCTGTTCTTTTAAAAATCAACTCTTCCATTTGTCGTTTTCTTATATGCATACCATATATCTCTCTCTGCAATTGTTTCTTACCCAATATCTATTATCAAGTGGAAACAAAATCACGCAACTATTAATTGGTATCAAATGTTGCAATCAGATGTTTCGTATATCTGGCAATAAATCACGCATATATGCAAACGTTCAAACTAAAGAAAAATGGAAAGAAATCACACATATTTTTTTCTTCTTCTTTTCGTTTGCCTCTTCCTTAAATTTCGCAAGCTTGATTATCTATATATATACACCATACTCAGTTACAAAATTCCACTATCTTCTCTCTGTTTCTTCTCGTGAGCTTGCATACAATCAGGTAATATTTCTATTCCTCTTCTTTTTTTTTATTCTCTCTGTTTTCTTTTCTCCTCCCTTTATATTTTTGTTTTCCTTCTTCAGTTTTTTTTTCCTTTTCTTTTTCACCTTGCTCGGCTACTTCTCACTCCATATTTCTGCCGTCTTTGACTAAATACATGCCTTTCTTTTTCCCCTGATAGTGTTGCCATGTTTTGCCGTGCATATCATATAGGAAGTCAAGCTTAGTTGCATTCTGTAGAAATTCCATGCGTGTGTGCCTGTAGTTGATATAGGTTGTTATAGCCATAATGAAAAAAAAAGAAAAACCACAAAAATTATGCAGCCTCTAAGCACTGACCATCATATACCTTTACCCTTGCGTGCATGCATAGATTAGGATGTGGTGCACATGAATATTAAAGCATGCATTAAGTTTTGGTTTGACCGAGCCTGAAGTTGATGCCCCCCTAGTTGCGTTGATGTGGTTGAAAAATGAAATTGATATATGGTAGAGAAAGAGAATAGGAGGGCAGAGTACACGTATATGGTTTATGAAGTAAGTCTGGGCTTTAGTGATGTGTGCATGTTTTGATTTGGAGTTTGGCAGAGATGTGTTTATCTAGGCAGAGACGCAAGTTTTGCATAAAATACATATTTTCAAACTAGATAATAGGACATGCCGTTGGAAAATAAAATATATGTATAATAATAAATAGCATTGCCAAGCCTATGAAGTTGGGGTCGGATGTGGGGTGAGGCAGTCGAGCAAAAGTTGAACCAAAATTTCTTTTACTCTATTCGTTCCAATTGTTTCAAAAAATTTTCTTTGACCGTAATTTTTTTAAGGTCACGTATTCGGTATTTGGATCTTGTTATAGATTTGAATCTAGGCGTGACATCCGGGGAAATTTGATTGTTACCCGCCGTGCGTTTCTTTTCCGATGGATTTTCGTTTTGAATCAAATTTTTCTGCAGCATTCAGGTGAGTATTTCTCACCAGACAAACATACCTATATATCTGTGATTTATCACAAGTGTATTTGTAAATTTTTTTTATTTAATTTTATCTTCCTGTGATATAACGTATGATGTTAAACCCCATTTTAAATTGACACCTCATCAGTTGTTTATTATTGTAATATTATTGCAGTTATACTATTTAATGCTTATTTACTGTTAAATCATCACTGCAAGTTCCCTCAAAATTTGAGATCGTTATAGGCTGAAATGATAGGCCTGAACAATAATTATTATCCATTTATTTATTTAATTGTTTAATTATTTATTTGTTAAATTGGGATTGCGGGTTTGAAATGATAGAACCCGGGTTTTGTAAATTACGGATTGAAATGATATAAATCCGTATCACTTGACCTAGGCTAGAAAACTATATACAGACCCGTGGTTTATAGAATATTTTTATGAAATATTTTGAAAGTATTTAAATAGAAGTTTATAATATTCTGGTTTAAAATGTATTCAAAAGATTTTATAAAATTTATAATGATTTTTGAATGAGTCAAAATGTTAAATAAATGGATGTTTAAGAATTTTTTTGGAATATAACTTATTTTGGGAAATTTTTATTTTTGTTAAAAGAGAGTTTTTAGTTAAGAAAAATAATTGATAATAAGTTATATTTGGGAATATAAAATTTAATTGTTGAGTTAATAATTTATTTCAGCACTAAAATGCTGTCTTTTGGTAAATAAACTGTAATTGAATTTTTGGTTGTTTTAATAAATTTCAATGGAAATAATCTTTGGGAAAAAAGCGTAAATTTTGGAATTTAATACGAATTAATAAAAATAAGGAATTGACTTTAAATGGTTTTAAATGGAAGAATTTAACTTTTAAATGTGAGTTGAAAGGCAATTAATTCCTAAATGTATTAAATAGATTCAAATGGTATTTTATATTAAACAGAATGACTGATGTTTAAATAAATGATGTTTAATATGATATTATGATATTGAAAGGTATTTGAAACTTATTTTGTAAAGTATAAAAACCATTTTAAAAGTTGTAACCACGGGTTATAATAACGTTTGGTTGTTAAAGAGACCGGGATCGGATATCTGGCATACTCTCTGTCGATACCGAAAACCACTTTACCAACCGTGTACGCGGTGGAGATTCCAGAATGAAGTAGGATGGTGGTGACGTTTTCTTTAAGGTAAATACGTGGATCCGACTCCCGTGAGTTGGCATAAGGTGGCTAAAACAAGAGCGATCGACGGATTAATGAGGTAGCACCTCTGATCGGACGCACTTCTTCGTATGCCATTCTATTACTTTTGTGATTGTTTTGGTGCGCACCTTTGATTTGGGAGTGTTGTTCGAGGTGGGCGGTAGCTGCGGCTACGCGTTTCCATCGGTCCGGAAGCGTAATTGGTATATCTACCCTGGCATTGCCTAGTTGTGCCGTGTCACCTACCATAGCGAGCCTTGTACGAGTTTGGTTTTCTCCCGTAGCCCGTGTGGTATCCTCTGGTGGCTTCCCGATCAGGAGGGACTATGATATTGGATGGACAACTGGGACTATTACGTGTTAAGGTGGAAAATGTAAAGCCTTAACGCTATTTAAAAGTATGTTTATTTTTATATAGACACTATTATAATAGCGAAGTATTACTACATAGTAAATAGTTTAACGGATCCTTAGAGGATGGGCGATCCCAAGCATCCTTTAAGTTACTTGCTCTATATTACAGTACACTTGAATTAGCTTACACTATATAAGTATGTATGTCCTGACTTGAGTGTTTATGTTTTACGCTCGGGTCAGCCTGAGTTGCAGTTTCAGCTTTCATCCCGGAGCTAGGACATTCTGTAGATCTTTCAAGCTGCCGGCGAAACTTTCAATCCATATCTTATTCATGTAATCGAGACTCTGGAATATTTGGATTTTCTCTTGATGTTTTAAACTATATTGGAGATTTGAAACTATGTAATTTTTTTTGGTTGAGACTTTTATAGTGGCTTCATGAACCACTAAGTATTTTAAATTCCGCTCTAAGTATTCTGATTTCTGTGGCTGTGATTCTGTGATTATTCAAGTTACTATATATTCTAAGATTTGCAAAAAAAATTATTTACGACGCGGTATTTTGAACAATTCAAGTCCGACATGTGCGGATGCGAATGGTTGAAAATACTGGGTCGTTACATTTGGTATCGGAGCTTTGGCTCTAGGCAAAACTTAGAATGTATGGTAAATTTGATTTACGGAATCACATTCATTCGAGCTTGAATCTCTTCCTTTTTGAATTTTGGAACATTCCCTGCGGTTCCAAAGTTCATTCTTGTCCCTCACTATTCGTCTTCTTTTTATTTTGGAGTATCCCATAACTCCACTTCGAATGATCTTTATAGTGAATTGGCGATCTTGTCAACATTCATAATGACTTGTAAAAGGGTGAAACTCCTTTACAATGGCATTTATTCACCAAAGATTTATATCTATCCTTGGTTTAGATGCTAATATCTTTTATTATTCCAAACTCTATCTCTGAGATTTAATGTAGATTTACCCCAGAAAATCCACATCGATCTTATTCTCTAAGTCATGGTTGACTCGGTTAAGGTTGCCCGCGATTTACATAATCTTATCCATATTCCTATTTTGTTAATTAACCATCTTGTCTTTTTTTCTAACCTATCTCCAACTATTTTTGAATTTTGCTTGTAAATCTATAATTAATGTTTTCATTTTGTGTTGTTTGGGTTATTGATGTTGATTTGGATTTCCGATCGATTCGGCTAACCAACACTATCGATGGAATTTCCAAAACACTTGAACAGAACAAACCGACACAATATTATTTTAAAATTTGGTAAATGAAATAAATTTTGATATATAAGTAAATTTTTTGGAACTTAATAAATTGATTTAAATCGATCATTTGAAATGATAATACTTGACATATCATTTATTGTTCTATAAATAAATTTATAAACAGTTGATTATAAATTG
Organism: Allium cepa; assembly: GCA_030765085.1. Taxonomy (NCBI): domain Eukaryota; kingdom Viridiplantae; phylum Streptophyta; class Magnoliopsida; order Asparagales; family Amaryllidaceae; genus Allium; species Allium cepa. The sequence goes on along the minus strand of CM060931.1, from coordinate 55,699,585 downwards.
ATTTGGGTGTTGAAATGAGTTTAAAACAAGAATTTGTGAATTTAATTTCCAATGGTTTCAAACCTTGTATTTAAAGTTTTAAAGGGATATTTTTTTTTAAAGTATTTTCGAATAAGAAATTTGTTTCTTAAGAATTTTAAAAGTTTTAATTATTAGTGCTCTTCTCTTTGTCGCTGGAAAATAATTTCGGTGATGACTGCAGCATCATCGACATCCATTTTCGAGTATCGAAGTGAAGAGACCACGCTGCAGTTTGCTTCAAAAATTTAATTGATTTGAATCTCGAAATATGACTTGATTTATAATATATATATATAGATATATTATTTAAATTTTATTTGACATATATTATATGTATGTATTTATTTATCTCTAAAGTGTTTGAAGTTAATTGGAAATTTAATTCATAAGTTTATGTTAAAAGGTGATTCTAATGATAAAATAAAGTCAAATTTTGAATGAATATTTAAACTTAAGTAATAAAATTGGAAAAATTTTACTTGTATAATGTTCAATTGCATACCAGTATAAACTTACCTAAATCATTCAGAAATTAACTATATAATTGGATAATGTACAATATAAAAGGATTTTATAAATAAAATTTGAGTGGTTATAATAAATGTCATACACTTAAAATTTTAGTAGTGGTAGATAGAATAAAAAGGGTTATTTGAATAAGTTACAATATAAAATGGTGTTAGAGGAATTTTTTTTAAATAGATTGGTATATTTTATTCAAATTTATTTAATTTTGTAAATTTATTCGTTTATAAAGTTAGTATTTTTGAATAAGATATATTGTTTACTTAATTCTTTCTTTGCCCTCCTTTTTCCTTTTCGGGGACGAAAAGTTTTGAGTGGGGGAGAGTGTAATGACCCGTAAATTTCGATAATTAAACTGGTTAATTTAATAAGATTTTTGTAATATATTTAAGAAAAAAAAACCCTTTATAATTTATAATGAATTGAGTGTTTAAAATGAAATGAAAAAAAGGATATAGTAACGATTGTAAGTTACTATTTATTTGGTCTATTAATGTAGGTATAACTGTTACATTTTTGTATTAAATTAAATATATGCAAATAAATGTATGGTAATGGAGTGAATTCAACATTATATAAGCAATTCTGATAATTAGTGGAAATAATAAACTTGAGTGTAATATAAAGTTAGTGACAACATTTATGCAAGTCACCTTTTTATTTAGGGCTCCTAAATTCAGAGTAGGAAGTCAATTACATTTAAATGCAAGTAAATGTTCATTAATGTGAGATAGGAATGTAACTGTAATGTGTGAATGTAAATGTAATGACATAAATGGAAATTTATATTTTTTTCATAAGATGAAATAAAGGAATGAAACCAAGTTGAATAAATTGATTGAGGTTTTATTTATAATAAATGTATATATTTGGGAAATTCAATATAATTGAAAATAACAAGTTATTACAAAAGAAAGATGAAAATTGGAATAAATATTTTTGTAAGGAAATATAAACAAATAATAACTAGGTCTATAGAGTGATAACAGATTTAATAAAAAAGTAGAACTGAAGCATGGTAGTTGTTGGAAAGTAATTAATTGAAATTTGGATTTATTTGGAATTTAAAACTTTTATTTATTTATTTTTTTGATAAAATACAGCGTTTTACACGCAATAAAATTTTCTACTTTATTGCATATATATATATATATATATATATATATATATATATATATATATATATGTATGTATGTATTATTATTATTATTATTATTATTATTTTATATCCACCTCTATTTTATCTTTCTATTTTTATTTTGTCTAGACAGTCATGTTTATTTATTGGATTGTTGCTTGTTTATATCTTTTATTTATGACTTGAAAGAAACTAAAAGGGTATGCGTTATATTGTCTTAATTGCTTGCCTTTTTAATTGCCTACTCTTTATTTCTTTTAGCTATTCATTTTCTTTTTGGACGTGTATTGTACTTGCTATTCACGTACAAAGCTAATCATTCTCATCTCTCATGCATTTCTAGAAAGAAAAGTTAAGTAATATTTTGAATAATACATTTCTTTGTTGATGGTAAATAGATCAGAAGGAAAAAATGTAAACAAATTTTATTCTATTTAAGTAATAGATTTTAAGTTTTTATAGTGTATAAATGAACTGAGTAATTACGCGTTTAAAGGGCGCGTAAATTGAGGGAATAAATACCGTATATATATACATAAGAAAAAATATAGAATTTTTTTATCTGTTATTCTATATTTTGGGCATAAATTATTACGGCTATGGTACACATTCTTAAAAATATGACCTTAGCTGTAAATGAGTAAATTTATCAGTGGCATGTGTTTTAGAGGGAAGGAATTGTCTAGCGTTCAAATCAAGTATGTTGCCTCTAATTCAATGCATTGCTTTAAAAATTTGATTTCCATAGTCAACAAGATTTATTTCTTTTATTTATTTAACCTTGAAATTTATTTTAATATATATATATTTATTTGATTTATCATTTTCTAAACATACTAAAAAAAATTGAAAGTTTTGAAATTGTTAACTTTGTTAAAAGACAATTCCATTTGAAATTTTAATAAAAAATGAATTTTGTATATATAAAATATGGAGACTGTAAACTGATAAAATTTTAGTTAAGTAATAACTTTGAGAATTCATTGTTTTACAAACTGTTAAATTTCGCATTTAAAAAGGGCATGCATTGTAATGGTATAAGTAACGTAAAAACATATAGATTAACAAACGTTATTTTTGTATAAATTTTGGGTATATTGTATTGCGTCGGTTTGGCGTACTTTTAAAAATCATATTTCAATATCTATATGGATTAATAAATCAGTTAGTAATTTTATAACAAAAGGTTACTTTTTCCACAGCTTAAATTGGGTTTTAATTTTTGGTATAAAACTTTTCAATTCCACAAATCTTTCACATATCAAAGAAAATCTTCCACAAATAAATTTCAATCCCTAGCTGCCGTTCTATTCTCGTCTGCATTTATGGCTTACCCAGATTTCGAATCATCTCTGCCTACATCATTTAGCCTAAATAAATGTGTATAACACGCAACTATTAATTGGGAAATAAAAAGAGATGTAACGTTGCAATCAAGAATTTTCGTATAACTGTCAAATAATGAATCACGCAAGCAGCTCGGATTTTATACTTTGCCAAAAAAATATTTCTCCGATTCAAGCATCACGTGTCAATCTAGTAAAAAAATTCAAATTTATCTCTTACGTTTTTCTGGTCAACGAAAATAAATATCTGCATACCATATATTTGCTTACTGCTTCCTATAATCACGCTCCTCCTTCTATTTTATAAAGCACGAAATTTGGGAAACCATATCTGCTTGCCTTCTCTTTTCTATTGATTTCGCCTCAATCAATTCTTTTACATGCTACGTTCAATAAATAAAAGAAACTTCCTTTTCGGTTCAAAGGAAATCTTATTGTAGCCGTTCTTTTAAAAATCAACTCTTCCATTTGCCGTTTTCTTATATGCATACCATATATCTCTCTCTGCAATTGTTTCTTACCCAATATCTATTATCAAGTGGAAACAAAATCACGCAACTATTAATTGGTATCAAATGTTGCAATCAGATGTTTCGTATATCTGGCAATAAATCACGCATATATGCAAACGTTCAAACTAAAGAAAACTGGAATGAAATCACACATATTTTTTTTCTTCTTCTTTTCGTTTGCCTCTTCCTTAAATTTCGCAAGCTTGATTATCTATATATATACACCATACTCAGTTACAAAATTCCACTATCTTCTCTCTGTTTCTTCTCATGAGCTTGCATACAATCAGGTAATATTTCTATTCCTCTTCTTTTTTTTATTCTCTCTATTTTCTTTTCTCCTCCCTTTATATTTTTGTTTTCCTTCTTCAGTTTTTTTTTCCTTTTCTTTTTCACCTTGCTCGGCTACTTCTCACTCCATATTTCTGCCGTCTTTGACTAAATACATGCCTTTCTTTTTCCCCTGATAGTGTTGCCATGTTTTGCCGTGCATATCATATAGGAAGTCAAGCTTAGTTGCATTCTGTAGAAATTCCATGCGTGTGTGCCTGTAGTTGATATAGGTTGTTATAGCCATAATGAAAAAAAAAAAGAAAAACCACAAAAATTATGCAGCCTCTAAGCACTGACCATCATATACCTTTACCCTTGCGTGCATGCGTAGATTAGGATGTGGTGCACATGAATAATAAAGCATGCATTAAGTTTTGGTTTGACCGAGCCTGAAGTTGATGCCCCCCTAGTTGCGTTGATGTGGTTGAAAAATGAAATTGATATATGGTAGAGAAAGAGAATAGGAGGGCAGAGTACACGTATATGGTTTATGAAGTAAGTCTGGGCTTTAGTGATGTGTGAATGTTTTGATTTGGAGTTTGGCAGAGATGTGTTTATCTAGGCAGAGACGCAAGTTTTGCATAAAATACATATTTTCAAACTAGACAATAGGACATGCCGTTGGAAAATAAAATATATGTATAATAATAAATAGCATTGCCAAGCCTATGAAGTTGGGGTCGGATGTGGGGTGAGGCAGTCGAGCAAAAGTTGAACCAAAATTTCTTTTACTCTATTCGTTCCAATTATTTCAAAATTTTTGCTTTGACCGTAATTTTTTTAAGGTCACGTATTCGATATTTGGATCTTGTTATAGATTTGAATCTAGGCGTGACATCCGGGGAAATTTGATTGTTACCCGCTGTGCGTTTCTTTTCTGGTGGATTTTCGTTTTGAATCAAATTTTTCTGCGGCATTCAGGTGAGTATTTCTCACCAGACAAACATACCTATATATCTGTGATTTATCACAAGTGTATTTGTAAATTTTTTTTATTTAATTTTAACTGCCTGTGATATAACGTATGATGTTAAACCCCATTTTAAATTGACACCTCATCAGTTGTTTATTATTGTAATATTATTGCAGTTATACTATTTAATGCTTATTTACTGTTAAATCATCACTGCAAGTTCCCTGAAAATTTGAGATCGTTATAGGCTGAAATGATAGGCCTGAACGATAATTATTATCCATTTATTTATTTAATTGTTTAATTATTTATTTGTTAAATTGGGATTGCGGGTTTGAAATGATAGAACCCGGGTTTTGTAAATTACGGATTGAAATGATATAAATCCGTATCACTTGACCTAGGCTAGAAAACTATATACAGACCCGTGGTTTATAGAATATTTTTATGAAATATTTTGAAAGTATTTAAATAGAAGTTTATAATATTCTGGTTTAAAATGTATTCAAAAGATTTTATAAAATTTATAATGATTTTTGAATGAGTCAAAATGTTAAATAAATGGATGTTTAAGAATTTTTTTGGAATATAACTTATTTTGGGAAATTTTTATTTTTGTTAAAAGAGATTTTTTAGTTAAGAAAAATAATTGATAATAAGTTATATTTGGGAATATAAAATTTAATTGTTGAGTTAATAATTTATTTCAGCACTAAAATGCTGTCTTTTGGTAAATAAACTGTAATTGAATTTTTGGTTGTTTTAATAAATTTCAATGGAAATAATCTTTGGGAAAAAAGCGTAAATTTTGGAATTTAATATGAATTAATAAAAATAAGGAATTGACTTTAAATGGTTTAAAATGGAAGAATTTAACTTTTAAATGTGAGTTGAAAGGCAATTAATTCCTAAATGTATTAAATAGATTCAAATGGTATTTTATATTAAACAGAATGACTGATGTTTAAATAAATGATGTTTAATATGATATTATGATATTGAAAGGTATTTGAAACTTATTTTGTAAAGTATAAAAACCATTTTAAAAGTTGTAACCACGGGTTATAATAACGTTTGGTTGTTAAAGAGACCGGGATCGGATATCTGGCATACTCTCTATCGATACCGAAAACCACTTTACCAACCGTGTACGCGGTGGAGATTCCAGAATGAAGTAGGATGGTGGTGACGTTTTCTTTAAGCTAAATACGTGGATCCGACTCCCGTGAGTTGGCATAAGGTGGCTAAAACAGGAGCGATCGACGGATTAATGAGGTAGCACCTCTGATCGGACGCACTTCTTCGTATGCCATTCTATTACTTTTGTGATTGTTTTGGTGCGCACCTTTGATTTGGGAGTGTTGTTCGAGGTGGGCGGTAGCTGCGGCTACGCGTTTCCATCGGTCCGGAAGCGTAATTGGTATATCTACCCTGGCATTGCCTAGTTGTGCCGTGTCACCTACCATAGCGAGCCTTGTACGAGTTTGGTTTTCTCCCGTAGCCCGTGTGGTATCCTCTGGTGGCTTCCCGATCAGGAGGGACTATGATATTGGATGGACTACTGGGACTATTACGTGTTAAGGTGGAAAATGTAATGCCTTAACGCTATTTAAAAGTATGTTTATTTTAATATAGACACTATTATAATAGCGAAGTATTACTACATAGTAAATAGTTTAACGGATCCTTAGAGGATGGGCGATCCCAAGCATCCTTTAAGTTACTTGCTCTATATTACAGTACACTTGAATTAGCTTACACTATATAAGTATGTATGTCCTGACTCGAGTGTTTATGTTTTACGCTCGGGTCAGCCTGAGTTGTAGTTTCAGCTTTCATCCCGGAGCTAGGACATTCTGTAGATCTTTCAAGCTGCCGGCGAAACTTTCAGTCCATATCTTATTCATGTAATCGAGACTCTGGAATATTTGGATTTTCTCTTGATGTTTTAAACTATATTGGAGATTTGAAACTATGTAATTTTTTTTGGTTGAGACTTTTATAGTGGCTTCATGAACCACTAAGTATTTTAAATTCCGCTGTAAGTATTCTGATTTCTGTGGCTGTGATTCTGTGATTATTCAAGTTACTATATATTCTAAGATTTGCAAAAAAATTATTTACGACGCGGTATTTTGAACAATTCAAGTCCGACATGTGCGGATGCGAATGGTTGAAAATACTGGGTCGTTACACGAGAAGAGAACCTATGTTGCTAATGAATTCTTAGGTCGCTCGACTTAAGCCGCTCTGTTGTTTCTTATGTCGCTCAACGACCTATTCTAAACCATGAAGAAAATTAGGTCGCTGCTATTCCTTATGTTGCAATGACGCTTAAGTCGCTTGCCGTGCTGTCCTTAAGTCGCTTATACCGCTTCATATTTTTAAGTCATGAACGACCTATGTTAGGTCGGGTTGTTATAAGGTCGCTTGTTGTATTTTATTTTAAGTTGTTTGTAACTCGTGATGTTTGTCTTAGGTCGTTACCGACCTAGTGTAAGTCGCTGTTGCTGTAAGGTCGTGTTGGGTACATGTATAGGTCATGTCGTGTATTGTACTTGTTTGTTAAGTCGTGTACTTTGTGATATAAGTGTTTGTGTGAGTTGTAGCCTATAAATAGGCATGTGGAGTCATTTGTAACTTTTGGTTCTTTTTGAATAAAATTCTTCTTTTGTTAGCTTTGTGCTTTCATCTAAATTGGTAGTTGAGTGTAATCTCCTATCTCCACCTACGTTATTCGAGTGCGCTCGAATTATCGTCTGTTGAAGCCAATTTGCGGAATCAAGTGCGCTTGATCAACGCTTGAAGAATTGCAGATCTCTTTTCACGGTATCGTGCGCGATCAACGTGTCAGAGATAGCTAGAATTCGATATCTTCGGATCAACGAATTTGGGCCTTGCAGTATTTTCAAACCACCGATTGCCAGTTTCATCATTTCATCTGTTTTTCCGTATATCCGCTGCGTCAGTTTTGGTATCAGAGCTAGACTTAGCCAATCATAGCTAAGCCGAGTCTTGGAGCCGAGATTTGAAGTTGAAAATTGAAGTTGTTGTTCATCGTGTTCATCGCAAAGTTGCAACAAGTTTGGAGTTTCGATCCATATCATTTTGGATAAAAATTTCAAAAGGTGTTTGGATTTGTGATTGAAGGGTTGAGCCGAGATAATTATAGGCCGTGCGCCACTTTCTGTAAAAGTGTTGAAGTTTGAATTTGATTTGTTGAAGATTTGTGAAGTTTTTGAAGTTATTGTGTTGATTCAATCATGCCACTGAAAAGAGCTAACCGCCATCAAAATATTGAAGCATTGTATAGAAGGGAAGAGGTCGATCAAATAGAGAAACGCATGCATGAGAAGTTTGATGAAGGGATTGGTCGATTAGAAAGAATGATGCTTGAAATGAATCAAAGTCGAAGAAGAAATTCACCTGAATCGTGCCATGGAGGAAGTAGAGTTTCACCACATACAGATCGGGAGAGGAGAGAAAGTCAAGACCATAGAAGTGTTGACAATCGTAGTAGGAGGAATGTTGATGATCGTGATCGAAGGGATGTTGGTAGTAGAAGTGGTGGTGGTAGAGATGTTGGAGGACGTGTTCGACAACGATATGCATCAGATTTTGATGAGGACTTTGATGGTGATAGAGGGAGCGTTCATTTCCGAGATCGAGATCAGGGACGACGTCAGTATCGGGATATTGATGATGATCGACATTGGGAATCGAGGATGAAGATGGAGATTCCTGAATTTAAAGGTGGAATGGTGGCGGAAGAGTTTTTAGACTGGTTGTCAAATGTTGAAGAGATCTTTGATTTCAAGGAGATCCCGAAAAATCGTCGAGTGAAGTTGGTTGCTACTAGGTTGAGGGGAAGAGCTATGGCGTGGTGGCAGCAAACCAAACTTACACGAGAACGGATGGGAAAGTCGAAGGTTGTTGCTTGGGATAAGATGAAGAATGTGACGACCGCCCATGACTCCCGCACGGAAACAAGGGAATGGTGCGCTGAAAAGTGTGCCAGGCAGCTATAGACGATAGTCAAAGGTAAAAAAATAAACATCGCATAATCTATCGTATAACTCACAGCGCATGGATAAAATACAATAGAGAAATATATAGTGAAGCTCTATAACAGAAAATCATCATATCAGCATCATAGTAGTTTTATACAAACATATGAATAATCCATACATCAAAGCCTCACTACATAACACTCAAACAAATATAGCAGCGGAACACCCAGTACATATAATATGAAATAATATGCAAAATCCTCCTGCTCGTCTTCGTCATCATCAGCGTAGATCTCCAAGAACAGCACCTGTCACCTGCTACCTAGTCTGCCCATCCCAACATGGATGAACAACCCAAGGTGATAAGAGGAGACATAAAACCTTGAGTCAGACAAAGTCTTAGTGAGCAGTAAATCAACTATCAAACATACCAAAAGAGCATAAAGGATAAAAAGGAATAGGAACCCAAACCATCCCACTCCACCTCTTTCTACAGTGATAGCCCCCAGACACACACTAAGGAGAGGCAAACATAGCAAAGCAGATAATTAAAGTAAAGCAATAATCACTCGAGTCAAGGTCGATGTTTTCCAAATACAAACCCCCAAGGCCTAAACTAAGATCAGATAAGCACCCAGAAAACACCGCTCTTGAGACCGAATGATTGTACAACCAAACATCCATGACTCTGGCTATCACTGTTATCATTGCCTTGATTTTATCGTTAATTGCATGACCAACTCAACTTTCAACCATCCGTCAAGGGCTAATGGCAACCCCGGTTCTAGACATAACTCCACGCGTCATCATGACCCGTGCCTAGGTATAACGAATCTACCCATAGTACTAGCACGTCATCATGACCCGTGCCTGGGTATAACGGATCTACCCAATGTACTCTTGCTTTGAGCTTGCTAGAACCTTCAATAACGATAAGATCTCAGCCTTCTAGTCATCCTCCTCGACGTCTATCCCCATTATAGCTCAAGCGCCTCTCGAGCCCACCATTATCCACCAACTCGAACCGCATCATCGAGTAATCAACATGCTTGGGATGATCCCGTCTGGATTAAACCAAGGCTTCCACATCATGCTTTGCTCCAATGCATCTTAGCAAAGTCCATCTCATCATCATACTTCGCCTCAACATATCATGGCAAAGTCCATTTCATCATCATACTTTGCTTCCTCTAATCATAGCAAAGTCCATCATCATCGAATCCATCCATATGAGCTTCATCATCCGCTTCATATGCCACAAGCAGCTTTCACCATTCAAGAGCCTTTCCACTTAGCTTTTGAATCATCTTCGATCATCTTGTTCCAAATCAACTACTAGCTAACTTGAAACAATCAAATCAATCATCAATACAAACAATCAAACATTCAAACAAGATCTAACAACCAATATTAACTATAATGGCAATTTCGTAATTAAAGTGTCCAAATCTAACAAGCATGAATAATAGGCAAATGTCTCTACAATTTAATGAATAAACTTATATAGGTTCACATGTAGCAAAAAGGGTATTCAAAACTTCATAGATGATGGATCTACATGCAGACTTAAGGAAAATGCGAGAAATCACTATCTTAAACACATAACCAAGCCACCGATCCAATATACTCCTTTGGGTCCGTGTGAGAGATAACCACCACTCACCGAATCATCCAAACACTTCAAAAATTATCAACTTCAGATCTGGACAGCGAAGATTCAAGCTTGATTCGTCGAAATCCCGCTTGAAACGATGAAATCTAGCTTTGTTGGATGAAGATCTTCAACTTTGGCTCTTCAATCTTCAATCTTGATCTTCGATCTTGGATGGATGTTAGCACTCGATCAAAGTGGAGAAAAGAAGTGAAGAAATGTTGTAGTCGAGCTCTCAAAATGGCAGAACTTCGTCGCTTCAAAATCCGGTGCCAAAAAGTGAGCCAAAGCCCTCTATTTATAGGCAAAACCCTATCTCGTTCGGTCTTAAGTCGTTCACGACTCATCCCCTAAGTCGTCTACGACTTAACAAATCCCACGACTTACGACTCAATGGGTACACGACCTAACGGCTTAACGGTTTAAGCCCCTACGCGACCTAATGCCTTCACAAGTTACGACCTACGACTCACCACTAAGTCGTTCATACGACTCAGCACTCAACAGCTTAACATCATCACGAGTTAAAAACCTTACGACCTAACTGTGTTACGACTTACGACCTAAAACAAACATGACTCAAGCTGTGACGACTTAACAGCCTTACGAGTTATCAAAACAAACAGACTCACGACCTAAACACCTTACGACCTATCTCCTTTGGTCGGTCAAAACCTTAAGTCGTTACATCCTTAACTCGTTAACTCGCTAGCTCTACTAACCCGCTAACTTTTAGGTCGGTCCATCACTAAGTCGTAACAAGATAACTCGTTAACTCTTAGGTCGTTACTTCTATAGGTCGCTCTACCACCCTAACTCGTATACGACCTATCACTCAACATGTTAACTCGTGCCAACTTCTATAACTCGTAATACTACTGGGTCGCTAACTCGTTCACCACTAACTCGCTAACCCGCTATCCTCCTTAGGTCGCTCCAAAACCCCACCGACCTAACTATCATACGACCTAACCCCTTAGGTCGTTAACTCCACTAACTCTTAACTCGTTAACCCAAAGCCTTCTAACCCGCTAACTCGTCCCAGCCCCTAAGTCGCTAACTTCTCTAACTCGCTAAAAACCTATTCCTTAACTCGTGACTCGTCCACTTCTTAACCCGATAACTCGTAGCTCGTTAGCTACCTTATGTCGTCTACGAGTTAACCTCTACTCGAGTTAACTTCCCCATAGGATCAAACCTCCACACGACTTAGGCTAAGGACGACTTAAACAACACTAACGACCTAGAAATTCTACGATAAATCGACACGTAAAATACGGGTCGTTACATTCTCTCCCCCTTAGGAATTTCGCCCCCGAAATTCCAAACAAACAAAAGCAACCAAAATTATTCTGCATGCCTATCATCCATAGCAATCAACAAACCATGCATCCAATTACTAACCTAGCATGCAGAATTCTAAAATTAGAACAAGTTACAAATTCATGAGATGTCACGACACCTTAGGGCCATACCTCGAAGAGTTCAGGATGAGCTGCCTTCATCCTCTCTTCCTCCTCCCATGTACAGTCGTTAACATCATCACTCCATTATACCTTGAGCAACGTAATCGTCTTCCTCCTAAGCTGTTTCGTGTCGGTTTCAACAACACGAAGCGGCTTACGAGGTCTCGTAACCACTGGATCGACCTCCAAATCTTCACAACTATCAGCAGAAACCACTGTATTCGAGTCGTGCACATACTTCCGTAGATAAGATACATGGAAAACATTGTGCACACCCGCCATCTTTTCCGGTAACTCCAATCTATAAGCGAGCTTTCCAATTCGCTCGATGATCGGGAATGGTCCAACAAATCTTGGAGTCAATTTTCCTTTCTTCCCGAATCTAATAACATTCTTCAAAGGAGAAATCTTCACAAAAACCATATCACCTACGTCGAATTCCAAATCCTTTCGACGCTTATCTGCATAACTCTTCTGACGGTCTTGGGCTTCCTTCATTCGTTGCCGAATGATCTCTATACAATCCGAAGTCCGACGAATCATCTCTGGCCCAAGTATCAACTTATCTCCTGTTTCCAACCAGCATGTCGGAGAGTTACACGGTCTTCCATACAGTGCCTCATATGGTGCCATACCAATGCTTGACTGGTAACTGTTGTTATACGCAAACTCTACCAAATGAAGATGATCTTCCCATGATCCTCCGAAATCTAAAACACATGCTCTGAGGAGATCTTCCAAAACTCTGTTGACTCTCTCAGTCTGACCTTTTTTTGGGGATGATAAGCTGTACTTAAACACAACTCGGTTCCCAAAACTTCCTGGAAGCTCTTCCAAAATCTACTAGTGAACAATGGGTCTCGATCGCTCACTATACTCTTCGGAATACCATGGAATCGAACTATCCACTTAACATACAACTCAGCCAACTTTGATGCAGTCCTAGTTGATCGAACAGGAATGAATCTTGCACTCTTGGTCAAACGATCTACGATGACCCAAATCCCTTCATTTCCTGCTCTCGTTCTAGGTAAACCATCGATAAAATCCATCGATATCTGCTCCCACTTCCATGTAGGAACTTCTAATGGCTGAAGCAATCCACTTGGCTTCTTCTGCTCTGCTTTAACCAACTGGCAATTCATGCACTTGGAAATAAAATTTCCAACATCCTTCTTCATACCTTCCCAGTAATAGGTTCTCTTCATATCCCGATACATCTTATTTCCACCTGGATGAATTGTCAGCTTTGAGTGATGACTTTCCTTCAAAACTTCATCTCTCAATCCATCCATATCGGGAACAACTAGTCGTCCTTGCTTCCGAAGCCAACCCTCTCGATCGACCTCGAATCCCTTATCCTTCTCTGGGTCGAATCCAAATTCCAAATCACGGATAATTTTGACAAGCTTATCGTCTCGCTTTTGGCTCTCGCCAATTCTTTCCACAAGAGTGGGTCTTATCGATAAGTTTGCCAACATCTCAGGTTCCAATTCACATCTGGGTCTGAAATCAAATCCAGCTAAATACCCGAGACTCTTCCATTCCGAAAACATGGCTCCCAATCCGGCATGTCTTCGACTTAACGCATCCGCCACTGTGTTACCCTTTCCCGGAGTATATGCTATACCAAAATCATATGATGCCAAAAACTCTAGCCATTGTTGCTGCCGAAGATTTAAATCCTTTTGGGAGAAAAGATACTTCAACGACTTATGATCCGTAAACAACTCGAATCGAACTCCCAATAGATAATGTCTCCACATCTTCAGAGCAAAAACAATCGCCGCTAACTCCAAATCATGAGTCGGGTAATTCCTTTCATGCGGCTTCAGTTGTCGACTTGCATACGCAACAACTCTATCCTTCTGCATCAGCACTGCTCCAAGTCCAGTACCACATGCATCGGTGTAAACCACCATCTCATCATTCCCACTTGGAATAGTCAAAACATGAGCACTCGTCAGTCGCTCTTTCAGGATTCCAAAAGCTTGCTTACACTTAGCATCCCAACTGAATACCTGATTCTTCTTCGTCAATCCTGTTAACGGTGCAGCTATCTTGGAAAAGTCTTTGATAAACCGACGATAATATCCTGCTAATCCAAGAAAACTTCTCACATCAGATGCATTCTTAGGTCTAACCCAATCCTGGATTGCTACCACCTTAGCGGGATCAACCGCTATTCCATTTCCAGAAATAACATGGCCTAAGAATCTCACTTCACTCTTCCAGAAGTGACACTTCGAAAACTTAGCCTTCAGCTGATGTTTCCGCAAGATTTCCAAAACAATACGCAAGTGCGTCTTGTGCTCTTCCTCAGTTCTGGAATAAATCAGAATATCATCCACGAACACAAGTACGAACTTGTTCAACTGATCTCTGAACACTCTATTCATAAGATCCACAAAATATGCTGGTGCGTTAGTCAATCCAAACGGCATTACCAGCCACTCATAAAAACCGGATAGTGTCCTGAAAGCAGTCTTCGGCACACTATCCTTCGCCACTCTTAACTGGTGAAATCCCGTTGCCAAATCCATCTGAGAAAACACCCTAGCCTCGTGAAGCTGATCAAACAAGTCATCTATTCTCGGCAATGGATACTTGTTCTTCTTAGTTACCTTATTCAGCTCACGATAATCGACACACAACCTCAACGATCCATCCGCTTTGGTTGCGAACACAACTGGTGCACCCCATTCGGACACACTACGCCGAATGAATCCTTTCCGTAAAAGGTCGTCAACCTGCACCTTCAACTCTTGCTGTTCCCTAGGCGCCATCCGCCTAAGAGGCATCACAACGGGTTTGGCTCCTTCAACTAGATCGATACGAAACTCGATCTCCCTATGCGGCGGTAACCCTTTGACTTCCTCAAAGACATCCTCAAATCCATTTGCGATTGGCACTGATGACAGTCCATCCCGTGGAACAACTAGCGAATACATGAAGCTCATGAAGACGCCTTCTTCATGCTTACATCGTATCACAACCTTTCGCCCCTCCACCTTCTCGACTGTCACTTCCAGCCTTTCACAATCAACCTTTTCCGCATACTTCCTAAGCCAGTCCATACCCAAAATAATTCCAAACCCCGCAAAGTTCAGAACAAAACAATCACAAACAAAAGAGCAATCATGCCTCGATACAACTAGACCACGGCATAACATACACAAACAAGACGAACCCCCAACTGGATTAGTCACAACCAATGGTCTATCAACTATATCCGGTTCCAAACCCAACCGGTCCACTAACTCATTACAAAAAAAGGAATGCGACGCTCCAGTATCAAATAACACTCTAACTGGAACACCACAAATGGAAAGAGTACCTTGAACCACCACACTCTTTCCCTTCTCTTCAGCAGTAGGAGCTTTCGAAGATGATGGAACAGCCCCCAAAGCATAAGCTTTCACAATCTGCTTGTCCTTCTGTGGTTCTGGACAATTCTTCTTAATATGCCCCAATTTATCACAGTTGTAGCACTTCAACAGCACCTTTGGATTCTTGCAATCCCTGGAGAGATGGCCCTTCTGCCGACAATTGTAACAGGTCATTTCCCCCTTCGGCTTCTTCTGACCATCTTTACCCTTCTGTTGCTGCTGCTTCCTCTTCTTGTTTCCACCTTGCTGTGGCTTAGACTCCTCCTTGGTCACAGCAACCACAGATCCTTCCTTAGGAAACAAACTCTCGTGCCTGAGAGCTTTCTCCACTAGCTTCTCAAATGGATCGTCCAGATGATCCACCAACTGCCTTCCAAGATAACTGTCTAAGCCTGTCACGAACTTCTCATTCTTCTGGTATGGGGATTCAATATACGATCGAGCATACTTGGACAAAGCCTCGAACTCAGAAACATACTCAAGAACTGGTCTCCCACCTTGCTTGAGCTCTACAAATTTCTTGAACAGAACAGACTTCTGAGCCGTAGAGATAAACTTAGCTTCAAATCTGACTTGGAATTGCTCCCAAGTAATCTCTTCCTCTGGAGTATCGATGGTGATAGAGTTCCACCAATCAGAAGCTCTCCCTTGAAGCTGTCTCGATGCAAGCTTCCTCTTAGTTGCATCCTCAATCCCCAAATCTCCAAAGATCCTTCTGCAAGCATCCATCCATCTTTGGACTTCAATGGTCGATTCCATTCCCAAGAAAACCTTCCCTCCAAGAGCAGTATAGTCCTTACAAAGTTTAGCAAAATCCACCGGTCTTGGAGCTTGAACTTGAACTCCAACATCCACTGATGGTCCTGGAGCTGGTATCCTTCTCATGATAGAAGTCATCATAGCTTCAAACATCGCAGCATAATCAGTAGCTCCCCCAGCAGCACGGCTTTCCCTAGCAGCTTGTCTCTCACTTCGACAAATCCTTAATATCTACAAAAAGGAATGATTTAGAACACCTTAAGAAACAATTGCATAAGGAGTTCAAATCCTTCTAACTACTATATTATATATAGTAATCATCCATCAAAATACAATCACGTCTCTCTTACGTGGTTACGTCAGCGAGCGTTGGCTAAAATTGATTAACCAAAGCTCTGATACCAAATGTGACGACCGCCCATGACTCCCGCACGGAAACAAGGGAATGGTGCGCTGAAAAGTGTGCCAGGCAGCCATAGACGATAGTCAAAGGTAAAAAAATAAACATCGCATAATCTATCGTATAACTCACAGCGCATGGATAAAATACAATAGAGAAATATATAGTGAAGCTCTATAACAGAAAATCATCATATCAGCATCATAGTAGTTTTATACAAACATATGAATAATCCATACATCAAAGCCTCACTACATAACACTCAAACAAATATAGCAGCGGAACACCCAGTACATATAATATGAAATAATATGCAAAATCCTCATGCTCGTCTTCGTCATCATCAGCGTAGATCTCCAAGAACAGCACCTGTCACCTGCTACCTAGTCTGCCCATCCCAACATGGATGAACAGCCCAAGGTGATAAGAGGAGACATAAAACCTTGAGTCAGACAAAGTCTTAGTGAGCAGTAAATCAACTATCAAACATACCAAAAGAGCATAAAGGATAAAAAGGAATAGGAACCCAAACCATCCCACTCCACCTCTTTCTACAGTGATAGCCCCCAGACACACACTAAGGAGAGGCAAACATAGCAAAGCAGATAATTAAAGTAAAGCAATAATCACTCGAGTCAAGGTCGATGTTTTCCAAATACAAACCCCCAAGGCCTAAACCAAGATCAGATAAGCACCCAGAAAACACCGCTCTTGAGACCGAATGATGGTACAACCAAACATCCATGACTCTGGCTATCACTGTTATCATTGCCTTGATTTTATCGTTAATTGAATGACCAGCTCAACTTTCAACCATCCGTCAAGGGCTAATGGCAACCCCGGTTCTAGACATAACTCCGCACGTCATCGTGACCCGTGCCTAGGTATAACGAATCTACCCAGAGTACTAGCACGTCATCATGACCCGTGCCTGGGTATAACGGATCTACCCAACGTACTCTTGCTTTGAGCTTGCTAGAACCTTCAATAACGATAAGATCTCAGCCTTCTAGTCATCCTCCTCGACGACTATCCCCATTATAGCTCAAGCGCCTCTCGAGCCCACCATTATCCACCAACTCGAACCGCATCATCGAGTAATCAACATGCTTGGGATGGTCCCGTCTGGATTAAACCAAGGCTTCCACATCATGCTTTGCTCCAATGCATCTTAGCAAAGTCCATCTCATCGTCATACTTCGCCTCAACATATCATGGCAAAGTCCATTTCATCATCATACTTTGCTTCCTCTAATCTTAGCAAAGTCCATCATCATCGAATCCATCCATATGAGCTTCATCATCCGCTTCATATGCCATAAGCAGCTTTCACCATTCAAGAGCCTTTCCACTTAGCTTTTGAATCATCTTCGATCATCTTGTTCCAAATCAACTACTAGCTAACTTGAAACAATCAAATCAATCATCAATACAAACAATCAAACATTCAAACAAGATCTAACAACCAATATTAACTATAATGGCAATTTCGTAATTAAAGTGTCCAAATCTAACAAGCATGAATAATAGGCAAATGTCTCTACAATTTAATGAATAAACTTGTATAGGTTCACATGTAGCAAAAAGGGTATTCAAAACTTCATAGATGATGGATCTACATGCAGACTTAAGGAAAATGCGAGAAATCACTATCTTAAACACATAACCAAGCCACCGATCCAATATACTCCTTTGGGTCCGCGTGAGAGATAACCACCACTCACCGAATCACCCAAACACTTCAAAAATTATCAACTTCAGATCTGGACAGCGAAGATTCAAGCTTGATTCGTCGAAATCCCGCTTGAAACGATGAAATCTAGCTTTGTTGGATGAAGATCTTCAACTTTGGCTCTTCAATCTTCAATCTTGATCTTCGATCTTGGATGGATGTTAGCACTCGATCAAAGTGGAGAAAAGAAGTGAAGAAATGTTGTAGTCGAGCTCTCAAAATGGCAGAACTTCGTCGCTTCAAAATCCGGTGCCAAAAAGTGAGCCAAAGCCCTCTATTTATAGGCAAAACCCTATCTCGTTCGGTCTTAAGTCGTTCACGACTCATCCCCTAAGTCGTCTACGACTTAACAAATCCCACGACTTACGACTCAATGGGTACACGACCTAACAGCTTAACGGTTTAAGCCCCTACGCGACCTAATGCCTTCACAAGTTACGACCAACGACTCACCACTAAGTCGTTCATACGACTCAGCACTCAAGAGCTTAACATCATCACGAGTTAACAACCTTACGACCTAACTGTGTTACGACTTACGACCTAAAACAAACACGACTCAAGCTGTGACGACTTAACAGCCTTACGAGTTATCAAAACAAACAGACTCACGACCTAAACACCTTACGACCTATCTCCTTTGGTCGGTCAAAACCTTAAGTCGTTACATCCTTAACTCGTTAACTCGCTAGCTCTACTAACCCACTAACTTTTAGGTCGGTCCATCACTAAGTCGTAACAAGATAACTCGTAAACTCTTAGGTCGTTACTTCTATAGGTCGCTCTACCACCCTAACTCGTATACGACCTATCACTCAACATGTTAACTCGTGCCAACTTCTATAACTCGTAATACTACTGGGTCGCTAACTCGTTCACCACTAACTCGCTAACCCGCTATCCTCCTTAGGTCGCTCCAAAACCCCACCGACCTAACTATCATACGACCTAACCCCTTAGGTCGTTAACTCCACTAACTCTTAACTCGTTAACCCAAAGCCTTCTAACCCGCTAACTCGTCCCAGCCCCTAAGTCGCTAACTTCTCTAACTCGCTAACAACCTATTCCTTAACTCGTGACTCGTCCACTTCTTAACCCGATAACTCGTAGCTCGTTAGCTACCTTATGTCGTCTACGAGTTAACCTCTACTTGAGTTAACTTCCCCATAGGATCAAACCTCCACACGACTTAGGCTAAGGACGACTTAAACAACACTAACGACCTAGAAATTCTACGATAAATCGACACGTAAAATACGGGTCGTTACAAAGAAGATGATGAGAGCTACATTTTTACCTTACAACTATCAATCACTTATGTACCAGAGATTGCAGAATCTAAGCCAGGGGACAAAGTCAGTTAATGATTATGCAGATGAATTTTACCAACTCATTGCTAGGAACGATATAATGGAGACGGAAGAGCAGCTGACTGCAAGATTTGTTGGAGGGTTGCGAATGTAGATCCAGGATATGGTTAATATGTTCGATCCAAGATCTGTGGCAGAAGCACATCAAAAGGCGTTGGCTTGGGAGAAGCAGGGAAGGCGTGGAGGTGGTGTGTTTACTAATTCCAACAATCAAGTGAGGGGTGTTAGTGGAAGCTCTAATGTTCCTAAATCTATCAGTAAACCAGTGGTGAAGGAGGCTGAGAAGGCGAAGGTTAACAATGGTTTCAAATGTTACAATTGTCAGGAGTTGGGTCATAAAAGCAATGAATGTCCAAAGCCGAAGAAACGAGCAATGATTGCAGAAGTTGAGGATGATGATGAAGATGCAGAATGTTCAAATTCATTACCGGTTGAGGAGGAAGACTTGTTGTTGGGAGATGAAGGGTATTGATTGATGATGAGGAGAAGTTGCTTGACACCGAAGCAAGAGGAGGAAAATAGTTGGTTGAGGAATAACATATTTCAGTCTACATGCACTATTCTGGGAAGAGTTTGCAAGTTTGTTATTGATGCTAGGAGTTGTGACATTATTATCTCTACAGAGGCTGTGAAGAAGTTGGAATTGAAAACTGAGAAGCATCCTATACCATACAAGTTAGCATGGTTAAGGAAGGGTGGTGAGGTGAAAGTTGGACGAAGAGCTTGTGTAAAATTTTCAATTGGGAAGAAATACAAGGATGAAATTTGGTGTGATGTTGTGGACATGGATGTGTGTCATTTGTTGTTGGGCAGACCATGGCAGTTTGATAGAGCAGTACAACATGATGGTCGTGCTAATAGCTATTGTTTCATGTTTGAAGGTACTAAAATCACTTTAGTTCCCAAGAAGCAACAACAGAAGGAAAGCAAGTTAGAGGAGATTGAAGAGCTGAAAACTTTGCTATCTTTGAAGGAGTTTGTTAAGGAAGTTGAAGAGGAGCCTGAAGTCTTTTTGTTGATTGGACGAGAGAGTAATGAAGTGGTTGAAATTCCTGAAGAAGTGAAGCCAGTGCTGGGAGAGTTTGAAGATGTATTTCCGGAGGAGTTGCCAACGGAATTACCACCGTTGAGGAATATTCAACATCAGATAGATCTTGTTTCAGGAGCTGTGTTGCCACATCGACCACATTACCGGATGAGTCCGAAGGAACATGAGGAGTTGCGAAGGCAAGCGGAAGAATTGCTAGAACAAGGGCGTGTACAGGAAAGTCTAAGTCCTTGTGCGGTTCCAGCCCTGTTGGTGCCGAAGAAGGATGGAACGTGGAGGATGTGTACCGATAGTCGGGCGCTGAATAAGATCACTGTGAGGTACAGATTCCCAATGCCCAGGTTGGATGATTTGCTAGATCAGTTGAGTGGGGCTACTATCTTTTCAAAATTGATTTGAAGAGCGGATATCATCAAATTCGAATTAGACCAGGAGATGAGTGGAAGACAACATTCAAGACGAGAGAAGGGTTGTATGAATAGCTGGTAATGCCGTTTGGTCTTTCGAATGAACCAAGTACGTTTATGTGGGTGATGAATCAAATCTTTAGACCATTTATTGGGAAATTCGTGGTGGTGTATTTCGATGATATTCTGATATACAGTGGGAGTCCAGAGGAACACTTGCATCATCTGAGAGAAGTGTCGATGGTACTACGACAGGAACAATTTTATGCTGCAACAAAGAAATGTGTGTTTATGGTGAAGAGTGTATTATTTTTGGGATATGTTATATCAGAAGGTGGTATCCAGGTGGATCAGAATAAAGTTGAGGCAGTCAGAAATTGGCCGCAGCCGAGGACAATAACAGAAGTGAGAAGTTTTCATGGGCTAGCGTCATTCTACCGAAGATTCATTCCACACTTCAGTAGCGTGATGGCACCAGTTACTGATTGTATGAAAGGGAAACAGTTTTCTTGGACGGAGGAAGCAGGGGTTGCTTTTGAGCGAATCAAGGAACTGTTGACGTCAGCACCAATTCTTGTATTACCGGATTTTCAGTTGTTGTTTGAGCTACACACTGATGCTTCTAAGGTTGGGATCGGAGGGGTGTTGAGTCAGAAGGGGAGTCCTATTGCATATTTCAGTGAGAAGCTGTCAGGAACGAAGTTGAGATATAGTACGTATGATGTGGAATTCTATGCTGTTGTACAAGCTGTTAAGCATTGGAGACACTATCTATTTCAGAAAGAGTTTGTTCTTTACACTGATCACGAGGCATTGAAACATATGCAAGGGCAGGACAAGATTTCAGCAAGGCATGCATCGTGGATTGCCTATTTGCAACAATTTACTTTTGTTGTAAAGCACAAATCAGGGGTGGCAAATCGTGCGGCTGATGCTTTGAGCAGGAGGAATCATCTATTGACGACAATGAAAGTTGAGGTGATAGGTTTTGAATTATTGCCAGAACTGATTGAAGAAGATCCTTACTATATGATGTTCGTCGAAAAGGTCAAGGAAGGAAGTGCTGATGAATTTGTGTTGGTGGATGGTTTTCTGTTTAAGGGAAATCGACTATGTATACCAGATAGCAGCTTGAGAATGAAGATTATCAAGGAGTTACATGAGGAAGGACATGTAGGACGAGATCGCACGTTACATTTGATTTCTCAATCTTACTTTTGGCCGTCAATGAGGAAAGAGGTTGAAAGGTTTGTGGAGAGATGTCATATCTGTCAGGTTTCGAAGGGAACCGCGACCAATGCAGGATTATATATGCCGTTACCTGTACCAACTAAACCTTGGGTTGATGTGAGTATGGATTTTGTTTTGGGGTTGCCTAGAACTCAAAGGGGGAACGATTCCATTTATGTGGTGGTTGACCGTTTTTCGAAAATGGCACATTTTATTGCTTGTAAGAAGATGGCGAATGCTGTTCATGTTGCTCAGTTATTTTTCAAAGAGATCTATCGACTTCATGGGTTGCCAGAGTCTATTGTTTCAGACAGGGATACTCGTTTTCTGAGTCATTTTTGGCTAAGTTTGTGGAAGATGGTCGGAACGAAGCTGAATTTTAGTAGCGCTTACCATCCACAAACTGATTGGCAAACAGAGGTGGTTAACAGATCGTTGGAGAATTTATTGAGATGTCTGGTAAAAGATAATATGAAAAGTTGGGATGTGAAGTTATGTCAAGCAGAGTTTGCTCATAATCATGCGGTGAATCGTAGTACAGGTTTCATTCCATTTTAGATTGTGTATTCGAGCTTACCGAAGGGACCGTTGGATTTGATAACAGTGCCATATTGGAAGGGAATGGTTAAGCGGGCTAGTAAATTCGTAAATGAGTTACAGGAGTGCCACAAAACTGTTCATGAACGGTTGCTTGCATCTAATGAGAAGTATAAACAACTGGCGGATAAGAAGAGGAGAAGTGTAAATTTCGAGGAAGGTGATTTGGTTTATGCAGTGCTAACAAAAGATCGTTTTCCGGTGGGAACGTACAATGAATTGAAGGCGCAGAAGATTGGTCCTATAGAAATTTTGAAGAAAATTAATGAGAAAGCGTATCAATTGAAGTTACCAGATGATGTTCATACTTCTGATGTTTTCAACGTCAAATATTTAATTCCGTATCATAGAAATGAATTTGTTGTGGAGGGAGATAGTGAAAATTCGAGGTCGAATTTCTGTCAAGCAGGGGAGGATGATGCAGCATGAATTCTTCAGCCATTCATTTTAAATCGTTCGCAAACTATTTCCTTAAGTCGTTGTCTTGTTAAGTCGCAGGAAGCAACACCCTAGGTCTTGAATCGCTCGAGCGACCTAACAAGGAATGGGAAGCACGTAGTGGAAATGAAACCAGCGACTTATAATAGGTCGCGCAATGACCTAGCGAACCAAACGGGCCGACCTAACTCCAACGAGTTAGTGTATATACGACCTAATGAAGGTTCACGAGTTAACTTAGGTCGTTTACGACCTATAGATATAAATGATGCAGTGCAATCTAATGAAGATGCAACGCGAGCTAACAATGGCCTAGGTCGCGAACGACCTAACAAAGCAATGCAAACTGAAGTGATTCTAGGTCGCAAACGACCTAATGATACCATTAAGTCGCTCCAACGACCTTGTGATGAAAGCGAGCTAAATTTAGGTCGCGAGAAGAGAACCTATGTTGCTAATGAATTCTTAGGTCGCTCGACTTAAGCCGCTCCGTTGTTTCTTATGTCGCTCAACGACCTATTCTAAACTGTGAAGAAAATTAGGTCGCTGCTATTCCTTATGTTGCAATGACGCTTAAGTCGCTTGCCGTGCTGTCCTTAAGTCGCTTATACTGCTTCAGATTTTTAAGTCGTGAACGACCTATGTTAGGTCGGGTTATTATAAGGTCGCTTGTTGTATTTTATTTTAAGTCGTTTGTAACTCGTGATGTTTGTCTTAGGTCGTTACCGACCTAGTGTAAGTCGCTGTTGCTGTAAGGTCGTGTTGGGTACATGTATAGGTCATGTCATGTATTGTACTTGTTTGTTAAGTCGTGTACTTTGTGATATAAGTGTTTGTGTGAGTTGTAGCCTATAAATAGGCATGTGGAGTCATTTGTAACTTTTGGTTCTTTTTGAATAAAATTCTTCTTTTGTTAGCTTTGTGCTTTCATCTAAATTGGTAGTTGAGTGTAATCTCCTATCTCCACCTACGTTATTCGAGTGCGCTCGAATTATCGTCTGTTGAAGCTAATTCGCGGAATCAAGTGCGCTTGATCAACGCTTGAAGAATTTCAGACCTCTTTTCACGGTATCGTGCGCGATCAACGTGTCAGAGATAGTTAGAATTCGGTATCTTCGGATCAACGAATTTGGGCCTTGCAGTATTTTCAAACCACCGATTGCCAGTTTCATCGTTTCATCTGTTTTTCCGTATATCCGCTGCGTCATTTTGGAACTAGTATATACAGGAATATCAAGTAAACCAAAAATGTCCGGATCAAGTCAAAATAGTCGACAGCATCAGAACTTCATCTCTATCCTTCCGACCCTCCAAGATCTACTTAACCGCTAGATCAGAACTCCCAGCATGTTGACCGGAGATCCCCCCTGTCCAATTCAGGAGAAAAATCCATTAGATAAATGACAAGAAATCAAGTTACGAAAAGACTGAAAGGGAAGACTTACGAGCATCTGTTCCTTGATCATCCTCCTCCAACTGCACACCTACCTCCTCAGCGGTGAGCAGCCACATGCCCTCCTTCACCGCCACTTTCTCCTCCTCGGTAAACTTGGCCGTAACAACATCCATCCTGAAGGCTGCACCACCCTCCTTATCCGCATCAGCCTTGGCCTCCTCCAGAGCCCGGAGATAAATCCTGGCCATTACCCGAGGATAATCATCCATCCAGGATAAGCTTCCCTGCTTCCAAGTACGGAAGTACATGTCATGGAGCATCTCATCCATCATCCCCTCGCTCTCCTCGAACTCCCTCATCCGGACCTCGGAAGCCGACAACCTGGCGACGGCAGCATCTCTCTCTGATCGGTATCTCGAGCGGTCAGCCTGAAGGGATTTCCTCATCGCCTCCATCTCCTCCTTCAGCTTGGCTTGAGCCAGCTCAGCGGCCTCAAGCTTCCCCGACAACTCCTCTATCCGCTCGAGATCCGCTTTCCGAACCTCATCCACCGTGGCAATAGCCATATCAATCTGTTCCTTGCAGGTAGCCTCCATTTTCCGCAGCTCGGTCCTGCTAGCCTCTTCCATGGTTTTCTTTAGTCGTCTGTAGGCGGCCTCATGCTGAGAGATCTGGATGGCCTGATCGGCGAGTTGCTTGGCCTGGTCGGAAACCACCAACCGCAATCTTATGTTGGCACTCCCGATTTCCTCCCCGGCCTTGACCAGTCGGGCATGATGCCCCATCAACTTCCTGGTCTCCTCAGTAACCCGATCGATGTTTGCCTTAGCTTCGTCCCCCATAGTTACAATCCGGGTAGTAGGCAAATCAAGATCCAGGGACTTAGCCTCGTCAAGCACCCTTACCATAGGATTGCGCGGGAGAAGGTGCTCACCAGTAACCTCGTAAAAGGAAATATCATGAGAGCTTGGATCCAGATCCGGATGACCCGCAAATGGATTACGAGCCAAGCTGGGACGATCAATCTGAGTAACGGTAGGATTCTCTGATGGATGCGGAGAGGGTATGAACTCAGCGTCCTCCTCCGTGATATCCTAGAGAGGCTGAAGTGGGGGCTGAGGGCCGGATAAAGGCTCAAACAAGGAGCGACTCTTCTTCTTTTTCTGAATACCCTCTTCAATAACCCCAAGAAGAGGATGGTAGCTGACTACGTCTCCGGGGCGGTTGGTCGGAAGCTTTGGTTTAGAGGAAGCTTTGAGGAGTTTGAATTGTTCGAGACGGTGCAGGATGTCTGATGTCTTGGCCACCTTACCCGTTCCTGGAATAAAAACCAAGTGTTACGAGCAGGCATGGAACTACAATTCAAGAAACATATTGAGTTAAGAAGAGTAAAGAGGTGCTTTGTTATACAAACCCTGGGGAGGAGTAGGATACTGCAGTAAGTCCTAGATCTCATTCCAGGACGGGAGCTGACCATAAAATATTCCTAAATCCCTATCACAAATGGAGTCTGCGGGAGTCAAAAATTCATCTTGAATAGCGGGAGTTGCCTCAGCTGAGGCTCTCCTGGAAGATGAATCGGCGCCAGTCCCGGCCTTATCAGCTTTCTCCGTCTTCTCCACTAAGGCCGATCCTTCGCCCAACCTCTCAAAAGCTTGGCGGAAGGCCTCATCTGTCCAGTCTTGGATCTCACCTGCTTGCCCAGAGGACAAAGCTCCGGCGCCATCACCACTCCGTCCTTCGCCACCATCACCTCCTCTACCACTTCCGCTCTCCTCCTTACCCCCTTCATCCTCGCCTTTTTCCTCCTCCACATTTTCCCCCTCCGGAACATTTGGGCATGTGCTGGGGGAGGGTCCATCGGATTTCTTGAGCTTCTTCCCCCCAGCGACCGGATGTATCGAGAAGGGTTTCCTCTTTCTGCTCTTCGCCGCAGCCCCTCCTTTAGCCTTGGCAGCCCTCTCCTCGGCTGTGTCTCTCTGCTTAACCACAGACTGGCGTGGTAGAATCAAGTTGTGCTGCAGAAGAGTAGCATTCCTGATCAGATAAGAAGCTGACCTCTCCCTTCCCGAAATGGCTTCTATTTCTGCAGCCATCTGAACCAGGCGATCGTTCTCCACGACCGCAAAGCCACCTGTCGCTAGAAAGAAATAAAAACACATAAGAAGAAGCATTGCAGTCAAAACAGAAATTATAAAAAAGCTTCAACTTACAGCCAGAGGTGAAGCGACGGATAGAAACAGAGTCATCCTTGACGAAAAACCATTCTTTCTTGAACAAGCTGAACTTCGAATATAAGTCCAGGACCGGCTTGAAGGACACGGCCGATTCCAAGCTGATGTATGGAGACCCCTTCTTGTAGCCTCTCAAGTTGTACAAATATCGGATCTCCCGGTTGGAAGGGGGACGCCCGTATTTCCTCTGGAAAATGATGAATAGGCTCACCAAGATAGCGTAAGAGTTGGGCTGAAGCTGGAAAGGGGCCACCTTCAGGTAGGTGATGAAGCTGATTATCCAAGCATTGATCGAGGGAATGGCCCCACACATACAATGGTACCTGCTGTAAGAAAAATATCCCTCAGGAGGGTCATACGGCGTAACTCCATTCCCTGGTAGCACCATGTGTGCTCTATCAATCCCAAAAGAACGAGATATAACATCAAGTTGCTCCTCTTTGAGGGAGCTGGGAAAGCAGTCAGGAGGAGAGTTCAAAAGCTTCTGAGGGCCATATCCATCCACTAGTTATCTCGGGGTGGGTCCCTGTCGTCCTGGTCCTGGCTGGGCTGGGGGCACAACGGGGGACTCTCTTCTGTCCGTAGATTTCCTCTTATCTGATCGAGTTTCCACTTTATGAGACATTTATCTGCAACACAAGAAAGTACATCGTTAAAACATATAAACTATGTAGTCTGGAATTTCACTCGTAATTCAAAACATAAAAAAATTCAAGGTTTGAGTTCATTCGATACTTAAGGTCCCCGAGTATCATTCGGTAACCCAAGATTCGAGTTCATTCGGTAATTCAAGATTTGAGTTCGTCCGGTAGTCCAAGTATATAAGTTCATTCGGCACTTATACTCCACGAACTTCATTCGGTGAGTCGAGTCCCCAAAACCATTCGGTAGTCCAGAGCAAAAACACATTCGGCAGAAAAGGATCTCACCTGGTTCGGCAAAAATAAGATTCTGGTTCGACTAACACGTTTGATTCGGCAGAGATGAGAGTTTGATTCGGCAAAGACAGGGGTTTGGTTCGGCTGATAAGGAAAAACGAAAGCGTTAGGCCCCTACTTATAAGCAAATATCAATGACCGGACCAGTTGGTTCGGAATTAGAGACCGGATGATAGCGTCCAGGATGAATGACTTAAAACAAAGCACGCCATATACAGGCATATGCCCTACTTTGGGGGGCAAATGTTGGGTGTGTTTC
Organism: Allium cepa; assembly: GCA_030765085.1. Lineage (NCBI taxonomy): Eukaryota > Viridiplantae > Streptophyta > Magnoliopsida > Asparagales > Amaryllidaceae > Allium > Allium cepa. The sequence continues at coordinate 55,671,473 of CM060931.1, read as the reverse complement.
GACCGGCTCCTTCCATACCACCGAATCAACATCTCACCGGACCGGCTCCTTCCCTACCACCGAATCAACATCTCACCGGACCGGCTCCATCCCTACCACCGAATCAACATCTCACCGGACCGGCTCCATCCCTACCACCGAATCAACATCTCACCGGACCGGCTCCATCCCATGCCCACCGAACCAACTCACTCACAAGCTACCACCGGTCCAATTCCCCTTACTACCGAACCACCTACTACCGAACCAACCCACACTCCACCTACTACCGGTCCAAACAACATACCACCTCCTACCGAACCAACCTACTCCACCCAATGCCGAACCGAGTTCCACCGGACCAAGGCGTACCGGACCAACACTTCCAGGCTAGATTGCATCAGCCCAGGCCCACCAGCAGCTATATACATCCAAGACCCCTGCCCCCAACCTCACTCTATAAATAGAGGGGCAGGGGTACAACAATGGCAGACAAGTTTGAGAGCTCAAGCACAGACAGAACTTTCGAACAACTTTCATATACTTGTAATCAAAGCTTTGTACTTGTAATCTGAGAAAAGAAGGAGAATAACATATAAAGTGGACGTAGGCACATTCTGGCCGAACCACTATAAATTTGTGTGTCTTTTACAGTTTAGTCCCTGCTTTTTACATATTTGCATAAACTACCCAAATCACTGAGAACAACATAAAATCGACTAAATCATACGACTTGGAGGTGTTTGCCCATTTTTTGTGCAAACACACGGGAGTCGGGTCCACGTATTTACCTTAAGGGAAATGCCGCCACCATCCTACTTCATTCTGAAATCTCCACCGCATACACAGTTGTCAAAGTGGTTTTCAGAGTTGGCAGAGAGTATGACAACTTCTGATTCCGGTCTCTTTAACAACCCAACGTTATTATAACACCGCAGTATTTCAAAATAATTTATACTTTAAAACCAGAACAAAATATCCATTTCAAAACCATATAAATACGATATCATTTATATTTTAAAACCCAAATCCATATGATATCATTTTATTTCAAATATATCTTTTCCAAAATCATAGTGTTATCTCCATTCTGAACGGCGACTCAGGCACTCGAAGGAAACAAGCGACCTAACGAGTTAAAGTGTGAGCAAGCTGAAGTTCTACCGCGAGCTAACGGAATAAGCGACCTAGCGACCTAAGCATGTGACGACCTAGTGACCTAAGCATGTGACGACCTAGCGACCTAAGCATGTGACGACCTAGCAACCTAGCGATCAATACAAGACAACAACATAGCGCAACAGAGGGACTCTACAACCTAGCGACCTAGCGACCTAGCGACCTAGCAGCTAAATGACCTAAGAGACCTAGTGAGTTAGCGACCTAGCAAGTTAACAACCTAGCGAGCTACAAGCTTCATATCGTTATGCCGCTTGGTTATAGGTCAAACCAATACTAGATCGCTGCTACACCTACGACCAGCCTAGGTCGCCTCACTGAGTACCTCGACATGATTAAGTCGCCTACCTCTCTTCCGTTAGTCGCTGCGACCTACCAGCCTGTGCAAGTGATCAAGCGCGACCATGCTGAGCCATAGTCCGTGTCCCCTAGGTCGCTCGCGACCTACGACCTAACCCTATGTTTTCCCTATAAATACTGCACCTGCTCCAACTGAAGGGGGACTTTTGGATCATTTCTGGAACGCCTATACTCTGCTGCTTTCTTGACTCATCTGACACTTCAAACACCGAAGACGCTCCAACGAACTTTAGGAAGAGATCTAGCACATTCAACATGAATTCGAAGAGCTCTTCTACATCGAAGTTCTAGCTACTTGTCTTAGTGGTGCAATAATCGAAGATCATTGTAAAAGTTGTAATCGAATTATCAATAAAAAAGATTAAAGTGGACGTAGGCTGGACTTTAAGCCGAACCACTATAAAAACAGTTGTATCTTTACTGTTTTTCTGTGATTTTCTGCTTATTTCTAGTTCCCGTATCAACGAGTGGTGCTTTCACTTTATCTCTACTTACACCGGGGTGTTAGCGTCCAATTTTAGCGTTAACATTTTAGTGCTTTCACTGAGAATTGAACTCAGGGTGCTTTCATCATTGCTTCACAAAAGTTCGTTGAAAGAATCTCTCTCAAAACCAGAAGTCTATCGGAGATTATGGCTCCTGGAAGAAAGCGCAGATCTACTATATCCAGTGATGCCCATGAGAATACCGCCACTTCTCCTTCGTTAGGTCAAGCAGCTCCAAGTTTTGGAATTACATGGGCGGAGTTAGATGCTGCAGTGTCTGGGTTATATCAGCAAATGGAAGCCCAGAACACTTTAATGCTGGATAGGTTGAATGCTTTGCTCGGAGCTAACCATCAACCGGTGAATAATGAAGGAAACTTTGCTGATGATGTTCATAATTCTGAAGGGAGGAATATTCCTCAAAGGGCAGCTGGCCCCGCTGAAGGGGCACCTCCCCAAGTTGGAGGATCAAGGCCGCAGGCGACTCTCCGCAAACGTTTGTCCGGGCAAACTTCCGAGAAAATGGCTGACGTCTGTCCCGCGGAGCCTCTAAACAATGAGGAATACCTCTCGGGAATGATTCGACAAATCATGAAAGAGAGCATGCAGAGGGATGAATATGAGAATGACTGGGGGTTTGCTCCAAGCAAGACTCCGTTCACCGAAATAATTTTGAAAGCGGAATTTCCTAGGAAGTTTTCTCCCCCCACCATTCCGGCTTATCGAGGGACAAGCGACCCTAATCAATTCTTGTACAAGTATGACTGGCACATGACAAGTGCTAAGGCGACAGATGAGATCAAATGCAGGTACTTTCCGGTATACTTGGAAGGAGTGGCCCTACTTTGGTTTACAAAGCTACCAGTCCGATATGTAGACCAATTTTCCGATTTAACTCGGAAATTTAAAGAACAGTTCAGGTTGTATGCTTCAAAGGCCAAGGACATAACGTCACTGTCCAGCCTGGAACAAAATCCCGGAGAGTCTATTAGATCTTTCTTAAACCGCTTCAACATAGCCTTGGCTGAAGTCGACAATGCGGAGCCACGGATGATTTTGACTTACTTGATGAGGGCTATGGAAAAATCGAGTGAATTTGGGAAATGGCTAAGGATGAAAGAGCCAAATTCGCTTGAGAAATTCTACAAAAAAGCTGACGAGTTCATGCGCTTAGAAAGCCCTCATGCACTGGAAAAAGTGGTATTGACAGAGGTTGGGAATAATAATGCTGCTTCAAACAAAAAGGAATCTGGTACTCAGAAGAGGGAGAACGATGGTGGGAAGAAGCAAGGAAATGCGAAGAAAACTCGTCTTTTTAGACCCTCAGACTTCACTCCCTTAACTGATACTCCAAAAAATATTTTCTTTGCAACCAAGGATACTGTTGAATACCCAAAACCATCTAAGTTGAGGCTTAGGAAAAATGTTGCACAAAATGGAAGATTCTCTCGATTCCACAATCAACCCGGCCATGACACTAATGAATGACGCCATTTGAAGAGTTTGATTGAGGAGCTATTGAGAGAAAATAAACTTTAGCAATATGTGAAGAGAAACAGGAACGACCCAACTTCATCTACTCAGGGGCAACAAGTTCCTGTTCATCAACCCAGTTCAGGTGATAGGGCTGCAGCGCATGAATCTGAAAGGCCTGTCATCAATGTGATTATACGGGGTCCTCACCCAGCAGGCAGAAGTTGGGGTGAAATGGAAAGATATGCTCGTGCTTTGAGATATACTCCAGCTGAAGAGAGTGTTTTGGTCTAGGAAGATGCTGCACCTCTAAAACAACAAAGAACTTTCAACGACGACATCATATTCCGGGCTGGAGACTCTGTTGGTGTGGAGGCCCCCACCATCGATCCTTTGGTGATATCTGCTGGCATCGGACCAGCCATTGTAAGGAGGGTGCTTGTTGATTGCGGTGCCTCTTGCAATGTCCTCTTCAAAAAGACATTTGATCAAATGAAAATTCCCACCGCTGATGTCCAAGCTTCTTCTCAGAAAATTATTGGGTTCACTGGAGAAAAAAACAGCCTGTTGGGACTATTGACCTATTTGTGGAACTTGGAGAAGGGGAAAAGAAGGTGGTCCGGAAGCAAACTTTTGTGATTGTCGACAAATTCTCTGCTTACAACGCCTTCTTGGGTCGACCAACTCTTACTGCATTCAAGGCTATTCTCGCCCCATGGTGCCTGACTATGAAGCTCCTACTGATAATGGTTTTGGTGTTGTTAAGGGGGACCAGAATGCCGGGCGAGAATGCTACCTCACAGAGTTACGGGAGGCGAAAAAGAGAGAAATGGGTAAGGGTGCGGCAGCTCCGCTCCGCATCAAAGAACCCACCTTGTAGAAATTACAGGGTGGACCCTACACTGGTGAGCATAGTGGTGCCCGAAAGGAGATAGATCCCAGAAAAACCAGTGCAGGGGAGAGTAGAGTGGTGCCGGTGGAAGTGACGGTGCCAATACCTGTTGACCCGAATGACCCAAACAAGTGCTGAATGTGGGTTCACAACTTGGTGTAACGGTTCAGAATATGTTGACATCGTTCTTAAAAGCAAACCTGGATGTATTTGCTTGGACTCAAGCCGACATGTGTGGAATATCACTAGAAGTCGCAATGCATGCTTTGAATATTAATCCAAAATTCACACCCGTAAAGCAGAAGAGAAGAACCCAGGGTCCTGAAAGGTCGGCAGCATTAAAAGAAGAAGTAGATCGGCTCATGGAAAATGGCTTCATCAGAGAATCCACTTATCCAAATTGGGTTTCCAATCCGGTGCTGGTTAAAAAGGCAAATGGGAAGTGGAGAGTATGCATCGACTTTTCAGATTTGAACAAAGCATGCCCCAAGGACTGTTTCCCGTTACCCAGGATTGATCAGTTGGTGGATGGAACAGCCGGGCATGAATTATTATCTCTTATGGATGCTTACTCAGGATATAATCAAATCATGATGCATGAGCCAGATCAAGAGGACACGAGCTTCATTACTGATGTTGGTCTTTACTGCTAAAGAGTCATGACCTTCGGACTTAAGAACGCAGGGGCAACTTATCAAAGACTTGTTAATGCCATGTTCAAACACCAGATTGGCAAGACTGTGGAAGTATATGTTGATGATATGTTGGTGAAATCAAAGAAGGCAGTAGACCACATGGATCACTTGGCAGAAATGTTTGCGGTTCTCCGAAAGTATGGGATGAAGCTAAATCCTTTGAAATGTTCATTCGGGGTAAAGTCCGGAAAATTTTTGGGTTTCATTGTGAGTGCTAGGGGCATCGAAGCTAATCCTGCTCAGATTACTGCTTTAAGAGAAGTCAAAGCCCCTAGGAAAAAGAAGGAATTGCAAAGCCTCAACGGGAAGGTCGCTGCTTTGAATCGGTTTATTTCCAAGGCCACTGATAAATGCATTCCCTTCTTTAACGCTCTGAAGAAAGGAAAGTATAACTTTGAATGGACTCTTGAATGTCAGAAAGCTTTTGATGAACTGATTCATCACATGGAAACGCCTCCAGTACTTTCTAAGCCTAGCAGTGGTGAAGATCTTTTCATATATCTAGCGGTTTCATCTCATGCTCTCAGTGCAGCATTGGTACGAGAAGACGCGAAAGTTCAGCGCCCGGTTTATTATATCAGCAAAAGATTCACTGGGGCAGAGATGAATTATTCAAAGCTGGAAAAGCTCGCCTATTGTCTGTTGATTGCTTCCAGAAAGTTGAGGCCGTATTTTCAAGCTCATCCTATTAAAGTCCTCACTGATCAACTTCTAAAGCAAGTCCTATTTCGCCCAGAAACTTCGGGTCGTCTTTTGAAGTGGAATATTGAACTCAGCCAATACGATATCACTTACCATCCCCGAAGAGCAATCAATGGACAAGCTTTAGCAGATTTCATTGCAGAATACACAGATAAAGGTGACAGTGAGGAAGAAGTGACTGATGATATCCCGATCAGATGGAAATTATATGTTGATGGCGCGAGAAATGACTATTGTTTCGGAGCTGGGGTTGTGCTTGAAACCCCCGAAGGGCGGTCATTGTGCTACGCATTGAGATTGGAGTTTCCTTCGACAAATAATGAAGCAGAATATGAAGCTCTTATTGCCGGCTTGAAGATTGCTAAAGAACTGAACATCAATGTGTTGCAGATCTTCAGTGATTCCCAGCTAATTGTATGCCAAGTCAAGAAAGAGTTTCAAACTAAAGGAGGAAATCTGCCTGCTTACTTGTCAAAGTCCTGGGAGCTTCTCGATGATTTCGATTATTATACGATAAGCCATATACCCCGGGAAGAAAACATGAAGGCATATTCTATCGCAAAATATTCAAGCTCTAGCGAAGCTCAATTATTGGGATTGGTCCCTGTGGAAGTCTTGTCAGCTCCAAGTATTGATGAGATGGATATTGATTGGATTATGGCTGTGTCTCAAGAGCAGGAGTCATGGATGACTCCGATCAAGGAATATCTACTCAATGACTCCTTGCCAGAAAACTCAAAAGAGCGCCAGAAACTGTTGAGAAAAGCCTCAAGATACGTAATTCAAGATGGCCGCTTGTATAGACGAGGATTCTCAATGACATTACTCCGATGTGTAACCAAGGAGGGGGCTAAGACAATTCTAGCTGAAGTGCACGGAGGAGAGTGTGGGGGTCATTCAGGTGGCCAAACTCTAGCAAAGAAAATTCTCCGCTATGGATATTTTTGGCCAGATATTGATCGAGACGCTGCTAGCTACTCCCGAAAGTGTGACAGATGCCAGAGATTTGCAAAACTCCCTAGAGCACCATCCACCGAGCTAATACAGATGGTCAGTCCATGGCCATTCGCCATTTGGGGGATAGATCTCATTGGGCCTTTGCCAACTGCCAAGTCTGGAATCAAATATGCTATTGTTGCTGTTGATTATTTCACTAAATGGGCTGAATCTGAACCCTTAGCTACTATTACCTCTAAAAAGATGATAAACTTTGTAACTAAGAATATCATTTGCAGGTATGGTGTGCCTCAGAAGATAATCACAGACAATGGTACCCAATTTGAAAGCGAAGAGTTCCAGTATTTTTGCAAGCGATTCAAGATCCAAAAAAGCTTCTCAGCAGTGGCTCATCCTCAAGCAAACGGGCAAGTGGAAGCAGTGAACAAAATTATCAAATCAACCATCAAAAAACAGCTAGAAAAAGCAAAAGGTGGTTGGGTCGATAAGCTGCCACTTGCACTATGGGCATACAGAACTACCCACAAGACTGCGACTGGGCACACTCCATTCTCATTAGCATATGGATCAGAAGCAATGATTCCGGTGGAAATAGAGGTCCCCTCACACAGGAGAATTCATTTCAATCAAGCTGAAAATGAAAAGCTGCAACTTGAAGCACTTGATTTTCTTGATGAAAAAAGAGAAGAGGCTAAACTCAGAATTGCAGCTCATCAGCAAAGGGTAGCCATGCACTTCAATTCTAAATTTCGCCAACACAGCTTTGAGATTGGGGATCTAGTCTAGAAAAGGATCATGACAGCAACAAGAGTGTTTGGGCCAAACTGGGAAGGGCCGTACGTCATAGGCAAAAAATTCTTGATGGCACTTTCAAACTCACAACTGTCGAAGGAGATCCAATTCCAAGAGCTTGGAACAGCAATCACTTGCGTCCATATTTTACTTAGAAGCTTTGCTTAAATTTGTAAAATGATTATGGATGTATGATTCTTGTATTGTAAGCCATTGTAAAATCAGTGCAAATGAATAATAAGAACTATAAAGTGGACGTAGGCCCAGTTCTTGGCCGAACCACTATAAATCTTGTGTTCTTTACTACTATAAAAAGCCGGTTTCATTTCGATATGCAAATATCTTAAATATATTGCTAAAATGTCGATTTTGTATTACAGGCCATCAAAGCAAAGCTTACCTATTCAACACATCACAAGGCTCAGCGATTCCTACAAATCACTCAACAAACAAATGTCAAGCCACAAAAATTCTGCATTTAATTCCTACATCAAAAGTGCTTCTCACAAATAGTTGGTGATTCCACCGGAGGGGCACCTTCCCAAAGCGAAGGTTCCAGGCCCTTGCTAACTGACTGCGATCGTTTGTGCAAACAGACATCTAGTTGAGTAGCTTGCGTCTGCCCCGTGGTTTCACTTAACAATGAAGTGCACCTCTCTGGAAAAGAAACAAATAACTGGCACAGAAAAGAATATGAGCTTGGAAATGATAACGAGGAATCGCTGAGGGGCAGATGGTGAAAAGACATGGGCAAGCAGACAAAAACAGCCAAAAAGGAGTCTTGTCTCTCAACAAAAAGGTTGGTGGAACCACCGGAGGGGCACCTTCCCAAAGTGAAGGTTCCAGGCCCTTGCTAACTAATTGCGATCGTTTGTGCAAATGAACATCCGGTTAGGTAGCTTGCGTCTGCCCCGTAGATCCACTTAACCGTGAGACGCAACCTTCTTGGCGAGCCAACCACAAATAAATCCAAGCCCTCTTCGGAGGCACAACTCTTTGGAGGAAAAAGCCCTCTAACGAGGCACGCCGAAAAATGGAAATGCTTTTCTCAACCAATAAGGTTGATGGAACCACCGGAGGGGAACCTTCCCAAGATGAAGGCACAGGGCCCTTGCTAACTGATTGCGATCGTTTGTGAAAACGAACATCCAATTAAGTAGCTTGCGTCCGCCCCGTGGATCCATTTAACTGAGAGAAAGTAACTTTCAGGCAAACCAAAAGCCCTCTCCCGAGGCACACAAGACCTCTTCGGAGGCAAAAGCCCTCTTCGGAGGCCCACTTCACCAGAGTTGAAGTGCCAAAGCCCTCTTCGGAGGCCCGCTACCCCGCGTAAAGGGAAAAAAGAAAGCCCTCTTCGGAGGCACACAAAAAAAACCCTCTTCGGAGGCACACTTCAACTCTCAAGGGAAGATTAATTCCTCCATAATGAGAACATTCTTCCCCAAAAAAAAGAGAAGTTGAAGTGCCAAGTCAAAGCCTTCTGTGGAAGCCTGATTCACCGCGTAGGAGAATCCACTTCTCAAAAATAAAAGTGACCATCTCCGAAAGTTGAAGTGTTAAAATATAAGAGAGAAAGACTTCTCCAATACAAGGCACACTCTACTAGAGCAGATTAATATTTCCTCAAAACGGAAGAATTATTCTCTAAAGTAATAGTGCAAGCCTTCTCAAAACAGAAGAATTGTTCTCCAAAGTTTCAAAAAGTGGGGGCCGGTGCCCGCACAATCTTCAGTCAATACAAGCCTTTACATACAAGCAAAAAGCAAAAAGGCAAGACGAGAAGCGTAAGGCCAAACTCATTACTCCTTCTTCCCGCCACCTTTGGAGCCATTGCCCGGCCTAATGGTTAGCTTTTGGAGCCGGTCTGAACGAGTTGGAGAAGAAGGAGAAAGAGGTACAACTGGGTCTACTTCTGCTTTCTCTTCACTAGCAGAAGTGCTTTTCTTTTTCTTCTTCGAAGTTATACGCTTCCCCCTCTTCCTTGAAGAAGACTCGCTGCTCGGAGTAATAAGTTCAGATAGCTTTGTGTCATCGGCATAAAATTTCTCCGGGGTCCTCTCGCCCTCCTCAAGTTCTTCCTCCTTCTGCTCTAGCAAAGCAGCCGGGTCATCCAAGCCTTGAAGCGCTTCTATTTTTTCTTCTTGCGACCCTGGTTGAGAAGCAGAAGGAGGAGTAACTTGAGAAGATAAAGGAACAACAGCTGGAGGAGGAGAAGTGTGCGCAGCACTTGGTGTTCTCACTACAAAAGAAGAAAAGTTAAAATCAGTATTCCTCGTGAAGAGTGATAGTGGCTCGTCGAGACTTAAGTAAAAATCAAGAAGTTCATCGAGCTCCGTTAAAGCAAACGGGCAGTCCACTTGAGCTGGATCAATGTTGAAGTTACCTGGAGAAGTTGGCTTTATCACGTCAATTTCAAAAGCTTGGGCATCGATGTCTTCCTGGGCCTTATCTTCAGTAGGGGCATTTGTAATTCCGATCTCGGCTTTGGCTGGAAGCGGAGAATGAGAACTAGAGCCGGTAATATCGACGTCAATCGAAGCCGAAGGACGAGTCGGGTCGGTTAAAAGTGCCTTCCCTGAGTGCTCTCCTTCCGCCAATTCGGCTCGTGCGTTGGCGAGTTGTTCCTTCCCTTTGGCAAGGGCGGCTCGACCTTCATCATCCAGATAATACGCCTCAAGATCCGCCTCAGCATAACCAACACCTCCAAGCATTTCAACTGCTGCCTCCCACACCTCGGCCAGGGTAATCTCATACTTCAGGCCCAGAAACAAAAGGCTGCCACGCCCCAGGACGCTGTGCAGATAAAACTCGAATAAGGTAGAGCTGACATTGGCTTTAGTTGCCTCATGAGATTGTTCGGCTGCTGCGTTTCCGGCAATAGCCTCATCACGCTCTTTTTCGGCCTTGGAAAGCTAAGCCGTCGGCATCATAATCTCTATATCTTGAGAGCTAGTCTTTTCTCGCAACCGAGCAACATCAGTGCGGTATCTTTCAACAATTTTCTCCCGTGCCTTGAGTCTAGCCTCAGCATCTCTTTGACTGGCATGGGCATCTCTCACTTGCTTTTGAAGCACCTCTTCCTTTTGGGTATAAGAAGTGGAAGAGGTAGCAAGGTCATCCTTAAGTTGCTTGACTTCAGCCTCGAGTTTCTCATTGTATGCAGTGATATTTTTCATCTCTATATCGTGCTGGTCAAGAATTTTTTGCCATTCAGACTTATCATTCTCCATAGTTAGCATGGCTTCGAGGTTTAAGTGATTCACACTTTGAAGCTCATCGACTAGATTTTGCCACTCGGACATCCTTTCAATGTCAAGCTTAACGACATCAAGGTTTCTAAGCATAGCCTGCTTGTCAATAGGAACCAAGTCCAAATCAAAGCGTACTCCCTTTAAACACCAGTTTCGAAACCGGCTCTGGAGTGCAGGCGGAGCATTCTCAACTTGGTACGGAGGCCTGTTAATAATTGTCTGTATCTCAGTTTTTTAAGGGCCGGGGAACTAGAAGGGATATCTAAAGAAACAGAAGTAGCGGGCGCTTTAGAGATTTCAGCTGAAGATTTTTCGCTAGGCTTGACCCGCTTGCTGGACGTTTCACTACCGTAACTCTTCCCTTTGTCGTCGTGAGACTTTCTTTTATGGGAGTCATCATCCCTTGGGTGAGATTCATGGCGGTCATCCCTTCTTCCGTACCGTTCCTCATAAGCTTGCCTCTCGCGAGCCTTTCTGGCAGCTCTTTCTTCATCAGTTTCCTTCGGGGCAGGAAAATAGCGCCTGGGATCGTAAGAATCGCGTCTCCCATTGCATTGAAAATCGTCGTAGTATGAACCGCTGCGTCCCATAGGAGAACCTGAAAGTGAAAAAGAGGCATAGCTTAGAAATCTTCGAAATAAAGAAGCTAAGTGCGTATAAGTGCCAAAAATCCTAGGTGTGTGTGATATGCAAGCTACGCGCGTCAAACGACAAACCACTCTTCGATTGAGGAGTGATGATAACTTTTGCAGTAGGCGTCAACTCTTGGGTTGACGGAGTTGGTCGCAAAGTGGATGTCACTTCGACTGCTGAAGTGACAAGTTTAGAAGCAATAGTATCATCTTTGAAGAGCTCATGTGGAGTCACCACTAAGTCGCTCAACCCCCCGAAAATGTCATCACCATCATGCCTAGCGGAACTCTCCTTCTCAGCTCCCTCATCAGCATCTTTCCCGGAGTGTTGAGGAAGGTCCTCTTCTTCTATAACCAGAGGAAGTGTAAATTTTCCAGATGACCCTGCAACGTCAACGGGAGTAGAACATTTCACCAATGAAGCCTCTGCAATAGGTTCCTTCGGTGCAAGTTCCTTTGCGTAAACCGGGGCATCTGACATCTCTGTTTGGGAACTGGGGGCATCACGAAGCTGAGTGGATTGAGAAGAGTGCAAAAGTTGGAATTGATGCAAAAATTCGTCCTTCAGCAAAAATTTAACGCTTCTCTCCTCAACCGCCACAGCACTTAGTCTTTCAAAAGTCGGCCTGTGGCTGGAATCTTTAGAAAGAGGAGGAAATGCTGTAAAAGTAAAGAATGAAGTTAGAACTTAACAACTCGGATTTTGAATAGCTCAGAAATGGAAAGAACGGAGATAGGCAAGCTTACTTCCTACTGTCCAGATGCCGTAGAATCCCGGGGGGCAACGAACAAAGAAAAATTGGTTCAAAAACCCGTGGGCGCTTTCAGGAAGATCAGTAATCAGTTTACGGTTTCTTGCACTCCTCACAAGTGTGATAGAAGGATGATCTTTGTTCTTCGCAAATGTACACAAGTAGCAAATCTCTTCAAAGCTTGGAAGACGATCGAGTGTCCTCCTTAACAGTACACATAGTCCCATCAAGATGGCATAGCCATTGGGGTACAACTGGAAGGGAAAGATAGTTAATCGGAGAAGGAGATGTCGAAGAAAATCATTGAAGGGGGGAATAGCTCCGTTCAGGCACATTTGACGATTAACTGCGATAAAACCAAGAGGTGGCATGTCAGCAGTGTCATTTACCCCAGGAAGCAGGGCGTCCGCCTCAGCAATGCCGAACTGAATGCATAATTGACTGAGAACCCGTTGATTCAGATTGGTTGAAGTTCTTTCCGGGGGATTATCCAAGGGGTTAGCTATTGGGAAGACCTCTCCAGCTTGCCCTACTATCTCTTCTTGTTGGGAAGTCATTTTACACAAGGAACTGGATATTCAAGTATGAAGGTGCACGTTTCCTAAAAGCGTGTGAAGTGTTGTGCAAGACTACTGAAATAACAAGTAAATGAAATAAAACTTGAAATAGTACTGATTGATGCACGTCAATTCAGGAAGTTTCAAGGCTTGTTATTAAACCAAAGTTAAGTGTAGTATCAATGCAGATGATATTTAGCAATAAGCAATTATAATTGTGTGCATTTTGCATTGATGCTTCATTTAATTCAGTTGATTCACATCACTTCATCTGCAATCAGATTCATACTATTTTACTTAAGTAAAATATCGTTTCTTTGATCTAATCCATCACTCGATGTGGGCAGTAGATGATGAGTATATTCGTTCCATTTTTCTGCAAATGTTCTGTTTAACAGGTTGTTAGCGTTAAAATTAATATAATCTGTAAAGAGGTGCAACAGGTTCAGGCAGGTTATCTCGGCAGTTCAAGTTGAGAATTCAAGTTAAGTGCTGTCACATTTTTTACAAGTAATCAAGCTTAAGCGGCTTAGCATAGGACAAAGCTTTCTTAAGTCGCATTGTTTAAGTCAGACAGTTCAGCAATGTCATGTTCATATGAGTTAAAAAGTGTTCAAGTTAAAGAGTTCTAGGCATGACACCTCAGGTCAAGAGAGTTCAAATATGGTAAGCACTAAGTCGCTCGAATGCACACGCGACCTAAAGCTTAAGTCGCAAAGAGCTTAAGTCGCAAGAAGTTAGGTTGTAAAGGTTGTTATGTCGGTCAAATCCGTTAGGTCGTAAAGGTTTTTTGGTCGGCCAGATCTGTTAGGTCGCTCCTGAAGTAACTCGGCAATATCAAGTTATCTCCCCTCAAAAACCATAAGTCCTATTCTCCAATCACGCTCTGCCACGCGTCCATCACCATTGCGTCGCTCGAAGCATCATGGCTTAACCTAAAACCCACTAACCTGTTAACCACGAATCCCTTCGTCTCCTCCAATCGCTTAAGGCCTTATCTTCTCCTCTGAATCTCCAGGAACCATCACTAAACTTCTCGAATTCAAAGCACTTACTAGGTAGCTCTACAAAACCCTAAGCCAGTTCATCTTCGAAGCAATCACAGGCAATTCGATGAAAATCGAAAGACAAATCCAAATGTGCTTTTACAGTGGGATAACAAAAATGGTATGAAGATAATTATGGGGAATCGATGATAAACACAACAAATAAGTGTTCAAAATTACCTAAATTCACTGATTGGAGTTGACGATTGGGATGAAAAATAGGGAGATCTTGCAAGCTCGAGTGTATTAATGGCGGCAGAAGTAAGCAATTAAATGAGACGAAAGAAACGAGCTAATGAATTATATAGGGGAAAGAGAAGGAGACGTATCAGCACGCGAGTTAGTTAGCTCGTTAAGTCGCCCACGACCTAGAGCAGTTAAATCGAAGCACACGACCTATGACATAGGCGTGTACTTCGAGGGGCAAGTGTTAGCGCCATTCTGAACGGCGACTCAGGCACTCGAAGGAAACAAGCGACCTAACGAGTTAAAGTGTGAGCAAGCTGAAGTTCTACTGCGAGCTAATGGAATAAGCGACCTAGCGACCTAAGCATGTGATGACCTAGCGACCTAGCGATCAATACAAGACAGCAGCATAGCGCAACAAAGGGAATCTACGACCTAGCGACCTAGCAGCTAAATGACCTAAGCGACCTAGTGAGTTAGCGACCTAGCAAGTTAACAACCTAGCGAGTTATAAGCTTCATATCGTTATGCCACTTGGTTATAGGTCGAACCAATACTAGATCGCTGCTACACCTACGACCAGCCTAGGTCGCCTCGCAGAGTACCTCGACATGATTAAGTCGCCTACCTCTCTTCCATAAGTCGTTGCGACCTACCAGCCTGTTCAAGTGATCAAGCGCGACCATGCTGAGCCATAGCCCGTGTCCCCTAGGTCGCTCGCGACCTACGACCTAACCCTATGTTTTCCCTATAAATACTGCACCTGCTCCAACTGAAGGGGGACTTTTGGATCATTTCTGGAGCGCCTATACTCTGCTGCTTTCTCGACTCATCTGACACTTCAAACACCAAAGACGCTCCAACGAACTTTAGGAAGAGATCTAGCACATTCAACATGAATTCGAAGAGCTCTTCTACATCGAAGTTCTAGCTACTCGTCTTAGTGGTGCAATAATCGAAGATCATTGTAAAAGTTGTAATCGAATCAGCAATAAAGAAGATTAAAGTGGACGTAGGCTTGACTTTAAGCCGAACCACTATAAAAATTGTTGTCTCTTTACTGTTTTTCTGTGATTTTCTGCTTATTTCTAGTTCCCGTATCAACGGGTGGTGCTTTCGCTTTATCTCTACTTACACCGGGGTGTTAGCGTCTAATTTTAGCGTTAACACATAGCATTTTCAAATCTATATACCTTGAAACCATAGCTTTGAAACATAACTTTTAATACTTAATGGTTCAAATACTATATTACTTTGTAAAATAAAACAGCTTCTTTAAATTTCACAATAAATTCCCAATATCAATTTGAACCTCCAAATAAACCTTTTGAATACCCATATACTTCAAAGCTTAAATATTCTATGTTTCAAAACTTTATAGGTCATATATTTCAATCTTTAAATATTCCACTATTTCAAAATGGATTCTTTGATAATTTAATATATATCAAATATAATTCCTATTATTTAAATTGGAAATGTTTACTTACTAAACATATATTATTCAGGTAAAACCCTTAAACTTCAATAATAGGATATTCTTTTAATTAAATTAAGTTGATAATATTCTTTAAATCAATTTGATATTCGTTTAAATTTCCTAATCAAAATCGAGTTATAAAATCATACCTTTTAAATCTTAATTTATTTACATTTCAAAACAAATTTTCAAGGAAAATTCTTAAATACTTTAATTCAAATCGTATTCACATTTATCTTCAACCTTACCTTTATTTGAGTTATTATAAACTCTATATTCAATAGAATTTTAAACAGATACTTAACCATATTTTATAAAAGAAATCAAACTTCATTATTTAGCTTATTTTATAATTCAAACAAATTTGTATATAGCTAATTTCAATAACAAGATAGCATTTAAAAAAAATAGTTAAAATCAATATCTATATACTCATATATTCTTTACAAAACCACAGAAATCATTTCAAATTGATTTTTCATATAGACCGCGGTGTCTGTATATAATTTTCTATCCTATGGTCAAGTGATACGGATATTTATCATTTCAATCCGCAATTTAAAAATAAAATTTACGGTTATATATCATTTCAAACCGCAATCCCGAATGAGATGAAAATGCATAATAACTTGCAATTTATAACCATATAAAATTCAGCATCCATTCATACAATATCAACCATCAACCATTTATTAAAATCATCATCCAATTTAAACCAACATCAATAGAGAGCATATAAAATATAACAGGTATCAACGAAAAATTTATATTCAAAAATAAATTAATAACTGTTTAAATGGCAGTTTATATGCAATAATAAATAAATTTAACCAGCAATTTATATGCAATAATAAATAAATTTAATTGTCAATTTATATGCAAAAATAAAAATTAAATAACAATTTAATTTTAATAAATGCAATTTAACTGAGATGATGATTAAAAATATGCCAAACAACCATAAATAAATTTTAAATCACATCATATATCAATTTAACAAACATAAGAAATTTTAGAAGTTGTGAGTGGGTTAAAACACTCACCTTTGATTTTAGCCCATAAAAATCCAACAGAAGCGCAGAACTCAAAAATCTCCAAATTCAACTAAATCAATTTCATGTTGTCCAGAATATAAATTTGAATCCAACAGAAGAAATCGCACGTGAATCAAAGTTTATATGCAAAAGATATTCATGTTACAAGAAGTATTATTAAAATAAAAATTAGTACGCGTTAAAAATATATATAAATAAACAAATTTTAATACTTACGTTTTCTCAAGATGAAGCTTCAGGAAAAGATTGAAGAACAACTAAGATGAGGACAGGAAGTGTACGAAAAATGAAAAAGAATCATTTTTGTAAAAGAATGCTTTTGGATTTGCAAGAATAAGAGCTTTTGAATATGAGGTGTTAGGAGAAACAAAATGTAAAAGAAGAAATAAGATGTAGGTTATTTATAATTAGGAAATGAATGTCGAGGGACAAAAATAAATGTCACGTTTTATTTTTATAGCTTCAGGCATTAATAATAGATAAGGAAATGTACGTAGGAATGGAAAAGTTTGCAAACGAAAGTAGAATTTTTGTACGCATTTAGGTTTTTATCTACGCATAATAAAATATTTATACTTACCTTAAAATGAAAACTTTTAATTTTGTTTCTCAAAATGATCTTTTATTTCCATTAAAACACCCTTTTTGTTTAACACAAAACGTGCGTTTCTTTTATTAAATTTGTTAATTGCAATCAACGTTTCCTTTCCTTTTAATTAAAACATTTGAATTACATTACTTGTAGTTACTTACAAAGTTAAATTTTAAAACAGACAACTAATAAAAAAATAGAACAATTGTTTATTTAACCACGTTTATAAATTTATTATTTATACACAAGAGTAATAAATAGATATTTTTCATATTCTTGTAATCAGTCTGTAAGCTAAATCACAGTTCAAATAAACATATATTTCTTTCTTTAAAATCAATCTTTTTATTCTTTATTTTAATGAAATTAAACCTACATTCACATATGAAACATTCATTTTATTTGATGTAAATTTTCATTTTATTAAATCAAACTTTCCCTATATTTTCACAAAACAGATGCTGCTTTTATTTACACCTATTAATTTACAATTAGTATTCTCTCTCCTATTAATTGGAAATTTTCAATTACATTAATTTCAGTTGATTAAGTTTCAAAATGGACTAAATGAATGTAATGAGAAGTATAACAATTATTTCCTATCTAATAGTAATTTAAACATATTAATACACTATTGGATACAAACAGTAATTATGTATTTCTTACTAAATAATAGTTTCTCATCTCTACAATCAATCTTTCAGTTGCCAAACATTTTTACTAAATGAATGTTTACTCTTTTACTAAACTTATTCATTCTTATTCTTTATTAACATTTATTATTATAATCACCGTATTAATTACATTCAAACAATGTCATAAAATACACCTGACGTATGTTATCATTTTTTTATCTTACTATAATACGTTATTAGTAGAAGTTCAAATTAAGATCATAAACATATCTCTTAACATATGTTAACAAAAATAAAATCATAAATTTTTATTATTCTACCACTTATATTCCTCAATTATATCCCTTATTACAATTAGCCTTTGGTATTCCTATCCATTAATTACACAAATAACATAGTTAATATTTGTTTGTCTTTCACTACATTAATACTATCCAATTTTAGTCTTTTATTTATATTAATTACTATATTTCAATTTATATTGGATTTTGTCAGTTTTACATATTAATAAGAATTAAAATCCCAATTAATTATTTTATCTTGGTTTCATTCTTTTTATTACATCCACTGTTAACTTTATGAATAAAATTAACATTTCTATTCATTTGGTTACATTCATAATTTTCAGTTATTGTCTAGATCTTATTAGTGTAACATTAAAGTTCATTTAATTGTAATTTATTTCCCATTTTAATCTAATAGAACAAATAAAATAAACAGGTAACTTAAAATGATTGTTACCATTAACCTTTACTCGTATTTATGTAGCATTTTATTGACATATATTTGTAATTGATTAATTAAATTGGTAACAATAACAATTGTCACCATTATACATTTTTATAATATTTGTAAGTTCATTCCCAACAAACAATTATTATAACCACTCTCATTACACTAAATTTATTCCATTTCCAATCATTACACTTTATTATTTTAATAAGTCCACATTTTATATTATCAATTCATTCATACTCCATTAGAAATACATTATTACCCATTACTACTCTAATTTATACTAATATAACCTTTAATTAGATTAATTTCTATTGATTTGTATTAACTCCATTTCATAAATCTACATTTGATTACCACCTTAAAATAAGTTTACGTTTCTATTAATTTCCATTCACACTTCCGTTATTTTATATTACAATCATTAAAGTAACGTTTATCAACAACACAAACATTATGAATACTTATCAACCTGCATCATCCCTATTACATAAATTTACGTTCCAATATATATTAATTCATAAATCAATAATTAAGTTCGTTTTCCTATATTAAATTTATTAACAAGTATTCCTTAAATTTATACTAACATTGATTATATCTAATTTGCACTTATTACGTATTATTCCCTTTACATTCACCTTTATTTCTATTAACCGTTTTATTTCCACTTATTGTGTAATAACTACTATAATTCAATTACAATGAAATTTGTCAACTTCACCCATTAATTTAGACTTTAAATCAAATAAATTAATTTACCTTTGCTCCATTAATTACGTATTGCTTCATCGGTTACTATAATATTGGATTCATTAAATCATTACTAATTATATCATTGCATTAATTAATACAGTATTCCTATTTGTTTTCTTATGTTAAATTTCTTAGCCTAGAATAACAATTCCCATTTCTTCAATGCATCGTAATTACATTTTTATTTTTAATACTTAGCTTTAATTTCAAATGTTTCATTTCATTTCTACATTTACTTAAATATGAATTGTAAACATTTTAATTTCTTCCTAAATTTAATTACAAAATCCTATAAATTTAACTAATTATTCATCAAAATTTACGGGTCGTTACAAGGAAGGTTTCTCCTTATAGTAATCAAACATGCTTGATATGTGTAAATCCTTTTGATATTATTTTTAGTGCATAGTATGGAAAAACATTTTGCAAGTATAATATTAATCTTAGCCAGCATACGTAACATTATAGTACACCTACTATAGCTACCATGTTAAATGGCAGGTTCTACAGCTGAAATCGTAAATGGCTCGTATTGTTTCATTTGGATTTCCAACAAATGGCCAAGGCTAAGGAACTTCCTTTATCCGAATGGGTACGCCTTTGGAGGGACGTCCCGAGAACCTAACCGGATCTCAGCCAACACAAGGCTGGGCTACCTCTATAACTAGGTAACTAACTGTCACGAGTATGCCATCACCCGGTCATAACCGACCTTTACCGAGGCGCCTCAAATTCCAACAACCACATAAGTAAAATATCTGGGCTCCATATGATGTAGCGCGCTACAACACTAAGTCACAAACCTTAGGTCGCGAGCGACCTAACGACGTTCGACCTAACGAGATGGATCATGCAAGGGCGAATGATGCAGCGCAACAGCAATCTACTGGCGAGTTAAACCTTAAGTCGTTCGAGCGACTTAGCGAGTTAAAGGCCATTTCCTTAGGTCGCAAGCGAGCTAATGAGATACGACCTAACGAGCTAACTTACCAAAAAACAGCGCAACAGGCCGAAGCTCAACGACCTATCGAAGTTGACTTGCGTGAAGGGCTAGGTCGCACAAGCATAGGTCGCTACCATGTTGGCTAGGTCGCACAAGCATAGGTCGCTACCATGTTCCTTATGATGCTCAAGTTTACATCGCATGAAGCTTTAAAGTTAAGTCGCTCACGTGATGTTGTTGTTTGTTATGTCGCTGCCGAGTTTCATTAGATCGCTACTGGATGCTGAAGCTCTTATGTCGTGGAAGCTATGTTCTTATGTCGTAAGTCGTTGTATTATACTGTGTTGTTAAGTCGTTTGTGATGTTGTTCTGTGTTGTATCTGTTATGTCGCAGGTGTTTTGTAATATAACTCGTAAGTCGCGTGATGTTGTTCTGTGTTGTATTATTAAGTTGAATTGTTGATTAGGTCGTTAACGACCTATGTTATGGCGTAGGTCGTGGCACCTGTTAGGTCGGTAAACTGAGAGTTGTTGTGTTGTATCTACTATAAATGGGGGGTGTTGGTCATTGTAAAAGGTTGTTGAATTTTGAATAAAAAAATTTTGAGTGCTTTGTGCCTCTTTGAAATTGGAAGTTGAGTGTTATCTCCTTTCACCATCTTCGGTATTCGAGTGCGCTCGATTCAACGTATTTGAAGCCGATTCACGGAATCTCGTGCGCGAGATCAACGTCAAAAGAATCGTAGATCTTTCAACACGGTATCGTGCGCGATCAACGTGTTAAGGATAGCTAGAATCCGGTATCTCTTGAGATCAATGGATTTGGGCATTTGGGTATTTTCAATCCATCGATTCCTATTTTCATCGTCACATCCATTTCTGTTATTTCCGCTGCGTCAATTTGGTATCAAAGCCAGACTTAGCCAATCATAGCTAAGCCGAGTCTTTGGAGCCAAGGAGAAGAGTTTGAAGAGTCAAGGCCGAGCTAAATCAAGCAAAGCCGAGCTAAGTGAAGTGTTCAAGGTCAGATTTGTTCAAGCCGAGAGTTAAAGTTTGTTAAAGATTCAATCATGCCTCCGAGAAGAGCTAATCGTCATCAAAATGTTGAAGATTTGTACAAAAGAGAAGATGCTGAACAGATGGAACAACGAATCAGTAATAAATTCAATGAGAAGTTGGATGAAGGAATTGGTAGATTAGAGAAATTGATGATTGATATGAATCAAAATCAAAGGAGAAGGTCGCCAGTCTCGAACCATGGAGGAAACAGGTTTTTGCCATCGGTTACGGAAGCGAGGAGGGTGTCGCCACAATCTTACCGAGATAGAAGAGAATCATCAGTTGCAACGAGACGAGATCACCATGAATATAGACATGAAGAGAGAAGAACTCCACGTGAGTTTAGAGATGAGCCATATCGTGATGCTGAAAGACATAGTCGAAGAGATATGCGTGATCGTAGAGATGTTGATGGTCGAGATCGATATCGAAGTACATTTGATTATGATGAAGAGAGTGACAGAGGAAGTATTCATTTTCGAGATCGAGACCAAGTACGACGTCAAAATCGGGATGTTGAAGTCGATCGTAAATGGGAGTCGGGTATGAAGATGGAAATTCCAGAATTCAAGGGTGGTATGCAAGCTGAAAAATTCCTTGATTGGTTGTCAACTGTTGAAGGAATTTTGGAATTTAAGGATGTACCGGAGAACCGCCGAGTCAAATTAGTTGCTACAAGACTAAGGGGAAGAGATATGGCTTGGTGGCAGTAAACTAAGCTAACACACGAGAGAATGGGAAAATCTAAAGTTGTCACTTGGGAGAAGATGAGAAAGATGATGAAAGCAACTTTCTTAACGCACAATTATCAATCTCTTATGTATCAATGATTGCAGAATTTGACACAGGGAACGAAGTCGGTGAATGATTATGCAGATGAATTTTATCAACTGATTTCAATGAATGATATCATGGAGACAGAAGAACAGTTGACCGCTAGATATGTTGGAGGATTGCGAACGCAGATTCAAGATATGGTGAATATGTTTGATCCGAGATCTGTCGCTGAAGCACATCAGAAAGCACTTGCTTGGGAGAAACAAAGGAGACGAAGAGGTGGTGTGTTTATGAATTCCAATAACCAGAATAAGGGTGCTAGTAGCAGTGCTAATGTTTCCAAGGCCGTTAGTAAACAGGTTGTCAATGAAGTTGCTAAGACCAAGGTCAACAACAATTTCAAGTGCTATAATTGCCAGGAGTTTGGTCATAAGAGCAATGAATGTCCGAAGCCTAAGAAGCGAGTGATGGTTGCTGAGATTGAGGATGAGGATGCTGAAGTAGAATGTTCCAATTCACCACAAATTGAGGAGGAAGAAGAATTGTTGTCAGGAGATGAGGGTTGTAATTTAATGATGAGGAGATCTTGTTTAACACCAAAGCCAGAGGATGATTCTAGTTGGTTGAGGAGTAATATTTTCCAGTCAACGTGCACTATCTTGGGAAGGGTTTGCAAGTTTGTCATCGATGCGGGAAGCTGTGATAACATCATTTCTACAGAAGCTGTGAAGAAGTTGGCATTGAAGACTGAGAAGCATCCTAAACCCTACAAGTTAGCTTGGTTGAAGAAAGGTGGGGAAGTGAAGGTTAGCAGAAGAGCTTGTGTAATTTTTTCGATTGGGAAGAAATATAAAGATGAAATTTGGTGTGATGTGATTGATATGGATGTATGTCATTTGTTGTTGGGGAGACCGTGGCAGTATGATAGAGCTGTGCAACATGATGGTCGTACTAACAGCTACAATTTCATATTTGAAGGTACTAAAATCACTTTAGTTCCTAAAAGGCAACAACAGAAGGAAAGCAAGTTGGAGGAGATTGAAGAGCTGAAAACTTTGCTATCGTTGAAGGAGTTTGTTAAAGAAATAGAAGATGAGCCTGAAGTGTTTTTGTTGATCGGTCGTGAAAGTAGTGAAGCGGTTGAAGTTCCTGAAGAAGTTAAGCCGGTGTTGAATGAATTGAAGATGTCTTTCCTACAGAATTACCCAAGGAATTACCACCGCTAAGGGACATACAACATCAAATTGATCTAGTGCCAGGTGCCGTTTTACCGCATAGGCCACATTATCGTATGAGTCCAAAAGAACATGAAGAGTTGTGGAGACAGGTTGAGGAGTTGCTTGAGCAAGGGCATGTTCGGGAGAGTCTCAATCCTTGTGCTGCGCCAGCATTGTTAGTGCCGAAGAAGGATGGAACGTGGAGGATGTGTACCGATAGTCGAGCACTGAACAAGATTACTGTAAGGTACAGATTTCCAATGCCTAGGTTGGATGATTTATTAGACCAGTTGAATGGGGCGATTATCTTTTCAAAGATCGATCTGAAGAGCGGGTATCATCAAATTCGTATAAGACCAGGGGATGAATGGAAGACAACATTCAAGACGCGGGAAGAATTATATGAGTGGCTGGTTATGCCGTTTGGTCTATCGAATGCACCAAGTACATTTATGAGGGTGATGAACCAAATTTTCAGACCGTACATTAGGAAGTTTGTGGTAGTTTACTTTGATGATATTTTGATTTATAGTGCGAGCACAGAGGAGCATATTCAACATTTGCGGAAGGTGTTAATTATTCTTCGTCAAGAACAATTCTATGCAGCAACAAAGCAGTGCGTGTTCGTGACTCGAAGTGTTTTATTTCTGGGATATGTTGTATTTGAAGAAGGAATACAGGTGGATCAGAATAAAGTTGAAGCAATCAGAAATTGGCCACAACCCAGGACGATAACAGAAGTTAGAAGCTTTCATGGTTTAGCATCATTCTACCGAAGATTTATTCCACATTTCAGTAGCGTGATGGCACCAGTTACTGATTGTATGAAAGGGAAGCAATTTTCATGGTCAGAGGAAGCAGGATTTGCTTTTGAACGGATCAAGGAACTTTTGACGTCAGCGCCCATTCTAGTAATACCAGACTTTCAGTTGTTATTTGAGCTACATACTGATGCATCTAAGGTTGGAATTGGAGGGGTGTTAGGTCAGAGGGGCCGTCCAATTGCTTATTTCAGTGAGAAGCTTTCGGGAGCAAAGATGAGATATAATACTTATGACGTAGAATTTTATGCTATTGTGCAAGCTGTGAAACATTGGAGACATTATTTGTTCCATAATGAGTTTGTTTTGTATACAGACCACGAAGCTTTGAAACAATTGCAAGGGCAGGATAAAATTGCAGCTAGGCATGCATCGTGGATAGCATATTTGCAGCAATTTACATTCGTCGTAAAGCACAAATCTGCAGTCACTAATCGCGTTGCCGATGCATTGAGTCGGAGGAATAATTTGCTAACAACTATGCGAGTAGAGGTGGTGGGTTTTGACTTACTTCTAGATTTGCTGACTTCATATTCTTATTTTTCCAGGATTCTAGACAAAGTCAAGCAGGGAAGCATGGATGAATATATGCTGGTTGATGGTTTTCTGTTCAAGAGAGATAAATTGTGTGTTCCAGATTGCAGTTTGCGATTAAAGATTATCAAAGAATTGCATGAGGAAGGACATGTGGGCCGTGATCGTACTATGCAGTTGATTGCAAAATCTTATTTTTGGCCGTCAATGAGAAAAGAAGCTGAAAGATTTGTGGAGAGATGTCATATTTGTCAGGTTTCAAAGGGGACAGCGACAAATGCAGGATTGTATATGCCGTTGCCTGTACCTACTAAACCATGGGTGGATGTTAGTATGGACTTTGTGTTGGGATTACCGAGAACAAAACGTGGCAATGGTTCTATCTATGTGGTGGTTGACCGGTTTTCAAAAATGGTACATTTTATTGCCTGTAAGAAGACTGCAGATGCCGTTATTGTCGCTCAGTTATACTTCAGAGAGATCTATCGACTTCATGGGTTGCCTGAATCTATTGTTTCAGATAGAGACACTCGTTTTCTGAGTCATTTCTGGATGAGTCTATGGAAAATGGTCGGGACATAGCTGAAATTTAGTAGTGCTTATCATCCATAGACAGATGGACAGACTGAAGTTGTGAACAGGTCACTAGGTAATCTATTGCGATGCCTCGTAGATGACAATTTGAAGAGTTGGGATTCAAAGTTATGTCAAGCTGAGTTTGCACACAACCATGAAGTTAATCGTAGCACTGGTTTCAGTCTATTTCAGATTGTTTATTCAACAATTCCTAAAGGACCGTTGGATTTATCTGTAGTGCCACAGCAGAAAGGAGGGATCAAACGAGCTAGTGATTTTGTGAATGAGTTCCAAGAATGCCACAAGATTGTGCAGGAGCGATTGCATAAGGCGAATGAGAAATATAAGCAATCCGCAGATATTAAACGGCGAAATGTTGAATTCAAAGAAGGAGATTTTGTATATGCAGTGTTGACCAAAGATCGATTTCTTGTTGGTACTTACAACAAACTAGCTACTAGAAAGATTGGTCCTTTGGAAGTCGTGAAGAAAATTAATGAGAATGCTTATCAGTTGAGATTGCCGGATCATATCCATACTGCATACATTTTTAACGTCAAATACTTGATTCCGTATCATGGGGATGAGCTTGTTGTGGAAGAGGAAGGTGCAAATTCGAGGTCGAATTCTTGTCAACCGGGGGAGGATGATGTAGCGCGCTACAACACTAAGTCACAAACCTTAGGTCGCGAGCGACCTAATGACGTTCGACCTAACGAGATGGATCATGCAAGGGGAATGATGCAGCGCAACAGCAATATACTGGCGAGTTAAACCTTAAGTCGTTCGAGCGACTTAGCGAGTTAAAGGCCATTTCCTTAGGTCGCAAGCGAGCTAATGAGATACGACCTAACGAGCTAACTTACCAAACAACAGCGCAACAGGCCGAAGCTCAACGACCTATCGAAGTTGACTCGCGTGAAGGGCTAGGTCGCACAAGCATAGGTCGCTACCATGTTGGCTAGGTCACACAAGCATAGGTCGCTACCATGTTCCTTATGACGCTCAAGTTTAGATCGCATGAAGCTTTAAAGTTAAGTCGCTCACGTGATGTTGTTGTTTGTTATGTCGCTACCGAGTTTCATTAGATCGCTACTGGATGCTGAAGCTCTTATGTCGTGGAAGCTATGTTCTTATGTCGTAAGTTGTTGTATTATACTGTGTTGTTAAGTCGTTTGTGATGTTGTTCTGTGTTGTATCTGTTATGTCGCAGGTGTTTTGTAATATAACTCGTAAGTCGCGTGATGTTGTTCTGTGTTGTATTGTTAAGTCGAATTGTTGATTAGGTCGTTAACGACCTATGTTAGGGCGTAGGTCGCGGCACCTGTTAGGTCGGTAAACTAAGAGTTGTTGTGTTGTATCTTCTATAAATAGGGGGTGTTGGTCATTGTAAAAGGTTGTTGAATTTTGAATAAAAAAATTTTGAGTGCTTAGTGCCTCTATGAAATTGGAAGTTGAGTGTTATCTCCTTTCTCCATCTTCGGTATTCGAGTGCGCTCGAATCAACGGATTTGAAGCCGATTCACGGAATCTCATGCGCGAGATCAACGTCAAAAGAATCGTAGATCTTTCAACACGGTATCGTGCGCGATCAACCTGTTAAGGATAGCTAGAATCCGGTATCTCTTGAGATCAATGGATTTGGGCATTTGGGTATTTTCAATCCATCGATTCCTATTTTCATCGTCACATCCATTTCTGTTATTTCCGCTACGTCACCATACCATAATACCACTTTTATCTAGAAGGAAATACAAATACCCTTAGGGTCGCAAACCCCATAACTTTGCTGCATCCTTCTTGTTTTCGACCATTTCCCCAGGTGTGGGGTTCGATGAAGTCTCGTCCTACAAAGCTACGCTTTACACAAATACCATGCTTCGACCAACCAATGCTCAACGCTTAGCATGCCACATTACCAAATTGGAAATATAACACTAATAACTATCAACTACATAACCTCTGAGCTTGTACTTCTCAGAGAAAGGTGTTAAGCTAAGGGAATAAATTCTCTACCACCAATAGAAATGTATTTGATAGAAACCAGCTTTCTATCCCAAAGTGTAATGTCAGACATACATCCATACAAGTTCATCCTGGGTCTGAATGGAACCGAAGGCACTTCGTCCAATTAAGGAAAAAGTCCTTGCAAATTTGGATATCCCCAATCTCGTCCGGACTCTCTGATGACCCGCAAATCCATACCCCTTGGGTCAACACTATTCTACATCTATCAACTCAAGTTGAACAAAAATACGAACCATTTGGGTTAAAGAAAAAGAGGTAGAAGAAGAGAAAACAGAAAACAACAACAGAATCTAACCAATGCAGCGGAATAAAATATAATATATAATAACAGATCTTTACACAAAAGAAAACTATATCTGTTTTATACATACATCATCAGAGTACATCATCAGAGTTCCACATCAATAACATACAACTGGACAGTAATCATAACCTGTCCTCACAATCTGAATGCACAGCGGAATATATAACACAAATACGGAAGTACGTATCGCCATCCAACTCCACAGCATCATTTCCTGTAATCTATAATACTCGGTCTGACCAGCGCATTATAGTTAAATAACACCCGAGTCAGTCTGGAATACCAGCGTGAGAAAACCACACTCAAATTGATTATTAATATTTCAAAATCCTTTTGAAAACAAAAGCATCTCGTAAGACCACGCCACAAATAAACATGTCGGGTTTTTGCCTTACGATCTAAAACACTTTTTATCAAAATCCTCTTATATTATAATAGTGTCTATATACAAATACTTATTAAAATAGCCGAAATTGTTACATTTATTAAATTCCAGCTAATAGGTATACAAACAAAACTCGTACAAGGCAGGTAGGGAGAATGGATTTCCAACTAATGACTAGGCACTAGGGTACCACCTGTCACAGTACGTGGCCTAGATCACCGTACCGAGGAGTACGGCCGCTCCCCTGCAACACAAGACCGGAACCATCCCTTACTGGAAAGTCCCGAGCAAGATCACCCCGCGGTTGGGATCAACAACCGCACCACTAAGCCGAAATAAAAGGGACATCTAGACAGGGATGACCTCACTCTCAAGTGGGGGCTACCCACGAAGCCTTGCTGCATAACCCCTAATTTTCAGTCATTCCCGGTTGATGAGGCTTAAGGCTAAGCGTTACCGTTTTAGATCGTTTCACTTAGAATGCTCATCACACACCTGACGATGTTCAGAAAGCATTCATCCATACAAGTCCATCCCGGGTTCGAACGGAACCGAAGGCACTATTCCTACTACATCCATTTTGGAAACATCCTCAGGATTAGTAGCGACTAGCCCTTGCACTTCACTGTTCCATCTTCGACTCTAATTCGTTTCCCCACGAAACGTACAAACCGAATCGAAGTGGTTTTCGAAAAATAAATCCCGATCCCGGTCTCTTCGAAACGATCAGCGCATTGGCCAATATTGATAGTCGGTTATTTAACTATCAATTAATATTCACAAACCACCATCCAACATAAATATTTTCACCAAATTATTTATTTACCTCAAAATATCTTTGAAAGATATATTTCCATTTCCAACCCTTTGAAAACAGTTTTCAAACCATACTTTCCTCATGGGATAAATTCCCAAATATTTATTTGCTTTGAAAATAACCAAAACAGTTTTCAAACCATACTTTCAAGATATATTTATTTCCTCGGGGATGAAATTTCTTTAAGGGGGAATCTGTAACGATCTCGGATTTTAATTGGGTTTAGATTGATAATTAAATTAATTTTTGATTTAAAAATTGTGAAATAATTTGGTAATTAATATTTATATTAGTTAAAATTATGAATTGATTAATAATTAATTTGGATGTTTGAATATAAATAATAAATGAGTAAATAGAATGTTGGATAGTTAAAATTCAAAAAGAAATAAAATAAATATCTTAAAATTTTAGTTATGTAAACTATAAATAAATATAAAATGAATACAAAGTAGAGCATTAGCTAAAAATTCTAACAACATATTAACAATAGAACTTCATTTATATCCTTAAGTAATAAGACTAAAGCAAAGCAAAAATATACTTACAAGATAATAAAAATAAATAAATATGTAGTCATACAAGACGATGGGTATTTGAGTTGAAGATAGAAATTTATTTATATTACAAAATACAAGAAACAAAAGAAATAAAACATAGAATAAAATACATTAAACGAATAAGTTAAAATTCAAACAATACATTAACAATAGGATGTCATCTCTATTACAAAACAAAGTGAAAAAAAAAGTGCAGTCAAGTTAAACAAAAAATATAAGATAAGTATGAACACTTATAAAAGAAAACAAGACAAATGTCATTTACATAAGCATACAAAAGAAATCATCAGCCACCAAAGAAATCAAAAGTAATGAATCTGCATAGTCAAATAAAAAAAGTGAAATATCTAAAATAAAAATAAAATAAGGAAAGTATGGACACATATGGTACTTAAAAATCAATAACAATGTCTCTAGCCACGATGTATATCACTTCAGCCATGCCTAGTATTGTACAAACATAAACAATAAATAATATACCCTGCTTACAAAGATAAAATCAACCTCTATAGTTTTCTTTTATATATATCAGCCTTCTCAGTTTCTTCTATATCAGTTCGTTCCTTCGACCTGAGTAAACTTCATTTAAAAACTTAAACAAAACTTCCATTAAAAATAACAACAAGCTACTCAATTCAAATCAGAGAATCAAAAGAAGATTTAGGAAGAAAATCAGTAGCAGCTTCCAGGATTGTTCTCTGTTCTTCTTAAAACAACCGTGAATAAACACACTGTTTTAAACCTTTAAACTTGTGTAATTGATTCATGAATGATTGTGCTCTACAGTATATTTTTTTAAATAAGAAATCCTGTGCATATATGTGTGTGATGTTAATTCTTGTTTGGTTTTGTTCCTTCCTGTTTCTGGCTACAGGGTAAAAGAATAAAAAAAATTTAACATATTTTCATACAAACAATATTAAGCTTAGGAATTCAAACATAATAGGTTTGTTTAAACTCAATTTGAGGCCTTGAAATTTGTGTTAAGCTTGATATTTAAAATAATTGACTCTGTAAATTTGATTTTACAGTAAAAGGAGATCATATGTTAAAATTCGAATGTTTTAAATTATTGATTTAATTTCATATCTTGATTAAACATACCAAAGTAAGATTTTTAAAACAGAAATGATGATTTTTAGATCAGTATACAAGGTGCAGTCCTTAAATGAATCGAAAATACTTTTTATTCAATTTCTGATTGCTCAACAAATTTTAATTGTTGAAATTTGTTGAGGAGATAGTTTGATCATTCTCGAATATAGGAAAAATATTAGAAAATTTTTCTAATGGAAGAAATTTTGGGACGAGGTATAATTAGGGTTTAAGCTCGAGTTTTGTTGCGCTCTGGAAATGAGGTGATGTCGTCACCTCTGGTGCATCGAGTCGTTCGAGTTTCAGGGAAATGGTGGCGCGGAGGATGGGCGAGGTGAGGCCATAGTCATGGCGTTTCAGGAGGATGACGTGGGTGAGGCGAAGCAATTCTATTTGATGGGTTCGACTTCCAGTTTTCGAGCTGAAGGTTGATTTTTGATCTGAGGGTTTTGGCATCGAAACGACTTTGGATTTTGAGTGTAGTGGTGATTTGTGACTTGCCGGAGGATGAGAGGTTCGCCAAGGTGGTGGCGAGGTGACATGCATGTGCACGGCATTGATGTCGTGCCTGGGAATTTCTGGTGTGGACGACTCGAATTGATACTCGAGTAGGTCGAAGGCTTGTTTCGTGAGTGCATGCTTATACTTTCCAGTAAATTTTAGTTTAAACTTAGTCTTCAACTTAAAAAAAAAGAGATGGTAAGATAAGTAGAAGAAGAAGAAAGGTAGGAGGAGAAGGAGCTCGGGAAATAGGTGGAGAGTCTCGCGGGTTAACTCGAGTAAAGGTATGTTTTCCTCGGGTTTCATTTTTCAAGTATTTAAGCCTAATAAACTTGAAGTTAAAAGTGTTAAACAAGTTTAATATTAATAAACTGAATAACGTTGACAAGTTTTAAGTTAAGATTTGATTTAAAAATTTTATTAAAAGAGATTTGCAAACGTAAAATTAATAATTAATTTAAGTATAAGTTAATTAAGAATGTAATTAATTTATAATTGTAATTAACTAAAGTAATTTAAGATTAAATAAATTTGAATTTAAAGGTGGATATTATAAATCTACTGTTTAATCAATTTGGAATTACGAAGTTTAATTTACTCCTTAAAGTTAATTAATAAATAAATGGTAGTTAACTTAAGAAATTAATTAAGGATTAAATGATTAATTTATTAGTAATTAATGATTAATTAAATAATTAGTGATAATTAAATGGGTAAGTAACTTTTATAATTTAATAATTAAGATTTTTAATTAATAATTAAGAATTAACTAAGTGAGTAATTAAGAAGTAATTAATAAATTTAATAAGTTGATTTATTAGTAATTAATCAAAAGGAATAATAATGATTTATCCTTAAGTAATTAGTTAAGTAGTTCAAACTATATTGATATAAATTGATGATTCTGTTTGATTGACTCTTATATTTACTTGGTGATATTCTGTGATGTTTCTATGATATTGCTCTTGATATATATATGATGATTGTGTATGATTTATCTGTGATAAATGCTAATTGGATTCAAAATGTTGAATTAAACTATTTAAATTAATTAGACAACTTGGCCTTTAAAATGGCATTTGAATTTCGATGCGATAGGGAGTCGGATTTCTGTTGGTTATTCGAAACCCACATCGAATTATAATGATGAATCTAATTTGTGATTGATAAATTTATTTTATCTGTGAAACTGTGAATGAAGATAAGCGTTACGGATTATACCGCTTATCGATATTGATATATCTGTGATAATTGATGATGTTGCACTATTGTGTGAAACCCCTGGACCACACCATGCACACACGAATATGGATTTCACGTGGAAATCGGTTAAGTCACAGATTTTTAAATAAGTTTTGAATTTGAATTTTTAAATTCAAATAGTTTTGGAAATAAATTAAGTTTAATATGAAAAGCTTTTGAAAAGCTGTTTTAAAAATGTAAGTTATTTTGAATAACTAAATAAAGAGTTGAAATTTGAATAATTGGATTTAAACTGGAATTCAATATCTGAAATTGAATCCTATATTGGTATTTATTATTTAAAAAGAATTATACAAGTTTATACGGGTTTAAAACCATTTTTAAAGTGTTGTTTTTGGAAATTTGAACTAACCCAAAGATTTTAACTTGTATAAAAGAGATTGGATATTATAAAAACGAAAACTACTTATTTTCAAATAGTAATGGCTTTCTTTTAAAGAAAGGATTTCCCAATTTGTGTTAAAAGATTTCAAGTTTGAAATAGAATTGTTTTGAAGGCTATGAATGGAATCTTTGGAAACGAATTTTTGAAAGATATAAGTTAAATCTTGATTTAAAGATTTAACGAGTTAATTAAAATATAAATTGTTTTGAAATCCACGAATGGATCTTTGTGAACGGGGTGAACTTTATGAATTGAATATTTTTGTTTAAAAGATTTCAAATGTGGAAATTATTTAAACCATTGAAGGTTTTTGAAATGAATCTTTTTGTTTAAAGGATTGGGAATGGTAATTTATTTTAACCATTCGAATGAAAGGTTTTGGGCTTTAAGCTGTGATTTAATTGAGACCCCAATATCCATATGATTTTTAATATTGCACTCGTTATTCGGTTTAGCCGGGAGAGGACCTTTGTGTCATATAACCCATATCGAATAATGATATGTCGTTATAGATAGCATTTGAAGACCGGTGGAGAAGACCGGGTATTTTCGAGAACGATAGGATGACCTATCGATTGTCTCTGCACTGAGTCATGCCGGTATAGAGATTCCTTAAGTGACGGGAAGTCCGATCGGGATTGTGAATACCCGGATTACAAGGGCTTCTTTGGAAGTGCCTTCGGTTCTGTTCGAACCCAGAACAGACTCGTATGGATTGTATGTCTGACATTACATTTTGAGATATAAAACATATTTCTTTCAAATACATTTCTGTTGGTGGCGGAGAATTTATTCTCTTAGCTTAACACCCTTCTCTGAGACGTACGAGCGTAGAGGTTATGTAGTTGAAGGTTATCAGCGATATATTCCCAATTTGGTAATATGGCATACTGAGTGCTGCTGATCATTTGTTGATCAAAGCGTGGCTTCTGTGAAAAGCGTAGCTTTATGGACGAGACTTCGTCGAACCTCACACCCCGAAATGGTCAAAACAGGAAAGATGCGGCAAGGTTATTTGAGGGTAGCGCCCTCTGAGGGTATGTTCATTTCCTTCTGGATAGAGGTGGTATCATGGTATGGAGCCCAGATACTTAACCTATGTTGTTGCTGCAAATTTATTACTTTGTGGTTGTTGGTTATTGGGATCCCGGGAAAGGTTGGTTACGACCGGGGGATGATATACTCGTTTCAGTAGTTACCCAGTTAAGGGGTAAGCCGGCCTTGTGTTAGCAGAGATCCGGTTAGGTTCTCGGGGCGTCCTTCCAGAGGCATACCCATGTGGCAATGGGAAGTTCCTTGGCCTGACCATTTGTTGGAAATCCAAAGAAACAATACGCACCCTGTATGGTATTAGTTGTAGAACCTGCCATCTAATATGGTAGCTATAGCAGGCATAATATAATGGTACCTATGCTGGCTAAGATTTATATTATACTTTCGAAATGTTTTCCTGCACTTTGCACTTATAGTAATAATATCAAAGAAATTCGCGTATCAAGCATGTTGGACTATCATAAGAAGAAATCTCCTCCAATTCTGCGTTTGCATTGTGTGTGTGGCGGGAGGTCTTATGGTAGTTTCATTTTCTAAAAACATTGCGAATTGACTTTAAAAAAATATATTTCTTTGGTTGTTTTTAAAGATAAACTGTTTTTGTTACTCATACCAGTCCCATGACTGATCCGGAGTTTATTGTTTCTTTCCTAAACTCTAGGTGCTCAAAATTTTTCTACACGGGCATTCTGGAGTTGGGTTTCTCAGATAATCAGGTTAGTAGATTATGTTGAGTTAGTTCAGTCTTTGGATCAGGACTGCACTTGCTTATCTTGGTGTATTGTTATTAGGAGTTCGAGCTATTTCTGGATTGGTGCCTTGGAGTTCTCTTTTGAAGACTATCTTAGAGTTATTTGTTCCGCTGCTGGTGTTGTCTATTTTCTTTTCCGCGGCTATTTGCTTGTATCATATCTCTGATGTATATTGATATTCATTGTATCACTCTATTGTATCAGATTTTTACCAGTGTTGTATATCAATGTACTATTCTTTTTCTTCCGCTGTTTTGTACTTAATGGTGTTATAAGCTCCGGCGACTCGGATTTGAACGGTCGAATCTGCGACATTCGAGTACGATGTAAAGTATGGATGTCGATTTTCGAGCGCGAAAATTCGAAACGTTACATTTGGTATCAGAGCTGAGGGTTAAAAACTTTAGCTTAGGAGTATAACACATTAAGTAACTCATTAGAGATAGGGTGAAGTATCCCTAGAATGAGTGTATCCCTAAGATATCCGTTCGTATGCCTCAGTAAATTCTCTTACTATCCACCGATAGTGAGTATGAATGCAAGAAGAGGATGAGATAGGGGACAGGGGAGTACCACTATAAATGGTCAATACCCTGCAACAGTGGAAATAAATTTCTCTATCAATTTCCTTTGATTCGTTTCCAATTTTCTTTTGATTTGCTTCGTACCAGCTATAACAAGAAGTTTCGATACGGTGATGGCCCTACGAATCGTTGTAGGAAATCCTTACTTCGTATCTTCATCGGTTTCTTTTCAGTTTTTCGATTTAAACTTTAATGAATTTGAAATTTGAGATTGAAAATTTTAAATAAATTGGAAATTTTAAATTAAGTTAAATCGGTTAACAAATATGGGGCTAAATTTGAATTGTATCGATAAACGATTTCGTTTAAAACCCAATTTAAAATTCTGTTGTAATTTCTTGTGTATATCGAAGTCCGAAGAGGGACAGGTTGATATATACTTTGGGGTATTCCGACTTGAGTTTGGAATCCATATCTAGTATTTGGAAGTTGTGGAAAATAAAAAAAATCCATTTATCTATTGTTTGGGTCTCGATATATTCTAAGAATATTTTTTGGCCTTCGAACTAACCAATGCCGCTACATACTTCGTAGATCTAGATGACCCGAATATCTTGTGAAGTGTTAAATAGATTCGTTCTTGTGTCTATTGTTGATATTCTCATTTGGTAAGCCAAATACATAATAGATATCCAGTTTGACCTGGAAAACTGTTTCTCAGTCTTTGTGTATCTATCTTTGTTGTTTTCGTGCCTGTAAATTTCGGGGACGAAATTTCTTTATGGGGGGATTCTGTAACGATCCCGGATTTTAATTGGGTTTAGATTGATAATTAAATTAATTTTTGATTTAAAAATTGTGAAATAATTTGGTAATTAATATTTATATTAGTTAAAATTATGAATTGATTAAGAATTAATTTGGATGTTTGAATATAAATAATAAATGTGTAAATAGAATGTTGGATAGTTAAACTTCAAAAAGCAATAAAATAAATATCTTAAAATTTTAGTTATGTAAACTATAAATAAATATAAAATGAATACAAAGTAGAGCATTAGCTAAAAATTCTAACAACATATTAACAATAGAACTTCATTTATATCCTTAAGTGATAAGACTAAAGCAAAGCAAAAATATACTTACAAGATAATAAAAATAAATAAATATGTAGTTATACAAGACGATGGGTATTTGAGTTGAAGATAGATTTATTTATATTACAAAATACAAGAAACAAAAGAAATAAAACATATAATAAAATACATTAAACAAATAAGTTAAAATTCAAACAATACATTAACAATAGGATGTCATCTCTATTACAAAACAAAGTGAAAAAAAGTGCAGTCAAGTTAAATAAAAAAATATAAGATAAGTATGAACACTTAGAAAAGAAAACAAGACAAATGTCATTTACATAAGCATACAAAAGAAATAATCAGCCACCAAAGAAATCAAAAGTAATGAATCTGCATAGTCAAATAAAAAAAGTGAAATATCTAAAATAAAAATAAAATAAGGAAAGTATGGAGACATAGGGTTCATAAAAATCAATAACAATATCTCTAGCCACGATGTATATCACTTCAGCCATTCCTAGTATTGTACAAACATAAACAATAAATAATATACCCTGCTTACAAAGATAAAATCAACCTGTATAGTTTTCTTTCATATATATCAGCCTTCTCAGTTTCTTCCATATTAGTTCGTTCCTTCGAGCTGAGTAAAATTCATTTAAAAACTTAAACAAAACTTCCATTAAAAACAACAACAAGCTACTCAATTCAAATCAGAGAATCAAAAGAAGATTTAGGAAGAAAATCAGTAGCAGCTTCTAGGATTGTTCTCTGTTCTTCTTAAAACAACTGTGAGTAAACACACTGTTTTAAACCTTTAAACTTGTGTAATTGATTCATGAATGATTGTGCTCTACTGTATATTTTTTTAAATAAGAAATCCTGTGCATATATGTGTGTGATGTTAATTCTTGTTTGGTTCTGTTCCTTCCTGTTTCTGGCTACAGGGTAAAAGAATAAAAATAAATTTAACATATTTTCATACAAACAATATTAAGCTTGGGAACTCAAACATAATAGGTTTGTTTAAACTCAATTTAAGGCCTGGAAATTTGTGTTAAGCTTGATATTTAAAATAATTGACTATGTAAATTTGATTTTACAGTAAAAGGAGATCATATGTTAAAATTCGAATGTTTTAAATTGTTGATTTAATTTCATATCTTGATTAAACATACCAAAGTAAGATTTTTAAAACAGAAATGATGATTTTTAGATCAGTATACAAGGTGCAGTCCTTAAATGAATCGAAAATACTTTTTATTCAATTTCTGATTGCTCAACAAATTTTAATTGTTGAAATTTATTGAGGAGATAATTTGATCATTCTCGAATATAGGAAAAATATTAGAAAAATTTTCTAATGCAAGAAATTTTGGGACGAGGTATAATTAGGGTTTTAGCTCGAGTTTTGTTGCGCTTTGGAAATGAGGTGATGTTGTCGCCTCTGTTGCATCGAGTCGTTCGAGTTTCAGGGAAATGGTGGCGCGGAGGATGGGCGAGGTGAGGCCGGAGTCATGGCGTTTCAGGTGGACGACGTGGTTGAGGTGAAGCATTTCTATTTGATGGGTTCGACTTCCAGTTTTCGAGCTGTAGGTTGATTTTTGATCTGAGGGTTTTGGCATCGAAACGACTTTGGATTTTGAGTGTAGTGGTGATTTGTGACTTGTCGGAGGACGAGAGGTTCGCCAAGGTGGTGGCGGGGCGACGTGCACATGCACGGCGTTGATGTCGTGCCTGTGAATTTCTGGTGTGGACGACTCGAATTGATACTCGAGTAGGTGGAAGGCTTGTTTTGTGAGTGCGTGCTTATGTTTCCCAGTAAATTTTAGTTTAAACTTAGTCTTCAACTAAAAAAAAGAGATAGTAAGATAAGTAGAAGAAGAAGAAAGGTAGGAGGAGAAGGAGCTTGGGAAATAGGTGGAGTGTCTCGTGGGTTAACTCGAGTAAAGGTATGTTTTCCTCGGGTTTCATTTTTCAAGGATTTAAGCCTAATAAACTTGAAGTTAAAAGTGTTAAACAAGTTTAATATTAATAAACTGAATAACGTTGACATGTTTTAAGTTAAGATTTGATTTAAATTTTTTATTAAAAGAGATTTGCAAATGTAAAATTAATAATTAATTTAAGTATAAGTTAATTAAGAATGTAATTAATTTATAATTGTAATTAACTAAAGTAATTTAAGATTAAATAAATTTGTATTTAAAGGTAGATATTATAAATCTACTGTTTAATCAATTTGGAATTAAGAAGTTTAATTTACTCCTTAAAGTTAATTAATAAATAAATGGTAGTTAACTTAAGAAATTAATTAAGGATTAAATGATTAATTTATTAGTAATTAATGATTAATTAAATAATTAGTGATAATTAAATGGGTAAGTAACTTTTATACTTTAATAATTAAGATTTTTAATTAATAATTAAGAATTAACTAAGTGAGTAATTAAGAAGTAATTAATAAATTTAATAAGTTGATTTATTAGTAATTAATCAAACAGAATAATAATGATTTATCCTTAAGTAATTAGTTAAGTAGATCAAACTATATTGATATGAATTGATGATTCTGTTTGATTGACTCTGATATTTACTTGGTGATATTCTGTGATGTTTCTATGATATTGCTCTTGATATATATATATATATATATATATATATATATATATATATATATATATGATGATTGTGTATGATTTATCTGTGATAAATGCTAACTGGATTCAAAGTGTTGAATTAAACTGTTTAAATTAATTAGACAACTTGGCCTTTAAAACGGCATTTGAATTTCGATGCGACAGGGAGTCGGATTCCTGTTGGTTATCCGAAACCCACATCGAATTATAATGATGAATCTTTGTGATTGATAAATTTATTTTATCTATGAAACTGTGAATGAAGATAAGCATTACGGATTATACTGCTTATCGATATTGATATATCTGTGATAATTGATGATGTTGCACTATTGTGTAAAACACATGGACCACACCATGCACACACGAATATGGATTTCACGTGGAAATCGGTAAAGTCAAAAATTTTTAAATAAGTTTTGAATTTGAATTTTTAAATTCAAATAGTTTTGGAAATAAATTAAGTTTAATATGAAAAGCTTTTGAAAAGCTGTTTTAAAAATGTAAGTTATTTTGAATAACTAAATAAAGAGTTGAAATTTGAATAATTGGATTTAAACTGGAATTCAAAATCTGAAATTGAATCCTATATTGGTATTTATGATTTAAAAAGAATTATACAAGTTTATACGGGTTTTAAACCATTTTTAAAGTGTTGTTTTTGGAAATTTGAACTAACCCAAAGATTTTAACTTATATAAAAGAGATTGGATATTTTCAAAATGAAAACTACTTATTTTCAAATAGTAATAGCTTTCATTTAAAGAAAGGATTTCCCAATTTGTGTTAAAAGATTTCAAGTTTGAAATAGAATTGTTTTGAAGGCTATGAATGAATCTTTGGAAACGAATTTTTGAAAGATATAAGATAAATCTTGATTTAAAGATTTAACGAGTTAATTAAAATAGAAATTTTTTTGAAATCCACGAATGGATCTTTGTGAACGGGGTGAACTTTATGAATTGAATCTTTTTGTTTAAAAGATTTCAAATGTGGAAATTATTTAAACATTGAAGGTTTTTGAAATGAATCTTTTTGTTTAAAGGATTGGGAATGGTAATTTATTTTAACCATTCGAATGAAAGATTTTGGGCTTTAAGCTGTGATTTAACTGAGACCCCAATATCCATATGATTTTTAATATTGCGCTCGTTATTCGGTTTAGCCGGGAGAGGACTTTTGTGTCATATAACCCATTTCGAATAATGATACGTCGTTATAGATTGCATTTAAAGACCGCTGGAGAAGACCGAGTATTTTCGAGAACGATAGGATGACCTATCGATTGTCTCTGCACTGAGTTGCGCCGGTATAGATATTCCCTAAGTGACGGGAAGTCTGATCGGGATTGTGGATACCCGGATTGCAAGGGCTTCTTTGGAAGTGCCTTCAGTTCTGTTCGAACCCAGAACAGACTCGTATGGATTGTATGTCTGACATTACATTTTGAGATATAAAACAGATTTCTTTCAAATACATTTCTTTTGGTGGCGGAGAATTTATTCTCTTAGCTTAACACCATTCTCTGAGACGTATGGCTTAGAGGTTATGTAGTTGAAGGTTATCAGCGATATATTCCCAGTTTGGTAATGTGGCATGCTGAGTGCTGCTGATCATTTGTTGATCAAAGCGTGGCTTTTGTGAAAAGCATAGCTTTGTGGACGAGACTTCGTCGAACCTCACACCCCGGAATGGTCGAAACAGAAAAGATGCGGCAAGGTTATTTGAGGGTAGCGCCCTCTGAGGGTATGTTCATTTCCTTCTGGATAGAGGTGGTATCATGGTATGGAGCCCAGATACTTAACCTATGTTGTTGCTGCAAATTTATTACTTTGTGGTTGTTGGTTATCGGGATCCCGGGAAAGGTTGGTTACGACCGGGGGATGGCATACTCGTGTCAGTAGTTAGCCATTTAAGGGGTAACCCAACCTTGTGTTGGTAGAGATCCGGTTAGGTTCTCGGGGCGTCCTTCCAGAGGCGTACCCATGTGGCAATGGAAAGTTCCTTGGCCTGACCATTTGTTGGAAATCCAAAGAAACAATACGCACCCTGTACGGTATTAGTTGTAGAACCTGCCATCTAATATGGTAGCTATAGCAGGCATAATATAATGGTACCTATGCTGGCTAAGATTTATATTATACTTTCGAAATGTTTTCCTGCACTTTGCACTTATAGTAATAATATCAAAGAAATTCACGTATCAAGCATGTTTGACTATCATAAGAAGAAATCTCCTCCAATTCTGCGTTTGCATTGTGTGTGTGGCGGAAGGTCTTATGGTAGTTTCATTTTCTAAAAACATTGCGAATTGACTTTTAAAAAAAATATTTTTTTGGTTGTTTTTGAAGATAAAATGTTTTTGTTACTCATACCAGTCCCATGACTGATCCGGAGTTTATTATTTCTTTCCTAAACTCTGGGTGCTCAAAATTTTTCTACACGGGCATTCTGGAGTTGGGTTTTTCAGATAGTCAGGTTAGTAGATTATCTTGAGTTAGTTCAGTCTTTGGATCAGGACTGCACTTTCTTATCTTGGTGTATCATTATTGGGAGTTCGAGCTATTTCTGGATTGGTGCCTTGGAGTTCTCTTTTGAAGACTATCTTAGAGTTATTTGTTCCGCTGCTGGTGTTATCTATTTTCTTTTCCGCTGCTATTTTCTTGTATCATATCTCTCATGTATATTGATATTCATTGTATCACTCTATTGTATCAGATTTTTTATCAGTGTTGTATATCAATGTATTATTATTTTTCTTCCGTTGTGTTGTACTTAATGGTGTTATAAGCTCCGGCGACTCGGATTTGAACGGTCGAATCTGTGGCATTCGAGTACGATGTAAAGTATGGATGTCGATTTTCGAGCGCGAAAATTTGAAACGTTACACTTATTTACTTACATTAATTAATTATCCTATAGTTACTGATTAATTACTTTTAACTAATTATCCTTTAATCATTAATTAATTA
This sequence comes from Allium cepa, assembly GCA_030765085.1. Lineage (NCBI taxonomy): Eukaryota > Viridiplantae > Streptophyta > Magnoliopsida > Asparagales > Amaryllidaceae > Allium > Allium cepa. The sequence goes on along the minus strand of CM060931.1, from coordinate 55,629,995 downwards.
ACCTTTAATTATTAATTTTTTGACCTTTAATTATTAATTAATTAACCTTTAATTATTATTTAATTAACCTTTAATTATTAATTAATTAATTAATTAATGTTTAATTACTTTCATTAATTAATTAATCTTTATTTACCCAAGACCTTAATTAATTAAAAGATAAACCATTTATCTTAATTAATTACTTAATTATCATTTAAATCTTTATTTAGTAAACCTTGGAATTAATTATCATTAACATATAAATTAAATTAAGACGTTTAAGTTAATTATTGATTAAAACATTTTTTAATTAACTACTCAATTATACTATTTAATTTTTTTAAATAAACATTAAGAATTAATTTAAAATAAAGGATATATATTAAAACACTTTAAACTTAATTAATTTAAAATAATTTATTTATAACCTTTAATTAATCCCAAACTTAAATTAAACAATTATTATTTAAAAAGAAGTGAGTTAAGAAAATTGTTTAAGTAAAACTTGATTTGTTTTAAAAAAATTAAAACTGTTTTTAAACTAAAACACACAAACCCAAGTCAATCACTGAACCAACCCGAGCCAAAACCCGTGAAATCCTCTTTTTTTTTTTAAAAAAAAACTTTGTTCTGTTTTAAATTTTAAAACCCTGTAACATGCTAAACTCTCACGTACCCACCCGATACAACACTCGAGCCAAAACTTCACTTTCCCGAGTTTAAACCCGAGGCCATCACCTTCTTCTCAAACCTACAGCATCACCTTAAATACTCTGATATGTCTGACACCTATACACGTGCACAGGCGAACGCGACGGCTCCGACCATCAATGCCATCGCCAGCGTGACAGCTTCGACCTCCACTCTCGATTCCGATCACCCAAAATCTCGCATCGATGACGAACTTGAAATCGAGCACTAAAGAACCCACTGGAACAAAATAGTTCATCCAAAATCCTCCTCGACCCGTCGCCTTAGGTCACCAGAGCCTTCGAAACTCCGACCATAGCTCCACTATTGACCGATGCTCCGATCCCCCGCACTCCGAGCCAGTCCGATGCTTTGATGAAGACGAACTCGCTTTGAAACTAACTTCGACCAAACCAGGTCATAAAACCCTACTTCGACGTCGCCTGACCTCCACGGTGATCGATAAATCCACCGACCATTTTTGCCGAGATCAGCGACCTCCAAGCTTCCTCCAGCAGCGATCCCGACCACCCACCTTGCTCCATTCACCAGAAAATGCCCAAAATCCCCTTCTCGTTCAACCCGTGAATTCTCCCCAATTACTAAACTAAAAATCTTGATTTTGTTTTTAAAATTCATGGTTTTTGAAATCGAATTAGGTGATGTCACTACAACAAAAAGACCCTACGATAGCGCCCGAAAAACGCTATTAAAGGATATAATAGCGGTTCGATAAACGCTGTATAACGACATGTGATTAAAAACAACCAACATTAGATAGCGCAAAAACAGCGCTATAAAAATTGTTAATTTCATAGCGCAAATATTGCGCTATTTTATTTATTTTTATAGCGGCAAAATAGGCGTTATTGATTAATATCACAGCGCTGTTAGCCCGCTATGAAATTCGTTATTAGCCACAAAATACTTTTTGTTTTTTCTAAGATAGCACTATTATTGCGCTATAGAAAGTGGTGATAGCGAATTATTAGCACTGTATTTGAACAGGTTATTGTAGACGGTGACTTGTCACAACTCCAATATGCCGCTATAAAAAGTCAGCTATAATAGCGCTTGTACTCTGCTATAATATCTTATTTTATAGCGCTTATCTGACCTATCATTCATCATTATTTATAGCGCTTTTTGTAATACCATAGCGCTTTTTATGGTCTGCATCTTTAATACTAACAGATTTGATAGCGGCCATTAGGCGCTATTAAATAGTATAGCGGTTTTGAAGTGCTATAATTTAATTTCACAATTCAAAAATTTTCTACATCCTACTAATAAACTGCAGTATTAAATACCAATATCAAAAAACACAATAATAATCATAAAAGATAATAAATATAGAGATGTAACACATTACTTTAAACATACCAAATATTTATACACATCAAAACGTAGTAGCAAAATATTTTAAGCACACCCAAAAAAATAGTAGCATAGTTTAACAAAAAAAAACAAGTACATATTTGATTGTTTGCATTAAAATGAAGATCACAACTTTAGCATCTTCTTCTTTCACACACCTGCAAATAAGATAAATAATTACATTAAAAACGATACATAATTAATGATAGATGTTTTTACATGTAACAAAAAACTAAATTATTCAAATGTTAAACCTAAATACACCTGCAAATAAGTTAAACCTAAAGGTTGATACACCTAAATTGTTCAATTGTTAAATCTAAATTGTTGCCTGAAACTCTCATTTCATCAGCCTCTAATTCATTTTATAATCATAGGTAGAAACAACATCTGTAAACCAAGATATATTTATAACTCTAAGTTACTATCCATTTGTATCACTGCCTCACTTCATAACTTAACTCCTAAACCACTTCACCCCAGCCTCATCTGCTCATCACATACAAGCAAGCCACACTTTCCATTCACTGCACAGTTCTTCAACAGTTCAACCACTGATTTGCCTCAACACCAACACACGATGAGACGTTCATTTAGATCATATGCAATTTATGCATGTCTAGAGGCTAGAGAGTAAAGACTCAACTTTATGATGTGACATTTACCTGAAAGCCATACAAACATATAGTACCAATGCCAAGCCATGAATGCAAACTGTACAGATTAGCTATTCCACTTTCATTGTGAAATTTGAAGGCAGCGTAAATTCCAACAGCACCAAGAATTATCGCAATCGCATGAAGAATCAAGTGGATCAATTTTTTCACTTCTTTACTAAAGGGAAGACCTCTATAACTCATTATAGCTGTAATAGAAAATTCAAATAACAGGTGAGATAATTTGTATAACAAATAAAAATCACATACTTGAGTCCAACTACCGTACCTTCCCCGCCAAGGATAATAAACCCAATCAGCATGAGAACTGGGTGCAGCTGCAAAACAGTATTAAAAAATTGAAAATAATAAGAGCATGTATTTGTAGAGCTTGGAAAAGCATATGATCACTTCAAGCGTAATGTCAAGAGGAAGGTAACAAAGAGCCTACATGGATTGTATAACGTTTCCAAAAACCTTTGCTGCTAAAAGCTAATTGGAGGAGGAGGGCAGTTGATATACAAAAAACTGGATCAGTAATTGTTTTTAGTAAACTAGTTAACCCAAGGTGAAATGCAGTTTCACTTCATCATTATGCATTAGCTCTTACGAAATAAAAATTATGACGCATACTCAAAAGACCTGAGGTTCAGGACATAAATATGTTTACATTTGCAGTAGAACCTTCCCTATACGGTTTACCCATATTACATTTAAGCCTGGCTGTAGTTAAAATCACTCCATAACAAGACCATTTATGTGCTGATTCTGATTCGATACATAGGCAGTTAATTAGCACTGACAGCAATTAGTAATAATCTTACTAAGAGCCATTTTGAAAGGTAACGGTAAATTTGCACACCAGTAACTTCATGGTTTTCAGTTAGACCATGTAGTATGACCGGTGCTGTGTTATGTAGCAACAAGGTAACTTCTCGTTTTGCAGTTAGAGACTGTAGTATGACTACTGCTCAGATGCGATGTATCCTATTCCTAGGGGTTTGAATTCAGGATGGTGTTTGTCATACAAATTCTTTTTTAAGGGGTTTGAATTTAGTATGGTGTTTATCATACAATTTTTTTTAAGGGGTTTGAATTTAGTATGGGATTTGTCATACAAATTTTATAAGCTTATAGTTAATTTACAAGAAATATAAAAAACAAATCGTTGATATAAAAAGCCTTGTAAAATACAAAAGATACATGTAAAATTTACAAGAAAGCATCCTTCTCAAGCAATTTAAGAACATCCTCTTGGTTGTTCAGCTTGGCAACATCAATAGGCGTTTTCCCATCCATATTTTGCAAAGTGCTGAATTAATATGCATAAACATGAACATCTGTTTATAATGCAATAACATGTTAATTAAGAATTACGAATGAGCTTCCTTAATATTATACATCAAAAATTGTTTAATGTCATTAGTGAATTTTTTTTTACAGTAAGTGGTTTCTAATCAATTATAACTATTAAATTGTAAGCTTACTGAAACTCCTGATGGTTATTGCATTATATAAAAACAATGGATGAGCTTTAAATTTTCTTATTCAAAACAGAGTCTTAAGTTTATTTTTAAAAAGAAAATAAAAACTTACATAGCTGCACCATGTTCTAAACAGAGTCTTCTTCATCCTTGTCCCCTCCAGCAGTAAGCGCTTTCTTCATTCCTATTTGAAAATCAAAATGTAATTACTTGTAAGTAAGAATGTACAAATAGTTGCCTTAGTAGGAAGATTTCATCAAAAAATTGGCACCACATTAGTACATATCATTCTGCTAAAGAAAAATCACTAAATAGCATTATCACATTAGTACATATTGGAAAAGCAGGAAAAATAAAAGAGGAATGGTTCACAGCTTTGACCAGATTGGAAAACCAGGAAAACATACCTGTAAGTTGCAACTAGTCGATGCAGGAATATCAATATCATATTTTTTGCCAAGTTCAAACCTAAGCAAGTCCTCCCCCTACACCAAAATCAAAGTAGTTATATGATTTTAGATCTTTCTAGTGAGCAAAAAAAGATGGAAAAATCACCCCTTCTTATTTCAAATCATCCGTTAAAAACTGCCATATATGCAAACATGGGTCTGAACTTCAATGGTTCATCATACAGGTCCGGGTTGAAGTGTATAGCCCTTGCATCTTTATTCACTACCTAGCCTTTCTTTATACAAAACCCAGTTATTACTGAAATATATAAATGTTTCAGATATAACAACAACAATAAATTTTGTATTTGACTCAATATAACATCTAACCTTCAATTTGGAAATCATTCAGAGCAACCATGAAGCATTTCCTCTTTAGATAGCATCTTCAATAAATTCGTTGCACTCAACGTAATAGATCATGCTACATCTTCATTTCAGCATCTTGCACCAATTAAGTCAATTTTCTTATTTATTAATAACAATTATTAATTTCTATATAAATAAGGTCATGTATATATTATGAACTTCAGAGTAACATGTTTAATTTTACTGATAAATTAGGAAAATACTATTCATTTTATACATCAAATATATCAATTACGTTTCTGGATCTGGACAAAACCAAAGCTGACTGCCCTAAATTTTAGCCAAATATTGGTCAATTTACAGCTGGACTACTGTAATATATGCAACACAAATGGTATAGATTGAACATAATGACACAATTTCTATTTTAGAAACATAATTTTGATGGCATCAATACTGTCATCTGTGTATAAATTTTTTAATTCACAAATGTATTTGCTCAGGTTTTCATAATATCACATCATACACTTTTACAAATTCATAAAGCAGTTTAAGATAATTAACTATCATGTTGGCATTGAATGTTCAAAAATAATGGAATCTACATAAATATTATTACATTAACACTCTTCACACTGACATTTAATACACACCACTTTGATAGAACCAAAATAAATTATAGAATTCAAAACCAAGATTACGAAATTATACATTCTAAATTAGTGTAATAATTTTTTTAGAATCAAGTACATATATATTTTCACTGATTAATAGCTAAGGACTATGTCTCTGCCTATGTCCACTAATAAAATCTAGTGAACATCAACTAGAATCTACAATTCCATATTATACACATGTATATATAATTTGGTTAAGATTTCTTAAAAATCCTACAAATTGGTAAAAAATAACTTGATCGGTATTTTTGGGAACCAAGCAAAATAGAGTGAGAATAGAGTGAAAATATCTTGTTCATGGTCAAAATAGAGTGACAATCAACAGTTTTAATAAGTTTTTCTAAGGCAGGTATGAAATTTGAAAGAGAATTTTGCTTCTTACATGAACTGAAACAATATCACACAGTGAATCTTCTATAATATACATGCTCACTCACTTTAAGGGCCAGGCCAAAAGTTTTTGTTGCCCAAGCCATTATAACTACTAAAGAGTGCTTGTCAAAAAGAAATCTCCTATTATTCTTTCAATTGTGATGTTTTAACTATTAATTTTATATTGTAATAGATGATGTTTTCGAAATTACATTACTGATAACACGTAATGAATATATCGAATGGAGATGTATGGTTATTATAAGGTAAAAGTAGTTGCTGTTGCTACTGTTGTTATTGAATTTATAAAAAAGTGAAATATTAAATAAATAAATAAATCTCATTTCTTCTTTCAAGTGTGATGTTTAAACTTTATATTTTATAATAGATGATGTCCTAGGAATATATGATTGATAGTACTCGCAGAATATGTTGTGAAGATAAATGTGTGATTGTTACAAGGTAAAATGTATGATTATTATTTTATTTTTAAGTTCACTAAATTATGAAAAAATGAATACCGAACAAGTTTATATAGCAGAGGAACAGAAGATAGTGTGAATACTAAAAGTTTTTTCAACGTGACACTAGTGATTTTAGCTAATTCTAGGTGAAGTTTGAATCTAACTTAATAATTCACTATTAGAAACTAAAAGAACCAATTGTTTTAGAAAGTCCTAGATTTATGATACCTACAATTATACAATATCTGTAATTGATCGTACTGGATGTGTTGGACTAGCCATTAAATTTGCCATATAACCGGCTCTACCCACTAGGATAAGCGAACGATTTTCTTCAAGTAGCTTAATTTTATAAAAAGCAGTAAACAAGTATAGTGACTTACCCAAAGGAGGCCAATTATGGTATCCTCACTAAGGTCATATTGCTCTTGAAAATTAAGCAAAGCATCAACAAAGTGTTGTTTAGCACCGCTATCATTTCATGCACGTATGTGCTCCTCCATGTTGACTCTAGTGAGCGATCCTTTCCAGCACCGTACTTGGCAATCGCTTCTTCTTTGAGAGGGAACATCCATTTGAGCCATGTCACGTATGCTCCTAAAGAGAACAGTGTGCTTACTTTCAATCCATTTGCCACGATCCCTTTGAATTTGGTACCTTGCTCATCTAGCACACCTTTTGAGTTTACAAATCGCTTACCAAATGCAAGCCTTGTTATATTGTTGAATGTCATGCTTGATAGGTGGTTTCTTACTACCAAAGCCTTTCCAGCATTCTCTAAAAAATGTTATAGAAATTTGGGTTTAGATTGAAGAAGCGTATATGATTTGAAAGCCACAGCAGCTAGTTTACATCTTAGTGCATACCAAAAATACAAGAAATAGGCACCAAAGGACAGTTTGTGCAAGTAGCAACAAGAATACATAATTTAACATGTATGATAGTCCTTCACTTAATATTTCATGGTTTTTTGCAACCCTGAAAAGGATTTTTTTTTCATTTATTTGTGAGTGGACTGAGATTAAATAAATCTAACATGAGGATAGGTTTTTCTGATATATTTATCATTGAGTAAACTATAGCAACCAAGCATCTAGCCTTTGAGAAAATGTTGCTTTAAATAATGAAGGATGAATTAACCAGACGTTTTCTTTTTAGAAGTCTGTAAATATTATGTAAATCATTCTATTTTGATCTCACCAACTTATAAAAGAAATACTCATTTTTAATCAATTTTTAGCGCTATCTGTTTGATTTTAGAAATCTAATTAACACACTACCATAATGACATATCTGAATAGTTGTAATTGTACCCTTCGATAAATAATGAGTGAACTAACATAAATGGTGCTACTTATCGAGAATCATGGTAATGCAAAATGATACTCAACCACTAAGCCTTAAAAGGCCACTTATATTTTATGTAAGTCTGTGAATGATTGATAGCCAACGTGCTAAGCATCAAAAGATTAGCTGTTATAAATCGGCAACCACTCGGAAGAGAATGTAATCAACAAATAAATAAGTAAAAAGTAGGTGTTGTAAGCAACACAACATTATAATAACTAGTTAGTTTGAATAATGTAAAGTTTCGAGATTAGCCATATTTTGAAGTCGATAAAGAACTTTTAACTTATTCGAAGTTATAACTTAATAACTATCAAAAATGCTTATTTTAACCATCGATTAGAAACATCATTTTGGATTGGTTTGAACAAATTTATGTCTCTGTATATACGAACAATTTAGCATAAAAAGATGAAGAGCTGATTTTAGAACAACAAATAAAAAGATGTGGACAAGCACCATTGTCCAAAGTGGTTAATTGATTCGGCTTTGGTGCAGGATGTCACAAGTTCGAAACTTGCTTTCGAACGTTTATTTGACATAGGATATGTTGTCCCATTGATTTGTTGTATATAAAGTACCAGTTCAAAAAAAAAAAAAAAAAAAATAAAAAAATAAGAAGATGTGTGTGCCGCTATATATGAACATGTCCGAGGCCTTGGTGCAGTGGTAAAAACGCCAGGCTGTTGACGACAAGGTCGGCAGTTCGATCCCTGCCTCTGGCATATTAAACTGTGCGCCATGATGATTCTTGCAGACTTGTGTGCTGCCTACTTTGTAAATATAAGTACCCAGTTTCAAAAAAAAAAAAAAAAAAAAAAAAAAAAAACATGTGCGCACATATATGTGTATTCATATATTTTTTGATAGCACTAAGGAACAGACTTGCCAAGGCCACTGGCATATGAATACCTCATGATTTTGAGCCTCTTGACTGAATCCAAAAATGTCCTACTCAAGTAAGTACTTTGAAAAATAAGATGACACGTTAACTTGAAAACCAAATATTTAACACATTAGATATCTTAGTGACTTGTGATTCAACTCATGCTAATAAGAAATATGGTCATGCCAAAACAACACTTCAATTGAAGAGACAGCAAGCATGGGTACTAACAAATGTAAGTGCTAATATTAACAACACATAATCAAACATTAGATATGAATAGGCCACCTTCTTCCTCCAAAACCTTCAAGTTTATTTAACCAAAAAGGCTCTTATTGCTGCAAAACTATTTTATAATGTGTGTCACTAAACAACCAACTTAATACAAATAGTTCTCCTCATGTGGGACTGTTCATAGGATGTATTTCATACACGAACTTGAGCTAAACCTATGGAAAGCAGAAGAAGAGTAAAAACTAGAAGAAGCTAACCTAACATAAGAGTTCACATTAGCACTGATAGAAAAAGAAAGAGCCAAATGTAAAGCAACAATAGAAGCAACCATGGCAAAGCATAGAATAGCCGAAATGGAAGCACAAAATTGATATCAAGTAGAAATGCAAGGACATAAAAATTCACAAGTGCAAAGTGTAACAATATATTCGCTACCATAAATACACCATAGAAGAGATAGAACAAGCCACATAATACTTCTAAGAAAGCAAAAAAGTTGGCAAGGGAGCATATGGACCAGTCTACAAATGCTATCTTGATTATACTCATGTTACCATCAAAGTTCTCCACCCTGATGTTGCCTAAGGAAAATCCCAGTTTTGACAGTGGTTTAATAAGAAAGGTTTTTTTTACCCATTTATGCCACTTTTTACAACAAATTACACATTTGAACTAAGAAAGGATGGTCGATGTGATTATTTTGAAATAAATACTTTATTTACTTGCTCAAAATATGCACAAGAATCTACAAAGCTAGAGTTGCAAACAAATGCAGTTACAAAACAATCCTGTAAAAAAGGCATTCACACAGGACCTTTAGAAATAAAAGGCAGTACAAAATATTGAGTCATTGACTACAAGACAACTTCAAAATAGTATACGCATTTATCCAAAAGGATAAAACAAAACTTCCATCCATCACATGATTAAAGCACATCATCTACTTAGAAGATAAAACACCAACCATCAAAAATAAAAGCCCTAAAATGGATAACAAATACCTTATATAGTACAAAATTCTTCAATTGAAAGCACAACCAAGGCATTATGTAGGTTCACGTACCAACTAAGAACCATCACTTATGTACATCCAGTCTAGTCAGAGAGCAGCGGAAGGAAATGAAATGCCTTGAATCTCAGATTCATGGAACATAACATTATTGCTCTCAGAATATTTGCTTTCCACTTTAACTTTGCTAAAAAGGTGCTTATATCGTGAGCTATTAGCATGAGTCGAATATAACTGGGCATTTCCACACCATTGAAAATTTGAGCATTTCGCACTTCCCATATATGAAAACAAAGTTGGAGAAGAAATTAGCAGTAAGCAGTGAGTTATTGTATTATCAGTATTCAGAAGATGGAAGATAAAATCGACTTACCTTGTTCTTGGTTAGAAACCCTAGTCTTGGAAGGAAGAGGATATTATCTGAACAAGTAGGCAGTTGAAGAAAAGAGAGAATAAAATTTGAGTAAATGATTCAGGAGGAGGGAAATAACCGAGAAAGAGGGAAAGTGAAATAATTTGAGGAAGACGCGGCAACCAAATAATTCCCTCTTTGTAAGAGCGTTACATACACAATGGCTACTCCAGGTACCAAATTAAAGCAAATAATAACACTACAAAATGAAGCGCTATCTATTGCCGTAATAAAAACATACTTTTCTTGTAGTGTGTAAGTGAAATTTGAAATCATGACACTCGAATTTGACATGTTTTTGAGTTTTTCAATGTATATTTTAATTTCCTAGAAAAAACATAAACTAATAACACATAGAAGTACTTTTAATGTTAAGATCTTGTTAATTCTAACACACATTGTTTAAACATCATCAGCTAAAAGAGATTAGAGGAAGAGAGATTGAATTTTTAACTTGTTTTAACCTTTTAACATAAAAGCAGAGACATACATATATATATATGTACGTACAGATATACACACAGATAACATCATACATATTCACATGCAAGCCTATTTATACATGCATGAAATCATCTTTCACAACATCATTTCAAATATTAGTCACATGCATCAAGTTTTAACAGATTTAAGCTTTTTAAAAAAAAGTTGTTTACTCACAGTATTTTTTGATTAATGGAGAAGCCTGGAATTTGTTTTGAATTTGAAAACTGGGAACTTGGTTTTGATCTACAACTTGATTTTGATTTTCTTGATTAAACTGAGTTGAATCTACTTTAAGTTGAGTTGATCTGAATTTTGTTTTGATTGTTGTTTGCTACAGGTTATGAATTTTGAAAGAGTTGTTTGTTTTAATTTTTTTTTATCTCTAGTTTTGCTTTCTTAGGTTTTGAATATAACAAAGAAAATGAGAAAGAAGGAGTATAGATATATATAGCCTTGTTTATTGTTTTTTTTTTTAAAAATTAATGACACTTGTATTTTGCATGTCTCATTCAAGCTTACACTTGTCTTTTTGCATGCCTTTATGATTTAATATGTTTTTATATAATTTTATATTATATTTTCTATTTTTATTATTACATTTCCTTTTATTTATATTTATATAACTTTAAAGAAAATGATTTAAAATCTAATTGTACATTAATAAATAAACATATATATATATATATATATATTAGTTTTTAAATATAGAGTTTTTTAATCCAATTTATTTTTAAGAAATTTATTTTTGAATTTCAAATCAAAATTCTATTTACAATCTATTTATATATATATACACACATAAAACAAACACATATCTTATTTGTTTTGGAAAAATTCAAATTAGTTCACAAATTAATTCTAAAAATTATATTAATTGCTAAATTAAATTTGGCTTAAAAATGGCATCGTTACAAATTTCCCCCTTAAGAAAATTTCATCCTCGAAATTTGATGGACAGGGAGACAAACAAAGAACATATGAACAGATAAAAGGATAGAGAAATGGCTTACCAGATCAAGCCGAAATATATATTCTACATTCGGGATAGGACTTTTGCATGCTTTCCTCTGTTTCCCAAGTACAATCATTCAGATCTCCACTCTATTGTACTTTCATCAATTTCACCACTTTATTCCTTGACCGCTTTTCATCTCGACCAATAATCTTCAATGGTTCTCTTTTCGCTGCCAAGTTAGGCATGATTTCCAAATCCTATTGAGTGGCCTCCTCAATGATATGATTTGGGTTGTGCACATACTTCCGAAGGTGTGAAACATGGAACACATTATGCACGCCAGCTAAACAGTTAGGCAACTACACTCGATAAGCCAAAGGACCAATCCTCTCAAGTATAGGAAAAGGACCTATATATCGTAGTGCCAGCATACCCGTCTTTCCAAATCTCAAAACTACACGTATTGGAGAAACCTTTAAGAAAACTAAATATCCAAACTGGAACTCTAAAGTTCTTCTCATGTGGTCGGCATAACTTTTCTGTCGACTCTGGGCAGTTTTCAACTTCTTTCGAATGAAATCAACCTTCTCAGAAGCTTCCCTTATCATGTCCGGACCAAGAACAAGCCTATCACCCGACTCAATCCAACATGCAGGTGATCTACAAGGACGACCATACAATGCTTCGGAAGGAGCTATTCCAATACTGGACTGATAACTATTATTATACGAAAACTCAACCAAATGCAAATGGTCCTCCCATGAACCTCCAAAATCAAGAATACAAGCACGCAAAAGATCTTCCAAGATTCAATTTATTCTCTCAGTTTGCCCATCAGACTGCGGGTGATAAGCAGTACTGAAGCTCAACTTGATTCCTAGTGCGGCTTGAAATGCCTCCCAAAATCTGCTAGTGAAGATCGGGTCTCGATCAATCACTTTATTACTTGGTATTCCATGGAGTCGAACAATCTCCTTCACATATAACTCTGCCAAACTCACTGCCTTTCGGGTGGATTTATTTGGGATAAAGTGGGCATTCTTGGTCAGACGATCCACAATAATCCAAATCGCCTCATTACCCTTCCGATTTCGTGGCAAATCCTCCATGAAATCCATGGGCACTTGGTCCCATTTCCATTTGGGCACTTCTAGTGGTTGGAGTAAACCTGCCATCTTTATTTGATCACTCTTTATTTGTTGGCAAGTTGCGCATCGACTAACATAAATGGATGTATCTGTGAAGACCCGGATTTCAACGTTCTAAAATCGACATCCATACTTCAACCGTTTCCGAATGCCGCAGATTCAGACGTTGAAATTCGATTCGTCGGAGCTTATAACACATTGGATAAATACAACACAGCGGAAATAGAAAAATAATTTTATTGATACATAATATTTGGTACAACAATGATACAAATGAAATGATCAACACATAGAAGAGATAAATACAACAGTGGAAATAAGAAGACAGCAACAGCAGCGGAAAACAACACCTTCAATGCCAAAGCTCCAAAACTCCAAACCATAAGCTCGAACCACCATCATGTTGAACTTAAGCAAGTCCGGTCTGGAATGTTAAAGAGAAGCACGATGCGATAGCCAAAATCCAAGAAAAACTCCAAAGATTTCCAGTAGCTATAACTACTAACTGACTATCTGATAACCTGACTTTAGGCTGCCCGTGTGGAAAATTGTGGGCACCCAGAGTTTAGAAAGGGAACAATAAACTCCAGGTCAGTCATGGGACTGGTGTGAACAAACAAAAGCATTTTTATACAAAAAGAAACAACAAAAGAAGTAGAAATAAATTCGCAATGCTTTTTGAAAATGAAACTACCATAAGGCCTCCCGCCACACACACAATGCAAGCGCACACTTGGAGGAGATTTCTCCTTATGATAGTCAAACATGCTTGATACGCGAAAATCCTTTTGATATTATTATTAGTGCATAGTGTAGAAAACATTTGCAAGTATAATATTAATCTTAGGCACCATACGTACCATTATAGTATGCCTGCTATAGCTACCATGTTAAATGGCAGGTTCTACAACTAAAACCGTACAGGGCGCGTACTGGGTGATTGGATTTCCAACAATGGCCAGGCTAAGGAACTTCCTTACCGAATGGATACGCCTCTGGAGGGACGCCCCGAGAACCTAACCGGATCTCTGCCAATACAAGGCTAGGTTACCTCTGTAAATAGGTAAAAACTGACACGAGTATGCCATCACCGGTCATAACCAACCTTTATCCCAGGATTCACCAGCAAATTTGCAACAACCACATAAGTTAAGTATCTGGCTCCATACCATGGTACCACTTTTTATCCAGAAGGAAATGGGCATAACCTAAGGGGCGTGACCCCGATAACCTTGCCGCATCCTTCCTGTTTCGACCATTTCCAAAGTGTGAGGTTTAGATGAAGTCTCATCCCACAAATCTACGCTTGTCACAAAAGCCATGCTTTGATCAAAAACACTTAGCATGCCATATTTCCAATTTGGGAGTATATCACTAGTAACCATCAACTACATAACCTCCGAGCTCGTATGTCTCAGAGAACGGTGTTAAGCTAAGAGAATAAATTCTCCGCCACTAAACAGAAATGTATTTGATAGAAACCAGCTTTACATCTCAAAGTGTAACGTCCACTACGCCATAGATGGCCTATTGCAACGAAAATACAAGACGTTGCTAGCTACAATGTAACAATAGCTATGCTGATTTTTGTCTATTACAACATTAGCTTCAGGATGTTAGCATAGATATCAACAGTATGTTGCAGTAGCTATAGACTTATAAAAATATTATAAAAAATGAGTTCGGGCTGAAAAAAAGCGGGGTGATTTTATGTTTTTACTGTGCTCCAGGAAAAAATTTCATTCCCCCACAAAAAATTTCATGAAATATTCTGAAGTACCGAGTATCTCAATTTTCCAAACCCCCTTATTTCCACTTCGCAGCATTCTCATCCAAAAGCCCTAAATCGCCAACCTCAACCTCTTGTTCCTCCACCTTCAAAAGAAACCCCGAAAACCACATCGTCGGTAAAGATGAAGAGGCAATCGCTTTGGGCCACGTAAATTATATGGCACCAACATATATAAAACATCAAAATACGCAGCCGAAAGAGAAAAAATTGGCACTCGGATCCAAATCACTGCTAAGGATGAGGCGAAGATGGCACACGATGTGACTAGAAACTCCAGACTTCGATCGATGGAAAGTCCACGCACTGCGCCCGACGATGTCACTGAAGAGATTTACATGGTTTCTTAGTTGTGCTCTAGTACTTGCATTAGTGTCTTAGCTCCATCACGTCGCGCCTGCCACCTATACCTCCATTGCTGCCATCGGTAAGCACAAAACTGCAAATTCATGCTTGACATTGAATTCGTTAAAATCTGATTATTATTTTGGGTTAACTTTGTTTAATTGTTAAGTGTGATAATTTGACTTCAATCACCAATGAATTAAATAAATGGCTGAATATTGGGAAAAAAATTCAAATTTCTTTGATCTTGTATGTTACATTTAATTTCTTGCTGCATAAATGTTTGATTCGTGTTGTTTTGTAATGAGTTGGAAACAACCACAAGCTCAGAAGGGAAAAACAAATGGAAGGAATGAAAATGCCGAGGGAATTATATTTCACACTATATATTCTGACAAGATCATGGGGAGAATTTCTAATTGATAGTTAAATAATTTTTTATTACGATTAACTTGGATAACGTTTAAAAATGAGGATACCGTTTAAAAATAATCCATCTCTATTCGACACCAGATCATTTGTAGCTGTATTGGAATTATATGGATGATGGTTCTGAAGGATGAATGGAGATGTCACAATTTAGACCTCTTATTCTAAATAAGTTTAAACTGCATCGTAACTAGTGTGGATGGTGTAGGAAAACTAATATCAACATAACACATTATCAAAAGTTGATATCAATTAGATGTTAATTTTCTGCTTTCCTTATCTAATTTTTACACTCAACTTTATATTAAAGGTTGGACTCAAAAGAACCAGGATCGGTGTTGTACGCCTGCTTCGACAGCCAAATTCAGTTTCGAGATGACCAACTCACTGAGTTAGCTTACTGACTAACAAACTCAAGTCATCCCATTCATCTGTTTTATAAAACAAGGTAGTGAAATTCTATCAGAAACAAACACAACCAATAAAAAAAAGGGTCTCATAATCAGAGGATGGGCACCACAAGTGGCAATACTAAACCACAAGGCAATCAGAGGGTTCTTGACCCACTATGGCTGGAACTCGGCTCTAGAAGCAGTGACAGCTAGCAAACCGATGCTGACATTGCAGTGTACGAGAAGCTGATACTTAGGCTTAGAAACCTTATCATGTGATAAAAAACTCTTAGATTCCAGTAGATTAGTGTAGTTCAGTACACAGAGTCTAGAAATAATTCCAACTATGCATGTATAGAAATATAATGCACCAGGTTATAGATATTTAGATCTAACAAATTTTGAGATGAATTCATAGTTCCAATTGCATGTATAGTTCCTATTGTGCATGTATTGGACTCTCCAGTAGGCTTGTGATTCAATCATATTACCATTGCTTATGCATTGAGCTGGTGAATTAACATTATATGTTTTTGTCGGCATGCATTGAAATGCATAACTCAAATGAAAAAGAAAAACAAATGTGCACTCCATTTATTTTATGAGAATTATTTGTATAACCATTTATTATACTTCAAAGCATTCATGCACTTATTTACACATGGAAACAATTATTCGATAGAGCTCAAATTCTAGTACAATATTTCAAGCTTTTTGGACTAGTTTAAGGCATTCTTAGAGACATGAATGTATGAATGTATTCATGTGTGTATCTCCATGTCTCGGTTTATAGAAGTTGAATTCATATCCCATCATTCATTAGAAGCAACCAAAAATATGCAGTTAATATTTTGGTTGTTCAACATCTGTAATGAACTTATGATGCTGGCACTTTAAAGAAACATTGCCTATACACCACCAAAGATTTATGCATGTCAAGTTATAGTTTAGCTAAGAGTCAAATTGTTTCCAAACCTTGATATAAAATTTTATAGTTGTGCATGCGCATGGGACCGCTTGCTTGTAATACTTGTTTGCAATAAGTCAACCGCATCATGGGTATGGTACAAATAAGTACTTTTTATTTCTTGTTTTGTTCTCTATTTATATAATTATAATTAGAAATATGGGTACTTGTAAAGAAAAGGAAGAGTGAAGAAAGGAGATAAGGTGTGTGCAAACAACATTTGGGTGTGAGTGGAAGTGCAATTGAGAGCGTGAAGCGATTCTGAAGGCAGAAAGGCGATTGCCTCTTCATTTGTACAGCCATGCAGAAAGGCAGATGTGATGGAAGTGAGATCAAGTTTGATGACAATGCAGTTGTTTTGGTTATCAAGCAAGGAGAGCCGATAGGGGCTCATGTTTTCGGACCTAGAGATGCCATGATATGCTCAATTTTGGTATTCTTTATTACTTTATAGGTAACCGATCCTTTTACCTTAACTGTTTCATCCTAATAAAACCTTTACTTGATATTTGATCATATATTTAGTTCATAGTGTAAAATAGCTTGTGAAAACGATAATTATCCAATATGCCTTATAACGGTATTTTGTATAAACTACTCTATAATGTTTCCAGGTTTTTCAGTTACTTCTGGATATGTGCTATGGGTAATGAGAGAAATGCTTGTTACAGCATAAAACATGCCACAGACTCACAAAATAAGGTATATAACTAAGGCCTTTTTATAATGTAACACTTGCATTTTTAGTTGCTTTAAGCAACTCATTTTTTTAATGCAAGTGGGAATATCCTACTTGGTAATGTTGAATCTGTTAATTATTAGCGGAGCTAATAGTGGCACCAATAAATGTTCAAACAAATCTATCTTGCCATGCATTTAGCAAACTCAAACAATGAATAGCAAACTTTTCTTCAATTCATTCATTTGCTCCTTATTTTCTTCAATTCATTCATTTTCTCCAACAACAAACACATACATACAGGAGCTGGCAGCGAACCCTGACATGCAAATTGATGTTGGGGATCTTTGTGCGACTATCTACAGTGGTGGCACTGGAGGCACTGGAGGCACTGATGGCACTGGAGGTTCGTAAATATGAATGTACTGTTAATAAGTAGAATTTAGTATGTACTGGCTGTAACTATGAATACACTTGCTATGTTTTTAAGTATGTTTGTTATTTTGTACTTGACTAAGTAAAACTTGTGTTGCTAGTTATTCTGAAATGAAAAGTTCTTTGTTGTAGTGTAATGTTGCCATTGGATATGATATAATGTTGTAGTATAATGTTGCCATAGATATGATATAATGTTGCAGTAGTATAATGTTGCAGTACATTTCCAATTTAAATTGCAAAAGGTGTTGCCATAGATATGATATAATGTTGCAGTATGTGATGTTAAATGTGGTAATAAACTGGCAAAGTGTTGCCATTGGATGGTAAAAGTGTTACCATAGTTTAACGAATATGGGCCCCACAACATGGTTTCGTAAAGGTGGGCCACAGAATTAGTAGGCCCTATAATGTGGGCCCACATGTTGGGGCCAAGATTGTAGGGCCCACTTTTTAGTAAATTTGGTACCTGTGGCAACAACAGAACCGATGTTGCCCTAGGGCCGCAAAGATGTTGCCTTTGACTCTAGGGCAACGCGGAAAAATGCATCACCGAGAAAGTGTTGCCTTTGCCCTTTTTTAGCCTACAACATATTTTTTGGCACTTACTGCATCACTGTTGCAGTATGCAATCTATGGTGTAGTGGTCAGACATACATCCATACAAGTCCGTTCCGGGTTCGAATGGAACAGAAGGCACTTCAAAAGAAGCCCTTGCAAATCCGAATAATCCCTAATCACGTCCGGACTCCCCATCACATAGGGTGATCAAATCTCTATACCGGGGCAATTCGGTGCAGAGACATTCGATAGGAAATCTTTTCGCTTTCGTAAATATCCGGTCTTCACCACATTCTTCAAATGATATCCATTTCGTCGTATCATTATTCGGAATGGGTTATATGACATAAAGTCCTCTCCCGGCTAAACCGAATAATGAGCGCTAATTTTAAAACGCATATGGATATATTAGGATTTTAGTTTAGTCACAACTTTTAGCCCAAAAACCTTCCCTTTTGAATGGTTTAAAACAAATTCCCATTTCAATCTTTTTAAAACAAAAGATTCACCCTTTAAGATCCTTTTTAATTTGAAACAATGTTCACCAAATCTTTAACAAAGATTCATTCATAGCTTTCAAAACTATTTTCAATTTGATTCACCCATAACTTGAAATCCTTTCAACAAAACTGGAAATTCTTTCGTTATATGAAAGCCATTATCATTCGAAAATAAATATTTTTCGTTTCGGAAAAATCCGATCAAATATACACAAGTTATAGCCTTTAAAAGTATAAACCAGAAAATCAGCGAACTGCCGTATCATTAGAAAGTTCTATTTAAATTAAATTCAAACTACCGAAACAATTTATTTAAAATAGTTTAAATCCACACACACACACACACACACACACATATATATTGTATAACTTGTATAACTCTTTCAAACCATAATTTCCAAAATAATTTCAAAACTTAAACAAGATATATTATATTCCAACTAAATTTCAATTTCAAAACTTCCTTTCCAAAAACTTTTCAAATTCAACTCAATTTCACTTCCAGACCATTTGGATTCAAAATTCAACCTTTAAACAAAATAATATTTAAATTCAAAATATCTGTGACTTAACCAATTCCTCGTGAAATCCATATTTGTGTGTGTGTGGTGTAGTCCAGGGGTTTTGCACACAACAACAACATATCACAACCATCATCAATTCAAGCACAACAATATCGGTAAGCGGTATAATCTTATAACGCTTATCTTTCATTCATAGATTCACATATAAATATGTAAATTCATCACAGATAAATAAGTCATAGTTCACAGCTCAATTCAAAGCAATTCATATCACAGAATATTACAAACCATAGATATCAAACAATTCAAGCATTTAATACAATCCAGTCATCCATAAGCAAGATCAAATTGATCACATAATTTATAATTGATTTAACTCAAACCAAATAAATTAATTAATTGCCTAACCCTTCTTGATTAACATTATTTAATTACAAACCATTAATTAATGAAACTAATTAATCATCCTTAATTATCCATCTTAATTAATTAACCTTAATTAATTAATTATCCTTAATTAATTATATAATTTAATTAACCTTAAGTTAATTACATAATTAATTAACCCTTAATTAAGTAATTATCTTTCACTCATAAATTAATTAACCTTTAATTATCCTTTAATTACTTACCTTAAGTAATTAGTCTTTAAGTAATTAATTATCCCTTAATTACTTACATAAATTAGTTAATCTCAAATAATTAATTAACCTTTAATTAACCTTATTGATTGATTATCTTTTAATTAATCACATTAACTAATTATCTATTAATTAATCACCTTGATTAATTACACTAATTAATTAACCTTTAATTATTAATTAATTAACCTTAATTATTAATTAATTAATTAATTATTCTTTAATTACTATCATTATGTAATTATCCTTTAAGTAATTATCTTATAATTACTATCATTAATTAATTAATCTTTGATTAATTAAACATTAATTAATTAAAAAATGAATCATTTATCTTAATTAATCACTTAATTATAAAAAATCTTCATTTAATAAACCTAGGAATTCATTATTATTAACAAATAAATTAACTTAACTTTTAAGTTAATTGACAATTGAAAACATCTTTATCTCTTTAATTAACTCCTTAATTACATTTTTTAAATTTGTTTTAAATACTTAAAGAATTAATAATGGTCACATAATTCAGTAATTAATTCTTAATTAACTCAAAATAATTTACTTTAAGACCTTTAATAAATCCCAAACTTAACAAAAATAATTATTTTAAAATAATTTGTTAAGCATTGTTTAAACTTGATTTTGTTTTAAAGTTTTTAAAACTGTATTTATACTTCCCGAGACAATCCCGAGATCACCCCGAGCCAAGTACAAACTTTCTTCGAGTCATTCCCAAGCCACCTTATTTTTTCTTTGTTTTTATTTTAAGTTTTAAATTTGGAAAACACTCGCGTACGAACCCGAATGCACGCTTGAGCCAAATCTCCTTTTTCGCGAATGCAACCCCAAGGCAAAAATCATCTTCCTCAAACCCAAACCACTAATACAACTTGACACCGTGCACATGCACCAGAGCTCCGATGATCTCCAGTCGACCTCGCCGTCTACCTCAAGTCGATGACCATCTACTTACACCTTCAGATCACCCTGATCGACGAATCCTCGACGAATTCGAATTCAAGGAACTTGACTCAAACTGGAACAAAATTCGATCACCAAAAACTGCCTGATCTGTCGCCTCGGGCCACCAGAGGCCACGAAATTCGGGTCAGAGCATCGTCGATCATCCATACGTCGATTACACTCACCCTGGTGTATTCCGGCTCGATAATAACAAAGCAGTTTCTTCTGAAACTACGTCGAGCAAAACTGGGTTAAAAACCCTACATTGCCAATGTTCAGCCACCATGGTGGTGGATAAATCCACCCACCATTTTTGCCGACACCACTGACTTCCTCGCAAACTCCACCCACGATCCCGAGGTCCAAACTTTCTTCGATCACCAGATTTTGACTAAATTGCAAATCCTGTTTAACTCGCATTTTCTCATGATTTAATAACTAAAAATCTTGAAATGATTCTCTAAAATCATTATTTTCAATTTTGAATCGGGATATGAAATTGAAACACAAATTTATGATCATCAAATTGTAACATATATATATGATTTTTACTCTGATTTCTTATTTTAAAAATAATTGCTTAATATAATTGTTTTAAATTATTTTTATAATTTGAATTTGACAAGTACAAACAAATTTTATTTAGAGATCAAAACCTAATATTGATTCTTTTGGGTGGTATAAAGTTTTGAACAGGTTTTAAAACCAGTCATGTATAAACAAAGGCATGTTTTGCCTGAAACACAGACATGCACACCCTATTTACAAATATACAGGCATATTTTCAATCCATACAAACATTATCAAAGCATCATTCTCAATAATCATTCCAAGCATAAGTAGACAAGAGGGTTTAGTTTGCTCACCTTAAAATGAAGAACAGAGAGAAGCTTGGGATTTGAAAACAAAGAATAGGCTTGATCTTTAAATCTGGAATGTTGTTTTGATTCTCTTAATGTTGAGTTGATTTCTGAACTTATTTGTTGAATTTGATTTGTACTACCTTGATTTTAGAACTGATGCTTGAATCTGATACTTGTTTGTTGATGTTGATTTTTCTTCTTTGATTTTCACTTGCTTCAGGTTGAAGATTATAGTTTGATTTTATTTCTGAACTTTGATCTTTGCTTTAGTTTTGTTTTGCTTGATTCAGGTTATTGAAAGAGTTGCTTGATGTTTAATTTGTTTTGATTTTCTTTTTTCTACTGGTCTGTAGTTTGCTTTCAGATTTCCTTTAGTTTGAAAGTTTTTGAGAAAAAAATGAGAAAGGGGTTAGAGGAATGTATATATATGGCTTTGTTTTTCTTTTATTATTTATTTATAAAAATAAGAATTCAAGTGACATTTGTTAATTTGCATGTTAGAATTATTAACACTTGTTCATTCTTATGTTATATAGTTTACATTTGTTCATTTACATGTTTAAAATATTTA
Organism: Allium cepa; assembly: GCA_030765085.1. Taxonomy (NCBI): domain Eukaryota; kingdom Viridiplantae; phylum Streptophyta; class Magnoliopsida; order Asparagales; family Amaryllidaceae; genus Allium; species Allium cepa. The sequence goes on along the minus strand of CM060931.1, from coordinate 55,607,399 downwards.
CACATGTCTTTTACATGTAATTAAATGCTTTTAAATTTTTATATTATATTTACCTTATGTTTTATAATATTTACGTATGTATAATGCATGTATTTATATTTTTAAATATTTTTCTTTCTAAAATTAATTAATTCATTTCCTTTTCATAAACATTTATATAACCCTAAGAAAATGATTTTAAAACTAATTATACCTTAATAAATATTCACACACACACAGAGATATATATATATATATATATATATATATTAGAATTTAATCCTTAAATAGCTTTTGAAGATTTATTATATCAAATTCAAAATATCACTTTCAAATCAAACCGCATATACATATATATAATTATAATTAGAAAAGAAATTTTCATTAATTTAAAAATATAGAGTTTTAAATCTAATTTATTTTAAAAATATTTGTTTTATGAATTCCAAATCAAAATTCTATTTCAATCTATTTGTATATAAACACACATTTTATTTATCTTTGAAAAAATTCAAATTAATTCGCAAATAAATACAAAAATTTATATTAATTACTAAATTTAATTTGGCTCAAAAACGAGATTGTTACAAATTCCCCCATTAAGAAAATTTTATCCCCGAAATTTTCTAAACAAGGAGATAACAAAGAACAGATGAAAGATAGAGAAATGTTTCATCAAATCAATTTGAAATATCTATTCTATATTTGGCTTACAATATCAGAATAAATACGGGAACAAACTCATTCAACACTCCACGAAATATTCGAGTCATCTGATCTACGAAATATGTAGGGGATTGGTTGGTCCGAAGGGATAACTAACCATCCGTAGAATATATCCGGATCCCAAAAAATATACAAACGGATACAATTTAATTCAGCTTCATATTTTATTAACCAATTAATCCAAATAAGATTTCAAATTTATTAAAGTTTAAAAACAAAAAGCTGATAGGAAACTAATGATTAGAATACGAATAAGGAACTTATCTACAACAATTCGTAGAGCCACCACCACACCAAAGCTTCTTCTAGTAGCTGCCAGGAAGACATCAGAAAACTGAAATTGGATGATGAATCAAAGGAGATAGAAAATTTGTTTCCTTGTTGTTACAGGGCATCGACCATTTGTAGTGGTACTCCCCTGTCCCTCTTCATCCTTTTCCACCAAAAGGTCCTCTTAATATTTCAATACATTTTGTTAACCCCTGGATGGATACTAAACTTGGTTTGTGACATTCGTCCAATACTTCTCGTTTGAGGTCTGGGTTGTCTGGGACACAAATCCTCCCTTTCAACCTTATAATTCCACTATTATCGATTTCAAAGTTGGAATCTTCGCCTCGACGTATTCTCCCAAAAATTTCTTGGAGAAACTTGTCTTCTTTTTGCTTACTAGCAATCTTCTCAAGAAGAGTGGAGGTGTGTAACAACCCTAGATTTTTCATATATTTTAATATTTGACTTTATTTTATTTTGAAATTATTTTAAACTTATTTTAGTTCAAACATTTCATTTTTAAATATAAGTGTTGATTATTATGTGAATTATAATTTCAAACCGGTATAAATTGGATATTTTACTGAAAGATGAATTTCTGTTCAAACTAGTCAAACCTTGACTTTTAAATTTCAAATTTAAATATTTAAATTCTTAAATTTTATCTTTTATTATGAAAATAGATTTAATAACTTCAATACTGATTTTCGTTTCGTTGAAAATGGATTTAAATTGTGAAAGTTATGTACATTTCAATTTTGAGTATAATTTTTTTTATTTTGCAATTTTGTCTATTTTAAATTTTATAAATAATATTTTTCTTTGTTATATTTTATTTTAATATGTGTTAATATGTTACTTTATGTATATTTTGTCTTTTAATATTTTTAAAGTGATAATAAAAATTTTCCAAAATTTACCGTATTTATTTCCTATTTTTAAAGGCTGTTTTCTATTTTTCTGCTATTTTCTTCATTTAAATTATATTTAATTAAAATTTATATATTTATTTTATGAATGAATTTTTATTTTATTTTATTACCTTTGTTATAAATATTTTTACAAGTCCATATAAATTTTTTCAAAGTTCATTCTGTTTATTTTCCATTTTTCTTGACTAGTTTGCAATTTTGTGCTATTTTCTTATTTTAACCTTATATAATTAATAAATATTTATACATATTTTATATTTTATTATATTTTCGAATTTGTGACTGAAATTATTATTACTTACAGTAATATAAACTTATATAAATAAATTAAAGGCAATTTGAAAAGGTTTAAACTCTTAAACTTCCAAAGTCCTTTAATCTTCTGCCTTTTTATTTCTTAACCTACATCTTTCCATTATGGCCGTGTATCTCTTTCTTTGCAGCTACATCTTCTCATTTTTCACGTGAACAACATTTTCTCAAACTTCTCAAACAAAAAAAATCACGGCTATCAATTGTTTGATCAAAGTTTTGGTGAGATCTCTCCTTCTTTTTCCTTGTTTTCTTGTTTTCTACCTTGAAATTGCACTTGTTCTTCACCTTGTTTGGATCAGCTACCTCCCCTCCAGCCCTTGGCCGACCTCTACCACCTTCTAGCCTGATCAACCACCACTCCAGTCCATCTATAGCCCAGGCCGATCCCCTCCATAGCAAGCATCACCACAAAATTCCACAAATACATCACCTAACATTGCAAACCGAGCCAACCTTGGTACCATCACCCACAACCACCTCTAGCCGCCACTTCCTCCACCACCACCAGCTCTGACCTGACCTCCACCCTCTGCCACGTCACCCACCACCACCTGAACCCACTGGCCGTGCCACCTAGCCTCTGGCCGAGCCAAACTATAGCCTTGTGATGATGTTATTGCCTTGTAGTGTAGTGTGTTGCACCTAGACCTATTCACCTTGAAAGAACAATGTAGGCCGACCACTTTGGACCCAAACCAGACCCTTTTCCACTCCTAGGCTGAGCTTATACCCTACTTGAAGCACATGAGGTTGAGAACAAGTGCAATTCATTTGTTGTTGTTTGGGCATTGAATTCTATTGTGATTTGATGATTAATTTTGTGTTGAAACTTACATATAATTGTATTGTTTTGTGGATATGTCATCAAGGCATATAGCTTTGGCTCTCCACTTTCAAGTCCTTTCCGTATTGTCGTGCCTTCGTAGTGTCAGTGTTGTTTGCTTTGGTGGCAATCTCCAGCTTTGAACAAGTGAGTTATTCTCACCAGACAATATGTACATACATAACTAGTAAATTGACCCCTTTTGAATATGTAAAATGCATTATCATGTTACACCTGCTATGTTAGGAATTTATGATGTTCACCCATGCTTAATCACCTGTTATATCATATGTTACTGTTATATTATGTTGTTCTGTTATTTTTATCAGTTTATCACACTGCAAGTTCCCTTTAGATTAGAATTACTATGGGTTGAAATGATACATACTTGAACGGACTTTAGAATAGGAGAAAATCGTTATGGGCTGAAATGATAGGCCTGAATGATTTTCAATTATTTTCATTTACTTAGGATTGCGGGTTTGAAATGATCAAACCCGGGTTTTCTTTGTAAATTACGGGTTGAAATGATATATTACTCGTATCACTTTACCTAGGCTAGAAAATGAAATACAGACCCGTTGTTAAAATATGCTTTTCTAAAAAATTTAAAATATTTTAGAAATGTAAATATTATAATATTTTGATTTAAATTTGATTAAAAATGATTTTTGTAAAGCATTATTGGCTTTCTGAAAATTTATAAGTGAAATAAATTAATGGTAAAGTTAGAAATCTGAAATGTAAGTTATTTTGGAAATTATAATTTGGTGATAAATGGAATTTAAATCAAATATGAAAATATGATAAATTTATGATATTTTGAATTAAATGAATTTAAAATGATTTTATAATATATTAATGATTTTTGAATTAAGTTAAAATGTGAAATGAATGAATATTTAAGTTGAAATTTTGAAATATAACTAATATTGGAAATTTGTGAATTTGGCTTAAAAGTGAATTTTAAGTTAAGTAAATAAAAATGAAATTAAGTTATACTTGAAAATTTAAACTTAAGTGTTAATTTAAATTTAATTTAATGAATTTAAAATTTAATGTTGGAATTTAATAAGTGAATTACTATTAAATTTTGATTTTTTAATGGAGATTTAACTTTATAAAATCATGAATATAAGGGTATTTGAAAGATTGTTTCAAAAGTGAAATTATATGATTTTATAAGTTAAAAATGATTTAAATAAAAATATAATTGTTTCTGAAATTATACTGAATATTTGAAGTTAATTAACTGCATTTCTAAAATGCAATTAATTCTAATGTAAAGGATAATACATCATTTGTAAATGCTGTAGTTGATAATAATGAACCAAATGGCTCAATTTAATTAAAGGCTATTATAGCATTTTTGTAAATGTTATAATGGTTGAATTTAACTAAGTTTATTTGAAACTAATGTAACCCTATTACAGCATTTTTTAAATGTTGTCTTTTGTTAAATTGAACTGTTTTAAATGTGACTTTCCGTAGCATTTTCTAAATGCTGTGAAAGTTGAATTTTCATTGTTTTGATAAATTTAAGTGAATGAATGAACTTTGAAAGATTAAAATTTTGGAAATTTAATAATTTAATTATTAAATATAATATCTTCATTTTAATGATTTAAAATGAAGTAATTTGTTTCGAAATATAAACTATTTTGAAATGTGTTTTGAAATGGTATTTAAATTAAATAAAAATGAATGTGGTTTGGAAGATATGATATTTTGATATTTTGAGATGGATTTTGAATGATATTGAATTTTTAAATGATATTTGATTTCGAAGTATAAAATACAATTTTGAAATTTTAACCATAGGATGTATTTAATTTATGGTTTAACTGATCCTTGAAGGATGGGCGATCCCAAGCATCCTTTAAGTTATGGTGCATTTCTACTACAGTTCACTTGAGTTGATTTACATTATATAAGTATATATTGTCCTGACTCGAGTGTTTTGTGTTTTACTTTACGCTCGGGTCAGCCTGAGTATTCACAGCTTTGGATTCTCTTTTTGGAGCTGGTCTTTGCTGGAGTTTCTGCTTATCTACATTTATATCTACTTTCTGTTTCAGCTATTCTAGTTTATCTCATGTATTAGTGAACTTCTATGTATTTGGGATTTCTATTATGTTGTTTTCAGACTGTATTATGTATTTGGTTTGAGACTCTGCCCTAGTAGCTTCATGAACTACTATGTATTTTATATTCCGCTGCGAGGTATTCTGTTTGTTCTGTGTCTATAACGACCCAGAATTTCTGATAATTTAAATTTGAATATTTAATTTATTTTAAATATTAATAAGTGAAATTAAACAGTCAAATGATTTATTTGTCGAATATTGGATTTAATTGGATAATTAAATCGATTATTTAATAATTGAAATTCCAAAAAAATTGAAAATTGAGTTTAATATGATTGTAAATGATTTGTAAAATTTTATTTAATCATATTGGAGTTATAGAAATGTTATAGAACTTTTAAAATTGAATTTAGAGTTAAATTGTGAAAATTGAATATTTTAATATTTAATTATCGACTGAAAATTAGCCATTTTTCGAACAGTCTCAGAATTGAACGAAACTAGTTCCATTGGATCCGTAATAGTTAGTTATTATCGGATTTCAATTTTCGTAGCAATCGGAGTTTTCGTTTGACCGTGGCAGCTCGAAACGCATCAAATTTGTTTTAATATTAATTCGGCGAGTTAAAATAGTCATTTTTCAAACAGTCTCGGATTTCGACGAAACCAGTTTCATCGGATCCGTAATGTATATTATTGTAAGATTTCAAATTTCAAGTCAATCGGATTTATCGTTTGTCCGGTACAAATTAAAACGCATCGAAATCGGTTTAAATCGGTTTAATTTAAATTGATCGTTTATCGCCATATCTCACACATACGATCGAATTAGCTTCCGAAACTTGTTCCATTGTGTCCGGAATGCAGGATAAACCCCAGAAACGTCAGTCACCGCGCGTAAATCGGAGTTTGGAAATCCCGGAATGAATAGTATTCGTCGTTTCCTATAAATAGACTCTTATTCACAAAAAAAAAAAAAAAAAAAGAAAATAAAACTAGGGTTTTGGAGCTTCAGGGCCGGCCGCCATCTTTAAATTCGATGGCCGAAGTAACACCTTCTTCTTCCTCAATTATTTCTTCATCCATCAATCTATTTCAAAATTTTCCAACTAGCAAATTGTAGAGCTCAGAGTGAACTAGATATCCAACGGTTGTGATGGATTTTCATTGAGTGGATTGTCAACAAAAAGGGTTTGAATGTGTGATGTTCGTGCGCGATTTGGTGGAGCTGGGGGCGACCGAGCATGGTTCTCTTCTGGGCGGTGGTGCGTGGGGCTTTGGGCTTCGATACGCCGCAGTCTGATCAACTTATAGTCGATAGTGGTGGTTGCAAAGTCGAACCCTAGTTCGTTGATGATGGGTTGTTTGTCGCGTGAAAGAACTGGAGAAGGAGAAAACATTCGCGTGCGGCTAGATCTTGGGAATGAAAACGAACGGCCAAGATTAGGTTTGAAAAGAATTGAAAATAAAAGTTGTTAATTAATTATATATTAAATTGTGTAAAGTTTAAAATACTGTAACTTGTTCGTTCGAGGTCGGAATTTCGCGAAATCAGTTGCGTTGGAATCGTATGGATGAGCACTACGCAATGCAATTGATTTGGAGACTATTGGAATCAGTGAGAATTTCGGGTAAAATTAAACGCACGTTTAATTTTATTCGAAATAAAAGCTGAAACGGAATTTAAAATCAAGGTGAGAACTTCTCACTCAATCGAACAGTTTCGATTTAAATTTTAAATAGTTATATTTTGAAATTGCTTGAATATATGTTTGAATGATGATTGTAGTTATTGATTGCTGATTGGTTGTGATATTAGATATAGTAGGATATATCTATATATAGCAATATATATATATATTGGAATTGATTTCCCGCATTATATAGCGGATGAGACCCTATTGCGCCACATAATAGCGGATAATATTTTATAATCCCATATACCGCGATAATTCCGTACTGGAACGGAATTGGTATTGTGCTAATGTCTGTGGATGCAGGTAGACAGGTTGGAGGGATCCAACTAGATTCCTCAACTGTAGTGATTTCTTTACAGATATTGTTATATAATCTGTTATCATATAGATATATGATATTTGTTGTCGTGATTGACTATTTGGTGCTGTTGCATCATCAGATCCATTTTTGAAGTTAAAATATAGCTGAAACGGAATTTAAAATCAAGGTGAGAACTTCTCACTCAATCGAACAGTTTCGATTTAAATTTTAAATAGTTATATTTTAAAATTGCTTGAATATATGTTTGAATGATGATTGTAGTTATTGATTGCTGATTGGTTGTGATATTAGATATAGTAGGATATATCTATATATAGCAATATATATATATATATATATATATATATATATATATATATATATATTGGCATATGTATATATTGGAATTGATTTCCCGCATTATATAGCGGATGAGACCCTATTGCGCCGCATAATAGCGGATAATATTTTATAATCCCATATACCGCGATAATTCCGTACTAGAGCGGAATTGGTATTGTGCTAATGTCTGTGGATGCAGGTAGACAGGTTGGAGGGATCCAACTGGATTCCTCAACTGTAGTGATTTCTTTACAGATATTGTTATATAATCTGTTATCATATCGATATATGATATTTGTTGTCGTGATTGACTATTTAGTGCTGTTGCATCATTGGATCCATTTTTGAAGTTAAAATATAACGATTTTAATTTTAAATGGATTTTTAAAGAGATATTTGAAAGTATATGTTTTATTAAAATTTTGAACTGATTCATCTTAAATAAATAAACGTTAAAATTTTAAAGTTATAAAAAGTATGATTTTTGTAAAATATAACCAAATTGAGATGTTTGAAATAAATAGCGATTAATTTATAAAATAGTTTGAAAATTGGATTTTGAATTATTATAAAGGATGTATATAAAAGATTTTTTTTAAAAAAATTGATATTTATAAATTAAAAATATTGGAATTATAAAATGAGTTTATTTAGTGTTTTCCTCAACTATAGTGATTTCTTTACAGATATTGTTATATAATCTGTTATCATATCGATATATGATATTTGTTGTCGTGATTGACTATTTGGTGCTGTTGCATCATCGGATCCATTTTTGAAGTTAAAATATAACGATTTTAATTTTAAAAGGATTTTTAAAGAGATATTTGAAAGTATATGTTTTATTAAAATTTTGAATTGATTCATCTTAAATAAATAAACGTTAAAATTTTAAAGTTATAATGTAAAATATAACCAAATTGAGATGTTTGAAATAAATAGTGATTAATTTATAAAATAGTTTGAAAATTGGATTTTGAATTATTATAAAGGATGTATATAAAAGATTTTTTTTTAAAAATTGATATTTATAAATTAAAAATATTGGAATTATAAAATGAGTTTATTTAGTGTTAAAATGAAGTATAAATGGATTCATAAGTGAATGAAAACTTACGGATTTATAATTGTGATGTTATAAAATGAATCGATGTTGTAAAATAAAAGATTTATAAGCATTTAATTTATAATCTGGACTTTTGGTATGTAATTGAGTTACAAATTGAAAATTGATAATAAAGGAGATTTACAAATCGGAATTGTTATAAAATAGAAACGGAATTTATAAACATTGTTTTATAAATCCGAAATCAATTGAATTTGACAAATTTAAACATAGAAGTTATTAAAAGAGACTTTATTCACGATTTTGGACGGTGAATATATTATTGAATAAAATGGTTATGTTTTGGGAAAACGATATTATAAAAGGAAGTTAAACGATTTAAAGATGTTTTAAATTGTATTGAACATCGGAAACATAGATTTCAACATTCATTGTTGAAATAGACGTTTTCGAGAAAGAAGGAAATGGTGGACTATAACACTGTTGTAATAGTAAATGATTTCCGAAAGGAAGTATTATATATAGTATTGGGATTTATATATCTATCATAAATTCGAATCCCTATACTAGTGATTTTGGGCCGTCGTAACGATGTTTTACGTAACATTCGTTTTGACCCAAATAAATGTCTTTAAAAAGCCTTTTTCCTTAAGGAATGAAATATATACTTAATTTTGATTTAAGTATATTAAATATTTTCCCAATGTTGAAAATAAATGGATTTCTGAAATACTTATTATTAAAATAAGTATGGAAATGCTTTTCCAATATGAAATGAAACGTTTTTGAGAATTTATCTTTTTAAAGATAAATTGAAAATGAATATTAGAAATCGATTTGAAAATCATATATTCATAAAGATTTTGGAATATAAATTCATTATGGAATTTATAAAAGAAATGGAATTTGTTTAAAAATAAACATTGATTTATTTTTGAAGTATGGAAATATATTTACGGATTTGGAACGTAAATTTAAAATAAATCGGTAAGGATTTATTTCACTTATTTAAATGAACCATTTTGAAACGAAAGTTGCAAAGGAGGAAATTGATTTGAAAATTTGTTTTCAAATGGTTAAGTGCGAAAATTATATCTTGTAAAGATATTTTTGGAAAATAAATAATTTGGAAAATCATTTGGAATCTGATGATGTTGCGCATCTCTATTGATAGTTAAATAACCGACTATCAATATTTACCCTTGAAGGGGTATTTGTTGTGATTGCTTGAATTTGAATGCCACACTTATTTTTAAATTATTGCGCTCGTTATTCGGATTACCCGCTCCGAATAGTGATACGACGTAATGGATTGCATTTGATGAACGGTGTTGAAGACCGGATGTTTGTGAAAACAGAAGGATTACCGTCGAGTTACTCTACATCGGCTGATCTCCGGTACAGAGATTTTATCACCCTTTTGTGACGGGAAGTCCGATCGTGATTAGTGAATATCCGGATTGCAAGGACTTCTTTGGAAGTGCCTTCGGTTCTGTTCGATCCCGGAACAGACTTGTATGGATTGTATGTCTGACATTACAAATTGAGATGTAAAGCTGATTTCTTTCAAATACGTATCTGTTGGTGGTGGAGAATTTATTCTCTTAGCTTAACACCCTTCTCTGAGACGTACGAGCTCAGAGGTTATGTAGTTGAAAGTCATTAGTGATATACTCCCAATTTGGTAGTGTGATATGCTGAGTGTTGCTGTGAAATGATCATTGTTTGATCATTTGTGATATGATCATTTGTTTGATCATTTATCTTTGTGATCATTACTTTGATCATTTGTTGACCCAAAGCACAGCTTTTGTATAAAGCGTGGCTTTGTGGACGAGACTTCGTCGGACCTCACACCCCGGAAATGGTCAAAATAGGAAGGATGCAGCTAGGTTATTAGGGGGTAGCGCCACTTTAGTGTATGTCATTCCTTCTGGATAGAGGTGGTATCATGGTATGGAGCCCAGATATTTAACCTATGTTGTTGCTGCAAATTTATTACTTTGTGGTTGTTGGAAATCGAGGATCCTGGGATAGATCGGTTACGATCGGGGAATGACATATTCGTGTCAGTAGTTACCCAGTTAGGGGTAACCCGGCCTTGTGTTGGCAGAGATCCGGTTAGGTTCTCGGGACGTCATTCCAGAGACGTTTCCATGTGGCAATGGGAAGTTCCTTGGCCTGACCATTTGTTGGAAATCCAAAGAAACAATACGATCCTTGTACGGTTTTAGTTGTATAACCTGCTATGGAATGTGGCGGTAACCTGCTATTGCATATAGTAGCTATAGTAGGCATAAGTGCGGAATGCCTATGCTGGCTAAGATTTATATTCTACTTTCGAAATGATTTTTCTACACTATGCACTAGTAATAATATCAAATGATTCTTTTAAATGCGTATCAAGCATCTTTGACTATCATAAGGAGAAATCTCCTCCGATTCTGCGTTTGCATTGTGTGTGTGTGTGCGGGAGGCCTTATGGTAGTCTCATTTTTCTTTCAAAATAAAAAGCATTGCGAATCTATTTTAAAATATTTCTCTGTTGTCTTTTAAAGATAAATAACTGTTTTGAGTTCTCACACCAGTCCCATGACTGACCTGGAGTTTATTGTTTTCCTTCCTAAACTCTGGGTGCCTACCAATTTCCACACGGGCAGTCTAGAGTTTGGTTATCAGGATATTCTGGATTTAGGAGTGCTATGGAGCTCAGGAGGCGAGCTGCATATCGAGACGTACCACTTGTATATGATATTATACTATTTATTATTCCGCTATGTATTCTGTATGAGGACAAGTTTATATAACTGTCCATTGATGTATTGACTCTGTTGTCTATTGTTGTTGTAAACTCTGATAATGATGTAATGTAATAACTGATATACTTCTTTGTTTTAAAGATTATTCATTTATCTATTATATGTTGTTCCGCTGCGATTGTGAGATTCTGATATTGTTTTATTGTTCTTTCTATTCTTCTTCTATCTTTTTCTCTCTTCTTCTACCTTTTTCTTTTCTTTAACCATAACATTTCGGTTTTCCGGCCTTCGATTACTCGGCAGTTGATACAGTGGACGTATTAATGTTGGTTTTCGAGCGACGAAGAATCGCGATCGTTACAGTGTCTGTGATTCTGTGATTTGTATTTCATTTGCTCCAAATTTATTTACAATGTGGTATTTTGAGCAATTCAAGTCCGACATGTGCGGCTGCGAATGGCTGAAAATACCAGGCTGTTACATTTGGTATCAGAGCTTTGGTTTTAGGCAAACCATTGCCTGTGGAGCAAAAACTCATTAGAGATATGGTAGAAATACCCTAGAATGTGTGAAATCAATCTCAGAATCCTTTCTTGTGAGAGAACGTATTTTCGAAGTATAAAATAATTTCCAAATGATTTTTAAAGGATTTTCAAAAATTATTTTGGTACAAATATTTTCTTATTTTGAAACCAAGATTTTCAAAACTTCATCCCTTTAGTATCCATCTTGTTAGAAATATCTTGGTTAGGATTCTTATCGATTAGGATTCCTTGAACTTTGGAACGCTCCCACTTGTTCTGAAATCTTGTCCTGTCTTCCCTATTCTATCCATTTTGATTTTGGAGCATTTCATAACTCCACTTCGGAATGACCTCTATAAAGATCGGTGATTCCACAAATCTTTGAATGATTTGTAAAGGGGTGAAAACCCTTTATAATTGGCATTGATTCACCGGAGATTCCTGTATCCTCGGTTTTCGATGCTATCTATCTCCTGCTCTACCCGGATTCTATATCTGGCGATCGAATGTCGATTTGGCTTAGATTTCCGAATTGATTATATTCCTGAAATCACGGTTGACCGGTTAAGGTCGCTCGCGATTTATATAGGCTTATCATCTTCTATTTGGTAATAAAATTATCTTATCTTCGTTCGAGCTTATCTTCGAACCAAAATTCAATTTGATTAGAGTTCCTCTAAATTCGAATCTCCGTATTGCTTGAAATCTAACCTTGAATCAATCTTTGGAAATTTGTGTTTGATTGTATTTTGAATTTGGGCATACATCGAAATTATTATTTTGATAAGGATGACCCTATTTTGTATATAAAAGTGAAATGTTTTCAATAAGGATTTTTACCTTTGGAAAATGAAAATTTGAAAGGATTTGAAATTTTGGAAATTTATAAGAAAATGTGATTTATATAAAAATGATTTATAAATGAAGGGTTTTGAATTTGAATTTCGAAGGAATCGAACTCTGGTGTTTTGAAATGGGTTTTTGAGATTCTAGAAAATATATAATAATAATATGATTTAAATATATTTTTCCAAATAAGAAATGTTTCAAATGTATTCGAATGAATTCCAATGATTTCGAAGAGATTTCAAAGAAATTTCAAGAAATAAAAGTCCAGAACCCACTTATGTCGCTGAAAAATAATTTCGGTGATGAATACATGCATCATCGACATTGATTTTTGAGTTTTTGAGTGGGGGAGAGGCCACTCTAGTAGCTTTGCTATGCGAGTGATTTTATGAAACCAAATTTTGATTTTCGATTTCGATGTATGGTTTGATATTCGAAAGGTATGTGTATATATATAATTGAAATGATTTAAAATAAGCCGGTGTTCAGTCCTTGAGATTCAGATTTCTTTTGGTATAACCTTACCTATTGGAATTGATTTACTAATTTGTTGGTGATTTCCAACTCTTGGATTGAAAATATGATTTCTTCGACTATTTTGAAGGTTCGAGCACTTCCAAATCAAGGTTAACTTTTCAAAGCTAAGAAATTTTGAATGGTGTAAGGTATTCAATAAAGTATAAGTTTAGTTTGGTATGATTAATGTATAAAGTAATATGATTTATATAAGTTTGAAACTGTTTGTGGAGTGAAATAAATAAGACTATTTTGAATTATACTGGTATGAAATATAGTTTTGAAAAGATATTTGAAGTAAAATGTTGAATTTTTGTTAAATTTATAAGTTAAGAAAAATAGTGAATATTGACTTAACAAATGAAAGTGTTTTTTAAATTGAATATTTGATTTTAAATTTTGTTGTGACAAATCATATGTTAAAAATTATTTAAATGTGAAATTTTGAAGTCTAGAAATATGATTTATAAGTTTAAAATTTGATAAAATTGAAGTTGTATTGTTTTTGAAAAGTTATAATAAAATCTGGAATTTTATTAATAGCATTTCTAAAATGCTATAGTTTTATGACAACACTTTAAAATGCTGTTGTTTTTGAATTTAACTTTGTTTGAAGTAACTAAATATCTGTTATGGCATTTTATAAATGCCGTTATTCTTGAACTAAACTATTTTGGAAACTATAAGTTACGATAGCACTTTTAAATGCTGTCATTGTTATAATTTGACAATGTTTCGTAATGTTATAGATTTTAACACTGTTTGAGTTATGTTTTAAAGTGTTAAATGATTTAATTTTTGGAATTGATTATTTGTGAAATTTCAAGATTTTTGAATATAATTTAATATTTAAATTTGAATTTTAAGGAATTTGTATTGAATTTGAATTTAAATAAGGTTTACTTGGTTATGTGTTAAATGGAATGAAATGTAATGAGATAAATGAATTTTTGAATGGAATTTTGAAATGAATTTTTGTAATGATATTTGAAATAATAATTGAATGACATATTTAATTTTTTTAAAATTATATTTAAATTTGAATATTTGAAATTGAATTCAAATAATGATTTGATAATGAGGCTTTGAATGATATAATCTTTATTTGATAAAGAATGTGAATCAGGAATGATAATTGATTTTGATAAATGAAATTTAAAGTTTATATTTGTATGAAAGGATATTGGGTTTACTTGTAATTTGAGTTTAATTAAAAATGATGGATTTATGAAATGAATATGTCAAAACTAAGTAATAATGAAGTAATATGAAATTATAAAATTTAGTTTTGGAATATGGCACATTTAAGCTCTGAAATATATTAAAGATTGAATAGTTTATTTTGTGGATCAAATCTTTATTTGAAATTTGATAATATTTGAAATGGTTTTGTTGGAAAACTAAATTGAATTGAAACTGATGGTTTGAATTGATTTAAAGTTTGAACTTTTAGACTTGGGTTTAAATTGAATAAATTTGTGAAATGTAAAGAATTAAAGGAATGTTTTATGATTTCAAATGTATGATTTAGTAAAGTTATGATTTTCAAAGTGTAATGATTTCAAGTATTTTTGTTTCGAAAGATTTATAACTTTGAAAGTATTATGATTTTTGAAAGTGAATATATGTTTGAAATGGAAATGAATTTGTTTGACCTAAATTTTTGTTGACTTGGAAATTTGGATTATTTTCTAAATCTATTGTTTTAAGAAACTTTGAAACTGAGTATATGTAATTTGGAAGAAATGATTTGGCAAAATCATATATGATTTTGCCACTGAAATGTTATTGAAACAAATTAAAATTGAGAACCTTGTTTTACTAAATACTTTATTTGGGAGTTATCGAACTTATATAAAATGGATTTGTATAAGTATGAAGTTGATTTGAAAATGTTGAATTGAAAAGGTATTCAATTTGTAAATTAAAATCTTATATAATCGAAGTTTATATAAGTATGATTTGATATACTATTGATTTTGGAAAGTATTCGATTTGAAATTGAAATCTTATATATAATGGAATTTATATAAGTGCGATATTTGAAGCTATGATTTTGAAGGGCTACTATATATGGTATATTATATTTTGATGTAAGAGGTATGGGAAGTACCCTCCGAAAGAAGTATAGTGATATGCTTCGACCCAGATGGACTTGGGGAATCCAGGAATGGATTCGACCGATAAACCCTAATGGACTTGGGTGAATTCAGAAATGGATTCGAACTGATATGATTGTCCGGACTTAAACTCAAGAGTTCCTCGATTTTTTTTTCCAGGGTAGATGGTTCTTTAGTTTACCCAATGGAGGCGCTTTCGATCCTGGGATCTGTTGTTTATGGATCTTCTGGGAAGGAAGTGCATCCGTTGCGTAAATCATTGAATCAGCAGCGTACCACTGCAGCAGGGGTCGATGGTCCCTTGTTTACGAACTGGCTACGATATTTTTCTGGAATCCGGAAGGTAGAAGGTTCTTTTGGAAAGTGTTGTGTCCATTACGTAAATACTGGATCAGCAGCGGGCCACTGCAATCATATTATCATCATTTGACATTGGATTTTGAGCGGAACTTCTCGTACCTATTTTTTAGTATTTTCACTGGGTGTTGAAACAGGTCTACTAAGTACTTGGAGAATTCTAGCTTTGCGCCTGATCAACGCATAGCCAGAGTCTGCAGGAACGAAAGTAAACTTGTTAAGACATCGAGTTATAAAAGTATTTTGGTGAAGTATTGTATAAAGGATATTCTAATCATGATTAAAAATGTCTTAAATATTGTTTACTTCGAACTATCAAATTTGAATCAAATAACTGTTTATTATATTAAATGTTTAACATGTTAAATAAAGAAAAATTTGGTTCATCCATGTCTTTCAACCTGCTTTCCCTCCTAGCTACTTTTTCCCTACCTTCTTTCAGGATGTCTTCCAACCTATTGTTCTTTCTTGTTGTTTCTCCGCTTCCTTCTTTTCGAGGACGAAAAGATTTGAGTGGGGAAGAGTGTAACAACCCTAGATTTTTCATATATTTTAATATTTGACTTTATTTTATTTTTAAATTATTTTTAAATTATTTTATTTTGAACATTTCATTTTTAAATATAAGTGTTGATTATTATGTGAATCATAATTTCAAACCGGTATAAATTGGATATTTTACTGAAAGATGAATTTCTGTTCAAACAGGTCAAACCTTGACTTTTAAATTTCAAATTTAAATATTTAAATTCTTAAATTTTATGTTTTATTATGAAAATAGATTTAATAACTTGAATACTGCTTTTCGTTTCGCTGAAAATGGATTTAAATTGTGAAAGTTATGTACATTTCAATTTTGAGTATAATATGTTTTATTTTGCAATTTTGTCAATTTTAAATTTTATAAATCATATTTTTCTTTGTTATATTTTATTTCAATATGTGTTAATATGTTATTTTATGTATATTTTGTCTTTTAATATTTTTAAAGCGGTAATAAAAATTTTCCAAAATTTACCGTATTTATTTCCTATTTTTAAAGGCTGTTTTCTATTTTTCTGCTATTTTCTTCATTTAAATTATATTTAATTAAAATTTATATACTTATTTTGTGAATGCATTTTTATTTTATGTTATTATCTTTGTTATAAATATTTTTACAAGTCCATATAAATTTTTTCAAAGTTCATTCTGTTTATTTTCCATTTTTCTAGACTAGTTTGCAATTTTGTGCTATTTTCTTATTTTAACCTTATATAATTAATAAATATTTATACATATTTTATATTTTATTATATTTTCGAATTTGTGACTGAAATTATTATTACTTTCAGTAATATAAACTTATATAAATAAATTAAAGGTAATTTGAAAAGGTTTAAACTCTTAAACTTCCAAAGTCCTTTAATCTTCCGCCTTTTTATTTCTTAACCTACATCTTTCCATTATGGCCGTGTATCTCTTTCTTTCCATCTGCATCTTCTCATTTTTCACGTGAACAACATTTTCTCAAACTTCTAAAACAAAAAAAATCACGGCTATCAATTGTTTGATCAAAGTTTTGGTGAGATCTCTCCTTCTTTTTCCTTGTTTTCTACCTTGAAATTGCACTTGTTCTTCACCTTGTTTGGATCGGCTACCTCCCCTCCAGCCCTTGGCCGACCTCCACCACCTCCTAGCCTGATCAACCACCACTCCTGTCCATCTATAGCCCAGGCCAAGCCCCTCCATAGCAAGCATCACCATAAAATTCCACAAATACATCACCTAACATTGCAAACCGAGCCAACCTTGGTACCATCACCCACAACGACCTCTAGCCGCCACTTCCTCCACCACCACCAGCTCTGACCTGACCTCCACCCTCTGCCACATCACCCACCACCACTTGAACCCACTGGCCATGCCACCTAGCCTCTGGCCGAGCCAAACTATAGCCTTGTGATGATGTTATTGCCTTGTAGTGTAGTGTGTTGCACCTAGACCTATTCACCTTCAAAGAACAATGTAGGCCGACCACTTTGGACCCAAACCAGACCCTTTTTCACCCCTAGGCCGAGCTTATACCCTACCTAGCTGAAGCACATGAGGTTGAGAACAAGTGCAATTCATTTGTTGTTGTTTGGGCATTGAATTCTATTGTGATTTGATGATTAATTTTGTGTTGAAACTTACATATAATTGTATTGTTTTGTGGATATGTCATCAAGGCATATAGCTTTGGCTCTCCACTTTCAAGTCCTTTCCGTATTGTTGTGCCTTCATAGTGTTAGTGTTGTTTGCTTTGGTGGCAATCTCCAGCTTTGAACAAGTGAGTTATTCTCACCAGACAATATTTACATATATAACTAGTAAATTGACCCCTTTTGAATCTGTAAAATGCATTATCATGTTACACCTGCTATGTTAGGAATTTATGATGTTCACCCATGCTTAAACACCTGTTATATCATATGTTACTGTTATATTATGTTGTTCTATTATTTTCACCAGTTTATCACACTGCAAGTTCCCTTTAGATTAGAATCACTATGGGTTGAAATCATACATACCCGAACGGACTTTAGAATAGGAGAAAATCGTTATGGGCTGAAATGATAGGCCTGAATGATTTTCAATTATTTTCATTTACTTGGGATTGCGGGTTTGAAATGATCAAACCCGGGTTTTATTTGTAAATTACGGGTTGAAATGATATATTACCCGTATCACTTTACCCTAGGCTAGAATATGAAATACAGACCCGTTGTTAAAATATGCTTTTCTAAAAAATTTAAAATATTTTAGAAATGTAAATATTATAATATTTTGATTTAAATTTGATTAAAAATGATTTTTGTAAAGCATTATTGACTTTCTAAAAATTTATAAGTGAAATAAATTAATTGTAAAGTTAGAAAATCTGAAATGCAAGTTATTTTGGAAATTATAGTTTGGTGATAAATGGAATTTAAATTAAATATGAAAATATGATAAATTTATGATATTTTGAATTAAATGATTTTATAATATATTAATGATTTTTGAATTAAGTTAAAATGTGAAATGAATGAATATTTAAGTTGAAATTTTGAAATATAACTAAAATTGGAAATTTGTGAATTTGGCTTAAAAGTGAATTTTAAGTTAAGTAAATAAAAATGAAATTAAGTTATATTTGAAAATTTAAACTTAAGTGTTAAGTTAAATTTAATTTAATGAATTTAAAATTTAATGTTGGAATTTAATAAGTGAATTACTATTAAATTTTGATTTTTGAATGGAGATTTAACTTTATAAAATCATGAATATAAGGGTATTTGAACGATTTTTTTAAAAGTGAAATTATATGATTTTATAAGTTAAAAATGACTTAAATAAAAATATAATTGTTTGTGAAATTATACTGAATATTTGAAGTTAATTAACTGCATTTCTAAAATGCTATTAATTCTAATGTAGAGGGTAATATAGCATTTGTAAATGCTGTAGTTGATAATAATGAACCAAATGGCTCAATTTAATTAAAGGCAATTATAGCATTTTTATAAATGTTATAATGGTTGAATTTAACTAAGTTTATTTGAAACTAATGTAACCCTATTACAGCATTTTTTAAATGTTGTCTTTTGTTAAATTGAACTGTTTTAAATGTGACTTTCCGTAGCATTTTCTAAATGCTGCGAAAGTAGAATTTTCATTGTTTTAATAAATTTAAGTGAATGAATGAACTTTGAAAGATTAAAATTTTGGAAATTTAATAATTTAATTATTAAATATAATATCTTCATTTTAATGATTTAAAATGAAGTAATTTGTTTCGAAATATAAACTATTAGGAAATGTGTTTTGAAATGGTATTTAAATTAAATAAAAATGAATGTGGTTTGGAAGATATGATATTTTGATATTTTGAAATGGATTTTGAATGATATTGAATTTTTAAATGATATTTGATTTCGATGTATAAAATACTATTTTGAAATTTTAACCACGGGATGTATTTAATTTATGGTTTAACTGATCCTTGAAGGATGGGCGATCCCAAGCATCCTTTAAGTTATGGTGCATTTCTACTACAGTTCACTTGAGTTGATTTACATTATATATGTATGTATTGTCCTGACTCGAGTGTTTTGTGTTTTACTTTACGCTCGGGTCAGCCTGAGTATTCACAGCTTTGGATTCTCTTTCTGGAGCTGTTCTTTGCTGGAGTTTCTGCTTATCTACATTTATATCTACTTTCTGTTTCATCTATTCTAGTTTATCTCATGTATTAGTGAACTTCTATTTATTTGGGATTTCTATTATGTTGTTTTCAAACTGTATTATGTATTTGGTTTGAGACTCTGCCGTAGTAGCTTCATGAACTACTATGTATTTTATATTCCGCTGCAAGACATTCTGTTTGTTCTATGTCTGTGATATTCTGTGATTTGTATTTCATTTGCTCTAAATTTATTTACAATGCGGTATTTTGAGCAATTCAAGTCCGACATGTGCTGCTGCGAATGGCTGAAAATACCAGGCTGTTACAGGGTGACAACAAAATAATCAAGAACAGCCTAAAGCATCAGCTACCACTTTGGCTTTACCAGGTGTATACTGAATATCCAGGTCGTATGACGCTAGGAATTCCAACCAATGTTTTTGTCTTAATTTCAAATCATTCTGGGTAAATAGGTATTTCAAAGATTTATGGTCGGTGAACAATTCAAAATTTTCACCCGGAAGATAATGATGCCAGATTTTCGAAGCAAAGATAACTTCCAAAAGCTCAAGATCGTGGGTTGCGTAGTTCTTTTCATGTGGTCGCAATTGTCTACTCGCGTAGGCAATCACTCTACCCTCTTGCATTAGAATAACACCCACTCCTTCACCACACGCATATGTGTAAACAGATAAACCTTTATTCCCGTTAATAATGGCTAGAACGGGAGCAGTGGTCAACCTTTTCTTCAATTCCTGGAACGCTTCCTCGCACTTTGGAGTCCAAATAAATTTGGCATTCCTCATAGTCAACTTAGTTAATGGACTGGCTAACTTAGAGAAATCTTGAACAAACTTTCGGTAGTATTCGGCTAATCCTAAAAAACTTCTGACCTCCTTTGGGGTTGTGGGTTGCTTCCAATCCAGGATAGCGGAAATCTTACCAGGGTCTACAGAAATTCCTTCTTCTGTTACAATATGTCCTAGAAATCTAACTTCTTTTGCCTAAAAATGACATTTAGAAAACTTGGCAAAAAGAATATTCCTCCTCGATATTTCCAAAACTATTTTTAAGTGTTCGGTATGCTCTTTTTCAGTTTTGGAATAAATCAGAATATCATCAATAAATACGAGAACGAACTTATTCAATACTTCACGAAATACTTGGGTCATCAGGTCTACAAAATATGCAGGGGCATTGGTTAGTCAGAAGAGCATAACTAACCGTTCGTAGAATGTATCGGGACCCCTAAAAGTAGTCAAATGGATACAATCTTCCGCGATTCTTAGCTGATGGAATCCTTGGGCTAGGTCCATCTTGGAAAAGAACCGAGCACCATCCAATTGATCGAACAGGTCATTGATTCGAGGCAAAGGAAATTTATTCTTAAGGGTTAACTTATTAAGATCACGATAATCTACGCACAATCTCAAAGATCCATCTAACTTGGCTATAAATACTACAGCTAAACCCCAACTGGAATGACTAGGTCTTATAAATCCTTTCTCCAGTAAATCTTGGGTTTGCTTAACTAGCTCTACTCTTTCCCCTGGTGTCATCTTACGACTTGCATGCACAACTGGACGGGCATTGGGAACCAAGTCGATTCTAAATTCGACTTCCCTACGCGGAGGTAACGACTTAACTTCTTCAAATACATCAGGAAATTCTCGAACAATAGGTATGGATTCCAAACTTTGGTCGGAATACCCTGAAGTATTGATGCAGAGCACTATAACGATGTTAAGTCGTCTGGCTTAAGTCGCCCACGACCTAGCGAGCTAGGCTTAAGTCGCACACATCCTAGCGAACTATGGCATAGCGAGTTAACGGTCCAAGACATCAAGGCCAGCAAGTTAACGACTCAAGAAAGCTAGCCTAGCGAGTTAAGTCGCTCAGCCAACCGGATAAGCGACCTAACAAGTCACGCCAAACCACTACTACCATATTTCTTTTGGTCGTCAGCGAGCCACGACCTAATGAGCTACGACCTAAAGAGTTAGGTCGCATATGTCGCAAATCCTTAAGTTGTTTAACTAAGCCGCAGTTCTCTTATGTCGCTCGTTCTTCTTAAGTCGCCCTAATTTCCTTATGTCGCTCAAGTTGATAGATCGCTCAAGCTTCCTGTTGCCGTGCTATTGTTATGTCGCAGTATGTTGTTGAGTCTCTTATGTCGTAGATCGTATGATGTTGAGTCGCATTGATGTTATGTTGTAATTTTCTTAAGTCGTATGTCGCTTGTTGTTGTAACTTTCATATGTCGTAAGTCGCATGTTGTAACCTGTATCTATTAAGTCGTGTACTATTGTAACTCGTCTGGTGATAGGTCGTTTGTTGTGATGTAAGCCGTATGGGCTAAGTCGTGAGTCGTGTGGATGTGTTGTGGTACTTATAAATAGGGGCGTGTAGTTATTGTAAAAAGGTTGTTGATTTTTAATAAAATTTGTTTGTGTGCTTTTGCCACTTTTGTTGAAGTTGAGTGTGATCTCCTTCTTCTTCCAACTTCGGATATTCGAGTGCGCTCGAATCAATGAATTTGAAGCCGATTCACGGAATCTCGTGCGCGAGATCAACGTCAAAGAATCATAGATCTTCTAACGCGAAATCGTGCGCGATCAACGTGTTGAAGATAGCTAGAATCTGGTATCTCGAGAGATCAATGGATTTGGGCATTATCGTCCTATCGGTTTACTTGAGACGAAATCATTTCGTGAGGAAGAAAGTGCGCCACTTTGGTATATCCGCTGCGTCAATTGGTATCAAAGCTTCCGTGCTGCGTCATTTTGGTATCAAAGCCTGTAGAGCTTGAAGAGCTAAGTAAGATCAAGGTAGAGTTCAAAGCCTAATCAATTTTAGATCCAAGCTAAGTCAGAGCCTATTTCGAATCCTAGTTCAGAGTTAGAGCCGAATCAAGTTGAGTTAGATTGGAGCCACCATTGTTCAGATCCGAGCTATAGATTAGAGACAGATCCGAGTTTGTTTTGATGAACATGCCTCCGAGACGTGCTAACCGTTATCAAAATGTTGAAGATGTGTATCGAAGACAAGAAGCTGAACAGATGGAGCAGCGTATCAATGTAAAGTTCGATGAAGGTATTGGGAAATTGGAGAAGTTGATGAATGACATGAATCAAAGTCAAAGGAGAAGGTCACCAGTCTCGAACAATAGAGAAAATAGGGTTTCGCCATCGGTTTCAGAAGCGAGGAGGGTGTCACCACAATCTTATCGAGATAGAAGATAATCATCAGTTTCAATGATGCGAGATCACCATGGGTACCGAAATGAAGAGAGAAGAACTCAACGTGAGTATGAACATGAACCATATCGTGATGTTGAAAGACAGGGTAGAAGGGACATGCATGATTGTGGGGATGTGTATGGTCGAGATCGATATCGAAGTACATCTGATTTTAATGAAGATGGTGATAGAGGTAGTATTCATTATCGAGATCGAGGCCAAGTGCAAAATCCATATCTGGATTCAGAAAATGATCGTAAATGGGAATCAGGTATGAGGATGGAAATTCCAGAATTCAAAGGTGGTATGCAAGCAGAAGAATTTCTTGATTGGTTGTCGAATATTGAAGAAATTTTGGATTTCAAGGAGGTGCCTGAGAATAGCAGAGTCAAATTAGTTGCTACAAGACTAAGGGGAAGAGCTATGGCTTGGTGGCAGCAAACTAAACTAACTCGGGAGAGAATGGGGAAGTCTAAAGTTGTCACTTGGGAGAAGATGAGAAAGATGATGAAAGCAACTTTCTTGCCGTACAATTATCAATCACTTATGTATCAACGTTTACAGAATTTGAGACAAGTGATGAGGACAGTGAATGATTATGCAGATGAATTCTATTAATTAATTGCAAGGAATGATATTATGGAGACTGAGGAACAGCTAACTGCTAGGTATGTTGGAGGGTTACGAATGCAAATTCAACACATGGTGAATATGTTTAATCCAATGTCTGTTGCTGAAGCACATTAGAAAGCTCTAGCTTGGGAGAAACAAGGGAGACGAGGAGGTGGTGTGTTTACAAATTCTAACAACCAGAATAAGGGTGCTAGTAGCAGTGCTAATGTTTCCAAGGCAGTCAATAAACCAGTTGTCAATGAAGCCACTAAAGCAAAGGTCAATAACAGTATCAAGTGCTATAATTGTCAGGAGTTTGGCCATAAAAGTAATGAATGTACAAAGCCAAAGAAGAGAGCAATAGTTGCAGAGGAAGGTGAGTATGAGGATGTGGAAGCTGAAGTTGATTATTCTCAACCATCGAAGTTTGATGAAGATGAAGAAGTTGTGTCAGGAGATGAAGGGTGTAGCTTGATGATGAGGAGGTCTTGTTTAGTGCCGAAGCAAGAGAATGATTCTAGTTGGCTGAGAAGCAATATTTTTCAATCTACATGTACTATCTTGGGAAAGGTTTGTCGATTTATTATTGATGCGGGAAGCTGCGATAACATTATTTCTGAAGAAGCCGTCACGAAGTTGGGGTTGAAGACTGAAAAACACTATAGACCTTATAAACTGGCATGGTTAAAGAAAGGTGGAGAAGTGACAGTGGGAAGACGAGCATTTATTACATTTTCTATTGGGAAGAAGTACAAAGATGATATATGGTGTGATGTTGTGGATATGGATGTGTGTCATCTACTTTTGGGGAGACCATGGCAATATGATAGAGCTGTACAACATAATTGTCGCACCAACAGCTACAGTTTCATGTTCGAAGGAACTCAAGTTACCTTAGTTCCTAAGAAGCGTGAACAGAGTGAAAGCAAGTCAGAGAAGAAGGTGGAATCAACTAGTCTATTATCTTCGAAAGAATTTGTTGAAGAAGTGAAAGATAGTGTTGAATTGTTTATGTTGATTGGGTATGAAACAAGTGAGGAGCTTGAAATTCCTACGGAGGTTAGACCGGTGTTAAATGAATTTGAAGATGTCTTTCCTACGGAATTAACTGAAGAATTACCACCGCTAAGGGACATACAACATCAAATTAATCTAGTGCCAGGTGCTGTTTTACCGCATAGGCCACATTATCGTATGAGTCCGAAGGAGCATGAAGAGTTGAGGAGACAAGTTGAGGAGTTGCTTGAGCAAGGGCGTGTTCGAGAGTGTCTCAATCCTTGTGCTGTACCAGCTTTGTTAGTACCGAAGAAAGATGGATCATGGAGAATGTGTATGGATAGCAGGGCACTCAATCAAATACCTGTCAGATACAGATTTCCTATGCCAAGACTTGATGATCTATTGGATCAAATCAGTGGGTTTGTAATCTTTTCGAAGATTGATCTTAAGAGTGGTTATCATCAGATTCCTATAAGACCAGGTGATGAATGGAAGACAGCATTCAAGACTCGGGAAGGATTATATGAATGGCTGGTCATGCCATTTGGTTTGTCTAATTCACCAAGTACATTTATGAGGGTAATAAATCAAATTTTCAGACCTTATATTGGGAAGTTTGTTGTAGTTTATTTTGATGATATCTTGATATATAGTCCGAGCACAGAGGAGCATATTCAACACTTGCGAAAGGTGTTAACTATTCTTCGTCAGGAACAGTTCTATGCAGCGATGAAGAAATGCGTGTTCATGATGCCAAGTGTTTTATTTCTGGGTTATGTCGTGTCCAAGGAGGGGATACAGGTGGACCAGAGTAAAGTAGCCGCAATCAGAGATTGGCCATAGCCCAAAACTATAACGGAAGTCAGAAGTTTTCATAGGTTAGCTTCATTTTATCGAAGATTTATACCACACTTTAGTAGCGTAATGGCTCCTGTTACTGATTGTATGAAAGGAAGGCAGTTTTCATGGACGGAAGAGGCAGGATTTGCTTTTGAACAGATCAAGGAACTTTTAACCTCAGCACTGATTCTAGTGTTGCCGGATTTTCAGTTGCTATTTGAGTTACATACAGATGCGTCTAAAGTTGGGATTGGAGGAGTGTTGATTCAGAAGGGTCGTCCAATTGCTTATTTCAGTGAAAAACTGTCTAGAGCAAACATGAGATACAGTACTTATATTGTAGAGATTTATGCTATTGTGCAAGCTGTGAAGCATTGGAGACATTACTTGTTCCATAAAGAATTTGTTTTGTATACGGACCATGAAGCATTGAAGCATTTATAAGGGCAGAATAAAATTGCAGCTAGGCATGCATCGTGGATAGCTTATTTGCAATAGTTTACACTCGTCGTGAAGCACAAGTCAGGAGTAACTAATCGCGTTGCCGATGCATTGAGTCGGAGGGAGAATTTACTAACAACTATGCGAGTAGAGGTGATGGGTTTTGACTTACTTCCAGATTTTCTTACATCAGATTCTTATTTTTCCGAAATCCTAGACAAAGTCAAGCAGGGAAGCATGGATGGATATTTTCTAGTTGATGGTTTTCTATTCAGAGGAAATCAGTTGAGTATTCCAGATTGTAGTTTACGAATGAAGATTATCAAAGAATTACATGAAGAAGGACACGTGGGCCGTTACCGTACTTTGCAGTTGATCTCAAAGTCTTATTTTTGGCTGTCAATGACGAAGGAAGTTGGAAAGTTCGTTCAGAGGTGCCATATTTGTCAAGTTTCAAAGGGAACCGCGACAAATGCAGGTTTATATAAGCCGTTGCCTATACCTACTAAACCATGGGTGGATGTTAGTATGGACTTTGTGTTAGGTTTTTCGAGAACGCAATGTGGAAATGATTCTATCTATGTGGTGGTTGATCGTTTTTCAAAAATGGTACATTTTATCGCATGCAAGAAGACAACAGATGGAGTTAATGTCGCACAGTTATACTTCAGAGAGATCTATCGTCTTCATGGGTTGCCTGAATCTATTGTATCGGATAGAGACACTCGTTTTTTGAGTCATTTTTGGATGAGTCTATGGAGAATGGTCGGGACAAAGCTAAAATTCAGTAGTGCTTATCATCCACAGACGGATGGACAGACTGAAGTTGTGAACAGATCCCTAGGTAATCTATTGCGATGCCTCGTGGATGACAATGTGAAGAGTTGGGATTCGAAGTTATGTCAAGCTGAGTTTGCACACAACCATGCAGTTAATCGAAGCACTGGGTTCAGTCCATTCCAGATCGTCTGTTCAACAATCCCTAAAGGACCGTTAGATTTATCTAAAGTACCACAACAAAAAGGAGTGATCAAATGGGCTAGTGATTTTTTGAATGAGTTGCAAGAATGCCACAAGGTTATGCAAGAACGATTGCTTAAGGCGAATGAGAAATATAAGCAATCTGCAGATATTAAACGACGAAATGTTGAATTCAAAGAAGGAGATTTTGTGTATGCGGTATTGACTAAGGATCGATTTCCTGTTGGTTCTTACAACAAATTGGCAGCTAGAAAGATTGGTCCTTTGGAGATCGTGAATAAGATTAATGAGAATTCATATCAGTTGAGATTGCCAGACCATATCCACACCACTAACGTTTTCAATGTCAAACACTTGATTCCATATCATGGGAATAAACCGGTCGAGGAAGAAGAAAGTGTGAATTCGGGGTCGAATTCTTTTCAACCAGGGGAGGATGATGCAACGCACTATAATGATGTTAAGTCGTCTGGCTTAAGTCGCCCACGACCTAGCGAGCTAGGCTTAAGTCGCCCACATCCTAGCGAACTATGGCATAGCGAGTCAACGGTCCAAGACATCAAGGCCAGCAAGTTAACGACTCAAGAAAGCAAACCCAGCGAGTTAAGTCGCTCAGCCAACCGGATAAGCGACCTAGCAAGTCGCGCCAAACCACTACTACCATATTTCTTTAGGTCGTCAGCGAGCTACGACCTAACGAGCTACGACCTAAAGAGTTAGGTCGCATATGTCGCAAATCGTTAAGTCGTTTAACTATGCCGCAGTTCTCTTATGTCGCTCGTTCTTCTTAAGTCGCCCTGATTTCCTTATGTCGCTCAAGTTGATAGATCGCTTAAGCTTCATGTTGTCGTGCTATTGTTATGTCGCAGTATGTTGTTGAGTCTCTTATGTCGTAGATCGTATGATGTTGAGTCACATTGATGTTATGTTGTAATTTTCTTAAGTCGTATGTCGCTTGTTGTAACTCGTTTTTTGTTGTAACTTTCATATGTCGTATGTCGTAAGTCGCATGTTGTAACCTATATCTATTAAGTCGTGTACTATTTGTAACTCGTCTGGTGATAGGTCGTTTGTTGTGATGTAAGCCGTATGGGCTAAGTCGTGAGTCGTGTGTATGTGTTGTGATACCTATAAATAGGGGCGTGTAGTCATTGTAAAAAGGTTGTTGATTTTGAATAAAATTTGTTTGTGTGCTTTTGCCACTTTTGTTGAAGTTGAGTGTGATCTCTTTCTTCTTCCATCTTCGGATATTCGAGTGCGCTCGAATCAACGAATTTGAAGCCGATTCACGGAATCTCGTGCGCGAGATCAACGTCGAAGAATCGTAGATCTTCTAAAGCGGAATCCTGCGCGATCAACGTGTTGAAGATAGCTAGAATCTGGTATCTCGAGAGATCAACGGATTTGTGCATTATCGTCCTATCGGTTTACTTGACACGAAATCATTTTGTGAGGAAGAAAGTGCGCCACTTTGGTATATCCGCTGCGTCAATTGGTATCAAAGCTTCCGTGCTGCATCAATTATAAATTATCTTGTCCCTCTTTGGACTTGGATCCTCACAAGAAATCACAACAAAATTCCCAATTTTGGTTTTTACCGAAATCGTTCTATTGATACAATCTAATTTAGCTTCATATTTTATTAACTAATTCATTCCAAGTAAAATCTCAAATTGATTAAAGTCAAGAACGAATAGGCTAATAGGAAACTGATGATGAGAATATGAAATAGGAACCTTTCTACAACGTAAACAAAGATTCACAGTGCCTCCTACCGGATTATTCACACAAATAGGTTCGTCTACGAATTCGAGTTCAAGATTTAACTCTTCTACGGTTTGCTGGGAAATAAAACTATTCGTGGCTCCAGTGTCGAATAGAACTCTAACAATTTTATCATAAATAAGAAGATTACCTTCCAAAACTCCTTTCCCTTTATCAGCTCCTGAGGTTGAAGGTTCATCCTTGATTGCATAAACCTTTGCTACTTGGGTCTGCTTCATTATCGGGCATTCTTTAACTATGTGTCCTGGCTTATGGCAATCGTAGCATTCCTTGGCTTCTTGTCCTGACTTCTTCGGTTGATCCTTCTTCCCTTGCTTCTTGGGCTTCTTGCAACTATTTGAGTAATGACCTTTCTCCAAATAGTTGAAACAGGTAATATTCTTTGCCTTGTTCTCCTGAGTATCCTTCTTTTCTTTACCTTGCCAAGGCTTCTTTCCTCCAAACTTTCTTTTCTTCCAATTTGGATTACTTCCGCTTCCTTTCTCTTTTGGAATCTCTTGTTTATCTAAGGTGGCATATCTATATCCTATGTCTACCAAATCAGCAAAAGACTCCTTCACATGTCATGTCATCCTTTCATGAAACTTTTTGTTCATCCCTTTAATAAATCTCTCATTCTTCTTAAGAGGGGTATTCACCAATTCAGGTCCAAATCGGGATAACTCATTAAACTTATTTAAGTATTCTTCAAAAGATAGATTTCCTTGCTTCAAATTGGTAAACTCTTGATACATCCTGGAAATACCAGCGGAAGGCATATAACACTGCTCAAATACTTGCTTAAATCTATCGCATGTAAACTCATCCTCCGATTCGGCCAAAGTAATGGTCTCCCACCATGCCAAAACTTCTTCCTGGAGCTGCCAAGAAGCCATCAACCTCCTTTGATCATCATCCAATTTCAATCCTTTAAAAATCCTCTCACAAGATCGAATCCAAGCTTGCGCTTCTATAGTATTCTCCGTACCTTTTAATAGTTTCCCTCCAAGTCTTGAGAAATTCCGATATAACTCTGCTAGATTTGGCTGGCGTTGGATGGGAAGAGTTGCTCCTTCCATTACTGTTGTTGTAGAGTCTCGACCATTTTTAGTCGTACTCCCCCTTCTCCTACCTCATCCTCTTCTTGCACTCATTCTCACTATCTGTAAATAGTAAGAAAATTGATTTTAGGTCTACGGACGAGATATCTTAGGGAATATACTCATTCTAGGGCATTCCTAACCCTATCTCTAATGATTTACCTAATTAGTTATACTCCAAAGCTAATGTTCTTACTCAACCTTCAGCTCTGATACCAAATGTGACGACCAGACCTTTCAACCTTCGAAAATCGGCATCCATTACATCACCCGTATTGAGATTCAAACGTTGGAATCTGGATCGCTGGAGTCATAACACATCAGATAATAACAACACAATGGAAACAAAATAACTTTCATTCATTCACTTCATGGATTACAACATTCTTACAACAAGTGTCCATCATCGTCAGAGTCTTATATATTACACAACAGTGGAATACAACATAATAGCGGAAAAATAACATTAACATGGTCTTCCAAGAGAGTCCAACATACATCATCTTCATTTGCAAAGCTCCAAAGTCCAAACAAAAAAGATCAAAACCAAAAGCTTCAAAGACTTTCAAATCCA
Organism: Allium cepa; assembly: GCA_030765085.1. NCBI lineage: Eukaryota > Viridiplantae > Streptophyta > Magnoliopsida > Asparagales > Amaryllidaceae > Allium > Allium cepa. The sequence continues at coordinate 55,576,994 of CM060931.1, read as the reverse complement.
CATCTACCTCCTAACTTAGCTCTAGAACCTACTGATAACCTGACTCTAGGCTGCCCATGTGAAAAATTAAGGGCACCCAGAGTTTAGCAAAGAGAACAATAAACTCCGAGTCGGTCATGGGACTACTGTGAGAACTTAAAACAATTATTTGTACCAAAAATCCGTTCATGCTTTTGAAAAATTAAACTACCATAAGGTCTCCCGGCACACACTCAAATGCAATCACACACATGGGGAAGGTTTCTCCTTATAGTAGTCAAACATGCTTGATACGCTCCTTTTGATGTTATTTTTAGTCCATAGTGTGGATAAACATTTTGCAAGTATAATATTAATCTTAGCCTGCAGACGTACCATTATAGTATGCCTAATATAGCTACCATGTTAAATGGCAGGTTCTACAGCTGAAATTGTAAAGGGATCATATTGTTTCGTTTGGATTTCCAACAAATGGCCAAGGCTATGGAGCTTCCTTTATCTGAATGGGTATGCCTCTAGAGGGACGTTCCGAGAACCTAACCGGATCTCTGCCAACACAAGGCCAGGCAACCTCTGTTACTAGGTAACTAACTGTCGTAAGTATGCCATCCCCCGGTCGTAACCGACCTTTACCGAGGCGCCTCAAATTCCAACAACCACATAAGTAAAATGTCTGGGCTCCATACCATAATACCACTTTTATCCAGAAGGAAATGCACATTCCTTTAGGGTCGCGAACCCCATAACCTTGCTGCATCCTTCCTATTTCCGACCATTTCCCGAGGTGTGAGGTTCGATAAAGTCTCATCCCACAAAGCTACGCTTTAAACAAAAGCCATGCTTCGATCAACCAATGCTCAACGCTTAGCATGCCACATTACCAAATTGGAAATATATCACTAATAACTATCAACTACATAACCTCTGAGCTTGTACGTCTCAAGAAGGGTTTTAAGCTAAGGGAATAAATTCTCTGCCACCAACAGAAATGTATTTGATAGAAACCAACTTTATATCCTAAAGTGTAATGTCAGACATACATACATACAAATCCATCCTAGGTCTGAATGGAACCGAAGGCACTTCGTTCAATTAAGGAAAAAAGTCCTTGTAAATCCGGATATCCACAATCTCGTCTGGACTCACCATCAAATAGGGTAATCTCTATAGTGGATCAACTCGGTGCAGAGACAATCAACATGCAATCCTTTTGTTTTCGAAAATACCCGGTCTTCAACCACCGTCTTCAAATGCAATTCCATTTCGTCGTATCATTATTCGGAATGGGTTTTCGACTTAATGCCCTTCCCCAGCCTTTCTGAATAATGAGCGCTTATTTAAAACATATGGATACATTCGGATCTTAGTTAAGTGGCAACTTTTTAGCCCTTATTTCCTAAAACCTTTCCTTTTGAATGGTTTAAACAATTTTCCATTTTTAATCTTTTAAACAAAAGATCCACCTTTTATAATTCAATGCAGAACATTATATTCACACAACAATTCATCACAGATAAATAACTTACATTTATCATAGCTCAATCCAAAGCAATTCATATCACAGAATATTACAGATTAACATACTACATATATTAATCAATCCAACCATTCAATATAATTAATCATCCATAAGCAAGATTAATTAATTACATAATTTATAATTATTTTAATTTAAACCAAATAAATGAACTACTTATAAATTAATTACCTAACCCTTCTTAATTAACATTAATTAATTACAAACCGTTTGTTATTATTTTAATTAATTAATGAAATTAATTAATCATCCTTAATTACTTACATTAATTAATTATCCTAAAGTTACTGATTAATTACTCTTTAATTTTTAATTAATTATCCTTTAATCATTAATTAATTAACCATCAGTTATTAATTAATTAACCTTTAATTATTAATTAATTAATTAATTAGTTATTCTTTAATTATTAAGACCTTAGTTAATTAAAAGATAAACCATTTATGATAATTAATTACTTAATTATCATTTAAATCTTTATTTAATAAACCTTGGAATTAATTATCATTAAATTAACTTAAGACCTTTAAGTTAATTAATGACTAAAACTTTTACCCTTCTTTAATTAACTACTCAATTATACTATTTTTTTTTAAAATAAACTTTAAGAATTAATTTAAAATAAAGGATATATATTAAAACACTTTAAACTTAATTAATTTAAAATAATTTATTTATAACCTTTAATTAATCCCAAACTTAAATAAAACAATTATTATTTAAAACGAAGTGGGTTAAGAAAATTGTTTAAGTAAAAATTGATTTGTTTTAAAAAATTAAAACTATTTTCATACTAAACACACAAACCCGAGTCAATCCCTGAACCAACCCGAGCCAAAACCCGAGAAATCCTCTTCTTCTTTTTTTTAAACTTTGTTCTGTTTTAAATTTTAAAACCCTGTAACATGCTAAACTCTCACGAACCAGCCCGATACAACACTCGAGCCAAAACTTCACTTTCCCGAGTTTAAACCCGAGGCCATCACCTTCTTCTCAAACTTATAGCATCACCTCAAACACTCGATATGTTTGACACCTGGTACACGTGCGCAGGCGAATGCGGCAGCTCCGACCATCAATGCCATCGCCGGGATGACAGCTTCGACCACCACTCTCGATTCCGATCACCCAATCGCATCGATCACGAACTTGAAATCGAACACTAATGAACCGACTGGAACAAAACAGTTCATCCAAAATCCTCCTCGACCCGCCGCCTCAGGTAACTAGAGCCATCGAAACTCCGACCATATCTCCACCACTGACCCACGCTTCGATCCCCCGCACTTCGAGCCTGTCTAATGCTTTAACGACGACGAACTCGCTTTGAAACTCACGTCGAACGAACCAGGTCTTAAAACCCTACTTCGACGTCGCCTGACCTCCATAGTGATCGATAGTTCCACTGACCATTTTTGTCGAGATCACCGACCTCCAAGCTTCCTCCAACAGCGATCCCGACCACCCACCTTGCTCCGATCACCAGATAATGCCCAAAATCCCCTTCTAGTTCAACCCACGAATTCTCCCCAATTACTAAACTAAAAGTCTTGATTTTGTTTTTAAAATTCATGGTTTTTGAAATTGAATTAGGTGATGTAAGTGAAATTTGAAATCATGACACTCGAATTTGACATGTTTTTGAGTTTTTCACTGTATATTTTAATTTCCTAGAAAAAATTAAAATAATAATATTTTTAAAGTTAAGATCTTGTTAATTATAACAAATATTGTTTAAACATCATCAGCTAAAAGAGATTAGAGGAAAAGAAATTGAATTTTAACTTGTTTTAACCTGTTAACATAAAAGTAGAGACATATATATGTATGTATAAATATACACACAGATAACATCATACATTTACACATGCAAGCCAATTTATACATGCATGAAATCATCTTTCACAACATCATTTCAAATATTAGTCACATGCATCAAGTTTTAACAGATTTATGTTTTTTTTAAAAAGTTGTTTGCTCACAGTTTTTTTTGATGAATAGAGAAGACTGGATTTTGTTTTGAATTTGAAAACTGGGAACTTGGTTTGATCTACAACTTGATTTTGATTTGCTTGATTATACTGAGTTGAATCTACTTTATGTTGAGTTGACCTGAATTTTGTTTTGATTGTTGTTTGCTTCAGGTTTTGGTTTTTGAAAGAGTTGTTTGTTCTAATTTTTTTATCTCTAGTTTTGCTTTCTTAGGTTTTGAATATAATAAAGAAAATGAGAAAGAAGGGGTATAGATATATATAGCCTTGTTTATTATTATTATTTTTAAAAAAATAAAAAGAAAATTAATGACACTTTTATTTTGCATGTCTCATTCTAGCTTACACGTGTCTTTTTACATGCCTTTATGGTTTAATATGTTTTCATATAATTTTATTTATATTTTCTACTTTTATTATTACATTTCTTTTTATATATATTTATACAACTTTAAAGAAAATGATTTAAAATCTTATTATACATTAATAAATAAACATATTGTTGTAATATATATTAATATAGGGATGAATATGCTAAATAAGAAAGGGAATTTTTGTAATCTGCACTACCTAAGGAGTCTATAAATATGGAGTTTGATTGTATTGTGATACCTATCTCTCAATTCAATAAAATTATTCTCTCTCTGATGGTCTCCATTCTATTTATTCTGTAACACATTATCAGCACGAAGAAATGCGAATTAATTATTGATCTCAACCTTTCACCTTCATATTTTCCAACTTCTCAGCAAGTAATTGAATATTAATTACTCTGACTGTTCCTCTTCTAACCATTCCAATTCTAAGGCTATTCGTAATCAAAATCCTATTATATATATTAGTGCATACGAGTCTTTTATAATATATCTACATACATTCTATTTCTTATTTCCTTTAAAACAGCAGGTAAAGGAATTATTCTTGCATTTCTTTATAACTCGTTACTTTTTCTCTCTCTAAAAGGGTAATTGTCAATATTATATTTTCTTTGATAAAGCTGTCAAGTCAGCACATGCTATTTTGGGATTCATGTTTTTTCTTGTATCACTCTTATTTTAATTCTTTGGCTTCTAAAATTCAATATTTCTTTTTTTTCTCTTTGCGGATCTATTGCCAAATAAAATTCAAAAGTTTGGAATGGAATATATGCAAAAGATGGCTTTCCTTTCTTATATGATAAATACATGAAAGTTGCAAAATCCAAATGTTTGATTTTGTTGATACATTTTTTTTGGGTATAGTTGTTTGATACTATGAATGAAGATTTTCCATTTTTTTTACTGGAAATAAACAAATAATGAATACTGTTGTGGCGAATATTTTCACCTTATGCAATTTATTTTATGAATAGTTCACAAAAAGGCAAACATCGCCAAACTTGAATTTAAAGCTTTGGATATATCTGGAGACAACTACTTATCATGGATACTTGATGCTGAGATTCATTTGCAATCTCAATGCTTAGAAAATGCCATTAAAAATGGTAATACTATGTCCCAGCAGGACAAGGCAAAGACTCTAATATTTTTAAGACGCCATATCCACGACGTTCAGAATATTTGACTGAAAAAGACCCTCTCCACCTATGGAACTCCCTGAAGGAGCGTTATGACCGCCAGAAGACGGTCATACTTCCAAACACCAGGCAAGAGTGGTTGAATTTGAGATTTCAGGACTTTAAGTCTGTAAGAGAATATAATTCTGCAATGTTTAGAATCACTTTTAAACTGAAATTATGTGGAGAAAAGGTGGATGACGCGCAAATGCTTGAAAAGACTTTCTCAACATTTCATGCCTCGAATATACTCCTGCAGTAGCAATATCGAGAGCGTCATTTTACAAAATATTCCGAACTCATAGAATGCTTACTGATTGCTGAACAAAATAATGAATTGCTTATAAAAAATCACTCCTCAAGACCAACTGGTTCAACTGCATTACCTGAAGTTAATGCAAATTTTGCCCACTCTGGAAGAGGTAGGGGTAGAGGTCGAGGTAGAGGACATGGTCGTGGACGTGGATATAACTCCAGTAGAGGCGATGATGGTGGTTTTAAAGGTAACAAAACCACCAACTTTAAAAAGCAACAAAAGAAAATTGAGTATGTAAAGAACAATGATTCAGCTTCAGAAAATAAAAAGAATTACGAGGAAGTTTGTTATAGATGTGGACGATCTGGTCATTAGTCACGTACATGTAGATCATCAAAGAAAACAGTTGAAGAATATTATTGCTCGAAGAATATTGAGGCAAATAATGCTGAAAAGTTACCTGAAAACACTAACCTGAAGTTAGATGATTTCTTCGAAGATGATAATGGAAATTTCATTGATGATGAAAATCTAAGTGCAATGATCAATGATATGACCGAGTTTATCAATTAGAAATATCTTGAAGTTTGTTATGTGGTTTTCGTTTTATTTCATTAGCTTGCATCAATAAATTAGTTTGAAGTTTGTGTTCGTTTACTTGTATTTCCCTTTGCAGTACTAGTTAAAAATAATGTGTAATGTGGATGTTGTTTTCAATCAGTAGCATATTTTAATCATATTACTTTGTTTGTTTACATTACATTTATTTATGCATATAATGATTGACTAATTATTGTCTTTAATTCTTAGGGTATGGAACACCATTTGGGTGATGATATATGCTTACTAGATAGTGCAACTACTCATAAAATTTTGAAAAACCAGAAGTTTTTCTCTGAACTATCTGAAAATTTCTCAGCTAAAGTCTCCACTATAGCTTGATCTGCTAATATAATTGACGGGTCCGGAAGAGCCCATATAATATTACCAAATGGTACACATATCTTTATTCAGAATGCATTATACTCAAGCAACTCTAAAAGAAATATGCTGAGTTTCAAAGATATAAGAATGAATGGATACCATATTGAAACTATAAATGAAAACAACAAAGAATATCTTTGTGTTATTTCTAGAATTGAAAGCCAGAAGCTTATCCTAGAAAAATTTGGTACAATTTCGACTGGTTTATATTTTACAAAAATTGGCATAGTTGAATCTCACTCTATAAACATGAGCCAGAAGCTCACAAATACAAAGACATTGATTCTTTGGCATGATCGCTTGGGTCATTTTGGATCAACTATGATGCGTAAAATTGCCAAAAACTCAAATGGACATGATTTATCAAACCAATTGAATTTACCAAGTGATTACTTATGTGCCCCATGTGCACAAGTAAAATTAATCACTCGACCTTCATATAGTAAAATCACTTCTGAATCTCCAACATTTCTACAAAGAATTCAAGGTGACATATGTGGCCCAATCAACCCTGAATGTGGACCATTCAAATATTTTATGGTATTGATTGATGCATCAACTCGTTGGTCAGATGTCTGTTTACTTTCTACAAGAAATTTGGCATTCGCCAAGCTACTTGCTCAAATAATAAAATTAAGAGCACACTTCCCTGATCATCAAATTAAATCAATTCGACTAGATAATGCTGGAGAATTTACTTCTCAAGTATTTGATGATTATTGTCTATCATTGGGAATTGAAATTGAACATCCAGTAGCTCATGTTCATACTCAAAATGGTTTAGCAGAATCATTAATTAAGGGCTTGCAACTTATTGCAAAACCATTGCTTATGCAATCAAAACTACCCATTTCAGCTTGGGGGCATGCAATTTTGCATGCATCGAAATTGGTTAAAATTAGACCAACAGCTTATCATCAGCTTTCACCATCACAGCTCTTAACTGGATCTCAACCAAATATTTCACATTTACGAAAATTTGGTTGTGCTGTGTATATACCTATTAATCCCCCGCTTCGTACTAAAATGGGTCCTCAAAGACGGTTGGGAATTTATGTGGGATTTGATTCCCCATCGATAATTCGTTACCTTGAACCTCTTACAGGTGATGACTTTACTGCAAGATTTTCAGACTGTAAATTTGATGAGATAATCTTCCCGCCGTTAGGGGGAGGAAAGACCGTCCCAGTAGAACGGCGTGAAATATCATGGAATAATCCATCTATGTCTTATTTGGATCCACGTACCAAACAATGCCAATATGAGGTACAAAGAATTTTGCATATTCAAAATATTGCAAATCAACTGCCAGATGCATTTAGTGACACTGCAAAAATAACTAAATCTCACATTCCAGCAGCAAATGCACCAGCAAAAATTGATGTCCCTGAAGGATCAAAAGTAAATATAGCAGCAAATGAATCTAAAGCAAGACAAAAACGTGGAAGGCCAATTGGTTCAAAAGACTTGGCGCCTAGAAAAAGAAAGTCTAATGAAAAATCATTAATTAAGGAACCTCCTGAAGAGGTTATAAATGATCAAAAGGATCACTCAAATGAAAATCCCAATTCTCCTAAAAGTGCGGAAGGAAATATTATCCCAGAAGAGATAAAAAAGATTCCAACGATAAAATGGTACCTAATAATAATGAGATCTCAATATTTTATGTGAACTATGGAGAAATATGGGATCGAAGTAAAATAATAATTGATGATGTATTCTCATTCGTAGTAGCTACTGAAATAATTGAAAGTCATGACCATAATGAGAATGACGATAATGAACCAAATAGCATAAATGAATGTCGAAAAAGACACGATTGGCCAAAATGGAAAGATGCTATCCAAGTGGAACTAGATTCACTTCAAAAACATGGTGTATTTGGACTAATAGAGAAAACACCTGAAAATGTTAAACCAGTGGGTTATAAATGGGTATTCGTTAGAAAACGAAATGATAAAAATGAAGTCGTGAGGTACAAGGCACGACTTGTCGCACAAGGTTTCCTGCAGAGACCAGGTTTTGACTTTAAGGAAACTTACTCCCCTGTTATGGATGTCATAACATTCCGATATTTGATAAGCCTTGTAGTTTCTAAAAAACTCGATATAAGATTAACGGATGTTGTGACGGCTTATCTTTATGGTGAATTAGATACCAATATTTACATGAAAATTCCAGATGGATATAAATTGCCTGAAGCAAAATCAAAGTCCATGTACTCATTAAGACTAAGACGATCACTATATGGCTTGAAACAATCTGGAAGGATGTTGTGACGACCCAAACTCGATGTCTGATAGGCAACATCAAATTCGTATCGCCGGAGCTTATAACAACATCAGATGAATATAAAACAGCAGAACAGAATCAATATCATAAATATCATCACAGTTACAACATCATCATAATATCCATACTACATCAGAGTACATAATACATACACCACAACTCCCTTATAAACATCATAGTAATACAACAGCGATCATATATCCAAAAGTCTTCAAATGAAAGAAGTGATAACGAACTCCCAAAATCTAAACACCTGAGATCTCCAAATTCGCTCCAAAGATATCTCCAAGATAAGTGCTCCAAAAATACTGCTACTCCAAAATACATAAACCTGCTACTAGGCTGCCCGTGTGGAAATAATGGGCACCCAGAGTTTAGGAAAGAAAACAATAAACTCCGGATCAGTCATGGAACTGGTATGAGTAAACAAAAACAGTTGCATTTAAATAAACAAGATTTATAAAAGAATTTTCCGTATGCTTTTAAAAATGAAACTACCATAAGACCTCCCGCCACACATACAATGCAAACGCAGAATTGGAGGAGATTTCTTCTTATGATAGCCAAATATGCTAGATACGAGAAAAAGAATTCTTTGATATTATTACTAGTGCATAGTGAAGAAAGCATTTTGAAAATAGAATATTAATCTTAGCCAACATACGACCATTATCGTATGCCTACTATAGCTACCATGTTTTGTGGCAGGTTACCGCCACGCTGCATGGCAGGTTATACAACTAAAACCGTACAGGGCACGTATTGTCTCTTTGGATTTCCAACAAATGGTCAGGCTAAGGAACTTCCTACTGCCACATGGGATCGCCTCTGGCGGGACGTCCCGAGAACCTATCCGGCTCTCTACCAACACAAGGCCGGGTTACCTCTGTAACTAGGTAACTACTACTCGAGTATGTCACCCCCCTGTCCTTTGGGACCTTTATCCGAGGGTCCCCCCCACAAAGAGACAACCACACAGAATAAAAATGAGATTGGAGCTACCACATAGGTAAATATCTAGGCTCCATACCATGACATCACCTTTTTCCAGAAGGAAATGACATACCCTAAAGGGCGCGACCCTCATAACCTTGCCGCATCTTTCCTGTTTTGACCATTTCCGGGTTGTGAGTTCCGATGAGGTCTCGTTCACAAAGCTACGCTTTTCACAAAGCCATGCTTTGATCAACAAATGATCAACAACACTCAGCATGCCACATTACCCAACTGGGAATGTATTGCTGATAACCTTCAACTACATCACCTCTGAGCTCGTGCGTCTCAGAGAAGGGTGTTAAGCTAAGAGAATAAATTCTCCGCCACCAACAGAAACGTATTTGAAAGAAATCTGCTTTATATCTCAATTTGCAATGTCAGACATACAATCCATACAAGTCTGTTCTGGGTTCGAACAGAACCGAAGGCACTTCCAAAAAAGTCTTTGCAATCCGGGTATTCACAATCCCGATCGGACTTCCCATCAATTAGGGATTCTCTATACCGTTGCAACTCAGTGCAGAGACAATTGATAGGTCATCCTATCGTTCTCGCAAATACCCGGTCTTCACCACCGGTCTTCAAATGCTATCCATAACGTCGAATCACATATTCGGAATGGGTTATATGACACAAAGGTCCTTTCCCGGCTAAACCGAATAGTGAGAGTCAATTAAAAACATGTGGATATGTCATTCACAAAAATTCACGAGTTCGATGTGGGTTTCGGATAACTGACTTAAATCCGATTCCCTGTCGTATCGAAATTTAAATCCCGTTTTTACGGATAACAGGGTTTTCACATCAATACAGAACAAATCAGAGTCATAGGACAGTACATAGCAATCAACATCATACAGAGTCACAACCAGAACAGAAATATCAATACAGTGCACAACAATAGTAAATTATTCTCCAATGAGGTTTAAAATAAATTAATGATTAAATTTGGATAAATGAATAAAATCTTGATTTACTCGATTTATTGTCTGATAATTAGTTATTTTAAATTAACCGCTAAATTTGTTTTGTCGATTTTAATTTATCTGAATAACAAATTCTCAATTTTTAAATTAATTTGAACACTTAATTGTTTATCAATTAGTTTTAATTTCAAATTGTATATCATTCTTAATTACTTTAAAATCATTTATTAATACAAATTACTTACTTTAATTATCATTTGAAAATCTGCTTTACATTTTAAAAATTAATTTATTGATACATTGAAATTTTAATGTAAATTGATTTTAATTCTGGTTTTAAATTTAATCGTTTGATTTAAAGATTAATTAAACTCTTAAGAAAACATTGTTAAGGACTTTTAACTTATAGTAAGTTTTTAACTTAACTTAAATCAATCTTGTTTACATTGCGCCTTTAAATTACTTAAAATTGTAAATCTCTGGTTTTATTTGGCCTAAACCTATTTTTTTTTACAATGAAACCCGAGCAAAATCCCAGGCGGTCTTGAATCATTCACAAATCTTCCCCGCATACCCTGTTTTCTTCTTCCTGTTCCTTTTTTTTTATTTGCTTAAGTATAAAAACTCAAAACTATTGAACAACTTCAGGTACACACGAACGCCCTAATACTAGATCGTCCTCGTGCACGTGCACGCCACCTCGCCGCCGTTCTGGTGGCCATCGCAACCTCCAGCACGTCACGTATCGATCCTACACTCGATAGCAACGATCGATTCGAAGCCAAAAACTCCAGAACAAAATTTCGTCGTTCGTTCGAAAAACAACGCTTAACCACCTTCAGAGAATCGTCTCGCCGCCGCCACGTGGAGCCACCGGTGGCCATGGATCTCCGGCCTTAGCTTCAACACATCACCACGGCCCTTTTCCCCCCCATGCGATTGTCCAGATTGCCACGACGACAACGAAACCCTCTCGTGAACAACAGTGAACCCATCCTACCCCAAAACCCTAAAATGGCCTTGGTTCGTTAATCTACATAATGAAAAAATATTTCGACAATTTTCATGAAATCGTCTATGGCCACGCAAGCTTCAATAAGAATCTTAACATCCAAATTTTGCTTGATGATTTAGAATCGATCAAAATGCAATTTTCGTTCAGCTTCGAACTGCTCAACGTATAGGCAATTAAAAATTTCCATTCTTGTCATAAAAATCTCATTTTTCAGTGAGGATTCAATATATGAACCTGAATTAGCATTTCATGACATTCGAGTTTAACCAATATTTGACATGTTTACTGTAAAATCCATTTTTTTTCAACTATGTATCATTTTTCTTCTGAAATTTATTTTAAAATCATAGTTAATCTTTAAATACGTAAGTTTTATTTTGAGATCGAAGTCTAATAATGATCACATAATTAAAGATGAGGTTTTTGAATAAGTGTGGTACTCTGAAAACAAAGACAGGGATGGTTTCAATCATGACAGGCATTCCACTTTCAATCTTCTTCCACATGCAACAACACTAAAGTTTGGTTGACTGAATACTCAGTTTTCAATTTTAAAATAAAACAAGTTTACTCACCTGGCAAATGTTTTGAAACAGAGGCTATATGGGTTTTGAACTGCAGTTTAACTCCTCTCTGTTTTTGCTTTTATCTTCTTTTTATTTTCTGTTTTACTCTCTTGAATGCTCTTGAATTTGTGAAGTATGATGTTTTCTTTTATTTCCTTTCAGCCATGCTATATTTTTGAACGAAAATAAAGCAACTACTATGGATCGTATATAGGAAAGATGGTGTGCAGGTGAAAGGATAGGCTGAGTCTACTAAAGCAAGGCAAGTACAGGTTAAAAAATATAAAAGAACTAAACCATGCTTTGCTAATAAATGTTAGTGTGTGCTCTAATAGGATCGTGTACATGCAAGACAGTAAATGCATTAAATGAAGCATGTATTGTATGTTCATTTTCCCCCTTGCATACCTACAGCAATCTGCTTCTTTTTATTTTATAAGTACAGTATATTTTTTTATTTTTTTGTTTATTCACTTCCTATGCAACTTGTTTTGTTGACTTTGCTAAAATGAAAGTGTTTTGTTTTTTTTCTTTTACAGTTTATATACTTTTTTTCTTTTGTTATCTTGTTGTTTTATCTTTTGCTAAGTATTGTTTTGTTTTATATTTTATTCTTCTTTTATTTGTTTACTTTGTTTTCTTGTTTCACTTACAGCACATATGCTGTTAACTTTCTTTTATATGTAAGTGTTGTTTTAACATTTAATTCATCACCTATTTTAATTTTATTACAAACATACATTTTTAAATTTTATTTCTATTCAAGATTTAACTATTAATATTTAATTCATAACATATATTTTATTTTTAAAGCTCAAAACAATTTCTTGTTTTGTTACATAATTTTATTCATCATTTATTTATTTAAAACTAAAACTATCAATTATTTATTTAATTCCATATAACTTTGTAATATAAATTTTTAACAATAGTTTATTTTCTTTTGAAATTTTCCAATTTAAATTCAAAAGTTCAAACAATATAACAAATTTTATATCCAAAATTTCTGGGATGTTACAATATCCCCTCCTTAAGAAAATTTCGTCCTCGAAATTGAAAGAGAGAGAAACGCAAACAAAGAATATACGAATTCATAAACAAGGAAATGACTTACAGTTTTAAGCCGAAATGTCTATTCTGCAATTGGGATAGGATTTCTTCATATTATCTTCAGTCTCCCAAGTACAGTCCTTTGGATCGCCACTCCATTGAACTTTGACCAGCTTCACAACTTTATTTCTCAATCGCTTCTCATCACGATCTACAATTTTTATCGGTTCCCTTCTAATTGCCAGGTTGGGGTGATTTCTAGATCCTGCTGAGCAGCTTCTTCAATAATATCGTCTGGGTCGTGCACATACTTCCGAAGATTAGAAATGTGGAACACATCATGCACGCCAAACAACCAGTCGGGTAGCTGTACTCGATATGCCAAAGAACCAATCCTTTCCAGAATAGGAAAAGGACCAATATAACGCGGTGCTAACTTTCCAGTTTTCCCGAATCTCAATACACCTCGCATCGGAGATACTTTCAGAAATACAGAATCTCCAACTTGAAATTCCAAATTTCTTCTTCGACGGTCATAATAGCTCTTCTGCCGGCTTTGGGCAGTTAACAACTTCTTTCGAATAAAATCTACCTTCTTTGTGGCTTCTTTGATCATATCTGGTCCAAGAACAAGTCTATCACCTGATTCAATACAGCATGTAGGTGATCAACATGGACGACCATATAAAGCTTCGAAAGGAGCCATTTCTACACTGGCCTGATAGCTATTGTTATAAGAAAATTCGACCAGATGTAAATGGTCCTCCCAAGAACCACCAAAATCATGAACGCAAGCACGCAATAGGTCTTCTAGAATTCGGTTGACCCTCTCAGTTTGCCCATCAGATTGTTGGTGATAAGCAGTGCTGAAATTTAATTTCGTTCCCAATGCGTCCTGAAACGCCTCCCAAAATCTACTAGTGAAGATCGGGTCACGATCACTCACTATACTGCTGGGAATACCATGGAGTCGAACTATCTCCTTTATATAAATACCTGCTAAACTTGCTGCAGTATGAGTGGATTTCACTGGAATAAAGTGAGAAGTTTTGGTTAAACGATCTACTATAACCCAAATCGCTTCATTTCCCTTCTTTGTTCGTGGTAATCCGTCGATGAAATCCATCGATACTTGATCCCACTTCCATTTCGGTACTTCCAAAGGTTGAAGTAAACTGGCCACTTTCCTTTGATCGCTCTTGATTTGCTGACAAGTAGCACAGCGACTCACATAAATGGACATGTCCCTTTTCATCGTCTTCCACCAGAAAGTTCTTTTAATATCTCTATACATTTTATTAACTCCTGGATGGATGCTGAGCTTAGATTTATGGCATTCATCTAAAATTTCACGCTTCAGATTAGGAATGTCGGGGACACAAATTCTTCCTTTCATCCTAATAATTTCATTATCATCAATTTCAAAACCAGAAACTTCACCTCGACATATTCTTCTACGACTTTCTCGAAGAAACCTGTCTTCAGTTTGCTTGGTAGCGATCTTCTCAAGGAGAGTAGGAGTGATAACAAAATATGCGAGAACAGCATGTCTCCTACTTAAAGCATCGGCAACTACATTGGCTTTTCCGGGCGTATATTGGATATCTAGGTCATAAGATGCCAGAAATTCCAACCAACGTTGTTGTCGCAGATTCAGATCCTTCTGGGTGAAGAGATATTTCAAAGATTTATGGTCGGTGAATAATTCGAATTTTTCACCTAGAGAAAGAGAGTTCATTAAGTACATTTATTAAGTTAAGTTCGTAAATTGTTAAGAAAGCTGAAAAGATTCTTACCCAGAAGATAATGTCGCCAAATTTTCAAAGCGAAGATAACAGCCAAGAGCTCCAAATCATGGGTTGGGTAATTTCTTTCATGAGGACGTAATTGTCTACCTGCATAGGCAATCACTTTCCCATTCTGCATTAATACTGCACCCAAGCCTTCACCGCAAGCATCGGTATAAACGGATAATCCCTGGTTCCCATTGATAATAGAGAGAACAGGAGCGGTGGTTAATCTTTTCTTCAACTCCTCAAAAGCTTCTTCACATTTTGGAGTCCAAATGAACTTTGCATTCTTCATTGTTAGCTTAGTCAATGGGCTAGCCAACTTCGAAAAATCTTGTACAAACTTTCTATAATATCTCGCTAAACCCAAAAAGCTTCGAATTTCCTTTGGGGTAGCGGGTTTTCTCCAATCAAGAATGGCGGAAATTTTGCTAGGATCTACTGAAATCCCTTCTTCATTAACAATATGGCCAAGGAATTTGACTTCTTTGACCCAGAAGTGGCATTTGGAAAACTTTGCATATAGAATATTCCTCCTCAAAATCTCTAAAACGATTCTAAGATGCTCGGCATGCTCTTCTTCCGTTTTGGAGTAAATCAAAATATCATCAATGAATACAAGCACAAATTTATTCAGCACTTCCCGAAACACACGGGTCATCAAATCTACGAAGTACGCTGGAGCATTGGTTAGCCCAAAAGGCATGACTAACCATTCGTAGAACATATTAGGACCCCTGAAAGCTGTCAAATGAACACAGTCTTCGGCGATTCGTAGTTGATGGAACCCTTGAGCTAGATCAATCTTTGAAAAAAAACGAGCGCCATGCAATTGATCATACAGATCATCAATTCTGGGCAGTGGAAATTTATTCTTGAGAGCTTGCTTATTAAGATCGCGGTAATCTACACACAACCTCAAAGATCCGTCCGATTTAGCAACAAATACTACTGCTGAGCCCCATTCAGAAACACTGGGTCGAATTAATCCTTTTGCTCGTAGATCATTAGTTTGCTGAACCAATTCAAGCTTTTCCCTGGGTGCCATCCTGCGACTTGCGTGAACAACAGGACGAGCATTGGGACAAGGTCAATTCTGAATTCTATTTCTCGGTGAGGAGGTAAAGATTTCACTTCTTCAAATACATCTGAAAAATCTCTAACAATCGAAATAGACTCCAAACTGGGTTCAGGATAACCCAAATTATACATCAATCCTTCCCTTTCAAGGCTAGGGTTCTCACAAGAAATTTCGATGAAATCCCCAAATTCGGTTTTAATCGAAATCAATCTATTGCTCCAATCTAATATGGCTTCGTATTTAGCTAGCCAATCCATTCCGAGTAAGACTTCAAACTCGTTAAAATCAAGAACGAAGAGACTAATAGGGAATTGATAACAAGAATATGAAATAGGAACTTCTATACATCAAAGACAAAGATTCGTGGGACCTCCAACTGGATTCCTTATGCATATAGGCTCATCAACAAAATCGGGTTCAAGATTTAATTCCTTTACAGCTTGCTGAGAGATAAAGCTGTGTGTAGCGCCCGTATCAAATAGAACTCTAACAATGTTATCATAAATGGTAAGATTACCTTCCAGAACTTCCTTCCCCTTCTCTGCTTTGGAAGATGCAGGTTGGTCTTTAATTGCATACACCTTTGCCGTTTTAGCTTGCTTCATGGTTGGACAATCCTTAACTTCATGCCCCACTTTCTGACAGTAATAACATTTCCTAGGTCTTGCTTGAGCGGATTGATCTCTCTTTGGTTTCTTGCAGCTATTTGAGTAGTGGCCTTTTTCTAGACAATTATAGCAAGTGACTTTCTTTGCTACACTTCCCTGAACGCTCTCCTTTTTCTCTTTGCCCTGCCATGGTTTCTTGCCTCCAAATTTTCTTTTCTTCCAATTTTGATTGCCCGAATTTCCCTTATCTGCTGGGGCTTCTTGCAGATCAAGAGTGGCATATCTGTACCCCATATCAATAAGATCAGAAAAAGATTCTTTGACGTGTGTTGTCATCCTTTCGTGATACTTCTGGTTCATTCCACGGATAAACCTTTCATTTTTCTTGAGAGGCGTGTTTAACAACTCTGGACCAAAACGGGATAGTTCGTTGAACTTATTTAAGTACTCCTCAAATGACAAGCTTTCCTGCTTTAAATCAAGAAATTCTTGATACATTCTGGAAATTCCTGCCGACGGCATATAACGCTTTTCAAACACCTCCTTAAAACGATCCCAAGTAAACTCTTCCTCTGGTACATCTATAATGACGGTTTCCCACCAGGCTGAAGCTTCTTCTTGGAGTTGCCAAGAAGCTATAAGTCTCTTCTGCTCGTCTTGCAGTTTTAATCCTTTAAAAATTTTCTCACACGATCTTACCCACGCTTGAGCCTCAACAATTGACTCCTTACCGGTAAACGGTTTGCCACCAAGCTTTTCAAACTTCTTATATAAATCAGCCAAGTCCGGCTGATGCTGAATAGGTATCGGTGCTACTGCTGCGGCATTCTCTTGACCCCTAGCTCTTCCTTTGCGTCCGCTCATTCTTACTATTTGAAATTAGTAAGAAATTTGGTTTAGATATACGGACGAAATATCTTAAGGAATATCAGCAGCAAAAAGAAATAGACTAAGAAAATTTAGAATTTCCAGTCTTGGTAATATTAATTCTAGGGTATACTTCACCCTATCTCTAATGAGCCATCTGATGTGTTATACTCCGTAGCTAAAGTTCTTACTCAACCAACTGCTCTGATACAACTTGTGACGACCCAAACTCGATGTCTGATAGGCAACATCAAATTCGTATCGCCGGAGCTTATAACAACATCAGATGAATATAAAACAGCGGAACAGAATAAATATCATCACAGTTACAACATCATCATAATATCCATACTACATCAGAGTACATAATACATACACCACAACTCCCTTATAAACATCATAGTAATACAACAACGATCATATATCCAAAAGTCTTCAAATGAAAGAAGTGATAACGAACTCCCAAAATCTAAACACCTGAGATCTCCAAATTCGCTCCAAAGATATCTCCAAGATAAGAGCTCCAAAAATACTGCTACTCCAAAATACATAAACCTGCTACTAGGCTGCCCGTGTGGAAATAATGGGCACCCAGAGTTTAGGAAAGAAAACAATAAACTCCGGATCAGTCATGGGACTGGTATGAGTAAACAAAAACAGTTGCATTTAAATAAACAAGATTTATAAAAGAATTTTCGGTATGCTTTTAAAAATGAAACTACCATAAGACCTCCCGCCACACATACAATGCAAACGCAGAATTGGAGGAGATTTCTTCTTATGATAGCCAAATATGCTGGATATGAGAAAAAGAATTCTTTGATATTATTACTAGTGCATAGTGAAGAAAGCATTTTGAAAATAGAATATTAATCTTAGCCAACATACGACCATTATCGTATGCCTACTATAGCTACCATGTTTTGTGGCAGGTTACCGCCACGCTGCATGGCAGGTTATACAACTAAAACCGTACAGGGCGCGTATTGTTTCTTTGGATTTCCAACAAATGGTCAGGCTAAGGAACTTCCTAATGCCACATGGGATCGCCTCTGGCGGGATGTCCCGAGAACCTATCCGGCTCTCTGCCAACACAAGGCCGGGTTACCTCTGTAACTAGGTAACTACTACTCGAGTATGTCACTCCCCGGTCCTTTGGGACCTTTATCCGAGGGGCCCCCCACAAAGCAACAACCACACAGAATAAAAATGAGATTGGAGCTACCACATAGGTAAATATCTGGGCTCCATACCATGACATCACCTTTTTCTAGAAGGAAATGACATACCCTAAAGGGCGCGACCCTCATAACCTTGCCGCATCTTTCCTATTTTGACCATTTCCGGGTTGTGAGTTCCGATGAGGTCTCGTTCACAAAGCTACGCTTTTCACAAAGCCATGCTTTGATCAACAAATGATCAACAACACTCAGCATGCCACATTACCCAACTGGGAATATATTGCTGATAACCTTCAACTACATCACCTCTGAGCTCGTGCGTCTCAGAGAAGGGTGTTAAGCTAAGAGAATAAATTCTCCGCCACCAACAGAAACGTATTTGAAAGAAATCTACTTTATATCTCAATTTGCAATGTCAGACATACAATCCATACAAGTCTGTTCTGGGTTCGAACAGAACCGAAGGCACTTCCAAAGAAGTCCTTTCAATCCGGGTATTCACAATCCCGATTGGACTTCCCATCACTTAGGGAGTCTCTATACCGTTGCAACTCAGTGCAGAGACAATCGATAGGTCATCCTATCATTCTCGCAAATACCCGGTCTTCACCACCGGTCTTCAAATGCTATCCATAACGTCGAATCACATATTCGGAATGGGTTATATGACACAAAGGTCCTTTCCCGGCTAAACCGAATAGTGAGAGTCAATTAAAAACATGTGGATATGTCATTCACAAAAATTCACGAGTTCGATGTGGGTTTCGGATAACAGACTTAAATCCGATTCCCTGTCGTATCGAAATTTTAATGCTGTTTTTACGGATAACAGGGTTTTCACATCAATATAGAACAAATCAGAATCATAGGACAGTACATAGCAATCAACATCATACAAAGTCACAACCAGAACAGAAATATCAATACAGTGCACAACAATAGTAAATTATTCTCCAATGAGGTTTAAAATAAATTAATGATTAAATTTGGATAAATGAATAAAGTCTTGATTTACTCGATTTATTGTCTCATAATTAGTTATTTTAAATTAACCGCTAAATTTGTTTTGTCGATTTTAATTTATCTGAATAACAAATTCTCAATTTTTAAATTAATTTGAACACTTAATTGTTTATCAATCAGTTTTAATTTCAAATTGTATATCATTCTTAATTACTTTAAAATCATTTATTAATACAAATTACTTACTTTAGTTATCATTTGAAAATCTGCATTACATTTTAAAAATTAATTTATTGATACATTGAAATTTTAATGTAAATTGATTTTAATTCTGGTTTTAAATTTAATCGTTTGATTAAAGATTAATTAAACTCTTAAGAAAACATTGTTAACGACTTTTAACTTATAGTAAGTTTTTAACTTAACTTAAATCAATCTTATTTACATTGCGCCTTTAAATTACTTAAAATTGTAAATCTCTGGTTTTATTTGGCCTAACTCTATTTTTTTTTTACAATGAAACCCGAGCAAAATCCCTGGCAGTCTCGAATCATTCACAAATCTTCCCCGCATACCCTGTTTTCTTCTTCCTGTTCCTTTTTTTTTTCTTAAGTATAAAAACTCAAAACTACTGAACAGCTTCAGGTACACGCAAACGCCCTGATACTAGATCGTCCTCGTGCACGTGCACGCCACCTCGCCGCCGTTCTAGTGGCCATCGCGACCTCCAGCACGTCACATATCGATCCTACACTCGATAGCAACGATCGATTCGAAGCCAAAAACTCCAGAAGAAAATTTCGTCGTTCGTTCGAAAAACAGCGCTTAACCACCTTCAGAGAATCGTCTCGCCGCCGCCACGTGGAGCCACTGGTGGCCATGGATCTCCGGCCTTAGCTTCAACACATCACCACGGCCCTTTTCCCCCCGTGCGATTGTCCTGATTTCCACGACGACAACGAAACCCTCTCGTGAACAACAGCGAACCCATCCTACCCCAAAACCCTAAAATGGCCTTGGTTCGTTAATCTACACAATGAAAAAATATTTCGACAATTTTCATGAAATCGTCTATGGCCACGCAAGCTTCAATAAGAATCTTAACATCCAAATTTTGCTTGATGATTTAGAATCGATCAAAATGCAATTTTCGTTCAGCTTCGAACTGCTCAACGTATAGGCAATTAAAAATTTCCATTCTTGTCTTAAAAATCTCATTTTTCAGTGAGGATTCAAGATATGAACCTGAATTAGCATTTCATGACATTCGAGTTTAACCAATATATGACATGTTTACTGTAAAATCCATTTTTTTTCAACTATGTATCATTTTTCTTCTGAAATTTATTTTAAAATCATAGTTCATCTTTAAATACGTAAGTTTTATTTTGAGATCGAAGTCTAATAATGATCACATAATTAAAGATGAGGTTTTTGAATAAGTGTGGTACTATGAAAAGAAAGACAGGGATGGTTTCAATCATGACAGGCATTCCACTTTCAATCTTCTTCCACATGCAACAACACTAAAGTTTGGTTGACTGAATACTCAGTTTTCAATTTTAAAACAAAACAAGTTTACTCACCTGGCAAATGTTTTGAAACAGAGGCTATATGGGTTTTGAACTGCAGTTTAACTCCTCTCTGTTTATGCTTTTATCTTCTTTTTATTTTCTGTTTTACTCTCTTGAATGCTCTTGAATTTGTGAAGTATGATGTTTTCTTTTATTTCCTTTCAGCCATGCTATATTTTTGAACGAAAATAAAGCAACTACTATGGATCGTATATAGGAAAGATGGTGTGCAGGTGAAAGGATAGGATGAGTCTACTAAAGCAAGGCAAGTACAGGTTAAAAAATATAAAAGAACTAAACCATGCTTTGCTAATAAATGTTAGTGTGTGCTCTAATAGGATCGTGTACATGCAAGACAGTAAATGCATTAAATGAAGCATGTATTGTATGTTCATTTGCCCCCTTGCATACCTACAGCAATCTGCTTCTTTTTATTTTATTTTGTAAGTACAGTATATTTTTTTGTTTTTTTGTTTATTCACTTTCTATGCAACTTGTTTTGTTGACTTTGCTAAAATGAAAGTGTTTTGTTTTTTTTTTTCTTTTACAGTTTATATTTTTTTTCTTTTGTTATCTTGTTGTTTTATCTTTTGCTAAGTATTGTTTTGTTTTATATTTTATTCTTCTTTTATTTGTTTACTTTGTTTTCTTGTTTCACTTACAACACATATGCTGTTAACTTTCTTTTATATGTAAGTGTTGTTTTAACATTTAATTCACCACCTATTTTAATTTTATTACAAACATACATTTTTAAATTATATTTCTATTCAAGATTTAACTATTAATATTTAATTCATAACATATATTTTATTTTTAAAGCTCAAAACAATTTCTTGTTTTGTTACATAATTTTATTCATCATTTATTTATTTAAAACTAAAACTATCAATTATTTATTTAATTCCATATAACTTTGTAATATAAATTTTTGACAATAGTTTATTTTCTTTTGAAATTTTCCAATTTAAATTCAAAAGTTCAAACAATATAAAAAAATTTATATCCAAAATTTCCGGGATGTTACAGATGTGGTATAACCGCCTTAGTAAATATTCGGTAAAAGAAGGATACGAAAACAATCTCATTTGTCCATGTGTATTTATAAAGAAATCGGTAAAGGGATTTGCTATCCTAGCAGTTTATGTTGATGACGTAAATTTGATTGGGACTCCGGAAGAGATTGATGAAACAATAAACTATTTAAAGAAGGAATTTGAAATAAAAGATCTTGGCAAATCTAAGCACTGTCTCAGTCTACAGATTGAGCATAGTACTAATTACATATCAATCCATCAATCAAACTACATTGAGAAAATTCTAAAGCATTTTCAAATGGATAAAGCATATCCACTTAGTACGCCGACGGTTGTTAGATCTTTAGATATTAAAAAGGACCCTTACCGTCCAAAAGAAGAAGATGAGAATGTGCTTGGCCCGGAAGTGCCATATCTTAGTGCCATTGGTGCATTATTATATTTGGCCCAATGCACAAGACCAGATATTGCATTTTCAGTAAATCTTCTAGCAAGGTACAGTTCGGAACCAAAAAAAAGACACTGGAATGGTATACAACATATCATGATATATCTTCGTGGAACGACAAATTTGGGTTTGTTTTACTCTAACACAGGCAATAATCCAAATCTAGTTGGCTATGCTGATGCAGGTTACCTTTCTGACCCATATAAAGCAAGATCACAAACTGGATATGTGTTTAACAACAGCAATGGAGCAATTTCATGGCGATCTACAAAACAAACATTAGTAGCAACATCATCCAATCACTCTGAAATAATAGCACTACATGATGCAAGTAAAGAATGTATTTGGTTGAGATCACTAATTGAGCATATTCGAAAAAGCTATCAACTCCCATCAGTAACTGAAGGGTCAACAATTATTTATGAAGATAATGCAGCTTGCGTAGCTCAAATTCAAGCGGGCTACATTAAGGGTGATAGGACGAAACACATTTCTCCTAAATTTTTCTTCACACATGAGCTACAAAAGGATAATAAGATAGAAGTGAAACAAATCCGAACCCAAGAAAATCCGGCGGACCTATTCACAAAGGCGCTTCCAAAATCAACTTTTCAGAAGATGGTGTATAAAATTGGTATGCGTCGGCTGCATCAACAGACTAATTGAATAATGCGTTATAATTCAGGGGGAGCGTATGAAATACGCTATAATGTACTCTTTTTTCTTCACTAATATTTTTCCCACTGGGTTTTTATTAGTAAGGTTTTAATGAGGCATTATCTTGATCCAGAAGTATCAACCCTCATAGTAACATTATAAAATATATGTTACTTAAAGATGAAATCATATTGCACTCTTTTCCTTGTTTATTATTTTTTCCCACTAGGTTTTTCATAACAAGGTTTTTAATGAGGCAATTACTCTTATCATCTTTACATATGCATATTCAAGGGGGAGTGTTGTAATATATATTAATATAGGGATGAATATGCTAAATATGAAAGGGCATTTTTGTAATCTGCACTACATAAGGAGTCTATAAATATGGAGTTTGATTGTATTGTGATACCTATCTCTCAATTCAATAAAATTATTCTCCCTCTAATGGTCTCCATTCTATTTATTCTATAACACACACACACACACACACATATATATATTAGTTTTTAAAATATAGAGTTTTTTTATCCAATTTATTTTTAAGATATTTATTTTTGAATTTCAAATCAAAATTCCTTTTACAATCTATTTATATATACACATAAAACAAACACATATCTTATTTCTTTTGGAAAAATTCAAATTAGTTCACAAAATAATTCTAAAAATTATATTAATTACTAAATTAAATTTGGCTTAAAAACGGGATCGTTACATGAATCGATCGAAAACCCAAATCAACATCGACAACTTAAACAACATAATATATATATATATAACATTTTAATATTAATTTACAAATACACTTCCTCGCTCGATGATACAAGAATGGATTTCAAAACAAGGATAGAGATTCGAATTTGATGGACTCAAATCAAAGAGAATTTTTATTCGAAGATAGATTCGAAACAAAGATAAGATGATTAAATAACAAAATAGGAAGATGGATAGGTTTATTAAATCGCAGGCAACCTTAACCGGGTCAACCGAGACTTCAAGAATAAGATCGATGTAGAATTCCGAGGTAAGTTGACATTCAATCTCAGGAAATAGAATTCAGGCATAGCAGGAGATAGATAGCATCGTAGACCGATGATACAAAAATCTTCGGTTAATCAATGCTCGTTGTAAAGTAGTTTCACCCCTTTACAATCATTCGAAGATTGGCGAGATCACCGAGTTATTATAGAGATCATTCGAAGTGGAGTTATTGGATACCCCAAAATCAAGGAAGCACGAATAGAGGAAGACAAAAATGGAATTTGGAACCGAAGGGAATGTTCCAAAATTCAAAGGAAACCGAGTCAAGGAGGAAGAGATTCAAGCACGAACGAAAGTGATTTCGAAATCAAATTTACCCTATATGAAGAGAGTCAAAGAGGAATTTGGAATCAATACCTCATATAGTATCGTCGCCACCATCCTACTTCATTCTGGAATCTCCACCGCATACACGGTTGTTAAAGTGGTTTTCGGAATTGGCATAGAGCATGACAACTTCCGATCCCGGTCTCTTTAACAACCAACGTTATTATAACACCGCGGTCATTTCAAAATAGTTTATACTTGAAAACCAAAATATCTTTGCCATTTCAAAACCATATCAATACGATATCATTTCAATTTCAAAACCAAATACGACATCATTTCCATTTCAAATATATCCATTTCCAAAATCATAGCACTTTCAAAGTTATAACACCTTCGAAACCAAACACTTGAAATTATAACACTTTCAAAACATAATACTTTGAAATTCATAACTTTGAAAACATAACTTCCACCAGTTAAATAGTTTAGATATTAAAATAGTATATATAATAAAATAATTATAAAGTAAAATAGTTTATATAAAAGAGTTATAAGTTAAAATAGTTTATATTAAAATAGATTATATTAAAAATAGTTTATATTAAAATTATTTATATTGAAATAGTTTATATGAAAATAATTTATAAAGTAAAATATATAAATAGTTTTAAATAAAATTTAAAAATACTTTACATAATAAATCTCTTCCTTAAATTTCACAAATCAATTCCAAATTAAATCCAATTCAAAAATGCAAATTTAATCAAATCTCAAATCATCAATCTCAATTTCATTCAGTTCTCAATAAACCATTTCAAATTACATCGATTTCAAAACAGATTTGAACCCCAAAATAAACCATTTCAATATATTTCAAAGCTTTAAATATTCAACATTTCAAAACTAAATTGGATAATTCGTATATATATATATATATATTAAATTCACTTTACTACTTTTTAGTTTTGAAATATTTACTTAATAAATACAATATCCAATCAATTTCAAAACTGTCTTCTCAACCTTTATTTACTATATCATTATAACTCTATATTAAAATATAATTTAATAAATACTTAACCATATTATATTTTAAATAAATCAAACTTTATTATCATTTAACTTATCTTATATTAAAACAAACTTATACATAGCTTAAGATCAAGACTTTAACTATATAAAATAATATTTATATAATATCAAAAACCAATATTCATATAAACCATATATTTCATTCTAAAACCATAGAAATCATTTTCAAAATATTTATATATATACCAACGGTGTCTGTATATAGTTTTCTATCCTATGGTCAAGTGATACGGATATTTATTATTTCAATCCGTAATTCAAATTATATATGGGTATATATCATTTCAACCCGCAATCCCAAATTCAATTCAATTGAAAATCACTTGGGTCTATCATTTCAAGCCATAATGATTTTCTCCTATTCTACAGATCGTTCGGGTATGTAACATTTCAACCCATAGTGAACACTATACTAACAGGGAACTTGTAGAGTGATAATAGATATGATAATAATATAACATGCATATATCATTAATATAAATAACAGATTAATGGTGTCGGATGTCACATGTGAACTGATATAGATAACAACATATATATAACAATGTAAATAACTAATAGCAGCATATTTCAATTTGTCATTTCAATTGAAATCAAATTTAATAAACATAAGAACATTAATCATGAGTGATTTCTCACCTTTCGAGGCTAGAGAAGAACGAGAATCAGATGAGTTATGAATCGAAAGCAAAGCTATATTGAACGCGAATTTGACAAGTACAGCTGACAATAGAAATTAACGAAATCGAATTAGAACTAGATCGATGAAAATAATTGGTATAAGTGAATTGATATAGGTATAACATATAAAATCATATATATATATATATATATACAAAAATCATATTTTAAATTTCAAACATTTATTAATAAAATATATATATACATGTATTTCAAAACTCATTGTTTTAAATTTTAAAACACATAAAACAAAGTCTTTATATGTAAATTTAAAACCAAACAAGTGTATACTTATATATAAACTAGTTTATATAAACATACATTAAAGCCCATATTTGCATAAAAGAATAAATATACGGTCCAAACTGTACATGCTGTAACCCATGAAATGTAAATACATATGTATGGTCTCACATACTATCTATATACACACACCTTCTTTACAAAATTTAATACAAATAATATACGGGAAAACATAACAAAGCTGATAGCAGGTGTAACTTTCATTTGTTAGTATATATTTATGGAACAGACTAAGACAACTTATAGTATATATGTAAATATAAAATGCAAAACATCAAGCAACTTAGCTATGGGAACACCTTTATCGAATGTTTGTAATAATATATATATATATATATATATATATATATATATATATATATAACAATCGAAGTACCTTTATAATATATATACTATATATATAACACAGATGGAGCCAAATTCATATATAAGCAAAACAGAATTCATGCATACGCATATATATAACCAATATATAAGTATACATACATACATACATATATATATATACTCACCAAAATTCTACAGAAAGTTCATCCCCACAATACGTTGTTTGCGCCAAAATTGGTCACAAACCCCAAATAACGTGAAAGCACCAGTGTATGAATATAAATCAACAATATTCAGACACAAATCACAGATCTCAGCAATTAACAAGCAGCATTCCAAAAGTAATGAACAAAGACACAAGTTTTTATAGTGGTTCGGCTATCTCCGGCCTACGTCCACTCCAAAGTTTTATCCTTTTATTGATTATCCTTCCTGGTTACAAGTGATTACAGCAATTACAAGTCCAAATTCGAAATAAGTAGTAGAGATGATGGTGTAGAGTGATCCTGGCAGCGTCCGGGCGTGCTTCCTTTCTTCAAATTCTCCGACCCCTTTTCTGAATGACCAGGGGGTCTATTTATATGTGTAGGAGGCTGATATTTCTCCTAAAATCTGGGAAGACCGCTTCAGGCGCGTGAGGGGGCCCACTTGCCCGAAATCTGGAGTTTCGGGCCCACATTGGGATCGATTCGACCCTTGGTTCGAATCGATCAAGAAATTGTCCAATTGAGCTGAAAATTGGTGAGAACATTCTTCAACATGTATGTAAGCTCCTGTAAAAATCTCATAGCATTTGGATCAACGGTTTGGAAGATATGATGGATTCAAGTTCAAAGTTCCGTGTGTTCTGCCTGGTTCGAACCCATGCTTCGAACCCACCTCCTTCGAATCCATCTTGTTCGAATCGATCAGAACAAGCCATCGTTGATCGATATGAATTTGTCTCTATAGAGTGGATTCAAAGACAGTGACCAGATGGAGTCGAAGTTCCTATAATTCCATGGATTCGAAGTAGAGTGTACACGTATGGATTCGAAGTACTGCAAGGCGATGGATACGAACGAAGTTGTACCTGTTGGATACGAAACCACTAAGCTGTGTCCATGTTGATCGATACGAACTGTATCGATTTGAAGCACTCCTCCCTGCTCCCTCTCCTGATCGATGCGAAGTACTTGGATTCGAATAAACCATTGCATGCTTGTTTAACAACTTGGGCATGTTGCCATCGAGTCGAACCTGTAACTTGATCGATACAAACACTATCAAGTCGAGTCTATACCATCGATGCGAACCACCATGGATTCGAACCAGCATCCATCTATTCGAACCATCATGGATTCGAACCTTCTCATACATACATACAATAATCCATTCATATCTCCTTCATACGAACTCCGATTGACCTGAAACTTGAAACATAGCCTCTCTTAATCCTTATCATCATCCCCAATTAATTTCGTCCTGATCGGAGTTTAACCAAATTTTGATGATATCGACCGTAGCCATGACTCTAACAGATCTCCAATCCTGATATCCATCAGTCCTCCTCCATTTGTTGATATTCCAGTTTTAGCCGAAAAGTGGGATAACACTTTGCCCCCCAAAACATGCCTTGTGATAACAAGGCGTGTTTTGAATAGTCCCGAATCCAGTATCCGAAGTCCATAGCCAATTCCAATTCCATACGAACTCGGTAGTCGAGTTTGAATCCATCTTTATCCAATAGCCAATAACCGAATCCAGAACCTCTCTGGGTAGATATCCAAATTCATAACCTGTCCAAGTTCTCACCAAGCGCGATCCGCACTCGATGACCGTGGTCCAGTGTCCCTGGACGTTGAACTAACCTCTCCGGGTTCTTGCCAAGCGCAATCCATACTCGATGACCGTGGTCCAGTGTCCCTGGACGTTGAACTAACCTCTCCGGGTTCTTGCCAAGCGTAATCCACACTTGACGACCATGGTCCAGTGTCCCTGGGCGTGAATAATGCCGTGGCTTAAGTCCTAAGCCGAATCCTGGTCTCTCCGGACCCTTGCTGAGCATAGTCCATACTCAACGACCTGAAAATAATGAGCGATGATATAGGGCCTAAGTCCTAGGCCGAATCCTGTTCACTCCGAACCCTTGCCGAGCATAGTCCATACTCGACGACCTGAATGAGTCACTTTACCGCGTTCGGGTAAAATGACTCACCCCTTGCCAGGCACAGTCCGTACCTGACGACCGTTTATCAAAAATCAGATAAAAAACCAATCAAATCCAATCCAAATCCAAATCCAAATCCGAAATCCAAACCAAAGCCAGAAAATCAGAAATCCAAACAGCATCCAAAAAACAAGCATCCAAATCAGAAAGCAAATAAAACCAGGAGTTCAATCCAAACTCCGAAACCAAACCAGAAAAAACGAATGTCTGAAATCCAAAACAATAAAAACAGATTTCATAAACCATAGCTTCACGATTTATCATCATTCAGAGCATGCCTAGGGGCTATCTCCGGTCCCATACATGTGTAAATGGTTTAGTCGCTTGCTGATGGTTTGCTACTTATTTCATATTATCCAGGTTAATGGATAACCAATCGACCATCATCCCTGGGCCTCACATCATCACGGTGTGAGGTTGATGGTGGTTGCTCCTGCTCCACTGCTGTATTCCGTGCTCCGACATACTGCCTCAGTTGTCCATTCCTTACATGTTCCTCAATTATATCCTTCAGATGCCTGCAGCTGTTGGTGTCATGTACGTCTAAGTCATGGAAAAGACAATGCCTTCCTGATGCCCTTTCCCGTTCAGATGGTTCTCTCCTAGCCGGTCTTCGGTATGGAAGGCGATCTCGGGTATCCATGTATACCCGTTCCAGCGTCTCGTTTAATCCTGTGTAAGTGGAGAACTTTGGATCCTTCCACCGCTTCCTTGCATTTCCAGAATCATCATCAAGCTTTCTTTTTCCCTTGTCCTTACTCGAGCTTCCATTGGATGGCCCTTCATCCTTAGCCGCATTCACTTCTTTTAACTTTAAATCCATACTTGCATCTTCTTGTCGAAGGAACCTTTCAGCTTCGTGAAAGAATTCATCGATATCCTGAGGTGGGTCTCGTACTAGAGATATCTTAAAATCTGAACCCTCTCTGACTCCTGATACTACCGCCATCAGCACCATCGATGGATCCGGCCAATCCACTGAAGTAACTGCCGCATTGAATCGTGTTAGGAAAGCTCTAAGCGATTCGTCCGTCCTTTGCTTTACCGATGTCAATGTCATCACGTTCTTCGGTCTCTTGATATGAACCCGGAATTGTCCCAAAACTTATCCACCAATTCTCTCCAAGTCCTGATAGATCCTTCTCCTAGTTGCCTGAACCACATCGCAGCCTGATTTTTCAAAAATAAAGGGAAGCATCGGGCCATCACCTCTTCCGATGCCCCCAGTACCTCCATGTGTCTGGTGTATCTCATTAAATGATCAGTTGGGTCTATCTCGCCATCATACGAATCCACGCTAGGCAGCTTGAATTTGGGTGGATTATGAGCTGCCTTGATCTCTTGAGTAAACGGACTCTTGTTTACTCCTTCCAGGTCTCTACTGGCCAAACCTTTACGCATCGTTCTTCTAATAATTTCCACTAATCCAGCATTGTCCGCCAAAGGTTGCCCCCCATGTCCTTGAGGGAACTCCGGTACATATTCCTCGTATGGCTCATTAGCTGCGATGTTGGACCTAACCTGTTGAACTCCTTCCAAAGGTCCTCCTGCGTTAGATCCTGTGGGCCTGCCCCCAAGCCTCTGTCGATTGCCTTCCAATTCAGAGTTCTGTCCTTCGTTGGGTTCCATGGCTCTAGCTCTTTGTTCCACATTAACAGCTGCTGTGGCTGGTCCTAAGTTCTGCATCCCTATAGCTCTCATCTGTTCGAAGAAAGTCTGCATCATCTCCTGTTGATTCTTTAGCAACCTCTCTTGTAATGAATTTGCCATAGCTTCCATTTCGTCTCTAGTTATGTAGATGGAAGCTTGTCCTTCTCCAGCACCGGAGGATGCCTCTTGGCTTCCTCCTTGTTGGCTTCTATCAGCTCTCTGTCTTGTTTGTCGAGTCATCGTTTTTGAATCTGAATCTTCCAAGCTTTTCAAATCTGAACTTCAATCCGACGTAGCGGGTGCTAGTCCTTCTCAGTGAAAGCACCAAAGTGTTTGCGCCAAAATTGGTCACAAACCCCAAATAACGTGAAAGCACCAGTGTATGAATATAAATCAACAATATTCAGACACAAATCACAGATCTCAGCAATTAACAAGCAGCAATCCAAAAGTAATGAACAAAGACACAAGTTTTTATAGTGGTTCGGCTATCTCCGGCCTACGTCCACTCCAAAGTTTTATCCTTTTATTGATTATCCTTCCTGGTTACAAGTGATTACAGCAATTACAAGTCCAAATTCGAAATAAGTAGTAGAGATGATGGTGTAGAGTGATCCTGGCAGCGTCCGGGCGTGCTTCCTTTCTTCAAATTCTCCGACCCCTTTTCTGAATGACCAGGGGGTCTATTTATAGGTGTAGGAGGCTGATATTTCTCCTAAAATCTGGGAAGACTGCTTCAAGCGCGTGAGGGGGCCCACTTGCCCGAAATCTGGAGTTTCGGGCCCACATTGGGATCGATTCGACCCTTGGTTCGAATCGATCAAGAAATTGTCCAATTGAGCTGAAAATTGGTGAGAACATTCTTCAACATGTATGTAAGCTCCTGTAAAAATCTCATAGCATTTGGATCAACGGTTTGGAAGATATGATCGATTCAAGTTCAAAGTTCCGTGTGTTCTGCTTGGTTCGAAACCATGCTTCGAACCAACCTCCTTCGAATCCATCTTGTTCGAATCGATCAGAACAAGCCATCGTTGATCGATATGAATTTGTCTCTATAGAGTGGATTCAAAGACAGTGACCAGATGGAGTCGAAGTTCCTATAACTCCATGGATTCGAAGTAGAGTGTACACGTATGGATTCGAAGTACTGCAAGGCGATGGATACGAACGAAGTTGTACCTGTTGGATACGAAACCACTAAGCTGTGTCCATGTTGATCGATACGAACTGTATCGATTCGAAGCACTCCTCCCTACTCCCTCTCTTGATCGATGCGAAGTACTTGGATTCGAATAAACCATTGCATGCTTGTTTAACAACTTGGGCATGTTGCCATCGAGTCGAACCTGTAACTTGATCGATACAAACACTATCGAGTCGAGTCTATACCATCGATGCGAACCACCATGGATTCGAACCAGCATCCATCGATTCGAACCATCATGGATTCGAACCTTCTCATACATACATACAATAATCCATTCATATCTCCTACATACGAACTCCGATTGACCTGAAACTTGAAACATAGCCTCTCTTAATCCTTATCATCATCCCCAATTAATTTCGTCCTGATCGGAGTTTAACCAAATTTTGATGATATCGACCGTAGCCATGACTCCAACAGATCTCCAATCCTGATATCCATCAGTCCTCGTCCATTTGTTGATATTCCAGTTTTAGCCGAAAAGTGGGATAACATACGTATTAATAAATAATATATATATTACCCTTATATTCCATACCTATATATATATATATATATATGAAAATAAAATACATCAAATAATATAGTTTATATTTATAACATAGAAAATATATTGATAAAACCATTACATTGCACGAAAACTATTACATGAAAATATATAGTTATTTCCAAAACCAGCTCATATACCACTTATATATACACTTACAGATAAAAATCAATAAACTTACACTTAAATTTTTACACTGTAACAAATGTATATATGTGCGTGGCTATAAATATATATGTAAACATTAGTTATAATAAACTTCTTAACTAATTGTATAATATATATATATATATATATATATATATATATATATCTAAAATGTTTCAAACAATATATGATAAAACGAGTTATAAACCTGTATAAAAACATGTGCAACACCGTTTACATAAAACTTTCCAATACTGACTTATACTTTATATATATATATATATATATATATATATCTAAAATATATATATATATATATATATATTAAATTAAGTATGCTTATGTAAACTACACTATGCATAAAGTTTTAGAAATGTAATTTTTCTTTTACAGATTTACCTACTAAAACAAAACAAAATAAACTATACATACATATATATATATATATATATATATATGAACTATAAGAAATTTGATTTTTAGTGGCGCTCAAAAAACGCTACAAAAAGTTTTGGTGGCGTTTTGATAAACGCCGCTAGAAAACATGGGAGTAAAAATCCATGATTTTTTGTTGCATTTATTTTAACGCCGCTATAAATGAATTTTTGGTAGCGTTTTTTAAACGTTACTAAAGATCTTTTTTACAGCGTTTAAGAAACGCCACCGAAACCATTTACTATCTTATTTTTTTGTTGCACTTATTATTATTTTTTGTAGCGTTTTTTGAACACCACGGAGATTATACAATAACGTAATATATAAACACATACACATTCAAAAATAACACATATAATGAACCACAATAACACAAACAAAAGCAATTACATAATCACCACTATATCATAACATTGGTGTCAAGACAAAAGGTTAACCATACGTTTACACAACCAAACTATCATAAACAGTTTCATAATAGTACATGCAGCTAAAGTAGTGCTGCTACCATACATACTAGTTTCATAATAGTTTCATAATAGTTTTAATCAACCTAACTACATACATGTGCTGCTACCATACCAAAAACCAGTACTGCTGCTTGAATTCTTCACAAACGTTTATCTACCTGTAAGCAATAATAATCATGTTACTAAATATTTGTGAGGTGAAGGTATCAAAGATCAAAAATGGACAAATATAGAATTCCTTAGACTGCAATACTTCAAACAAATATGCCTCTTGCGTATTAACCACTGATGTGAGCACATTGTAATCGTCCAACAACTTTTACATCATATTTGTGAAGTCAGTGCACTAGACTTGCCATACGACAACCATGCACTCCATTCAAAACAGCAAGTTCACCTGATAACATCCCCATTTCCTTCCTTCATTCCCTCTGCTTGTACAAAAATGGACATCATACCATGAAAATGAGATTCAAACATAAGATCGCCGAAAGAAAGTCAATATCCAAATCTTGTACCAATCTATTGTACCAACAAAATAAGAAACACATGTAAATTTATCCACGAGTAAAGATGGGACAATGAATAATTAAGAACAACAGAAACTAACAAATAGTTCATCACAAGAGCGGATAAAGACGGGACAATGAAAGTCAATGACTTTGTAATGCTACATGGTTTTACTGGGTTTATCATGCTTAACGCTTAAATTATAAAACTAAAATTGAGGAAGTATATTACCTTATGTTCTTCCACCTCATGTTGACTATCTCTCCATCAGCTTGCCATCTAATCTGTCACGCAAAAACTCTAGGCATAGTAAACGTATAAGCTCCAAC
The DNA here is from genome assembly GCA_030765085.1 of Allium cepa. NCBI lineage: Eukaryota > Viridiplantae > Streptophyta > Magnoliopsida > Asparagales > Amaryllidaceae > Allium > Allium cepa. The sequence goes on along the minus strand of CM060931.1, from coordinate 55,542,417 downwards.
TATAGTAAACTTGGCCAACCATCTGGTCAGACTGGTATGAATAGAATTTTCCAAGTTGCTTATTTCCACCATACCAGCCTTAACATTCTGCCCTATTCTCAAAGTTCAACATCATTGAAGAATTTAAAAATTCCAGGCTACATATGGAAATGATTCAATTTATAAAAGACTTTATTTAGGACCTAACACATGTGATTATCAATCTTGTATACGTGTATATCTCAAGAAAATAAACAAATTAACGGGTATTGAGTACATTTTTTAGAATATGTCATAAGAATTCACTCATATAAATAGCTGCATCTAAAACATAGTTTTTGTTATGTGTTTATGAATCTGCAGTTACTCCTAACTTCGCCTCTCACTGCATCAAAAAAATCTATTCATTATATTGAAGACATGAACGACAAACATAAAATTCAATGGATGGTATTGCTTCTCATTATTTTTCAGGTATTCAAGGAAGAACTAAAGTAATGCAGGTAAATTTAAGTCTCTTTAATGATACGGATTTTCCTTATATTTCAAATAAAGAGAGTTACGAGTTAGCTAAATAAATAATTGACATTGAAATAAGAGAATATTTGTTCACCATGAATACTCACAGCTATGGTGGTCCTGATGGATTCAATGCATTCTCCTTTATCAACTATCAAGCATTATCTCAAAAGATCTTTTGAAAGAAATACATCACTTCTTCAATACTAGTATTATTTTGGGTGGAATTAATGCTAGCAATATTGCCTTCATTCCCAAAACTGATCATCTAATGAAATGAAGTGATCTTAGAATATTAGTTGTTGTAATGTAATTTACAGATGCGTCTCCAAAGAAATAACTACAAGATTAAAGAAATTGCTTTAGAGAATTATCATACCAAATCAATACTCATGTACATAAGTGACAACATTCTTTTAACTCAAGAAATCATAAAAGGCTATGCTAGAGCTATTATTTCTCCAAGATTCATGGAAAAATCAGGTATACACAAAGCTTTTTATTCTAATCAGTGGGCTTCTATAGTTGCTAATTTTCCAAAATAACTCTCACATCCCCTTCGTCACTTGGATTTATGCATCCATATCCTCCCCTACTTACTTTACCACTATGAATTGAGCCACTCATAAGTAATTTCAGAGGCACACCAGGAATCAGATAGGGTGTCTAGTGTTCCTGTTTATCACTAAGGGGATGCTAAATAAACAATTTCAACTACACCCAATGTGCAAGGATCAATCGATTACAAGCTTGAGTTTTTTTGATGACATTGTAATCTTCGCTAAACTATATGTCAAATTTGCAGACACGTCAATAGAAACGCTTGAAGCATTCGACAATGTTTCTAGTCTTAAATATATAGAGACAATTCGAGCATCATGATTGTTGGTATACTCAAGCAACTAAGATTTCTTTACTACTTCACTCAAACTTCACATAACGCTACTTACTTAGGTGTGCCACTTATTACTGCTTAGATCACAGTAGCTTAGTGTATTCCTTTCTACAAAATAATTACCAAGAAACTCATAACCCGGCCCAATAACCAAATTTCTCAAGTAGGGAGACATACTAACATTACCTCTGTTGCAAGATCCATTATAAAATACTGTCAACACTTTATTACACGCATTAAACCGTTAAACATGGCTAAAAGTTCTTTCAATCACTACATTTGGCTTAGTGACCCCAAATTTAAGAAACTAATTCCAATTTATATGAATGTATCCATTCATATTTGGTGTTACATATGATCAATTAATAAGGTCTGAGCCTAATTGAAGTAGAAACCTATACATATGTATAAAATTACAAATTTTTAATTTTAAAATTAAAAGAGGAAATGCCAGGATCAACAGGACAGATACCAATTTTTATTTTAATTATATAACAGAACCGTGAAACATACATAAAACATATGTAGGTTCTTGCATTACTTTTCTATCGATAACTTACCTCAGTAGTTGTGCAAGTTATTCGCCGCTTTTAGTGCTTAGATTGCTCCAATAGCAGTATTTGAGGATCACTTGCCACGCTCAACACTCTAGCAACCACTGTCCTTACCTTCGCACTTTAGACCTGCAGCATTCAGTAGTGTTCACTCCTTCTTGATGGACTGAATCTTTGCATTCCAGTCCTGCAACATGTTCTCGTACCTTCTCTCACTCCTTACAAATATTGCACTTCAGATCTACACTTCAAATGCACTCTTTCACTTCCTTGTACGTTTCTTCCATATCAATAGCTCTACACAGTTCTTCTGACATATGCATCGCTGAATATCTTCACACTTCCTTATACATTTCCAAACCTGTGTGTTTGCACAAAAAATGGGCAAACACCTCCAAGTCGTATGATTTAGTTGATTTTATGCTGTTCTTAATGATTTGGGCGATTTATGCAAATATGTAAAAAGCAGGGACTAAACTATAAAAGACACGTAGATTTATAGTGGTTCGGCCAGAACGTGCCTACGTCCACTTTATATGTTATTCTCCTTTTTCTATTCAGATTACAAGTACAAATCTTTGATTACAAGTGTATGAAAGTTGTTTGAAAGTTCTATCCGTGCTTGAGCTCTCAAACTTGTCTGCCATTGTTGTACCCCTACCCCTCTATTTATAGAGTGAGGCTGGGGGTAGGGGTCTTGGATGTATATAGCTGCTGGTGGGCCTGGGCTGATGCAATCTGGCCTGGCAATGTTGGTTCGGTAGTGCTTTGGTTCGGTAGTGGATGGAGGTGTGGGTTGGTTCGGTAGTAGATGGAATGTTGTTTGGACCGGTAGTAGGTGGAGTGTGGGTTGGTTTGGTAGTAGATGGAATGTTGTTTGGACCGGTAGTAGGTGGAGTGTGGGTTGGTTCGGTAGTAGATGGAATGTTGTTTGGACCGGTAGTAGGTGGAATGTTGTTTGGACCGGTAGTAGGTGGGGTGTGGGTTGGTTCGGTAGCCCCGGTCCGGTGGTGAGTAGGTTGATTTCTGGTCCGGTAGTTGATGGTTTGGTAGTGAGTGGATTTGATTCGGTCCGGTAGTAGGTGGAATGTATTGATTCGGCAGTGCCTTGCTAGCTTTTGGCTCGGGGGTGTCTTCCCTTCCTCTGGTTCGGTGATGCTTTCCTTTCCCTGGTTCGGTGATGCTTTCCTTTCCCTGGTTCGGTGGTGGTGAAAACGCCCCTAACATTTGCCCCCCAAAGTGGGGCATATGCCAGCATATGTCTTGCTTTGTTTTAGCTTGGACATTCTTATCCGGTCCTGTTTGCCGAACCAATTGGTCCGGTTATTTATATTTTCCTATAAGTATGGTCTTCATGTCTCTGTTCATCCTTTATCGTTTTGAGATAGCCGAATCAATCGAGTACTGAATCAACCAAGTACCGAATCAAATCTTACTACCGGACCAAGTGAGTTTTCTTCTACCGAATGAGTTCTTATGATGGGACTGCCGAATGAGTTCTTATGATGGGACTACCGAATGAAACTTATGATGGATGAGTACCGAATGGGCACTTAGACTCGAATTACCGAATGGGGTTTTGGGAGTGCGAGGGCCGAATGGATCCGTAGACTCACACTACCGAATTGAATTTTGGGAGTGTGAGTTCCGAATGGATTCTCGGACTCGTACTACCGAATGAAACTTGGTGTCTTGAATTATGAATGAAATTCCAGGCTGTACGTACTCGCTTGTATATTTCCCTCGTTCTAACGGCATGCTTTTTTGTGTTTGCAGATAAATGTCTCATAAAGTGGAAACTCGATCAGATAAAAAGAAATCCAAGGACAGAGAAGAGCCTTCCACAGTGCCCCCAGATCAGTCCGGACTGAGACGTCATGGACCCACCCCGAGATCACTACTAGATGGGTACGGCCCTCAGGAGATCTTGAACTCGCCACCTGACTGCTTTCCTAGCTCCCTTAAAGAGGAACAGCTCGATGTTATATCTCGTTCTTTCGGGATTGACAGAGCATACATGGTGCTGCCAGGGAATGGAGTTATGCCGTACGACGCTCCTGAAGGATACTTTGCTTATAGCAGATACCATTGTATGTGTGGGGCCATTCCCCCGATCAATGCCTGGATAGTCAGCTTCATTACCTACTTGAAGGTGGCCCCTTTCCAGCTTCAGCCGAATTCTTATGCTATCTTGGTGAGTCTATTCATCAGTTTCCAGAGAAAATACGGGCGTCTCCCTTCCAACCGGGAGATCCGGTATTTGTATAACTTGAGAGGCTATAAGAAGGGGTCTCCATACATCAGCTTGGAATCGGCCGTGTCCTTCAAGCCGGTCCTGGACTTATATTCGAAGTTCAGCATGTTCAAGAAAGAATGGTTTTTTGTCAAGGATGACTCTGTTTCTATCCGTCGCTTCACCTCTGGCTGTAAGTTGAAGCTTATTTACAATTTCTGTTCTGACTGCAATGCTTCTTCTTATGTGTTTTTATTTCTTGCTAGCGACAGGTGGCTTTGCGGTCGTGGAGAACGATCGCCTGGTTCAGATGGCTGCGGAAATAGAAGCCATTTCAGGAAGGGAGAGGTCAGCTTCTTACCTGATCAGGAATGCTACTCTTCTACAGCACAACTTGATTCTACCACGTCAGTCTGTGGTCAAGCAGAGAGACACAGCCGAGGAGAGGGCTGCCAAGGCTAAAGGAGGGGCTGCGGCGAAGAGCAGCAAGAGGAAACCCTTCTCGATACATCCGGTCGCCGGGGGGAAGAAGCTCAAGAAATCCGATGGACCCTCCCCCAGCACATGTCCAGATGTTCCGGAGGAGGAAAACGTGGAGGTGGAAAAAGGCGAGGATGAAGGAGGTGAGGTGGAGAGCGGAAGTGGTAGAGAAGGTGATGGTGGTCGTCACGGCGATGATGGTGGCGAAGGACAGAGCAGTGATGGCACCGGGGCTTTGTCCTCTGGGCAAGCAGGTGAGATCCAAGAGTGGACAGATGAGGCTCTCCGCCAAGCTTTTGAGGGGTTGGAGGAAGGATCGGCCTTGGTGGAGAAGGCGAAGAAGGCTGACAAGGCTGGGACTGGTGCCGATCCATCTTCTAAGAGCCTTTCAGCTAGGGCAACTCCGGCGATTCAAGGTGAATTTTTGACTCCTCTTTACTCTTCTTAACTTAATATGTTTCTTGAATTATAGTTCCATGCATGCTTGTAACACTTGGTTTTTATTCCAGGAACGGGTAAGGTGGCCAAGACATCAGACATTCGGCACCGTCTCGAACAATTCAAATTCCTCAAAGCTTCCACTAAACTAAAGCCTCCGACCAACCGTTCCGGAGACGTAGTCGGCTACCATCCTCTTCTTGGGGTTATTGAAAAGGATATTCAAAAGAAGAAGAGGAGTCGCTCCTTATTCGAACCTTCACTTGGTCCTCAGCCCTCGACCCAGCCTCTTCAGGATATCACGGAGGAGGATACTGAGTTCATACCCTCTCCGCATCCGTTTGAAAATCCTACCATTACTCAGATTGATCGTCCCGGCTTGGCTCGTAATCCATTTGCGGGTCATCCTGATCTAGATCCAAGCTCTCATGATATTTCCTTCGACGAGGTTACTGGTGAGCACCTTCTCCCTCGCAATCCTATGGTAAGGGTGCTTGATGAGGCTAAGTCCCTGGACCTTGATTTGCTCACTACTCGGATTGTAACTATGGGGGACGAAGCTAAGGCAAACATCGACCGGGTTGCTGAGGAGACCAGGAAGTTGATGGGGCATCATGCCGGACTGGTCAAGGCCGGGGAGGAAATTGGGAGTGCTAACATAAGATTGCGATTAGTGGTTTCCGACCAGGCCAAGCAACTCGCCGATCAGGCCATCCAGATCTCTCAGCATGAGGCTGCCTCCAGACGACTAAAGAAAACCATGGAAGAGGCTAGCAGAGCTGAGCTGCGGAAAATGGAGGCTACCTGCAAGGAACGGATCGATATGGCCATTGCAACGGTGGATGACGTTCGGAAAGCGGATCTCAAGCGGGTGGAGGAGTTATCCGGGAAGCTTGAAGCCGCAGAACTTGCTCAAGCCAAGCTAAAGGAGGAGATGGAGACGATGAGGAAATCCCTTCAGGCTGACTGCTCGCGATACCGATCGGAGAGGGATGCTGCCGTTGCAAGGTTGTTGGCTTCTGAGGTCCGAATGAGGGAGTTCGAGGAGAACGAGGGGATGATGGATGAGATGCTCCAGGACATGTACTTCCGTACTTGGAAGCAGGGAAGCTTATCCTGGATGGATGACTATCCCCGGGTCATGGCCAGGATTATCTCCGGGCTCTGGAGGAGGCCAAGGCTGATGCGGATAAGGAAGGTGGTGTAGCCTTCAGGATGGATGTAGTTACAGCCTAGTTTACCGAGGAGGAGAAAGTGGTGGTGAAGGAGGGTATGCGGCTGCTTACCGCTGAGGAGGTAGGTGTGCAGTTGGAGGATGATAATCAAGGAACAGATGCTGGTAAGTCTTCCCTTTTAGTCTTTTCGTAACTTGATTGGTTATTGTTCGTGACTATTTAATGGATCCTTTTCTGAATTGGACAGGTGGGACCTCTGGAGCACCAACAACCTCCGGTCAAAATGTTGAGAGTTTCGATCCAGCGGTTAAGTAGATCTTGGAGGGCCAGCAGGACTGAGGCGATGCCCCGACTTCTGGAAGGCCAGCAGGACTGAGACGAAGCCCCGACTTCTTGACTTGACCTGGACATATTTTGGTTTACTTGACATTGCTGTCTATGTTAGTCCGAAACATTAATGTAACTTGTAATTATATTATTCGTAATGAACGACTTTATTTCTTAACATGTAACTTAAGCTGGTTCTGTTATATTTAAATGCTTTTGTTATCTTGATGTTTTGCATAAGAAATATAGCTGTGTACATGCATGTGATTCAATCGTGTTTGATGCTAAGCTCTTGCTTAAAATATAATTTCATGTCTCGCAATGTTAGTGTGATGTGTGAATAAATTATAGCTACATGTTTATGTACAAGAGAAGAAAGTACCGCCCTTCATGTTTTAGTTGTAGATGGTAGCTTTGAATGTCTTGTGTGACTGAGTATGGAATGCAGCCGAGTGTCCTGTCATCTAGCTGTGAGTTCTTATTCTCATTAGTGAGTGTCTCCTATTTTGTGTCCTGTGCTTTAGGTATCGTTACAGAGGATAGGAGGAAAGTTTTTAAATAAAATGGAAATATAAGAAATAGTAAAACTTCCAATCACGGAAGGCCGTCGATATGCTTAAGTTCGTGGCAAACGGGTTTTGTAGTCACTTTCCCTAGCTGTGGGTCTTGGAGACATTTGTCACCCATCTTATGCCTCCGCGGAGAGTTTATCTTTTTTACCACAGCCGTACTTAAGACATATCGGAGCCGAGATCGCGCACAGTAACTACCCGGGCCATTATGGCCCGTAATCGTGGGTATTATTCGATTTACTGTGGCCGGCTAGCGTGGGTGCCGATCGTCAACCGTGAACTACCCCTGGCTGGCCACACCTTATGTTAGGGCTTAAAGTAGGTTCACAGTTGCCGGCGAGCCGAACGCCGTAATGAGCTGCTTCGGCTATAGTCGGCCTTCTCGGTGGCTTATAATCGGCCCATTACAGTTGGCTTTAAGGGCCGTCGCGAGCAATGAGTTAACCCGCAGCAAAGGGATGCTGGAGCAAAAGTGTCTCATTGGCGAGGGCATAGATTCGCATAGTACCTGTTAGGTCTTGTCCAGGTCAGGTTGCGTCGTGATGTGTCTTGAATGGAGATGCCATTACATAGGATTTTATTCAACAAAAAAGGATAAGTTAACAAGCAGCCAAGATATAAAGGAACAAGTTAAAAAGAGACAAGTTTTTTAAAGTGGTTCGGCACGGAAATGCCTACGTCCACTGATTCTCTTTGTTAATTCACTTCATATGGGCAGTACAAGTTAAGAAAAGTATCGACGAAGGTGTTGGATGTTCCATGCCCTCTTGAACACCTCTCCGTCCACTGTTGACAAAATATAAGCTCCGTTGTGGAGATCTTTATGAATTATATAGGGTCCGTCCCATATTGGATCTAGCGCTCCGGGGCGCGGGAAGATCCGTTTGAGGACAAGATCTCCTTCTTGTAAGCTGCGGTGCTTGACTTTGGAGTTGTATTGCGTTGCCACTTTTTGCTTGTGAGTTGCCGCTTTGAGTGCTGCATCATTTCTTCTCTCTTCAATTAGATCCAAAGACATGTGGAGGAGTTCTTCGTTCTCTTCTGGGTTGTAGTGGATCCTACGGTGGGAAGGCACTACAGTTTCAACTGGGAGCATGGCCTCCGATCCGTATGCCAAAGAGAAAGGAGTATGCCCTGTTGATGTTCTGTGAGATGTGCGGTAGGCCCAAAGTGCCGTAGGAAGTTCATCCTCCCAAGCGCCTTTTGACTTTTCAAGTTTCTTTTTGATTAGAGTTTTGAGAATTTTGTTGACAGCTTCGACTTGTCCGTTTGCTTGGGGATAAGCTACAGATGAGAAGCTTTTGTGAATTCCGTGCTCTTGGCACCGGTCGGTGAATTCCCCGCTGTCAAACTGAAGTCCGTTGTCTGATATGATTTTGAGTGGGACTCCGTACCTGCATAGAACATTTTTGATCAAGAAGTTAATAACTTTTGCCGAAGATATTTTATTCAGAGGTTCCGCTTCCACCCATTTGGTGAAATAGTCGACTGCCACTATAGCATATTTGGCTCCGCCTCGGCCCATCGGCAGTTCGCCAATCAAGTCAATTCCCCATACTGCAAAGGGCCAAGGGTTGGTCATTTGAGTAATCTCATTTGTTGGTAGTCGAGGAATCTTAGCAAACTTCTGACATCTGTCACATTTTCTGACGAAGTCTAAGGCGTCTTTGTTCAAGGTGGGCCAGAAATATCCATATCGGAGTATCTTCTTTGCCAGAGTCTGCCCTCAAGTGTGATCTCTGCAACCTCCTTAATGGATGTTGGATAAGATTTCTTTGGCTTCCCTCCTAGCGACACACCTTAATAAGGGGTTAGAGAAGCCGCACCGATATAGGACGCCTTCTTGTATTGTGTAGCGAGAAGCTTTCCTCAAGATTTTCGGATGGGAGTCATCCACGTTTCTCCTTCGATTGCAGCTATCATATTCACTTGCTAGAAACTCGAGGCTAGTTGCTTTGAGATGGCTGTTGTCCCGGAAACAGAGCCGTCTTTCATGCTAGCTTGCTTTGCCAGCTCGTCGGCCTCTTGGTTCTCTTCTCGAGGAATGTGTTTGATCAAATAGTGATCCAATTGATCGAGTAGCAGCTTGGTCTTCCTCAGATATGCTGTGAGTCGTTCTCCACGAGTCTGAAATTCTCCTAGAACTTGATTTACAATAAGTTGAGAATCACTATGAAGACATAAAGAACGGACTCCAATCTCTAAGGCAAGTTCTAAACCCGCTATTACTGCTTCGTATTCTGCATCGTTGTTGGTGGCGGCGAATTCCAACCTTAGAGCATAGTGCAGCTTCCTTCCCCTGGGGGTGATTATCACAATACCTGCTCCCGAGCCTTGCTCGTTTGATGCTCCATCCACGAAGAGATTCCACTTGATGTCTTCTGCTATTTCAGATTGCTCCTTACCTTCGTTGGTAGTAAATTCGGCAATGAAATCGGCCATGGCTTGTCCCTTGATGGCGGTGCGAGGATGGTAGGTGATATCATATTGACTCATTTCAATTCACCATTTAAGTAGTCGCCCAGAAGTGTCGGGACGATGAAGTACCTGCCTTAGCGGTTGATTGGTTAGAACTCTGATGGAATGAGATTGGAAATAGTGTCGCAGTTTTCGTGATGTGATTAGTAAACAGTATGCTAGCTTCTCAAGTTTAGGATATCTGGCTTCTGCCCCCGTAAACCTCTTGCTTACAATGTATACGGGCCGCTGCGTGCGGTTGTCTTCTCTCACCAAGGCCGCGCTTAGGGTATGGGATGACATAGCAAGGTAGAGGTATAGCTCTTCGCCTTCATTTGGAGTTGAGAGCACTGGAGGTCTCTGGAGGTCTTCGATTAGGTTAAGGAAGGTTGTTAAGCATTCGTCATTCCATTCGAACTTTCCTTTGTCTTTCTTTAGAGCTTCGAAGAAGGGGACACACTTGTCAGTCGCTTTAGAGATGAATCTACTTTGGGCTGCCACTTTCCCATTTAGACTTTGCATTTCCCTTCGAGTGGAAGGTATCCTGATATCTTTCAGAGCTCGGACCTGTTCGGGGTTTGCTTCAATTCCTCTGGCATGGACGATGAATCCTAAGAACTTTCCCGATGATACTCCGAAGGAGCACTTTAGAGGATTCAGCTTCATTCCATATTGGCGAAGTACTTGAAACATCTCGCCTCGGTGGCTTACGTGATCGTTGGCTTTCCTCGACTTTACTAGCATGTCAACCACATAAACTTCCATAGTTCGTCCTATTAGTTCTGCAAACATCTTGTTGACAAGGCGCTGATAAGTAGCTCCAGCGTTTTTAAGTCCAAAAGGCATTACTCTGTAGCAGTACAATCCCCGGTCAGTGATGAAACTAGTATGGTCTTGATTGGGAGCATGCATAGGAATTTGGTTATATCCTAAGTATGCGTCCATAAAAGATAAGAGTTCGTGCCCGGCTGTGCTGTCCACAAGCTGATCGATTTGGGGGAGTGGGAAGCAATCCTTCGGGCAAGCGTCATTTAAGTAGGAGAAGTCAATGCATGTTCGCCACTTCCCATTAGCCTTCTTTACTAATACCGGGTTAGCGATCCACTCTGGGTAGATGGCTTCTCGTATGAAGTTATTGGCAAGTAGGTTTTTTACTTCTTCATCGAGAGCTGCTGATCTTTCTGCCCCCATACTTCTCTTTTTCTTCTTTACTGGCACTTTGGTAGGATCGATGTTCAGTACATGACATGCTATGTCTGGGGAGATTCCAGTCATGTCAGCGTGCGTCCATGCAAATACATCCTAGTTGTGATGGAGAAAATCAATGAGTTGATCCTTCAATTCTGCTTTTAGCTGAGATCCGATTTTCAATAGTGTACTCGTGTCGTTTTTGTCTACAGATACAAACTCCATAGCCTCTGTAGGCTCGGCGGTGGCCTCCTCCTCTTTGTCCCTAGGGTCTAATTCATTGAAAGGATCACTGGTATATCGAAGAGGAGGGGCTTTCTTTAGTTGCTAATCTTCCAGGTTTTTTGTGCAGAGAGTAGTCTCTGCATTCTTCCCTTTGTCCTTCCTGCGGTTATTGCGAAGTTCGGTTACATAGCAATCTCGAGCAGCGTCTTGATCTCCCTCTACTTCCCCTATTCCGTTGTTTGTTGGAAACTTCATCTTTAGGCATGATGGGGCCAGGACAATTTGGAAGTCGGCCAAGGCTAGTCTTCCTAAAAAGGCGTTGTAGGCCGAGTGGTTTTCTATTAGCACAAATGTTTGTTTTCACACAACGGAGCGGGGATGGCTTCCTATTTCAACAAAGAGGTCCAGTTGCCCGAGGGGCATCTTCGCATCTCCAGTGAAACTGTGGAGGGGTTTGTTGCAGGGAGACACATCCTTCATTGACAGCTTCATTTTGTCGAAAGCATGTTTGAATAGGATGTTTACTGAGCTTCCAGTGTCTACTAGAATTCGGAAAACTTCGGCTGGACCGAACCAGGCAGAGATGACCATAGGATCCATGTGTTGGTACTGCCTTCCCTCTAGATCACGCCTACTGAATGTGATGTCATCATTCTCTTTCCGCTTCGGGTGGCGTTCTCCTATAACAAAGTTAACGCAATCTTCATTGTTCCTAAGTGACTTTCCATATCTCTCCATCTCTGCCCAGCTTCTGTCGGCGATGTGTGGTCCTCCCAATATGGTATGGACCACTATCTTCTCTTGACTGGAGCCGCTGGTGTTGCGATTTACTCCGCCTACTTCTGGGGGAGGTAGCCTTGGGTTTTCATTGGCAGGAGATGGAGTCCTGTTCTGACTTTTTACATAGCGTTCCAGTCTCTTCCTTCTGATGTGTTCTTAAATCAAGTCCCGGAGATGATGGCATTCATTGGTTTCATGCCCATGAGATTCGTGGAAGCGGCAGAACTTTCCAGACTTAAGTGCATTATCTGATTCCTTCTTGTGCGGGGGGCGTCTGTATTTAACTTCGTCTTGGGTGGCCAAGAAGATGTTTTCAATTGTTTCATTCAAAGGAGTGTAAGAGTCAAATCTCGGTCCTGGCCGATACAGACATTTTTCTCCCTTCTTGCCCCCAGCAGTGTCTCTGGGGTCATTTCTTCGAACGTCCTTTGCTGCAGCGGGCGTGTTGCCATGAGTTGCCTTAGTGTGTTGCCCTGTCTGCCTTTCAGTAGCAGCGTCTTCAAGTCTCATATATTTCCCGGCTTCATGGAAGAAATCGGGTAAAGTAGCTGGTTTTTCTTTCGTTAGTCTTCTAGCAAATTTAGTATCCGGATGCACACCACTGCAGAGGGCCATTTGGATAAGTTTCTCATCGGCATCTTGGACTGCGGCCGCTGCGGCATTGAATCGGGTTAAGTATTGTTCACCGTCTCTCCAGACTTTTGTTTGATATTAGATAAGGAATAAGCGTCCTTGGGTTGTTCCACATGAATGCGGAACTGGCTGATGAACTTTTCTTTCAACAATTCCCATGAGCTGATGGATCCTTGGGGTAGATGGCAGAACCAGGAGGTAGCTAGATCTGCCAAGAATAGTGGAAAGCATTTACACAATACTCCTTCTGTCGCTCCGCTCATGAGCATATGTTGTGTGTATCTCTGCAAGTGTACAACGGAGTCAGAGGTTCCCCCGTAAGGTTCCATTGTTGGCATCTTCCATTCTCGGGGGGTGATGGCAATTTCTGTATTGCGGGAGAAAGGGTTGGTTACCCTAGCGCCTATCCCCCGATCCCTTTGGTCCCATTGGACGCACTCTCTGAACAATTGTGCCATCCTTTCATCAGAATTTGGAGCGGATAGAAATGAGTTTGGTTCTTCTCTGCGGGATTGATTCCATCCAGATGACCTGTAGGGATGGTATCGTCTATCACTCCTAACATTTTCCAGTGGTTGTCTCTGGTCTTCTGGGAGCATGCTGGGGTCAGCCACAGTTGGCCCTTGCCTCGATCTTTCCCTGCTTGGCTTTGTTCTAAGCACTTCCTCGGGTCCAACTTCGGGCTGGACTCCAGCCCGGTCCCGTCCATTGGTGTTCCCATGGTTAGGTAGCATGACAGGCTCAGCCACATCTGACCCCTGCCTGGTACCTCCCCCGTTGGGTTCGGTTCCAAGTGTTTCCTCGGGTCTGAATTCGGGCTGAGTCCGGGCTCGGCTCCTACCATTGCTGTTTCTGTTGTTAGCTTCTTCGAAGAAGAAAGATCTTTGTCGCCTCCCAGATCCTCCAGACTGGGACTCACCCCATGATTCGGTTTGGCGGTTGGATTCTTCAGCATCCCTTAAGCATGACATGAGTTGGTCCACCAAGGCTTTTTGCTGGGATGTGAAGCGGTTAGTTACTTCAGCCACAACCCTGTCTAGATCTGCCCTAGTAATTGCTGCCGGTTGTTCCGTGGCGGGGGCTGTCGGATTTGCCTGATCCGTTGGAACGGGACGATTCTCTTGATCTGTGATCACTTGATCTGGGATACTGCTAGTTGCGATGTTCTTTCCTTTGCTTACATCTTTCCTCTGCCTGGGAGGCATGTTTCCCAAGCAATGAGCGATGCTGTTAGGAAGAAGGTTGAGTGGGAGAAGCTGAAGCTTCTAGCTCGAGTTCTCAGTGAAAGCACCAAAAATGGGAGGTGTTTGCACAAAAAATGGGCAAACACCTCCAAGTCGTATGATTTAGTTGATCTTATGTGGTTCTTAATGATTTGGGTGATTTATGCAAATATGTAAAAAGCAGTGACTAAACTGTAAAAGACACGCAGATTTATAGTGGTTCGGCCAGAACGTGCCTACGTCCACTTTATATGTTATTCTCCTTTTTCTATTCAGATTACAAGTACAAAGCTTTGTATACAAGTATATGAAAGTTGTTTGAAAGTTCTGTCCGTGCTTGAGCTCTCAAACTTGTCTGCCATTGTTGTACCCCTGCCCCTCTATTTATAGAGTGAGGTTGGGGGCAGGGGTCTCGGATGTATATAACAGCTGGTGGGCCTGGGCTGATGCAATCTGGCCTGACAAAGTTGGTCGGAACGAATTGGTCTGGTAGCACTTGGTCCGGTGGAGAATGATCCGGTCGTGGCCTCCCTTGCTTCTGGTTCGGCAGTGGAAGGAGGTAGCTGGTTCGGTAGCACTCTGGTTCGGCATTGCTTGGAAGTGGAGTTTGGACCGGCAGTGCTTGGAGGAAAGATGGTTCGGCATTGCTTGGAAGTGGAGTTTGGACCGACAGTGTTTGGAGGAAAGATGGTTCGGCGTTGCTTGGAAGTGGAGTTTGGACCGGCAGTGTTTGGAGGAAAGATGGTTCGGCAGTGTCTTCCTTCTCCTTGGTTCGGTGGTGGTGGAAACGCATCCAACATTTGCCCCCCAAAGTGGGGCATATGCCAGCATATGCCACGCTTTGTTTTAGCTCGGACATTCTCATCCGACATTCTCATCCGGCCCTGTGTGCCGAACCAGTGGTCCGGTCGCTCCTATTTGCTTATAAGTATGGGCGTCATGCTTTCGTTATTCCCTACCGAGTGAGATAGCCGAATCAACTGAGTGCCGAATCAAACTTGACTGTTCCAAACAGCCGAATCAACCGAGTACCGAATCATACTTAACTGCCGAACCAGGTGAGTTTGCTTCTGCCGAATGAACTTTTATGGCTGGACTACCGAATGGGATAGGGGGTTCGAATACTGAATGAACTCATACATTTAAACCACCGGATGAACTCGGGGATTCCGAGTACCGAATGAACTCTCAGGTTTGAATTGCCGAATGAAACTAGGGGATTTGAGCGCCGAATGGACCTTATATACTTGAACTACCAAATGTTCTTCTTATGTTTTGAATTACGAGTGAAATTCCAAACTGTATGTGCCTGCTCGTTTACTTCTCATGCTCTAACGATGTACTTTTTTGTGTTGTAGATAAATGTCTCACAAAGTGGAAACTCGATCAGATAAGAGGAAATCTACGGACAGAAGAGAGTCCCCATTGTGCCCCCAGCCCAACCGGGACCGGGGCGTCATGGACCTACCCCGAGATCACTAGTGGATGGATATGGCCCTCAGGAGCTCTTGAACTCTCCTCCTGACTACTTTCCTAGCTCCCTCAAAGAGGAGCAGCTTGATGTTATATCTCATTCTTTCGGGATTGATAGAGCACTCATGGTGCTGCCAGGGAATGGAGTCATGCCGTACGACCCTCCTGAAGGATATTTCGCTTATAGTAGGTACCATTGTTTGTGCGGGGCCATTCCCCCGATCAATGCTTTGATAGTCAGCTTCATCACCTACTTGAAGGTGGCCCACTTCCAGCTTCAACCCAACTCCTATGCTATCTTGGTGAGCCTGTTCATCATTTTCCAGAGAAAATACGAGCGTCCTCCTTCTAACCGGGAGATCCGGTATTTGTACAACTTGAGGGGCTATAAGAAGGGGTCTCTATACATCAGCTTGGAATCGGCCGTATCCTTCAAACCGGTCCTGGACTTATATTCGAAGTTCAACATGTTCAAGAAAGAATGGTTTTTCGTCAAGGACGACTCTGTCTCTATCCATCACTTCACCTCTGGCTGTAAGTTAAAGCTCATTTTTAATTTCCATTCTGACTGCAATGCTTCTTCTTATGTGTTTTTATTTCTTGCTAGCGACAGGTGGCTTTGCGGTCGTGGAGAACGATTGCCTGGTTCAGATGGCTGCGGAAATAGAAGCCATTTCGGGGAGGGATAGGTCAGCTTCTTACCTGATCAGGAATGCTACTCTTCTGCAGCACAACTTGATTCTACCACGTCAGTCTGTGGTTAAGCAGAGAGACACAGCCGAGGAGAGGGCTGCCAAGGCTAAAGGATGGTTTGTGGCGAAAAGCAGCAAGAGGAAGCCCTTCTCGATACATCCGGTCGCCGGGGGGAAGAAGCTCAAGAAATTCGATGGACCCTCCCCCAGTACATGTCCAGATGTTCCGGAGGGGGAAAATGTAGAGGTGGAAGAAGGCGTGGATGAAGGAGGTGAGGCGAAGAGCGGAGGTGATAGAGAAGGTGATGGTGGTCGTCACGACGATGATGGTGGCGAAGGACAGAGCGGTGATGGCACCGGGGCTTTGTCCTCTGGGCAAGCGGGTGAGATTCAAGAGTGGACAGATGAGGCTTTCCGCCAAGCTTTTGAGGGGTTGGAGGAAGGATCGGCCTTGGCGGAGAAGGCGAAGAGGGCTGACAAGGCTGGGACTGGTGTCGATTCATCTTCCAGGAGTGCTTCAGCGGAGGCAACTCCCGCGATCCAAGGTGAATTTTTGACTCCTACGGACTCCATTTATGATAGGGATTTAGAAATATTTTATGGTCAGCTCCCGTCCTGGAATGAGATCCAGGACCTACTGCAGTATCCTACTCCTCCCCAGGCTTTGTGTTACAGATCGGCCCTTTACTCTTCTTAACTTAGTGTGTTTCTTGAATTATAGTCCCATGTATGTTTGTTACACTTGGCTTTTATTCCAGGAACGGGTAAGGTGGCCAAGACATCAGACATTCGGCACCGTCTCGAACAATTCAAACTCCTCAAAGCTTCCTCTAAACCAAAGCTTCCGACCAACCGCCCCAGAGACGTAGTCAGCGACCGTCCTCTTCTTGGGGTTATTGAAGAGGGTATTCAGAAGAAGAAGAGGAGTCGCTCCTTGTTTGAGCCTTCACCGGTCCTCAGCCCCCGACTCAGCCTCTTCATGATATCACAGTGGAGGATTCTGAGTTCATACCCTCTCTGCATCCGTCTGAAAATCCTACCGTTACTCCGATTGATCGTCCCGGTTTGGCTCGTAATCCATTTGCGGGTCATCCTGATCTGGATCCAAGCTCTCATGATATTTCCTTCGACGAGGTTACTAGTGAGCACCTTCTCCCTCGCAATCCTATGGTAAGGGTGCTTGATGAGGCTAAGGCACTGGACCTTGATTTGCTGACTACCCGGATTGTAACTATGGGGGACGAAGCTAAGGCAAACATCGATCGGGTTGCTGAGGAGACCAAGAAGTTGATGGGGCATCATGCCCGACTGGTCAAGGCCGGGGAGGAAATCGGGAGTGCCAACATAAGATTGTGGTTAGCGGTTTCCGACCAGGCCAAGCAACTCGCCGATCAGGCCATTCAGATTTCTCAGCATGAGGCTGCCTCCAGGCGACTAAAGAAAACCATGGAGGAGGCTAGCAGAGCCGAGCTGCGGAAAATGGAGGCTACCTGCAAGGAACGGATCGATATGGCTATTGCCACGGTGGATGAGGTTCGGAAAGCGGATCTCGATCGGGTAGAGGAATTATCTGGGAAGCTTGAGGCCGTAGAGCTTGCTCAAGCCAAGCTGAAGGAGGAGATGGAGGCGATGAGGAAATCCCTTCAGGCTGACCGCTCGAGATACCGATTGGAGAGAGATGCTGCCGTTGCAAGGCTGTCGGCTTCCGAAGTCCGGATGAGGGAGTTCGAGGAGAACGAGGGGATGATGGATGAGATGCTCCTGGACATGTACTTCCGTACTTGGAGGCAGGGAAGCTTATCCTGGATGGATGATTATCCCCGGGTCATGGCCAGGATTTATCTCCGGGCTCTGGAGGAGGCCAAGGCGGATGCAGATAAGGAGGGTGGTGCAGCCTTCATGATGGATGTAGTTACGGCCCAGTTTTCCGAGGAGGAGAAAGTGGTGGTGAAGGAGGGTATGCGGTTGCTTGCCGCTAAGGAGGTAGGAGTGCAGTTGGAGGATGAAGATCAAGGAACAGGTGCTGGTAAGTCTTCCCTTTTAGTCCTTTCGTATCTTGATTGTTTGTCGTTTATCTAATGGATTCTTCTCCTGAATTGGACAGGTGGGATCTCTGGTCAACATGCTGGGAGTTCTGATCTAGCGGATAAGTAGATCTTGGAGGGTCGGAAGGATGGAGATGAAGTCCTGATGCTGCCGACTATTTTGACTTGATCCGGACAATTTTGGTCTACTTGACATTCCTGTATATAGTAGTTCCAACACATTAATGTACTTTCAGGCTGTGATTATGTCATTTGTAATGAACGACTTTATTCTTAACATGTGATTTCATAACATAAGCTGACTCTGTTATATTTGAATGCTGTCATTATTTTGATGTGTTGTATAAGAAATATAGCTGTGCATCTGCTAGTGATTCAATCTGTGTTTGATGTCAAGTTCCTGCTTAAAATATATTTTCATGCCTTGCAGTGTTAGTGTGATGTGTGGATAGATTATAGCTACATGTTTATGCGCAAGAGAAGAAATTACCGCCCTTCATGTTTTAGTCGTAGACGGTAGCATTAAATGTCTTGTCTGACTGATTATGGATTGCAACTAAGTGTCTTGTCATCCAGTCTGTGAGTTCCTATTCCCATGAGCGAGTGTCTCCTATTTTGTTTCCTGTACTTTAGGGATCGTTACAGAGGATATTAGGAAAGTTTTTTAAATAAAAGGGAAATATAAGAAAACGTAAAACTTCCAATCACGGAAGGCCTTCGATGTGCTTAAGTTCGTGGCAAACGGGTTTTGTAGTCACTTTCCCTAGCTGTGGGTCTTGGAGACATTTGTCACCCATCTTACGCCTCCACGGGGAGTTTATCTTTTTTACCACAGCCGCACTTAAGACACATCAGAGCCGAGATCGCGCACAGTAAATACCCGGGCCATTATGGCCCGTAATCGTGGGTATTATTCGATTTACTGTGGCCGGCTAGCGTGGGTGCCGATCGTCAACCGTGAACTACCCCTGGCTGGCCACACCTTATGTTGGGGCTTAAAGTAGGTTCACAGTTGCCGGCGAGCCGAACGCCGTAATGAGCTGCCTCGGCTATAGTCGGCCTTCTCGGTGGCTTATAATCGGCTCATTACAGTTGGCTTTGAGGGCAGTCGCGAGCAATGAGTTATCCCGCAGCAGAGGGATGCTGGAGCAAAAGTGTCTCATTGGCGAGTGCATAGATTCGTATAGTACCTATTAGGTCTTGTCCAAGTGAGGTTGCGCCGTGACGTGACTTGAATGGAGGTGCCATTACACAGGATTTTGTTCAACAGAAAAGGATAAAGTAAACAAGCAGCCAAGATATAAAGGAACAAGTTAAAAAGAGACAAGTTTTTTAAAGCGGTTCGGCACGAAAATGCCTACGTCCACTGATTCTCTTTGTTAATTCACTTCATATGGGCAGTACAAGTTAAGAAAAGTATCGACGAAGGTGTTGGATGTTCCATGCCCTTTGGAACACCTCTCCGTCCACTGCTGACAAAATATAAGCTTCGTTGTGGAGATCTTTATGAATTACATAGGGTCCATCCCAGATTGGATCTAGCGCTCCAGGGCGCGGGAAGATCCTCTTGAGGATAAGATCTCCTTCATGTAAGCTGCGATGCTTGACTCTGGAGTTGTATCGTGCTGCCACTTTTTGTTTGTGGGCTGCGGCTTTGAGTGCTGCATGGTTTCTTCTCTCTTCAATTAGGTCCAAAGATATGTGAAGGAGTTTTTCGTTCTCTTCTGGGTTGTAGTGGATCCTACGGTGGGAAGGCACTACAGTTTCAACTGGGAGCATGGCCTCCGATCCGTATGCCTAAGAGAAAGGAGTATGCCCTGTTGATGTTCTGAAAGATGTGCGGTAGGCCCAAAGTGCCGTAGGAAGTTCATCCACCCAAGCGCATTTTGACTTTTCAAGTTTCTTCTTGATTAGAGTTTTGAGAATTTTGTTGACAGCTTCGACTTGTCCGTTTGCCTGGGGATAAGCTACAGATGAGAAGCTTTTGTGAATTCCGTGCTCTTGGCACCTGTCGGTGAATTCCTTGCTGTCAAACTGAAGTCCGTTGTCCGATATGATTTTGAGTGGGACTCTGTACCTGCATAGAACATTTTTTATCAAGAAGTTAATAACTTTTGCCGAAGATATTTTATTTAGAGGTTCCGCTTCCACCAATTTGGTGAAATAGTCGACTGCCACTATAGCATATTTGGCTCCGCCTCGGCCCATCGGCAGTTCGCCAATCAAGTCAATTCCCCATACTGCAAAGGGCCAAGGGCTGGTCATTTGAGTAATCTCATTTGTTGGTAGTCGAGGAATCTTAGCAAACTTCTGACATCTGTCACATTTTCTGACGAAGTCTACGACGTCTTTGTTCAAAGTGGGCCAGAAATATCCATATCGGAGTATCTTCTTTGCCAGAATCTGCCCTCCAGTGTGATCTCCGCAACTTCCTTGATGGATGTTGGATAATATTTCTTTGGCTTCCCTTCCAGCGACACACCTCAATAAAGGGTTAGAGAAGCCACGCCGATAGAGGATGCCTTCTTGTATTGTGTAGCGGGAAGCTTTCCTCAAGATTTTCTTAACTTCGTTACACTTGTCGGGCAGCGTGCCATCTTGTAAGTATTTTCGGATGGGGGTCATCCAAGTTTCCTCTCCGATTGCAGCTATCAGATTCACTTGCTCGAAACTCGGAGTCAGTTGTTTCGAGATGGCTACTGTCCCGGAAATGATGCCGTTTTTCATGCTAGCTTGCTTTGCCAGCTCGTCGGCCTCTTGGTTCTCTTCTCGAGGAATGTGTTTGATCAAATAGTGATCCAATTGATTGAGTAGCAGCTTGGTCTTCTTCAGATATGCTGTGAGTCGTTCTCCACGAGTCTGAAATTCTCCTAGCACTTGATTTACAATAAGTTGAGAATCACTATGAAGACATAAAGAACGGACTCCAATCTCTAAGGCAAGTTCTAAACCCACTATTACTGCTTCATATTCTGCATCGTTGTTGGTGGCGGCGAATTCCAACCTTAGAGCATAGTGTAGCTTTCTTCCCCTGGGGTGATTACCACAACACCTGCCCCCAAGCCTTGCTCGTTTGATGTTCCATCCACGAAGAGATTCCATTTGATGTCTCCTGCTATGTCAGACTGCTCCTTACCTTCGTCGGTAGTGAATTCGGCAATGAAATCGGCCATGGCTTGTCCCTTGATGGCGGTGCGGGGATGGTAGGTGATATCGTATTGACTTAGTTCAATGTACCATTTAAGTAGTTGCCCAGAAGTGTCGGGGCGATGGAGTACCTTCCTCAGCGGTTGATCGGTTAGAACTTTGATGGAATGAGATTGGAAATAGTGTCGCATTTTCCATGACGTGATTAGTAAACAGTATGCTAGCTTCTCAAGTTTAGGATATCAAGCTTCTGCGCCCGTAAACCTTTTGCTTACAAAGTATACCGGCCGCTGCACGCAGTTGTCTTCTCTTACCAAAGCGGCGCTTAGAGCATGAGATGATACAGCAAGGTATAGGTATAGCTCTTCGCCTTCATCGCGAGTTGAGAGTACTGGTGGTCTTTGGAGGTGTTCGATTAGGTTATGGAAGGCTGTTAGGCAGTCGTCAGTCCACTCGAACTTTCCTTTGTCCTTCTTTAGAGCCTCGAAGAAAGGGACGCACTTGTCAGTTGCTTTAGAGATGAATCTGCTTAGGGCAGCCACTTTCCCATTTAGGCTTTGCATTTCCCTTCGAGTGGAAGGTATCTTGATATCTTTCAAGGCTCGGACTTGTTCAGGGTTTGCTTCAATTCCTCTGGCATGGACGATGAATCCTAAGAACTTTCCTGATGACACTCCGAAGGAGCACTTTAGGGGATTCAGCTTCATTCCATATTGGCGAAGTACTTCAAACATCTCGCCCAGGTGGCTTACGTGATCGTTGGCTTTCCTCGACTTCACTAGCATGTCGTCCACATAAACTTCCATAGTTCGGCCTATTAGTTCCGCGAACATCTTATTGACGAGGCGCTGATAAGTAGCTCCGGCGTTTTTAAGTCCAAAAGGCATTACTTTGTAGCAGTACAATCCCCGGTCAGTGATGAAACTAGTGTGGTCTTGATCGGGGGCGTGCATAGGAATTTGGTTATATCCTGAGTATGCGTCCATAAAAGATAAGAGTTCGTGTCCAGCTGTGCTGTACACAAGCTGATCGATTCGGGGGAGTGGGAAATAGTCTTTTGGGCAAGCGTCGTTTAAGTTGGAGAAGTCAATACACGTTCGCCACTTCCCATTAGCCTTCTTTACTAGTACCGGGTTGGCAATCCATTCTGGGTAGATGGCTTCTCGTATGAAGTTAATTGGCAAGTAGGTTCTTTACCTCTTCATCGAGGGCTGCTGATCGTTTTGCCCCCATGCTTCTCTTTTTCTGTTTTACCGGCACCTTGGTAGGATCGATGTTCAGTACGTGGCATGCTACGTTTGGGGAGATTCCAGTCATGTCCGCGTGCGTCCATGCAAATACATCCAAGTTGTGGCGGAGAAAATCAATGAGTTGATTCTTCAATTCTGCTTTTAGCTGGGATCCGATTTTCAATATTCTACTCGAGTCGTGTTTGTCTACAGATACAAACTCCATAGCCTCTACAGGCTCGGCGGTAGCCTCCTCTTCTCCGTCCCTGGGGTCTAGTTCGTTGAAAGGATCACTTGTATATCGAAGAGGAGGGGCTTTCTTTAGTTGCTATGCTTCCAAGTTTTTCGTGCAGAGAACAGTCTATGCATTCTTCCCTTTATCCTTCCTGCGGTTGTTACGAAGTTCGGTTACATAGCAATCTCGAGCGGCATCTTGATCCCCCTCTACTTCCCCTATTCCGTTGTCTGTTGGAAACTTCATCTTCAGGCACCATGGGGCCAGGACAATTTGGAAGTCGGACAAGGCCGGCCTTCCTAGAAAGGCGTTGTAGGCCGAGTGGTTTTCTATTAGCACAAATGTTTGTTTCCGCACAACGGAGCGGGGATGGCTTCCTATTTCAACAAAGAGGTCCAGTTGCCCGAGGGGCATCTTCGCATCTCCAGTGAAACCAAGGAGTGGTTTGTTGCTGGGAGACACATCCTTCATTGATAGCTTCATCTTGTCAAAAGCATGTTTGAATAGGATATTTACTGAGCTTCCAGTGTCTACTAGAATTCGAAAAACTTTGGCTGGACCGAACTAGGCAGAGATGACCATAGGATCCATGTGTGGGTACTGCCTTCCCTCTAGATCACACCTATTGAACGTGATGTCATCATTCTCTTTCCTGTTCGGGTGGCGTTCTTCTATAACAGAATTAACGCAGTCTTCAGTGTTTCTAAGTGACTTTCCATATTTCTCCATCTCCGCCCAGCTTCTGTCGGCGACGTGTGGTCCTCCCGATATGGTATGGACCACTATCTTCTCTTGACTAGAGCCACTGGTGTTGCGATTTCCTCCGCCTACACCTGAAGGGGTAGCCTTGGATTTTAATTTGCAGGAGTTGGAGTCATGTTCTGACTTTTTACATAGCGTTCCAGTCTCTTCCTTCTGATGTGTTCTTCAATCAAGTCCCGGAGATGATGGCATTCATTGGTGTCATGCCCATGAGATTCGTGGAAGCGGCAGAACTTTCCAGACTTGATTGCGTTATCTGATTCCTTTTTGTGCGGGGGGCGTCTGTATTTAACTTCATCTTGGGTGGCCAAGAAGATGTTTTCGATCGTTTCATTCAAAGGAGTGTAAGAGTCAAATCTCGGTCCTGGCCGATATAGACGCTTTTCTCCCTTCTTGCCCCCAGCATTATCTCTAGAGTCATTTCTTCGAACGTCCTTTGCTGCAGCGGGTGTGTTGCCATGAGCCACCTTGGTTTGTTGTACTGTCTGCCTTTCAGTGGCAGCGTCTTCAAGCCTCATATACTTTCCAGCCTCATGGAAGAAATCGGGTAAAGTAGCCGGTTTTCCTTTCGTTAATCTTCTAGCAAATTTAGTATCCGGATGCACACCACTGCAGATGGCCATTAGGATAAGTTTCTCATTGGCATCTTGGACTGCGGCTGCTGCAGCATTGAATCGGGTTAGACATTGTTGCACTGTCTCTCCAGGCTTCTATTTGATATTAGATAAGGAATAAGCGTCCTTGGGTTGTTCCATATGAATTTGGAATTGGCTGATGAATTTTTCTTTCAACATGTCCCATGAGCTGATGGATCCCTGGGGTAGATGGCAGAACCAGGAGGTAGCTAGATCTGCTAGGAATAGTGGAAAGCATTTGCACAATACCCCTTCTATCGCTCCACTCATGAGCATATGCTGAGTGTATCTCTGCAAGTGTACAACGGGGTCGGAGGTTCCCCTGTAAGGTTCCATAGTTGGCATCTTCCATTCTCGGGGGGTGATGGCGATTTCGATATTGCGGGAGAACGGGCTGGTTACCCTAGCGCCTATCCCTCGGTCCCTTTGGTCCCGTTGGACACACTCTCTGAATAATCGCGCCATCCTTTCATCAGAATTTGGAGCGGATAGAAATGAGTTTGGTTCTTCTCTGTGTGATTGACTTCGTCCAGATGACCTGTAGGGATGGTATCGTCTATCACTCCTAACGTTTTCCCGAGGCTGTCTCTGATCTTCCGAGAGCATGCTAGGGTCAGCTACAGTTGGCCCTTGCCTTGATCTTCCCCTGTTGGGTTCTACTCCCAGCACTTCCTTGGGTCCAACTTCGGGCTGGACTCTAGCTCGGCCCCGTTCATTGGCGTTTCCATGGTTAGGCGGCATGACCGGTTCAGCTACATCCGACCCCTGCCTGGTACTTCCCCTGTTGGGTTCGGTTCCAAGTGTCTCCTCAGGTCGGAATTCGGGCTGAGTCCGGGCTCGGCTCATACCATTGTTGTTTCTGTTGTTAGCCTCTTCGAAGAAGAAAGATCTTTGTCGTCTCCCAGATCCTCCAGACTGGGACTCTCCCCATGATTCAGTGTTGCGGTTGGATTCTTTAGCATCCCTTAAGCGTGACATGAGTTGGTCCACCAAGGCTTCTTGTTGGGATGTGAAGCGGTTAGTCACTTCAGCCACAACCCTGTCTAGATCTGCCCTAGTAATTGCTGCCGGTTGCTCCGCGGCAGGGGCTGTCGGATTTTCGTGATTTCCATTTGCTGTTGGAACAGGACGATTTCCTTGATCTGTGATCACTGGATCCGGAATACTGCTAGTCGCGATGCTTTTTCCTTTGTTAACATCTTTCTTCTGCCTGGGAGGCATGTTTTCCAAGCAATGTGCGATGCTGTTAGGAAAAAGGTTGAATGGGAGAAGCTGAAGCTTCTAGCTCGAGTTCTCAGTGAAAGCACCAAAAATGTTTGCACAAAAAATGGGCAAACACCTCCAAGTCGTATGATTTAGTTGATCTTATGTGGTTCTTAATGATTTGGGTGATTTATGCAAATATGTAAAAAGCAGGGACTAAACTGTAAAAGACACGCAGATTTATAGTGGTTCGGCCAGAATGTGCCTACGTCCACTTTATATGTTATTCTCCTTTTTCTATTCAGATTACAAGTACAAAGCTTTGTATACAAGTATATGAAAGTTGTTTGAAAGTTTTGTCCGTGCTTGAGCTCTTAAACTTGTCTGCCATTGTTGTACCCCTGCCCCTCTATTTATAGAGTGAGGTTGGGGGCAGGGGTCTCGGATGTATATAGCAGTTGATGGGCCTGGGCTGATGCAATCTGGCCTGGCAAAGTTGGTCCGGAACGCCTTGGTCCGGTAGCACTTTGTCTGGTGGAGAATGATCCGGTCATGGCCTCCCTTGCTTCTGGTTCGGCAGTGGAAGGAGGTAGCTGGTTCAGTAGTGGAAGAAGGTAGCTGGTTCGGTAGCACTCTAGTTCGGCATTGCTTGGAAGTGGAGTTTGGACCAGCAGTGCTTGGAGGAAAGATGGTTCGGCGTTGCTTGGAAGTGGAGTTTGGACCGGGAGTGTTTGGAGGAAAGATGGTTCGGCGTTGCTTGGAAGTGGAGTTTGGACCGGCAGTGTTTGGAGGAAAGATGGTTCGGCAGTGTCTTCCTTCTCCTTGGTTCGGTGGTGGTGGAAACGCATCCAACAGGAGGCATGTTTCCCAAGCAATGAGCGATGTTGTTAGGAAGAAGGTTGAGTGGGAGAAGCTGAAGCTTCTAGCCCGAGTTCTCAATGAAAGCACCAAAAATGTTTGCACAAAAAATGGGCAAACACCTCCAAGTCGTATGATTTAGTTGATTTTATGCTGTTCTTAATGATTTGGGTGATTTATGCAAATATGTAAAAAGCAAGGACTAAACTGTAAAAGACATGCAGATTTATAGTGGTTCATCCAGAACGTGCCTACGTCCACTTTATATGTTATTCTCCTTTTTCTATTCAGATTACAAGTACAAAGCTTTGATTACAAGTGTATGGAAATTGTTCGAAAGTTCTATCCGTGCTTGAGCTCTCAAACTTGTCTGCCATTGTTGTAACCCTACCCCTCTATTTATAGAGTGAGGCTGGGGGTAGGGGTCTTGGATATATATAGCTACTGGTGGGCCTGGGCTGATGCAATCTGGCCTGGCAACGTCGGTTCGGTAGTGCTTTGGTTCGGTAGTGGATGGAGGTGTGGGTTGGTTCGGTAGTAGATGGAATGTTGTGTGGACCGGTAGTAGGTGGAGTGTGGGTTGGTTCGGTAGTAGATGGAATGTTGTTTGGACCGGTAGTAGGTGGAATGTTGTTTGGACCGGTAGTAGGTGGGGTGTGGGTTGGTTCGGTAGCCCCGGTCCGGTGGTGAGTAGGTTGATTTCTGGTCCGGTAGTTGATGGTTTGGTAGTGAGTGGATATGATTCGGTCCGGTAGTTGATGGTTTGGTAGTGAGTGGATATGATTCGGTCCGGTAGTAGGTGGAATGTATTGATTCGGCAGTGCCTTGCTAGCTTTTGGCTCGGTGGTGTCTTCCCTTCCTCTGGTTCGGTGATGCTTTCCTTTCCCTGGTTCGATGGTGGTGAAAACGCCCCTAACACTGCGCGTTTATGACCTACACCTTTGAATAGTTCCTGCCTGTTCGTTCAGAGCTTGCATCCACTACCATTTCCTTTTGGCTGCTAGACTCAAAGCTTACATCAATCAAACTTGATCCTTCTAGTCTTGCCAACACACGAGCTCGACTGTGTATGAATCTACCTATGCAGCTTACACATTCCTTTCACTCAGCAATTGTTCAACTAGCGCGAATAAACTGATTCCTGTCTTTGCAAATAATTTCCAATTACAAGCCAAAATGTAGATCCTTGTTTGCCAATAGATGAATAATGAGAAAATATAGTGACCTGCACGTTAATGACAATTGACTGATCCTGTATGTAAGGTCTCGCCTTTTCGTACGCTTTAAACCAACACACATGCCAATTCAAACCATATGGAAGGGCAGATTGTTATGGGATAAATAAGAAAAACAAGAAAGAAATAAAACAAAATAGAATCTCACAGCGGAAGGATAAAATATAAAACTCAAATATACAGTTCATAAAGCTGTTATACAAAAACATTTGATTATTTATATAATACATATTAGAGTTACACACACCAATAACAATGCAGCGGAACAGTATGAGTGTAGAGCAATAATATAAATAATAATAATAATACGAATCTTCGTCTTCGTCCTCCAGAGCTAAATCTTCAAATCGTGAAACGCTCGGATTGACCCGAGCGAATTGAAAAGACAAAACACTCGAGTCAGAACTAAAAGAACTTATGTGAGTTTAAATCAACAGGAGTAAATATGAGTGCAATAACTCAAGAGATGCTCGGGATTTACATCTCCTAAGGATCCGTTAAACTATTTACTATGTAGTATATTTCGCTATTATAATAGTGTCTAATTGTAAAATAAACTTACTTTTTAATAGCGTTAAGGAGTGACCCAATATTCCCCTTAACACATAATATATTCCCATAGTCTATACAGTACCGTAATCTCCCCCGTAATGGGCATCGTCAGAGGGCACTCCATAGGTATGGTACAAAACAAAATCGTATAAGGCGCGCTAGGGTGGGAGACACGGCACAACTAGGCAATGCCAGGGTAGATATACCAATTGCTATCCGGACTGGTGGTAGCGCGTAACCGCAGTTACCGCCCACCTCGAACAAACTCCCCCCTAAAATCAAAGAAATCAAAAGTGGCCACCGAATAAATCCAAAGTTAGAGTATAGTATTGAAGAGGAGTATCCGATAAAGGGCGCTAACCCCTTGGCCCGAGAATCGCTCCTGTTTTAGCCACCTTATGCCAACTCACGGGAGTCGGGTCCACGTATTTACCTCCAAGGAAACGCCGCCACCATCCTACTTCATTCTGGAATCTCCACCGCGTACACGGTTGTTAAAGTGGTTTCCGGAGTTGGCAGAGAGTATGACAACTTCCGATCCCGGTCTCTTCAACAACCAAACGTTATTATAACACCGCGGTCTTTAAAAATAGTTTGTACCTTAAAAACCAGAATATAATTATCCATTTCAAACCCATTAATACGATATCATTTCCATTTCCAAAATAACTCATTTTGATATTATTTTTATAAAACCCAAATCAATAATATCATTTTTATTTCAAATATATTTCTTTTCCAAAATCATACTGCTTTCAAATTTATAATATCTGGAAACCAAACATTTAAAATATAACTTTCAAAACATAATACTTTGAAATTTATATCTTTAAAACCATAACTTCTAAAACTTAAATGGTTTGGACATTCAACAGTTTATAAAGAAAATAGTTGAATTTAAATTACTTTATAAAGTAAATAATTTCCACGCCTTTACAATTTTATTCACTTTAAATTAAGTCTAAACCCAAAATTTTTAAACTCACTTCAAAGTTCCAAACCACTGCAAATTTTACATATTTCAAACTTTAAGTATTACACTTCTAAAATTTTAAGATAGGAAATTATTATTCAACAATTTAATGACCTATTATTTAGTTTGAAATATCGCATAATAAATCCATAATCATTTAAATAAAACTCAAATTACCTATAACTAAATATTTCCTTTAATTCATTTATACAAGAAATATTCATTTAATTTATCTTGAATAAAAATCCAGTTATAAATATCATACCTTTAAAATTTACTAGTTTAATAAGTTTATATCAACTTATGGAGTTAATTTTTTTAAATAAGTTCAATTCCAAATAAATTTCCAATTTATCTTCCAATCTTAATTGATTTGAATCATTTAAAACTCTATATATATACAATATCTTAAACCTGTACTTAATCATATAATATAAATTATCAAACTCCATTTTTCAACTTATTCATTTTTATTTAACAGATTTATACATAGCTTAAATTCAATAATTTAACTATATATGTGTATATAAAAATAATATTTATAAAATATCAAAATTTAATATTTATTAAACCGTATCATATCCAAACCATAAAAATCATTTCAAAATATTTTTATATATAGACCGCGGTGCCTGTATAAAATTTTCTATCCTATGGTCAAGTGATACAGATATTTATCATTTCAATCCGCAATTTAAAATAAAATTTTGCGGTTGTATATCATTTCAAACCGCAATCCCAAATGAAATGAAAATGCATAATAACTTACAGATTTTAAAATATAGTACACATCATCCATTCACCAAACACCAATCATCAACCATTAATTATAATCATCATCCAATTTAAACAACATCAATATAGAGCATATAAAACATAACAGGGAATAAATAACAGGTATTAACTAACAGTTTATATTCACTAATAAACTTAATAACTTTTTAACTAGCAGCTTATATGCAAATAAATAAATTCTAACTGTTAATTTATATGCAATAATAAAAATTAATTAACAGTTAAATTAAATAAATGTGATTTAACTGAGATGATGAATAAAACATGCCAAACAATCATAAATCAATTTCTACTCATATCTTAAGTCAATTTAACAAACATAAGAAATTTTAGAAGTTGTGAGTGGGTAAAAACACTCACCTTTTGAATTTTAATTAGATTCAAACCCAATTTAAACCCAAATATTTGACCATCTCAGAACCCATCCAAACCAGTGTCAACAGATCCAGAATTTCAATACGATCCTAACAAAAAAAATCGCGCGTGAAACGGGTCACGTATGCAAAAATTCTTGCGATTAGAACGCATTGAATTTTAAATATAAATTAAAATTAAGAAGTCAACAATTAACACGTCATCCTCCCTCCTACCTTCTCTCTCTCCCACGTTTACCTACAGAACCCATTATGCATGGCCTGAGCACGCCTTTGACCAACCAAAAAGCCACCGTACCGACCTTCTTCCACCACGTCGCCACCACCGTTGTGCTCGCCTTTCTCTCCTCTATCCTCGGCCTGAGGCCGCACGCCTCCTCTGCCTCGTATATCGTCGCTCCGCCGCCTCCAAAACTAGGGTTTCGAACCCTATTTTGCCAATTCCAGTTGCCACAGGCCATGCTAAGCCACGAGACCACCACCTATCATCTCCCCTTGTCGAGCTCTCCAATACCCATCTCTCAATTTCATCGATTGATGTCGAAATTAAAAACGCCCAAATTGACTTTGACCGCGATTTCTGATTGATCCGGTCACTATCTCGAAAAACGAACAGCACCGGGAGATTACGCTCAATGCGTGCTTCGACATATATTATTTTGGAATTTTTCTGGGAACTTCGAATTTATATTTGATTTTGGAATAGAATTGGATCTGAAATTTGCATCCATCGATGAAGAGAAAGAGTTGAGGGAAATGAACGCACAAACAAATGAGAATAGATGGAGACTAGGGTTTATAATCAACTATTTATATGCAGGGTTGAATTAGAGTAGATAGACCAGATAGATGAACGTGCGGAACAAACTATGGCCCGAAAAGCCCGTTCTGACCCCGGAACGAAATTGGGTAAACCCATATATTAAATAGATATTTAAAAATATTATGAACGTGATGGAAAAAGTTTCACGTCCAAAATTCCATCGTATGGAGAAGTTATGCTGAAAACAAAAATTTCCAATTGATTTCAATTAAATCGATTTCAAGGCATTTCGCGTTCGTACGATCAAACGAGAAGTCCGATCGCTACGAAACTTAAAACCCTATAATAATTCACCGGTACGGATCCGATGAAACTGGTTTCGTCAAAATCCGAGTCAGTGGCCAAAATGGCTATTTTTATA
Source organism: Allium cepa (assembly GCA_030765085.1). Lineage (NCBI taxonomy): Eukaryota > Viridiplantae > Streptophyta > Magnoliopsida > Asparagales > Amaryllidaceae > Allium > Allium cepa. The sequence goes on along the minus strand of CM060931.1, from coordinate 55,511,347 downwards.
TTAATTAAATAAATTTAAAATATATTAATTAAATCCAATTTAAAATTTAAAATTCTGAAATTTACAATCTTTATCACTCTATAATTCTCAAACATTAAAATGATTTAACAATTTTTAAATTCAATTTATTAAAGCTTAATCAATAGAAATCTTCAATTTCATAAAATTCAACATTATAGATAAATTTCCAAAATTTCCATAAATTTGAATTTTACCCATAATTATTCCATTCATAATTTCAAATAGAAGGGTTTACCATTGGATAAAAAAAAATTAATACATAAATATTTCCCGTTTTCAACTCAAATTTTAAATTTAACGTAAAATTTTATATTTAATTTTTAATTAATTGCAATAAATCCAAATTATCATATTTTAAATCCAAATAAATAAATAAAGCTTGATTCCCGTTTAAATATTTAACTCATTTAATTGCAATTAACCTCTTTATCATAAATTAAATTCCAATATATTAAATAAACTTTATTTCCATTCTTTTTACTCACAAATCATCATATTATGAAGATATTTACGTTATTCCCCATTTATTACCTTAATTTATTACATTTATATCTATTGCAATGATTTCCAATTTGATTGAAGGAACTAAGTATATAACTCATAATAGTTGTTGTAAAACTCTTAATCCCTCATTTATAAGTATATCATTATCCGTTATATCTATTAATTAAATAAATTCCATATTGAAGTTCATTTAAATTTACTACCAAGCACCCATTTACCTTTTCCAACAAATTTGAATTCCATTCATTTACCATAACAATCATTTTCCCATTCACACATTATTATCAACCCACAATTATTGCAATTTATTATCTTATATTGATTTTATACGATTACCATTAACATTACATTCAAATTTCTATTCAATGTATATTTATTCATCAATCAATTCGATATTTACTTTTCTTTCCTTCTATTTGATAAATAACCTAATATACATTTACATACATTCATTTCTGTAACAACCCGGGATTCCGCATTTTTATTTTATTATCGTCATTGGACGATTAATATCGTTTGTTAATTGCTGTTGGAGTTTTTAGTCGGTGGAAATTCTTTTGAAAATTTGTTAAAAGGGCATGGGCTTTATAAATATTTTTGGGCCATGTTTTAATTGGTGCCGTGATAATTATCAATACCCCTTTACTTCCTTCATTCAGTTTCATTCGTAACCCCAAAAATTAAAATCCCCTTTTTCTTTTTATATTTCCGGCTCGTTATCTCTATGGTGAAAATGGCGGCTTCCTGTTCTCTTTTGTTCCGTGTTCTTAAATTAGGGCTTTTGAGAAATCTTTGAAGCACCGCCTATGTTGATCGATAAGTGGATATTTGCGTGTTTGATTTGTCGATCGTTCGTGTTCCACTCGGCTGCTTCGATGTTGATCGAGTTCGATTGATGACTTGGTTTTGTGCTAATTCGAAGGTGCCGACTTCAACTGTTCGATCGATCGCCTCCTCGTTGCTCTTCGGCTGCTTCTACCTTGATGGAGATTGACTTCGTCGATAAGGTGAGTGATTATTATTTCACTCACATCCAATTCATGCTTAGCATATTGTTTCGGTAGTTCGATTTTGTCGCGTTATTGATTCGAGGTGAAAATTAATTTAGGGTTTTGCTTTTATGTTTTCTTGCTTGTGTTCGAATCTGTGAATTTGCTAATCCCTTGATTTTCATTTGCGTTGCTGGCTTCGGCCTTGCTTTCTCTGATGAACTACGGGCATGTTGGTTTAGTAACCACGGCTGGCTTTGCATTGACTTCGGTCACTTAATTTTGTGGACTTTGGTTTGGGTGACAATACTAAGCTTCGGCTTTGATTTTTGTTTTGACGATTCACTGTGGCATTTGGTTGTCCATTTGGTTTTCATTTTTTCCTATACTTGATTTCATTTGACAATGTTGATTCTTTGTTCCGCATTTATATTATCAGTGTTATTATTATATCTATTGTCCTAAACTATTATGAACCATCGTAGTTCGTTTTATACTGGAATTGGGTATGCCGATGGGAGTAAATAAATCAGAGGTGAAAAATGAAAGAAAATATATATATATATATATATATACACACACACACACACACACCACTCCTATCGAGATAACCAATACTAGTGTAAGGCCTAACTACGGATGGCCACTTCTCAACAGCCTTATTCTCCGTGCTAGTTGACAGCATTACACCATAGTGTTCTTGGCTAGCGTGGGTATAGAGGTGGGGCGCCACAGCTTGGTATCAAAGCCTGGGGTTTAGGACAAATATAAAACATAACTTAGATGGAACATGTGTTACAACTATTTGTCGATGTTTTATCTCACATCTTTGTCTATGATTATCTTTGATTGTTAAGTATGAATTCCTAACGCTTATTCATGTGCATTTGATTTTGATTTCGTGAAAGTATTTTGGCTTCGGCCTCTGTTTGCGTTGCGAACTCAAGTTGGGTTTTTGATGATGAGGATTTTGTTCTTGTGTTTTCGGCTTTGAATTGATTTAGCCGATGTTGATTTTGTTCGAATTTGGCCAATTAAAGCTATTTTGACCTCTGGACTTTGTTCCACTTTTGTGCTATGCTATGGGTGTCATGGTGTACCTGTTACACTGTGATGAAAAATAGCTCGACCGGTTGCAAATTGAATGATTTTGATTTTCACTCATATCTAGTTCGAATCTCAGCGATTTTAAACTTGATATTTTGTGTTTTCCTCGGCTTGATTTCCATTCAACTTCGGTCACTTTGTTTTTGTGAAATTGCTAATTTCCTGATTTACAAGACTCTGACTTTGTTTGCCGTTGAATTCTTTGATGATGATGTTGATTCGTTTTGTACTCGACTGTGGCCATTAATTGTTGACTTCGGCATTGACTTGATTTTTATTTTTGTTGAAGTCATTTATGCAATTATGCTCGTTTTGCCTCGTTTTTCCAAGTGTTAATCGATTCTTCTTTTCCGATTAGTTGTTATCACCTTTGTCGACTTTGATAACTTCTATTTCTGGAATTTTTGGGTATTTCTACTTTGATGAATTTGGAATCGAATTCTTTGGATTTTATTCACGTCTTGGAGTGTGAATTTGTGAATTGATTTGGTTTCCAAATTTAATTGATTCGTGTTAATTCCTCGATTTGTTGCTATCATTTATTAGCGACTTTGGTGACATTTTCTTCGGGATTTTCGTGAACATACCTTTTGATGAATTCGGTATCGATTTCTTTGGATTCTATTCACGTCTTCGTATGTGAACTCTTGTGATTGATTGTTTCTACAATCACTTTTGTGATTTGTCACTTTAAAAATATAAAGGTTTCAATACTAGTAGTAAATATCAAAACTCTTTCATCAAAATGATTTCAACTCTACTTTCAATACTAAACTCTTTTTCCAAAACCGTTATCCAATCTATTAGTATATACAAACCTTTACCTCACTCGGATGAGAAATCTAATTAAACGACTTAGTAAAACAAGTGGTATGAAACGCTTGCGTTTGCTTCATTGGTTAATTCTTGGACTTGTTTGATTGAACCATTTGTGACAAATTTTCTAGTGGAGATCTACAATTTGTTCGTAAATATTTAAGTTAAGCTAGTGGTTATGGGACATGAAACTAAACTCATATATTTACTAGCTTAGTGTAATTGACACTTCTCGATGATCATGACGATCATTTTTATGATTTAGACTAGCAATTGTGCGATATCTCTTTGTCTGCACGGTTAGACTAGACCTCATCTGTGTGATTTCGACTCACACATCTCTCTTTGTCTGCGAGGTTAGTCTAGAAACCATTTGTGTGATTTCGACTCACACATACCTTTTTGTTTGCGGGGTTAGACTAGACACCATTTGTGTGATTCCGACTCACACATATCTCTTTGTCTGCAGGGTTAGTCTAGACACCATTTGTGTGATTTCAACTCACACATACCTTTTTGTTTGCGAGGTTAGACTAGACACCATTTGTGTGATTCCGACTCACACATATCTCTTTGTCTACAGGGTTAGTCTAGACACCATCTGTGTGATTTTGACTCACACATACCTTTTTGTTTGCGAGGTTAGACTAGACACCATTTGTGTGATTCCGACTCACATATATCTCTTTGTCTGCAGGGTTAGTCTAGACACCATCTATGTGATTTCGACTCACACATATCTTTCTTTTTGCGAGGTTAGACTAGACACCATTTGTGTGATTCCGACTCACACATATCTCTTTGTCTGCAGGGTTAGTCTAGACACCATCTATGTGATTTCGACTCACACATACCTTTTTGTTTGCGAGGTTAGACTAGACACCATTTGTGTGATTCTGACTCACACATATCTCTTTGTCTGCAAGGTTAGTCTAGACCTCATCTGTGTGATTTCGACTCACACATATGGAGTAGTTCCCCATGGTCTTCGGACCGCTCTGTGATAGGCCTCTTTCCCTTTTTTGTGATTTTTGGATTTCGTGTGTCGATTTCTAGCACTTTTGTGATTTCTGGATTTCGTGTGTTGATTTCTAGAATTTGTGATTTCTGGATTTCTTGTGATGATTTCTAGAATTTGTGCTTCACCAATTTTCGTGATTTCCATTGGTAAATTTATTAATTCTTGTGCATTGGTGAATTAGTGTGTCATTAACTTTTTATGAAATAAAAGTTTAAGGAGTTTGACATTCCTTTTGATCTTTGAGAAGATTCTTATGACATTTTTGATGAATGGAAATTCACTGGTATTATGTTTTAATGCCAATTATTTTGATGAGATTTTGACGTATAAAAATTACTGTCGCTTTGACTTCAGTAACCATCAATTTTAAAATGGATTTTCAAGCGGGTATCCCGCGATGCTGATTTAGTTGTCCGTTTTTACGGTATTTTGAGAAGTGCAATTTCCTTGTCGAAGTTGCTACTGATGTTGCTGTTTTAATCACTTGTTTTAAAAATTGTTTAAAAAAAAATTTCAAATTTTTTTACAGTTTACGCTTTCAAAAGAATGAGGAAGCGATTTAAACGTTTCGGCAAAATCGAGGACTATGACCCCTTCCTTTTGCTGATTCGCTTAATTCCGGACTTGTCCGTTTGAGAATGTGAAATGTTATTTTTAGAATACACAATTTTGCACTTTCAAGGAAACGATGAAGAGAATTAAACGATTTAGTAAAACTCGTGGTTATGGGACATGTGTGTTTGCTATTTCGGTTAATCCCGGACTCGTTAATTGAAATATTATTTCTGATTATCGTTTTTGATAATCGGATATTTGTGATTTTGATTATCGCTTGTGATAATTAGATATTCGAGATTTGATTATCATTTGTGATAATCAAATATTTGTGATTTGTGATTTAATTATCGTTTGAGATAATTAAATATTTGCGATTTGTGATTTGTGTTTTCTAATTATCTTTGTTGATAATTAGATTTTGCTGTCTTCTAATTATCGTATCGATAATTAGATATTGCTGTTTTGTGATTTCTGTATTCTGATTATCTATTTGATAATTAAATTTTGTTGAGAATTTGTGAATTTCTTTTATGAAATTAAAAGATTTCTTTGATGTTTATATGGTACTACATCGATATTCCAAATTATTCGAGTTTTTAGTTTCTCGGACGTACCATTATTGTACTACGCCGTTGTACCGGCTCAATTTTCTGCTATTCATGACGTTTTCCACGTCTTCCAATTACGGAAATGCCTAAGGGATTTCCGATTTTTATTCTTGAACCCGGTGTTATTGAAGATATGGAAGTTTTGCCTATTTGACTTTTGAGCAACCTTCTATTCACATCATTGCTTCGGGGGTGTAGCACCTTCGAAATAAATATGTTTTTCTTGTGGAAGTTCAATGGTTCTCAAATCCTAAGGATTGCACTTAGGAATCCAGAGAATTCATCGAGCTAACACGTTCAGGCTTACTCTTTCATGCTCTTTATGGTGAACTTCCTATTTCAAATTTCTTCATCTTGTGATGATGTTCTTTATGGTTGTTACCAGTTGTTCTATTATTCCTTATGATTGCGAGGACGCAATTTCTTTAAGGAGGGGAGTCTGTAACAACCCGGGATTCCGCATTTTTATTTTATTATCGTCATTGGACGATTAATATCGTTTGTTAATTGCTGTTGGAGTTTTTAATCAGTAGAAATTCTTTTGAAAATTTGTTAAAAGGGCATGGGCTTTATAAATATTTTTGGGCCATGTTTTAATTGGTGTCGTGATAATTATCATTACCCCTTTACTTCCTTCATTCAGTTTCATTCGTAACCCTAAAAATTAAAATCCCCTTTTTCTTTTTATATTTCCGGCTCGTTATCTCTATGGTGAAAATGGTGGCTTCCTGTTCTCTTTTGTTCTGTGTTCTTAAATTAGGGCTTTTGAGAAATCTTCGAAGCACCGCCTATGTTGATCGATTAGTGGATATTTGCGTGTTTGATTTGTCAATCGTTCGTGTTCCACTCGGCTGCTTCGATGTTGATCGAGTTCGATTGATGACTTGGTTTTGTGCTAATTCGAAGGTGCCGACTTCAACTATTCGATCGATCGCCTCCTCGTTGCTCTTCGGCTGCTTCTACCTTGATGGAGATTGACTTCGTCGATAAGGTGAGTGATTTTTATTTCACTCACATCCCATTCATGCTTAGCATATTGTTTCGGTAGTTCGATTTTGTCTCGTTATTGATTTGAGGTGAAAATTAATTTGGGGTTTTGCTTTTATGTTTTCTTGCTTGTGTTCGAATCTGTGAATTTGCTAATCCCTTGATTTTCATTTGCGTTGTTGGCTTCGGCCTTGCTTTCTCTGATGAACTACGGGCATGTTGGTTTAGTAACCACGGCTGGCTTTGCATTGACTTCGGTCGCTTAATTTTGTGGACTTTGGTTTGGGTGACAATACTAAGCTTCGGCTTTGATTTTTGTTTTGACGATTCACTGTGGAATTTGGTTGTCCATTTGTTTTTCATTTTTGCCTATACTTGATTTCATTTGACAATGTTGATTCTTTGGTCTGCATTTATATTTCTTCTGGCTTCATGTATAGTCTTCATTGTATATAGATGATCTCGAGTTCATCCCTGCCCCCAGCTTTGACCTTTTCTGACCATATTGCACTATAACCTGTTTTGACCTGAAGTTTGCACACTGCTCCCATCCTGTTGCTTTCACTTACAGTTTTTAACTTATACCATTCGAGGAAGATTGCTTATTCGTTGTGCACTGGCTTTACTTGAAGTTGTAGTTAGCACTTTTGTTGTTTCCAGTTGCACTTGATCATTTTGTATCTGCATCCTCAGTTGAGTAATTTCCAATGTCTTCTTTGTACACATGAAATTAGAATTGATGTTTTTGCATTCACTTGAGACTGTATATTCATCATGGCAATTGTTCATGTGTCTGCACTTTGATTTATAAGCTTGACTTTCATTTGTCTGTGATATTGCCTTTTTATGGTGATATTCACACTGCGGCATTGAGTTGGAATTGATGCATATTGAACTATTATCAATTTGTGCTCATGTATATGAAGTAGTGTTACATTTCCTTGTAACTTTCACTGTACTATCCACTGAACTTCGAGTCAGGTAGTTCACTGCTTCATGTATTTTGGGTTTACCTCTTTGATGTCGAGGCTGCTGTACTATTTCCATTTTTACTGCTGCATCACCAGAGATGTATTATTCATGTGCATTGCCTTCACACCTATGTTGTCTGGTTTCAATGTTCTTGCATTGAGTCAGATGAATTATTCATATGCATTGATGTTGACTTTTGTCACTTATAAAACTGCTGTTTCACTGTTTTGTTCTGCACTTGTATTCATGTTGCAGTGATCTTTGTGCTTGTTACTGGATTGCCTTATCTTGGGCACACATGTTTGTTTCACTTATAGCCTTTGTACCTTGTTGTTTCACTGTAGCACTTCCATTGCTACTGCTGATTCATGTATACGTGCGGGTCATTGCCCTTGTGCACTGATGCTTACTGTCGTGTAGAATTTGAGGACTTTTGTGTTGTTTTGAGTTTGCTGTTGCTTTATATCTAGACTTCCTCTGGTTCATTTCTTTGTAGTTGTGTTGGATCACGGTAGTCGTGACTTGACCTCTGCAGCTTTGATTGCTGTTAGTATTCACTGTTGTGATGATTTCACATGCTGTTGTGGCGAGGCAGTGCACGCGTGCGTGTACTGCAGCCACACAAAATTGATTTTAATTGATATTTCTTTTGCTTTTGATCCATTGATCCTTTGCGTATTTCATATGCCATATTGGTGAGGCAGTACACGTTAGCGTATACTGCAGCCAATTAGAATTGATGTTTTTAAGTGATATTTCAATTGTTTGAATTGATTTAGTTTGATTTGATCATTTTGTTGTTATCTAATTATTTATTTGATAATTAGATTCTGAGTTTCTAATTATTTATTTAATAATTAGATTTTGTTGTTAATTTCCGTTTAGGCAATTCTGATGTTTTCTAAAATTATCTTCATCGATGACCTTTTCATTTATCTTCATTGATAATCTGAATTTGCTGATTTGTTGTTTAACACTGTTACGTGTTATATTTACCGTTATTCGATTCTCTTATTGAAGAGTTGGATATACGAGATTTCTGTGACTGTCGTCTATTTGATATTTAATTATTATTGCTTCTATGCATTAATAACTGAGTTTGAATTAGACTGACCCGTGTATTATTTTCTTTTGAATGTAATACTCGGGTCAGACCGAGTTATTACAGGTTGTAGATATTCTGCTTTGGATTGCTGCTAGAGCTATGAAGTCCTTTCATATCTTTTGGAGTAGTCGTCATCACTTATAGTAGTCAGTGTAATTGTATAGGAAGATATGTATTCATGTATATTATATACGTTAATGTACTTGTATATGTAACTTCCAGAGTCGACAGTTGTAGTTGTATCATATGTATTGTATCACATGTATTGTAACTCACATCAGTTATTATATATATGAGACTTTTTGTTTTATTTGTTTTCCGCATTTATATTATCTGTGTTATTATTATATCTATTGTCCTAAACTATTATGAACCATCGTAGTTCGTTTTATACTGGAATTGGGTATGTCGATGGGAGTAAATAAATCAGAGATGAAAAATGAAAGAAAATATATATATATATATACCACTCCTATCGAGATAACCAATACTAGTGTAAGGCCTAACTACGGATAGCCGCTCCTCAACAGCATTATTCTCCGTGCTAGTTGATAACATTACACCGTAGTGTTCTTGGCTAGAGTGGGTATAGAGGTGGGGCGTCACAATTTCGACATTCCATTCATTTATGGGTATTGCATTGAAATTTAATTTATTAGCTAATACCAACATTACTACCATTAATTACAATTGGATTCCCAATTTTATTCAATACCCTGAAAAAAATATCTCAATTTGAATTTTATTCAAATTTCTATAAATAGGTTTTAAGTCACCATTTACATAATTTATTTTTGCCTTCATTTTAACATTTATTTACCCCTTTTATTATTTCTACTAAAATAAATTACAAAATCCTATTAAATAAACAAATTAAATCTGTCGAAATTTACGGGTCGTTACAATCTCCCTCACTCAAAACTTTTCGTCCCCGAAAAGGAAAAGAAGGGAAACAAAGAACTAAGAAATAATATACCTTATTCAACATTAACTTTATAAACAATTAAATTTATAAAATTAATTAATTTAGATAAAATATCTCAATTTATAACCATTACATCTTTTTACCCTTAAATTACTAAAGTTTGGAAAACATTTTAAAATATTTCTAAGTTCAAAATTTACGGAAAATTTTGGCAGAGTCTCCTTTGTACGGAGAGGCTCAGGAGAAAATATAATATTAAATATAACAATATACAACATATATTTTCAAATTAATATATCCCTACACGGGAAAATATATAAAATATCGCTATAAACCGTAATCCGAAAACATACCTATTTGTCGGACAATTTATGCTTATTTTATGAAACCAAATGCAATAGCAATTGCTTCCATAACCTGTATTTCACTTATATAATCCAAAGGGTTAACAATTATATAATATGAACTATTTAAGTGGTTTCAACCATTAACAATAAATCAATACAGCAACCATCAATTTCAACAAACAGCATACACAACACATACAAAACAACCATTCAATCAAACAAACAAATAGTTGTTCAAGTTCAAAACCTTTAAATTGTACGGAATGAAGAATAAATTACTAGCGCATCATTTACTCAACAGTCTTAGATAAAACTAAATAAATTATTCATTCATCCTTACAAATTTAAAGTATCCTTACCCAAACAACTAAAACCCAAAACAAACAACAACCAATTTGAACAACAAATTTTGTTTATCCTTATTAATTTCATTCATAAATTTTGTGACGCCCCACCTCTATACCCACGCTAGCCAAGAACACTACGATGTAGTGCTGTCAACTAGCACGGAGAATAAGGTTGTTGAGGAGCGACCATCCATGTAATTGCTTATCACACGGTGGCTATAAATAATCTTCGGAAACAAACATAGAAATAGGCATAACACAAATCAGTCACAGACATCCATATCACAAAGGCGGAAGAAGATATGAATATATGACTAACACATGAAAGTGTACATCAGAGTAGTGGTCAAAAAGATCCACAATAATACAAAAGAATAGCAACACGTGCTATACAAAAGAATACAACTATGAGTCCATATCTCAAGTGTATACAACAAAAACTGCTAAACTAAATAGTTAGCCAAAAGTCAGAGTAGCTAATCCAGGGAGGAAGTCAAGCAGAAGCACCTGTAACATCTCGGTCTGACCCGAGTATTATTTAAGAAAATAATAAACGGATCAGTCTAGCTATAAATATCAGATGACATGATATAAAATAAAAGATATGGCATAAACATAAAATATCCATATAGACATACTACTATAAGTATGCAAATGATGATCAATAGAAGATCAATCAATAAAAGATAAATCAATATCTCAAGAATCTTCTCAAAGATCCAAAGAGGGCATCATACCCTAAACTTGTACTCATAACAAGTCGATGACATAAATTCCAGAAATCAACACAAGAAATCCAGAAATCACAGAAAAAGGGAAAGAGGCCTATCACATGACGGTCCGAAGACCATGGGGAGCTACCCCATATGTGTGAGTCGGAATCACACAGATGAGGTCTAGACTAACCAAAAAGCAAAAAGGTATGTGTGAATGGAATCACACAAGTGGTGTCTAGTCTAACCTCTCAAACAAAAAGGTATGTGTGAGTGGAATCACACAAGTGGTGTCTAGACTAACCTCGCGGGTAAAGAGATATGTGTGAGTCGGAATCACACTAATGAGGTCTAGTCTAACCTTGCAAACAAAGAGACATCGCACAATTGCTAGTCTAAATCATAAAGATGATCGTCATGATCAACGAGAAGTGTTAATTACACTAAGCTAGTAAATATAGAAGTTTAGCTTCATGTCCCATAACCACTTGCTTAACTCAAATATTTACGAACAAACTGTAAATCATCACTAATAAAATTGTCACAAGAGGTTCAATCAAACAAGTCCAAGAATTAACCGACGAAGTGAACGCAAGCTTTTCATACCACTTGTTTTACTAAGCCGTTTAATTAGATTTCTCATCCGAGTGAGGTAAAGGTTTGTATATACTAGTAGATTGGAAAACGGTTTAAGAAAAGAGCTTTGTTATTGAAAATAGAGTTGAAATCATTTTGTTGAAAGAGTTTTGATATTTACTACTAGTATTGAAACCTTCATATTTTAAAGTGACAAATCACAGAAGCGATTGTAGAAACAATCAATCACAAAGATCACATTCGAAGATGTGATAAAAATCCAAGGAAATCAGCTCAGAAAGTTCTGTCGAATGTTTTTCAGATAAGATCCCCTACGAAGGAGGGTCCAAGGGGGTGGAAACCCCCAAGGTCGGGGTGCGGGGGCAACGCCACCGCTACGGGGTTGCGACCTAGGGGTCTAAGGGGTCAAGCGACTTAGTGGTTGCGACCTAGAGGTGCTCGCTACCTAACGATGTCTCGCGACCCAACATGGCCGACCTAACAGAGGTTGCGACCTAACAGAGGTTTACGACCTAAGGTATTCGCGACTTAACGGGTTATAGGTGTAACGACCTAACGACATAAAGGCCTAACGACCTAACGACATAAAGGCCTAACGACCTAAAGGTGATGGGGTTACGCGACTTAGGGACAGAAGCAGGACCGAGTGACCTACGACCTAGGCGACTCACGACCTACGACCTACGACCTACAACCTAAGGCCCGCGCGACCTAGTGAAATAGCAGAGGTAATATTAGGTCGGAGACGACCTACGACTTAAGGCCAGCGCGACCTAAAGTTTTAACACGCGAGCGACCTAATGTTATAAAGGCCAAACGACCTAAGGCTTAACTCGCGAACGACCTACGACCTATGGACGAGCGACTTAACTCCGAACGAGCTAAAAAAATGGCCAGAACGACCTAGGGTTAACTCGTAAGCGACCTACGACCTATGGATGAGCGACTTAACTCCGAACGAGCTAAAAATGGCCAAAACGACCTAGTAGCAGTTTTTCACCAAAATCACTAAAATTTGGAGTTTTTCGCCAATCCAATCCAAACCAAATGCAAATGTGCATACTAAAGTGATAGGGAATCATTCCCAACAGTCCAATATAGATATAAACTAGATTTGTGGGATAAAAATCTCACCTTTGCACCAAAATTTATGAAGATGAAGCTTGAAAGCAAGGAGAAGCAATCCAAAGCTAGAATCCAATATCTCTACTTGAGTTTGGAGTTGAATGTTGGATTTGCAATTGAATTTGAGCTTGGAGTTTTAATTTCACATTCTCTTCACCATTAATGCCAAAGCTTGAGTTAGTTAGGAAATTTATGAAGAGTGAGAAGAAGGGGGTTGGAACTTGGGCTTAATAGGCTAAACTAACCCAAAGTCCAAAGCGGGAAAAGTTAGTGAAATTTCACTAACTCCAAATCTATCGATGTTTATACTTAAAAAGTTGTAAATGGCATTTCGAACTCAATGGAAGTGGTCTCGAGTCCTAATTTGACCGTTTGCAAAAAGTAGCTTTTCGGACCAAAATCCGATTAACGATATAATATTTAAATAAAATATTTAAATATAAAATAGATAAATATGCGGGTTGTTACACATTTGTTGTTTAATTTCTCTTTTTATTCGTACCACATAAATTTTCCTTTTAAAATTTACATTTATTTCTAACAACTTTTAATTTCATTTACTCATTCAATGTTTGTTTCATTTATTTTCACTTATTACTTAAAAATTTTCATTTCCATTAACTCAGGTCATGCCAGTTTTCCCCTTTTTTTCACTATAATTATTCATTCATTATTGCATGACCTCATTTATTTACACTTTAATTACTTACATTTATAATCTTCTATTTGTCATACTTACCTTTATTTATATTCACTTATAGTAAAATTTCAATTATAACCTAAGTTTATAACATTAAATTCTCATCTATAATAGCAAATTCATTTAATACTTCTTTACCTACTTGTACTTGTACAAATTTCTATTACATTTCTTATTAAACATTTCAACTTTTTATATTAGATAAGTTATATATGTTAAAGAAAATGCAAATGAACTTATACAAGTTTTATCTCATCCTTTAATTAAATTTAATGTTCAACAATATTACTCTTTGTTTCATATGTTACTAATTTCAAATTTCCTTAAATTTCCATTTATAACTTAGCACTTAAATCTCTTATTTTATTTATGGTTTCAATTATTAGTTAAATTCTGTTTCACTACAATAATTGAAACAATTAATTAATGGGAATTTAAGAATTTAATACCGGGTTAAATTTCAAATTATTTTAAAATAGTAGATAAATATATTCTTACAACTTATATATCTCTAATTATATTTAAAACAATTCAAAATTTATATATTTTTCGAAAAGGAATCTGCAGTAAAACTACTACAGTGGCCTTCCCCCTTCGAAACTCGAAAATGAAAGTAGATGATGCGGCCGCCATCACCGAAATTATTTTCCAGCGACAGAGAGGAAAGTAAAGAACTTATTTTCTCCAAAATCTTCTTTAAAACAATTCTTCCGAATTATATTGAAATATTTATATCAGAAAATACTTATACACAATAATATTATATTCCAAAATTTATTCGAAAGAAATTTCAAAACCCCAGATCTTAAGTTCTAAATTTCCCAAATTTCATTTATTTTATTTTTTTCAATCTTATTCCTACCTATTATTTATAAATTTTATTCTTAACACCCCATCTATTGCAGCCAAATATAGATATTATTTGGAAAATTTTATTTTATATATAGAAAATATAATAGGCAAAATTATTTCATTCACCTATATAAAACAAATATTATGTCGGTCTGTCCTATCAGGTGTTTAGAAATCCCTATTGATGTCACAGCGTCCCATGCACCAAACAGAATTTATAAATACAAAACGGAACAGATTAACACAATATAAAAAAACTTTTTATAACACTAACAAATACGCTCTCTCATATATATACACTCAGCGACTCCCATAGGGTATTATTACCCTATTAGTAAAGAGTCAAACCCCACAAAGCCAAGGTTTATCGCTAAACCAAAGCTCTGATACCAACTGTAACGTCCTGCCTTTTCGCACGCTTTAAACCAACACACATGCCAATTCAAACCATACGGAAGGGTGGATTGTTATGGGATAAATAAGAAAAACAAGAAAGAAATAAAAAAAATAGAATCTCACAGCGGAAGGATAAAATATAATACTCAAATATACAGTTCATGAAGCTGTTATACAAAAACATTTGATTATTTATATAATACATATCAGAGTTACACACACTAATAACAATGCAGCGAAACAGTATGAGTGTAGAGCAATAATATAAATAATAATAATACGAATCTTCGTCTTCGTCCTCCAGAGCTAAATCTTCAAATCCTGAAATGCTCGGACTGACCCGAGCAAATTGAAAAGACAAAACACTCGAGTCAGAACTAAAAGAATTTATGTGAGTTTAAATCAACAGGAGTAAATATGAGTGCAATAACTCAAGAGATGCTCAAGATTTACATCTCCTAAGGATCCGTTAAACTATTTACCATGTAGTACATTTCGCTATTATAATAGTGTCTAATTGTAAAATAAACTTACTTTTTAATAGCGTTAAGGAGTGACCCAATATTCCCCTTAACACATAATATATTCCCATAGTCTATACAGTACCGTAATCTCCACCGTAATGGGCGCCGTCAGAGGGCACTCCATAGGTATGGTACAAAACAAAATCGTATAAGGCGCGCTAGGGTAGGTGACACGGCACAACTAGGCAATGCCAGGGTAGATATAACAATTGCTATCCGGACTGGTGGTAGCGCGTAACCGCAGTTACCGCCCACCTCGAACAAACTCCCCCCTAAAATCAAAGAAATCAAAAGTGGCCACCGAATAAATCCAAAGTCAGAGTATAGTATTGAAGAGGAGTATCTGATAAAGGGCGCTAACCCCCTTGGCCCGAGAATCGCTCTTGTTTTAGCCACCTTATGCCAACTCACGAGAGTCGGGTCCACGTATTTACCTCAAAGGAAACGCCGCCACCATCCTACTTCATTCTGGAATCTCCACCGCGTACATGGTTGTTAAAGTGGTTTTCGGAGTTGGCAGAGAGTATGACAACTTCCGATCACGGTCTCTTCAACAACCAAACGTTATTATAACACCGCGGTCTTTAAAAATAGTTTGTACCTTAAAAACCGGAATATAATTATCCATTTCAAACCCATAAATACGATATCATTTCCATTTCCAAAATAACTCATTTTGATATTATTTTTATAAAACCCAAATCAATAATATCATTTTTATTTCAAATATATTTCTTTTCCAAAATCATACTGCTTTCAAATTTATAATATTTGGAAACCAAACATTTAAAATATAACTTCCAAAACATAATACTTTGAAATTTATAGCTTTAAAACCATAACTTCTAAAACTTAAATGGTTTGGATATTCAACAGTATATAAAGAAAATAGTTGAATTTAAATTACTTTATAAAGTAAATAATTTCCATGCCTTTACAATTTTATTCACTTTAAATTAAGTCTAAACCCAAAAATTTTAAACTCACTTCAAAGTTCCAAACCACTGCAAATTTTACATATTTCAAACTTTAAGTATTACACTTCTAAAATTTTAAGATAGGAAATTATTATTCAATAATTTAATGACCTATTATTTAGTTTGAAATATCGCATAATAAATCCATAATCATTTAAATAAAACTCAAATTACCTATAACTAAATATTTCCTTTAATTCCTTTATACAAGAAATATTCATTTAATTTATCTTGAATAAAAATCCAATTATAAATATCAAACCTTTAAAATTTCCAAGTTTAATAAGTTTATATCAACTTTTGGAGTTAATTTTTTTTAAATAAGTTCAATTCCAAATAAATTTCCAATTTATCTTCCAATCTTAATTGATTTAAATCATTTAAAACTCTATATATATACAATATCTTAAACCTGCACTTAATCATATAATATAAATTATCAAACTCCATTTTTCAACTTATTCATTTTTATTTAACAGATTTATACATAGCTTAAATTCAACAATTTAACTATATATGTATATATAAAAATAATATTTATAAAATATCAAAATTTAATATTTATTAAACTGTATCATATCCAAACCATAAAAATCATTTCAAAATATTTATATATATAGACCGCGGTGCCTGTATAAAATTTTCTATCCTATGGTCAAGAGATACGGATATTTATCATTTCAATCCGCAATTTAAAATAAAATTTTGCAGTTGTATATCATTTCAAACCGCAATCCCGAATGAAATGAAAATGCATAATAACTTACAGATTTTAAAATATAGTACACATCATCCATTCACCAAACACCAATCATCAACCATTAATTATAATCATCATCCAATTTAAACAACATCAATATAAAGCATATAAAACATAACAGAGAATAAATAACAGGTATTAACTAACAGTTTATATTCACTAATAAACATAATAACTGTTTAACTAGCAGCTTATATGCAAATAAATAAATTCTAACTGTTAATTTATATGCAATAATAAAAATTAATTAACAGTTAAATTAAATAAATGCGATTTAACTGAGATGATGAATAAAATATGCCAAACAATCATAAATCAATTTCTACTCATATCTTAAGTCAATTTAACAAACATAACAAATTTTAGAAGTTGTGAGTGGGTAAAAACACTCACCTTTTGAATTTAAATTGGATTCAAACCCAATTTAAACCCAAAAATTTGACTGTCTCAAAACCTGTCCAAATCAGTGTCAACAGATCTAGAATTTCAATACGATCCTAACAAAAAAAATCGCGCGTCAAACGGGTCACGTATGCAAAAATTATTGCGATTAGAACGCGTTGAATTTTAAATATAAATTAAAATAAAGAAGTCAACAATTAACACGTCATCCTCCCTCCTACCTTCTCTCTCTCCCACGTTTGCCTACAGAACCCGTAAAGCACGGCCTGAGCACGCCTTTGACCAACCAAAAAGCCACCATACCGACCATCTTCCACCACGTCGCCACCACCGTTGTGCTCGCCTTTCTCTCCTCTATCCTCGGCCTGAGGCCACACGCCTCCTCTGCCTCGTAGATCGCCGCGCCGCTGCCTCCAAAACTAGGGTTTCGAACCCTATTTCGCCAGTTCCAGTTGCCACAGGTCATGCTAGGCCACGAGAACACCACCTATCAGCTCCCCTTACCGAGCTCTCCAATACCCATCTCTCAATTTCATCGATTGATGTCGAAATTAAAAACGCCCAAATTGACTTTGACCGCGATTTTTGATCGATCCGGTCGCTGTCTCGAAAAACGAACAGCATCGGGAGATTACGCTCAATGTGTGCTTTGACATATATTATTTTGGAATTTTTCTGAGAACTTCGAATTTATATTTGATTTTGGAATAGAATTGGATCTGAAATTTGCATCCATTGATGAAGAGAAAGAGTTGAGGAAAATGAACGCACAAACAAATGAGAATAGATGGAGACTAGGATTTATAATCGACTATTTATATGTAGGGTTAAATTAGAGTAGATAGATCGGATAGATGACGTGCGAAACAAACTATGGCCCGAAAAGCCCGTTCTGACCCCAGAACGAAATTGGGTAAACCCATATATAAAAATAGATATTTAAAAATATTCTTAATGCGATGGAAAAAGTTTCACGTCCAAATTCCATCGTATGGAGAAGTTATGCCGAAAACAAAAATTTCCAATTGATTTCAAATTGATTTCAATTAAATCGATTTCAAGCGTTTCGCGTTCGTACGATCAAACGACAAGTCCGATCGCTACGAAACTTGAAACCCTACAATAATTCACCGATACGGATCCGATGAAACTGGTTTCGTCAAAATCCGAGTCAGTGGCCAAAATGGCTATTTTTATATTAATTAAATAAATTAATTAAATCCAATTTAAAAATTTAAATTCTGAAATTTGCAATCTTTATCACTCTATAATTCTCAAACATTAAAATGATTTAACAATTTTTAAAGTCAATTTATTAAAGCTTAATCAATAGAAATCTTCAATTTCATAAAATTCAACATTATAGATAAATTTCCAAAATTTCCATAAATTTGAATTTTACCCATAATTATTCCATTCATAATTTCAAATAGAAGGGTTTACCATTGGATAAAAAAAATTAATACATAAATATTTCCCGTTTTCAACTCAAATTTTAAATTTAACGTAAAATTTTATATTTAGTTTTTAATTAATTGCAATAAATCCAAATTATCATATTTTAAATCCAAATAAATAAATAAAGCTTGATTCCCGTTTAAATATTTAACTCATTTAATTGCAATTAACCTCTTTATCATAAATTAAATTCCAATATATTAACTAAACTTTATTTCCATTCTTTTTACTCACAAATCATCATATTATGAAGATATTTACGTTATTCCCCATTTATTACCTTAATTTATTACATTTATATCTATTGCAATGATTTCCAATTTGATTGAAGGAACTAAGTATATAACTCATAATAGTTGTTGTAAAACTCATAATCCCTCATTTATAAGTATATCATTATCCGTTATATCTATTAATTAAATAAATTCCATATTGAAGTCCGTTTAAATTTATTACCAAGTACCCATTTACCTTTTCCAACAAATTTGAATTCCATTCATTTACCATAACAATCACTTTCCCATTCACACCTTATTATCAACCCATAATTATTGCAATTTATTATCTTATATTGATTTTATATGATTACCATTAACTTTACATTCAAATTTCTATTCAATGTATATTTATTCATCAATCAATTCGATATTTACTTTTCTTTCCTTCTATTTGATAAATAACCTAGTATACATTTACATACATTCATTTCATTCCATTCATTTATGGGTATTGCATTGAAATTTAATTTATAAGCTAATACCAACATTACTACAATTAATTACAATTGGATTCCCAATTTTATTCAATACCCTAAAAAAAATAACATATATATTAATCAAATCCTTACATTTGTTTTTCTCATATTCCATTTAAAATCAAATCATAACATTTAAATGATTTTATTGAATTGGAATTTCATTCAACTCATAAATTATTAACTTGCATTAACATGATTCCTTAATTTATTCCAATTACCATTTACACACTTTTATTGCATTAAATCAATTTAATACTTTCATTAATTTCTCATATTAAATTTTATATCCAGGTAAGAATCTTTTTCTACTTAATTCATTTGAATTTTATTCAAATTTCTATAAATAGGTTTTAAGTCACCATTTACATAATTTATTTTACCTTCATTTTAACATTTATTTACCCCTTTTATTATTTCTACTAAAATAAATTACAAAATCCTATTAAATAAAAAAAATAAATTTGTCGAAATTTACGGGTCGTTACACTATAAATGTTAAGCACATTTTAGAAACAAAAGGAGATGCAACAGATACAAAACAAAAGGCAAAGAAAAATTACTAGCAGTAACACTATAAAATGAAGGGATGAAAAAAAAACAGCTCATATAAGTAAAACTTCTGAAAATTGTAGAGCATAAGTAACAGAAACATTAATGCCTATTTTATTCTAAAGGTTTCAGAAATTAATCACAAGGGAAAACATTCCTGTAGAATATCATAGTTCATATAACTTAAACGTCTGAAATTTATATCAAAATATATGATATGTTCAAAACATTACGAGTAACAAAAAGAGGCATGCCTAATTTATTATAAATGCTTCAAAAAGTTAATAAAAGTGACAACATTCATCATTTACGGCTTTAGATTTAACAGCCTTACTATCAATAACATCTTAATATTATCACTATAATTAGGTTGAAAATTGAAGGATAACTTTTCAAAAAAATGAATAAGAACATTCAAAATTGTATTCTCTGTAGTAGTAACAACCTTTTGAAAATGCAACTGACTGGAGTTTCTATAGATAAACTACTAACATATCATCTAAAGAAGGAGGAAACTACTCTGAAGGTAACGATTACAAAAGAACAATTAAATGATCTCTAGACACATTTATCCAAACCAAAAGTTATGTTTCAAAGTGAGGAGAAGTATAATTTATTATTATAATCTGAATGCTAAGATAAATGAACTAGAAAAAAAATGATATAGAACATAGTTTCATTTTTATCCTTACTTCCCATTGACATTCATACCTTTTGTGATTGTGGTTTTCTAGACATTTAATTATGTCAGAGGAAGAAGGATAACGAAGACTGAAGCAAAATCGCCAACCAAACATATGATAAGCATAGTAAAAGCAAGCAGTTTCATAGTGACTGCAAGCAGTCTAACATTTGACATGAATCAAGTTACCCGACAAAATATAACTCTGGACCATCCTTGTTTGTAGCACAAAAAGATCAATTTTGTCTAACCTATGCCTACATCAAGCCCTAATAAAATTTTATTTTGGTCTACAGTTATCCAAAGTTAGCAACAACAGATTCTTGACCAATGTCCCGATTACATGAATAACTACCAACAATCAATCAATCACAAGATAGGTGTTGAAGTTGGGTTAAGATAAAATTAATATAATATTTCCATTGTATGAACATTTAACAAACTAATACATAGCATATAATATCAAAAAAAATTAAAAACAATCATCTGAAACTCAGAAGTCGCGTGAAATTCAGATGCACCTGATAGATGACCAATTTTCAAATTTAATTCACGAATTTAATTCACCTGATAGTCGCATGTAAATACAGAGTTCATCTTACTGTGATAGCTCACTTGGCCTTGCTTGACTGTCGTTGTTAGAGACTCCGATAAAAACCTCAACTATCACTTGCTTTTCTTGATGTTCGGAATCTGATGAATTGCAATTGCAAAGATCAGCAGCTGAATCGGTCAATCAAGTTTAATGGAAGGATGGGGAAACGAAGAGGGAACCAACGATTTTTTTGTGATGAATGGAGAGAGAAAGAAAATTTTCAACGTACCAAAGAATTGGGAATTAGGGATTTAGGAGTAAAGAGGCAGAAATTTTGTAAGTACTAAAGGAGAATGAGGCGGTAAATTTTGGGTTACAATTGTTGGGTTAGGCGGAAATTATTTAGCTGAAGGCGGGAACGGGAAATATTTTTTTGTTACGTTTATAGTACAGTATGATATAGTATTGGCCGCATTTACATTTAAATGCCATAAACTATTGCTACTTGACATATACTAGACATATAAATATTAAACAAATATATCAAATATAAACTAAAACAACTTTATAAAATTTAGAAATCAATGTATTACCTGTATATATATTATAAAGAGAATGTTGTCTGTGAGAGTTTGCAAGGTGATCGGCAGATGAATGGGTGACGGAACACGGAGGCATGGATGGAGGTGCATGGGTTTGCTCGGCCTGGGAAAGGCACTGGGTAATGGCGGCTTGCATGCGGAGTTGGGTTATTATATATATATATATACATATATATATATACATACATATATATATATATATATATATATATTTTGTGTGTGAAGAAACGTTCCAGGCTGAAGAAAGAAGGCATGGCTAATATATTTATTTATATTAGAGGCGGAGTGACAAAATGGTAGAGATGGATGAAGGTCAGGTTCAAGTCAGACAGAACTAGGCTAATATATTTATTTATATAATATTAGAAAATAATAGCAGAGGAGGAAGAACAAAGAGATGGTAAAATGAATGTCAACCGATAGAAATTGGAAATTAACCTGTAGATATTGAATGTAGTGAGATAACCAAAGATCAAGAGTTGTCTTGCTGGAATTATTTAAAGCAGATGCCTATTAAATAACACAGTGATAATTGAACGGACAAAGGAATTCAGAAAGTTCAAACAAGACTGATACAGATGACCATTTCAGAAATTCCACGATGCACCGAACTCCGAAATATATAAATGAGTATACTGTGAAGACCAGCACAACGAGACGATCAAAACAGTATATAGATATTAGTGGTATGATCATCCTATTAAAAGTCGATAATCGGTACCGAAAATGCTGCTAATTTGCCGAAAATAAGATAAACGGAGCAATAGCAGTCAAAATTTGGAGAAAAGAAATATGACGTCTCACTCAGAAGATGATTTACAAATTTATTGTATAAAAATATTCAGGTTTGGAAAACATTTTATTATCATCAAATATTAACCGATTTAAATTAAAATAAAATTTACACAAGAAAATAAACTTTCATATTATCAGATGAAAATTTACTAGTTGCTATGTTTAAGTAGACATATTCCAAATATTAATTTTTAATTTCCAAATTTTATTATTTAAAATTTCACAAAATTCAATTAATTAAATAAATAAAACCATTAAAATTAACGGGTCGCTACATTAGAACTGATTTGATTTGGGAAATTTGGAAAGTGAACCGGTTTGACTTTTAAATTAATATTTTTAAATGAATATTTTTTGTATAAATGATTCAAAAATCTATATTCTTAAATATTCAAATTATTATAATTTTCCAAACTACTATATAAACCATTTTTATCACTCAAACTATTTTCTATTAAATTATTTTCACTATTTAACTATTTTAAAACTATCTAAACTATTTTCTAAAAATTCAAACCGGTCAAAGGGTGGAATGTTTATATTGAAATTTTAGATTTAAATCCGTATTGGGTTGTAGTGAAGTTATAACCAAAATTGTAATTAGAATCAAAATTTAGAAGTGAAATCGATATATCGATATGAATTGACTTTTTGAAGAAAAATATGATTTTTGAAGCGAATATGGTAATTTCGAAATGGATTTGATTTTGAAATGAATATGATATTTTGATATCAAGTATGAATTATTTTCAAAATGTAAAAGTACCAACCGGTGTGTAAATTGACGATTGGTTGTTAAAGAGACAGGGGCCTCTTATTAGCATACTCTCTGTCAATATTGGACTCACTTTAATAACTGTGTATGTGGTGGATGATATCTAGAATGTAGTGGTTGAATTGGTGACGTTTACCGGAATGAAGTAAGAGAACAATGATGGATAGCCTTGACATTCATGTCATAATTAAAATGACTAAAATAGGAGCCTATGTCTGGCCATTGAGGTTAGCTACCTCTAGCGATATTGATCCCTCGTATTACTATTGTGATTTTGTATTCGTTGGGTGCACCTTTTTGTCGTTTGGATTAATTGTCACGGTCGGCCACAGATGGGTTATGCCCAGCCAGAAAGGGTAAACTTATAGAATCCTACCTTGGGCATTGCCTCACGTGTCTTGTCATATTTATCCATATACGAGCCCATTACGACTTTGATTTAGAACTGTAAAAATGTACTTAGGTGGATCAATGTAAAGTGTGACGTTCCTGATTTTCGCGCTCGAAAATCGGCATCCATACTTTACATCGTACTCGAATGCCGCAGATTCGATCTTTCAAATTCGAGTCGCCGGAGCTTATAACACAATTAAGAACAACACAATGGAAGAAAAAGAATAATACATTGATATACAACACTGATACAATATCTGATACAACAGAGTGATATATATACATGAATATCAATATACATCAGAGATATGATACGAGAAAATAGCAGCGGAAAAGAAAAATAGATAACACCAGCAGCGAAACAATTAACTCTAAGATAGTCTTCAAGGAAGAACTCTAAAACTGAAACTCCATCTCCAAGAACCAATCCAGCAATAGCTCGAACTCCCAATAATGATGCACAAAGATAAGCAAGTGCAGTCTGATCCAAAGTTTGAGCTAACTCCAGAAAATCTACTAAACCTGACTATCTAAAAAACCCAACTCTAGACTGCCCGTGTAGAAAAAATTTTAAGCACCCAGAGTTTAGGAAAGAAACAATAAACTCTGGATCAGTCATGGTACTGGTGTGAGCAACAAAAACAGTTTATCTTTAAAAACAAACAGCAGGAGAATTTTAAAGTCAATTCGCAATGCTTTTAGAAAATGAAACTATCATAAGACCTCCCGCCACACACACAATGCAAACGCAGAATTGGAGGAGATTTCTTCTTATGATAGTCAAACATGGTTGATACGCGGATTTCTTTGATATTATTACTATAAGTGCAAAGTGTAGAAAATATTTCGAAAGTAGAATATAAATCTTAACCAGCATAGACATTCCGAACTATGCCTACTATAGCTAACATCTAAACAGTGGGGCACCACCATAAGTTGATGGCAGGTTCTACAACTAAAACCGTACTGGGTTCGTATTGAAGAATGGATTTCCAACAAATGGTCGGGCAAAGGAACTTCCCATACCGAAATGGAACGCCTCTGGAAGGACATCCCCGAGCAACATCTTTCAGTTCTCAGCTAACACAAGGCCGGCTACCCCCTTCGCGGGGAGTAAGAAACCTGAGATATACCACCCCCGGTCCTTTTGGACCTTTATCCGAGGCCTCATCACCAACATCACACGGTAATAAATATAGTGTGTCCACATGAGTAACTATCTGGGCTCCATACCATGATACTACCCTTTTCCAGAAGGAATGGTCATACCCTAGGGAAGCTACCCATGAAACCTTGCTGCCACGATTCCTGTTTCGACCATTACCGGGTTTTGAGGTTCGACGAAGTCTCGTCCACAAAGCTACGCTTTTCACAAAAGCCACGCTTTGATCAACAAATGATCAGCATCACTCAACATGCCACATTACCAAGTTAGGAAGATATTGCTGATAACCTTCAACTACATAACCTCTAAGGGTGTTAAGCTAAGAGAATAAATTCTCCGCCACCAACAGAAATGTATTTGAAAGAAATCTGCTTTATATCCCAAAATGTAATGTCAGACATACAATCCATACAAGTCTGTTCTGGATTAGAGCAGAACCGAAGGCACTTCCGAAGAAGTCCTTGCAATCCGGGTATTCACAATCCCGATCGGACTTCCCATCACTTAAGGAATCTCTATACCGTAGCTACTCGGTGCAGAGACAATCGATAGGTCATCCTATCGTTCTCGCAAATACCCGGTCTTCACCACTAGTCTTCAAATGCTATCCATAATGTCATATCACATATTCGGAATGGGTTATACGACACAAAGGTCCTTTCCCGGCTAAACCGAATAGTGAGCGCACATTTAAAACATATGGATATGGAATTTCAATTAAGTCACAACTTAATAATTCAAAATTTTCTTTCAAATGGTTTTAAACAAATTACCATTTCCAATCTTTTTTAAACAAAAAGATTCATTTCACGGATTTCACTCAATTTCACAAAGATTCATTCATGGATTTCAAAACAATTCCATCTCAATTGGATTAATTCATCGTAACGCCCCACTCCGAGACCCACTCTAGTAAAGAGTATTACGGAGTAATACCATCTACTAGAACGGAGAATAGAGTATAATGGAAGCGACCATGTGTAATCAAGCTATAACTAACTACTGAATACGTCGAATAGGTGGTTTTCTTTTCTCAAATTGTTCGACATATCCAATAGATATTTATAACGAAATTACAATGGCTAAGGAAAATAGGTTCAGAAAAAACATAATGCTAAATGATAACATCATCATCACAGAACAGTCACATAACAGTCACATAACATAAGTACAATATATCGTCAATACAGATCCGAATATCGAAAGGTGGGTACAAAGCCACCGCTCACACATGTGAGTCAAAAATATGTACATAAGAGACTGAATAATCAGAGTATCAAAATAGTGGACAAATATAAAGAGCTATCTATCAGCATAGCAGATAATGTCCAAGCGGAAGCACAGAAGCTAAGTCCAGAGACCTAACCTGAAACAACTCGGTCTGACCCGAGCGAAAAACACTCGGGTAAGGCTAGCTAAACAATCAGTTAATAAACTGAGATAAACATAATAATGCGGTACATAAATAAAATAGTACTTCTCCAAAGAGAAGAGTATTATGGACTACATGAACATAATGACGATCCCTAATCATCAATAAACAGTAAAAATCTCCAAAGAGAATATCAACACCAAAGTGTTAAATAAATAAATCTCCTCATATCATCGGCGTAGCCAAAGCTATATAAAGTTGCCCATAGGCAATAATCCCAAGAGTGACCAGAGTCTGTAATCAATGCCCAAGCAAAGATCGATGCTCCAAAGAGCAATAGGGATATACTGAAAAGTCAATGAAATCAAACACTGAAAAGCAGTGTCCAGAGACACTGTGAATCCACAAGGTAATCGCACTTACATCGTATGGTTCCATAGAACCAACACCGAATGGTGGTACTCGAATGGATATAAAAATCATCAGATAATACAAGTATTGCACGTGCACCGACCAAAGTCGTTATTGCCAAGTACTGTAGAGTTGTGATCGATCACTCGCACAGATGCGGAACGCGCGAAACGGCGAGATCCTTCCCAGAAGGATAAAGGCCCAGAGGCACATGCCGAAAAACTGCTCCATAGAGCAGGTGTCCAGAGACGGTTGCCCAGAGGCGTGGTGACCCAGAGGTCCAGTACTGGCCGCCCAGAGGCTAATGTGTCACAAACTTCTTGGAGAGGAACCCGTAAAGTGTTAACAATGAGTCCCATACCCCATGTTTGCACTAAACGGTTTACTAACCAATAGCAAGCTCACACTCCAAACAATAAAAAGTCCACCTCGTATCATCGGTAAACTAGACCAAAAGGTCAAAACGATCAATCGAATAGGTCAGGGATTAACCGGAAAGAAAATACACACGGTTTCATAGGCCGGAGTTTTTCCCAACCGTTTAAGCACCTTTCCACTTCGCTCGAAGTGCTAAAGTGTGAGTGTGGGATTTTATTATAGAAAACAATTACGGAAAACGGATTTATAATTGGTATGAAATCACTTTAAAACGGCCTTTGAAAACTCTCATATTATGGAGTAATTAATTTAATAATTAAAAATAATATTATATAATAATTTCGAAAGCCATTTCGGAGTGAAAAATCCTTTTAAAACCTTTTTATAAGGCCCGTGTACGAAATCCAGAGACAAATCTCAAAGAAATCGATAAAACCAGAAAATCACTGAAAATATTCCAAGTGTTGGAAAATAGTCCAAAACTGACGCGAACCCAAGTTCGGAAAATTATTCGGACCAGCAAACTGAATCCGAATGGCATGAAAATTGGTAGGAACGTAGTCCGACATTCCTACTTCAGAACATAAATAGAATTTCTCGATTCCGACTTGAAACGAAGTCGCAGCGACGCTCCAAGGTCGGACCTGGAAACAGTGAATGCACTGTTTCAGGCTGAGATCCGGGTCCCTCTTCGACAGCAATTTCGAAGAGTCAAATGAACTCGGATACTAATCAAACTTTGCATGGTTGAAGAACTCGACATGATCTTTCCAATGAGACCAGAATCGCTAAAATCCGACAAAGGACGAGCCCGGGATGGCGTCGCAAAGTCGGGGTTCGGTACTAAAAACAACGGGAGAAAAGAGACTAAGGCCTGTAGCTATGCACTAACGGACCAGAGATGAAAAACCACAATTTTGGCATAGTAAACTTCCAATTCTGACAAAATGAATAAAAAAAAGTTGTAGCTTAGATTCTAAGCTTTCCGGAATGACCAAGAACGTCAATTTCCGATCAGGGATGAAAATTCTATGACTAAAACAATTCTCAGATCTAAATTCTATATCACTGTCGTTGTGCTCTCGGGACAGTAGTAAGAATGCATAGTTTTGACCAAATTAACTTCGAAATTTCATGAAACTCAAAACATGAAAGTTTTATCCCTAAATCTAAGCTTTCCAGAACATCCAAAATTATTAGATTTGGATAAGAAACGAGTAACTTATGGCCAAATCAATTTCAGGTTTTTATTTTATCAAC
Source organism: Allium cepa (assembly GCA_030765085.1). Lineage (NCBI taxonomy): Eukaryota > Viridiplantae > Streptophyta > Magnoliopsida > Asparagales > Amaryllidaceae > Allium > Allium cepa. The sequence goes on along the minus strand of CM060931.1, from coordinate 55,482,862 downwards.
CCTGTAGTTTGTTGTTTGGTCAGCGACAAACAAACGTGATTTCAACCATTCAAACCTCAAAATTAGGCAAAGTACAAAACATAAAAGTTATAGGCTACAGAATATCCTTTCCAGAACTTCAAGAAAATCCTAATTCCAATTTAAGATGAATGAGATATGCCTAATTTACTAACAGCAACAAGCTAATTATAATTTCAGCTAGCATATGTCAGGTCAGCGACAAACAAACGTGATTTCGGCCATTCAAACCTCAAAATTAGGCAAAGCACAAAACATAAAAGTTATAGGCTACAGAATAAGCTTTCCATAACTTCAAGGAAATCTTAATTCTGATTTAAGATGAATGAGATATGCCTAATTTACTAATAGCAACAAGCTAATTATAATTTCAGCTAGCATATATTACCTCTTTTCCAAGTAATGAGAAGAAGATCAAAGAGTTTCACAATCTAAATGCACAAAAAAAGAGGATTACAAAATAATTTCAGAAACTAAACAATGGATTAGAGGTGGGTTTTGTGATTGCTATTACCTTCAAATGATTAGATTAAAACCCCTTTGACTTTGATGAAGATTAATGAAGCTTTGCTCTAGGTTTGGAGGCCATTATTTAGTGTTTTGCTCTAGGGTTTAAGGGGTTATGGAATGAGATGTTGGCTGAAACAAATTGGTAAAAGATGGTTTATAGGCTAATGGAAGTGGGTTAGTGGACCTAATACCCATTAGGACTTGGAATATGTTCCATATCTCAAGTTAGCTAATTTCTCTAAATACAAACTACACATTATTTACCCATAAAATTTTAAAATATGTTACCAAAATAATTTAGCTATAGTTATAAAATTTTACATCACAATATTTTCCAACTTACAATTTAACCCCTATTTATTCCAAAACACATTTTAGTCAAAATTGCCCAAAATCACCGTTTTGCAATTTAATTGTAAATTAAATTCCCAATTCAAATATTGCACTATTTTACACATATGAAATTTTGCAATATTATAAATTTCCATTTACCCTAATTAATTTCCATTAAATTCTCCATTTTACACTTAAGCCCAAAATATTAATTTATTATTTGGTAATTGCAATCACGGGTTGTCACAGACTCCCCCCTTAAGAAAATTGCGTCCCCGCAATTCTCTGTCATGGAAGTTATCTATAACATCTAATCCTCAAAATAAATCAAACGAAGGTGAAGTAAAAATACTCACCAACAACAGATGAAGATAGAAAACTGGGATAAGTACGCTCGATAAACTCTCTGGTCTCCCAAGTGCAGTCCTTAGGATTAGACGACCATTGAATCTTCACGAGCAGGACCTCTTTGTTTCGAAGGTGTCTAACCTCCGAATCAAGCACACGAAGAGGTTGCTGCTTAATAGATAAATCAGGAGAAATCTCTAAATCCGGTATAATAAGTGGATCAATAACAGAATCAGGATCGCGAACACACTTGCGAAGCTGAGAAACATGGAACACGTCATGCATTCCGAGAAAATGAGCAGGTAGAGCCACACGATAAGCAACGGGGCCGATGCATTCCGTGATAGGAAATGGTCCAACATAGCGAGGAGCCAATTTCCCTGTAGAGCTGAAACGCACAACCCCCTTCATAGGAGAAATCCGAATGAAGACAAAATCACCAATGGAGAACTCAAGAGGCTTCCTACGGTTGTCCGCGTAGGATTTCTGGCGGTCCTGTGCCTCCCTCATTCTCTGACGGATAAGAACAATCTTTTCAGAAGATTCCCGAACTGAATCTGGACCAAGAATGAGCTTCTCGCCAGATTCTAACCAACAAGCAGGAGAGCGACATGGCCTTCCGTATAGAGCCTCGAAAGGTGCCATGCCAATACTAGACTGGTAGCTGTTGTTGTAGGAGAACTCTATGAGAGGTAAGTGATCCTCCCAACTACCCCCGAAATCCAGAATACAACAACGCAAAAGATCCTCCAAAACACGATTCACCCTCTCAGTCTGACCGTCAGTTGATAAGCAGTAGAGAGATTCAGCTTTGTGCCTAAAGCTGACTGTAGGCACTTCCAGAAGTGACTAGTGAAAATTGTGTCTCGATCACACACGATAGAGCTAGGAATGCCATGAAGTCGTACGACTTCCTTCACATAGAGCTTGGCCAACTGAGGTGCAGTCCGAGTGGACTTAATCGGAATGAAATGAGCCGATTTGGTCAAGCGATCAACAATAACCTAGATAGAAGTATGGCCTGACCTCGATCGAGGCAGACCGTTAATGAAATCCATGGATATCTGATCCCATTTCCATAATGGAATCTCTAGAGGCTGAAGATGACCAGATGGACGCTGATGCTCGGCCTTGATCTGTTGACAAGTCATGCAACCGCTCACATAACTTGCAACATCTCTCTTCAAACCCTCCCAATAATATAGCCGGCACATATCGGCATACATCTTACTCGAACCGGGATGTATAGTGTATTTAGTGCGATGGGACTCGTCCAGAATGTCACGCCTAAGTGATAAATCAGATGGTACAATAATACGGTTCCTCCTACGAAGACACCGATGAAAATCAAGAGAATAATCCAGCAATGTCTCATCACTGGATCCCGACTCGAGAAGATGAATAAGATGTAATAAGTCTGGATCCTGCCGCTGAGCATGGGCAAAGCGATCCAATAAGATAGGACGAGCTTCCAAGCTGAATAATAAGACCGGAGAATCAGAAGATGGAGCTCGATTTCTAATATCACACAAAGATAGGGTCTTAAGAATATCCCACTCGGCAATCATCAAAGAAACTACCGCCGAGTACTTGCGACTGAGCGCATCTGCAACACGATTACCCTTGCCAGGGGTATACTGAATATCTAAATCATATGAGGCGAGAAACTCAAGCCATCGCTGCTGCCTCATATTGAGATCCCTCTGACTAAATAGATACTTCAGCGACTTGTGATCGGTGTAAAGAATGAAGTGTTCGCCTAATAGAAAGTGACGCCACGTCTTCAAAGCAAAGACGATAGCTGCCAACTCAAGATCATGAGTCGGATAGCGAACCTCATTCGGACGTAGCTGCCTAGAAGCATAAGCAACTACCCAATCCTTCTGCATAAGCACAGCACCGAGGCTGCTACCACAGGCGTCGGTGTAAACAACAAGATCCTGGTTACTCTCAGGAACCACAAGAATAGGAGCATGAGTGAGAAGTTCCTTCAGTCGCTGAAAGGAAGCTTCACACTTATCAGACCAAATAAAGAGAACACCCTTACGAGTCAGCGTCGTAAGGGGAAGTGCAACTCGAGAGAAATCCTTGATAAACCGACGGTAATAACCCGCCAGACCAAGGAAGTTGCGAATATCATGAACACTCTCGGGCTGCTTCCAATTCTGAATAGCTTCGATCTTGGCAGGATCGACAGAAATACCCTCAGATGATACAATATGGCCCAAGAACTTGACCTTGCTCTCCCAAAAGTGGCACTTGGAGAGCTTGGCCTTAAGCTGATGCTGACGAAGAGTATCCAAGACGATCCGCAGATGATGAGCATGCTCTGCCTCGGATCTAGAATAAACAAGAATATCGTCGATGAAAACCAGAACGAATCTATCGATGTATTCCTGGAATACTCGATTCATGAGATCGACGAAGAAAGCCGGAGCGTTCGTCAAGCCGAACGGCATGACTAACCACTCAAAAGAACCATAATGAGTGCGAAATGCTGTAAGAGGAATGCTGTCTTCCGCGACTCGTAGCTGATGGAATCCAGTGGCAAGGTCAAGCTGAGAGAAGACCTTCGCACCGCTTAGTTGGTCAAACATGTCGTCTATCCGAGGAAGTGGGTAGCGATTTCTGATGGTCAACTCATTGAGCTTGCGATAGTCAATGCAAAGCCTAAGAGAGCCATCAACCTTCTTAATCAAGACCACAGCAGCACCCCATGGCGAAGAACTGGATCGAATGAACTGCTTCGCTTCAAGCTCAACTAACTGCTTCCTGAGTTCCTCATTCTCCTTAATAGACATCCTCGTAGGAGGACGCCCAACTGGATGAGAGCCTGGAATGAGATCGATGCGGAACTCAATAGCTCGCTTTAGCGGCAGTCTGGATACTGGCTCGAATACGTCAGGGAAATCCCGAACAACAGGAATACGAGATAAGTCCAAATCCTCATCTCGTGTATCGAGAGAAAATAAAGTAACATCAGAAAGCCCAACATCTTGGAGAACAATAGCTAACGGAGAGGACGAGTCAGGGTGATGAATGAATAATATCCGCTCCGAACAAATAATTTTGGCGTCGTGCTGAACGAGCCAATCCATGCCAAGAATCATATCAAAGCCCAAATACTCCATAATGTGGAGATTTGCACGGAAAGAAAAACCACAAAGATCAATATCTATATTCTCACAGAGCAAGCTAAGGGTCGTGGATCCGCCGATGGGATTCACAATACTTAGTGAAGAAACCAAACAAGTAACATCCAAAGATAAAGTATCAACTAGTTCCTTTGATACGAATGAGTGAGAGGCACCCGTATCAAAGAGAACTCTACAAGATCTACCATGAAATAAAATAGAACCTTCGAGAACGGAAGGATGCGTACCTCGAGGCTGAGCTGAAGATGTAGGAGCCTTGGCAGCATTAAGCTTGCTAGGCTTGGCACTAGCTGGAGCAATAGGACAAGTGGAGATCCTATGTCCCTCCTTCTTGCAGAAGGTGCAATAGAGAGGTTTGGGACACTCTCGAATAAAGTGATCTGGAGAACCGCAGTTGAAGCATTTCTTCGGAGGACGGGTTCCACTAGGCTGTGACTGAATCTGAGGCTGAGCCTGGACAGCAGAACCGCCAGTCTTCTTCTTCTTGTTCCAAGGCTTGGTCTTCTGAAATGGACCCCGCTTCTGATTGGGGTTTTTGGAACCCCCACCACCATCATCACTATGCTCCATCTCGATTGACTCAAGATGTAGAGCTGCATCGACTAGCTTCTCGAATGAGAGCTCAAGCTGAAGCATAAGCTGCCTCTCCAGATATTTCTTCAAGCCCTTAACAAATTTGAGGTTCCTCCTATAAGGAGTAGCAATAAACTCAAGGTCGTACTTGGACAGGGCCTCGAAGGAAGAGACATAGTCAGATACGGATGACTTTCCCTGCTTGAGATCAAGAAAGCGGCGGGCAAGGGAGTTCTTTTCTGACTCTGGGATGAATTTGAGCTCAAATCTCTCACGAAACTGAGCCCAAGTAAGTGTGGTCTCATCGATCTCGGCAATAAGGAGTTCGTACCAATCCAGGGCACGACTCAAAAGTTGACTAGAAGCAATAAGAACACGGTCATGATCCGGGATATCCATACGAATGAAAATGCGCTCGCATATCCGAATCTAAGCCTGGACCTCTAAGACATTCTCGGAGCCACTGAACGGCTTCCCTCCGAGATGGGTAAAATCGCTGCAGAGACGCGCAAAAGCAGACTTGCGCGGAGCATCAACAACTGGGGCTGGAGAGTGAGAATGAGACTGGGAGTTCCGAACCAGCTCCATGATCTGGTCGGTCGTCATGAACACGCCCTCTGGATGAGTGTTGCTGGACTGCCCAGCAGCACTGGTCTGACGTGTGGTTCTCCCTCTTCCCCTTCCAGACATACTGAAAGTCAAACGGGAATTAGAGTTAGACATGATTCAATGATAGATACTTAATTAAGGAATACTACGGAATATAATAAATTCCTACACATACTCCTAACTTATCTATCAATAGGCATAAGAAAGGGATTTGATTTAATTCGGATCCAATTAAAATGTATTGTACTAAGTGTATCTGTTCTGTGTTTGTTATGCTTAATTCTGAACCTTGCTCTGATACCAAGATGTAACGCCCCACTCCGAGACCCACTGTAGTAAAGAGTATTACGGAGTAATACCGTCTACTAGAACGGAGAATAGAGTATAATGGAAGCGACCATGTGTAATCAAGCTATAACTAACTACTGAATACGTCGAATAGGTGGTTTTCTTTTCTCAAATGGTTCGACATATCCAATAGATATTTATAACGAAATTACAATGGCTAAGGAAAATAGGTTCAGAACAAACATAATGCTAAATGATAACATCATCATCACAGAACAGTCACATAACAGTCACAGAACATAAGTACAATGTATCGTCAATACAGATCCAAATATCGAAAGGTGGGTACAAAGCCACCGCTCACACATGTGAGTCAAAAATATGTACATAAGAGACTGAATAATCAGAGTATCAAAATAGTGGACAAATATAAAGAGCAATCTATAAGCATAGCAGATAATGTCCAAGCGGAAGCACATAAGCTAAGTCCAGAGACCTAACCTGAAACAACTCGGTCTGACCCGAGCGAAAAACACTCGGATCAGGCTAGCTAAACAATCAGTTAATAAACTGAGATAAACATAATAATGCGGTACATAAATAAAACAGTACTTCTCCAAAGAGAAGAGTATTATGGACTACATGAACATAATGACGATCCCTAATCATCAATAAATAGTAAAAATCTCCAAAGAGAATATCAACACCAAAGTGTTAAATAAATAAAATCGCCTCATATCATCGGCGTAGCCAAAGCTATATAAAGTTGCCCATAGGCAATAATCCCAAGAGTGACCAGAGTCTGTAATCAATGCCCAAGCAAAGATCGATGCTCCAAAGAGCCATAAGGATATACTGAAAAGTCAATGAAATCAAACACTGAAAAGCAGTGTCCAGAGACACTGTGAATCCACAAGGTAATCGCACTTACATCGTATGGTTCCATAGAACCAACACCGAATAGCGGTACTCGAATGGATATAAAAATCATCAGATAATACAAGTATTGCACGTGCACCGACCAGAGTCGTTATTGCCAAGTACTGTAGAGTTGTGATCGATCACTCGCACAGATGCGGAACGCGCGAAACGGCGAGATCCTTCCCAGAAGGATAAAGGCCTAGAGGCACATGCCAAAAAACTGCTCCATAGAGCAGGTGCCCAGAGACAGTTGCCCAGAGGCGTGGTGACCCAGAGGTCCAGTACTGGCCGCCCAGAGGCTAATGTGTCACAAACTTCTTGGAGAGGAACCCGTAAAGTGTTAACAATGTGTCCCATACCCCACGTTCGCACTAAACGGTTTACTAACCAATAGCAAGCTCACACTCCAAACAATAAAAAGTCCACCTCGTATCATCGGTAAACTAGACCCAAAGGTCAAAACGATCAATCGAATAGGTCGAGGATTAACCGGAAAGAAAATACACACGGTTTCATAGGCCGGAGTTTTTCCCAAACGTTTAAGCACCTTTCCACTTCGCTCGAAGTGCTAAAGTGTGAGTGTGGGATTTTATTATAGAAAACAATTACGGAAAACAGATTTATAATTGGTATGAAATCACTTTAAAACGGCCTTTGAAAACTCTCATATTATGGAGTAATTAATTTAATAATTAAAAATAATATTATATAATAATTTCGAAAGCCATTTCGGAGTGAAAAATCCTTTTAAAACCTTTTTATAAGGCCCGTGTACGAAATCCAGAGACAAATCTCAAAGAAATCGATAAAACCAGAAAATCACTGAAAATATTCTAAGTGTTGGAAAATAGTCCAAAACTGACGCGAACCCAAGTTCAGAAAATTATTCGGACCAGCAAACTGAATCCGAATGGCATGAAAATTGGTAAGAACATAGTCCAACATTCCTACTTCAGAAGGTAAAAATAATTTCTCGATTCCGACATGAAACGAAGTCGCAGCGACGCTCCAAAGTCGGACCCGGAAACAGTGAATGCACTGTTTCAGGCTGAGATCCGGGTCCCTCTTCGACAGCAATTTCGAAGAGTCAAATGAACTCGGATACTAATCAAACTTTGTATGGTTGAAGAACTCGACCTGATCTTTCAAATGAGACCAGAATCGATAAAATCCGACAAAGGACGAGCCCGGGATGGCGTCGCAAATTCGGGGTTCGGTACTATAAACAACGGGAGAAAAGAGACTAAGGCCTGTAGCTATGCACTAACGAACTAGAGATGAAAAACCACAATTTTGGTATAGTAAACTTCCATTTCTGACAAAATGAATAAAAAGTTGTAGCTTAGATTCTAAGCTTTCCGGAATGACCAAGAACGTCAAATTCCGATCGGGGATGAAAATTCTATGACTAAAACAATTCTCAGATCTAAATTCTATATCACTGTCGTTGTGCTCTCGGGACAGTAGTAAGAATGCATAGTTTTGACCAAATTAACTTCTAAATTTCATGAAACTCAAAACATTAAAGTTTTGGCCCTAAATCTAAGCTTTCCAGAATATCCAAAATTATTAGATTTTGATAAGAAACGAGTAACTTATGGCCAAATCAATTTCAGGTTTTTATTTTATCAACCCTGTAGTTTGTTGTTTGGTCAGCGACCAACAAACATGATTTCGACCATTCAAACCTCAAAATTAGGCAAAGTACAAAACATAAAAGTTATAGGCTACAGAAGAAGCTTTCCAGAACTTCAAGAAAATCATAATTCCGATTTAAGATGAATGAGATATGCCTAATTTACTAACAGCAACAAGCTAATTTTAATTTCAGCTAGCATATGTCAGGTCAGCGACAAACAAACATGATTTCGACCATTCAAACCTCAAAATTAGGCAAAGCACAAAACATAAAAGTTATAGGCTACAGAATAATCTTTCCAGAACTTCAAGAAAATCTTAATTCAGATTTAAGATGAATGAGATATGCCTAATTTACTAACAGCAACAAGCTAATTATAATTTCAGCTAGCATATATTACCTCTTTTCCAAGCAATGAGAAGAAGATCAAAGAGTTTCACAATCTAAATGCACAAAAAAAGAGGATTACAAAATAATTTCAGAAACTAAACAATGGATTAGATGTGGGTTTTGTGATTGCTATTACCTTCAAATGATTAGATTAAAACCCCTTTGACTTTGTTGAAGATTAATGAAGCTTTGCTCTAGGTTTGGAGGCCATTATTTAGTGTTTTGCTCTAGGGTTTAAGGGGTTATGGAATGAGATGTTGGCTGAAAAAAATGGGTAAAAGATGGTTTATAGGCTAATGGAAGTGGGTTTGTGGGCCTAATACCCATTAGGACTTGGAATATGTTCCATATCTCAAGTTAGCTAATTTCTCTAAGTACAAACTACACATTATTTACCCATAAAATTTTAAAATATGTTACCAAAATAATTTAGCTATAGTTATAAAATTTTACATCACAATATTTTCCAACTTACAATTTAACCCCTATTTATTCCAAAACACATTTTAGTCAAAATTGCCCAAAATCACCGTTTTGCAATTTAATTGTAAATTAAATTCCCAATTCAAATATTGCACTATTTTACATATATGAAATTTTGCAATATTATAAATTTCCATTTACCCTAATTAATTTCCATTAAATTCTCCATTTTACACTTAAGCCCAAAATATTAATTTATTATTTGGTAATTGCAATCACGGGTTGTTACATTCATTTAAAATCTTTAAATTAAAGATTTAACTTATAGCTTTCAAACTGTTTCCAAAATTCATTCATAACTTGGAAAACAATTTTCTGTTTAACTTGAAATCCCTTAAATATAATTTTGAAATTCATTTCTCATATGAAAGCTTTGTATCATTTAGAAACAATAGTTTTATTTCGAAAAAATCTGATTCCATTTATACAAGTTACAATCTTTGGGTTAATTCAAATTCCCAAAACAACGCTTTAAAATAGTTTAACCCATATATAACTGGTATAACATCATTAATCCAACATTTCAAATCATAGAATTCAACTTCAAATCTTGAATTTAAGTTTAAATCAAATTATTTAAAATTTCAAAACTCAATCAAGTTATCCAAAATAAATTTTATCTCTGAAATTTCATTTCAAAAGCTTTTCACTTTAAACCCAAACCATTTCCAAAACATTTGAATTCAAATTGTCTATCTAAAAATCACTTCAAAAATTTGTGACTTAATCGATTTCCTCGTGAAATCCATATTTGTGTGTGTATAAGTGTGGTCCAGGGGTTTAACACAATAGTGCAACATCATTCAATCATCACAGATTAAAACTCAGAAATATAGTTGATAAGCGATATAAACTATAACGCTTATCGTCCATTCACAAATTCACAGATAATATGCAGATGTGTCGTCAATAAATAAATAAAATACTCAGTTCAATCCATAGAACAAAATATCACAGATCAGTTAGGGCAATCAATTCAAGGCGTCTCATACAATACAATCATTCATAAGTAAGGTCAAGCGTTTAATAATCATTTATAAGTAGGATTAATTAATCGTTTAATCCTAATTAATTCAATTTATTTCCAATTAAATTTATTACTTATGGATTAAATTATTCACTCAGGATTTATTTATTACAAATTATTTGATATAAATTAATTTATCAAACACTTTAATTAATTAAATTATTCTTAATTAATCATATTTATTAAATTAATCTCTGAACCAATTACATAATTAATTAACCCCTTAATTAATTATTAAAGAAATTAAACCTTTAATTACTTACTGTAACGTTTGCGATTTTTCGACGCTCGAAAACTGACATCAATACGTCCACTGTATCAACTGCCGAGCAATCGAAGGCCGGAAAACCGAAATGTTATGGTTAAAGAAGAAGAAAAAGATAGAAGAAGAGAGAAAAAGATCGAACAGAACAGAAAGAAACAACAGAACAATATCAGAATCTCACAATCGCAGCGGAACAACATATAATAGATAAATGAATAATCTTTAAAACAATTAACTATATCAGTTATTACATTACATCACATTACATTATCAGAGTTTACAACAACAAACAGCGGAAAAGAAATACAACATATACTAGTAATATGCTACGCCATCCAGCTCGCCTCCAGATTTCTATAGCAACTCCTGAATTCCAGAATATCCTGATAACCTAACTCTAGACTGCCCGTGTGGAAATTGGTGGGCACCCAGAGTTTAGGAAGGGAAACAATAAACTCCAGGTCAGTCATGTGACTGGTGTGAGAACTTAAAACAGTTTATTCTTTAAAAACAAACAACATGATAATTTTAATAGTCAATTCGCAATGCTTTTTGAAAATGTAACTACCATAAGACCTCCCACCACACACACAATGCAAACGCAGACTTGGAGGAGATTTCTTCTTATGTTAGTCAAAGATGCTTACTACGCAAAATCAAATCATTTTTGATATTATTATTAGTGCATAGTGTAGAAAACATTTCGAAAGTAGAATATAAATCTTAGCAAGCATATGTACCATTATATTATGCCTACTATAGCTACCATATTAGATGGCAGGTTCTACAACTAAAACCGTACAAGGCTCGTATTGTTTCTTTGGATTTCCAACAAATGGTCAGGCCAAGGAACTTCCCATTGCCACATGGAAACGCCTCTGGAAAGACGCCCCGACAACCTAACCGGATCTCTGCCAACACAAGGCTGGGTTACCCCTAACTGGGTAACTACTGACACGAATATGTCATCCCCCGGTTGTAACCAACCTTTATCCGAAGATCCATACAAGTCCGTTCCGGGATCGAACGGAACCGAAGGCACTCCAAAGAAGTCCTTGCAATCCGGATATTGACTAATCACAACTGGACTTCCCGTCACAAAGGGTAATAAATTTCTATATCGGAGATCAGCCGATGCAGAAACATTCGACGGTAATCCTTCCGTTTTCACAAATATCCGGTCTTCAACACCGGTCATCAAATGCTATCCATTACGACGTATCACTATTCAGAATGGGTTATACGACTCAGAGGTCCTTTCCCGGCAAACCCGAATAATGAGCGCTTATTTAAAAATAAGTGTAGCATTCAAATTTAAGCAAATCACAACAAATACCTACTTAAAGGTAATTATTGATAGTCGGTTATTTAACTATCAATAGGCATGCACAACATCACCAGATTCCAAATAATTTTCCAAATTATTTATTTTCCAAAATATCTTTACTAGATATAATTTTCCACACTTCAAAAATAAATCAATGTTTATTTTTTTTAAAACAAATTCCCCTTTCCTTTTATAAACTCCATAGTGAATTTAAATTTTCAAATATCCAATGATATACGATTTCAATTCGATTTCAAATATTCACTTTCGATTTATCTTTAAAAGATAAAATCTCAAAACACTTCATTTCATATTGGAAAACATTTCCATACTTATTTAATAATAAGTAATTCACAAATCTATTTATTTTCAACATTTGGAAAATATGCACTATACTTAAATTAATATCAAGTATATATTTTATTCCTTAAGGAAAACATTCTATTAAACACATTATTTGGGTCAAAACGAATGTTACGTAAAACGTCGTTACGACAACCCAAAATCACTAGTATAGGGATTCGAATTTTTAAGATAGATATATAAATCCCATATTTTATTCCTTAAGGAAAACATTCTATTGAACACATTATTTGGGTCAAAACGAATGTTACGTAAAACATCATTACGACAACCCAAAATCACTAGTATAGGGATTCAAATTTTTAAGATAGATATATAAATCCCATATTTTATTCCTTAAGGAAAACATTTTCTTTCGGAAATCATTTACTATAACAACAGTTTTATAGTCCACCATTTCCTTATTTCTCGAAAACGTCTTTTTCAACAATGAATGTTAAAATTTATGGTTTTGAAATTTAATATATTTTAAAACATCTTTAAATCGTTTACTTCATTTTATAATATCACTTCCCCAAAACATATCCATTTTATTTAATAATATATTCACTGTCAAAAATCGTGAATAAAATCTCTAACCCCATTTCAACACTTCTACATATTTAATTAAAGGATTTATCCTTTATCCAAAATCGTGGATATAATTCCATTAGTAATTCCTATATTTACTTATCAAATTTATTTGATTACGGATATATAAAACAATGTTTATAAATTCCATTTTCATTTTTATAAAAACTACTATATATATATATAAATCCTTTTATTTACCAATTCCGTTTATAACACAATTATATACCCAAAACCAAATTAGAAGTTAATAACTTATAATTCATTTATTTTACAAAAATCATTTATTTTAAAACTTCACAATTTTAAATCTTATTCACTTATAACCTCCTTTTATAACTTCATTTTAACTTTTATAGAACTTGTCTAAAATTTAATTATCTTGAAAAATATCAATTTTTATAAATCTCTTATATAAACCCTTTAATATAATTCAAAAAAACTCTATTTAACTTTATTCTATAAAATAGTTAACTCCATATTTAAAAATTCACATTTCAATTTTATTCCTCAAATATAATAATTTTTAATATAACTTTCAACCTGAATTTTTCAAAAATCAAATTTTATTTATTTCTGGTATCTAACGATACCAGAATTTTATTCGGCTAAATTTTAGCCTTCAACGATTTCAATCATAAAGATAATCACACAGGGATTATAAACACACAACAGCGAAACAAATTCAATCTATTTGAGGAATCCAGTTGGATCCCTCCAACCTGTTTCCCTGCATCCACAAATGTTAGCACAATACCAATCCCGTTTCAAGACGGGATATCACGGTATATGGGATTTATAAAATATTATCCGCTATTATGCGGCGTAATAGGGTCTCATCCGCTATATAATGCGGGAAATCAACTCCAAGTACATATATAATACCAATTCCACTTCAAAGTGGAATATCGCAGTATATGTGTTTAATAAATAACATCCGCTTAATAGGCGGGGTATAGGGTCTATTTCAATACAATAGATAATAAATTATCATCTAAGCAAACTATCAACATAATCAACAATTTTTTAAATCTAACTATTTAAAATTTAAACAAAACCCTTTGAGTGAGAAGTTCTCACCTTTGATTTTAATTTGCAGTCCATTTCCATCTTGACTCGATTTTCTTGATTTATACCTTGTATAATTATTTACACAATTGATTAAAATTCGAATCAACTGAACAATTAATTTCCGTTTAATAGATTAAATTTCAACTAATGATTCAATTTGAACAAATAATTAAAATTCAAACTAACTTGAATAACCCATTACTATTTAATAAGTTTAGTTTATTAAAAATTGGATTTTTAACTATTTATCTTTAATGGATTAATTTTAGTAACTAAAATAATTCAAATAAGTTAATTAGGCAAATTAACTACCTTAATAAATTATTTTCGAAATTGAACTAGTAGGTTAAAATAGGTAGATGTATATTTACTTTATGTTTTTCCTCATTGAACTAATGGCTTGTATTTATTTTATTTTTTGAAACAACATATATACTAAAAAAAATTTAAAACAGAAAGATTTTTTTTTTACTTTACTATAAAATATTTATTTTATTTTATTTTTTTAAACCTAGCTATGTATATATAGTTTTCCCTGGATTTAAACCTCGCGAGCAAAATACAGGTTATATAATGTTCATGATATAATAATAATAATTATTATTTTTAAACTAATTACTCTCTGAATATAGTCAATTAAAATAAGCATGATTTACCTTCACCAACATTTGCTCCTGACAAGAAACGCAGACTCCTTCTCGATCGAACCCTCGTCTCCACCTAGCTACGCCGCCCTAGCCGCCATCTAACTCGCGAAACCCTAGAAAACTGTCGCTCCACCACTGCTCGCAAAACTCGCCGCCAAAACAACACGGACCTCCAGGCCTCGCGCTCGCGATCTCCCCTACGACGTCACCGTGCTCGAGCTCACTTAGGGGCCGCCATCACCATGTTCGAACGAACGCCTCTGTTCACGCGATCGAATTCTGATGTCGCACCACCCTAGAAACCCTCGCACGACTCCATTTATATCGAACTGAAGATTTGAGGAATCGCGGCCATTATATTTTTTTTTATAACTGAAGAAGAGGGAAGTGCGGCATTATTTGATTTGAAGGGAGCTCTTTGATTTTGAACGAAAGTGGAACGATTGATGATTTTTTTTCGTTCGATCGGCCCAAATTTGATTTCAAAATTTTTTCGAACGAGGCTTCGGCCATTAAAGTTTTCTCTGAATAAATTTTGAACGAGATGAGGAGTAGAAGTATCGGCCATTATAAAATAAAGAACGACGTGATTTTGCAGAGAAAAAATCTTTGATATCAACGTGCTTACCTTACCTAGCTATAGTGTTTTGATGGGGAAGGCAAAGTACTGATGTTGACCAAATTTAAATTTAAATTTAAATTGAATTCGATATAAATTTCAACGCGTTTACTTAACGTACGGTCACACAATAACTCCAATCGCTATGAAATTTGAAATCCGATAATAATTCAATATTACAGATCCAATGGAACTTGTTTCGTCGAATTCCGAGACTGTGCCTCGGAAGGCTATTTTTTAAATATCGATTTAAACGATAAAATTTCAAAACTGAACAAATCACTTTCAAATTCAATTCTGAAGCTTCTATTATCTTCAGTATTATTAATATGAATTTTACAAGCCTTCAAATTATTTTTAATCAGCTTTAAACTGAAGATTCAAATTTTTATTCAACTTCACACAATTAAATTTGATAATTAAATTGCCAAATTCATTTTTATATTTGGAATTCAAGCTAAACAGTTATTCAAATAATTAAAATTAATTAAATAATTTCAATTTAAATTTTCCAAAATTTAGGGTCGTTACAGACTTCCCCCCCTTAAAAGAATTTCGTCCCGAAATTACAAGTTAAGAAAAATGGTCCTTAACCTGTTCGGTCTCTTTCCAAAACTAATCAGTTTTATCAACTTACCAAAACAAATCTTTTTATTAAAGATCCATTATCATTTCAACTAAATTTCCATCCTCAATCATAGGTTCCAAACAACATTGTTTTCTTAACAATTCAAATTTAAATTTAAATTCAAATTTCAAACTTTCAAAAATTTCTCAAAATTTTTCTAACACTCTAAATTTTCGAAAAATTTCGCCAGCGTCTCCTTTGCGCGGCTAGTTCGGTACGACTACAAAATGCCACATCGGGCC
Source organism: Allium cepa (assembly GCA_030765085.1). Taxonomy (NCBI): domain Eukaryota; kingdom Viridiplantae; phylum Streptophyta; class Magnoliopsida; order Asparagales; family Amaryllidaceae; genus Allium; species Allium cepa. Next base: position 55,466,836 of record CM060931.1, on the reverse strand, counting down.
CCCAATTTCAAAAAGAAAAGAAAAAGCCAAGCGGCTGGACAAGAAAATCATCAAATTCATATTGAAATTCAAATACATACCTTTTTCGAGCAATTCAAATTTATCTTCGAAATCAAAATTTCCAATTCATTTATAACACCTGTATATCCTACTAGCAGTAGTATCTAGTTACAATATTCAATTATCATTTTGCACATTTTATTACAAAGTTTCGATACTTACTTCTTATCCCATTTTTACTTCACTATTGAAGTTATATATTCAATTTCAATCAATTTTGCATTTCAATTTCATTTGAATTCAATTCACAATTTCAATTCTATTTGAATTCAATTTATCTTCTATTCTGAATATTGAATTTTATCTTTCAATTATAACTGATTCATATTAATTTAAATTAGTTTCATTCACTAATTTACTTCAATTTCAAATTTGAAATCGTTTGTCCTTAACAAAAAAAATTTCAACAATTTTCAAAAAATTTTGAACTCCCAAAATTTTTGAATTTTTTTTACAGATTATCCTTTGTACGGAGGAGCTTTTGCAATTTGACAAAAGATATAAATATATATACATCGACCCACACGGTCGGAAAAAACAAAAACAGTTAATATTTTCTATTTTTATTGCGTAGGCGTACCTTTTTAGCATTTTTAAGCAAAGCGGTTTATTATTAAGCATTTTAGCGTGACCAAATCCAGCCAAACGGCAGCCCCGGTACCTGTACTTACTCAATTTAAACACATAAGCAACATATATAAGAAATCTATTCACATTTCACTTATTTTCAATAGAAAACACAAAGTTTTTATAAGCAATGCATGTGATATACATTCATAAGCACATATTCAAGGTTTCAACACTAGTTTTAATTTGTTTGCAACCAACTTACATACCATTCCATTCAATTCAAGTGATTTACAATTCACTTCCTTCCATTCAATTCATTTTTATGTTCAAACGATTCATATTCATTTCAATCGATCCCAACATCAATTCTATTTGTTTTTTTATTAAGCCATAGAATTTATATGTCTTGTTTACGTCAAACGACAAATATTTTTTTTATGTAATTCGACGAGATTTAAGTAAATAAACTATCATTTGAACTCATAACCATTTTAAATTGACTCTAACTCAATTTATATTAGTTTCAATTCTAGTTTAATCTTCATTCAATCATCAACTTAGAATATCTTCAATATCAAATTTACTTAAGAATTTCACTCTTCATTTCTTAGGTTCAATATAAATATTTCATATACTCAATATATTTATTTTTAATTTGCCACTTCGGTTATATTTACTTATTTTTAAACTGGATTTCCAATTCCATTCAACCTTGCATTATCAATTCATTAACCTAAATCTTTTTATTAACAAATTCAAACGAAGTTAACATTCAGTTTTAATTTTATTTACTTGCAATTGTAAATTCCATTCATTCATTTGGAAATTTATTTCTACTTACATGAATTTATCTAGAATTTCGAAACATTTTTTTTTCATTTAGCTCACAATTCATGTTTTAATTTAACTAATTCAACTTCCATTTCCGTATTTCATGAATTAAAAATTATCAAAGTAGTTTATTTGAATTCAGTCCATTTTATTTTTCCCATGTTTGGTTTTTTTTATTCAACTTGATTCAAATCAAAGCTCATTCCATTTATTGAATTTTATTTCAAATATTTTTCTTGAACTCCATTTCAAATTATAAATCGCATTTACATTTTATATTCACAAATTCTAGTTGTATATGGATTTTATTTCTCAGTTCTTTGTTTTAATTTCAATCTCATATTCAATTTCCATATATATATATATCAATGATGATAATTCAACGTCATCACTTCCTAACAACCAAGCAACCATATACTATAATAATTTATGGGAAATGATTTCTTTTCTATACAAAAAAATAGTTTGGGTAAAATTATCTCATTTACCCGATTTAAAAACAATACTGTGTTAGTTTATCTTGTTTAAGAGTTTAGAAACCCCTATCGATTCAGTTAGCTAGACTGCATCGACCAGAATCTATAAACAATCAACCGATAAGTCAACACAACACAAAATAATTTCATATTCACTAACAAATACGCGCTCATATCTATTATTACACTCAAACTCATTCTAGAGTACTGCTGACTCTATCTCTAATGAGTAACACCCAATAGAGCCATGGTTGTAGCTTAACCATATGCTCTGATACCAAATGTAATGTTTGTGATTTTTCGACGCTCGAAAACCGACATCAATACGTCCACTGTATCAACTACCGAGCAATCAAAGGCCGGAAAACCGAAATGTTATGGTTAAAGAAGAAGAAAAAGATAGAAGAAGAGAGAAAACGATAGAACAAAACAGAAAGAAACAACAGAACAATATCAGAATCTCACAATCGCAGTGGAACAACATATAATAGATAAATGAATAATCATTAAAACAATTAACTATATCAGTTATTACATTACACCACATTACATTACATTATCAGAGTTTACAACAACAAACGGCGGAAAAGAAATACAACATATACTAGTAATATGCTACGCCATCCAACCCGCCTCCAGATTTCTATAACAACTCATGAATTCCAGAATATCCTGATAACCTAACTCTAGACTGCCTGTGAGGAAATTAGTGGGCACCCAGAGTTTAGGAAGGGAAACAATAAACTCCAGGTCAGTCATGTGACTGGTGTGAGAACTTAAAACAGTTTATTCTTTAAAAACAAACAACAGGATAATTTTAATAGTCAATCCGCAATGCTTTTTGAAAATGTAACTACCATAAGACCTCCCACCACACACACAATGCAAACGCAGACTTGGAGGAGATTTCTTCTTATGTTAGTCAAAGATGCTTACTACGCAAAATCAAATCATTTTTGATATTATTATTAGTGCATAGTGTAGAAAACATTTCGAAAGTAGAATATAAATCTTAGCAAACATATGTACCATTATATTATGCCTACTATAGCTACCATATTAGATGGCAGGTTCTACAACTAAAACCGTACAAGGCTCGTATTGTTTCTTTGGATTTCCAACAAATGGTCAGGCCAAGGAACTTCCCATTGCCACATGGAAACGCCTCTGGAAAGACGCCCCGACAACCTAACCGGATCTCTGCCAACACAAGGCTGGGTTACCCCTAACTGGGTAACTACTGACACAAATATGTCATCCACCGGTTGTACCCAACCTTTATCCGAGGACCTTCGATTTCCAACAACCACAAAGTAATAAATTTGCAGCAACAACATAGGTTAAGTATCTGGGCTCCATACCATGATACCAACTCTATCCAGAAGGAATGACATACACTAAAGGGGCGCTACCCCCTAATAACCTTGCCGCATCCTTTCTGTTTTGACCATTTCCGGGGTGTGAGGCTCGACGAAGTCTCGTCCACAAAGCTATGCTTTATACAAAAGCTGTGCTTTGATTCAACAAATGCTCAACAGCACTTCGTATGCCACATTACCAAATTGGGAGTGTATCGCTAGTAACCATCAACTATATAACCTCTAAGGGTGTTAAGCTAAGAGAATAAATTCTCCGCCACCAACGGAAATATATTTGATAGAAACCAGCTTTACATCTCAATATGTAACGTCAGACACACATCCATACAAGTCCGTTTCGGGATCGAACGGAACCGAAGGCACTTCCAAAGAAGTCCTTGCAATCCGGATATTCACTAATCACGACCGGACTTCCCATCACAAAGGGTAATAAATTTCTATATCGGAGATCAGCCGATGCAGAAACATTCGACGGTAATCCTTCCGTTTTCACAAATATCCCATCTTCAACACCGGTCATCAAATGCTATCCATTACGACGTATCACAATTCGGAATGGGTTATACGACTCAGAGGTCCTTTCCCGGCTAACCCGAATAATGAGAGCTTATTTAAAAATAAGTGTAGCATTCAAATTTAAGAAAATCACAACAAATACCTACTTAAAGGTAAATATTGATAGTCGGTTATTTAACTATCAATAGGCATGCACAACATCACCAGATTCCAAATAATTTTCCAAATTATTTATTTTCCAAAATATCTTTACTAGATATATTTTTCCACACTTCAAAAATAAATCAATGTTTATTTTTTTTAAAACAAATTCCCCTTTCCTTTTATAAACTCCATAGTGAATTTAAATTTTCAAATATCCAATGATTTACGATTTCAAATCGATTTCAAATATTCACTTTCAATTTATCTTTAAAAGATAAAATCTCAAAACACTTCATTTCATATTGGAAAACATTTCCATACTTATTTAATAACAAGTAATTCACAAATCTATTTATTTTCAACATTTGGAAAATATTCACTATACTTAAATTAATATCAAGTATATATTTTATTCCTTAAGGAAAACATTCTATTAAACACATTATTTGGGTCAAAACGAATGTTACGTAAAACATCGTTACGACTACCCAAAATCACTAGTATGGGGATTCGGATTTTTAAGATAGATATATAAATCCCATATTTTATTCCTTAAGGAAAACATTCTATTAAACACATTATTTGGGTCAAAACGAATGTTACGTAAAACATCTTTACGACAACCCAAAATCACTAGTATAGGGATTCGAATTTTTAAGATAGATATATAAATCCCATATTTTATTTGTAACGACCTGTAAATTTTCGTCGGTTAAATTTGTCATTTTAATAAGATTTAAATAATTTAATTTAGAAAGAAATTAAGATTTGTAATTTATAATGAAGCGAATGACTAAATGAAATGAAACCATGGGAATTTAAGTCTAAGAATTTCCAGTTGGAACAAAATGACGAGAAAATTTAAGTGATGTAAATTGTATTTATAGGCTAAGAAATTTATATAAGAAAACAAATGGTAAGATTGCATTTATTTATGCAACGATGTAATTTGTGGTAAACTAATGAATTCATTGTTATAGTAACCAATGTAGCAATACATAATAAGTGGAAAGGGTAAATTGTTGCTCTTAAGCATAAAAATTCAAGATAAGTAATCTAAAGCAAATATTAAATTTACCAATGAAATGAGATTTTCTAATAGTAACTGTGTAGATTAAGGCATTAATGTAAATGGCATTGATTGGTAACCAAATTCAATACAGTCCAATTTATTTAAACGACTGCTAGGTCATAATTGGATAAAATTTAAAGGAGAAACGTAAACTTATCTAAGATAGTAACTGAATGTTAATAAATGGAAATTTATACAATTATTGTTAGATGATTTAGTCATAATGTTTAATAATCGATTTAAGTAATAATGGAAGTATGTAGGCAAGTTTAATAGAAACATGAATAGCATGAATATAATTAAATGAAACCATGCAGTAATGCGGTAAATGATGGCATTTGTGAATGAAATAAGAATTGTAGGTAATTAGAATTTAATTCTATAAATGTGAAAACTGGATGTAATTTAATGTAATAAGGTTGTGCAATACAAATTGATTGGGATTCAAATTCATATTAAATAAAATTTCTATAGTAATTGAAATTTTCTATTTTGCAATTTAGGTGAGAAATCAAATTTTTAATGAAATTAAGGAATGAATCTAATTCCATGAAAAAGAGTCAATATGTAAATAGCAAGGTTTTAAATTAAATAAATGGTTTTATGTAGAGTTCAACTGATAATTTATGTAGTCAAATGTAGGATCAAATTTGCAATTAATTTTCTTAAGTTGTGTAGTAGGGTAGGTTAATTTGTCAATAAAGATAGTTGATTCTATAAGATGAAATAAAGGTTAATATTAATTATAATATGAAGATTTTTTATTTAAGTAGTGAACGGAGATTTATCTATTTATTTGAAATTGGGATTTATAAGTGGATAATAGCAAATAAGTGAAATTCATTTTGGAATATTCATAAATGAAGATTTAGATGAAGGTGAGAATGGTAATATTATAAATAGTGAATAAAGAAAAGGAAATCAAGATTTATTTATATTGAAACGTAAAGTCTAATAATTGAATTTGATTGCATTTAAATGAGAGTGAATATAGTTAAATAGTTCGTTATTTGAAAAAAAAAATTATGAGGAAATTTGTGTGATAATTTGGAATCCAAAAGTTTAAAATTCATTTGTTGACAGGAATGAATGGAATACAAATTAATTTATTAAATTTATTTAAAATAAAAGTTTAAAGTGCATGTTTGGATAGAATATATAATTGATGGATTTAATGAAACGGGATTTATGTAAATGTTTACTAGGCTATAAAGCAAATGTTAAAAAGCAAACGTAAATGTCAGATTTATTTAATGAATCGATATGTATGGAATAGTAATTGAATGTAAATTGATGTAATACTACGCAATAAAGGGTAACTGCACAAAAATCAATGTTTAGTAATAAATTTAAATTGATAATTAAGTAGGAATGGGTTTGAATTTGACAAATAAGGGAAATTTATTATTTTGCTTACCCATTTATTCAATCTATTAAATTTGATCAGATCCACTTCAATTAAATGAAATTTAATATTTAAATTTTTCATTAGTTGAAATTTAGATGGTAACTGAGAATAAGACTGTGATAAACCAAGTGAACCAATCTATTTAGGGTAATTAATTGTAATTAATAGATATAATTTGCTAAGGAATAATAATTGGGAATAGGAAGTTTATTAATTAAGGGAGGATGTGTAATAATTGCATTTATTTGTAAGTGGAAATAAAACGTTAATGATAACAAGTATTCAAAATTTACCATCTATTTAGTATTAATTATAATTGATAACCAACTGCAGTAAATAATAAATAATTATTACGTTAACGTTAATTGAAGTAATATTTGAAATTTAATATTTAGAAATTATGTAAATATAAGTTCAGATGAAATTGGAGATATTTACATATTGAAATATGAATCCAATGATGAATTCATCTATTTGACAATAATAATGGAAAGTAAATTTAATTAAATTTTTGGAAATTTAATTTATAATTTGGTGGAATTAATGAAATTTGGGGATTTCTAAATTTTAATTCGACAAGTTAAATTTTGTTTAAATTAGTATAGGTGATTGAAAAATTTATAATAATAAGAATCGTCAATTATCAAAGAGAAATGAGAAATTTGATTTAATCGACAAATTTTATTTATTTAATTATTATAGAAATAGCCATTTTGGCCACGGACTCGGATTTCGACGAAACCAGTTTCATCGGATCCGTATCGGTGAATTATTGTAGGGTTTCAAGTTTCGGATCGATCGGACCTGTCGTTTGATCGTACGAACGCGAAACGCCTTGAAATCGATTTAATTAAAATCAATTTGAAATCAATTTGGAAATTTTGTTTTTAGCATAACTTCTTCATACGATCGAATTTGGACGTGAAACTTTTTTTCATCGCATTCAGAATATTTTAATATACCTATTTGGATATATGGGTTTAATAAATTTCTTTCCGGGGTCAGAACGGGCTTTTTGGGCCAACTACCGTTTAGCACGTTCATAATTCGTGTCCACCTAGCCTTCTTCTATTTGCCTATAAATATGCTGTGATAAAACCTAGCCTCCTTTCTATTGTCATTTGGCTGTACGTTCATTTTCTTCATCTCTTTCTCTTCCTCAACGGTTGCAAAACCTAGATCTATCTACAGTTCAAAATCAAAAGTCAAAATTCAAACTCTCCACAAAAATTCCAAAAAAAATATATGTCAATGTTCTCGAAACACGTAATCTCATGGTGTGATTCGTTTTTCAATTCATTGTGTCGTTTGCTCTGGAAATTTGAGTTTATCCTCGGTCGTTCATCATCACCGCAACAAAGTTCGTCGGATCGAGAAACCCTTTCTGGGTTTTGCAGAGGGGACTGAGGGGAGTCGATCTATGCAGTTGTTTTCGAGAATCAACGGCTAGATTGGGCTGCGAAATTGGATTAGGGTTTCATGTGTATGGCGGCGGCCGGCTCTGGAGGCCACGTGGGCGAGTCACAGGGGTCTAGACTGGAGCGGCATGGGTAGAGGGGTACGTTGGTGATGGCGGCGCGGCACACAGTGGTCGATAGGAGATGTAATCAGAGGTCAAAGTATGGGTTCAGTGCTGTTTTCGTGAGTTCCTGTTCACAAAAAGGAGGATCGCGACCTGAAGATGGGAAACGCACGCGTGAAGGAAGTTTAGTGACGTGGCAAGGTTATTATCTGTTTTGTTTTATTTCTTCTCTGTTTTCTTATTTACCCCATAACAATCCGCCCTTATGTATGGTTTGAATTGGCACGTGTGTCGGTTTAAAGTGTGCGAAAAGGCGGGATGTTATAGTTGGTATCAGAGCTTTGGTTTAGCGATAAACCTTGGCTTTGTGGGGTTTGACTCTTCGTTAATAGGGTAGTAATACCCTATGGGAGTCGTTGAGTGTATATATATGAGAGAGCGTATTTGTTAGTGTTATAAAAAGATTTTGATATTGTGCTAATCTGTTCCGTTTTGTATTTATAAATTCTGGTTGATGCGTGGGACGCTATGTCATTAATAGGGATTTCTAAACACTTAATAGGACAGACCGACATAATATCTGTTTTAATATAGGTGAATGAAATAACTTTGCCTATTATATTTTCTATCTATAAAAATATTTTATAAAGATATATATATTTGGTTGCTATAGATTGGGTGTTAGGTAATAAAAATATTTATAATAATTGAAGCTAAGTTGAAATTATAATACATCAAATTTGAGATTGTAGAACTTAAGTCCTGGATTTTGAAAATTTGCATTCAAAGGATTTGGAAGTATAATAATATTGTTATATATATTTTCCGATATAAATTCGGAAGAATTGTTTTAAAAGAAGATTTTGGAGAAAAATAAGTTTTGTACTTTCCTCTCTGTCGCTGGAAAATAATTTCGGTGATGACGGCCGCATCATCGACTTTCATTTTCGAGTTTCGAAGGGAAAGGCCACTGTAGTAAATTCTACTGCAGATTTATTTTGAAAGTATCTAAAATTTTAATTGTTTTAAATATAATTAGAGATATATAAGTTGTAAGAAATTATTTATCTATTATTTTTAAAATAATTTGAAAGTTGACCCGGAATTTAATTCTTAAATTTCCATTAATTAATGGTTTAAATTATTTTAGTGAAATAAAAAGTAAGAAATTAAGGAATTGAAACCTCTAATTTAAATAAGAGAATTATTGCAAAGTTATAACGAGAAATTTGAATACATATGAGACAAAGAGTAATATTGATTAACATTAAATTTAAATAAAAGATGAGATAAAACTTGTATAAGTTCTTTTGCTTTTTCTTTAACATAAATAACTTACCAAATATAAAAAGTTGAAATGTTAAATAAGAGATTGGAATAGAATATTATACAAGTAGAAATTTTGGAAATAATGAAGTATTCAATGAATTGCTATTATAAATAAGAATATAATGGTATAAACCTTAGTTATAATTGAAATTTTACCATAATTAAAGGTAAGTATTATTAATAGGTGATTTGAACTTAAGTAAATAAAATGAAATTCTTTAATAAATAAGGATGGATGGGTAGGGTTATTAACTTAAGTATGATTTAAATGCTACTAGTTTAATATAATAGAAGTAGGTAATATAAATAAATGACTGTAAACCCTAGGTAATAAAGTAATAAAATCCTTTATAAGAATAGAGGATATAAGGTTAAGAATTCAAGTATAATTAAAAGGGGGTTACTATAATTAGTATAATATAAATGTAAGCATTTGATAATGATTGAAATTTAGAAGTGCATTGAATATAATACAAATAAAAGAAACTTACATGACCTATGAATAATTGTAGGTGATAAGTAGAAATGAAAGAAACAACCACTGAATGAGAAAATAAAATTTAAAGTTTGTTAGAAATAAGTGTAGATTATAAAAAGAAGATTTATGTGGCTTGAATAAAGGAAGGGAAATCAAACAACTAGAGTATGGAATGAATTTATATAAGTTAATTTGATTTGTTGGATTGAATTGTTATTGTTTGATTTAGGGTTGGTTGGGTAAGGAAATTTGAAGTTGTTGGATGAATAAATAATCTATTTTAGCCCATCTAAGACTGTTGAGTAAATGATGCACTGGATAGTTATTGTTCATTCCGTACCATTTCAAGTTTTGAACCCGAACAACTTTTTGTTTGTTTGATTGGATGATTGTTGTTTTGTTGTGTGTGTTGTTTGTTAAAATTGATGGTTGTTGTATTGATTTATTGTTAGTGATTGAAACCACTTAAGTATTCACTTGATATAAATTGTTAAACCTTTGGATTTTATAAGTATAATACAGGTTATGGAAGCAACTGCTACTGCTTTTGGTTCCATAATAATAAGCGTTAATTGCCCGACAAATAGGTACGTTTTCGGATTTCGTTTTGTAGCGCTATTTTATATAATTTTCCCGTGTTGGGATATTTTATTTTGGATAATATTTGTAATATATTTGTTATATTTGGATATTATATTTTTCTCCCAAACCTCTCCGTACAAAGGAGACTCTGCCAAAATTTTCCGTAAATTTTGGACAACTTTAATAATTTAAGTATATAAGGATATAATGATTATGAAACGGGTATATTTTATATAAGGTAATAAATTTAGTAAATTATTGTTTATAAGTTAATATTTGAAATAAGATGTACTGTTTATTAAATTCTTCCTTCTCTTTTCTTTTTCCTCTTCGGGGACGAAAAGTTTTGAGTGGGGGAGAGTGTAACGACCCGTAAATTTTCGTCGGTTAAATTTGTCATTTTAATAAGATTTAAATATTTTAATTTAGAAAGAAATTAAGAATTGTAATTTATAATGAAGCGAATGACTAAATGAAATGAAACCATGGGAATTTAAGTCTAAGAATTTCCAGTTGGAACAAAATGACGAGAAAATTTAAGTGATGTAAATTGTATTTATAGGCTAAGAAATTTATATAAGAAAACAAATGGTAAGATTGCATTTATTTATGCAACGATGTAATTTGTGGTAAACTAATTAATTCAATGTTATAGTAACCAATGTAGCAATACATAATAAGTGGAAAGGGTAAATTGTTGCTCTTAAGCATAAAAATTCAAGATAAGTAATCTAAAGCAAATATTAAATTTACCAATGAAATGAGATTTTCTAATAGTAACTGTGTAGATTAAGGCAGTAATGTAAATGGCATTGATTGGTAACCAAATTCAATACAGTCCAATTTATTTAAACGACTGCTAGGTCATAATTGGATAAAATTTAAAGGAGAAATGTAAACTTATCTAAGATAGTAACTGAATGTTAATAAATGGAAATTTATACAATTATTGTTAGATGATTTAGTCATAATGTTTAATGATTGATTTAAGTAATAACGGAAGTATGTAGGCAAGTTTAATAGAAACATGAATAACATGAATATAATTAAATGAAACCATGCAGTAATGCGGTAAATGATGGCATTTGTGAATGAAATAAGAATTGTAAGTAATTAGAATTTAATTCTATAAATGTGGAAACTGGATGTAATTTAATGTAATAAGGTTGTGCAATACAAATTGATTGGGATTCAAATTCATATTAAATAAAATTTCTATAGTAATTGAAATTTTCTATTTTGCAATTTAGGTGAGAAATCAAATTTTTAATGAAATTAAGGAATGAATCTAATTCCATGAAAAAGAGTCAATATGTAAATAGCAAGGTTTTAAATTAAATAAATGGTTTTATGTAGAGTTCAACTGATAATTTATGTAGTCAAATGTAGGATCAAATTTGCAATTAATTTTCTTAAGTTGTATAGTAGGGTAGGTTAATTTGTCAATAAAGATAGTTGATTCTATAAGATGAAATAAAGGTTAATATTAATTATAATATGAAGATTTTTGATTTAAGTAGTGAACGAAGATTTATCTATTTATTTTAAATTGGGATTTATAAGTGTATAATAGCAAATAAGTGAAATTCATTTTGGAATATTCATAAATGAAGATTTAGATGAAGGTGAGAATGGTAATATTATAAATAGTGAATAAGGAAAAGGAAATCAGGATTTATTTATATTGAAACGTAAAGTCTAATAATTGAATTTGATTGCATTTAAATGAGAGTGAATATAGTTAAATAGTTCGTTATTTGAAGAAAAAAAAATATGAGGAAATTTGTGTGATAATTTGGAATCCAAAAATTTAAAATTCATTTGTTGACAGGAATGAATGGAATACAAATTAATTTATTAAATTTATTTAAAATAAAAGTTTAAAGTGCATGTTTGGATAGAATATATAATTGATGGATTTAATGAAACGGGATTTATGTAAATGTTTACTAGGCTATAAAGCAAATGTTAGAAAGCAAACGTAAATGTCAGATTTATTTAATGAATCGATATGTATGGAATAGTAATTGAATGTAAATTGATGTAATACTACGCAATAAAGGGTAACTGCACAAAAATCAATGTTTAGTAATAAATTTAAATTGATAATTAAGTAGGAATGGGTTTGAATTTGACAAATAAGGGAAATTTATTATTTTGCTTACCCATTTATTCAATCTATTAAATTTGATCAGATCCACTTCAATTAAATGAAATTTAATATTTAAATTTTGCATTAGTTGAAATTTAGATGGTAACTGAGAATAAGACTGTGATAAACCAAGTGAACCAATCTATTTAGGGTAATTAATTGTAATTAATAGATATAATTTGCTAAGGAATAATAATTGGGAATAGGAAGGTTATTAATTAAGGGAGGATGTGTAATAATTGCATTTATTTGTAAGTGGAAATAAAACGTTAATGATAACAAGTATTCAAAATTTACCATCTATTTAGTATTAATTATAATTGATAACCAACTGCAGTAAATAATAAATAATTATTATGTTAACGTTAATTGAAGTAATATTTGAAATTTAATATTTAGAAATTATGTAAATATAAGTTCAGATGAAATTGGAGATATTTACATATTGAAATATGAATCCAATGATGAATTCATCTATTTGACAGTAATAATGGAAAGTAAATTTAATTAAATTTTTGGAAATTTAATTTATAATTTGGTGGAATTAATGAAATTTGGGGATTTCTAAATTTTAATTCGACAAGTTAAATTTTGTTTAAATTAGTATAGGTGATTGAAAAATTTATAATAATAAGAATCGTCAATTATCAAAGAGAAATGAGAAATTTGATTTAATCGACAAATTTTTTTTATTTATTTAATTATTATAGAAATAGCCATTTTGGCCACGGACTCGGATTTCGACGAAACCAGTTTCATCGGATCCGTATCGGTGAATTATTATAGGGTTTCAAGTTTCGGATCGATCGGACCTGTCGTTTGATCGTACGAACGCGAAATGCCTTGAAATCGATTTAATTAAAATCAATTTGAAATCAATTTGAAAATTTTGTTTTCAGCATAACTTCTTCATACGATCGAATTTGGACGTGAAACTTTTTTTCATCGCGTTCAGAATATTTTAATATACCTATTTGGATATATGGGTTTACTAAATTTCGTTCCGGGGTCAGAACGGGCTTTTTGGGCCAACTACCGTTTAGCACGTTCGTAATTCGTGTCCACCTAGCCTTCTTCTATTTGCCTATAAATATGCTATGATAAAACCTAGCCTCCTTTCTATTGTCATTTGGCTGTACGTTCATTTTCTTCATCTCTTTCTCTTCCTCAACGGTTGCAAAACCTAGATCTATCTACAGTTCAAAATCAAAAGTCAAAATTCAAACTCTCCACAAAAATTCCAAAAAAATATATGTCAATGTTCTCGAAACACGTAATCTCATGGTGTGATTCGTTTTTCAATTCGTTGTGTCGTTTGCTCTGGAAATTTGAGTTTATCCTCGGTCGTTCATCATCACCGCAACAAAGTTCGTCAGATCGAGAAACCCTTTCTGGGTTTTGCAGAGGGGACTGAGGGGAGTCGATCTATGCAGTTGTTTTCGAGAATCAACGGCTAGATTGGGCTGCGAAATTGGATTAGGGTTTCACGTGTATGGCGGCGGCCGGCTCTGGAGGCCACGTGGGCGAGTCGCAGGGGTCTAGACTGGAGCGGCATGGGTAGAGGGGTACGTTGGTGATGGCGGCGCGGCACACAGTGGTCGATAGGAGATGTAATCAGAGGTCAAAGTATGGGTTCAGTGCTGTTTTCGTGAGTTCCTGTTCACAAAAAGTACGATCGCGACCTGAAGATGGGAAACGCACGCGTGAAGGAAGTTTAGTGACGTGGCAAGGTTATTATGTGTTTTGTTTTGAATTTAATTTTGAATCCTTGAACGTTTATTCGAATAACTTGCTCATACGAACTCCGTTTCACACGAAACTTTTTTTGTTAGGATCGAAATTAAATTCCGGATCTGTTGACGCTGGTTTGGACAGATTTGGAGACCGTCGAATTTTTGGGTTTAAATTGGATTTGAAATTCAATTTAAATTCAAAAGGTGAGTGTTTTAACTCACTCACAACTTCTAAAAGTTTTTATGTTTGTTAAATTCACTTAGATATGAATGGAAATTTATTTATAACTATTTGGCATGTTTTATTCATCATATCTGTTAAATCGCATTTATTTAATTTAACTGTTAATTTCTTTTATTTATTGCATATAAATTGACAGTTAGAATTTATTTATGTGCATACAAACTGCTAGTTAAACAGTTATGAATTTAATTGAATATAAAATGTTAATTAATAACTGTCCATTATTTCCTGTTATATTGATATGCCATATATTGATGTTTATTTAAACTGATGATGTTTGAAATAATTTGGTTGATTTATGATTGATGGATGAATGGATGTTTTATTGTATATCATTAAACTGCAAGTTATCATGCATTTTTCATTTCATTCGGGATTGTGGTTTGAAATGATATACAACCGCAAAATTTTATATCTTTTAAATTGCGGATTGAAATGATAAATATCCGTATCACTTGACCATAGGATAGAAAATTTTATACAGGCACCGTGGTCTATATATAAAATATTTTAAAGTGATTTCTATGGTTTGGATGGGATACGGTTTATAAAAAAAATTAATTTTGATATTTTATAGTATTTTTCTTCCATATATATATATATACATATGAAGTTAGAAATTTTGAATTTATTGTGTAAAAATCTCTTTATTAAAAAATGGAAAAATTAAGAAAATGGAGTTTGATAATTTATATCATATGTTTAATGTTTAAGTTTGGAAATTTTAAGATATGATATTTATAACTGGATTTTTCCCAAGATAAATTTGAAATGAATATTCTAGTATAAATTAAATTGAAAAAAAATATATTTAATTACTAGAAATTGGAGTTTTTATTTATGGATTTTTATGTGAATATTCAAGACTAAATAATAGAACATTAAATTTGTTGAAAGAATAAAATCCAACTTTAGTTTGAAATATTAATACTCCAAATGAATATAGATATATATATATATATAGAAATTGAAGTGGTTTTGAAACTTGAAAGTGATATTTAAATTTTGGTTTAGACTTTAAATAAAGAAATATATTTGTAAAGCCATGGAAATTAATTTTCTTGACGAAGTAATCTTAAAGTCAAACCATTTATTATATATACCGTTGAATATCCAAACCATTCCAGTTTTATAAGTTATGGTTTTAAAGTATGAATTCCGAAATATTATGTTTTGAAGTATAATTCAAATATTTGGTTTCCAGATATTTTAACTTTTAAAGCAGTATGATTTTTGGAAAAGAATTATATTTGGATAAAATGATATCATATTGTTTTGGGTTTTAAAATGATATCGTATTCATAGTTTGAAATGGAAATTTTATTCTGATTTTAAAGTATAAACTGTTTTTTTTAATGACCGCGGTGTTATAATAACGATTGGTTGGCAAAGAGACCGGGATCGGATATGGACTTACTCTCTGTCGATACCGAAAACCACTTTGACTAACCGTGTACGCGGTGGAGATTCCAGAATGAAGTAGGTTGGTGGCGACGTCCTGTAAGGTAAATACGTGGACCCAACTCCCGTGAGTTGGCATAAGGTGGCTAAAACAGGAGCGATTGACGGGTTAATGAGGTCATTCCTCTGATCGGACACTCCTCTTCGATATTATACTTTGACTTTGGATTGATTCAGTGGCCACTTTTTACTTTGATTTTTGGGGAGTTTGTTCGAGGTGGGCGGTAACTGCGGCTACGCGTTTCCATCGGCCCGGATGCGTAATTGGTATATCTACCATGGCATTGCCTAGTTGTGCCGTGTCACCTACCATACCGAGCCTTTACTACGAGTTTCTATTTGTGTCGTACCTATGGAGTATCCTCTGGTAGCTTCCCGATCAGGAGGTATTATGGTACTGTATAGACTATTGGCATTATTTGTGTTAAGGGCTATATGGGTAACCGCTTAACGCTATTAAAATGTAAGTTTATTTTATAAATAGACACTATTATAATAGCGCAATATACTACATAGTAAATAGTTTAACGGACCCTTAGGAGATGTAAAATCCCGAGCATCTCTTGAGTTACTGTACTCATATTTATTTCTGTTGATTTAACTCACATAAGATCTTTTAGTTCTGACTCGAGTGTTTTGTCTTTTCAATTCGCTCGGGTCAGTCCGAGCATTTCAGGATCGAAGACTTTAGCTTTGGAGGACGAAGACGAAGAATCTGTATTATTATTATTTATATTATTGCACCACACTCATACTGTTCCGCTGCATTGATTGTATTGGTATGTGTAACTCTGATATTTATTGTACAAGTAAAACAAAATATTTTGTAAAACAGTTTCATGAACTGTATATTTGATTATTATATTTTACCCTTCCGCTGTGAGATTCTGTTTTGTTTTATTTCTTCTCTGTTTTCTTATTTACCCCATAACAATCCGCCCTTATGTATGGTTTGAATTGGCACGTGTGTCGGTTTAAAGTGTGTGAAAAGGCGGGATGTTACATTATTCCTTAAGGAAAACATTTCCTTTCAGAAATCATTTACTATAACAACAGTGTTATAGTCCACCATTTCCTTATTTCTCGAAAACGTCTATTTCAACAATGAATGTTGAAATTTATGGTTTCGAAATTTAATATATTTTAAAACATCTTTAAATCGTTTACTTCATTTTATAATATCACTTCCCCAAAACATATCCATTTTATTTAATAATATATTCACTGTCCAAAATCGTGAATAAAATCTCTAACCCAATTTCAACACTTCTACATATTTAATTAAAGGATTTATCCTTTATCCAAAATCGTGGATATAATTCCATTAGTAATTCCTATATTTACTTATCAAATTTATTTGATTACGGATATATAAAACAATGTTTATAAATTCCATTTTCATTTTTATAAAAACTACTATATATATATATATATATATATATATATATATATATATATATATATATATATCCTTTTATTTACCAATTCCGTTTATAACACAATTATATACCCAAAAGCCAAATTATAAGTTAATAACTTATAATTCATTTATTTTACAAAAATCATTTATTTTAAAACTTCACAATTTTAATTCTTATTCACTTATAACCTCCTTTTATAACTTCATTTTAACTTTTATAGAACTTGTCTAAAATTTAATTATCTTGAAAAATATCAATTTTTATAAATCTCTTATATAAACCCTTTAATATAATTCAAAAAAACTCTATTTAACTTTATTCTATAAAATAGTTTACTCCATATTTAAAAATTCAAATTTCAATTTTATTCCTCAAATATCATAATTTTTAATATAACTTTCAACCTGAATTTTTCAAAAATCAAATTTTTTTTATTTCCGGTATCTAACGATACCAGAATTTTATTCGGCTAAATTTTAGCCTTCAACGATTTCAATCATAAAGATAATCACACAGGGATTATAAACACACAATAGTGAAACAAATTCAATCTATTTGAGGAATCCAGTTGGATCCCTCCAACCCGTTTCCCTACATCCACAAATGTTAGCACAATACCAATCCCGTTTCAAGACGGGATATCGCGGTATATGGGATTTATAAAATATTATCCGCTATTATGAGGCGTAATAGGGTCTCATCCACTATATAATGCGGGAAATCAACTCCAAGTACATATATAATACCAATTCCACTTCAAGGTGGAATATCGCATTATATGTGTTTAATAAATAACATCCGCTTAATAGGCGGCGTATAGGGTCTATTTCAATACAATAGATAATAAATTATCATCTAAGCAAACTATCAACATAATCAACAATTTTTTAAATCTAACTATTTAAAATTTAAACAAAACCCTTTGAGTGAGAAGTTCTCACCTTTGATTTTAATTTGCAGTCCATTTCCATCTTGACTCGATTTTCTTGATTTATACCTTGTATAATTATTTACACAATTCATTAATATTCGAATCAACTGAATAATTATTTTCCGTTTAATAGATTAAATTTCAACTAATGATTCAATTTGAACAAATAATTAAAATTTAAACTAACTTGAATAACCCATTACTATTTAATAAGTTTAGTTTATTAAAAATTGGATTTTTAACTATTTATCTTTAATAGATTAATTTTAGTAACTAAAATAATTTAAATAAGTTAATTAGGCAAATTAACTACCTTAATAAATTATTTTCGAAATTGAACTAGTAGGTTAAAATAGGTAGATGTATATTTACTTTATGTTTTTCCTCATTGAACTAATGGCTTGTATTTATTTTATTTTTTGAAACAACATATATACTAATTTTTTTTTTAAAACAGAAAGATTTTTTTTTACTTTACTGTAAAATATTTTTTTTATTTTATTTTTTTAAACCTAGCTATGTATATATAGTTTTCCCTGGATTTAAACCTCGCGAGCAAAATACAGGTTATATAATGTTAATGATATAATTTTTTTTAAACTAATTACTCTCTGAATATAGTCAATTAAAATAAGCATGATATACCTTCACCAACATTTGCTCCTGACAAGAAACACAGACTCCTTCTCGATCGAACCCTGGTCTCCACCTAGCTACGCCGCCCTAGCCGCCATCTAACTCGCGAAACCCTTGCTAACTGTCGCTACACCACTTCTCGCAAAACTCGCCCCCAAAACAACACGGACCTCCAGGATTCGCGATCTCACCTACGACGTCACCGTGCTCGAGCTCGCTTAGGGGCCGCCATCACCATGTTCGAACGAACGCCCCTGTTCACGCGGTCGAATTCTGATGTCACACCACCCTAGAAACACTCGCACGACTCCATTTATATCGAACTGAAGATTTGAGGAATCGCGGCCATTATATTTTTTTAAAATTTATTATTCTGAACTGAAGAAGAGGGAAGTGCGGCATTATTTGATTTGAAGGGAGCTCTTTGATTTTGAACGAAATGGGAACGAGTGATGATTTTTTTTTCATTCGATCGGCCCAAATTCGATTTCAAATTTTTTTCGAACGAGGCTTCGGCCATTAAAGTTTTCTCTGAATAAATTTTGAACGAGATGAGGAGTAGAAGTATCAGCCATTATAAATAAAGAACGACGTGATTTTGCAAAGAAAAAATCTTTGATATCAACATGCTTACCTTACCTAGCTATAGTGTTTTGATGGGGAAGGCAAAGTACTGATGTTGACCAAATTTAAATTTAAATTTAAATTGAATTCGATATAAATTTCAACGCGTTTACTTAACGTACGGTCACACAATAACTCCAATCGCTACGAAATTTGAAATCCGATAATAATTCAGTATTACGGATCCAATGGAACTGGTTTCGTCGAATTCCAAGACTGTGCCTCGGAAGGCTATTTTTAAATATCGATTTAAACGATAAAATTTCAAAACTGAACAAATCACTTTCAAATTCAATTCTGAAGCTTCTATTATCTTCAGTATTATCAATATGAATTTTACAAGCCTTCAAATTATTTTTAATCAGCTTTAAACTGAAGATTCAAATTTTTATTCAACTTCACACAATTAAATTTGATAATTAAATTGAAAAATTCATTGTTATATTGGGAATTCAAGCTAAATAGTTATTCGAATATTTAAAATTAATTAAATATTTTCAATTTAAATTGTCCAAAGTTTAGGGTTGTTACACTTAACATAAAGCAATCATCTCATAACAGTTAATCATTAATTCCCAATTTATCTAATGATTTTCTTAAACCAAATTAAACTAAATTAATTAACTTTAATTAATCAAAATATCCAAAATTAATTACAATAAATGATTAATCTTTAATTACTTTCATTAAGTAATTACATTTTACAATTAAAAATTGATTATCTAAATTAATTAATCTAATTAATTATCACATTAATTAATATTTAACAATCCGCAGTTAATTATCTTCATTAACTAATTACATCTCTTTAATTACTTTCTTAAGAAATTATTTTAGATTAAATCATTATTAATCATCTCTAATTATAAATTAATCTAAATTGTTGATTTATAAATTAAATAAATCATTCTTTAATTACCTTATTAATTAAGTCATTTTATTACCTTAATTATATCTAAGATAATTAATTCCTTTATTACCTTAAAAAAAATACATTTTTAACCTACAAAGTTAATTTAAAACAATTCAAATAAAAATAAAAATAAAAATAAAAACTTTATTTTTATTTCTAAAACTAAGATTCAACCTCACTTGAATTCCAGATTTAAACTTTGATTTATAACTTGTTTAAAACTTTTCTTTAAAATTTAAACTTCAGTTTTAAAAACAGAATAGAACAGGTTTCTTTCAAAACCTGTTACCCATTCTACCCAAGCCATTTCCCTATTTACTTCGAGACAATCATCTCACTGCTTCGGAAAATGCTCGAGACCAAAATTTCCCAAAACCAAAACCTGGAAACCTCACCATAATTTTAGAATGCTCGGTGCACGTGCATA
Source organism: Allium cepa (assembly GCA_030765085.1). Lineage (NCBI taxonomy): Eukaryota > Viridiplantae > Streptophyta > Magnoliopsida > Asparagales > Amaryllidaceae > Allium > Allium cepa. The sequence goes on along the minus strand of CM060931.1, from coordinate 55,445,927 downwards.
TCACCAGAATTCGCCTCTGGTCGACATCACGACGTCGAACAAGTCGACCATCTTCCTCCCACCACTCCCTGATCGCCAGAACCCCTTCCTCTTTTCGAATTCAAAATCGAGCAAAAAAAAACCCAAACCTGGAAACACGTTCAGGTTTTCACTATCTAACTTGGAAATCGCGTCGTACTCGCCGCTCCCACCACCGGAAAGTCCATAATTTCGGCCCCTTCCTCGTCAACCCACCAACTTCCAACACCCAAGACCCCATTACACTCGATCAATCACACGTGCCGTGGTGGTCGATTCATCTAGTACCGTAAAACTAGGTTTATAGAACAAAACCCAACGCCACAGCCTCCACAGTGATTTACCACCACTTCCACCATTTTTCCCATTATCACTGATCGCTCTACCATCACCAGAAGGAATCCCGACCCTCCAGACAATCGAGATCAACAGAGACTCTCTAATTTCTATTTTCTTCTTAAACCAGAAATGCAATCAAATCTCTTTACTAAAAATTATAGTTTTAGTTTTAAAAATCATATTTTGATTTTAGTATTCAATTTATATTCATGAATCTAGGAAACAGGATGATTGAATTTTCAATTAATTTGAATTAGCTCAGTTGTTTGATTTTTCCAGAACTAATACAAGTTATTTTTCCTTTAAACAAATTTTTAAAATTAAGCTTATGTTATAACAATCATTTTGTGTTCAAAACTTAAATCTTGTTAAAGCTTGGATCAAGAACAATGAATTTTTGATGAGTACTAAAGCATGGAACCAAAGTCAGAGAAGAATACAGATGTATGCACAACAATATTTCATATACAAAGCTAAACTGATAAATTCATTCACAAACATACTTGTTTTCATAGATGATCAGGAAACATAAATATATATTTAACTTTTTAAATTGTGATGTTACTCACCTTAAAATGAAGACAGAGCAGTTTATTTGCAGCTGTTTTGATTTTTTGAAAAATAGTTTGAACTTGAATCTTGAGTTCTGTAATTTGCTTTAGCTTTGATTTTAAAACTGCATGCTGATGAAACTTTGATGAAGATGATCCTAGACTTAATTGCATGCAGATGATCTTGAGTTTGAAGAAGAATGCATATAAAAGACAGTGTGCAGGTTGATATGTAAGGAAGTTTACATGAGTAATGTTATATTGTTTTGTATATACAATAGGGTATGGCTGATAGTTACATATGTTGTGTACTAAGGTATCTTGCATTAAATGCTTTGATACTTTGTTCCCATGCTTAGCCCATGTCTTCTTTCTTTAACTTTGTTCTTGCCTACTAATCTTTACAGGCTGCATACCTATCCTTTTTTTATTTGCTTTATTTACTTTATGTACTTTGTTTCTTTTACTTGCCTTAGTAATTTATGTTTTCATTTGCAATACTTGTTGCCTTCGGCTGAAGATTATATTTTGTTTTCTTGTCTTTGCTTTTCAAGCCTGCATACTTAGTTTATTTGTTTGTACATACATATTTTATTTGTTCATACTTATCCAATTTTGTACATAAGTGAATGTATTTTATTTTTTTTCATTACTGTCTCATTACTTTGTCTTAGCTGGAATGATGTAAATGTGTGCTAACATTTATTGCTTTGCTATGTTCAAGGTTGTAGCTTGTTTGTACTTGTTCAAGCCTACATACTTATCTAATTTATTTGTTCTTAGATATTTGTAATTTGTTTTATTTCATGTACAACTTGATTTGGGTGTGTATACTCATATATATATATATATATATATATATATATATATATATATATATATATATATAATCTGTCTTACTTACTATTTTATCTTGTATACATTTCTTAATAATTTCATAATTTAATATTTATATTAATTACCAATTATTTCACAATTTTTTATTCAAAAATTAAATTTAAATATCAATTTAAACAAAAAAATTCGAGATCGTTACAGACTTCCCCCTAAAGAAATTTCGTCCCCGAAATTTGCAGGCACGAAAATTACAAAGATAGATACACAAAGATAGAGAAACACCTTTTCAGATCAAACTAAATATTTATTCTGCATTTGGCTTACCAAATCAGAATATCACCAATATGAGATCAAACTCATTCAACACTACTCAGGATACTCGGGTCATAAACTCTACGAAATATGCAAGGCACTAGTTAGTTCGATGGATAACTAACCATCCGTAAAATATATCGAGACCCAAACAATGGATAAATGGATTTAATTTTCCACAACTCCCAAACATTAGATATGGATTCCAAATTCAAGTCGGAATACTTCAAAATATATACCAATTTGTCCCTCTTCGGACTTCGATCTTCGCAAGAAATTACAATAGAATTTCAATTTTGGTTTTAAACAAAATCGTTTTATTAATACAATTCAATTTTAGCTTCATATTCTATTAATTCCATTTAACTCAATTTAAAATTTCCAATTTATTTAAATTTTCAATTACAAATTTCCAATTCATTTTCATTAATGTTTAAATCAAATACTGATAAGAAACCGATGAAAATACGAAGTAAGGATTTCTACAATGATTTGTAGAGCTACCATCACACCGAAACTTCTTCTGGAGCTGTCACGAAACAATCAAAAGAAATTTGGAAACGAATCAAAGGAGATTGATAGAGAAAATTATTTCCACTGTTGCAGGGTATTGACTATTTATAGTGGTATTCCCCTGTCCCCTATCTCGTCCTCTTCTTGCACTCATACTCGCTATCAGTGGATAGTAAGAGAATTTACTGAGACATTCGAACGGATATCTTAGGGATATACTCATTCTAGGGCATACTTCACCCTATCTCTAATGAGTTACTTAATGTGTTATACTCCTGAGCTAAAGTTCAACCTTAGCTCTAATACCAAATGTGACGCTCCGGATTTTTGCGCTCGAAAATCGACATCCATACTTTACATCGTACTCGAATGCCGCAGATTCGATCGTTCAAATCCGAGTCGTCGGAGCTTATAACACAATTAAGTACAACACATCGGAAGAAAAAGAATAATACATTGATATAAAACACTGATACAATATCTGATACAACAGAGTGATATATATACATGAATATCAATATACATCAGAGGTATGATACAAGAAAATAGCTGCGGAAAAGAAAAATAGATAACACCAGCAGCGGAACAATTAACTCTAAGATAGTCTTCAAGGAAGAACTCCAAAACTGAAACTCCATCTCCAAGAACCAATCCAGCAATAGCTCGAACTCCCAATAACGATACAAAAAGATAAGCAAGTGCAGTCTGATCCAAAGACTGAACTAACTCCAGAAAATCTACTAAACCTGACTATTTGAAAAACCCAACTCTAGACTGCCCGTGTAGAAAAAATTTTGAGCACCCAGAGTTTAGGAAACAATAAACTCTGGATCAGTCATAGGACTGGTGTGAGCAACAAAAATAGTTTATCTTTAAAAACAAACAGCAAGAGAATTTTAAAGTCAATTCGCAATGCTTTTAGAAAGTGAAACTACCATAAGACCTCTCGCCACACACACAATGCAAGCGCAGAATTGGAGGAGATTTCTTTTTATGATAGTCAAACATGCTTGATACGCGGATTTCTTTGATATTATTACTATAAGTGCAAAGTGTAGAAAACAATTCGAAAGTAGAATATAAATCTTAGCCAGCATAGACATTACGAACTATGCCTACTATAGCTACCATCTAAACAGTGGGGCGCCACCATAAGTAGATGGAAGGTTCTACAACTAAAACCGTACTGGGTTCGTATTGAAGAATGGATTTCCAACAAATGGTCGGGCAAAGGAACTTCCCATACCAAAATGGAATGCCTCTTGAAGGACGTCCCCTAGCAACATCTTTCAATTCTCAGCTAACACAAGGCCGGCTACCCCCTTCCCGGGGAGTAAGAAACCTTAGATATACCACCCCCGGTCCTTTTGGACATTTATCCGAGGCCTCGTCACCAACATCACACAGTAATAAATATAGTGTGTCCACATGAGTAAGTATTTAGGCTCCATACCATGATACTACCCTTTTCCAGAAGGAATGGTCGTACCCTAGGGAAGCTACCCCTGAAACCTTGCTGCCACGATTCCTGTTTTGACCATTACCGGGTTGTGAGGTTCGACGAAGTCTCGTCCACAAAGCTACGCTTTTCACAAAAGCCACGCTTTGATCAACAAATGATCGGCAGCACTCAGCATGCCACATTACCAAGTTGGGAAGATATTGCTGATAACCTGAGATGACCCACTTTCTTCTAACCTTAATTTTTTTTTATAATTAATATGCATACACAGTGGTCATATATCAAGAGAATATCATTCACAACTTCTCTTCTAACCAGGATCTTTCTGCCAATAAATATTGGTTTGTTTTAAATCATCTTAAACTTACATATGTGAAGATATATAAGTTACTTTCTACTTGAATCAGAGTATAAAATTTACAAGTAGAAATCTGTCTGGAAATTGTTAAAAATAGTAATTTCCCACATAGCAATATAATTTCTAGAAATCAGAGATTTTTTTTTCTAGGCATAATTAAATTATTGCTTGATTTTTATTTCATGTTTCTAGGCTTAGCATTTTGTATTTACTTCCATAATCTTGTTATTGTATAAACTGTGCCCTTGCTTGTGCATGTGTGTGCATATTTCTATGCATGTGTGTGTCTCTGGAAAATTTCAGGTGCTCATTCTCTTTTTTTTCAAATAGTTGTTAACTTAAAAATGATGAAGCCTACCCTATATCTGAGTTATTAAGCTTCACTGCAAACTGGGTTTAAAACAATTGAAAATGGTTGAACCCAGGCTTAGTAAAATGGCCAGGTTAGCCTTTCATCTTGCATTTATTCTTAAACAAAGTGCATGTTACTCTGGGTTCTTCCTATGGTGATTCAAAACTTCTATATGCCAGATTTTTACATTATCTTTAAACATGGATTTTTCATATTAAATACTGGGTTAGTCATTCAGTTCTTACATGCTTGCATCTCAGATTTTCTACTACTATAATTAAATCATTCTGAAGCTAAGAAAGGAAACTACATTACTCAGAAAAGCATTTTTCACAAGCAACTCACAAGTTTCAGCTGAAACACCCATACTAGTTCAATACTTACAAAACAGAAAACAACATTACATTAGTTTCTTTCTAAGAAACTTAAACAACATAACGTAACATAATTTGACTTAAACTTCTATTTTAACTTCAGTAAGTCTGTATCTATTGCATCCAAATTCTTAAGCAGCTAACACATCTAGAGCTTGATCAGTGAAATGCTTATTTGCCTGCACAATCACCATGAACTGCATCATATAAATATGAGACACCCAATGGTGCATAAACACACAAGGGTCAGACTAATGTCTGGTATGAGTAATCTAACTGAAAGAATATTCTTATTTTAATTTTATTTATATTCAAGTACTTTGCATGAGTAAAAGAAATCAGTATCATCTCTGTGCATATTTCTATGAGGCATATACATTCATGTCAGCACAAAACTGATTATGTATGGTTCAAGTGGTCTAATTCAGAGAAAAAAATCATAAGATTCATCAAATAAACACCATAAACCAATCAATACAAGCACCAGTTCAATCATCTAGTCCCCTTTACTAATTTACTGGCCATCAGGGATCTCACCCAAGCCACACTTGAACCTATTTCTATTGTTCATTATCAAGTGTTATATGGTCTTTAGCTACTTTCTCTTGTTAAATCACACATTACCTGGGACAAATCTCTGTTAACCCAGCACACTCAGGCCCCTGGGTATAAACATACCATGTGTGAGCTTGCAATATTCCCCTTGCCAAGCCATCTTTTGTAGCCCTAAGATCCAAAGTCCTTAGTTAAATTACTAAGTGTTATTTTCCCTTTTCTTAATTGTGCTAATCTCTTCTGCAAGTCATATTTCAATCAGAGGAGAATAAACAATTCACTCAGTCATGTATTCATTCAGAGATGTATAAATCATATTCTCAGAAGCAACTATTTAATCATGCAAATAGATATGGTTACTTAGCATATTATTTTGCCTATGGGTTCTAATAGATCAAGTCATAAACATATGGTCATAAATAGTTTTTCTGGTTACTTTCTTTTTACCTCTGGTTCAATCAGATCCTCATTAATTTAGATCTGGCTAAGCCATAAGTTTAAACTTTGATTTGGATGATTCATAAAATCATAGAAGCTCAGCACATGTATCACATTGCACTTCTATTTTTATTTTCAGTTTAACATGAGGCATAAGCAACAACATAATGTTACTGCCCCATATTTCTTTTCATTTTTAGATAATATATTTACCACATAAATCCTGGAAATTCAAATAAGTATTTAAATGAAGAAAACCCATGAAAAGAAACCACTTCATCTCCAAGTTAATTCATAATCAGATAGATATTTAAAACATGAAATCCCTGACACTTTTAAACTGAATAAATCACTATGCAGAGTATTTCATTTGAACAAATCATTCACATACCAAAAGCATCAAATCATAAAATGAACAAAGATTGCAAAAAATGAAATATAAAACCAATTAGGCTGCCTCAATATTCAGGACATAATGCCAAGTTCCCAGTGAGATTACTCACCTTAATTCCTTTTTCCTAAGCCTTCCTTTTCCCTTTTGATCTTCTACTTCTTCTTATCTCTAATGGCCAGTGCTCCTCATTGCCTCTGGTTTATATTTATATTGCTATTTATTTTTTTCTTTCTATTTTAAAAATGGCGACAGATCTCACTACCCTTAAGCCTTCTTATACTAGACCCTGGCTGCTACTAGGGTTTTAGAAAATTACCCAATGTCAGTTTTACCCCATAATATAATCTGCCTTAATCTTGATTCAAATAAAAGAAAAGGGTATGTGGTCCTTGTTATATTTTTTTCAGAAAATAAACCTTCTTCCTTTAATCCTACCCCGGGTCATGTTATATGCATGACTTAATTTTTTTTCCTAAGCAAAAGAATTATTGAAAATAGCTAAAGTGTTTTATTAAAGATTCATACCATTTCCATGCAAGCCTTGTCTTCTACCAGCAGTACTTGCCTGTGTACATGCATATCATATGTAAACTTATTTTTTTTCTTTTGTTTTAAATAATTTTACTGTCTAACATTTCTACAGGTATTATTATTATTTCTGCCTATGTTTATTTTCTTTTATTCTAAACTTATTAAAGACATAATCATGTCTTCCACACTATATATATATTTCTAGATTATTTACCCTAACATATATCAACTGTTGCCTATTTTATCACTCAGAAAAATGTGTGCTTGTGTGTGCACCATCTTGTGTACACATTTAGGCTGCAACTATATACTTATAAAACAGTTTCTATGCCTATCAATTTTTCTATACAAATTTTTTTTAAACAAGTATAAGCTAAATTAAATCATGAAATTTTCTTATAAAAATCAGGGCTATCACATACACCCCTTCTTTTAGGAATTGTGTCCCACAATTCTATCATACTTAGCTCAATTATCATTAATCCAGAAAATCAATCATTTTCAAACCAATCATTTAAATAAACTCTATGTATATCAAAAAAAAATTTCACAATGCATATTCAATCAAAACATCCATTAGTATTTATATATTATACCTTTCATTCAATCAAACAGTTGTGGATAATCATTTCTGATTTTATCTTCCACTTCCCATGTGCAATCATTTGAGTCAAGACTCCATTGCACTTTCACTAATTTAATTTCTTTGTTTCTCAATTTATTGATTTCTCTAGCAACTATGCCTACTGGCTCCTTTTCATAAATCATTCTAGGATCAATCTGTACATCTTTAGGGGTTTTTAGCATTGTCTCTGCATCATGAACCCATCTTCTTAACTGAGATACATGAAAAACATCATGCATTGCTCTCATTTCTTCTGGCAACTCTAACTTGTAGGCCACAGTTCCTATTCTTTCTAAAATTTTATATGGCCCTATATATCTAGGAATCAACTTTCCTTGTTTCCCAAACCTTAGAACCTTTTTCATGGGTGATATTTTAATAAATACATAATCTCCAACATCATATTGTACTGCCTTCCTCCTCTGATCTGCATATTTCTTTTGCCTATCTTGGGCAGAAGCAATTCTTTTTCTAATCAAAGCTATCTTTTCAGAAGTTTCTTTCACATTTTCTGGTCCTAAGACCACTTTTTCCCCAGATTCAAGCCAACTTGAGGGTGATAAACATGGTCTCCCATAGAGAGCCTCAAAGGGTGCCATGCCTATGCTACTGTGATGGTTATTGTTGTATGCAAATTCATCTAAAAAGATATGATCCTCCCAGCTTCCTCCCCAATCCAATACACAAGCTCTCAACATGTCTTCAAGTAATTTATTCACAATTTCTGTTTGACCATCAGACTGAGGATGGTATGTTGTGCTTAAGCATAAATTAGTCCCCATTGCCTTGTGAAAACTTTGCCAAAATTTTGAAGTGAAGATGGTATCTCTATCACTCACTATAGTCTTTGGTATCCCATGCAATCTGACTACTTCCTTAATAAATAACTGAGCTAGTGTACATGCATTCCTTTTTGACTTCACTGGTATAAAGTGGGCTGATTTGGTTAGCCTATCAACCACTACCCAAAAACTATCATTTCCCCTCCTAGTTCTAGGCAAACCATCAATAAAATCCATGGATATGCCTTCCCATTTCCACTGTGGTATTTGCAAAGGTTGGAGCATCCCTGAGGGTTTTTGATATTCAGCCTTCACCTGTTGACAAACCATACACTTAGATACATAAGTTGCCACTGCACTCTTCATACCACTCCACCAGTAATCTCTCTTGAGGTTGTGGTGCATTCTTGTGCTTCCTGGGTGTATAGTATATTTGCTTTTGTGGTAAACATCTAAGATTTCTTGTTTCAATTCATCAACTGCTGGAACACATATTCTTTTTCTTTTCTCCAAATGGCTTTGTTCATTCAACTGAAAGCCTTCCACTGCCTCACCATTTAATATCTAAGTCTTCTTTTCAAATAAAAATGGATCTTGGTCTTGTAGCTTTACAACTTTATTCCTCAATTCTGACCCCAGAGTGATAAAACTTAATTTTCCCATTTCTACATTCTCACTGCATATGCTCATGCTTTCTATACTCTCACTTCCTACCTCTGAGTCAATCAATAGTGATAAAGTGTTAAATTCTTCTATCATTAATCTAGCTACAACAGCATGTTGTCTACTTAAAGCATCTACCACTTTATTAGCCTTACCAGGGGTATATAATATTTCAAAGTCATATGAGGCTAGAAGTTCAATCGACCTTTGTTGCCTCATATTCAATTCTTTTTGTCAAAACAAATATTTGAGTGATTTATGGTCTGTGTAAACTTCAAATTTTACCCCTAACAAGTACTGTCTCCATAACTTAAGAGCATACACTATAGCAGCCAATTCAAGGTCATATGTAGCATATCTTACCTTACTGGGTTTCAACTGCCTAGAGGCATAAGCTATCACTTGATGTTGTTGCATCAATACTGCCCCAAGCCCTTGTCCACTAGCATCAGTATATACCACCAAGTTTTCATTCCCTTCAGGTACTTTGAGTATTGGAGCTTGTATTAGTGCTTCCTTTAATTTTCCAAAGGCCTTCTCACATTCTTCAGTCCAAGCAAACACTTGATTTTTCCTAGCCAATCTGGTTAATGGGATTGAAATTTTTGCAAAATCCTTTATAAACCTTCTGTAGTAACTAGCCATTCCCATGAATGATCTGACCTCAGTGACATTAGTAGGCATTTTCCAAGCTTGAACTGCAATGACCTTATTGGGATCCACATATATTCCTTTTTCTGATATAATATGTATACTTCATTTTGCCAAAAAGTGCATTTTGAAAATTTTGCTTTCAAATTTTCTTGCCTCAGTCTCTGGAGTACTATATGCAGATGATTCTCATGCTCTCTAACTGACTTAGAATAAATTAATATACCATCAATAAATATCAATACAAATTTATCCAAGTATTATTTAAAAATCCTATTCATCAAATCAACAAAATAGGAAGGAGCATTTGTCAAGAAAAATGGCATTACCAAAAATTCATAAAGTCCATATCTAGTGTTAAAGCCTGTATACTTAATGCTTTCCTCTTCTACTTTCATCTGGTGAAGTCCTGAAGCTAAGTCAAGTCTAGAAAATATTTTTGCACCACTCAATTGATCAAAGAGATGATCAATTCTTTGTAAGGGGTATTTATTTTTAACTGTGACTTTATTTAACTCCCTATAATCAATAAATAACCTGAGGGATCCATCTTGTTTCCTAACAAAGACTACTGGTGCTCCCCATGATGAGCTACTAGGTCTAATAAAGCCTTTTTCTTCAAGTTCAACCAATTTCTTTTTCAGTTCTATCAATTCCTTAGGCCCCATTCTGGTTGGCCTTTTAACTACTGGGTTAGCTCCTGGAATTATTTTAATTGAAAACTCAACTGGTCTGTGGTTTGGAACTCCCCTAACTTCACCAAACACGTCGGTATATTGATTTACTATAGGGATTTCTTCTAATGCAGGCATGTGTTTCTTACTAGACAGTGTAAAAAGGTTGGCTAAATTTCTGTTCTTATTTGCCTCACAAAGAACAACTACCCTTTTTCCATCAGAAACTTTTAATGATATGGTGGAGGTCTCCATATTTATGATGGCCTTATATTTACTTAACCAATCAACTCCTAAAATAACTCCTATGCCCGGATATTGCAACACATATAGGTCTGAACTAAACACATGTCCCCTTATATTTAATCCCAGTTGCATACACATCATACCCAAAACACATGAACTACCTATAGGACTTCTAATAAGCAGTGGCTTATCAATCATCATGCAATTCAATTTTAGTTGTTGTGCAATGTCATGGGAAATCAATGAGTGTGTAGCCCCAGTATCATACACTACTACAAAAGGTATTGAGTGAATAAGCAAAGTACCTTCAACTTGGCCATGACTCTCAACCTTTGATCCCTCAGTTGCCTTGCCTCTCCCTTCCAAAGTTCCTAATTTTCCTTGCTTAAAATCTGGACAATTCCTCCTTATGTGACCTTCCTTCCCATAATGGTGACATTTGAAGGATGCTGGCCTAGCATTTGTGCACCTTTTTTTCATATGCCCCTCTTGGCCACAGTTATAACAAGTAATCTTCTTCTTAACTTCAGCAGCCTTGACTTCTTCTGGTTTCTTGGTGGAAGCTGTGTCCACTTTCTTCTTATCATAAGGGTGAAACTTACCCTTTCCTTTCTTGTTTTGGTTATTCTTAAATGCCCTGAAATTCTCTCTGGCCTTATCACGTTGTTCAAAGCTCAAAGTCAGATCCAAAACTTGATCAAATGTCCTGTCCTTGTATGGCAGCATAGCTCTACTAAGGCTAGGATTCAGTCCTTGAATATATCTGCCATTTTTAGCTTCCCTAGTTGGGATAAGCACTGCACCATACTTTGCTAATGATTCAAACTTCTGTGTGTATTCAGTAACACTCATAGTCCCCTACCTTAATTTAATGAATTCCTCTAGCAAAGATTCCTTAGCTGATGCAGGTACAAACCTCCCTTCCAACATTTCTTTAAATTGATTCCATGTCACCTCTCCTTCAGGTCTTCCAGCTATGATAACCTCCCACCAGTCCAAAGCTGCTCCTCTCAATTGCCTAGACACAATTTGCCTCTTCCTTTGGTCATCAACTTGCATGTCTGCAAAGATTCTCTCCAAAATTCTGAGCCAATTTTGAACTCCCATGATCCCTTCTGTACCATCAAAAGTTTTGCCTCTAAGATTGGTAAAGGTCTTGAGTAGTTTGGAAAGCTCCTCATGTGGGTTTTCTTGCCTGTTGCCTACTCCATCCCTTATGGCTCTCATGAATTCTTGCATATTCACCATGGGTGGTTCACTTGTTCCTACATTTTGATGTCTGGGTCCTACCATAGCTCTACGGATATGACACTTAGGTTAGTCCATTTTGTCTAATATTCTATAAATTAACTCATTTTAATCTATCACTATTTAGTCATAATAGATATTGCTAGTGTAAGTATTAACAAAGCAAAGCATCCAAGGCAGTCAACACTTCCATACATTCAATGCAAACAAGTTCATACAAAAATTTTGCTATGTTATTTAACAACATAGCTCTGATACCAAATTGAGATGACCCTCTTTCTTCTGACCTTAATTTTTTTTATACAATTAATATGCATACACAGTGGTCATCTATCAAGAGAATATCATTCACAACTTCTCTTCTAACCAGGATCTTTCTGCCAATAAATATTGGTTTGTTTTAAATCATCTTAAACTTACATATGTGAAGATATATAAGTTACTTTCTACTTGAATCAGAGTATAAAATTTATAAGTAGAAATCTGTCTGGAAATTGTTAAAAATAATAATTTCCCACATAGCAATATAATTTCTGGAAATCAGAGATTTTTTTTCTAGGCATACTTAAATTATTGCTTGATTTTTGTTTCATGTTTCTAGGCTTAGCATTTTGTATTTACTTCCATAATCTTGTTATTGTATAAACTGTGCCCTTGCTTGTGCATGTGTGTGCATGTTTCTGTGTATGTGTGTGTCTCTGGAAAATTTCAGGTGCTCATTCTCTTTTTTTTTTCAAATAGTTGTTAACTTAAAAATGATGAAGCCTACCCTATATCTGAGTTATTAAGCTTCACTACAAACTGGGTTTAAAACAATTGAAAATGGTTGAACCCAGGCTTAGTAAAATGGTCAGGTTAGCCTTTCATCTTGCATTTATTCTTAAACAAAGTGCATGTTACTCTGGTTTCTTTCTATGGTGATTCAAAACTTCTATATGCCAGATTTTTACATTATCTTTAAACATGGATTTTTCATATCAAATACTGGGTTAGTCATTCAGTTCTTACATGCTTGCATCTCAGATTTTCTACAACTATAATTAAATCATTCTGAAGCTAAGAAAGGAAACTACATTACTCAGAAAAGCATTTTTCACAAGCAACTCACAAGTTTCAGCTGAAACACCCATACTAGTTCAATACTTACAAAACAGAAAACAACATTACATTAGTTTCTTTCTAAGCAACTTAAACAACATAAAGTAACATAATTTGACTTAAACTTCTATTTAAACTTCAGTAAGTCTGTATCTATTGCATCCAAATTCTTAAGCAGCTAACACATCCAGAGCTTGATCAGTGAAATGCTTATTTGCCTGCACAATCACCATGAACTGCCTCATATAAATATGAGGCACCCAATGGTGCATAAACACACAAGGGTCAGACTAATGTCTGGTATGAGTAATCTAACTGAAAGCATATTCTTATTTTAATTTTATTTATATTCAAGTACTTTGCATGAGTAAAAGAAATCAGTATCATCTCTGTGCATATTTCTGTGAGGCATATACATTCATGTCAGTACAAAACTGATTAAGTATGGTTCAACTGGTCTAATTCAGAGAAAAACAATCATAAGATTCATCAAATAAACACCATAAACCAATCAATACAAGCACCAGTTCAATCATCTAGTCCCCTTTACTAATTTACTGGCCATCAGGGATCTCACCCAAGCCTCAGTTGAACCTATTTCTATTGTTCATTATCAAGTGTTATATGGTCTTTAGCTACTTTCTCTTGTTAAATCACACATTGCCTGGGACAAATCTCTGTTAACCCAGCACACTCAGGCCCCTGGGTATAAACATACCATGTGTGAGCTTGCAATATTCCCCTTGCCAAGCCATCTTTTGTAGCCCTAAGATCCAAAGTCCTTAGTTAAATTACTAAGTGTTATTTTCCCTTTTCTTAACTGTGCTAATCTCTTCTGCAAGTCATATTTCAATCAGAGGAGAATTGTTAACGCTAAAAATGTGATGCTAACACCCTGGTGTGAGTAAAAGTAATGTGAAAGCACCACCCATTGGTACGGGAACAAAATATAAGCAGAGAAATCACAAAAAAGCCGTGAAAGACAACAGTTTTATAGTGGTTCGGCTTAAGATCAAGCCTACGTCCACTTTAATTTCCTTTATTGATGATTTGATTACAATTCTTTACAATGCACTTCGATTACAACACACTTCAGACTAGTAGCTCAAACTTCGATGTAACGAGGCTCTTAGAATCCATGTCGGATATGCAAGATCTCTCTCGAAGCTTGTTGTAGCGTCTTCGGTGTTTGGAGTACTTCAAGTGTTGGTTCAGTCAAGAGAGCGGCAGAGTATCGGCGCTTCAGAGAATGATCCAAAAGTCCCTTGAATGTTGGAGCTTATGCTGTATTTATAGGAGTTTTTCTAAATGTAGGTCGTAGGTCGAAGGTTGCGACCTAAGGTAGGTCGTAGGTCGAAGGTCACGACCTAAGGCATACAAGTTACGGCCCATTCTAGTTGCACTTGGCTTCTTCCGAGTGGGTTAATAGGTTGAACACGACCTAGTATAGGTCGTAGGTCGTTTACACGAGTTACAGCTTAACTCGGCTTTGTATAGCTCGCTAAGTTGTTAAATCTTTGGGTCGTAAGGTCGCGAACTCTTCCAGGTAGTTAGGTCGAACACATAGCTAAGTCGCTAGGTCGTGGACTCCTTTAGGTTGCTGAAATTATTAGGTCGCAAGGCCCTTTAAGTAATTAGGTTGTTGAGCAGTTTTATTCCATAGGTCGTTAGGTCGTAGGCCCCTTCTAACTTCTTTACTTCGTTAGGTTATTGTAATGACCCGATATTTTCAACCATTCGCATCCATTATAAGTGTATAGGTAGACACTCATGCCGGAATTGAATTGCTCAAAATACCACGTTGTAAATAAAATTTGGCAAACCTCAGAATATACAGTAAATAAAAATCACAGATCACAGACACAGAGTAATAATAATGCAGCGGAAGTAAAAGAAATAGTAGTTCATGAAGCTACTATATAAAAATATCAGAGTTACATAAAATACAACAGAGGAAATAAGGTACAAAAGAAGTCTCACTTCATAGAAGTCAACTAATACAAGAGCTGAATGGAACAACAGGTTTCAAAAGATAAACTTGACAAGTAGATAATCTCCAGCGATTCCAATCTCCAAAAAGTGGAAATCCAAATCTGTGAATAACTCAGGCTGACCCGAGCGTAAATAAAAATACAAACACTCGAGTCAGGACATACATACTTATACAATGTAAACCAACTCAAGTGGACTGTAGTAAAGGTACAAGTAACTTAGAAGATGATTGGGACCGCACATCCTCTAAGGATCCGTTAAACTATTTACTATGTAGTATATTGCTCTATATACAGTAGTGTCTAATCAGTAAAGTATAATCATATAGAAAATAGCGTTAAGGGGATGGTGAACCTTAACGCGGTCGGATCTTTAAAACCAAAATCGTAGTAGGCTCGATATAAGGATATGACACGGCACGCGAGGCAATGCCAGGGTGCATACACCGTTTGCACTCCCGGACCGGTGGTGATGGCAAGCCAGCAGCTTCCGCCCACCTCGAACAATACCCCCGAATCAAAGTGGCGCCACCGAATCGAATCACAAAAGTAATAGAATAGTTTCTGATGGAGCATGCTCGATAAAAGGGTGCGACCCTTTGTGTAGCCCGGTATAGCTCCTGCTTTAGTCATATATGCCAACTCACGGGAGTTGGGTCCACGTAATATACCTCGAGAACGTCGCCACCATCCTACTTCATTCTGGAATCTCCACCGCGTACACAGTTGTTAAAGTGGTTTTCGGTATTGTCCGGCTATAAGACAATATCCGATCCCGGTCTCTTTAACAACCAATCGTTATTATAACCCGTAGTTAAAATTTCAAATCAATATTTTATACTTCAAAATAAAATATCCCTTTCAATCCAACTCTTTATCAAAATAAAGATTAAATCATTTTCTAACCACTTCGAACCATTTCAATATATTATCAAATTTTCATATCTTTCAATTCAAATATTTATCAAAGTAAATATCAAGTCATTCCTAACCATTTCAATATATTATCAAATTTTCATATCTTTCAAAACTTCGTTTCAAAACATTTTAATATCAAAATGTCATATCTTTCAAAACTTTGTTTCAAATCATTTTAATATATCAAAATATCATATCTTTTCGAAACCACATTTCAATCATTTAATATATCAAAATATCATCTCTTTTCACAACCACATTCATTTCAATATCATTATTCATTTTATTCAATTTAAAATACCATTTCAATTCATATTTCAAAACAGTTTATAATCCCAAAATCATTTTTAATCATTAAAATGAAGTTATTATGTTTAATAATTAAATTATTAAACTTCCAAAATTTTCAACTTTCAATGTTCATTTATTCACTTAAGTTTAATAAAACAGTGAAGATTCACTTTTCGTGGCATTTAGAAAACGCTACGGAAAGATACATTCAAAACAGTTCACTTTAACAAAAGACAACATTTTAAAATGTTGTAATAGGGTTTACTTAAATTTAAAATAAAGTTAGTTAAATTCAAAAATTATAGCACTTACAAAAATTTGCTATAATAGCTTTTAATTCAATTTAGCTTTTTAGTTCATTATCGTCAACTACAGCATTTACAATGCTGTAATATCATTCACATTGTAATTAATAGAATTTCAAAAATGTCATAAATTAACTTTAAATATTCAATATAATTTCTCAACCAATTATATTTTTATTTAAAACATTTTTAACTTATAAAATCATACATTCCACATTTATAAACATCATTTAATTTTCCTCAAGTTCATGATTTTATAAAGTTAAATTTCCATTCAAGAATCAAGTTTTAATAATAATTCACTTATCAAAATGCAATGTTCAATTTTAGATTCATTACATTAAATTTCAACTTAACATTTAAGTTAAAATTCTCAAATATAACTTAGTTTTATTTTTATTTACTTAACTAAAATTTCCCTTTCAAGTCAATTTCATAAATTTCCAATTTTAGTTATATTTCAAAATTTCAACTTCGAATATTCATTCATTTCACATTTCAGCTTTATTAAAATTCATTAATATGATATAAAATCACTTTAAATTCAATTTATATTCAAATTATCATAAATTCATATTCAATTAAATTTCTAATTATAATTAAATCAAATTTTCCAAAATAACTTACGTTCAAAATTTCTAACTTTTTCATTAATTCAATTCACTTACAATTATTCATAAAATCAATAATATTTTACAAAAATCCTTTTTAATTATATTTAAATCAAAATAATATAATATTTACATTTCTAAAATAACTTTAAAGATTTTAGGAAAACATATATTAACTACGGGTCTGTATATAATTTTCTACGCTGGGTAAAGTGATACGGATATGTATCATTTCAATCCGCAGTTTAAAAAGAAAAATCCGGGTTTTATCATTTCAAACCCGCAATCTCAAGTTAAATAAATGATTTGAAAATCATTCAGGCCTATCATTTCAGCCCATAATAATTTTCCCTTATTCCAAAGTCCGTTCGGGTATATATCATTTCAACCCATAGTGATTCTAATCTAAAGGGAACTTGCAGTGTGATAAACTGATATAAATAAACAGAATAGCATAATAAACAGTAACATGTGATATAACAGGTGTAATAACAGGTGTAAACATCATATGATCATAATATAGCAGTTATAACAGGATGCAATACATTTACAGATTCAAATGGTGTCGGTTTATCAGTTATATAGTTACAGATTGTCTGGTGAGAATAACTCACCGGTTTGAGCTGGAGACACAACAACGAATTTCACGAATGGAATCTACACAAGCACAAAAGCACGACACAGATACGAATGGAGGAGCCAAGGATTAATTCCCTTGAATACAAATCAAACAAACAATAACAAACATGAATTATAAACCAAGATATTACAAAACAACGCTAGGAATAAGTACACAATACAAAGCTAGAACTTTTGCACTTGCATTCACCTTTGTATGCTTCAGCTATGGACTGGAAAGGCACTGTAATGGAATGGTTTTGGATCAGCTTTGGATGCAACAGGTCAGCCTATCATGGATTTGATGATGGTGCAAAAGTTATGGAGATGGAAGAACAACACAACAAACATCACTACAAACAACATCACAAGTTTTCAAGCAACAAGGCTCGGCCAAGGCTGCTGTGGTCATGGCCAGAGGATTGGGATCCACTGTGGGGACGTGGCAGAGGGTGCTGGAGGTGTTGGAGGTGGTGGTGGTCATGTAGGTGGCGGCCATGGGTGGTGGAAGTGGTGGATGTGGAAGCTTGTGCTCGGCTAGGCTAGGAATTTGGGTAGTTTTGAAAAGTTTGTGGATGGGCATCAACATGAGGGGTCATGGCATGGTTGGTTGGTGAGGAGGGGGTGTTGGTGGTGTGCCATCAGGTGGTGGAGGCGGCTAGGCAGCAAGGGGCATGGCCGAACCTATAGGGAAGAAGCAAGTGCAAACAAAATCAAAAGGAATAAGCAATATAAGTGAAAAAAAGAGATAAAAGAAGATAGAATTTTACCAAACTTCTCAAACAAGTAATGGCCGAAATTTTTTTCCCAGGAAGGAGGAAAATGATGTGCTAAGAATAAAAGGTGAATGGCGGTTGGAGGATTAGGGTTTTGTCAAAAGAAAATGAATGCAAGAGTTAAGAAAATGAAGAGACGGGAAAACAAAAGGCCTTAAGTTTGTAACTTTCTAACCCTTTGCATTTCCCTTTCTTTTTAAATTTTATAAAAACAAAAATAAACTCAGAAATGTTATTAAAAACCGAGACTAAGCAAGAATAAAATAAAATAATTAATTAATTTAATATCAAATAGAAAAAGGAATAAGGAAAATTGCTAAAAATAGCAAACATAGCCCAAAATTACAAGAAAATTCCAATAGCTTTGGAAAATTATGTATTTCATTTTAAAAATGTTACAAAACAAAATTTGAATAGAAATGATTTTTAAAACATTTTCAAGGTGAAATAAATAATTAATTTTTAATGAAATACAATTTTAAATAAAGAAAAATGCAGTAAATACCAAACTAGGCTTTATAAATTGAAATAAATTCAAATAACTTTAGACAAATTATACTATCATTTTAAAAATATTTAAAAGTCAAAATATACATAATATAACATATTAAAATAAAAATATAACAAAGAAGAAGTAATTTATACAATTTAAAATAATCATTGTTAAATAACCCTATATATGCACAATATTGTAAAGGGTATAACTTTCAAAATTTACATCCAATTTCAACGAAACGAAAAGTGGTGTTCTTAGAATTTTATGTACTTTCATAATAAAAGAAAAAAATTAAAATTTTCAAACTTTTAAAATTTTAAGTTAAAAGTCACATTTTGACTGTTTTGACCAAAATCAACATTTCAGGCAAATATTCAACTTACACAAGTTTGGAATTATAACTCATACAAAATCAAGATTTATATTTAAATAATAGATTTAATCATTTCAAATAAGTAAAATAAGTTTTTAAATCAAAATTTTACATTAAAATAATTAAAATATACAATAAAATAATTACAAAATACAGGGTTGTTACAGTTATAGGTCTTTAGACCACTGAGCCGCTTGTTCCTTTCAGTAGTTAGATCGTTCGGTACCTTAGGTCGCTGGTCTTCTTAGGTAGTTAAGTCGCGGAGTACTTAAGTCGTTAGGTCGCTAACCCCTCAAGTCATTAGGTCGCTCCGTCTTCATTTAGTTACTAGGTCGCTGACTGGTTGACTCGCTAGGTCGTGACTTACTCTAGGTCGCAGGGTCGTAGATAAAAGAGGGTTAACATTTGCCCCTCGAAGTATATGCCTAAGAGTTAGGTCGTGTGCTTCGATATCTATTAATCCGTTTCCTTCTGAGTCGCTAGGTCGCAAGCGACCTAAAGGTTTGGTTAGGTCGCACGCGCCGTTTCAGGTTCTTCCACTTTAGTGTATAAGTCGTCTCCCTTCTTCTTTCTTCTTATCACTTGCTATCTTATTCGAATCCGCCATTAACAAATTCTTGAGCTTTCGAAGACCGATTCGAACCAGCCATTTGTCGATCATCTCAATTTCCTTATCATGTAAGTGGACCTGCTCGTCCTTCACTCCTCGGCCATCGTTGAATGACAGATTTGAATTTGCTTGCCACAATTCAACTTCGCATGTTTCGTTTCACAACTGCATTTAATTTTTAATCGTTGTCCGGTCACGTTGTTGCTGTAGTACACGAGAGCACAGCGGTATATCGGGTTTTTGATGGGTCCAAGGCGATTCGTATTGGATTTGGATGATCTTACGATGTGGAGATATGGTAGACTTTGGTGTAGAGTGGCTAACGGGTTGCTGGGTTAACGGGTTAGCAAGTCATGGGGGATGAGACTTAGGATTTTCCAAGGGAAATAGTCTGGGACGACCTAGTGGATCAGGCGACTTAAGGATTCTTGAGACTTAGCGGAAACTGAACGACCCACTAGCTTGCTTGCGACCCAACTCTCCTGCGACCTAACTTGCTTGCGACCCATCCTGCCTGCGACCTACTACTTGCGGAATAGGCTTTAGGTCGCGGCCGAGCTAGGACTTAGAGAAATTTGCATTATTCTGACTTGAGGCTTTTTCCTTCATGTGCATCACGACTTAAAGAACCAACGACTTAACTTAACTCGCAGCATATCCTTTAGGTCGTGGACGAGCTAACACTTAATTAAAAAATGTTTTGCCTGTCTTGAAGCACAATTTCGACTTGAATTCTCAACTTGAATTGCCGGAATGAACTGCCTGAATTTTGAATTGTTTGGACTTTGCTGCACTTTTTTCATAGATCACACTAGCTTGTAAGCTAACAACCCGCTGAATACAACATTCATAGAAAACCAGGACGAATATACTGCCATTGATTGCCCACATCAAATGACAGATTAGTCGATAAAGAATAATCAACTCAAATGAACTGTGTGAATGAAATGCTGTAAACCAACAAATTCAAGTGAAGTATTAAAGCAAAACTAAAATAGTCAACTAAAGCTGATTTGTTTGCATTAACACTGCACCTGAGTTTTAAGTTAACAAGCCCTGAAACCTTATAATCGACCAATCGTTAACTAGTTTGATTCCAGTTATATTTGCTTGCTATTTTTATTAGTTCTGCACAACACTTCACACTTTTTAGGAAACGTGCACCTTCACATTTGAACATCCAGTTGCTTGTGTAGAATGACTTCTCAACAAGAAGAGTTAATAGTTCAAGCTGGAGAGGATATTCCCATTCCTGCCCCGTTAACTAATCCTCCAGAAAGAACCTCGACCACTTTAAATCACAAAGCCTTCAGCCAATTATGCGCTTAATTCGGCATTGCTGAAGCAGAAGCCATACTTCCCGGGAGAAGCGACATTGTTGACATACCACCTCGTGGCTTCGTTGCAGTAAACCGTCAAATGTGCACGAGCGGAGCCATTCCTCCTTTCAATGACTTTTTTCAATGGCTTCTTCTCCGATTGGTTATCTCTCCTTTTAAGCTTCATCCCAATGGCTATGCCATCCTGATGGGGCTACATGTGCTATTCAGGAGGACGCTCGACCGTCTTCTGAGTTTTGACGAAATCTGTTACTTATGCACATTTGCTAAAAATAAAGACCATCCCTCCATCACACTTGTGAGAAGTGCCAGGAATCGCAAACTTATTATTGGTCTTCCCGAAAGTGCTCACGGGTTTTTGAGCCAATTCTTCTTCGTTCGCTGTCCTCCAGGATTTTATTCCATCTGGAGAGTAGGAAGTAAGATCGCTCATCTTTGTTTTCATCTACTTTCTGAGCTTTTCGAAGTCCGAGTTGTCAAGTGCTAATTTTGCTCTTTACTTTTTAGCGCTTCCCCCTCCTTCTAGAGACTCTGGCCACAAGCCGACTTTTGAGAGGCTTAGCACCGTGCCTATCGAGGAGAGAAGCATCAAATTTCTACTAAAAGACGAATTTTTACACTAGTTTGGACTTCTACACTCCTCCTGGTCAATTCAACTTCACGATGCCACTAACTCTCAAGCTGGAAAATCTGATGCCCCTGTTTCAGCCGAAGAAACTGCGTCAAAAGAACCTGCCGTGGAAGCTTCTTTGGTAAAATGCTCCACTCCTGTCAATGTTGCGGAATTGTCAGGCAAGTTCACGCTTCCTCCGGTCATTGAAGAAGAGGAGCCTTCTCAGCATTCCGGAAAGGCGGCTAATGTGGAAGTTGAAAGGGAAGGTTCCGCCGGGCACAATGGTGATGATATTTTTGAGGGGTTGAGTGATTTAGTTACAACTTCACAGTAGCTCTTTAAAGACGATGCTTCAAAAGTTATCTCCCCTGCAGTTGAGGCGACGTCTATCTTGCAACAGATTTCAACGCCTGCTATACAAGTCGTCACCACTTCCACACCAAAAAGTGGTTTGTAGTTTGCACGCCACACACACTTAGGATGCTTAGCACTTATATGTACTTGACTCCTTTTCTCTGAAGACTTTTTAAAACTTGTCTTTTTCACTTTCAGATTCTTCAATGGGTCGTAGCGGCATATATTATGATGACTTCCATCATTATGGAAGACGCGGTTCTTATGACCCCAAGAGCTATCTTCCCGCCCCAAGGGAAACTGATGAGGAAAGTGCTGCCAGGAAAGCCCGTGAAAGGCGGGACTATGAGGAGCGGCAAAAAAGAAGGGATGACGACTCCCACAAAAGGAAATCTTATGATGTTAAGGGGAAAGGTAAGCGGGTCAAACTGAGCGAAAAACCAGCGTCTGCAATTTGTGAAAAGTCCAATGCTCTCACCTCTCTTGAAATTCCTTCCAAGTCCCCTGCCCTTGAAGGAGCCGACATTCAAACACTTCTTAGCAGGCCTTCGTACCAAGTTAAGAGAGGTCCGCCAACTCTTCAAAGTCGGTTCCCGCATTGGTTCTTAAAGGGAGTACGCTTTGACCTCGACTTGGTTCCCATCGACAAGCCGGCCATGGTACGAAATCTTGACGCTATTAAACTCGATATTGAGAGAATGTCAGGGTGGAAAAAGCTTGTCGATGAGCTTCAGAGGGTAAACCGGGCCAACCTTGAAGCTATGCTGATGATGGAGAATGACAAATCTGAATGGCAGAAAATTCTCGATCAACACAATACCGAGATGAAAAACATCGCCGCTTACAATGAAAAGCTTGAGGCGGAGGTCGAGAAACTTAAGCACGAGCTTGTTACTTCTTCCACCTCTTATACTCAAAAGGAAGAAGTGCTTCAAAAACAAGTTCGAGATGCTCATGCCGCTCAACGGTATGCCGAAGCCCAACTTGAAGCTAAACAGAAAGCGGTGGAAAAATATAATGCTGATTTTGCAGAGCTACGGGAGAAAGCTAACTCCCAGGACTTGGAAATCATGAGGCTGAAGGCTCAATTATTAAGGACTGAGAAAGAACGCGATGAGGCCATGGCTGGAAAAAGAGCA
This sequence comes from Allium cepa, assembly GCA_030765085.1. NCBI lineage: Eukaryota > Viridiplantae > Streptophyta > Magnoliopsida > Asparagales > Amaryllidaceae > Allium > Allium cepa. The sequence continues at coordinate 55,422,471 of CM060931.1, read as the reverse complement.
GCTGAACAATCTCATGAAGAGACAAAGGCCGGCATTAGTTCTACTCTGTTTGATTTTTACATCCAGAGCGTCTTGGGGCGTGGCAGCCTTGTATTTTTGGGGCCTAAATATGAAATCACTTTGGCCGAAGTGTGGGAAGCTGCAATGGATATGCTCGGAGGTGTTGGTTATTCTGAAGATCAACTTGAGGCGCATTACTTTGATGATGAAACTCGTGCTGCTCTTGCCAGAGGAAAGGAGCAGCTTGCTAAAGTACGAGCCGAAACGATGGGAGGGGAGCATCCAGAGAAGGAAGCACCTTTAATTGCCCCTGTCCCTCCTTCGATTTCGGCCGACGTTGATATCATAGGCTCCGGTTCCCATTCTCCGCCCCCTTCTAAAGTCAGAACTGAAATTACAAGCGCATAGGGTGGAGATGAAGGCGAAGAAAGCACTGAAGTACAAGCCTATGAAGTTGACTTTAGAAAGCCAACTTCTCCAGGTAATACTAACGTTGAACCAGGTCAAGCGGATTATTCATTTGCTTCGGCCGAGCTTGATGAAATTCTCGCTTATTACTTAAGTCTCGACGAACCAATGTCTTCTCTTTTTGCGAAGAGTGCTGATTTTAACTTTTCTTCTTCTATAGCGGAATTTCCAAGTGATGAGCACACTTCTCCTCTTCCGGCCGTTCTTCCTTCGTCTCCTCAAGTTACTCCTCCTTCTACTTTTCTACCGGGATCACAAGAAGAGAAAATAGGAGCACTTCAGGGCTTGGATGATCTGGTTGCTTCGCAAGAACAGCAGGCGGAGGAACTTGAGGAAGGTGAGAAGACTCCGGAGCGACCTTGTGATGATGATACAAAACTTTCTTCATTAATTACTCCGGGAAGTGAATCTCCTTCAAAGAAGAGGAGGAAGCGTTCAATTTCGAAGAGGAAGAAGAAAAGCGCTTCTGCTGGCGAAGAAAAAATAGAAGAAGATCCAGCTGCAGTTCCTTCTCCTTCCTCCCCGACCCGTCCAAGTCGGCCTCAGAAATTAATCATTAGGCCAGGTAAAAGCTCCAAGGGTGGCGGGCAGAAGGAGAAATGAATTCGGCTTTTCTCTGCTCATTATGCATTCTTGCTTTTTTGCTTGTACTGGACGGAGATTGTGCGGGTACCGGCCCTGCTTTGCTTTATTTTGAAACCTGCATATGTACAAAATTTTCATAGTATTGAATAAAATGATTCTTTCTACTTATACAAACTTTTGTCTGTACTTGAGAATGCATTTATTCTTCAATTTTATACAAGTTTCTTTAATTACTTTGCATGATATTGCAGTGAGCTTGTGGTATGTTGCTTGAATATTACTTTTATTGAGGTAGTTGTATTATATTGCCCCCATACCACAGCTCATTGTAATATTCTCCATTTTGAGGAGACTTTGAAGAACAATTCTTCTGTTTTTTGAGAAGACTTGTACTGTTACTTTAGAGAATGACTCTTCCATTTTAAGAAGGCTTGCACTTCTTGTTTTAGAGAATAATTCTTCCGTTTTTGAGGAAATACTACTCTGCTTTAGTAGAGTGCGCCTTGTATTGGAGAAGGTTCTCTTATTTTCTTTTACACTTCAACCTTTGGAGATGATCACTTTTGTTTTTATGAAGTGGAATCTCCTACGCGGTGAAGCGAGCCTCTGAGGAGGGCTTTCTTTGGCATTTCTATCTTGGGAAGTGCGCCTCACTGGAGGACTTTATTTTGTTTTTATTTTGCATTTCAACTCTGGTGAAGTGGACCTCCGAAGAGAGATTTTTGCACTTCAGCTCCTGGTGAAATGTGCCTCCGAAGAGGGCTTTTCACATTTCAACGCTTGTGAAGTTTTATTTCAGATCTTGGTGAAATGTGTGCCTCCGAAGAGGTCTTTTTGTCACTTCTACTCTGGTGAAGCGGGCCTCCGAAGAGGAGCATTGGACTCCGAAGAGTGCTTTGGACTCTAAAGAGTAGCATTGGACTCGAAAGAGTAGCATTGGACTCTAGAGAGTAGCATTGGACTCGAAAGAGTAGCATTGGACTCTAGAGAGTAGCATTGGACTCCAAAGAGTAGCATTGGACTCTAGAGAGTAGCATTGGACTCTAGAGAGTAGCATTTGGACTCTAAGGAGTAGCATTGGACTCTAACGAGTAGCATTTGGACTCTAAAGAGTAGCATTGTTGCCCGTGTCCTTCTAACATATGCTTCTTAGCGATTACTCGTTATCACTTCAAGTACATGTCCTATTCTTTTGCAAGTTGTTTGCTTTTCGCCAGAGAAGTGTACTTTTATCGTTGAGTGAATCCACGGAGCAGACGCAAGTTGCTTTACCGGATGTTCGTTTACACAAACGATCGCAATTGGTCAGTAAGGGTCTGGAACCTTCTCGTTTGGAAGGTGCCCGCTTTGGTGGAATTCCCAATTGTTTGCAAACAGCACTTCTTTGGTAGAATATGAGTTCGGAACTTTTGTGACTTGTCACTTGTTTATTCAGTGATTTGTGGGAATCGCTTGGCTTCATGATGCGTTGAATAGGCAAGCTTTGCTTTGATAGCCTGCAATATTAAATCGACATTTTAGCAATATTTTTAAGATATTTGCATATCGAAATGAGACAGGCATTTTTACAGCACTAAAGAACACAAAACTTATAGTTCTTTATTACATCAATTTTACAGTGGTTCACAGCACAAGAATTATACATCCATAATCATTTTACAAGTTTAAGCAATGCTATTAAGTAAAATATGGGTGCAAATGAATGCTGTTCCAAGGTCTCAGGATTGGATTTCCATTTCCACTGGATTCATTGCTTTTGATCCATATGTCAATTAGAATGGAGTGGACCCCCTGTGACAACATTAATGACAAGCCTCTCGAATTCCTGCTCTGCATTTTTGTCGCCTGAACCGGATCGATGAGCAGGGAGTTGTTGCCCCTGAGTGGATGAGGTTGGGTCAACTCTATTTTTCTTCACATATTGTTGCAGTTTATTCTGTTTCAGCAACTCTTCAATCACATTCTTTAACTGGCGACATTGGTTAGTGTCATGGCCAGGCTGATTGTGAAATCGACAGAATTTCCCATTATGCAACACACCTCTCCCGATCTCAGGTGGTTTGGGATACTCGACAACATCCTTCGTTGCCAAGAAGATTCTTTCCGGTGTATCAGTTAAGGGGGTAAAATCTGAAGGATTAAAGCGGCGAGATTTCTTCTTATTTCTCTGCTTCTTTCCTCCGTCATTTTCCCTTTTCTGGTTTCCAGATTCTCTTTTGTTAGAAGCAACATCGTTACTCTTGACTTCGGCCACAACTACTTTAACTGGCACCGAGAGGCTTTCTATGCGCATGAATTCGTCGGCCTTTTTATAAAACTTCTCAAGTGAGTTTGGTTCCTTCATTTTCAGCCATCTCCCGAATTCACTTGATTTGTCGATGGCCCGCATCAAGTATGTCAGGATCATTCGGGGCTCTACATTGTCCACTTCGGCCAAGGCTATATTAAAACGATTCAAGAAAGACTTGATGGATTCTCCGGGCGCTTGTTGAAGGCTGGACAGTGACATCATATCCTTCGCCTTTGATGCATACAACCTGAATTGTTCTTTAAATTTTCGGGTTAAGTCGGAGAATTGATCTATGGACCGAACTGGTAGCTTGGTGAACCAAAGCAAAGCCACCCCTTCCAAATACACTGGAAAGTATCGGCATTTAATCTCATCTGATGCTCTTGCCGAGTCATATGCAATCGTACTTGTATAGGAACTGATTAGGGTCACTTGTCCCTCAATAGGCCGGGATAGTAGGAGGTACAAACTTCTTGGTAAACTCTGCCTTTAAGATCTTTTCGGTGAACGGAGTCTTGCTCGGGGCAAACCCCCAATCATTTTCATCCTCTTGCCTTTGCATGCTTTCTTTCATAATTGAGCGAACCATCCCTGATAGGTATTCCTCATCGTTCAGAGGTCTCGCCGGGCAGACGTCAGCTGCTCTTTCGGAAGTTTGCCTGGGCAAATGTTCACGAAAAGTTGGCTGCGGCCTTGGACCTTCAGCTTGAGAAGGTGCCCCTGCTGCGGTGCCAACTACCGTTTGAGGAATACCTTTCCCTTGGGAATCATGGGCACCTTCGGCAAAGGTCGTTTCATTGTTTTCTGGCTGTTGGTTCACCCCAAGCAGAGCATTAATCCAATCCAACATCAAAGCGTTCTGGGCTTCCATCTGCTGATATAACCCAGACACTGCAGCGTCTAACTCCGCCCTTGTTATTCCAACACTTGGAGCTGCTTGACTTAATGGAGGAGAAGTGGCAGTATTGTCACAAGTATCTCCAGAGCCGATAGACCTACGCTTACTTCCAGGAGCCATGATTTATGATAACTTCCTAGTTTTGAGAGAGATCTTTTCAACAAACTTTCGCGAAGCAATGGTGAAAGTAGCCTGAGTTCAATTCTCAGTGAAAGCACCAAAATGTTAACGCTAAAAATGTGACGCTAACACCTTGGTGAGAGTAAAAGTAATGTGAAAGCACCACCCGTTGGTACGGGAACAAAATATAAGCAGAGAAATCACAGAAAAGCAGTGAAAGACAACAGTTTTATAGTGGTTCGGCTTAAGATCGAGACTACGTCCACTTTAATTTCCTTTATTCATGATTTGATTACAATTCTTTACAATGCACTTCGATTACAACACACTTCAGACTAGTAGCTCAAACTTCGATGTAACGAGGCTGTTAGAATCCATGTCGGATGTGCAAGATCTCTCTCGAAGCTTGTTGTAGCGTCTTTGGTGTTTGGAGTACTTCAAGTGTTGGTTCAGTCAAGAGAGCGGCAGAGTATCGGCGCTTCAGAGAATGATCCAAAGGTCCCTTGAATGTTGGAGCTCATGCTGTATTTATAGGAGTTTTTCTGAATGTAGGTCGTAGGTCGAAGGTTGCGACCTAAGGTAGGTCGTAGGTCGAAGGTCACGACCTAAGGCATACGAGTTACGGCCCATTCTAGTTGCACTTGGCTTCTTCCGAGCGGGTTAATAGGTTGAACGCGGCCTAGTATAGGTCGTAGGTCGTTCACACGAGTTACAGCTTAACTCGGCTTTGTATAGCTCACTAAGTTGTTAACTCGTTGGGTCGTAAGGTCGCGAACTCTTCCAGGTAGTTAGGTCGAACACATAGCTAAGTCGCTAGGTCGTGGACTCCTTTAGGTCGCTGAACTTATTAGGTCGCAAGGCCCTTTAAGTAATTAGGTCGTTGAGCCGTTTTATTCCATAGGTCGTTAGGTCGTAGGCCCCTTCTAACTTCCTAGGTCGCTAACTTCTTTACTTCGTTAGGTTATAGGTCGTTAGACCACTGAGCCGCTTGTTCCTTTCAGTAGTTAGATCGTTGGGTACCTTAGGTCGCTGGTCTTCTTAGGTAGTTAAGTCGCGGAGTACTTAAGTCGTTAGGTCGCTAACCCCTCAAGTCATTAGGTTGCTCCATCTTCATTTAGTTACTAGGTCGCGACTTACTCTAGGTCGCAGGGTCGTAGATAAAAGAGGTTTAACAAGAATAAACAATTCACTCAGTCATGTATTCATTCAGAGATGTATAAATCATATTCTCAGAAGCAACTATTTAATCATGCAAATAGATATGGTTACTTAGCATATTATTTTGCCTATGGGTTCTAATAGATCAAGTCATAAAATATGGTCATAAATAGTTTTTCTGGTTACTTTCTTTTTACCTCTGGTTCAATCAGATCCTCATTAATTTAGATCTGGCTAAGCCATAAGTTTAAACTTTGATTTGGATGATTCATAAAATCATAGAAGCTCAGCACAAGTATCACATTGCACTTCTATTTTTTTTCAATTTAACATAAGGCATAAGAAACAACACAATGTTACTGCCCCATATTTCTTTTCATTTTTAGACCATATATTTACCACATAAATCTTGGAAATTCAAATAAGTATTTAAATGAAGAAAACCCATGAAAAGAAACCACTTCATCTCCAAGTTAATTCATAATCAGATAGACATTTAAAACATGAAATCCCCGACTCTTTTAAACTGAATAAATCACTATGCAGAGTATTTCATTTGAACAAATCATTCACATACCAAAAGCATCAAATCATAAAATGAAAACAGATTGCAAAAAATGAAATATAAAACCCATTAGGTTGCCTCAATATTCAAGACTTAATGCCAAGTTCCTAGTGAGATTACTCACCTTAATTCCTTTTTCCTAAGCCTTCCTTTTCCCTTTTGATCTTCTACTTCCTCTTATCTCTAATGGCCAGTGCTCCTCATTGCCTCTGGTTTATATTTTTATTGCTATTTTTTTCTTTCTGTTTTAAAAATGGTGACAGATCTCACTACCCTTAAGCCTTCTTATACTAGACCCCGGCTGCCACTAGGGTTTTAGAAAATTACCCAATGTCAGTTTTACCCCATAATATAATCTTCCTTAATCTTGATTCAAATAAAAGAAAAGGGTATGTGGTCCTTGTTATATTTTTCTCAGAAAATAAACCTTATTCCTTTAATCCTACCCCGGGTCATGTTATATGCATGACTTAATTTTTTTTTCCTAACCAAAGAATTACTGAAAATAGCTAAAGTGTTTTATTAAAGATTCATACCATTTCCATGCAAGCCTTGTCTTCTACCAGCAGTACTTGCCTGTGTGCATGCATATCATATGTAAAAAAAAAAATTGCCTAGGTCTTTTTTTTCTTTTGTTTTAAATAATTTTACTGTCTAACATTTCTATAGGTATTATTATTATTTCTGCCTATGTTTATTTTCTTTTATTCTAAACTTATTAAAGGCATAATCATGTCTTCCACACTATATATATATTTCTAGATTATTTACCCTAACATATATCAACTGTTGCCTATTTTATCACTCAGAAAAATGTGTGCTTGTGTGTGCACCATCTTGTGTACACATTTAGGCTGCAACTATATACTTATAAAACAGTTTCTGTGCCTATCAATATTTCTATACAAAATTTTTTTAAACAATTATAAGCTAAATTAAATCATGAAATTTGCTTATAAAAATCAGGGCTATCACATAACCTTAAACTACACAACCTCTAAGGGTATTAAGCTAAGAGAATAAATTCTCCGCCACCAATAGAAATGTATTTGAAAGAAATCTGCTTTATATCCCAAAATTAAATGTCAAACATACAATCCATACAAGTCTGTTCTAGATTAGAACAGAACCGAAGGCACTTCCGAAGAAGTCCTTGCAATCCGGGTATTCACAATCCCGATCGGACTTCCCATCACTTAGGGAATCTCCATACCGTAGCTACTCAGTGCAGAGACAATCGATAGGTCATCCTAGCGTTCTAGCAAATACCCGATCTTCACCACCGGTCTTCAAATGCTATCCATAATGTCATATCACATATTCGGAATGGGTTATACGACACAAAGGTCCTTTCCCGGCTAAACCTAATAGTGAGCGCAACATTTAAAACATATGGATATGGAATTTCAATTAAGTCACAACTTAATAATTCAAAACTTTCTTTCAAATGGTTTTAAACAAATTACCATTTCCAATCTTTTTTAAACAAAAAGATTCATTTCACAGATTTCACTCAATTTCACAAAGATTCATTCATGGATTTCAAAACAATTCCATCCCAATTTGATTAATTCATTTAAAATCTTTAAATTAAAGATTTAACTTATAGCTTTCAAACTGTTTCCAAAGATTCATTCATAACTTGGAAAACTATTTTCTGTTTAACTTGAAATCCCTTAAATACAATTTTGAAATTCATTTCTCATATGAAAGCTTTTTATCATTTAGAAACAATAGTTTTATTTCGGAAAAACCCGATTCCATTTATACAAGTTACAATCTTTGGGTTAATTCAAATTCCCAAAAAAACGCTTTAAAATAGTTTAACCCATATATAACTGGTATAACATCTTTACTCCCACATTTCAAATCATAGAATTCAACTTCAAATCTTGAATTTAAGTTTAAATCAAATTATTTAAAATTTAAAAACTCAATCAAGTTATCCAAAATAAATTTTATCTCTGAAATTCCATTTCAAAAGCTTTTCACTTTAAACCCAAACCATTTCCAAAACATTTGAATTCAAATTGTCTATTTAAAAATCACTTCAAAAATCTATGACTTATTCGATTTCCTCGTGAAATCCATATTTGTGTGTGTATAAGTGTGGTCCAGGGGTTTAACACAATAATGCAACATCATTCAATCATCACAGATTAAAACTTAGAAATATAGTTGATAAGCGATATAAACTATAACGCTTATCGTCCATTCACAAATTCACAGATAATACGCAGATGTATCATCAATAAATAAATAAAATACTCAGTTCAATCCACAGAACATTATATCACAGATCAGTTAGGGCAATCAATTCAAGGCGTCTCATATAATACAATCATTCATAAGTAAGGTCAAGCATTTAATAACCATTTATAAGTAGGATTAATTAATCGTTTAATCCTAATTAATTCAATTTATTTCCAATTAAATTTATTACTTATAGATTAAATTATTCACTCAGGATTTATTTATTACAAATTATTTGATATAAATAAATTTATCAAACACTTTAATTAATTAAATTATTCTTAATTAATCATATTTATTAAATTAACCTTTGAACCAATTACATAATTAATTAACCCCTTAATTAATTATTTAAGAAATTAAACCTTTAATTACTTACCATAAAGCAATCATCTCATAACATTTAATCATTAATTCCCAATTTATCCTATGATTTTCTTAAACCAAATTAAACTAAATTAATTAACTTTAATTAATCAAAATATCCAAAATTAATTACAATAAATGATTAATCTTTAATTACATTCATTAAGTAATTACATTTTACAATTAAAAATTGATTATCTAAATTAATTAATCTAATTAATTATCACATTAATTAATACTTAACAATCCTTAGTTAATTATCTTCATTAACTAATTACATCTCTTTAATTACTTTCTTAAGAAATTATTTTAGATTAAATCATTATTAATCATCTCTAATTATAAATTAATCTAAATTGTTAATTTATAAATTAAATAAATCATTCTTTAATTACCTTATTAATTAAGTCATTTTATTACCTTAATTATCTCTAAGATAATTAATTCCTTTATTACCTTAAAAAAATACATTTTTAACCAACAAAGTTATTTAAAACAATTCAAATAAAAAAAACAAAAACTTTATTTTTATTTCTAAAACTGAGATTCAACCTAACTTGAATTCCAGATTTAAACTTTGATTTATAACTTGTTTAAAACTTTGCTTTAAAATTTAAACTTCAGTTTTAAAAACAAAATAGAACAGGTTTCTTTCAAAAACCTATTACCCATTCTATCCGAGCCATTACCCTATTTACTTCGAGACAATCATCTCACTGCTTTGGAAAATGCTCGAGACCAAAATTTCCCAAAACCAAAACCTGGAAACCTCACCATAATTTTAGAATGCTCGGTGCATGTCCACATCACCAGAATTCGCCTCCGGTCGACATCGCGACGTCGAACAAGTCGACCATCTTCCTCGCACCACTCCCCGATCGCCAGAACCCCTTCCTCTTTTCGAATTCAAAATCGAGCAAAAAAAAGAACCTAAACCTGGAAACACGTTCAGGTTTTCGCCATCTAACCTCGAAATCACGTCGTACTCGCCGCTCCCACCACCGGAAACTCCACAACTTCGGCCCCTTCCTCATCAACCCACCAACTTCCAACACCCAAGACCCTATTACACTCGATCAATCACACGTGCCGTGGTGGTTGATTCATCTAGTACCGTAAAAACAAGGTTTACAGAACAAAACCCAACGCCACAACCTCCACAGTGATTTACCACCACTTCCACCATTTTTCCCATCATCACTGATCGCTCTACCATCACCAGAAGGAATCCCGACCCTCCAGACAATCGAGATCAACAGAGACTCTCTAATTTCCATTTTCTAGTTAAATCAGAAATGCAATCAAATCTCTTTACTAAAAATTATAGTTTTAGTTTTAAAAATCATATTTTGATTTTAGTATTCTATTTATATTCATGAATCCAGGAAACAGGATGATTGAATTTTCAATTAATTTGAATTAGCTCAGTTGTTTGATTTTTCCAGAACTAATACAAGCTGTATTTCCTTTAAACAAATTTTTAAACTTAAGCTTATGTTATAACAATCATTTTGTGTTCAGAACTTAAATCTTGTTAAAGCTTGGATCAAGAACAATGAATTTTTGATGAGTACTTAAGCCTGGAACCAAAGTCAGAGAAGAATACAGATGTATGCACAACAATATTTCATATACAAAGCTAAACTGATAAATTCATTCAAAAACATACTTGTTTTCATAAATGATCAGGCAACATAAATATATATTTAACTTTTTAAATTGTGATGTTACTCACCTTAAAATGAAGACAGAGCAGTTTATTTGCAGTTGTTTTGATTTTTTGAAAAATAGTTTGAACTAGAATCTTGAGTTCTGGAATTTGCTTTAGCTTTGATTTTAAAACCGCATGCTGATGAAACTTTGATGAAGATGATCCTAGACTTAATTGCATGCAGATGATCTTGAGTTTGAAGAAGAATGCATATAAAAGACAGTGTGCAGGTTGATATATAAGGAAGTTTACATGAGTAATATTATATTGTTTTGTATATACAATAGGGTATGGCTGATAGTTACATATGTTGTGTACTAAGGAATCTTGCATTAAATTCTTTGATACTTTGTTCCCATGCTTAGCCCATGTCTTCTTTCTTTAACTTTGTTCTTTCCTACTAAACTTTACAGGCTGCATACCTATCCTTTTTTTTATTTGCTTTATTTACTTTATGTACTTTGTTTCTTTTACTTGCCTTAGTACTTTATGTTTTCAATTGCAATACTTGTTGACTTCGGCTGAAGATTATATTTTGTTCTCTTGTCTTTGCTTTTCAAGCCTACCTACTTAGTTTATTTGTTTGTACATACATATTTTATTTGTTCATACTTATCCAATTTTGTACATAAGTGAATGTATTTTATTTGTTTTCATTACTGTCTCATTACTTTGTCTTAGCTGGAATGATGTAAATGTGTGCTAACATTTATTGCTTTGCTATGTTCCAGGTTGTAGCTTGTTTGTACTTTTTCAAGCCTACATACTTATCTAATTTATTTGTTCTTAGATATTTGTAATTTGTTTTATTTCATGTACAACTTGATTTGGGCATGTATACTCATATATATATATATATATATATATATATATATATATATAATCTTGTCTTACTTACTATTTTATCTTGTATACATTTCTTAATAATTTCATAATTTAACTAATATTTATATTAATTACCAATTATTTCACAATTTTTTATTCAAAAATCAATTTAATCAAAAAAATTTCAAGATCATTACATAAAGCCTTAACGCTATTTTGATATTTATTTTACTAATAGACATTATCTGTTATAGTGAATACTACTATATATATATATAGTTTAATAGATCCTTGGGAGATGGAAAATTCCGTAACATCTCTTAAGTTATTGTATTCATTACAGTGATATTGATTTGACTTACATAAGTGTAACAACCCGCATATTTATCAATTTTTATATTTAAATATTTTATTTAAATATTTTATCGTTAGTCGGATTTTAGTCCGAAAAGCTACTTTTTGCAAACGGTCAAATTAGGACTCGAGACCACTTCCATTGAGTTCAAAATGATGTTTGCGATCTTTTTAAGCATAAACATTGATATGTTTGGAGCTAGTCAAAAATTTGACCATTTTCACTTTGGGTTTGGGTTCAGCCCAATGTCTAACTTAATACCCAAAACTGAAACCCCCTCTTCATCCACTCCCTCTTCCTCTACTTTTCAGTTCTAAAGAGATTAATGGTGAGTGGAATGGGAAATTAAAACTCCAAGCTCAAGTTCATTTGCAAATTCAAAATCTAACTCCGAATACAAAGAGAAGCCATTGATTCTTCCTTGCTTTCAAGCTTCTTCTTCATTAATCTCGTGTAAAGGTGAGATTTTTATCTCACATCTTAGTCTATAACTATCATTGATTGTTGGGTATGAATTCCTAACACTCATTCATGTGCATTTGCTTATGGTATGGATTGAATTGGTGAAAATCCCAATTTTTAGTGTTTTGGGTTCAAATCTTTAAAAATCCTAACTTTGAGGTTTGAACACGTTTTTGGTGATGCATCGAGGAGCCATTACGACCGGGTAGCCGATAGGCGTAATCCCCCAGCGTCCGTGCTCGATCGGTTGCAAATTGGGTGAGATTTTGCATTTACAGGCCTTAGGTCGCTCAGCCTGCATACATAGGCCTCTCGGCCTGCATATAGCTCGTTTCCATCCTTAGCTCGCTTGGCAGTAGCTCGCTCCGCCTTAGGTCGCACCTCCTTTAGGTCGTTCGGCCATGATAGCTCGCTCCACCGTAGGTCGTTCGGCCATGACAAATAGCACCTACCCTCGTTCCTCTTTAGGTCGCTCGGCTTGTTCATACTTAGGTCGTCGTACTTAGGTCGCTCGCCCCTAATTAACACGTTCCACTGCTTCGCTGGGTCTTCCTGCACCTTTAGGTCGCTCAGTCGCGTCATGCTAAAGGTCGCGCCATGGGGTAGCTCGCTCGTTCCTTAAGCCGCTCACCACCTTAGGTCGCTAGGCCTGTTTATCCCTTAGGTCGCGCAACCCTTTAAGTCGCTCAGCCATGCACCTGCTATGACTCGCTTGGCATGTGCAACCATTTAGGTCGTTCACGTTAAGTCGCTCGGCCTGTTTCCTTAGGTCGTTAGCCCTTTAAGTCGCTCGACCTCACTTCCTTTAGGTCGCTTGGCCTATTTTCACACATTAGGTCGCACCACTGCTTAGGTCGACCGTGTTAGGTCGCGCCATGTTAGGTCGCGCCAATTTCCTGTGTTGAATCTTGTTATGTCGCAGGGGTACTTCTACTTTGATGGATTTGGAACTGATTTTCTTGGATTTTATTCACGTCTTCGAATGTGAATTTTTGTGACTTATTGTTTCTACAATCATTTTTGTGATTTGCCACTTTAAAAATATAAAGGTTTCAATACTATTAGTAAATATCAAAACTCTTTCATCAAAACGATTTCAACACTATTTTATTACAAAGCTCGTTTCTTAAACCGTTTTCCAATCTACTAGTATATACAAACCTTTACCTCACTCGTATGAGAAATCTAATTAAACGACTTAGTAAAACAGGTGGTATGAAACGCTTGCGTTTACTTCGTCGGTTAATTCTTGGACTTGTTCGATTGAATCTCTTGTGACAATTTTCTAGTGGAAACTTACAATTTGTTCGTAAATATTTAAGTTAAGCTAATGGTTATGGGACATGAAGCTAAACTCATATATTTACTAGCTTAGTGTAATTGACACTTCTTGATGATCAATGACGATCATTTTTTGTGATTTAGACTAGCAAATGTGCGATGTCTCTTTGTCTAGGAGGGAGACTAAACCCCGTTTCTGTGGAGATTCGGCTCAATTTGGTGGGGTAGCGACCCATGGTCTTCGGGCCGTTTTAGTGGAGTTTTGACTCATGGTCTTCAGGCCGTTCTAGTGAAAATGGTTAGCAACCATGGAATAGCTTTCCGTTTTGTGATACACGTGTTGGTGAGTTTTCATGCTCCCGTTCTAGTGATAGGCCTCTTTTCCTTTTTGTGATTTCTGGATTTCTTGTGATGATTTCTAGAATTTGTGCTTCACCACTTTTCGTGATTTTCATTGATAAGTTTATCAATTTTTGTGCATTGGTGAATTTGTGTGTCATTGGCTTTTTGTGATTAAAAGTTTAGGGTATGATACCCCTTTTTATCTTTGAGAAGGTTCTTTTGATATTGATTAATCTCTTGTTGATTTTCATTTACATACTTATCACCGTATGTCATTATGGTTATTATACGTTTATACCATATCTCTTATTCTATATCATATCATCTGATATTTATAGCTAGACTGATCCGTTTATTATTTTCTTATTAAATAATACTCGGGTCAAACCGAGATGATACAGGTGCTTCTGCTTGACTTCTCACCAGGGATTATTATTCCGACTTTTGGCTAACTACTTAGATTAGTAGTTTATTTTGTTGTATGAATTTGAGTTATAGACTCCATGATGTATACTTAATCTTTTGTGTAGCACTTGTAGCTATTCTTTTGTGTTATTGTGGATCTTTCAGACCACTACTCTGATGTACACTTTCACGTGTTATATTCATATCTTTTTCCGCCTTTATGATATGGATGTCTGTGGCTGATTTGTGTTATGTTTATATCTATATTTGTTTCCGAAGATTATTTATAGCCACTGTGTGGTAGCTTTGAGTTTGTATCGGTATGTCGGATTTCCTCCTGAAATAAAATGCATGTTATACTATCTGACATATCGGCGCTCGCACAAAGCAATTACACAGATGGTCGTTCCTCAACAGCCTTATTCTCCGTGCTAGTTGATAGCATTACACCGTTGTGTTCTTGGCTAGCATGGGTATAGAGGTGGGGCGTCACAGCTTGGTATCAGAGCCAAACTTCGGAACAATGTAGAATAATTTAACAAGAATCATCGTCCTAAGTCCATCTTAGGAGTCGTGCCTTAGGGTTTAATTCGTGTCTTCGTGCCGTTCTATCCCGTTTTCTTTTATGATTCTTTGTTTTACCCATCAAGATTGCTTGATATTTCTTCCGAGAATAACATTTTTATTCTTCTTTCTTTCTTTCTTAAAGAAGAAGAGATGGTTAGTTCTGGCAGTCCTAGCGCTAGTCAATCCAGTAGTCCTTCTCTGGATGGCGTATTCATGTCTGCCCAACAACTTTTGGATCTTGCTAAGAATCAAAGGTTTATCTGTGCTTTGTGTAAGAACCCCAAAATGGTTTTACCTCTGAAACTTGAAGTTCCTTTCAATCAGCTTGTGGATATCACTCTTCGACATGAAGAGGTCGATAAAGGAATTGATAGTGATATTGGGATTTTCAAGAAGAGGCATATTAAGTTCAAACGCCCTTATCCCAATAAGAAGGTGAAGCAACCTACTTTGGTAGCAAAGACTCCAAACTCTATTTGTATAGGATGCTATAATTGTAATTCTAAGGACCACTATGCAAAGGAGTGTTCGGAACCACTCTTTTGTCGTTATTGCAAAAATTCAAGTCATCATATTTCTGTCTGCCCCATACTTCTAAGCAAGAAGAAAGTGGAACCAGAAACTTCGGTAGCCAAGACACCTACCCCGAGTCGTAAACAATGCTACAATTTTGGTTCCACGGACCATTATGTTATTAAGTGCCCGAAACCCCTTTATTGCCGCTATTGCAAAGGATCGGGTCATTACTTATCTACATGTCCCAAGCTTCCAAGCAAGAGAGAAGGAAAGCTGCAAGCCCCTAGCAACTCTTCTCTTGGTCAAGGTATTTCTTATTCAATCCTTGATTACATTTGTTTTGTGATTATCCTATTCGAGTTCTTTTTGATAAGGGTTCATCTCATCATTTTTATATCAAAAGAACTTGTTGATTCTTTTTCTTTAAAACATTTTGGGCTTGATGACTTCTTTGAGAATTGCGAATCCGGTTGGAGGATCCGCAACACTCAGCTTGCTTTTTATTGATGTCGAAATTATTTTATGTGATCTTTCTTTCCGAACCGATTTGCATGTTATGCGTTACTTAGGCTTCGGAATTGGTTTGTGTGAAAGGATTAGCTTAATCATTATAAAGCCCATATCCTATTTTTCCGAATGGACCATTCATTTTCGACAGTTTCAATCTGTTAAGCAGATTTCTATTTTTCATTTGTAATTTTGATTCCAATTTGATGGCCTCATTTTTATTCTTTAAGCCCACGTGATGAGGAAAGTGCTATTTCTCTCATTTAAATAGTTTGAGGATTTTCTGATATTTTTGGGCTTGCCTTAGGATTATCACCTAAGCAATATTTTGAGTCGTGTTAAGGTCTTTTTAACTCGACCTTGCCACCGATTTTTAATTGCAACGAGTTGCGGAAGTTTGCATTCCACTTACCGCATTCCTCACTCGTTATGATTCTTATGAATGACTTATGATATCATTCAGTTTGTCCACCTTATTTCACCCATTTTATGTATTGAGTATTCTACGAATATCTCGGTGACTCCATTCTTGTATTTATTGATTTTGGGTGGAAACAATAATTTAAAATTTTCGCAAATCTTTTTTAGAAGATATTTTATATGTATAATTGGATTTTGTTCTTGAAACAAACAAAGAATATTCTTAAAAAATTTTAAGACATATTTTATCATATAGAAGATGATTTTGTGTTGTATTGCCCATTTAGTGTTTTAAGAATTCTGGTCGATGCGCTTGGTCAACGTTACCGATAGGGATTTCCTAAACGCTTGTATGAGACAGTCAGACGCAATAAATTGACTTGTAAAATGTAAATTTTTCTACAAAGTTATTTGTGATTTTGAAAGTTTTAGCTTTTCGGGAAAGAAGATTAAATTCTTTCTTTTCGATACTCTTATTTTTGTGATTCCCGTAGGGAACCAAGACTTTATCTTTAGTACAAATGCTAATCGTATTGGTTTGGGTGCCGTTCTCTTGCAAAAGAGAACGTGCAATCACTTGTGCTTCTAAATCATAAAAGATGATCGAGACTAGGTATGTCACTTCTGATCTGGTGCTCACGGCTATTGTTTTTACTTTTAGAGTTTGGCATCATCATCTTGGGGGGGGGGGGGAGAAATTTGTTCTCCGCCTCGCTTATAAATCTTTGGAATATCTATTTTCTCATAAGGAACTTAATTTGTGTCAACCACGTTGGCTCGAATTCCTTGCATCTTATGATCTTGATATCCTTTATACTCCCGGAAAGGGAAATCGTGTTGCCGATGCACTTAGTCGCAAGCAACAAGCGGTTGTTTCCATGATGATATCTGAATGGAATGATCTCGAGATTTTATCCACTTGTGAGATTCGAGATCGTGTTTTCGATTTATGTTCATCTCTTGTTTTATGTAGCCTTGAGGCTCATCCTTCTCTTTTAGACCGCATTCTTGAAGCTCAAAGGCTAGATCCCGAATTGGCTCTTCTTAGCCAAAATTTTAAGCACAAAATTGATATTGAAGGTTTGAAAGACTCTGATATTGATTCTCGTGGCGCCATTCGAAAATTTGGTAGACTTATCGTGCCAAATATTAGTGATCTTTGTAAAGATATTTTAGAAGATTCTCATCGTTCTAAATTTACCATTCATCCCGGTAGTAGTAAAATGTACGCAGATATGAAGCGACTTTATTATTGGGAGAGAATGAAATCTGATATTGCTAACTTTGTTAAGTGTTGCATGACTTGCCAACTTGTTAAGGCCGAACATCAAAGGCCCGGTCGGTTATCGCAACCTTTAGAAATTCCAATTTGGAAGTGGAACCAAATTTCCATGGATTTTATAAATGGCTTTCCCCATTCTCGTTCGGGTGATAGCTTATGGGTGATAGTCGATAGACTTACTAAATCCGCCCATTTTATTCCTCTTTTGGCCAAACTCTTTATCAAAGAAATTGTTAAATTGCATGGTGTTCCTACTTCTATTGTTAGCAATCGTGATCCATTGTTTACTAGTGGATGTTGGAAGAGTCTTCAAAAAGCTTTGGGAACGAAGCTTAATTTTAGCACCGCTTATCACCCCCAGTCCGATGGACAAACCGAGCGTGTGAATCAAACTCTCGAAGATCTTCTTCGTGCATGTGTTCTTGATTTTGGTGGAAGTTGGGAAGATCATATTTCTCTTGTTGAGTTTTCCTATAATAATAGCTTCCAATCTAGTATTGGTATGGCACCTTTTGAGGCACTCTATGGAAGGCCATGCCGATCTCCTTCTTGTTGGCTTGAGGCCGGTGAGAAGCTGGTTTTAGGTCCAGATTTTATTCGTGATTCCACAGAAAAGATTGATCTTATTCGTCATAGGATGATTGAAGCCCAGAGTAGACGAAAAATCCTATGCCGATAACCGGAGAAGGAAATTATAATTTTCTATGGGAGATCTTTTATTTATTCGTGTTTCATCTATGAAGGGTGTTGTACGTTTCAGTCGATCGGGAAAATTAGCGCCTCGATATATTGGGCCATTTCCTATCACCGAACGTATTGGTTCCGTGGCTTATCGCCTTTTATTACCGGCTCGGTTTTCTGCCATTCATGACGTGTTTCATGTTTCTCAATTACGGAAATGCCTTTGAGATTCCGATTCTATTCTTGAGTCCGGTGTTGTGGAAGAAATTGAAGTTTCGCCTAATTTAACTTATGAGCAACATCTTATTCGTATTATTGCTTCGGAGGTCAAAAGACTTCGAAATAAGGATGTTCTGCTTTTTAAAGTTCAATGGTCCTCAAATCCTAATGATTGCTCTTGGGAATCTAGAGAATTCATCGAGCGAACACATCCGGACTTACTTTCTCATGCTCTTTAAGGTAAACTTCTTATTTCCAAATTTCTTTTGTGTTGAATATGCTTTCTTGGTTGTTACTATATATTTTCTTCTTAAATATTGCGAGGACGCAATTTTTTTAAGGACGGGAGTCTGTAACAACCCGCATATTTATCAATTTTTATATTTAAATATTTTATGTAAATATTTTATCGTTAGTCGGATTTTAGTCCGAAAAGCTACTTTTTACAAACGGTTAAATTAGGACTCGAGACCACTTCCATTGAGTTCAAAATGATGTTTGCGATCTTTTTAAGTATAAACAATGATATGTTTGGAGATAGTCAAAAATTTGACCATTTTCACTTTGGGTTTGGGTTTGGGTTCCGCCCAATGTCTAACTTAATACCCAAAACTGAAACCCCCTCTTCATCTACTCCCTCTTCCTCTACTTTTCAGTTCTAAAGAGATTAATGGTGAGTGGAATGGGAAATTAAAACTCCAAGCTCAAGTTCATTTGCAAATTCAACATCTAACTCCAAATACAAAGAGAAGCCATTGATTCTTCCTTGCTTTCAAGCTTCTTCTTCATTAATCTCGTGTAAAGGTGAGATTTTTATCTCACATCTTAGTCTATAACTATCATTGATTGTTGGGGATGAATTCCTAACACTCATTCATGTGCATTTGCTTATGGTATGGATTGAATTGGTGAAAATACCAATTTTTAGTGTTTTGAGTTCAAATCTTTAAAAATCCTAACTTTAAGGTTTGAACACGTTTTTAGTGATGCATCGAGGAGCCATTACGACCGGGTAGCCGATAGGCGTAATCCCCTAGCGTCCGTACTCGATCAGTTGCAAATTGGGTGAGATTTTGCATTTCCAGCCCTTAGGTCGCTCAGCCTGCATACATAGGCCTCTCGGCCTGCATATAGCTCGTTTCCATCCTTAGGTCACTTGGCAGTAGCTCGCACCTCCTTTAGGTCGTTCGGCCATGATAGCTCGCTCCACCGTAGGTCGTTCGGCCATGAAAAATAGCACCTACCCTCGTTCCTCTTTAGGTCGCTCGGCTTGTTCATACTTAAATCGTTGTACTTAAGTCGCTCGCCCCTAATTAACTCGTTCCATTGCTTCGCTCGGTCATCATGCACCTTTAGGTCGCTCAGCCGCGTCATGCTAAAGGTCGCGCCATGGGGTAGCTCGCTCGTTCCTTAAGCCGCTCACCACCTTAGGTCGCTAGGCCTGTTTATCCCTTAGGTCGCGCAACCCTTTAAGTCGCTCGGCCATGCACCTGCTATGACTCGCTTGGCCTGTGCAACCATTTAGGTCGTTCACGTTAAGTCGCTCGGCCTGTTTCCTTAGGTTGTTAGCCCGTTAAGTCGCTCGACCTCACTTCCTTTAGGTCGCTTGGCCTGTTTGCACACATTAGGTCACACCACTGCTTAGGTCGACCGTGTTAGGTCGTGCCATGTTAGGTCGCGCCAATTTCCTGTGTTGAATCTTGTTATGTCGCCGGGGTACTTCTACTTTGATGGATTTGGAACTGATTTCCTTGGATTTTATTCACGTCTTCGAATGTGAATTTTTGTGACTTATTGTTTCTACAATCATTTTTGTGATTTGCCACTTTAAATATATAAAGGTTTCAATACTATTAGTAAATATCAAAACTCTTTCATCAAAACGATTTCAACACTATTTTATTACAAAGCTTGTTTCTTAAACCGTTTTCCAATCTACTAGTATATACAAACCTTTACCTCACTCGTATGAGAAATTTAATTAAACGACTTAGTAAAACAGGTGGTATGAAACGTTTGCGTTTACTTCGTCGGTTAATTCTTGGACTTGTTCGTTTGAATCTCTTGTGACAATTTTCTAGTGGAAACATACAATTTGTTCGTAAATATTTAAGTTAAGCTAGTGGTTATGGGACAAGAAGCTAAACTCATATATTTACTAGCTTAGTGTAATTGACACTTCTTAATGATCAATGACGATCATTTTTGTGATTTAGACTAGCAAATGTGCGATGTCTCTTTGTCTACGAGGGAGTCTAAACCCCGTTTCTGTGGAGCTTCGGCTCAATTTGGTGGGCTAGCGACCCATGGTCTTCGGGCCGTTTTAGTGGAGTTTTGACTCATGGTCTTCGGGCCGTTCTAGTGATAGGCCTCTTTCCCTTTTTGTTATTTCTGGATTTCTTGTGATGATTTCTAGAATTTGTGCTTCACCATTTTTCGTGATTTTCATTGATAAATTTATCAATTTTTGTGCATTGGTGAATTTGTGTGTCATTAGCATTTTGTGATTAAAAGTTTAGGGTATGATACCCCTTTTTATCTTTGAGAAGATTCTTGTGATGTTGATTAATCTCTTGTTGATTTTCATTTACATACTTATCACCGTATGTCATTATGGTTATTATACGTTTATACCATATCTCTTATTCTATATCATATCATCTAATATTTATAGCTAGACTGATCCGTTTATTATTTTCTTATTAAATAATACTCGGGTCAGACGGAGATGATACATGTGCTTCTGCTTGACCTCTCACCAGGGATTATTATTTTGACTTTTGGCTAACTACTTAGATTAGTAGTTTATTTTGTTGTATGCATTTGAGTTATAGATTCCATGATGTATACTTAATCTTTTGTGTAGCACTTTTAGCTATTCTTTTGTGTTATTGTGGATCTTTCAGACCACTACTCCGATGTACACTTTCACGTGTTATATTAATATCTTTTTCCGCCTTTGTGATATGGATGGCTGTGACTGATTTGTGTTATGTTTATTTCTATATTTGTTTCCGAAAATTATTTATAGCCACTGTGTGGTAGCTTTGAGTTTGTATCGGTATGTTGGATTTCCTCCTGAAATAAAATGCATGTTATACTATCTGACATATCGGCACTCGCACAAAACAATTACACGGATGGTCGCTCCTCAACAGCCTTATTCTCCGTGCTAGTTGACAGCATTACACCCTAGTGTTCTTGGCTAGCGTGGGTATAGAGGTGGGGCGTCACAGCAAGAGTATTTTACTCCTGACTTGAGTGTTTTGTCTTTTCATTACGCTCGGGTCAGCCCTGAGTTTTTCAGTGTATTGAAGATTATTCTTTGGAGGACGAAGACGAAGTTTTGGTATTTTACTACTATTATTAGTCCTTGCATCATGCTATTCTACTGTATTGATTATTTATTTCTGATGTATATATTTAACCCTAATAAATGTGTATAGATTTTAATCAAATGTATAGTAAACAGCTTCATGAACTGTTATTTTATTATTATATTTTATCGTTTCCACTGTGAGATTCTGTGTTTGTTTTCTTCTTCTTTCCTTATTTTTCTTATTTAACTCCATTGATTATCTACGTTTCGGATTGCTTAAGTTGGACATGTGTGGAATATTATCGATTTAAACCTTCCGAAATGTTGGTCGTCACAGTTGGTATCAGAGCAAAGGTTTAGCGATAACCTTTGCTTTGTGGAGTTTGACTCATTAGAGATGGGGTAGTAATACTCTAGAATGTGTCTGTAACGACCCAAAATTTTTAGTGATTTTATTTATTTAATTAATTGAAATTTTGTGAAATTTTAAACAATAAAATTTGAAAATAAAAATTTATTATTTGGAATACGTTTATTTAAACATAGCAACTGGAAAATTTTCATCAAATAATATGGAAGTTTATTTTATTGTGTAATTCTATTTCAATTTAAATTAGTTAATAATAGTTGAATTTAAGAGTTTTCCGAAACCTAAATATGTCAACATGAGAAAATTTATTTATAACACTCTGAATCAGACTGAGAAATTCGTTTCGTGAATTTCGAACGTTTCTAGCTCCGTTTGGATTTTTCCGTACGAAATAGCAACATATATCGGTACCGATTATCGACTTTTGACAGGATGATCGTACCACTGATATCTATATACCGTTTTGATCATCTCGTCATGCTGATCTCAGCGGTATATTCAATTCTGTGTTTTGAAGTCCGATACACAGCGGAATCCACGAAACCGATAACTGTACCGGTACCACTTTTACACTTTAATAGTGGTGTCCATTTAAATTTCAAACGGCTGGAGGCATTTATTATCAGCTATTACTATCTCATCATTTCAATGCATTGATGGCTGCCTTTATTTCCATCAGTTTTGAAATATAAATTTTTTTAAGTGATATGTTTGCATCCATCTCTCTGCACGGTACATTTCCTTTATTCCTATTTTAAAAGCCTTTTCACTACCTCTACAAACTTATGTTCTTCTCATTACATTTTTCATCTGGCTTCTCAAAACCATGCCCGCTCCTTCACATCACCTCCACACATCTCCTCTCCGGCCCACTTTCCCCACCCCATCGGCCTCTGGTTCGAGCCAAACATTTTAGTCGAATTACCCGTTCCCCTCCCTCGCCTTGAACCCAATAAACCACCGCAGCCTTCGCCTGAGCCGAGCTCCTCACCTTGCCTAGCTGATGTCTCCTTCCTTTGCATTTGCTCACCCTTCCATTTGTATGCATGGGTATGTGTATTTAATTTATATATTATATGTCTGAATCAATCAATGTAGTAGTAAAGCCTTGGTTTCTTTTGTTTCAAATTTCTATTACACCATATAGATTATATGACGTATCAGTATAGATGTATACGTATGTTTGGTAAAAAAAAATTTCTTCTTTTAATTGAATATATATATATAGATGTATGCGTGTGTTTTTTTTTTCAGTAGTATATATATGTATATATAGTTTATAAAGTTATTAAGCTATAAAAGTTTATACAGTTTATAATTTATAAGGTATATATATGATTTAAAGTATATTTTAATATGTTTACATATATTGTTTCGGTTTCTGTTTTGTTCTGCTGAAGCTATACGTATAGGTTTGTTGTTTATATTAAGAGGTATAGTTATGTTTATCTTTGTGTACATATTACAGCATATATATGTTTGTATAGTTTTAATTATTGATTGCTAGTTCATATATATATATATATATATATAAGGTTACGATAAATGTTATTTTACAAGCCTATATTTAGGTTATCAAGTTATGCTCATATATGTAATATAAATATATAATTAAGCAGTGAAGAACTATATTGTATACATTTTAATATAAATGTTATTTTTATAAAAGTCTGCATATTATATGTTTTAAACCTATATGCATAGCTACAAACTTATCACGTGTCCTATGTTTAAAAAAAATTAATAACATAATAAGTAAATAATATATATATTATAAAGTCATGTCAGTTATATGTTCAAATATATAAGTTAGTTGTTATTGCATATATAAAAGTGCTGTGTGTGTGTATATATATATATATATATAAGTTTTTATATATCAGTGTTTGTATAGTAGCTTATGTTGCTTACAGTTAGAAGCAAAGCTGGTTATATTAGTTTTATATTAATATGTTTATATTATATATATTAGCTTATATTAATATGTTTATATGTCACAGTACTATATATATGTTACAGTGTTATATTATATTATACAGGGCTACAACATTATATGATAGTACATTAATTATTGTATAGTTGTCTGCATATATATATACAATTAGTTGTATATTGTGTTCATGCAGAGTTTAACTATTAATATGCATGCATTTGTTAGTTTTCAAATTTACATATATTGAGACCTTGTTTTATGTGTTTGAATTTAAGTATTGATTTCGAGATATGTTTGAATTGATTTTTTTGTATATATATAGATATTTTTAAGGTAAATACATTATATATATAAGTATTTTGCATTTCATTAAGCATATATACATAAGTATTTATTTCAATTTATATAATGTATATAGATTGATTTTATATATGTGTTCAATTTAAACAAATGATTTTTGAAGTATATATGTGTATTTAATTTAATATTTGTTTAAATATAGAACATGAATTTATATATATAGTTTTATATAGTTATATATATAAGTTCACTCATACCATTTATCGTCATCGATCCAGTTTTGATTTGACTTCGTCGATTCCCATCTATCAGCTTGTCCGTCAAATTCGTGCCCATTTCGCTTTGCTTTGGGATTCGTAGCTTACTTTGTTCTCAAACACTATAGCTTCAAAAGGTGAGCAATCACTCATGATTAACGTTCTTTTATTTGTTAAATTTGATTTCAATTGAAACGACAATTGAAATATGCTACTGTTAGTTATTTACATTGCTATGTATATGTTGTTATCTCTATCTGTTCACCTCTGACATCTGACATCATTATCTTTTATTTACATTGATGATATATGCCTGTTATATTATTATCATATCAGTTATCACTCTGCAAGTTCCCTGTTAGTGTAGCATTCACTATGGGTTGAAATGATACATACCCGAACGGACTTTAGAATAGGAGGAAATCGTTATGGTTTGAAATGATAAACCCAAGCGATTTTCATTGAATTAAATTTGAGATTGCAGGTTGAAATGATATATATCCGTACTTATAATTTAAATTGCGGATTGAAATGATAAATATCTGTATCACTTGACCACAGGATATAAAATTTTAGAAAGACATCGTGGTATATATATATATATATATATATATATATATATATATATATATATAAATATTTCAAAAATAATTTCTATGGTTTTGGAAAGAAATATATGGTTTTAATAAATATTGATTCTTAAAATATTATATATATATATGTTATTGTATATGTAGATTTAATAATAATATTTAATTTAATTAAGATTGATTTAATTAATATATAATATGTTTAAGTATTTATTAAATTTAATATTTCAAAGTAGATTTTGTAATAATTTGAATAAGTTGAGGTTGGAAAATAAATTTGAATTTATTTGAAATTATATTTGAATATGAAATTTATTTAATTAAATTGATTTGAAACTACTGAATGTGAAATTTAAAGATATGATTTATAACTTGATTTGATTTAAGTAATTTAATGAATATTTAACGTTTAATAAATTAAAGGAAATATTTAGAAAAATGTAATTTAAGGTTATTTAAATGATAATGGATTTATTAAGTAAATATTTCAAACTAAATAATAATGTAGTTAAAATAAGAGATATATGAAATTATCAATTTAGTTTTGAAAGTGCTATAATTTGGATATATATATATATATATATATATATATATATATATATATTTGAAATGGAAATGATATCTTGGTTTTGAAGTATAAATTATTTTTGAAATGACCACGGTGTTATAATGACGCTAATAGCGTATATTTCTACATTGTAGATAGTTCCACGGATCCTTAGAGGATGGGTATCCCAAACTGTAACGACCCGTAATTTTCATTAATTAAATTTGGTAATTTTAATAGGATTTAATTAATTTAATTTAGAAAGAAATTAAGATTTGTAAATTATAATGAAGCAAATGACTAAATGAAATGAAACCATGGGAATTTAAGTCTAAGAATTTCCAGTTGGAACAAAATGACGAGAAAATTTAAGTGATGTAAATTGTTATTTATAGGCTAAGAAATTAATATAAGAAAACAAATGGGAAGATTGCATTTATTTATGCAATGATGTAATTTGTGGTAAATTAATGAATTCAATGTTATAGTAACCAATGTAGCAATACATAATAAGTGGAAAGGGTAAATTGTTGCTCTTAAGCATAAAAAAAATCCAAAATAAGTAATCTAAAGCAAATATTAAATTTACCAGTGCAATAAGATTTTCTAATAGTAACTGTGTAGATTAAGGCAGTAATGTAAATGGCATTGATTAGTAACCAAATTCAATACGATCCAATTTATTGAAACGACTGCTAGGTCATGATTGGATAAAATTTAAAGGAGAAACGTAAACTTATCTAAGGTAGTAACTGAATGTAGATATGTGAAATAGAGTTAATGACTATAATTATTGTACGTTACTTATTTTATTAGTTGTCAATTTTAATCTGAAATCAAATTCAATTTATCCGCTAAATCACTGTAGTTAAAGTGAAGTA
Source organism: Allium cepa (assembly GCA_030765085.1). Lineage (NCBI taxonomy): Eukaryota > Viridiplantae > Streptophyta > Magnoliopsida > Asparagales > Amaryllidaceae > Allium > Allium cepa. The sequence goes on along the minus strand of CM060931.1, from coordinate 55,395,998 downwards.
AATTGGTAAGTGAAGAATGTTGAATCCAAATAAGATGTAACCAAGGAAAATCCCATTTATAATAATTTATGTGGAAAAAGAAATGAAACCAAATGAAAATGTGAAAATATAAATGTAATGAAATCTTAAGTAATAATAACTTTGTTAGTTAAGTGATAATTGATTTAATATTAAGTTGTAACCGAATAAAAATCCAATTTATTTGGAATTTATTTGCAATCAATTGAATTTATTGCAATTAAATGGATTTAATATTTAAAAATTATGTAAATATTATTTGGAAGAAATTGAAGTTATTTATGTAATAAGTATGAACCTAATGTTAATTTTCCTATAGAATTGACAATTGATATTAAATGAAAAGAATAAAAAAAATTGGGTCAGTAAAATTTAGAATTTATGTATGATAATAAGTTCAATTGAAAGTAAGTGAAATCAAATATCCAAATGTTATGTTAATAGAAAATTTTAAAATGGAATCTAAGGATATTTGTATAATAGACTTTGAATCAAATGTTGATTTCATCCGGAAATATTGAATTGAATAATATGAAGAAAATTTAACCTATATTTCTAGATTTAATGAAATTGGAAATTTACACCGAAATTTGATAGACGTATCAACTTCTAATTTACATCTAAATTGTTTAAACTTCTGTGAATAATTAAGAATTTTAAAAAGGGTTAAAATTTCAATTGTAAGATCTAAATTTAAAAGGATTGGATATTTATTTATTAATTTACTTATTTATTTAATTAATATAAAAATAGCCATTTTGGCCACGGACTCGGATTTCGATGAAACCAGTTTCATCGGATCTGTATCGGTGAATTATTATAAGGTTTCAAATTTCGTATCGATCGGACCTGTCGTTTGATTGTACGGACGCGAAACGCCTTGAAATCGATTTAATTAAAAATCAATTTGAAATCAATTTGGAAATTTTGTTTTCAGCATAACTTCTTCATACGATCGAATTTGGACGTGAAACTTTTTCCATCGCGTTCAGAATATTTTAAAATACCTATTTGAATATATGGGTATAATAAATTTCGTCCCGGGGTCAGAACGGGCTTTTTGGGCCAACTACCGTTTAGCACGTTCGTAATTCGTGCCCCCCTAGCCTTCTTCTATTTGTCTATAAATATGCTGTGATAAACCCTAGCCTCCATCTTCTATCATTTGTCTGTACGTTCATTTTCTTCATCTCTTTCTCTTCCTCAATGGTTGCAAAACCTAGATCTATTTCAATTCAAAATTTCAATGAAAATTCAAACTCTCCAGAAAAATTCCATAAAAATATATGTCATAGTTCTCAGTGTTCGTAATATGCTGGTGTGATTTGTTTTTTCGATTGGAGCTATCGTTCGTCCAGTAAAATTCAAATCATTTTCGGCCATTCATCATCGTCGCAAAAAAAGTCATCGGATCGGGAAACCATTCCTGGGTTTTGTAGAGGGGACGGAGGGGAGTCGATCTATGTGTTTTGTTTCGAGAATCAACGGCTAGATCATCGGCAAATCGCGACTAGGGTTTCATTACTGGGGGCGGCTGCTGTTCGTAGGGTTGAGCACGGATCAGATTTCGATCATGCTGGTGGTCTCGTGCGTTCAGAAGGAAGCGGCCGTGGTCAGGAAGGTGACATATTGGATCAATGTAGTGGCGGCATTAGGGTATCTGGTCGAGCAAGGGTGCGTTTGCGTGATCTCGGTTCTGTCTCGTGTGCGTGTTCACTGGGCACGAGTTGGAGCAGAGCAGATGCGGGTTTGGGTTGCGTGAGTACATGGTACGTGGAAAGGCACGTGGGTTTTTGGGTAAGGTTGTGTTCTTTTGTTTTTATAATTTGTTTTTTTTGATTTCAAAGACAAATTTTGCTATAACTTTTTCATACGACGCCCAATTTACGCGAAATTCTTTTGTTAGGATCGTAATTAAATTCCGGATCTATTGACGCTGGTTTGGACTGATTTGGAGACCGTCGAATTTTGGGTTTAAATCGGATTTAAATTCGATTTAAATTCAAAAGGTGAGTGTTTTAACCCACTCACAACTTCTAAAAGTTTTTATGTTTGTTAAATTTATTTTAGATATGAGTAGAAATTTATGTATGACTGTTTGGCATGTTTATTCAGCATATCTGTTAATTCGCATTTATTTAATTTAACTATTAATTTAGTTTATTTATTGCATATTAATTGACAGTTAGAATTTATTTATTTGCATATAAACTGCTAGAAAACAGTTATAAAATTTATTACTGAATATAAACTGTTAGTTTAATAGTTGTTAAATTTATTTTGAATATAACTGCCAGTTATTACCTGTTATATATTATAAGACATATATTGATATTGATTTATTATTGGATGATGATTGTGATTTGGATGATGGATGATGTTGATGAATGAATGTTTATTTTATATCATTAAACTGCAAAGTTATTATGCACTTTTTGTTTCATTCGGGATTGTGGTTTGAAATGATATACAACCGCAAAATTTTATTTTCAAATTGCGGATTGAAATGATAAATATCCGTATCACTTGACCATAGGATAGAAAATTATATACAGGCACCGTGGTCTATATATAAATTATTTTAAAGTTATTTTATGGTTTGGATGAGATACGGTTTATAACAATTTAATTTTGATATTTTATAAATATTATTCTTCTATATATATACATATGAAGTTAAAATTTTGGATTTAAGCTGTGTATAAATCTGTTAAATAAAAATGGAAGAAAATTTAGAAATGGAATTTGATAATTTATTTTATATGTTTAAGTTGGAAATTTTAAGATATGATATTTATAACTGGATTTTCCAAGATAATTTAAAATGAATATTTAGTATAAATTAAATTGAAGAAAATATTAAATTGCTAGAAACTGGGGTTTTATTTATTTAATTTAGGTGAATATTCAAGACTAAATAATAGAACATTAATTTGTTGAAAGAATAAAATCCAACTCTAGTTTTGAAATATTAATACTCCAAATGGATATATATATATATATAGAAATTGAAGTGGTTTTGAAACTTGAAAGTGATATTTAAATTTTGGTTTAGACTTTAAATAAAGAAATATATTTGTAAAGCCATGGAAATTATTTTTCTTTACAAAGTAACTTTAAAGTTAAACCATTTATTTTACATAAGTTGAATATCCAAACCATTCAAGTTTAGAAGTTATGGTTTTAAATTATGAATTCCGAAATATTTTGTTTTGAAAGTTAATCCAAATATTTGGTTTCCAGATATTATAAATATTAAAGTAGTATGATTTTTGAAAAAGAATTATATTTGGATAAAATGATATCATATTGGTTTGGGTTTTAAAATGATATCGTATTCATAGTTTTGAGATGGAAATGTTTATTCTGGTTTAAAGTATAAACTATTTTTAAATGACCGTGGTGTTATAATAACGATTGGTTGGCAAAGAGACCGGGATCGGATATGGACATACTCTCTGTCGATACCGAAAACCACTTTGACTAACCGTGTACGCGGTGGAGATTCCAGAATGAAGTAGGTGGTGGCGACGTTTCCTTTAAGGTAAATACGTGGACCCGACTCCCGTGAGTTGGCATAAGGTGGCTAAAACAGGAATGATTCTCAGGCCAATGAGGTCATACCTCTGATCGGACGCTCCTCTTCGATATTATACTTTGACTTTGGATTGATTCAGTGGCCACTTTTATTTTGATTTTGGGGGAGTTTGTTCGAGGTGGGCGGTAACTGCGGCTACGCGTTTCCACCAGCCCGGATAGCAATTGGTATATCTACCCTGGCATTGCCTAGTCGTGCCGTGTCACCTACCATACCGAGCCTTTACTACGAGTTTCTATTTGTGTCATACCTATGGAGTATCCTCTGGTAGCTTCCCGATCAGGAGGTATTACGGTATTGTATAGACTATTGGCATTATTTGTGTTAAGGGCTATATGGGTAACCCCTTAACGTTATTAAAAAGTAAGTTTATTTTATAAATAGACACTACTATAGTAGCGCAATATACTACATAGTAAATAGTTTAACGGATCCTTAGGAGATGTAAATCCCGAGCATCTCTTGAGTTACTGTACTCATATTTATTTCTGTTAATTTAACTCACATAAGATCTTTTAGTTCTGACTCGAGTGTTTTGTCTTTTCAAATTCGCTCGGGTCAGTCCGAGCATTTCAGGATCGAAGACTTTAGCTTTGGAGCACGAAGACGAAGAATTCGTATTATTATTATCTATTTTATTGCACACACTCATACTGTTCCGCTGCATTGATTGTATTGGTATGTGTAACTCTGATATTTATTGTACAAGTAAAATAAAATATTTTGTAAACAGCTTCATGAACTGTATATTTAATTATTATATTTTATCCTTCCGCTATGAGATTCTATTTAGTTTTATTTCTTCTCTGTTTTTCTTATTTACCCTATAACAATCCGCCCTTCCGTATGGTTTGAATTGTCACGTGTGTCGGTTTAAAGTGTGCGAAAAGGCGGGATGTTACAGTTGGTATCAGAGCTTTGGTTTAGCGATAAACTTTGGCTTTGTGGGTCTTGACTCTTCGTTAATAGGGTAGTAATACCCTATAGGAGTCACTGAGTGTATATATGAGAGGGCGTAGTTGTTAGTGTTATAAAAAGATTTTGATATTGTGTTAATCTGTTCCGTTTTGTATTTATAAATTCTGGTTGGTGCATGGGACGCTATGACATCAATAGGGATTTCTAAACACTTAATAGGATAGACCGACATAATATTTGTTTTAATATAGGTAAATGAAATAAATTTTGCCTATTATATTTTCCATATATAAAATAATTTTTTAAATGATATTATATATATATGTTTGGCTGCAATAGATTGGTTGTTAGGAATAAAATTTATAAATAATAGGTAAAATAAGAATGAAATTAACATCAATGGAATTTGGAAATTTTAGAACTTAAGTCCGGGATTTTGAAAATCTGCTTTCAAAGGATTTATGAAATATAATGATTTGGTTTATAAGTATTTTCTTATATAAATATTTAGTATAATTCGGAAGATTTGTTTTAAAGAAGATTTTGGAGTAAATAAATTTTGTACTTTCCTCTCTGTCGCTGGAAAATAATTTCGGTGATGGCGGCCGCATCATCGACTTTCATTTTCGAGTTTCGAAGGGGAAAGGCCACTGTAGTAAATTCTACTGCAGATTTATTTGAAATTACTTAAAATTTTAATTGTTTTAAATATAATTAGAGATATAAAAGTTGTAAGAAATTACTTATCTATTATTTTTAAAAATAAATTGAATTTGACCCGGTATTTAATTCTTAAATTTTCCATTAATTAATTGTTTAAATTATTTTAGTGAAATATAAGGTAGGTAATTAATGATTTGAAACCTCTAATTTAGGTAAGAGAATTAATGCAAAGTTATAAAGAGAAATTTGAAAATTTTAACATATGAGACAAAGAGTAATATTGATTAACATTAAATTTAATTAAAAGATGAGATAAAACTTGTATAGGTTCTTTTGCATTTTCTTTAACATAAATAACTTACCAAATATAAAAAAGTGGAGATTTTAAATAAGAGATTGGAATAGAATATTATACAAGTAGAAATTTTGGAAATAATGAGTTATTCAATGAATTGCTGTTATAAATGAGAATTTAATATTTTAAACTTAAGTTATAAATTGAAATATTAAAGCAAGTATTATAAACAGGTGATTTTAAACTTAAGAAAATAAAATGAAATTCTTTAATAAATAAGGATTGATGTGTAGGGTTATTAACTTAAGTATGATTTAAATGCTATTAGTTTAATATAATAAAAAGTAGGTAATATAAATAAATGACTGTAAACCCTAGGTAATAAATTAATAAAATCCTTTATTTATAAGAAGGAAGGTTATAAGGTTAATAATTTAGGTGTAACTAAAAAGGGTTACTGTAATTAAATATAATAGAATGTAAGCATTTAATAAATGATTGAAAGTGAGAAGTGCATTAAATGTAATACAATAGAAGGAACTTACATGACCCAAATAAATGGAAAAGGATAATTGGAGGTAATAAGTGAAAATAGATGAAACAAACATTTAATGAGTAAATAAAAATTAAAAGTTGTTAGAAATAAATGTAAATTATAAAAGGATAATTTATGTGGTATGAATAAAAAAAAGAAAAAAAAAGATTGTAAACTTAGGAAAAAGGGTTGAAGTTATTCTAAATAAAATTTAAAGAAAATAAATGAAAATAAAAGATAAACTGTTATATGAATGAAAAGATCAAACAGCTAATGTATGAAATAAAAATTTATAATGAGTTAATTGATTTGTTGGTTAAATTGTTATTGTTTGATTTATGGTTGGTCGGGTAAGGAAATTTGAAGTTGTTGGATGAATAAATAATCTATTTTTGTTCCATCTAAGACTGTTGAGTAAATGATGCACTTGATAGTTATTTTTCATTCCGTACCATTTCAAGTTTTGAACCCGAACAACTATTTGCTTGTTTGGTTGAATGGTTGTTTTGTTTGGTTGTGTATGCTGTTTGTTGAAATTGATGATTTGATATTTATTGTTGTTAGTAGTTGAAACCATGAAAATATTTCACTTTATATAAATTGTTAAACCTTTGGATTTTATAAGTGAAATGCAGGTTATGGAAGCAACTGCTACTGCTTTTGGTTCCATAATAATAAGCGTAAATTGCCCGACAAATAGGTACGTTTTCTGATTACGTTTTGTAGCGCTATTTTATATAATTTTCCCGTGTTGGGATATTTTATTTTGGATAATATATGTAATATATTTGTTATATTTTGATATTATATTTTTATCCCAAACCTCTCCGTACAAAGGAGACTCTGCCAAAATTCTCCGTAAATTTTGGACTTAGAATTATGTTGAAAATGTTTCCAAACTCTAATTATTTAAGTATAAAAGGATATAATGATTTTAAAACGGGTATATTTCATTTAAGGAAATTAATTTAGTAAATTATGGTTTATAAGTTAATATTTGAAATAAGATGTATTGTTTATTAAATTATTCCTCCTCTCTTCTTTTTCCCCTTTTCGGGGACGAAAAGTTTTGAGTGGGGGAGAGTGTAACGACCCGTAATTTTCATTAATTAAATTTGGTAATTTTAATAGGATTTAATCAATTTAATTTAGAAAGAAATTAAGATTTGTAAATTATAATGAAGCAAATGACTAAATGAAATGAAACCATGGGAATTTAAGTCTAAGAATTTCCAGTTGGAACAAAATGACGAGAAAATTTAAGTGATGTAAATTTTTATTTATAGGCTAAGAAATTAATATAAGAAAACAAATGGGAAGATTGCATTTATTTATGCAATGATGTAATTTGTGGTAAATTAATGAATTCAATGTTATAGTAACCAATGTAGCAATACATAATAAGTGGAAAGGGTAAATTGTTGCTCTTAAGCATAAAAAAATCCAAAATAAGTAATCTAAAGCAAATATTAAATTTACCAGTGCAATAAGATTTTCTAATAGTAACTGTGTAGATTAAGGCAGTAATGTAAATGGCATTGATTAGTAACCAAATTCAATACAATCCAATTTATTGAAACGACTGCTAGGTCATAATTGGATAAAATTTAAAGGAGAAACGTAAACTTATCTAAGGTAGTAACTGAATGTAGATATGTGAAATAGAGTTAATGACTATAATTATTGTACGTTACTTATTTTATTAGTTGTCAATTTTAATCTGAAATCAAATTCAATTTATCCGCTAAATCACTATAGTTAAAGTGAAATAAATTGGTAAGTGAAGAATGTTGAATCCAAATAAGATGTAACCAAGGAAAATCCCATTTATAATAATTTATGTGGAAAAAGAAATGAAACCAAATGAAAATGTGAAAATATAAATGTAATGAAATCTTAAGTAATAATAACTTTGTTAGTTAAGTGATAATTGATTTAATATTAAGTTGTAACCGAATAAAAATCCAATTTATTTGGAATTTATTTGCAATCAATTGAATTTATTGCAATTAAATGGATTTAATATTTAAAAATTATGTAAATATTATTTGGAAGAAATTGAAGTTATTTATGTAATAAGTATGAACCTAATGTTAATTTTCCTATAGAATTGACAATTGATATTGAATGAAAAGAATAAAAAAAATTGGGTCAGTAAAATTTAGAATTTATGTATGATAATAAGTTCAATTGAAAGTAAGTGAAATCAAATATCCAAATGTTATGTTAATAGAAAATTTTAAAATGGAATCTAAGGATATTTGTATAATAGACTTTGAATCAAATGTTGATTTCATCCGGAAATATTGAATTGAATAATATGAAGAAAATTTAACCTATATTTCTAGATTTAATGAAATTGGAAATTTACACTGAAATTTGATAGACGTATCAACTTCTAATTTACATCTAAATTGTTTAAACTTCTGTGAATAATTAAGAATTTTAAAAAGGGTTAAAATTTCAATTGTAAGATCTAAATTTAAAAGGATTGGATATTTATTTATTAATTTACTTATTTATTTAATTAATATAAAAATAGCCATTTTGGCCACGGACTCGGATTTCGATGAAACCAGTTTCATCGGATCCGTATCGGTGAATTATTATAATGTTTCAAATTTCGTATCGATCGGACCTGTCGTTTGATCGTATGGACGCGAAACGCCTTGAAATCGATTTAATTAAAAATCAATTTAAAATCAATTTGGAAATTTTGTTTTCAGCATAACTTCTTCATACGATCGAATTTGGACGTGAAACTTTTTCCATCGCATTCAGAATATTTTAAAATACCTATTTGAATATATGGGTTTAATAAATTTCGTCCCGGGGTCAGAACGGGCTTTTTGGGCCAACTACCGTTTAGCACGTTCGTAATTCGTGCCCCCCTAGCCTTCTTCTATTTGTCTATAAATATGCTATGATAAACCCTAGCCTCCATCCTCTATCATTTGTCTGTACGTTCATTTTCTTCATCTCTTTCTCTTCCTCAATGGTTGCAAAACCTAGATCTATTTCAATTCAAAATTTCAATGAAACTTCAAACTCTCCAGAAAAATTCCATAAAAATATATGTCATAGTTCTCAGTGTTCGTAATCTGCTGGTGTGATTTGTTTTTTCGATTGGAGCTATCGTTCGTCCAGTAAAATTCAAATCATTTTCGGCCATTCATCATCGTCGCAAAAAAAGTCATCGGATCGGGAAACCATTCCTGGGTTTTGTAGAGGGGACGGAGGGGAGTCGATCTATGTGTTTTGTTTCGAGAATCAACGGCTAGATCATCGGCAAATCGCGACTAGGGTTTCATTACTGGGGGCGGCTGCTGTTCGTAGGGTTGAGCACGGATCAGATTTCGATCATGCTGGTGGTCTCGTGCGTTCAGAAGGAAGCGGCCGTGGTCAGGAAGGTGACATATTGGATCAATGTAGTGGCGGCGTTAGGGTATTTGGTCGAGCAAGGGTGCGTTTGCGTGATCTCGGTTCTGTCTCGTGTGCGTGTTCACTGGGCACGGGTTGGAGCAGAGCAGATGCGGGTTTGGGTTGCGTGAGTACATGGTACGTGGAAAGGCACGTGGGTTTTTGGGTAAGGTTGTGTTCTTTTGTTTTTATAATTTGTTTTTTTTTGATTTCAAAGACAAATTTTTCTATAACTTTTTCATACGACGCCCAATTTACGCGAAATTCTTTTGTTAGGATCGTAATTAAATTCCAGATCTGTTGACGCTGGTTTGGACTGATTTGGAGACCGTCGAATTTTGGGTTTAAATCGGATTTAAATTCGATTTAAATTCAAAAGGTGAGTGTTTTAACCCACTCACAACTTCTAAAAGTTTTTATGTTTGTTAAATTTATTTTAGATATGAGTAGAAATTTATGTATGACTGTTTGGCATGTTTATTCAGCATATCTGTTAATTCGCATTTATTTAATTTAACTGTTAATTTAGTTTATTTATTGCATATTAATTGACAGTTAGAATTTATTTATTTGCATATAAACTGCTAGAAAACAGTTATAAAATTTATTACTGAATATAAACTGTTAGTTTAATAGTTGTTAAATTTATTTTGAATATAACTGCCAGTTATTACCTGTTATATATTATCAGACATATATTGATATTGATTTATTATTGGATGATGATTGTGATTTGGATGATGGATGATGTTGATGAATGAATGTTTATTTTATATCATTAAACTGCAAAGTTATTATGCACTTTTCGTTTCATTCGGGATTGTGGTTTGAAATGATATACAACCGCAAAATTTTATTTTTAAATTGCGGATTGAAATGATAAATATCCGTATCACTTGACCATAGGATAGAAAATTATATACAGGCACCGTGGTCTATATATAAATTATTTTAAAGTGATTTTATGGTTTGGATGAGATACGGTTTATAACAATTTAATTTTGATATTTTATAAATATTATTCTTCTATATATATACATATGAAGTTAAAATTTTGGATTTAAGCAGTGTATAAATCTGTTAAATAAAAATGAAAGAAAATTTAGAAATGGAATTTGATAATTTATTTTATATGTTTAAGTTGGAAATTTTAAGATATGATATTTATAACTGGATTTTCCAAGATAATTTAAAATGAATATTTAGTATAAATTAAATTGAAGAAAACATTAAATTGCTAGAAACTGGGGTTTTATTTATTTAATTTATGTGAATATTCAAGACTAAATAATAGAACATTAATTTGTTGAAAGAATAAAATCCAACTCTAGTTTTGAAATATTAATACTCCAAATGGATATATATATATATATATATATAGAAATTGAAGTGGTTTTGAAACTTGAAAGTGATATTTAAATTTTGGTTTAGACTTTAAATAAAGAAATATATTTGTAAAGCCATGGAAATTATTTTTCTTTACAAATGAACTTTAAAGTTTAACCATTTATTTTACATAAGTTGAATATCCAAACCATTCAAGTTTAGAAGTTATGGTTTTAAATTATGAATTCCGAAATATTTTGTTTTGAAAGTTAATCCAAATATTTGGTTTCCAGATATTATAAATATTAAAGCAGTATGATTTTTGAAAAAGAATTATATTTGGATAAAATGATATCATATTGGTTTGGGTTTTAAAATGATATCGTGTTCATAGTTTTGAGATGGAAATGTTTATTCTGGTTTAAAGTATAAACTATTTTTAAATGACCGCGGTGTTATAATAACGATTGGTTGGCAAAGAGACCGGGATCGGATATGGACATACTCTCTGTCGATACCGAAAACCACTTTGACTAACCGTGTACACGGTGGAGATTCCAGAATGAAGTAGGTGGTGGTGACGTTTCCTGTAAGGTAAATACGTGGACCCGACTCCCGTGAGTTGGCATAAGGTGGCTAAAACAGGAGTGATTCTCGGGCCAATGAGGTCATACCTCTGATCGGACGCTCCTCTTCGATATTATACTTTGACTTTGGATTGATTCAGTGGCCACTTTTATTTTGATTTTGGGGGAGTTTGTTCGAGGTGGGCGGTAACTGCGGCTACGCGTTTCCACCAGCCCGGATAGCAATTGGTATATCTACCCTGGCATTGCCTAGTTGTGCCGTGTCACCTACCATATCGAGCCTTTACTACGAGTTTCTATTTGTGTCGTACCTATGGAGTATCCTCTGGTAGCTTCCCGATCAGGAGGTATTATGGTACTGTATAGACTATTGGCATTATTTGTGTTAAGGGCTATATGGGTAACTCCTTAACTCTATTAAAAAGTAAGTTTATTTTATAAATAGACACTACTATAGTAGCGCAATATACTACATAGTAAATAGTTTAACGGATCCTTGGGAGATGTAAATCCCGAGCATCTCTTGAGTTACTGTACTCATATTTATTTCTGTTAATTTAACTCACATAAGATCTTTTAGTTCTGACTCGAGTGTTTTGTCTTTTCAAATTCGCTCGGGTCAGTCTGAGCGTTTCAGGATCGAAGACTTTAGCTTTGGAGCACGAAGACGAAGAATTCGTATTATTATTATCTATTTTATTGCACACACTCATACTGTTCCGCTGCATTGATTGTATTGGTATGTGTAACTCTGATATTTATTGTACAAGTAAAATAAAATATTTTGTAAACAGCTTCATGAACTGTATATTTAATTATTATATTTTATCCTTCCGCTGTGAGATTCTATTTAGTTTTATTTCTTCTCTGTTTTTCTTATTTACCCTATAACAATCCGCCCTTCCGTATGGTTTGAATTGTCACGTGTGTCGGTTTAAAGTGTGCGAAAAGGCGGGATATTACACAAACATCTTCTAAGTTACTTGCATTTCGGTTGATATTTCACTTAAGTCGGAATTAGTGATATAAAAATGTTAATCCTGACTCGAGTGTTTTTTGTTTTGCTTTACGCTCGGGTCAGACTGAGTGATACAACATTTGAGACTCACCTTTGGAGTTTGGAGCTTCGCTTGGAGATCCAACTATCAATTCGGCTTTCAGCTTTTCCTGTTGATTTGTTCAGAGATGTCATATGTTTGTATTCAAGACTTCAGTGTATTTGAGATATTCTATTGTATTTTATTTCTAACTCTGATGTTTATATAGTAGCTTCATGAACTACTATTTATCTATTCCGCTGCATTATTATTATATTACTCTGTATCTGTGATTCTATGATTGATTTATTTACTGTATATGTTGAGTTTTGCCAAATATAAATTAACAATCTGATATTTTGAGCAATTCAAGTCTGGCATGCGCGTCCGCCTATGCACTTGGCGGGTGCAACATGATAGGGGGTTCTCGCATTTGGTTTGGTAGCGAGCGGATGACTCTTACTCCTACATGTCGCTGCGGGGTTGGTGCAGCGAGAGGCTAGCTGTAAAGGCAGAACACATGTACAACTGTATGCTACGGTGGGCGTTACCCCACTAACGCGGTTTGTTACAGTTGGTATCAGAGCTCTAGTTTTAGGTAAAACTTAGTATAGGTAGTAGATTTAATTACAGAATTACTTTCGTTCGTGCTTGAATCTCCTACTCTTCGATTCGGTTTCCTTTGAATTTTAGAACACTCCCACTTGTTCTGAAATCCATTGTTGTTTCTCCCTATTTGTATTCTTTTGATTCTGGAGCATCCCATAACTCCACGTCGAATGATCTCTATAAAAATTGGCGATCCCGCCAATCTTTGAATGATTTGTAAAGGGGTGAAACTCCTTTACAATTGGCAATGATTCACCGGAGATTTCTATACCCTCGGTTTAGATGCTGCTATCTTTTGCTATGCCGAATTCAATCTCTGGAAATCGAATGTCGATTTGCCTTAGAATTCCCTATTGATCATATTCCTAAAGTCACGGTTGACCCGGTTAAGGTTGTTCAGGATTTATATAAGTATATCCATCTTCTATTTTGTAATTTAATTATCTCATCTTCGTTCGAGCCTATCTTCGAATCAGAATTATATTTGATTAGAGTTCCTCTAATTTGAATCTCAATCTTTGTTTTCAAATCCATTCTTGAATCATCCTTTGAAAAAAAACCGTGTTTGTTTGTATTTTAGAAATAGTTTTATATATATCGAAATTATTATTTTGATAAGTATGATTTTACTCTATATATAAAAGTGAAAATGTTTTCGATAAGGATTATACAGCTTTAAAAAATCTAGAATTTTAAGTCTCGGAAGGATTTGAAATTTTGAAAATTTTATAAGAAAATTATTTATATAAAAATGATTTATAACTGAAGGGTTTTAAATTTGGAATTTGAGAAATTGATCTTCGGTATTTTGAAATTGGTTTTAAGATTTTGAAAATATATAATAATATGATTTGAAAGTATTTTCCGAATAAGAAATGTTTCAAATGACTTCAAATGAGTTCCAATGATTTCGAAGAATTTCAAAGAAGTTTTCAAGAACACAGAAGTCCAAAACTCACTTATGTCGCTGGAGAATAATTTTTGTGATGAGTGCACACATCATTGACATTGATTTTTGAGTTTCAAAGTTGGGGAGAGGCCACTATAGTTGCTTTGCTATGCGAGTGATTTTGTGAAACCAATTTTGATTTCAAATTCCGAAGTATGATTTGATATTTGAAAGATATATGCATAAATTTGAAATGATTTGAAGTGAACCGGTGTTCAGTCCTCGAGTTTTGGATTTGATTTGATATAACCCTATCTATTGAAATTGATTTATTGATTTGTTGCTGATTTCCAACTCTTGGATTGGAAATTTGATTTCTCCAACTAATTTTAATGTTTGAACACTTCCAAATCGAGGTTTAATTTTCCAAACTATGTAATTTCGAAAAGTATAAATTATTTAATAAAGTATATAAGTTTAGTTTTGTATGTTTACGTATGAAGTAATATGATTTAAATAAGTTTGAAACTGTTTTATTAAGTAAATGAATAAGACTATTTTGAATTATACTAATATGAAATTTTAGTTTTGAAATGTTTTGAATAAAATTTAGTTTTAAATGTTTTTAACTTAGTAGCATCTTTGATAAAACTATATATGTAGAATAATAATTTTCAAAAGGTAAATGAAATGACCTTCACACTTTTACCTCCATTTCTCAAGGAAACTTTTTTTTAAGTGAATGTATACGTGTAAATTTACATACACATTTAATTTATACATGTACATGTGTGTCCATATATATATTCATTTACATATTTAAATTTGATTTAATCTTACTTCCAATTCTCAGGGTTATTTTCCTTTTTCAAACAATTTATCCAGGATTCAAAATTTCTACCAATATAAATATATCAGTTTACTCCTAAAAATATACACACACATATGAAGATGTCTATGTTCCTCTTGTTTGAATCAGAGTATATATACATATTTTTTTTTTAAACAAGAGTATTCTGTTTGGTTTGGATTTAAATAAATCTACCTATAGTTAATTAACATATTCTTTTGGACATATTTGTAATATGTTAATTAATCATGTTCTTATACATTCATATGAATTTGATCATTCAAATTATAATTTTATCATCAATTTATCTTGGCAGCTAAATCTCAAGATACTCGAGATTTTTCAGAGTATAATTCAATTGCTTGATATTTGACTAATGCCAGAGAATGATATATACACTTATCATTTTCCACTTATGTACTCTCTTTGAAACCCTCTTGTTTTTAATTCAATCTATATGGCTTGTTTATTCCAATCTTATTCTGAATGACATATTGTGAGTTGAGTATATGCATAAGATCTGCTATGACCAGAACTTAAATATAAAAAGAATGTTTAAAAGAAGAATGTGTATTTCCAGATTTGATGGTGCAAATCTGTCCAGATTGCATATCTGTTATGGTTTTTGAAAGTTAGTTGTGGTAAAACAATTGGTAAATGAACTAAAGCTTTTGAGATGCATTTTACATTCAGAATATCAACAAACATGATCAACCAAAACTTCACTCATTTGAAGCTGGTTAACTCATGTGTCTTGTGTCAACCAGATACCTGATCATGGCAATTGAAATTCCAGTCATTTGCATTATATCTGAAGCCTTCCCATGCATTTACTTTTCTCAAAACAATTTAGAAAGTAGACTTGAGCCTTTTGCAAAACATTTCAGAGAAAAACAATTTAGATACTTAAAGGTATACTTCAAGATAAATTCTGAATTTACTCCAAAACTTAGTGTTTTAAAATGACTCAAGGTTGTCTAATTCATAATATAATTTATGCAAAGCAATTGCTCATAGACCTATATATTTCTTAACCAGGTTTTCATAGCTAACACTTTGAGCATATTTTTCTTGTTTATGTCTCAGACAATACTTCAACATTCAAACCTTAACACACAACAATTTCGACAGAACCACTAATTTAATCTAACACTTTACAAAATTCAATAAAAACAACATGTTCAACTAAACATAACAGTTCATTACATAATTGGGATTTAAAAACTTAGTTTTCATGAGCACATGCAAATAAACATCATAGGCTCTTATTAAAACTAGCAAGCATGCTCATCCAATTTTTCTCATTAGCCATTAACCTTGTCTTCTTATTTAAGCTTTGCATTCCCTGCAAGGACGTTGGTGGCTGCCTCATTTTAAAGTGAGACACCGCCATATGCCATGAGCAAACAAGGGTCAGATCAACGATCTGGTATGAGCAACATCAAAATATTCATAGTATTAAGCAAATATAAGATGAACATGAGTACTGTCTTTGCATATGTAGATTCTTTAATCAACTTTTTTACTATGTTTCATATACCTTGATACAAGAATGATATCTTTATCTATTTTCCATCTGCACATAATTAGTTATGCAATCATGAATATAATTCTGCAGCATATGTATTCACTGGAACAACCATGGTTCCATTCCAATCAATCCTAAGAAATATTCATATTCCTATTTATTCATTTACAGATTGTATAATTTAATTTAAATTCCTAGCCTCATCTGCTATCAAGGAATCACAGGGACACATTGCAATGAACTAATTCACATCATTGCACAAAGATCTTAGGGCTTAAACAAACCATGTGCCAACTTGCATACATCAAATATAACAAGCATTCCAGCAGCCTTCTTGGCCTTCCCCTCCCTAGTTTATTTACTAGTGGTATTAGTTTAAATCCTATCATCAGATAGCTAGGTGAACATGTCACTGCAAACATGGAAACATCCATAATTCTTCCTAACATAGGTTTCCAGAAATGAGCAGACAATCATTTTTCAAGGATGATGTCATTAGATGTATTAATCTCAAAAAAAAAGGTTACAAGAATATCTTCAACTGTAAATAGAGACATGGCATGTCATGTTATATTAATCTGCAAGCATCTATGATTAAATTAGATTCATGATCTAGCTTAATCATAGTTTTTAGCTTATGGGGTTTTTTTTTGTTTGATTAAGGGCTCAACACATATAGATTTTCTATTGCACCCTTAATTAATTTCTTCTCAAGCCTCAGCACTTATACAAAGTATAATGCAGCTCGCAATATTTTTCCTTGTTAAAATTTCCATGCCATAGATCTATAACAGTTGAGAGTATTCTCTCTATAATTTAAAATTCTAGGCCTTAACATTTCTGAGCAAAATAAAACAGTAAGTTGCACATCCAAAGGCTAACATCACAACAAATCAGAGATCACCCATAACATCCATAATAAAATCATGACAGATCCAAAATCATCCAAAGAGCATTTATAAAATCATATTTAACAAAACCAGAAATATACAAAGAGCAATATAAAAATTGGCTGCCTCATCTCAAGTCTTAATGCCATGAATTTAGTGAGGTTACTCACCTAAATATTTTCTTCTTTTGATCTAGAAAACCCTTGTGTGTTTTCCCCGTGCTTTCAATATTTTTCTTTCTTTCTTATTTTTGAGCAACTTGGGGTAAAATGATTTCTTGGCCAAAACTGCCTATTTATAACAATGTTTTCCACTAGGGTTTTGTTAAAACAAAATTCCATTTCTATCCTAGTTAACATCATGCATTTTTCATTTTTGCATTTTCACATTTTCATCCCCGGCCACATTAGTCAGTTTTGGGCAGCGCTTGTCTCTTTTGCTTTTTTTTTCCGGAAATGACTATTTTTGTATACTCACCCAAGTCATGATAAATGTGTGACCTTGCCATATTTTTATTCATTCTTTTATTCTTTTCAAGAAAATTTCCTTTCTATTTTTACCTACACAAGCATATTGACTGGTATTATATTTCATGTCATTTTGATGTTTCCTTTTTATTGTTTTGCTTTAACACTTTCTGCTCACAGAAAATATACATGTACCTAGGTGTATACATATATATTTGATCTTTCTTGCCTTACAGAAAATACACACATATATTTACATTTTCTAATTTATAAATGAGTTAGATATGATAAAAGGAAATCGAATGCTTTAAGTAAGGATTACTTCTTTACTCAAATAAAATTTTTCTGCCTCTTTATTATTTTTATTATTATTATTATTTTTTCAGAAATAATTAATGTGATTAGAGACCAAATATCCATACATAGGTTAGTAATTCACATTTCAAAATCCTATTTGAAATGTTTCTTTTTTTTTTCTCACAAATTCTTATATTTCCTTCTGTGCCATTTTCAGTGTGCATGTGCACACATATCCTTGCACACTATTTAATTTCAAGAATTTCACCATATTTAAATCCAATTATTTCAAAATTAAATTATTTTATTACAATAATTTATCACAAGATTTTGGGGTACTACATTCACCCCTCCTTTTAGGAATTGTGTCCTCACAAATTTTTTTCTAATATTTACAATAAGCATCATCTTATTTTTTTGAAAATCTATCAAACATATGCATAAGCAAGCAAATTCAATCATAGCAACCATACATATCAAATTTTTTTTTCAGAAATTAAAAATTACCTTTAATTTGCAAAAAGCCTGGGATAATCCTTCCTAATCTTGTCTTCTAACTCCCATGTACAATCATTAGGATCAAGACTCCATTGGACCTTCACCAGTTTTAAAGTTTTACTTCTCAATTTATTTTCTTCTTTAGCTAATATCCCCACTGGCTCTTTCTCATAAACCAAATTGGGATTTATCTTAATTTAAGTAGGCTTGTCCATAATTTCCTCCTTATCATGTACCCATCTTCTAAGTTGTGACACACGAAAAACATTATGCATTGCTTTCATTTCCTCTGGCAGTTCCAGTTTGTATGCTAGTGAACCAATTCTTTCCATAATTTTATAGGGTCCAACATACTTGGTGTGAGCTTACCTTGCTTGCCAAATCTCAAGACCTTTTTCATAGGTGAAACTTTGATGAAAACAAAGTCACCCACTTCATATTCCACCTGCTTCCTCTTCCTGTCTGCAAACTTCTTTTGCCTGTCTTGAGCTGCTGCAATTCTTTTCTTTACCAATTTAATTTTCTCTGTAGTTTCTTGTATGTACTCTGGTCCTAAAATAATTCTTTGTCCTGTTTCCACCCAACACACAGCTGATAAACATGGCTTGCCATATAAGGCTTCAAATGGTGTCATCCCTATGGTGCTTTGATAACTGTTATTGTATGTGAACTCAGCTAAATGGAGATAGTCTTCCCAATTGCCTCCAAAATCCAGTGCACATGCCCTTAACAAGTCCTCTAAAACTTTGTTCACCACCTCAGTTTGTCCATCTGATTGTGGATGGTAGGCAGTGCTTAAGCATAATTCACTTCCCATAGCTTCTTGAAAGCTCTTCCAAAATCTTGAGGTGAAGATGGTATCCCTGTCACTCACAATGGTTTTGGGAATGCCATGCAGTCTTATCACCTCTTTCATAAATACTTGAGCCAATTTTGGTGCATTCCTATCTGATTTGACTGGAATAAAATGTGCTACTTTGGTTAGCCTATCCACTATTAACCATATACTTGTGTTTATTCTCTTGGATCTAGGCAGACCATCTATGAAATCCATAGATATATCCTCCCATTTCCACTTTGGTATACTAAGGGGTTGCAACAGTCCTGATGGCCTTTGTGTCTCTGCCTTGACTTGTTGGCAAGTCATACATTTTGTAACATATTTGGCTACATCAGATTTCATTCCTTTCCACCAAAAATTTCTTCTTAAATTTTGGTACATTTTTGTATTGCCTAGGTGTATGCAGTATTTACTCCTATGGTATTCATTCAAATTTTCCTCCTTCAACTCTATGTTTTCTGGAACACACATTTTGTCCTTGTTTCTTAAATAACCATTTTTATCAATATGGTAATTTATCACCTCTTCCCCCTTTGATATGAGAATTTTCTTCTCCAATAAATCTGTGTCTTGCTCCTGCATTTTTTAAACCTTCAGAAGTAAATCTGATTGCAGAGATATTAACTCAATTTTCCTTTACTTTCATCTTCTTCCATTGGTACCATTTGTACTTCACTCCTTGCTTCAATCTCTAAGTCAGTGAGTATAGACAGATCCTTAAATTCTTCCATCATCATCATGGCTACTTTAGCATGTTGTCTACTCAAGGCATCTGCAACTTTATTTGCCTTACCTGGTGTATAGAGTATGTCTAGATCATAGGCAACTAGGAACTTCACCCATCTATGTTGCCTCATGTTCAAATCTTTTTGTGAGAAAAGATATTTCATAGCTTTATGATCTGTGTACAAATTAAACTTTGCACCTAATAAATAATGTCTCCAAAGTTTCAAGGCATACACTACTGCTGCTAGCTCAAGGTCATGGGATGCATACCTAGTTTCATGTGGCCTTAATTGCCTAGATGCATAGGCTATCACCTGGTCTTGCTGCATCAACACAGCCCCTAGCCCAGAGCCACTTGCATCAGTAGACACACTTAAGTTTTTATTCCCTTCTGGCACTTTCAATACTGGTGCATTAATTAAAGCTTCATTAATTTTAATAAAAGCTTGCTCACATTTTTCTATCCATACAAAGGCTTGGTTCTTTCTAGTTAAATTGGTAAGGGGTGATGATATTTTTGAAAAATCTTTTATAAATCTCTTATAATATCCTGCTATCCCCATAAATGATCTAACCTCACTTACTATGCTAGGCCTTTTCCATGCTTGGATAGCTACTACCATATTGGGGTTTACTGAAATTCCTTTGGCAGAAATGACATGTCCAAGAAAATGTACTTCTTCTCTCCGAAATGCACATTTTGAAAATTTTGCCTTTAAATCATTTTCTCTTAATCTTGACAGAACCAAATGAAAATGATTTTTATGCTCTTCCACTGTTTTAGAATAAACCAAAATATCATCAATAAAAATCAGTACAAACTTATCTAAATAATCTCTGAATATTCTATTCATTAAATCTACAAAATATGAGGGAGCATTTGTCAACCCAAAGGGCATAACCATAAATTCATATAACCCATATCTAGTGTTAAATTCAGTATACTTAACACTTGAGTCTTCAACCTTCATTTGATGAAACCCTGATGCCAAGTCTAGACTAGAAAATATTTTAGCTTCACTGAGTTGATCAAAGAGATCATCAATCCTAGGCAGTGGGTATTTATTTTTGATGGTGACCTTATTCAGTTCTCTGTAATCTATGCACATCCTCAAAGTACCATCATGCTTCCTCACAAACACTAATGGAGCACCCCAGCATGAATTGCTTGGCCTTAAAAGTCCTTTGCCTTCTAATTCTTCCAACTGATTTTTCAATTCATTTGGCCCCATTCTGGTGGGTTTCTTGATTATTGAACATGCTCCTGGAATGAGATTAATTTGAAACTCAACTAGTCTATTTTGTGAAACACCCTAAACTTCCCCAAACACATCCAAGTATTCATTGACTATGGGAATTTCTTCAATGGTTAGTTCATTGAAATCTTTTTCTGAGTCAACTAAATGATATAATTTTCTTTCCTTAGTTACTTCACATAAAATTGTGATCCTTTGGCCTCTGGAATTTTGCAATGATATGGTGGATGAGTTTAAATTAATTATGGCTTTAAATTTCCTTAACCAGTCTACCCCCAATATAACACCTATATTTGGGTAATTCAAAACATATAAATTGGAAATAAAAATATTTCCTCCTATGTTTAACTCCACATCCACACAATTCATGTTCAAAACACTAGAACTCCCCAATGGACTTTGTATAAGCAGTGGGGTTTCAACCAATATGCAATTTAATTTTAGCATTTTAACTAATTCATAGGAAATCAAAGAGTGAGTTGCCCAGTGTCATATACTACTGCTATGGGTATGGTACAAATAAGTTGTGTACCTTCCACTTGACCATGATTTTCAGCTCCACTCTCCACTGTGGATTTGCCTTTGGCTTCCAAATTTGCTATTTTCCCCTGCTGTTTGTACTCAGGACAGTTCCTCTTCATATGCCCCTCTTTCCCACATAGGTAGCACTTGAGAGCTCCTCCTTTTAATTCTGGGCACCTTGGTTTAATGTGTCCTTCTTTTCCACATTGATGGCAAACCAGATTCTTTTTAGCTTCATTGGCCCTGGTATCACTGGCCTTCTTGGTGTCTGCTTCCTCCTTCTTTTTATCATAAGGGTGATATCTTCCTTTATTCTTCTTGTTGTTGTTGCTCTTAAAATTCCTATACTTCTCCCTTTCCTTGTCATGCTGCTCAAGTTTCAAGGCCAAGTCTATCACTTGATCAAATGTTCTACCAGCATATGGTAACATGGCTCTGCTAAGTCCTAGATTCAATCCTTTAATATACATATCATTTTTGGATGCTTCATCTGCCACTAACATTGCTCCATACTTAGATAGCCCTTCAAACTTTTGAGTGTACTCAGTGACATTCAAAGTTCCTTGCCTAAGTCTAATAAATTCTTCAAGTAAAGCGGTCTTGGCTGATGCTGGTACAAATCTTGCCTCCAACATTTCCTTAAATTGATTCCAAGTGATTTCATTTTCAATTCTTCCAGCTGTGATCACCTCCCACCAGCTTAAAGCTACTCCTTTCAATTGTCTTGAAGCCACTTGCCTCCTCCTTTGATCATCAAGCTGCATGTCATTGAAAATCCTTTCTAATGTTCTCAACCATGCTTGAATTTCCATCACATTCTCAGTCCCTTCAAAACTCTTGCCTCCCAAATTGGTGTAAGCCTTCAGTAGTTTTGAAAGTTCCTCATGTGGATTCTCAGGCCGGTGCCCAATTCCATCCCTCAAAACCCTCACAAACTCTTGCATATCAAGCATTTGTGGTGCACTTGTTCCTGCACGATGTGATCCCCTTCCTACCATGGTTTTCTAACTAAGTTCTGGGCAATTGGTATTAGCATACTAGGAGTATTTGCTATTAATATCTTCCTATCTAAATCATTTCATCCAAAACAAACAGACGTAATACATTTTCTATAATATTCAACAATTAATGCAACCATTTAACTATGCTACCATTTGCTCTGATACCAAAATGAAATGACCCTCACACTTTTACCTCCATTTCTCAAGGAATTTTTTTTATGTGAATGTATGTGTGTAAATTTACATACACATTTAATTTATACATGTACATGTGTGTCCATATATACATATTCATTTACATATTTAAATTTGATTTAATCTTACTTCTAATTCTCAGGGTTATTTTCCTTTTTCAAATAATTTATCCAGGATTTAAAATTTATACCAATATAAATTTATCAGTTTACTCCTAAAAATATACACACGCATATGAAGATGTCTGTGTTCCTCTTGTTTGAATCAGAGCATATATACATTTTTTTTTTGTTAAACAAGAGTATTCTGTTTGGTTTGGATTTAAATAAATCTACCTATAGTTAATTAACATATTCTTTTGGATATATTTGTAATATGTTAATTAATCATGTCCATATTCATTCATATGAATTTGATCATTCAAATTATAATTTTATTATCAATTTATCTTGGCAGCTAAATCTCAAGATACTCGAGATTTTTCAGAGTATAATTCAATTGTTTGATATTTGACTAATGCCAGAGAATGATATATACACTTATCATTCTCCACTTATGTACTTTCTTTGAAACCCACTTGTTTTTAATTCAATCTATATGGCTTGTTTATTCCAATCTTATTCTGAATGACATATTGTGAGTTGAGTATATGCATAAGATCTGCTGTAACCAGAACTTAAACATAAAAAGAATGTTTAAAAGAAGAATGTGTATTTCCAGATTTGATGGTGCAAATCTGTCCAGATTGCATATCTGTTATGGTTTTTGAAAGTTAGTTGTGGTAAAACAATTGCTAAATGAACTAAAGCTTTTGAGATGCATTTTACATTCAGAATATCAACAAACATGATCAACCAAAACTTCACTCATTTGAAGTTGGTTAACTCATGTGTCTTGTGTCAACCAGATACCTGATCATGGCAATTGAAATGCCAGTCATTTGCATTATATTTGAAGCCTTCCCATGCATTTACTTTTCTCAAAACAATTTAGAAAGTAGACTTGAGCCTTTTGCAAAACATTTCAGAGAAAAAAAATTTAGATACTTAAAGGTATACTTCAAGATAAATTCTGAATTTACTCCAAAACTCAGTGTTTTAAAATGACTCAAGGTTGTCTAATTCATAATATAATTTATGCAAAGCAATTGCTCACAGACCTATATATTTCTTTACCAGGTTTTCACAGCTAACACTTTGAGCATATTTTTCTTGTTTATGTCTCAGACAATACTTCAACATTCAAACCTTAACACACAACAATTTCGACAGAACCACTAATTTAATCTAACACTTTACAAAATTCAATAAAAACAACATGTTCAACTAAACATAACAGTTCATTACATAATTGGGATTTAAAAACTTAGTTTTCATGAACACATGCAAATAAACATCATAGGCTCTTATTAAAACTAGCAAGCATGCTCATCCAATTTTTCTCATTAGCCATTAACCTTGTCTTCTTATTTAAGCTTTGCATTCCCTACAAGGACTTTGGTGGCTGCCTCATTTTAAAATGAGACACCGCCATATGCCATGAGCAAACAAGGGTCAGATCAACGATCTGGTATGAGCAACATCAAAATATTCATAGTATTAAGAAAATAGAAGATGAACATGAGTACTGTCTTTGCATATGTAGATTCTTTAATCAACTGTTTTACTATGTTTCATATACCTTGATACAAGAATGATATCTTTATCTATTTTCCATCTCCACATAATTAGTTATGCAATCATGAATATAATTCTGCAGCATATGTATTCACTGGAACAACCATGGTTCCATTCCAATCAATCCTAAGAAATATTCATATTCCTATTTCTTCATTTACAGATTGTATAATTTAATTTAAATTCCTAGCCTCATCTGCTATCAAGGAATCACAGGGACACATTGCAATGAACTAATTCACATCATTGCACAAAGATCTCAGGGCTTAAACAAACCATGTGCCAACTTGCATACATCAAATATAACAACCATTCCAACAGCCTTCTTGGCCTTCCCCTCCCTAGTTTATTTACTAGTGGTATTAGTTTAAATCCTATCATCAGATAGCTAGGTGAACATGTAACTGCAAATATGGAAACATCCATAATTCTTCCTAACATAGTTTTCCGGAAATGAGCAGACAATCAGTTTTCAAGGATGATGTCATTAGATGTATTGATCTCAAAAAAAAGGTTACAAGAATATCTTCAACTGTAAATAGAGACATGGCATGTCATGTTATATTAATCTGCAAGCATCTATGATTAAATTAGATTCATGATGTAGATTAATCATAGTTTTTAGCTTATGGGTTTTTTTTTGTTTGATTAAGGGCTCAGCACATATAGAATTTCTATTGCACCCTTAATTAATTTCTTCTCAAGCCTCAGCACTTATACAAAGTATAATGCAGCTCACAATATTTTTCCTTGTTAAAATTTCCATGCCATAGATCTATAACAGTTGAGAGTATTCTCTCCATAATTTAAAATTCTAGGCCTTAACATTTCTGAGCAAAATAAAACAGTAAGTTGCACATCCAAAGGCAAACATCACAACAAATCAGAGATCACCCAAAACATCCATAATAAAATCATGACAGATCCAAAATCATCCAAAGAGCATTTATAAAATCATATTTAACAAAACCAGAAATATACAAAGAGCAATATAAAAATTGGCTGCCTCATCTCAGGTCTTAATGCCATGAATTTAGTGAGCTTACTCACCTAAATATTTTCTTCTTTTGATCTAGAAAACCCTTGTGTGTTTTCCCCGTGCTTTCAATATTTTTCTTTCTTTCTTATTTTTGAGCAACTCGGGGTAAAATGATTTCCTTGCCAAAACTGCCTATTTATAACAATGTTTTCCACTAGGGTTTTGTTAAAACAAAATTCCATTTCTATCCTAGTTAACATCATGCATTTTTCATTTTTGCATTTTCACATTTTCATCCCCGGCCACATTAGTCAGTTTTGAGCAGTGCTTGTCTCTTTTGCTTTTTTTTTCCAAAAATGACTATTTTTGTATACTCACCCATGTCATGATAAATGTGTGACCCTACCATATTTTTTCATTCTTTTATTCTTTTCTAGAAATTTTCCTTTCTATTTTTACCTACACAAGCATATTGACTGGTATTATATTTCATGTCATTTTGATGTTTCCTTTTTATTGTTTTGCTTTAACACTTTCTGCTCACAGAAAATATACATGTACCTAGGTGTAT
Source organism: Allium cepa (assembly GCA_030765085.1). Classification (NCBI taxonomy): domain Eukaryota; kingdom Viridiplantae; phylum Streptophyta; class Magnoliopsida; order Asparagales; family Amaryllidaceae; genus Allium; species Allium cepa. Next base: position 55,369,806 of record CM060931.1, on the reverse strand, counting down.
ACATATATATTTGATCTTTCTTGCCTTACAGAAAATACACAAATATATATACATTTTCTAATTTATAAATGAGTTAGATCTGATAAAAGGAAATCCAATGCTTTAAGTAAGGATTACTTCTTTACTCAAATAAAATTTTTCTGCCTCTTTATTTTTTTTTTTCAGAAATAATTAATGGGATCAGAGACCAAGTATCCATACATAGGTTAGTAATTCACATTTCAAAATCCTATTTGAAATGTTTCTTTTTTTTTCTCACAAGTTCTTAGATTTCCTTCTGTGCCATTTTCAGTGTGCATGTGCACACATATCCTTGCACACTATTTAATTTCAAGAATTTCACCATATTTAAATCCAATTATTTCAAAATTAAATTATTTTATTACAATAATTTATCACAAGATTTTGGGGTATTATAGTAAATTGGATCTTTGAAATAGAAATAAATAGTCTAAATGGATGATTATAAACCCGGTAATCATTTTTGGGTATAATTGATTTTGAGAAAATATTTGGTTTCGAAAATAGATTGGAATTCAAAACCTTTTGGAAATTAATTTGTTTGACCAAAATTATGTTGATTTGGAAACTGGGATTATTTTTTTTTCCTATTATTTTGGAAACATTGAAAATGAAGATATTAAATTTGGAATAAATAATTTGGTTAAATCATATGTGATTTTGAAACGGAACTGATATTGAAACGAATTGAAATTGAGAACCTTATTTTACTAAATACTTGATTTGGGAGTTATCGAACTTATATAAAATTGATTTGTATAAGTATGAAGTTGATTCAAAAACTATTTATTTGGAAAGGTACTCAATTTGAAAAGCAAAATCTTATATAATTGAAGTCTATATAAGTGTGATTTGATATACTATTGATATTGGAAAGTGTGACATTTCCGAATTTTCATGTTCGAAAATTTACATCCATACTTTACATCGTACTCGAATGCCGCAGATTCGACCGTTCAAATCCGATTCGCCGGAGCTTATAACACAATTAAGTGTAACAGAGCGGAAGAAAAAGAATAATACATTGATATACAACACTGATACAATATCTGATACAACAGAGTGATACAATGAATATCAATATACATCAAAGATATGATACAAGAAAATAGCAGCGAAAAAGAAAAATAGATAACACCAGCAGCGGATAATCTCCATCTCCAAGACACCAATCCAGAAATAGCTCGAACTCCCAATAACGATGCACTAAGCCAAGCAAGGTCAGTCGTCCATATCCAAAGACTGAACTAGCTCCAGATAATCTATTGAACCTAACTATCTGAAAAAACCCAACTCTAGACTACCCGTGTGGAAAAATTGTGGGCACCCAGAGTTTAGGAAAGGAACAATAAACTCCGAGTCAATCATGTGACTGGTGTGAGCAACAAAAATAGTTTATCTTTTAAAACAAACAATATTTATAAAAGAAAATCCGATATGCTTTTGGAAAATGAAATTACCATAAGACCTCCCGCGACACACACAATGCAAACGCAGAATTGGAGGAGATTTCTTCTTATGATAGTCAAACATGCTTACTACACGAATTTCTTTGATATTTTTACTATAAGTGCAAAGTGCAGAAAACATTTCGAAAGTATAATATTAATCTTAGACAACATACGACCATTATCGTATGCCTACTATAGCTACCATGTTCAATAGCAGGTTACCGCCACATTCCATGGCAGGTTATATAACTAAAACCGTACAGGGCGCGTATTGTTTCTTTGTATTTTCCAACAAATGGTCAGGCTAAGGAACTTCCTACTGCCACATGGGATCGCCTCTAGCTGGACGTCCCGAGAACTTAACCAGCTCTTTGCCAACACAAGGCCGGGTTACCTCTGTAACTAGGTAACTACTTCTCGAGCATGCCATCCCCCAGTCCTTTGGGACCTTTATCTGAGGCGCCTCTAAAGCAACAACCACACAGTAAATGAGATTGGAGCAACCATATGAGTAAGTATCTGGGCTCCATACCATGATACCACCCTTTACCAGAAGGGAATGACACACTGTAACGACCCTAATTTTGAATTAATATTAAATTGATAGTTAACGTAAATTTCGAACAAATTTTGGAATAAAAATTGAATTTGACTTTGGAGTTTGAATTTGAATATTAAATTTGTAATTAAATTTTAAATAAACGACTTAGAAATGTTTGATAGTTGTAAATTAATATGTAAGTTAAAAATAACTATTGAAGTTAGAAATGCATATTTAATTTCAAAATGGAAATAGATTTAAAGATTCCACTTTGGAAAAAATTAATAATATGTATGATTATTTATTTAAGGTACAAATTGTGTTTTGATTTATCTCCTTTAAAAAGGTTATAGAGAAGTATAAAATTTATCTTATCAATATTTAATGTAAAGTATAAAATAAATTATACGTTATAAATTTAACAATTGTTAGTTAAACCATAAATAGAAATATTTTTTTTTAATATGTGATGAAATTTGATGTTGATAATTAAACTTTGAATAGAAATAAAAAATTTAAAATGTATGTTGTAATAAAATACATTTAAGTATGATTTAAAATTAAGTAAGTATGAAACAAGTAAATAATAGAAATAGAACTTCATTAAATTTTCAAATTAACAAGACTAAAACAAAATTCAACCTAAGACATATAATACAATATAAGAACAAAAGAAATAAAACACATTAAACAAATTAGTTAAGATTCAAACAACATAACTAAAAAAAGCCTTATATCCATAAACATTAAGTTTTGAAAGCATAACTAGGCAATGGATAAATAAAAATAAGTACACTTAAACTTGAAACAAAACTGCAAAATATATAAAATAAGTATGAACAAAACAAAGTAATAAATGCAAACATATCAGCCGAGCAAACAAGCCAAAACAAGAACATAAAAAAAGCATAAAAAAATTAAATATCTTTGTACAAATAAACAAGTACAAGCAATAGCAACATACCTCTGTAATGCAGCCCATGTCCTTAGTATAAACAACGTGGTCACACCATGTACAAAAACATATCAACCTGTACATTCTTTCCTATCTATTCATCTTCCTTACCTCAGTTCGATCATCAAAAGCTGAGGAAAATTTGAAGTAAACATCACATTTATAAAACTCAAAACAACATAGCAACCTGGAAACATCAAAGTTTAAAGAAAAAAAGTGCGCAGGCTCAAAATCATCCCTCTTTGTTTCTTCCTGTACAACCAACAAGTGAGTAAACATTCTTTTTGAAATTTAAATATAAATAATTTGTTCATGAGATATATTGTTTGTTACATATTGTTTGTGATGTTGTTGCTGTTTTACTGTAAATTCTGCTAAGTGTCATTCTTCACTATTATCAAGATTCTTAGCAAAGTATTATAAAGAAAATTAATACTCCTTCATATTAAAACATTTTTTTTAAACTTAGAGATTTAACTTATTAAGTTTGTGTAAACAAAAAAAATCAAGACCTGGAAATTGTTTAAATGTTAACAGAGCAACATAGTTACAGGGAGTTCAATATTACAGTAACAAGGGAAATAAATTGATAAATTTGAATATTTTAAATTGTTGTTTTGATTATATATTTGGAATAAACACTCAAAGATAAGATTTTTAAAGCAAGTATGATAATTTTTAATTTAGAAATGTAAGAGCGGTTTATTGATGAACAAAAATCATATTTTTACAAATTTCTGTTGTTTTGATGAATCTTAGAGGCTGAAATTAATGTTGAAGCTAGCTTGTTGATTTACGAAGACAGGAAAATTGTAAAAAAAAATAATCTATTGTAAGATTTGAGGTGTCGAGACGAGATTAGGGTTTAACAGTCGTTTTTGGTTGAGATCGGAGACGAGGTGATTTCGTCACCCCTAATCGACCGAGTTGCTTGAAACTCTGGGAACTGAAAGCCTTGACATTGGCGAAGGGGTGGCTGGAGTTTCTGATTTTCTGGTGGCCGGAGGAATGATTTTGAGGTGAAGTTTGGCTACTGGGTTGGTTTTGGTTTGGTAGTGAGTAGCTCGATTTTTATTCGATGCAGGTGAGGGTGTTTCGATGGTTGGAGAAGGTTGCGGTGGTGTTGGTTGGCGTGTCGGAGGGTTTGCCAGTGGTCGGAGTTGGCTCCGGTGGCAGTGCACGTGCACCGGTGCACGTTTATCTTGGAGTAGTTCGAGTGGTTTGGGAATGAAGTAGAGGGGAAGAGATAGGACTTGGATTCATTTCGCTGATGGATTTGGGCTTCGTCCCGTTACTTTGGTTTGGGTTCTCCTTCCTCTAGTTAATCTGTTTTGACATGATTGCAAAAATTAGCAAAGCAAAGTGATATCACTCAAATGATTTCTACTGGGTTTTAAAACAAAGAATAAACATATTTTGAAGGTAATGTAAATGAATATGTTCAAAGCATAAGAAAGCTATAAGTATAAAAACAAACAAAATTTTTTTAGCAAAGCTTTAAACAATTCTCAATGTATAAAATGTTTTAAGTTAGAAAATGATGTTTTAAACAATTTTAAAAGGGTATGGATTTTCAAGTTTTAAAATTTTGTTTTAAAATGGTTTTGATTTATATAAATATTACAACTTAAACAAAACTTTGAAATAAATCCATAAGTGTTTCGAAAAAAAAAATGTTGAAATTGTAATATGATTAAGGTAAAAAGGGTGTTTAACTTAATAAGTTAAAAAATGATGATTTTAAATAAATCAAATTCAAGCTTTAAGTTAATTTAATTTAGAATGGAAGACAAGAGTTTAATGTAAATGAATGTTCTATCTTAATATAAATCCAGTTTTATTTACAAAAGTAATTAAAGCATAATTACTTAATTAATTAAGATATTTGATCAAATTAAGATAAATTAATTTGTATAATTAATTGAGTAAGATTAACCACATGATTTATTCATCTTGATTAAAGATGTTCGATTGTTATTGAATGCTGTGTATTGGATTGATATCTCGATTATGTGGTTGGGATGCTATGTAAAATGAATTGCTTTGTGCTGAACCGTGATTTGTGATTTGTTTCTGTATGTATATGAAAAACCCTTTGCCAATAAAACGGCATTTAAATTTCGATGCGACAGGGAGACGGATTTTAGTTGGTTATCCGAAACCCACATCGAATCGTAATGGTAAATCTTCATGATTGATAAATTGACGCAGCGGATAATTCGAAAACAACTGTAGACGGTGGAACGTAGTAATCGATGGATTGAATGATACTGAAAATGCCCAAATCCGTTGATCTCAAGAGATACCGGATTCTAGCTATCCGTAACACGTTGATCGCGCACGATACCGTGATGAAGGATCTACGATTCTTTGACGTTGATCTTGCGCACAAGATACCGTGAATCGGCTTCAACAAACGTGGATTCGAGCGTACTCGAATGACGTAGGTGGAGATAGGAGATCACACTCGACTACCAATTGGAAGAAAGCACAAAGCAATCAAAAGGAATTTTATTCAAAAATCAACAACCTTACAAATGATATCACCCGCCTATTTATAGGCTTTACAACTCAACTCACACGACTCAACACAACACATAGGTCGTGAACGACCTATCAGAATACACGACCTAACATTGGCCTTGACCTACGACTCATACACAAAGCGACATAAGGAAAACACTTTAACACATACAAGACCATCACGACTTAAGAAAATACAAATACAAACGACCTAAACATCTTACGACTTAAGAACATACGGCAGCAGCGACTTAAAAATACGGCAGCAGCTTCATCATTAAGCGACTTAAGGACTTCACGAGTTAAGAATCTTCAACGACCTATGGTAGGTCGTTCGCGACCTAAGGCCATAGTTCATGCGACTTATCAGACAACGGCTTAGAGCAAAATGCGGCAGCGACCTAAGATCTGAGCGACCTAACTCGTACGCGACCTAAGGCCTCGCGACCTAAGGCTTCACAATGTGTTACATTACTTATCTCTTTAGGTCGTGGCTTCTTTAGGTCGTAACTCGTTATCGACTTATGGCTTACTTTAAGCGATGCATCCTGTTTCACTGCGTCATCTTTAGGTCGCAAGTTGTTCACACGACCTACCTTAGGTCGTAACTCGTCCACGCGACCTACCTTAGGTCGTAACTCGTCCACGCGACCTATCTTAGGTCGTAACTCGTCCACGCGACCTAAGACTGTAACATTCTGGGCCGCATCATCACTGGCCTCTATCTCGTTACTCTTTCTCCCACTAAGTCGTGAACGACTTAAGGCCTCTTCCTTAGGTCGTGAATAACCTTCGTTAAGTCGTGAGCGACTCATAATTTCCAAACGACTTAAAAGTGTAGCCTTCTCTAAACGACTTAAGGGTTTTGAACAATTTAAACTTTTTGATTCCTTAGTCCGTGCTGCATCATCCTCCCCCGGTTGACAGAAATTCGACCTCGAATTTTCACTTCTCCCTCCACAACAAATTCATTCCCATGATGTGGAATTAAATGTTTAACATTGAACACATCAGAAGTGTACACATTCTCCGGCAGCTTCAACTTATAAGCATTGTCATTAATCCGTTTCACAACTTCTACAGGACCAATTTTTCTGGCTTTCAACTTGTTATGAACGCCCACTGGAAAACGATCCTTTGTTAAAACAGCGTAAACCAAATCACCCTCGTTAAATTCAACATTCCGTCGCTTCAAATCAGTAGTTCGCTTATACTTCTCATTTGTCTTCACCAATCGTTCCTGAACGATTTTATGACATTCAGTTAATTCATCAACAAAATCAACAGCCCATTTAACCGTGCCCTTTGGTTGTGGTACTACCGCCAAATCTAACGGTCCCATTGGCAAACTTGAATATACAATCTGAAATGGACTGTAACCTGTGCTCCTATTAACCGTATGATTATGTGCAAATTCTGCTTGGCATAACTTCATGTCCCAACTCTTCAGATTGTCCTTCACAAGACATCGCAACAAATTTCCCAGCGATCTGTTAACAACTTTGGTCTGTCCATCTGTCTGTGGATGATAAGCGCTGCTAAAGTTCAACTTCGTTCCCACCATCTTCCACAAACTAAGCCAAAAATGACTCAAAAATCTGGTATCCCTGTCTGAAACAATAGACTCCGACAACCCATGTAAACGATAGATTTCTTTAAAGAACATCTGAGCAACACGAACAGCATCCGCCGTCTTCTTACAAGCAATAAAATGTGCCATTTTTGAAAATCGATCAACTACCACAAAAATGTAATCATTTCTCCTTTGAGTTCTAGGCAACCCCAAAAAAAAATCCATACTCAAATCAACCCAAGGCTTAGTCGATACAGGTAACGGCATATATAACCCCGCATTGGTCGCTGTTCCCTTCGAAACCTGGCATATATGACATCTCTCCACAAACCTTTCAACCTCCTTCCTCATTGACGGCCAAAAGTAAAATTGTGAAATCAAATGCAAAGTACGATCACGGCCCACATGCCCTTCCTCGTGTAACTCCTTGATAATCTTCAATCTCAAACTACTCTCTGGAATACATAACCGATTTCCTTTAAACAGAAAACCATCCACCAACACAAAGTCATCAGCACTCCCCTCCTTAACTTTCTCAACGAATTTCTTAAAGTAAGGATCTTCTCCCATCAGCTCTGGCAATAATTCAAAACCTGTCACTTCAACTTTCATTGTCGTTAATAAATGACTCCTCCTACTCAAAGCATCAACCACACGATTTGTTACCCCTAACTTGTGTTTGACAACAAAAGTAAACTGCTGCAAATAGGCAATCCATGATGCATGTCTTGCTGAAATCTTGTCTTGCCCTTGTAAATGCTTCAACGCCTCATGATCAGTGTATAAAACAAACTCTTTCTGAAATAGATAATGTCTCGAGTGTTTAACAGCTTGTACAACAGCATAAAATTCAACGTCATATGTACTGTATCTCATCTTTGCTCCTGACAACTTCTCACTGAAATATGAAATAGGACGCCCCTTCGGACTCAACACCCCTCCAATCCCAACCTTCGACGCATCAGTATGTAGCTCAAACAATAACTGAAAATCTGGTAAAACAAGAATTGGTGCTGTCGTCAAAAGTTCTTTGATTCTTTCAAAAGCAACCCCTGCTTCCTCCGACCAAGAAAATTGTTTCCCTTTCATACAATCAGTAACTGGTGCCATCACGCTACTGAAGTGTGGAATGAATCTTCGGTAGAATGACGCTAGCCCATGAAAACTTCTCACTTCCGTAATTGTCCTCGGTTGTGGCCAATTCCTGACTGCTTCAACTTTATTCTGGTCCACCTGTATACCTTCTTCCGAAACAACATAACCCAGAAATAAAACACTATGCGTCATGAACACGCACTTCTTCGTAGCAGCATAAAATTGTTCCTCACGAAGAATAATCAGCACTTCCCTCAGATGTTGAACATGCTCCTCCATACTCCAGCTATATATCAGAATATCATCGAAATAAACCACCACGAACTTCCCAATGAATGGTCTAAAGATTTGATTCATCACCCGCATGAATGTACTAGGTGCATTTGATAAACCAAATGGCATAACCAACCATTCGTATAGACCCTCCATGGTTTTAAAAGCAGTCTTCCATTCGTCTCCAGGCCTAATCCGAATTTGATGATATCCGCTTTTCAAATCAATCTTCGAAAAGTTAGTAGCCCCACTTAACTGATCTAGCAAGTCATCCAACCTCGGCATTGGAAATCTATATCTCACAGTAATCTTATTCAATGCTCGACTGTCAGTGCACATCCTCCACGTCCCGTCCTTCTTAGGTACTAACAAAGCTGGCACAGCACATGGACTTAAACTTTCCTGCACACGTCCCTGTTCAAGCAACTCTTCCACCTGCCTCCTCAACTCTTCATGTTCCTTGGGACTCATACGATAATGTGGTCGATGTGGCAATGCAGCACCTGGAACAAGATCTATTTGATGTTGAATATCCCTCAACGGTGGTAACTCCGATGGCAACTCCTCAGGAAATACATCGTCAAACTCTTCCTGTACTGGTTTCACTTCTTCGGGAACCTCAACCACTTCGTTACACTCCCGCCCAATCAACAAAAATACTTTAGGCCCCTTTTCAACTTCCTTAACGAACTCTTTCAAAGATAGTAAAGTTTTCAGCTCTTCAATCTCCTCCAGCTTGCTTTCTTTCTGTTGCTGCTTCTTGGGAACTAACGTGATTTTAGTACCTTCAAACATGAAACTGTAGCTATTAGCACGACCATCATGTTGTACTGCTCTATCAAACTGCCATGGTCTGCCCAACAACAGATGACACACATCCATGTCCACTACATCACACCAAATTTCGTCTTTATATTTCTTCCCAATTGAAAATTTCACACAAGCCCTTCGTCCAACTTTCACCTCACCACCCTTCCTGAACCAAGCTAACTTGTACGGTTTAGGATGCTTCTCGGTTTTCAATTCCAACTTCTTCACTGCCTCTGTAGAGATAATATTATCGCAACTCCCAGCATCAATAACAAATTTACAAACTCTTCCAAGGATAGTACAAGTAGACTGAAATATGTTATTCCTCAACCAACTGTCTTCTTCCTCTTGCTTTGGTGTCAAACAACTTCTCCTCATCATCAGTGAATATCCTTCGTCTCCCGACAACAAGTCTTCCTCCTCAACCGGTAATGAATTAGAACACTCTGCTTCTTCCTCATCCTCAGCTTCCGCTATCATAGTTCTCCTTTTCGGTTTCGGACACTCATTGCTTTTATGACCCATCTCCTGGCAATTGTAACATTTGAACCCACTGCTAACCTTCGCCTTCTCACCTTCCTTCACAGCTGGCTTTGCAATAGCTTTAGGAACATTAGAACTTCCACCGACACCCTTCACTTGATTGTTAGAATTAGTAAACACACCACCTCCACGCCTTCCTTGTTTCTCCCAAGCCAATGCTTTCTGATGTGCCTCCGCCGCAGATCTTGGATCAAACATATTAACCATATCCTGGATCTGCATCCTCAGCCCTCCAACAAATCTAGCAGTCAGCTGTTCTTCCGTCTCCATTATATCATTTCTGGCAATGAGTTGGTAAAATTCATCTGCATAATCATTGACTGACTTTGTCCCCTGCCTTAGATTCTGCAATCTCTGGTATATGAGTGATTGATAATTGTATGGTAAAAATGTAGCTCTCATCATCTTCTTCATCTTATCCCACTCAACAACCTTTGACTTTCCCATCCGTTCTCTGGTAAGTTTAGTTTGCTGCCACCACGCCAAAGCTCTCCCCCTCAACCTAGTAGCAACTAACTTCACCCTTCGATTCTCCGGAACCTCCTTAAAGTCAAAAATTTCTTCTACATTAGATAACCAGTCTAAAAACTCCTCTGCAACCATCCCACCTTTAAATTCAGGAATCTCCATCTTCATCCCTGATTCCCAACGTCGATCATCATCAATAACCCGATACTGACGTTGTCCCTAATCTCGATCTTTGAAATGAACACTTCCTCTCTCAGCGTCAAACTCCTCATCAAAGTCTGGTGTATATCGTTGTCGTTCACGTCCTCCAACATCTCTACCACCACTCCTACTACCAACATCTCTTCGATCACGATCATCATCATTCCTCCTACTTCGATTATCAACACTTCGATGATCTTGACTTTCTCTCCTCTCTCGTTCAGAATGTGGTGAAATTCTACTTCCTCCATGGATGGATTCAGGTGAATTTCTTCTTCTACTTTGATTCATATGGATCATCAACTTTTCCAACCTACCAATGCCTTCATCAATTTTCTCATGCATACGTTGCTCCATTTGATCGGCCTCTTCTCGTCTATATAATGCTTCAACATTTTGATGGCGGTTAGCTCTCCTTGGTGGCATGATTGAAACTTCACAACACTTCAACAAAACAACAAGTAAGTCACGGCTTCAAGCTTCAAAACAATCTTCACAAGGCGCGGTTACTTCTCACAAGTATACACGGCCTAACTTCAACAAATGATACCAAAGTGACGCTTCAAATTCAAACACTTGGCTCCAAGACCCGATTTAGCTATGATTGGCTAAAACAAGCTCTGATACCAAAACTGACGCAGCGGATAATTCGAAAACAACTTTAGACGGTGGAACGTAGTAATCGGTGGATTGAATGATACTGAAAATGCCCAAATCCGTTGATCTCAAGAGATACCGGATTCTAGCTATCTGTAACACGTTGATCGCGCGCGATACCGTGATGAAGGATCTACGATTCTTCGACGTTGATCTTGCGCACAAGATACCATGAATCGGCTTCAACAAACGTGGATTCGAGCGCACTCAAATGACGTAGGTGGAGATAGGAGATCACACTCGACTACCAATTGGAAGAAAGCACAAAGCAATCAAAAGGAATTTTATTCAAAAATCAACAACCTTACAAATGATATCACCCGCCTATTTATAGGCTTTACAACTCAACTCACACGACTCAACACAACACATAGGTCGTGAACGACCTATCAGAATACACGACCTAACATTGGCCTTGACCTATGACTCATACACAAAGCGACATAAGGAAAACACTTTACCACATACAAGACCATCACGACTTAAGGAAATACAAATACAAATGACCTAAACATCTTACGACTTAAGAACATACGGCAGCAGCGACTTAAAAATACGGCAGCAGCTTCATCATCAAGCGACTTAAGGACTTCACGAGTTAAGAATCTTCAACGACCTATGGTAGGTCGTTCGCGACCTAAGGCCATAGTTCATGCGACTTATCAAACAACGGCTTAGAGCAAAATGCGGCAGCGACCTAAGATCTGAGCGACCTAACTCGTACGCGACCTAAGGCCTCGCGACCTAAGGCTTCACAATGTGTTACATTACTTATCTCTTTAGGTCGTGGCTTCTTTAGGTCGTAACTCGTTATCGACCTATGGCTTACTTTAAGCGATGCTTCCTATTTCACTGCGTCATCTTTAGGTCGCAAGTTGTTCACACGACCTACCTTAGGTCGTAACTCGTCCACGCGACCTACCTTAGGTCGTAACTCGTCCACGCGACCTACCTTAGGTCGTAACTCGTCCACGCGACCTAACTGCTCGTTAGGTCGCTCGCGACCTAAGACTGTAACATTCTGGGCCGCATCATCACTGGCCTCTATCTCGTTACTCTTTCTCCCACTAAGTCGTGAACGACTTAAGGCCTCTTCCTTAGGTCGTGAATAACCTCTGTTAAGTCGTGAGCGACTCATAATTTCCAAACGACTTAAAAGTGTAGCCTTCTCCAAACGACTTAAGGGTTTTGAACAATTTAAACTTTTTGATTCCTTAGTCCGTGCTGCATCATAAATTTATATTATTTATTTGTGAATCTTTGAATGAAGATAAGCGTTATGGAATATACCGCTTACCGAGATTGATATGATTGAATCTGTGATGATTTATTGTGTAAAACCCCTGGACCACACTTATACACACACAATTATGGATTGCACGAGGAAATCGGCTAAGTCACAGATTTTCCACAATTTTTAAAGATTGAATTCTTGAATCCGAAATAGTTTTGTAATTAGGATTTAAAGTTTTGAAAATAAAAGTTATTTTAAATAACTTAATAAAACTTGAAATTTAAATAATTTGATTTAAATTTGATTTCAATATTTTAGATTGAATTCAATGATTTGGAAATTATGGTCTAAAAAGATTATACGAGTTATAAAGGTGTTTGTATGGTTTTTAACCAATTTAAAAAGTATGGTTTTGGAAATTTGAATTTAAATCCAAATTTTATACTTGAACAACTTTAACTGATGTAATTATAACCAGTTTTTCCCATAACGAAACCTATTTGTTTTCAAATAATAATAGTTTTCATTTAAAGAAAAGGGTTTCCAAATTATGTTGAAAGGTTCCGAGCTTGAAATGGGATTGAACTGTTTTGAAAGACTATGAATGAATCTTTGAAAACGAGTTTGAAAGTTATCCATTAAATCTTAATTTAAAGGTTTAACGTGTTAATCCAATTGAAACAGAAATTGTTTTGAAAAAAAAACCATAAATGGATCTTTGTAAATGGGGTGAACTTTGTGAATTGAATCTTTTTGTTTAAAAGATTTAAAGTGTGGAAATTATTTAAACTATTGAAGGTTTTTGAAATGAATCTTTTTGTCTAAAAGATTGAAAACGGTAATTTGTTTTAACCATTTGAATGAAAGGATTTTGAGCTTTAAGCTGTGATTTAACTGAGACCCCAGTATCCATTTGATTATTAATATTGCGCTCGTTATTCGGTTTAGCCGGGGAAGGACCTTTGTGTCATATAACCCATTCCGAATAATGATACGTCGTTATGGATAGCATTTGAAGACCGGTGGTGAAGACCGGGTATTTTCGAGAATGAAAGGATAACCCGTCGATTGTCTCTGCACCGAGTCACGCCGGTATAGAGATTCCCTAAGTGATGGGAAGCCCGATCGGGATTGTGAATACCCGGATTGCAAGGACTTCTTCGAAAGTGCCTTCGGTACTGTTCGAACCCAGAACAGACTTATATGGATTGTATGTCTGACATTACAATTTGAGATATAAAGCAGATTTCTTTCAAATACATTCCTGTTGGTGGCGGAGAATTTATTATCTTAGCATTAACACCCTTCTCTGAGACATACGAGCTCAGAGGTTATGTAGTTGAAGGTTATCAGCGATATATTCCCAATTTGGTAATGTGGCATGCTGAGTGCTGCTAATCATTTGTTGATCAAAGCTTGGCTTTTGTAAAAAGCGTAGCTTTGTGGACGAGACTTCGTCGAACCTCACAACCCGGAAATGGTTGAAACAGGAAAGATGCGGCAAGGTTATGAGGGTCGCGCCCTTTAGGGTATGTCATTTCCTTTTGGAAAAAGGTGATGTCATGGTATGGAGCCCATATATTTACCTATGTGGTAGCTCCAATCTCATTTACTGTGTGGGTGTTGCTTTGTGGGGGCCCCTCGAAAAAGGTCCCAAAGGACCGGGGAATGGCATAGTCGAGAAGTAGTTACCTAGTTACAGAGGTAACCCGGCCTTGTGTTGGTAGAGAGCTGGTTAAGTTCTCGGGACGTCCCGCCAAAGGCGATCCCATGTGGTAGTAGGAAGTTCCTTAGCCTGACCATTTGTTGGAAAACCAAAGAAACAATACGAGCCTTGTACGGTTTTAGTTGTAGAACCTGCCATTTAAAATGGTAGCTATAGTAGGCATAATATAATGGTAACTATGCTGGCTAAGATTTATATTCTATTTTTGAAATGTGTTCTGCACTTTGCACTTATAGTAATAATATCAAGAAATTATCTTGTATCAAGCATGTTTGACTATCATAAGAAGAAATCTCATCCAAGTCAGCGTTTGCATTATGTGTGTGGCGGGAGGTCTTATGGTAGTTACATTTTCTAAAAAGCATTGCGGATCTATTTTAAAATATTTCTTTGTTAGTTTTCAAAGATAAACTGTTTTTGTTACTCACACCAGTCCCATGACTGATCCGGAGTTTATTGTTTCTTTCCTAAACTCTGGGTGCTCACTATTTTCCACACGAGCAGTCTAGAGTTGGGTTTTTCAGATAGTTAGGTTCAGTAGATTATCTGGAGCTAGTTCAGTCTTTGGATTATGGACTGCACTTGCGTATCTTTTGGGAGTTCAAGCTATTTATTGGATTGGTGCCTTGGAGTTCTCTTTTGAAGACTGGCTTGGGGATTATCCGCTGCTGGTGTTATCGTTTTCTTTTCCGCTGCTATTTTCTTGTATCATATCTCTGATGTATATCGATATCTATTGTATCATCTGTTGTATCTGGATATTGTAACGACCCGATATTTTCAACCATTCGCATCCGCACATGTCGAACTTGAATTGCTCAAAATACCGAATTGTAATTAAAAATTTGGCAAAACTCATAATATACTATAAATAAATAAATCACAGATCACAGACACAGAGTAATATAATGTAGCGGAAGTAAAGAAATAGTAGTTCATGAAGCTACTATGTAAATACGTCAGAGTTAAACAAGATGCAATAGAAGTTCAATACAATAATCAAATACACAGCTGAATACATCATTGGAATCAACTGAATAACTGGAATCAACTGAATAACTGGAATTGAAGTAGATAGCTGGATCTTCAAGCAAAGCTCCAACTCCGAAGGTAAGTCTCGAATGTTGTATCACTCAGTCTGACCCGAGCGTAAAGCAAAACACAAAACACCCGAGTCAGGATATACATACTTATACAATGTAAACCAACTCAAGTGAACTGTAATATAAGGTACAAGTAACTTAAAGGATGCTTGGGACCGCCCATCCTCTAAGGATCCGTTAAACTATTTACTGTGTAGTAATATTTCGCTATTATAATAATGTCTATAGTAAAATAAACTTACTTTTAAATAGCGTTAAGGAGTGACCCAACTATTCATTACTTAATTATTATTGCTTCTGTGCACTAATAACTGAGTTTAAATTAGACTGACCCGTGTATTATTTTCTTTTGAATATAATACTCGGGTCAGACCGAGTATTTATGGGTTGCTGTTTGAGCTTGAAGACTTTTCACATCTTTTGGAGTTGTCGTGTCATAGTATAGGTTGATATGTATTCATGTATATTAGTTGATAATGTACTTGTATATATAACTTCCAGAGTCGACTGTTGTAGTTGTATCATATGTATTGTGTCAAAAGTATTGTAACTGACATCAGTTATTATATATATATGAGACTTTTCTGTTTAATCTATGTTCCGCATTTATATTATCTGTGTTATTATTATATATTTTGTCCTAAACTATTATGAACCATCGTAGTTCGTTTTATACTGGAATTGGGTATGTCGATGGGAGTAAATAAATAAGAGGTGAAAATTTAAAATATATGCCACTCCTATCGAAATAACCAATACTAGTGTAAGGCCTAACTACGGATGGCCGCTCCTATCCAGCCTTATTCTTCGCGATAACAGACAGTATTTCCTTTAATACTCTTTGTTATTGTGAGCATAGAGGTGGGGCGTCACAGTTGGTATCAGAGCTTGGGGTTTATGGACATAATATAAAACATAACTTAGATGGAACATGTGTTACAACTATTAGTCGATGTTTATTTGTACTTTGAGTCAAAACTAAAGTTTTGAAAATATGTTGAAATTTTTTAAATAGCTTTATTTAAAAATAAAAGTGAAATTGTGTTTGA
Source organism: Allium cepa (assembly GCA_030765085.1). Classification (NCBI taxonomy): domain Eukaryota; kingdom Viridiplantae; phylum Streptophyta; class Magnoliopsida; order Asparagales; family Amaryllidaceae; genus Allium; species Allium cepa. The sequence continues at coordinate 55,353,583 of CM060931.1, read as the reverse complement.
TGATTGATTTATTTGTGCTTTGCTTATCAGAGTGCGCAGCGAAAACAGTGTGACTGCTTCGCTGTGACAGCCCGCAAATCCGTACCCCTTAAATCAACACTATTCTATACAAATTGACTTAAGTTGCACAGAAATACGAACCGTTTGGGTTAAAAAAGAAGAGATAGAAGAAGAAGAAAACTAAAAAAATATCAGAATCTCACAGTCGCAGCGGAATAAAATATAATAGTAACTATAGATCTTTCACGGAAATGAAATTCTATAACTGTTTTATATACAATACATCATCAGAGTATCTCATACATCAAACAATACCAATCAGACATACCATACAACATAGCAGTGGATATAGATATACAAATACAAATCGTACGTCTCGAGCTCCAGCTCCTCTCCTGCTCCATAGCAACCTATCCTGAACATATAATACTCTGTCTGACCTGAGCATTATAACGAAATAACACCTGAGTCAGTCTGGAATACCAGCTGATAATAAAGCATCCAAACTGATTATTAAAGTTTCAAAAATCCTTTTGAAAACAAAAGCATCTCGTAAGACCACGCCACAAATAAACATGTCGGGTTTTTACCTTACGATAGCTAAAACACTTTCTATCAAATCCTTTGATATTATAATAGTGTTTATTCACAAGTACTTATAAAATAGCCGAAATTGTTACATCTATTAAATTCCAGCTACTAGCCACAAAGTGGGTAATACAAACAAAACTCGTACACGGCTCGTAGGAAAAATGGATTTCCAACAATGACTAGGCACTGGGGTACCACCTGTCACGGTACGTGGCCTAGATCACAGTACCGAGGAGCCACCCTAACTCCCCTGCAACACAAGGCCGGACCCATCCCTTACTGGACAGTTCCGAATAAGATCACCCCGCGGTTGGGATCAGCAACCGCCACACAGCCGAAATATATATATAGGGACATCTAGACAGGGATGACCTTACTCTCAAGTGGGGGCTACCCACGAAGCCTTGCTACATATCCCCTGATTTTCAGTCATCCCGGTTGATGAGGTTCGAGGCTAAACGATACCTTCATAGCACATATCCCTTAGAATTCCCATCGTCCGCTGACGATGTCACGAAGCATTCGTCCAAACAAGTTCGTCCCGGGTTCAAACGGAACCGAAGGCACTATTCCTACTACATCCATTTTGGAATTATCCTCAGGATTAGTAGCGACTAGCCCTTGCACTTCACTGCTCCATCTTCGACTCCGAAAACGTTTTATCGCACGAAAACGTACAAACCGGATCGAAGTGGTATTCGAGAAATAAATCTCGATCCCGGTCTCTTCGAAACGATCAACGCATTGTCCAATATTGATAGTCGGTGATTTAACTATCAATTAACATTTATGATCATCCATAAGCGTCCATCACATAATAAATAATTCCCACATTATTTAATTGCCTCAAATATCTTTAAAAGATGTATTACCAAATTTTCAAAACTCATTTGAAAACACTTTCCAAAGCTCTTCCTTTACAAGGTAAATCCTTTACCATATATTCCCAATGGAAAATACCAAGTTCAAACAGTTTAGATTTAAAAATAGTTAAAAACATTTTATTTTAAAAAATACTTTAAAATAGGTAAATTTACTACTAATTATATACTCAAAATATAATTTCAAAATATTTAAAAAGCAAACTATTTTATAAGATATGACTTGATTTTAAAGAAGGTTTTAGTTAAAATAAATTTATAAATAAAGTTTGAAAAAGAGTTATACAAATTTCACTAACTTGGGTCAAAACTAGTCTTTTAAAACAAATCCATTTGTAAAGATAATTATTAAGGCATTTATAAAATTACTATTGCTAATTTATAAATAATTACTTTAAAACAATAATTTTCAAAACAATTTTTTTTTTAAACTAGTTTAAGATTTTAAAACTTTCTTTTTAATAAAATCAATTTAAAACTCGAACTTGGTTTTTCCCAAGGAAATCCCATTTCCACTAAATCATCACAGAAAATCCTTCTCACGATTTCTGTCCCTTTATTCAATTTAGTTTTATGGTTTTATAACATAAATTTATTTTCCCAAATTTTCAACTAATAACATTTATCTTTGATTTTCATTCCAGATTTTACAAATTTCAATTTCCATTCTAAATGGATTTCAAATTTTATCCTTTTAAATTCATTATTAACTATATCTTTTATTTCTCTAAAATTCAATTTATCCATTCATAATTAATTATGGATTTATAATTTATTCAGCAATATTCCAAATTGAATTTTTATTTTAGTTTCCATCTAATAGATCCAAATTTTTATATCCTTTAAAATTCCTTATTTATAAATTTCTTTATTCTTTTGCAAACCCAATTTAATTTCTTTATAATTAAAACTCCAAATTCCTTAAAATTATTATTCTGGATTTACAGTTTATCCAACAACACCACAATACAATTTAAATCCAAATTTATCAATCATAATATAAACAGGTATCATTATCAATTATAAAGATAATTACTATATGTGAGGAATCCTGTTGGATCCCTCCAACCTGTTTTCCCTGCATTCACAAATATTAGCACATCACATATATAAATATCAATCCAGACTGATAACCACAGTTATATGCAATCAATCACACAGATATTTAAATATTACTATTTAAATCAACTAACATTCCAGATGTGAGTGAGATTAACTCACCTGGAGTTTCGGCGAGCGTTCGAAATTTAAATTAAACCGAACGACGTCCGATTTAACTTAAATTTCTACTTGCCTGGAATGATTCCGGATCTGTACCATCGCGTAGTGCTCGACTCTGCGATTCCGGCGCTACCAAGATTGTTGATTTCTGATTACATATGAACAAGTTATTTAAATTACAAGATTTGAATTTAATTTCAAAACTTTTTTTTTTATTACCCACGAATATGCGTCCCGCCCCTCCTTTCCTCTTCACTGTTGCACGCGAGCATCAGGAACCACGAACGAAGAAACAACCCATCACCGTGCTTTAGGGTTTGCAACCGCTCCGCCTACAATCCCCTCGAGCTCGATCAGAACCCACCACGAGGTAGCTCGACTCGGCCTCCATCTTCACCCTCCATGCGCGCGAGCTCGGTGCACTACCAGGCGAGTAAAACGCATACGAACGGCCGACAAACACGGCCCTCTAACCTCCATTCCGCTACCCTAAAATCCATCTCTACCGTTGGATGGGAAGAGATCGAGGCGATCTACAACTTCCCAGTTGGGAGTTTTGGCAAATAATGAGTGGATTGATTGCAAATAGGAGGCAAAGTTAGGTGATTTTCGGCCATGAACGAATGAATGTGGCGGCCCTGATTTCTGGCTAGGGTTTTGAAGATATTTAATATATATAAAAATAGTTTTAATATTATTTTATTAATAAACCTCTCAATTTATAAACGTATGCAAACGAACTCCAATTCTCACATTCCGACAGGCGAATCTAAGGTTTTTCCCGCGTTCCGGACACAATGGAACAAGTTTCGTAAGCTAATTCGATCGTATGCACGAGTTACGGAATTAAACGATCAATTTAAAATTTAACCGATTAAAACGATTTCGATGTGTTTCGAGCTGCCGGGGTCAAACGACAACTCCGATTGCTACGAAAATTGAAATCCGATAATAACTAACTATTACGGATCCAATGAAACTGGTTTCGTCAAATTCCGAGACTGTGCCCCGGAAGGCTATTTTAACTCGTCTATTTAATTAAGCGATTTTCGAAATTATCGAAATCACTCAAAATTTCCACTTTTAAAATTTTATTAACTTAACAATAATTCATATAAAATTTATAAACACGTTAAAAATCATTTTGACTCATTCCGGACTAAAATCTGATTATTTAAAATTTAATAATATTAAATTCATTTTTAAATTATTATAAAATTCCAAATAATGATTTATCAACTTTAAAATTCTTCTAAAATTCCTTCCACACTATTAACACTCAAATAACTCAAGATAAATTTTTAAAACTATTTTATCACTATTTACATCCAATTTCCTAAATTCTCTCGGTCCAATATTTAATTATTACTATTCAATTTCTAATTAAATTTCCTCATTAGAAATTATAACTTGTTATTATAATTTTAAACTAATTCGTTTAGTTTCAAAATAAATCTTAAACCCATAGTAAACATTTAAAATGAATTAAATGTTCACAAATCCCGTGTTAAAAGTTCCGGGATGTTACATTCCTCCCCCCTTATAAAAATTTCGTCCCCGAAATTTGTTAAGGTAGAAAATACTCTCCAACCCATTTACTTGCCCAATTTGCTTAGTTAAAAGCTTATATTCACTTTCCCTAATCCTTTAGCTCAATCCCAAACTCATTTGCTTTACTTATACTCAAAAGCTTTTTGTTTCAACATTTTATTAAAAACAACTTTCCAAGTTGATTATAAATTTTTAAAGTTCCAAAATTTTTCTAACTTCCAAAATTTCCGAAAAATTTTGGCAGAGTCTCCCTTGCACGGAGGGACTTCTGCGATATCGCAGGATACACAAATATATATACATCGGCTCACATGGCCGGAACCCAAAATATATCACAATATATATATCATTTTCCAATTTTATTTGCTTAGGCGTACCTTTTATTAGCATTTTAAAAGCAGGCGGCTAATATTCTAGCATTTACGCGCTCCAACTCTCTCAAATGCCTCCCGCACATGTACTAAACTCAAACAAACTCATCAGTTTCAAGATATGAGCATTTTAACAACAATTCCAATGTAAATGTAAGCCAAACATAACTATTTACATTCCAAACAACATTTTTGCATAATGTCATAAGTAAACCATATTTATTTCAACCAATTCATTTTTATTTAACATATGGTTAACATGTGCTTCACTCACATCCTTCTACACCATTTCAATATCAAGTTGATTCACAAACCAAATTTTTATTTCAAAATTTTGAAGCATTTGCCTTACTAGGGTAACCCATTTTTCATTCATATGCAAAGTCACTTAATAAATTTCCAATCCCTTCCAAACATTTCAAAAACCAATTCAATTTTGCATACAATAAGACCACCCATTCATATTCACTTCAATATCATGAATAAGTGCTTTAATTCATTTATATGCAACATTATTTAATTTGATTTGCAATCAAATTCTTATTTCAAATTTGAAGTACTCACATTTATTTTATGCCTATGTCCATTCATATTCAAAATCACTAAATTTGATTGTATTTATATACAACTCTTAGATTAGATTCCAATTCAGTTCAATTTATTCAAACATCAATTTCAAATGTTTGTTAAACAACTCAAATTCGAATACAAGCCAACTTCATTCCATTCAGGCAAAATAATTATCACTTAAGTTTATAACCATTAAAATCAATTTCCGTTTAGATTTATATTAAGTTTATTCAATTTTGCATGGTTCACAATCCAAATATTTTTATTCCAATGCAATTGTTCGAATAAATTTCTTTACAGTTTTATTTCATTAACCAATTCAGGTTTATATTAATGTCATTCCATCTTGGATTATTTACAACCCATACATTCTCAATTTATCACAATAATTAATTAATATCATTTACTTGCAATTCAATTTTATTATTTAACAAATTTCATTCAACATTACTTAATAAAGCTCATTCTCAACCATTTTTTTTTCTTTCAATTTGCTTAAGTTCTTTAACAATATTTTCATTATTTCCTTATAAATCAAATTTTATTCCATTTGATTCTCATTCAAATCAATCCTAATCCATTTACAAATTTAATGCACTTTGCCCTTTTATTCAATCCATTTTAGATTTATTTTATTAGCAAAGAACCCACTTTAAATTATATCCTTCCGTTGAATTTATTTACAATCTCAACTATTCCAATATAAGCTAAGTCCATTTCCATCCCCACAATAAATATTTGTTACCACAAATTAAATCCCAATCCAAATCAGGATTTTTATTTACTTTCCAAATTTTGATCAATTATCAAAATTCTATTCATTTCAATACAATTTCCATTTAATTGTAATTCAACTTAGCCACTAACCTAATTCATATTAGGATTTTTAATACACTTTCCCAATTCATATTGAACTTATTTACAATACGAACATTTCCAAATGTTCAACAAGAACTGGGTTTTCATTTACCTTTCAACTGTTAACAAGTTTCCAAAAATTTACCCATACATAAGTTCAAGACTTAGGTTTTAACTTAAGAATATTCACTTTTATGTTCCCATTTTGCTTTATTAGACTTTGCATTGCATTTGTGGTCAAATTTTAAATTTGCCACACCCTTCAACCTTTTTCATTAATGAATTTCAATTTCATTTCCATTTACGAGTTTAAGTTGCTTATTTAAGTCCACTTCCATTCTAAAATCACAGGTTCAAATTATAATTTATAACTTAAGAATATGATTTTCTTTATGCAATTATAAGCAATTTACATTTCACCTTTATATCCAATTCAAATTAATTCTAATTCATTTAGATTTACTTAAATTTCAATTTCTCAATTTTAATTTTCCATTTCATTTAGATTTGCTTCAAATTCACAATTTTTAATTCTCCACATATAAGTTCAAAACTTGTTTACTAAGTGAATTTCATTCACTTCTTTATATCCCACTTTACCTTATCTCAATTCACCTTTCATTTGAGATTAGATTTTGAATCCACCCTTCCATTCAACTACTTCCATTTGTGATTATAATCTCACTTTCAATTTTATAAGTTCACCAACTTATTTATTTTAAAAGCTTATATAGCTCCTTTTAATCCATCTACATCTTATAATCACAATTCCAAATTTATATATATGTGTATCACTGAATTCTTAAGGATCCAAATTAATTTAATTCTTTGCAAATTTCAAATTCACAATCTCAAATTATAAGTATAATACTTAATAGCTCATGGGTACCATTCATTTCACAATGACCTACATTTCAATGTCAACTTACGTTTTAATTGAATCCAAATCAATTTAATCCTAAGTCCAATTTATTTAACTTATCCCAAGTTAAATTCAAATTTTTATTCATTTCAATAATTCCATTTACCTCCATTTACCCAAATTAATTTTAATCTCAGGATTAAAATTTTATTTCCTTTCTTACTTAATATCAACTCCAATTCTTTTTAAATTAACTCTATTTACAAGCTATATAGTTGATTCATTTTAACTTTCACATTCTTATTCTAAACAGAATCTCCAGAATTCAATTTACCCGGAGTTATTTCAAAACCATTTTGAAATATATCAATTATATACCTATGTGGTATATCAAATCAAATCTCCAGATTTTCCAAAACAATTTGTTTATACCAAAAACAAATTTCCCCTTTTGAAATGTCCAAACCAACTGTTATACCCAACTAGTCCAAACAATATCATAACCATCCACTTTGGTAGCAATCCATCACTTTAGAAACTCGAAAATGAATTCTAATGATGTGGCCAGCATCATCAGGATTATTTTCCAGCGACTGAAGTGAGTTCAATGCTTCTTACTTTCCCAAATTCATTTCAAAACAGTTTCCATCCAAAAATATTTCCCAAAACAATATTCCATTACTGCCTTCCAAACACTTGGGAAAAATATTATCAAACATTTCCAGGATTTTAAATTTCCAAATCTTTATTTCAATCTATTTAAAAATCTTTTTTTTTTCAAAACTTCCGGGATTTAAATTCTGGTTTAATTTACATTTAGTTATTTTCTTTTGTATAATTTATACTCAAAGAATTTTATTTGGTTATAAACATTTCAATTTTAGATTAAATTTTAGACTCTTATTTGACTTTTAATATTAGCAACCAAACATCCAAATATATATATAATTTTAGAAAATTTTACCTTTTATATCAAAATAAGATTTTGGGTAAAGTTATTTCATTTACCCATTTTTAAAAACAATACTATGTCGGTTTATCTTGTTTAAGAGTTTAGAAACCCCTATCGATACAGTTGTACTTCCCGCACCGACCAGAATTCATAAACACTCAACCGATAAGTCAACACAGTATAAAAACAATTTTATAAACACTAACAAGTACGCTCTCATATCTATAAATACGCTCAGCTCATTATAGAGTACTATTGACTCTATTAGATGAGTAATTATCCCACCAAAGCCTAGGTTGTCTCCAACCTAAGCTCTGATACCAAGTGTGACAGCCCGCAAATCCGTACCCCTTAAATAAACACTATTCTATACAAATTGACTTAAGTTGCACAGAAATACGAACCGTTTGGGTTAAAAAAGAAGAGATAGAAGAAGAAGAAAACTAAAACAATATCAGAATCTCACAGTCGCAGCGGAATAAAATATAATAGTAACTATAGATCTTTCACGGAAATGAAATTCTATAACTGTTTTATATACAATACATCATCAGAGTATCTCATACATCAAACAATACCAATTAGACATACCATACAACATAGCAGCGGATATAGATATACAAATACAAATAGTACGTCTCGAGCTCCAGCTCCTCTCCTGCTCCATAGCAACCTATCCTGAACATATAATACTCGGTCTGACCCGAGCATTATAACGAAATAACACCCGAGTCAGTCTGGAATACCAGCTGATAATAAAGCATCCAAACTGATTATTAAAGTTTCAAAAATCCTTTTGAAAACAAAAGCATCTCGTAAGACCACGCCACAAATAAACATGTCGGGTTTTTACCTTACGATAGCTAAAACACTTTCTATCAAATCCTTTGATATTATAATAGTGTCTATTCACAAGTACTTATAAAATAGCCGAAATTGTTACATCTATTAAATTCCAGCTACTAGCCACAAAGTGGGTAATACAAACAAAACTCGTACACGGCTCGTAGGAAAAATGGATTTCCAACAATGACTAGGCACTGGGGTACCACCTGTCACGGTACGTGGCCTAGATCACAGTACCGAGGAGCCACCCTAACTCCCCTGCAACACAAGGCCGGACCCATCCCTTACTGGACAGTTCCGAATAAGATCACCCCGCGGTTGGGATCAGCAACCGCCACACAGCCGAAATATATATATAGGGACATCTAGACAGGGATGACCTTACTCTCAAGTGGGGGCTACCCACGAAGCCTTGCTGCATATCCCCTGATTTTCAGTCATCCCGGTTGATGAGGTTCGAGGCTAAACGATACCTTCATAGCACATATCCCTTAGAATGCCCATCGTCCGCTGACGATGTCACGAAGCATTCGTCCAAACAAGTTCGTCCCGGGTTCAAACGGAACCGAAGGCACTATTCCTACTACATCCATTTTGGAATTATCCTCAGGATTAGTAGCGACTAGCCCTTGCACTTCACTGCTCCATCTTCGACTCCGAAAACGTTTTATCGCACGAAAACGTACAAACCGGATCGAAGTGGTATTCGAGAAATAAATCTCGATCCCGGTCTCTTCGAAACGATCAACGCATTGTCCAATATTGATAGTCGGTGATTTAACTATCAATTAACATTTATGATCATCCATAAGCGTCCATCACATAATAAATAATTCCCACATTATTTACTTGCCTCAAATATCTTTAAAAGATGTATTACCAAATTTTCAAAACTCATTTGAAAACACTTTCCAAAGCTCTTCCTTTACAAGGTAAATCCTTTACCATATATTCCTAATGGAAAATACCAAGTTCAAACAGTTTAGATTTAAAAATAGTTAAAAACATTTTATTTTAAAAAATACTTTAAAATAGGTAAATTTACTACTAATTATATACTCAAAATATAATTTCAAAATATTTAAAAAGAAAACTATTTTATAAGATATGACTTGATTTTAAAGAAGGTTTTAGTTAAAATAAATTTATAAATAAAGTTTGAAAAAGAGTTATACAAATTTCACTAACTTGGGTCAAAACTAGTCTTTTAAAACAAATCCATTTGTAAAGATAATTATTAAGGCATTTATAAAATTACTATTGCTAATTTATAAATAATTACTTTAAAACAATAATTTTCAAAACATTTTTTTTTTAAACTAGTTTAAGATTTTAAAACTTTCTTTTTTATAAAATCAATTTAAAACTCGAACTTGGTTTTTCCCAAGGAAATCCCATTTCCACTAAATCATCACAGAAAATCCTTCTCACGATTTCTGTCCCTTTATTCAATTTAGTTTTATGGTTTTATAACATAAATTTATTTTCCCAAATTTTCAACTAATAACATTTATCTTTGATTTTCATTCCAGATTTTACAAATTTCAATTTCCATTCTAAATGGATTTCAAATTTTATCCTTTTAAATTCATTATTAACTATATCTTTTATTTCTCTAAAATTCAATTTATCCATTCATAATTAATTATGGATTTATAATTTATTCAGCAATATTCCAAATTGAATTTTTATTTTAGTTTCCATCTAATAGATCCAAATTTTTATATCCTTTAAAATTCCTTATTTATAAATTTCTTTATTCTTTTGCAAACCCAATTTAATTTCTTTATAATTAAAACTCCAAATTCCTTAAAATTATTATTCTGGATTTACAGTTTATCCAACAACACCACAATACAATTTAAATCCAAATTTATCAATCATAATATAAACAGGTATCATTATCAATTATAAAGATAATTACTATATGTGAGGAATCCTGTTGGATCCCTCCAACCTGTTTTCCCTGCATTCACAAATATTAGCACATCACATATATAAATATCAATCCAGACTGATAACCACAGTTATATGCAATCAATCACACAGATATTTAAATATTACTATTTAAATCAACTAACATTCCAGATGTGAGTGAGATTAACTCACCTTGAGTTTCGGCGAGCGTTCGAAATTTAAATTAAACCGAACGACGTCCGATTTAACTTAAATTTCTACTTGCCCGGAATGATTCCGGATCTATACCATCGCGTAGTGCTCGACTCTGCGATTCCGGCGCTACCAAGATTGTTGATTTCTGATTACATATGAACAAGTTATTTAAATTACAAGATTTGAATTTAATTTCAAAACTTTTTTTTTTTTTTTATTACCCACGAATATGCGGCCCGCCCCTCCTTTCCTCTTCACTGTTGCACGCGAGCATCAGGAACCACGAACGAAGAAACAACCCATCACCGTGCTTTAGGGTTTGCAACCGCTCCGCCTACAATCCCCTCGAGCTCAATCAGAACCCACCACGAGGTAGCTCGACTCGGCCTCCATCTTCACCTTCCATGCGCGCGAGCTCGGTGCACTACCAGGCGAGTAAAACGCATACGAATGGCCGACAAACACGGCCCTCTAACCTCCATTCCGCTACCCTAAAATCCATCTCTACCGTTGGATGGGAAGAGATCGAGGTGATCTACAACTTCCCAGTTGGGAGTTTTGGCAAATAATGAGTGGATTGATTGCAAATAGGAGGCAAAGTTAGGTGATTTTCGGCCATGAACGAATGAATGTGGCGGCCCTGATTTCAGGCTAGGGTTTTGAAGATATTTAATATATATAAAAATAGTTTTAATATTATTTTATTAATAAACCTCTCAATTTATAAACGTATGCAAACGAACTCCAATTCTCACATTCCGACAGGCGAATCTAAGGTTTTTCCCGCGTTCCGGACACAATGGAACAGGTTTCGTAAGCTAATTCGATCGTATGCACGAGTTACGGAATTAAACGATCAATTTAAAATTTAACCGATTAAAACGATTTCGATGTGTTTCGAGCTGCCGGGGTCAAATGACAACTCCGATTGCTACGAAAATTGAAATCCGATAATAACTAACTATTACGGATCCAATGAAACTGGTTTCGTCGAATTCCGAGACTGTGCCCCAGAAGGCTATTTTAACTCGTCTATTTAATTAAGCGATTTTCGAAATTATCGAAATCACTCAATATTTCCACTTTTAAAATTTTATTAACTTAACAATAATTCATATAAAATTTATAAACACGTTAAAAATCATTTTGACTCATTCCGGACTAAAATCTGATTATTTACAATTTTAATAATATTAAATTCATTTTTAAATTATTATAAAATTCCAAATAATGATTTATCAACTTTAAAATTCTTCTAAAATTCCTTCCACACTATTAACACTCAAATAACTCAAGATAAATTTTTAAAACTATTTTATCACTATTTACATCCAATTTCCTAAATTCTCTCGGTCCAATATTTAATTATTACTATTCAATTTCTAATTAAATTTCCACATTAGAAATTATAACTTGTTATTATAATTTTAAACTAATTCGTTTAGTTTCAAAATAAATCTTAAACCCATAGTAAACATTTAAAATGAATTAAATGTTCACAAATCCCGTGTTAAAAGTTCCGGGATGTTACATTCGCTGAGTACAGCTGATAATTATTTTGATTTAGAAATCAAAATATGAAATTGAAATAAATTTCATTTGTTGTTTACATAGCTGTGTTTATTTTGTTTCCTTAAAAAAAAAAAAAATTCGTATCCGATTTGAGGATTCGAAGCGATTGCAGCTATGTGGTTTTGTTGAAATTTTTACCGGTTTCCTTTGATACTAATCACATGCTGATTAGATTTTTGCTGTTTTAAAATTATCTTCATTGAAGATATAATTGAATGATTTCTTTGTTCATTTTGTAGTATACGTGAAAATTCAAGTTGTACGTTACTGCATTAATTTTACGTTGAACCGATGCTTGGTTATGAAACGTATTTTGTTGTCGTTATTCTTATAACGGGATTTTTACACCAATGCTATATTTGAAGCAAGGTGTTTTGTTGACATTTTTAATGAATGAAAATTCACTGGTATTATATTTTGATGTGAATTATTTTGATGAGATTTTGACGTTTAAAATTTCTGTCGCTTTGACTTCAGAACCGTCAAATTTTAAAGTGGATTTTCAAGCGGTTATCCCGCAATGCTGATTTTGAGATCCGTTTTTACGGTGTTTTGAGAAGAACCATTTTCTTGTTGAAATTGCTACTTATGTTGCTGATTTAATCACGTGATTATAAAAAGCGTTTTAAAATAAAAATTGTTTTCGAAATTTTTCAGTTTACGTTTTCAAAAGAATGAGAAAGAGATTTAAATGATTCAGCAAAATCGAGGACTATGAACCCTTTCTTTTACAGATTCACTTAATTCCGGACTTATTCATTTGAGAATGTAGATTAATACTTATATGAAATAAATGAAATTGTTTTCAGAAGTTTTGCATTTTGCGCTTTCAAAAGAATGAGGAAGAGATTTAAACGTTTTAGCAAAATCGAGGACTATGATCCCTTTCTTTTACTGATTCGCTTAATTCCGGACTTGTCTGTTTGAGAATGTGAAATGTTATTTTTGAATACACAATTTTGCACTTTCAAGGAAACGATGAAGAGAATCAAACGATTTAGTAAAACTCGTGGTATGGGACATGAGCGTTTGCTATTTCGGTTAATTCCGGACTCGTTAATTGAAACATTTGATGTTTGATGATTTTGATGATTTTACACGTTCAAGGAAACGATGAAGAGAATCAAACGATTTAGTAAAACACGTGGTATGGGACCTGTGCGTTTGCTTTTTCAGTTAATTCCGGACTCGTTAATTGAATATCTGATGATTTTATTTGGGCTTTCGAGCCACTCTGCTGGACCTCCGGGTCATTTGTTGGGCTTTCGGGCCACTCTGCTGGACCTCCGGGTCATTTGTTGGGCTTTCGGGCCACTCCGCTGGACCTTCGGGTCAAATACCAGCACTAGACCTTCGGGTCACTCTGCGGACCTTCGGGTCAATCTGATGGGCGCCAAAAATTATGTTGAGTACTTGGTAAGCTTCGGCCACTCTGAGATGCACGTGCGGCGTAGCTAAAACTCGCCATCTGATGGGATCGATCCAACCTTTTATGTTGATTTTCTAGAGTATCTTTATTAATTTCTAGATATTTGTTGAATCTAATTATCTGCAGGTAATTAGATATTTGTTGAGATGAGTTCTGATTATCGTTTTTGATAATCGGATATTTGTTGATTTTGATTATCGTTTTGATAATCAAATATTTGTTGTTTCTGATTATCGCTTGTGATAATTAGATATTTGAAATTTGATTATCGCCTGAGATAATCAAATAATTGTTGATTTGAAATTTGATTATCGCCTGAGATAATCAAATATTTGTTGATTTGAAATTTGATTATCGCCTGAGATAATCAAATAATTGTTGATTTGAAATTTGATTATCGCCTGAGATAATCAAATAATTGTTGATTTGAAATTTGATTATCGCCTGAGATAATCAAATATTTGTTGATTTGAAATTTGATTATCGCCTGAGATAATCAAATATTTGTTGATTTGAAATTTGATTATCGCCTGAGATAATCAAATATTTGTTGATTTGAAATTTGATTATCGCCTGAGATAATCAAATAATTGTTGATTTGAAATTTGATTATCGCCTGAGATAATCAAATATTTGTTGATTTGAAATTTGATTATCGCCTGAGATAATCAAATATTTGTTGATTTGAAATTTGATTATCGCCTGAGATAATCAAATATTTGTTGATTTGAAATTTGATTATCGCCTGAGATAATCAAATAATTGTTGATTTGAAATTTGATCATCGCCTGAGATAATCAAATATTTGTTGATTTGATAATTCTGATTATCGTTTTTGATAATTTGATCTTTGTTGTTTTCTGATTACCGTTTTGGTAATTAGTTAATTGCAGTTTTGTGAATTGTGATTTGTTTTTTATAATTATCTTTGTTGATAATTAGATTTTGCTGCCTTCTAATTATCGTATCGATAATTAGATATTGCTGTTTTGTGATTTCTGTATTCTAATTATCTTATTGATAATTGAATATTGCTGATAATTGCATTTATCCAGTTTAGTTGTTTTCTGATTATCTATTTGATAGTTAGATTTTGTTGAGAATTTGAATTTCTTTTATGAAATTAAAAGAGTTCTTTGACATTTGTATTCCTGACCTTTATTTTTCTAGCTTAACCAGTTTATGTTAGAAAAATAATTATCATTGACAACCTTAATTATGAAAATTGCGGGACGCAATTTTTATAAGGAGGGGAGTCTGTAACAACCCGGGGTTTTGCCTAATTTATCTTCATCATTAAGCGATTAATTTGCTAGCTAATTGCTGTTCGAAGTTTTTAAAACCCGGTTTAAATTCCTTTTAGAAATTTGTTGAAATGGTTGTGGGCTTTAAAATTTATATTGGCCTACATTTTCATTCGTTTGGGTGCCGTGATATTTATCAATATCGTTCCTCTTTGTTCATTCACAAACCCGTTCGTCCATTTTCATTTTTGAAACCCTAAAATAAGCCAACGAAGAAAATAAATGGCGGCCTCAAATTCACTCATTCGTTTTCCCCCTTCAATTCCAATCGTCCTAAACCCTATAGCCCGTTTTCTTTTCTCTGGCTTGTGAAAAAATGGCGGCTTCGATTCTTTGATTGTTCCTCTTCGTCCAAATTAGGGCTTTCGTGAAATAGCGAAGACGTCGAAGTGGAATGCTCATTCGAGTTCAATTTTCTGGCGCTATAGATCGATCGTCTCTTCAGGTGTTTGCGGCCACTTGATTTAGCTCGCCGTTGCTTCGATTCAGGTAAGTAAAGTTATTTACTCACATCTAGTTCAGACTCGGGTTCGTAGAGTTTTAAATGCTGTGATTTTTGTTCGTATAATATTTGGTTTAAATCATCTTGCTGATTTTTGGTGACTTCGGTCATTTGATTTTGGGTTTAGACATTGATGATTTTTGGCTTCAACTTGAATATGTTTTGACTTTGGTGAAGTGGTTCTCGTTTCTGTATATTTGTTGTTTCTTTGACCTGTGCATTCCATTCTCATGAGTTCTTATCTGTAGTATATCCTGATGCTCTTGAACTAGTCTGCAATGTTATGTTTGATTTTGATGGTTGTTGCTGTGTTTCATCATGGTTTGCATTTTGATGCTCTTTGAGTTGCAGTGCTTCATTTCTGGTGACATGTGCATTTGTCTTTGCACTTGCATACTGTTGCCTGTTGCAGTTTGGTTACTTGTGTACATACTTTGTCGAATTCATTCGAGTAGTTTGGTTGTTTGAGTTTTCACTACTACCATGTGTCAATATATATTGTTCTGAGTCCATATGCATCATTAATCTGGTTGGTCTGCAGTTCCTTGTGCCACCTCTGTTCACTTGAGTTGCTGCAATGTGCATATAGGGTTATTTATAACCATTTCATTTTGAGGCCGTGTCATTGATGTTGGTTTGCATTATTCATTCCTTAGTAGCATTTGGATTCGACAATCTTGTTAAGTTCACTTGAAATCCCTATATGCATGTCATATGGGTTTGCTTTGTAGTACACGTAATGCATGGTCCTGACATTTTTAAATTGTAAAGTGTAAAAATGTGTGTAGCTTGTTCTCCCTAGCATCAAGTCCTACATACCATAACTCATGTACATTTGTTCTTGCTTCTTTTTGGAAGTTTCAGTTTCATGTAGTGTTACTGTGCCTCGAACTGTTGCCATCATGTTCATATGTATTTCTAATTAAGTTGCAATCTCAGTTTCATGTAGTGTTACTGTGCCTTGAACTGTTGCCATCAAGTTCATATGCATTTACTTTGTGCATTAGTTTGCATCTGTTGTATCCAATGTTTGTTGCATATATCACTTGTTTGACCCTTGCCTATGTTCCCTGATACATATGCGAACTGGCTGTGTCACTTGCTTAGCTGTAGCTGCAGTCCATTTTGGTTTTTCTGTGACTTCTTTGATGTATTTCATGTGTAGTGGCGAGGCAGTACACGCGTGCGTGTACTGCAGCCCTACCAGAATTGATGTTTTAAGTGATATTTCAATTGTTTAAATTTGATTCAGTTTGATTTGATCATTTTGTTGTCTAATTATCTATTGATAATTAGATTACGACTTTCTAATTATTTATTTTAATAATTAGATTTTGTTGTTAATTGCCGTTTAGGCAATTCTGATGTTTTCTAAATTATCTTCATCGATATTCTTTTCTTTTATCTTTGTTGATGATTTAAATCTGCTGATTGTTGTTTAACACTATTACGTGTTATATTCACTGTTATCCGATTTCTTTTTAAAAGGGTCGGATAGACGAGATTTATTATGACTGTCATTTATTCATTACTTAATTATTATTGCTTCTGTGCACTAATAACTGAGTTTGAATTAGACTGACCCGTGTATTATTTTCTTTTGAATATAATACTCGGGTCAGACCGAGTATTTGCAGGTTGTTGATATTTTACTTTGGGTTGCTGTTTGAGCTTGAAGACTTTTCACATCTTTTGGAGTTGTCGTGTCATAGTATAGGTTGATATGTATTCATGTATATTAGTTGATAATGTACTTGTATATATAACTTCCAGAGTCGACTGTTGTAGTTGTATCATATGTATTGTGTCAAAAGTATTGTAACTGACATCAGTTATTATATATATATGAGACTTTTCTGTTTAATCTATGTTCCGCATTTATATTATCTGTGTTATTATTATATATTTTGTCCTAAACTATTATGAACCATCGTAGTTCGTTTTATACTGGAATTGGGTATGTCGATGGGAGTAAATAAATAAGAGGTGAAAATTTAAAATATATACCACTCCTATCGAAATAACCAATACTAGTGTAAGGCCTAACTACGGATGGCCGCTCCTATCCAGCCTTATTCTTCGCGATAACAGACAGTATTTCCTTTAATACTCTTTGTTATTGTGAGCATAGAGGTGGGGCATCACAACTAGGCAATGCTAGGGTAGATATACCAATTATGCATCCGGGCTGATGGAAACGCGTAGCAGCTACTACCGCCCTCCTCGAACAACACCCCCAAAATCAAAATCAAAGTGGCCACCGAATCAATCCAAAAGTCATAGTATAATATCGAAGGAGTGCGTTCGATCAGAGGAATGACCTCATTGGCCCGAGAATCGCTCCTGTTTTAGCCACCTTTTGCCAACTCACGGGAGTCAGGTCCACGTATTTACCTCAAAGGAAAACGCCGCCGCCATCCTACTACATTCTGGAATCTCCACCGCGTACACGGTTGTTAAAGTGGTTTTTGGACGTGTATGATTTCTTCGTGAAGTTCCTTGAAGCGTTCTTTGTGTCTCAAAAGCTTTAAGTGTTGAAGTAGTGCGGAATGCCGCAGAGTAACCTCACTTGAAATTAATGAGCCCAAAAGTCCTTTGAATGTTGGAGGTGGCCATGTATTTATAGGAGTTTTCAGCCCTGAGTCGTGAGTCGTGTTCGACTCATACTTGACTCGTGGTCGAGTCAAATTAGGTCGTGGCCGACTCATCGAACCAAGCCCTTGGTTTCTCCATGGCCCATTCCTTTGCTGGATTTTAAGCCAAGTCCTGAGTCGCTTACGAGTCAATCCTCATTGGCATAAGCACTGTGGCCACGGACTACGACTCAATGGCTTTAAGTCGTGGACGAGTCATTCTGAGTCATGAGTCGTTAAGTCGTTAACGACTTATCAGGTAGCGGTATATAGGTGAAGCGACTTAGGGACTTATCTTCTTAGGTCGTCAATCCTCTTGAGTCATTTCTTATGATGAGTCGTGGACTTGTTGAGTCGCTGAGGCGATAGTCTTGATGGGTCGGTAATGCACTGAGTCGGCCTGCCTTGTGAACCGTTAACCCCTTGAGTCGTCCTATCCCTCTAAGTTGCCTTGAGCCTTAACTCGTCAGCTAACTGAGTCGCTACCAGTTGAGTCGGTACCTTCCTAAAGTAGATGAGTCGGTCCAGTCCTTAAGTAGATGAGTCGGTCCAGTCCTTAAGTAGATGAGTCGGTCCAGTCCTTAAGTAGATGAGTCGGTCCCTTCCTTGAGTCGTAGCTCCAATGAGTCGTTAAGTGAAACGAGGTTAACACTTGCCCCTCGAAGTACACGCCTAAGTCGTAGGTCGTGTGCTTCGACTCACCTTGCCTCGTATGCCGATTCAACTTTCACTGCTCAAAGCTATAAAAGACTTGATTCGTCACTCTTACTTCCTTCTTCTCATTACCTATCTCCTAAGTCGTATCTGCCATTAACACTTCTCCGAACTTTCGAAGGCGCTTTCGAGTTAATCAGTCGACGATTTATCCTTGCTATTACATTGTGTAAGTGAATTCAATATTTATCCACTCATGTTTGCCGCTAAATCGTGAATCCCCATCCTCTGATTCTAATCCAACTTCATACGTCGCGTTGCCTTCTCGAGCCAAGTTGCGATTGATTTCCAATCGTCATTAGCTATGTTGTTGCGGCTTACGAGAGCTCAGCTACGTGTTGGATGTACGATGGACCTGAGATGATTCGAATCCGTCTTGGGCGATTTGTTGGTGCAGAGAAATAATAGATTTTACTGAGAAAGTGGTGGATTTTGTTGTATAGATGATAACGGGTTTAGGGTTAGATGGCTAATGGGTTAGGAGTAGGAAGGCATATTGGCCGAAGAGGGTGGAACGTTGCTTCGGATGCGACTCGGCAATTTTGGACGACCCAATAACCTTCACGACTTAACTCTGGACCGACTTGCCAATTCTTGCGACACAAGTCTTGAGTCGGGGCCGAGATAAGACTTGGAGAATTTCACATTGCTTTGAACTCAAATCTTTTCCCCCTTCTTTGCCTCACGACTTAAACACTGCCGATTCAAAGTGTGGACAACTTAAAGCATAAACGACCTAAGCCGCTTCATAACTTTTAAACCGTGGGCGAGTTAACACACTGAACTGTTTTGAGGCATAATTCTGACTCGATCTTTGACTTGAATTGCGGAAATAAACTGCCTGAATATTGAATTGTTTGGACTTTAACCTGCTAAACTTTGGTGCATATTTTAGTCCTACAGATTGCTTCAATTTGCAAGTATACAACCTGCTTAATACAATAATCAAAGAAAATCGAGATGAATATACTGCCATTAATTGCCCACATCCAATGACAGATTAGTCAATAGAAGATAATTAACTTAAATAGATTGCGTGAATGAAGTGCTTTAAATCAACGAATCCAAGTAGAGTGCTAAAGCAATATTGAAATAGTCAACTGAAATTGACCGGTTTGCACTAACACCATACCTGAATTTTTAAATTAACAAGTCCTGAAATTTGGTAATCAATCAATTGCCAACTAGCTTAACTTCAGTTATATTTACTTGTTTACTTTCATTAGTTCTGCACAACACTTCACACTTTTAGGAAACGTGCACCTTCACATTTGAACATCCAGTTGCTTATGTAGAATGACTTCTCAACAAGAAGAATCGATGGGCCAGGCTGAAGATGTCTTCCCAATAGCTAATCCATTAGATAACCCTCCGGAGAGAACTCCCACTACTCTGAATCAGCGGGTGTTCAACCAACTACGCATCCAGTTTGGTATTGCTGAAGCTGATGCCTTACTCCCGGGGCCAAATGATACTGCAGATAGGCCCCCTCTTGGCTTTATCGCAGTCAATCGCCAAATGTGCTTGAGAGGTGCCATCCCACCTTTCAATGACTTTCTTCAGCAGTTCCTGCTTCGATTATCTATCTCTCCATTCCAATTGCACCCCAACGGCCATGCCATTCTGATGGGGTTATGTGTGCTATTCAGGAGAGTTTTGGACCGATTACCGAGCTTTGGGGAAATCTGCTACTTCTGCTCATTCACAAAAATTAAAGATCATCCCTCTATCGTAGTTATAAGGAGTGCTCGAAACCGCAAACTCATCACTGATCTTTCTGAAAGCGTTCATGGATTTCTAAATCAGTTTTTCTTTGTTCGCTGCCCTCCAGGGTTTTATGCCATCTGGAGAGTAGGAAGTAAGATTTCCTGTTTTTATTTCTCCATTCTTGAGCTTTTCGAGATCTGAGTTGCTAAATGCTAACTTCGCTTTTTTCCTGTTTTAGCACTTCCTCCTCCCTCTAGAGATTCATGCTATAAGCAAATTTTTGAAAGACTGAATGCCGTGGCGGCAGAAGAGAGGAGTATAAAGTTTTTGTTAAATGATGAATTTTTACATCAATATGGGCTTCTTCATTCCTCTCGCTTCACTCAGCCTCATAAAGTTCCAACTGAAGTTCCCGATTCTCCGATGAAAACTCCTGATGCCCCGGTGTCTACTAAAGAGCACATGCGGGGAGAAACTTCTATAGAAACTTCACTAGTAAAATGTTCTACTCCAAGGGATGATGCGGAGCCGTCCGAAAAGCCTGCACTTGCCCCCATAACTGAAGAAGAGGAGCCCCTTCCTCATACTGATGAGAACGTTGATCTTGGAGTTGATATTTTTGGGAGTTTAAGTGACATAATGATCACTTCTCAAGAACTTTTTAGGGATGATCCTGCCGTTGCCAAAGTCACATCTCCAACGATTGAAGCAACTTCTACTCTCAAGCACACTTCCACAGCCCCAGAAGTGCAATTGCCCGCAATAACTACCACTACCCCTCAGTCGATGACTGGTTTGTAGTTTAGTTTGCCGCGCGTAGTTTTACACGTCACACGCACTTAGGATGCACTTGACTTTCTTATACCTGGAAGATTCTCAAACCTCGTTTTTTCTTTAATTTCAGGTTCTCCAATGGGGAGAAGCGGCTCTTACTATGATGACTTTAAACAATATGGGAGACGCAGCCAATTCGACTATAGACGTCATCTCCCCCCTCGAAGAGAAACCGATGAAGAGAGGGCCATCAGAAAAGTGAACGAGAGACGGGCATATGAAGAACGTCACCGAAGAGAACAAGAAAGACATGACCCTCCTCACAGAGATGATGATGTCCAAAAACGAAAGACTCACGATGAGAGAGGGAAAGGTCACATGGCTAAACTTACTGAAGAAACAATGCCGACGGTCTCTGAAAATGTCCCTGCTCAATCTCCTGCCCCCGTTCGTTCCGACATTCAAACAATCATCAACCGGCCCGCATACCAAGTTGGGCAAGGTCCTCCCACTCTTCAAAGTCGATTCCCTCAGTGGTGCCTGAAAGGGGTTCGATTTGATCTCGACTTGGTTACTCTCGACAAATCGGCTATGCTGCGAAATCTTGATACTGTCCGGACCGATATTGAAAGAATGTCGAACTGGCAGAAACTTGTCGACGAGCTTCAGAGGGTTAACCGAGCCAATCTCGAGGCCATGCTCACAATGGAGAACGATAAGACTGAGTGGCAGAAGACTCTCGAGCAGCATGACGCCGAAATGAGAAGTATTGCTTCCTATAATGAAAAACTGGAAGCGGAAGTAGAAAAGCTTAAGGGAGAATTAGCTACTTCATTTACTTCCTATTCTCAAAAGGAGAGCATGCTTCAGCAACAAGTACGAGATGCGCATGCCAGTCAAAGGGCAGTCGAAGATAAGCTTGGATACAAAGAGAAGGTCATAGAAGAGTATCGCGCTGAAGCTTTACAGCTGCGAGAACAGACTGGCTCTCAAAGCTTGGAGATAGAGTTGTTAAAAACTCGACTTGCTATGGCCAAAAAGGAGCGTGACAAGGCTGTTGCTGGTAAACTCGCGGCCGAAGAGGCCCATCAAGCAACCAAAGCTGATATTGGCTCCACATTATTTGATTTTTATCTTCAATGTATCTTGGGGCGCGGCAGCCTTTCATTTCTGGGTCCCAAATATGAAATTACATTGGCTGAAGTATGGGAGGCTGCCGTAGATATGTTTGGAGGCGCTGGTTACTCCGAGGACCATCTTGAAGAATATTATTTTGATGAGGCAACTCGGGAAGCACTAGCTAGGGGAAAAGAGCAGCTTGCTAAGTTTCGAGCTGAAACGACAGGGGAGGGGTGCTCAGAGAAGGAAGCTCTTGTAAATGCCCATGTTCCTCCTTCGGTTTCAGCTGATGTTGATATAGCTAGCCCTAGCTCATCTTCTCTTCCTCAAGATAAAACTGATCTCGGAGTTATAACTCCCCATGTTGTAGAGGAGCCTCAGGAGAGCACCGAAGCCCAGGATTATGAGATTGAAATGATAAAGACAACTGCCGCAGGTAACTCTATTGCTGAACTAGCTCAAACTGATTGCTTGCTCACTTCCCACGACTTTGATGAATTTTTTGACTATCTCTTGAATCTCAATGAGCCATTGCCTCCTCTCTTTACGAGAAATACTAATTTTAACTTCTCTTCTTCCGCAGAGAAAGAAGCAAGTGCGACGGAGACTTCTCCTCCTCCAGTAATCGTTCCTCCACCTCCTCAAGTTACCTCTCCTCCGCAGCTGGGATCACAAGAAGAAATAATAGGTGCTCTCCAAGATTTGGATGACCCAGCTGCTTCACAAGATCAGAAAGAGGAAGGACCTGAGGCTGGTGAGAGATCTCCGGAGCGGACTCCTTCAGTTGATATAAAGCTCGCCGCACTTGTTACTCCGGGAAACGAATCTTCCTCAAAAAAGAAAGGGAAGCGCGGAGTTTCAAAGAAGAAAAAGAAGAGTGCCGCCGCTACCGAGGAGGAAACAAATGTTGACCCGGTTATCCCTCTTTCTCCCCCTTCTCCTACCCTTGCCAACCGACCTAAAAAGCTGACTATCAGGTCGAGCGAATCTTCCAAAGGCGGTAAGAAGAAGTGAAGAATCGGGCTTCGGACCTTTTTTGATTTCCTTTTTATGTAATGGTCGGCTATTGTGCAGGCACCGGCCTCTGCTTCTCTATTTTGATATCTGTACCTGTACAAAATTTTACCGATATTGAATAAAATGACTCTTTTGAACAAACTGCTGTCTGTATTTTAAGAATGCTATCATTTCTTTCATTTTTGTACAAGTTTTTTTTTTTATATATATATGGTATTGCGATGCAGTTGTGGTATGTTTGTTTGAGCATTGCTTTTATTGCTACAATCATATTATATTGCCCCCATACCACAGCATATTGCAATTCTTTTGAAGTACAATTTCTTCTGCTTTGAGGAGACTTGTACTTTTATTTCAGGGAATAACTTTAAAAATTTTAGCACTTCAAGCTTCAGAGATAATCACTTTTATTTTGAACATTGTGGAATCTCCTAAGCGGTGAAGCGAGTCTCTAAAGAAGGCTTTCCTCTGATAATTCTATTTTGAGAAATGCGCCTCGTTAGAGATCTTTTCATATTTAACCCTTTCGAAGTCTGCACTTCATATCGTGGTGAAATATGCGCCTCCAAAGAGGTCTTTACTTTGTTTTTTGTTTTACATTTCAACTTTGGTGAAGTGAAATTTCGAAAAGCGGTTGTTACACTTCAACTCCTGGTAAAATGGGCCTCCGAAGAGGCTTTTCACGTTTCAACACTTGGAAGTTTTATTCCAATCTCGGTGAAACGCGTGCCTCCGAAGAGGGCTTTGGACTCTAGGGAGTAGCATTGAACTCTGAGGAGTGGCACTTGACTCTGAAGAGAAGCATTTGGTCTCCGAAGAGCAGCATTTAGTCTCCGAAGAGAAGCATCTAGTCTCCGAAGAGAGGCATCTAGTCTCCGAAGAGACGCATTTAGTCTCCGAAGAGAAGCATTTAGTCTCCGAAGAGAAGCATTTAGTCTCCGAAGAGAAGCATTTAGTCTCCGAAGAGAAGCATTTAGTCTCCGAAGAGAAGCATTTAGTCTCCGAAGAGAAGCATTTGGTCTCCGAAGAGAAGCATTTGTGTCCTTCTACCATATGCTTCTTTGTGATTCCTTGTTATCACTTCGGGTATATGCCCCTTTCTTTTGCAGGCTATTCCTTTTTGCTCAAAGAGAGTGCTATATTGCCGAGTGAAACCACGGGGCAGACGCAAGAGTCTGGAACTTTGTTGTTCAGAAAATGCCCGTTTTAGTGGAATCCTCAATTGTTTGCAAATAGCACTTCTTTGAGTTCGGAACTTTTGCAACTTGTGATTTGCTTATGTCGTGGTTCATGAGAATCGCTTGGCCTTATGATATGCTGAATGGACAGGCTTTACTTTGATTGCCTGCAAATTTAAATCGACATTTTAATAATACATTCAGAGTATCTTACATATCGAAATAAAATGAGCAATAGTAAAGAACACAAAGTTTATAGTTCTGAAATTCGAATCAGTTTTACAATGGTTCACAGCGCAAGAATTATACATCCATCATCATTTTACAAGTTCAAACAATGAAATTAAGCAAGGTACGGATGCAAATAAATGCTGTTCTAAGATCACGGAGGATTCATTGTTTTTGATCCATATGTCAATTTATGACAAGTTTCTCAGACTCCTGCTCTGCAGTTTTGTCGTGTGAGCCGGATTGATTAGCAGGATGTTGCATCCCCTGAGCGGATGAGGTTGGGTTAGTTCTGTCTTTCTTCACATATTGTTGCAGTTTATTCTGTTTTAGCAACTCTTCAATCACATTTTTTAATTGGCGGCACTGGTCAGTGTCGTGACCGGGCTGATTGTGGAATCGACAGAATTTTCCGTTAGCTTGTGCACCTCTACTCATCTCAGGTGGATTGGGATACTTGATGACATCCTTCGTTGCCAGGTAAATCCTTTCCGGTGTATCAGTAAGGGGGGTAAAACTTGAAGGGTCAAAGCGGCGAGGTTTCTTCTCATTTCCCTGCTTCTTTCCTCTGTCGTTTTCCCTTTTCTGGCTTCCGGACCCTCTGTTAGGAGCATCATTGTTATCTTTGACTTCAGCTGTAATTATCTTAGATGGCCCTGAGAGGATCTCTAGCCGCATGAATTCGTCGGCCTTTTTATAGAACTTCTCAAGTGAATTAGGTTCTTTCATTTTCAGCCATCTTCCAAACTCGCTTGATCTGTTGATGGCTCGCATTAAGTATGTTAAGATCATTCGGGGCTCTGCGTTATCTACCTCAGCCAGAGCTATGTTGAAACGGTTCAAAAAAGACTTGATGGATTCTCCGGGTGCTTGTTCAAGGCCGGACAGTGACATTATATCTTTCGCCCTTGATGCATACAACCTGAATTGTTCTTTAAATTTTCCGGTTAAATCGGAGAATTGATCTATGGATCGAACCGGTAGCTTGGTGAACCAAAGCAAAGCAACCCCTTCCAAATACACAGGAAAGTATCGACATTTAATCTCATCTGATGCTCGTGCCCCAGTCATATGCCAATCGTATCTGTATAAGAATTGGTTGGGGTCACTAATCCCTTGATAGTCCGGGATAGTAGGAGGTACAAAATTCTTGGGAAACTCTTCCTTTAAGATCTTTTCGGTGCATGGAGTTTTGCTCGGGGCAAACCCCCAAACCTTTTCGTCCTCTCGCCTCTGCATGCTTTCCTTCATAATTGAGCGGATCATCCCTGATAGGTACTCCTCATCATTCAGAGGCTTCTCCTGGCAAAAGTCAACTCCTCTTTCGGAACTTCGAAAGGTTGGCTGTGGCCTTGAACCTTCAGCTTGGGAAGGTGCCCCTGCGGCGGTGCCTTCTGCTCTTTGAGGAATACCTTTCTCTTGGGAGTCACGAGCATCTTCGGCAAAGGTTGTTTCATTATTCACTAGTTGACGGTTAGCCTCAAGCAAATCATTCAACCTATTCAAGATCAAAGCATTTTGTGTATTTTGAGCCTCCAACTGCGCATTCTGGGCATTCAACTGCTGATTCAACCCCAGAATTACGGCGTCCAATTCTGCCCTTGTAACTCCAACAGTTGGAATTGCCTGATTCGGTGTCGGAGAAGCGGAGGTACCCTCATTTGCACTTCCGGATCTGACAGATCTACTCTTCCTACCAGGAGCCATAATTTCTGATAAACTTCTGGTCTTTAAAGAGATTCTCTCAACAATCTTTCGTGGAGCAATGACGATAATTCACCTGAGTTCAATTCTCAGTGAAAGCACCAAAATGTTAACGCTAAAAACTGAACGCTTAGACCCCGGTGTGTAGAAAGTGATTGTGAAAGCACCACCCGATAGCTCGGGAACAGATTATAAGCAGATAATAGCAGAAAAGCGGTAAACAACAGCAGTTTTATAGTGGTTCGGCTTAAGAGTTAGCCTACGTCCACTTTAAGTATCTTTATTGATGATTTGATTACAAGTCGATACAAAATTCTTCGATTACAACACACTTTGAGTTATGAGTCACTTGGAACAAGTAGCCTAAACTTCAATGTCGATCAAAATCTTTGAATCCATGTTGGACGTGTATGATTTCTTCGTGAAGTTCCTTGAAGCGTTCTTTGTGTCTCAAAAGCTTTAAGTGTTGAAGTAGTTCGGAATGCCGCAGAGTAACGGCGCTTGAAATTAATGAGCCCAAAAGTCCTTTGAATGTTGGAGGTGGCCATGTATTTATAGGAGTTTTCAGCCCTGAGTCGTGAGTCGTGTTCGACTCATACTTGACTCGTGGTCGAGTCAAATTAGGTCGTGGCCGACTCATCGAACCAAGCCCTTGGTTTCTCCATGGCCCATTCCTTTGCTGGATTTTAAGCCAAGTCCTGAGTCGCTTACGAGTCAATCCTCATTGGCATAGGCACTGTGGCCACGGACTACGACTCAATGGCTTTAAGTCTTGGACGAGTCATTCTGAGTCATGAGTCGTTAAGTCGTTAACGACTTATCAGGTAGCGGTATATAGGTGAAGCGACTTAGGGACTTATCTTCTTAGGTCGTCAATCCTCTTGAGTCGTTTCTTATGATGAGTCGTGGACTTGTTGAGTCGCTGAGGCGATAGTCTTGATGGGTCGGTAATGCACTGAGTCGGCCTGCCTTGTGAACCGTTAACCCCTTGAGTCGTCCTATCCCTCTAAGTTGCCTTGAGCCTTAACTCATCAGCTAACTGAGTCGCTACCAGTTGAGTCGGTACCTTCCTTAAGTAGATGAGTCGGTCCAGTCCTTAAGTAGATGAGTCGGTCCAGTCCTTAAGTAGATGAGTCGGTCCCTTCCTTGAGTCGTAGCTCCAATGAGTCGTTAAGTGAAACGAGGTTAACACCCATGGATATTTATTTCAAAATCATTTATACTTTCAAAACCAAACTAGCATATCCATTTCAAAATCATATCATTTCTTTCAAAATAGTATATACTTTCAAAACCAAAATATCATACTCATTTCAAAACCATATCACAATAGTATCATTTCCATTTCAAACTAATTCAATAATATATATTATTTAAATAAAACCCAAATTTTCAAATCACTGAATATTTCCTTCAATTTATTAAACTTGAAATATTCCTTTAAATTATCATAGCATTTTGGAAATGTAACCATAAGGAATCATAGCATTTTTGGAATGTAATACTTTCCACTTTAACATTTTATATAATCAAAGTATTTATATACTTACAAATTTAACATGGTCATTTTATCATAGCCTTATAGTTAAATAAACTTTGTTACTGTAATATCCAATTTAAAGCTGAAATTCTTATGTTAAGTTAAAAGTACCTTATTAACTTACATTATTATTACAATAAAGAAACTTTATTATTTTAATCATTTAAAATATGTCATTTACATTAATTAAAACTTGCATATGAAATGTACGTTATCAACTTACATTTTATTATTACAGTAAGGAACATTTATCATTTTAATCAATTTAAAATACACCATTACATTAATAAAAACTTACATGTCAAATGTACGTTTTAACTTACATTTATTACAATAAAGAGCGTTTATCATATTAATAAATATTACACTAATTAATACTCACATTATCAAATGTACGTTTTAATTTACATTTTTATTACAATAAAGCGTTTATTATTTTAAATCAATATTACACTAATTAAAACTTATATTATCAAATGTACGTTTAATTTACATTTTATTTCCATAAAGAGCATTTCTTATTTTAAAACAATATTACACTAATTAAAACTTACATTATCAAATGTACGTTTTAATTTATTTTTATTACAGTAAAGAGCATTTATTATTTTAAACCAATATTACCCTAATTAAAACTTACATTATCAATTGTACGTTTTAATTTACATTTTTATTACAGTAAAGAGCATTTATTAATTTAACCAATATTACCCTAATTAAAACTTTACATGTTTCTTTCATTAATTAAAAATTTACATGTTTCTTGCATTAATTAAAATCTTTATATGTTCTCTCATTAATTAGGACTTTACACGTTTCTTGCATTAATTAAAACTTTACATGTTTCTTGCATTAATTAAAAACTTCACATGTTCTCTCATTAATTAGGACTTTACACATTTCTTTCATTTAATTAAAAACTTACACTTTTCTTTCATTAATTAAAACTTTACATGTTTCTTGCATTAATTAAAACTTTACATGTTTCTTCAATTTAAAATACCTTATTTTCTTTACTTAAAATCTCCATTTGGAAACCAATTTCCAATCATCAAGTTAAGTCATATATATAAATTACATTTTATACATTAACTTATACAACTTAACCTATAGAAAATCACTGTAAACCTATTTGTACAAACATACCCGCTTCATGGAATAAAATTCATTCCAACTACTAGGCTAGATTTAGAATTCCACATTAAATCAAATTTCATTATTAAGTTGTTTACTATATTCCAAATCTTTAAATTACAAATTTAAAGCCAAATAAAGATTTTTTTTTCATTACAATTAAAAACCAAAATCAATTTATAAAATTTTAACTTATAGAAAACCAATATCTCTTTATATTTTAAATCTTTAAATCAACTTTTTATTTAAATTTCCATATATTTATAAATTCAAAATACTTAAAAATTTTAGAAATATTATAAAATTTTATCCATGGGCCTGTATAAAATTTTCTAACCTAGGTCACGTGATACAGATATGTATTATTTCAATCCGTAATTTAAAAAGAAAAATCCGGGTTCTATCATTTCAAACCCGCAATCCCAAGTAAAATAAATGCAATAAAAAATCATTTCAGCCTATCATTTCAGCCCGTAGTGATAGGGAACTTGCAGTGTGAGATACAGTATATAAAAAGAATAGTATATCATATAAATACATATTGGATGATGCAACAAACATATAAACAACATTTAACATCATATAACATATCACAGGCATGTATGAATGACATATCAATTTATACAGACCCACTTGTCATTATTCCATAATAATATAAGTACATATGTCTAGAGTGATAAAACTCACCTTATAAAAGCTAGAATCAAATTCACAATACACAATTGAAACTCCGCAAAGCACGACAAGGCACGACCAAACTTTTGAGTAGATGGAGAGTCAAGATCCATATCTTGTATATAACAAATACACAAATCATAAGAATAAGATTCAACACAACAAAAGATGGATTAAACTATGCAATTACAAATCAAAGAACGTAACCTTGCTTTCAACCACCAAGTGGGCTTAGCCATGGTCTAATAGTGAGGAGGAGGTGATGTTGTGGTGGTGGAGGCCGAGCTATGCAAGGAGAAAACAAAAAGCAAAGGAGAAGAAAAAAACGAAAGTGGAAAAAGAAGAGAGAAGGAAGCCATTACTTACAAGAAAATTTCTCACGTGAAGATGCAAATGAAAATGAGATGTGGTAAAGAGTTTTTGTACATGAATTAGAATTTACTAGGGGAGTTATTCATGGCCTAATCAAGTGCAACGAATTAGAAAGTAATTAAGTGCTTAAAAGGATAGAGATTTGAAGGGATTTATTTCCTATTAAATAAAAAGAAACAATGGAACAAAATGTGGTGAGTTACTTGCTTTTTCACTTGAATTGATAGGGTATGAATGGCTAAAGTTTTAGGAATAGTTAGAAAATAAAAAGGCAAGGAAATTTTAAAAGGTGCAATTTAAGTAGGAAAAGATCTTGTATATATTTTTCTTAAACAAATGAAAAGAGGAGTGTGGGAACTTTGTACGTGATTGAAAAGGAGAAAATCACGTCTATGCATTTATGAATAGATATGGTAAAAGATAAAAAGGTGGGAAATATATCAAGGCAAGAAATAAATTAAGAAACGTATGCCTATATTTAAAACATATCTTAATTGATTTGTTACTTATCCAGTAAATATAGATGTATATACACAAAAGAAACCTTCACTAAATAAATAAAATTTATACACATCATACAAGTAAATAAGAAGATGGAAATAGAAATATATAAAAAATGAAACGCAGAAATTAATTATAAATTTAAAAAGGCACAATTGAAGTAGGAAAAGATCTTGTATATATTTTCTTAAACAAATGAAAAGAGGAGTTGTATAACGTTGTACGTGATTGAAAAGGAGAGGATCACGTCTATGCATTTATGAATAGATATGGTAGAAGATAAAAAGGCTAGCATTAAAGAAATGTAACGCATGTCTCCTTGATTTCTTCCAAGCCTTTTATGAAAAGATATACACACAAGTAAAATCCAATAAATAAAGTTTATATAAACAAAATAGAAAAATAAAATAAAATAACATAGAAAATAAAAATATAGAAATGAACATAGAAAAATAGAAATTAAAATACAAAAAAATAAATGCGTGTAAAACGCTGTAATTTATCTAATTTAAAAAGTATAATTCAGAGTTTAACGAAACGAAAAGCAGAACAGATGCCATAAATAGATTCTGCTTCAAAGAAAAAGATTAAAATTGAAAAATTCAAAAGTTTCAAAAATTTAAACTGAAAATTCAAATTTTGACCAAAATATAAAATTTTCAAAAATTGATTATTTATTGCATTTGAAAAATAAATTACAAACAAATTCCAAACTTACATTGGAAAAATTATAAAAATTCACTTTTAAATGATTTAAAAATCAAAATTTCAAATAAAAATTTAATTAAAAATATTCACAAAATTATGGGTTGTTACACTCTCCCCAACTCAAAATTTTTCGTCCCCGAAAAGGAACGAGGCATGGAAAATAGAGACAACGGATAGAATGAGATAGAATTAAGACAATATAAAAAAAGAAGATTGAAATTATACCTGGCAACAGTCGTTATGGGTAAATTCAACAAGACAGAGATGATCTTCCCAAGATCCTCTGTAATCAAGGACACAAGCACGAAGAAGATTCTTGAAAAGTTTTCCAAAACAGACTGGTAAAGGTTTGGGAGGAAGAACTACAGATCGAACTTTAGGAGATAAGATCAATTTGGAATTCAATTCCCCGCTTAGGATGCAGGAGAATAGGAACAACCGAAGGATAAGAGATTGGAAAACAAAATAAGATGATAAATTTTAAAACCATGAAAGTTTCAACTTAAATTAATAATTGATTTCATCCATTTGAATTTTTTTTAAGTTAATTAAATCTTATCTATTTATAATTTCATTATCTTATCACCCAATTAACAATTTCTAAAATCGTGAATTTGAAATCATTTATTATACTCAAAAAAATTTCAATAAGTTTCATGCTTCTTTATTCCAGATGATTATTACATTTATTCCACTTAATATATGTCTAATCACATATATTAAGTATACTTACACTTATTATGACTTACTCCAATTTATTCATAAATTCCTTTAACATCACTTTATATTGTATATTATTCAATTAACTTTTTGTTCTATTTACCTTTATTAATCCTTTTATAACTAAAATTTAAGTGTATAACATTTATTATAAACACTCAAATTTTATTTATAAAATCCTTTTATATTGTATATTATCCAATTACATAGTTAACTTTTAAATAATTTAGGTAAGTTATAATAGAAATGCAACAGAATATTATACAAATAAAGTTTTCTAATTCAATTATTTCAACTTAAATATTTATTCAAAAATTTTGGTTCATTTTATAATTGAAAACATTTTTTAAGGTAAATTTAAGAGTTACATTTCCGATTAACTTCAAACCATTTAAAGGTAAATATATATACAATATATATCAAATCAAATTTAAATCATATATCCATATATATATTATAAATCAAGTCATATTTTTGAAATTCAAATCAATTAAATTTTCAAAGAAAAACAGTAGCAAAGCTATAGAATGGTCTTTTCACTTCGAAACTCGAAAATGAACGTCGATGATGCTGCAGTCATCACCGAAATTATTTTCCAGCGACAAGAGAAGTGCACTGATTTAAACATTCAAAATTCTTTGAAAACAATCTCTATTTGGAAAACACTTTTAATAATATATCTTTCAAAACTTTAAAAACCCAAGTTTGAAACCATCGAAAATTAAATTCTCAATTTCTTGATTTAGATTCATTTTAATTTCCAAATTAATTTACAGCTATGTTTTATAGTTCAGTTTTTTATATATGAGACAAAAGCCAATGGTTACAAGCTATATACAAAGTCAAATATTATTTCTCAACAACCAATCAAATTAATTATCAAAATTCAGAAAGTTATACACATATATAATATAATTATGCAAAAATTTATTTCATTTACTTAATTTGAAAATAATATGGTGTCAATTTGTTCTGTTCAAGTGTTTTGGAGATCCTATCTATAGCGTTGATCAGACGAATCAATCGGAAACCCAAATCAACATCAACAACTCAAACAACACATTATATAAAACATTTTAAATATAGCTTTACAGAGCAAGAATAGGGGTTCAAATTTAATTGACTCAAATCAAAGAGAATTCCGATTTGAAGATAAGTTGGAAACAAAAGACAAGATGATAAATAACAGAGTAGAAAGATGGATAAGCTTATATAAATAGCGGGCAACCTTAACCGGGTCAACCGCGACTTCAAGAATAAGATCGATGCAGAATTCTTAAGACAAACCTATATTTGATCTCAAGAGGTAAAATTTGGGATACAAAAGATATTAGCATCTAAACCGAGGATATAGAAATCTCCGATGAATTGATGTCTATGGTAAAGGAGTTCCACCCCTTTACAAGTCATTCAAAGATTGGCGAGGCTACCAACTCATTCTAATGATCATTCGAAGTGGAATTATGGGACACTCCAGAATCAAAAGAAGATGAATAGTGGGGACAAGAATGTATTTTGGAACCGCAGAGAACGTTCCAAAATTCAAAAGGAATCGAGTCAAAAAGGAAGAGATTCACACTCGAATGAAAGTGATTCTGTAAATAGATTTACCATATATGCTAAGTTTTGCCTAGAGCCAAAGCTCTGATACCAAATGTAACGGGCCGCGCCAGTGGGGTAACGCCCACCGTAGCATACATTGGTACCTGTGTTCTGCCTTTACGGCCAGCCTCTCGACTGCACCACTAACCCCCGCGTGGACATGTAGGAGTAAGAGTCAACCGTTCGCTACCAAACCAGGAAGCGAGAACCCCCTATCATGCTGCACCCTCCAAGTGCAATGGCAGACACACATGTCGAACTTGAATTTCTCAAAATACCGAATTGTAATTAAAAATTTGGCAAAACTCAGAATATACAATAAATAAATAAATCACAGATCACAGACACAGAGTAATATAATGCAGCGGAAGTAAAGAAATAGTAGTTCATGAAGCTACTATGTAAATACATCAGAGTTAAACAAGATGCAATAGAAGTTCAATACAATAATCAAATACACAGCTGAATACATCACTGGAATCAACTGAATAACTGGAATCAACTGAATAACTGGAATTGAAGTAGATAGCTGGATCTTCAAGCAAAGCTCCAACTCCGAAGGTGAGTCTCAAATGCTGTATCACTTAGTCTGACCCGAGCGTAAAGCAAAACACAAAACACTCGAGTCAGGACATACATACTTATACAATGTAAACCAACTCAAGTGAACTGTAATATAAGGTACAAGTAACTTAAAGGATGCTTGGGACCGCCCATCCTCAAAGGATCCGTTAAACTATTTACTATGTAGTAATATTTCGCTATTATAATAATGTCTATAGTAAAATAAACATACTTTTAAATAGCGTTAAGGAGTGACCCAATATTCCCCTTAACACGTAATAGTCCCAGTAGTCCATCCAATATCATAGTCCCTCCTGATCGGGAAGCCACCAGAGGATACCACACGGGCTACGGGAGAAATCAAAACTCGTACAAGGCTCGGTATGGTAGGTGACACGGCACAACTAGGCAATGCCAGGGTAGATATACCAATTACACATCTGGGCTGATGGAAACGCGTAGCAGCTACTACCGCCCACCTCGAACAACACCCCCAAAATCAAAATCAAAGTGGCCACCGAATCAATCCAAAATTCAGTGTATAATATCGAAGGAGTGCGTTCGATTAGAGGAATGACCTCATTGGCCCGAGAATCGCTCCTGTTTTAGCCACCTTATGCCAACTCACGGGAGTCGGGTCTACGTATTTACCTCAAAGGAAAACGCCGCCACCATCCTACTTCATTCTGGAATCTCCACCGCGTACACGGTTGTTAAAGTGGTTTTCGGAGTTGGCAGAGAGTATGACAACTTCCTTTCCCAGTCTCTTTAACAACCAAACGTTATTATAACCCATGGATATTTATTTCAAAATCATTTATACTTTCAAAACCAAACTAGCATATCCATTTCAAAATCATATCATTTCTTTCAAAATAGTATATACTTTCAAAACCAAAATATCATACTCATTTCAAAACCATATCACAATAGTATCATTTCCATTTCAAACTAATTCAATAATATATATTATTTAAATAAAACCCAAATTTTCAAATCACTGAATATTTCCTTCAATTTATTAAACTTGAAATATTCCTTTAAATTATCATAGCATTTTGGAAATGTAACCATAAGGAATCATATCATTTTTGGAATGTAATACTTTCCACTTTAACATTTTATATAATCAAAGTATTTATATACTTACAAATTTAACATGGTCATTTTATCATAGCCTTATAGTTAAATAAACTTTGTTACTGTAATATCCAATTTAAAGCTGAAATTCTTAGGTTAAGTTAAAAGTACCTTATTAACTTACATTATTATTACAATAAAGAAACTTTATTATTTTAATCATTTAAAATATGTCATTTACATTAATTAAATCTTGCATATGAAATGTACATTATCAACTTACATTTTATTATTACAGTAAGGAACATTTATCATTTTAATCAATTTAAAATACACCATTACATTAATTAAAACTTACATGTCAAATGTACGTTTTAACTTACATTTATTACAATAAAGAGCGTTTATCATATTAATCAATATTATACTAATTAATACTCACATTATCAAATGTACGTTTTAATTTACATTTTTATTACAATAAAGCGTTTATTATTTTAAATCAATATTACACTAATTAAAACTTATATTATCAAATGTACGTTTAATTTACATTTTATTTCCATAAAGAGCATTTATTATTTTAAATCAATATTACACTAATTAAAACTTACATTATCAAATGTACGTTTTAATTTATTTTTATTACAGTAAAGAGCATTTATTATTTTAAACCAATATTACCCTAATTAAAAATTACATTATCAATTGTACGTTTTAATTTACATTTTTATTACAGTAAAGAGCATTTATTAATTTAACCAATATTACCCTAATTAAAACTTTACATGTTTCTTTCATTAATTAAAAATTTACATGTTTCTTGCATTAATTAAAATCTTTATATGTTCTCTCATTAATTAGGACTTTACACGTTTCTTTCATTAATTAAAACTTTACATGTTTCTTGCATTAATTAAAAACTTCACATGTTCTCTCATTAATTAGGACTTTACACATTTCTTTCATTTAATTAAAAACTTACACTTTTCTTTCATTAATTAAAACATTACATGTTTCTTGCATTAATTAAAACTTTACATGTTTCTTCAATTTAAAATACCTTATTTTCTTTACTTAAAATCTCCATTTGGAAACCAATTTCCAATCATCAAGTTAAGTCATATATATAAATTACATTTTATACATTAACTTATACAACTTAACCTATAGAAAATCACTGTAAACCTATTTGTACAAACATACCCGCTTCATGGAATAAAATTCATTCCAACTACTAGGCTAGATTTAGAATTCCATATTAAATCAAATTTCATTATTAAGTTGTTTATTATATTCCAAATCTTTAAATTACAAATTTAAAGCCAAATAAAGATTTTTTTTCATTACAATTAAAAACCAAAATCAACTTATAAAATTTTAACTTATAGAAAACCAATATCTCTTTATATTTTAAATCTTTAAATCAACTTTTTATTTAAATTTCCATATATTTATAAATTCAAAATACTTAAAAATTTTAGAAATATTATAAAATTTTATCTATGGGCCTGTATAAAATTTTCTAACCTAGGTCACGTGATACAGATATGTATCATTTCAATCCGTAATTTAAAAAGAAAAATCCGGGTTCTATCATTTCAAACCCGCAATCCCAAGTAAAATAAATGCAATAAAAAATCATTTGAGCCTATCATTTCAGCCCATAGTGATAGGGAACTTGTAGTGTGAGATACAGTATATAAAAAGAATAGTATATCATATAAATACATATTGGATAATGCAACAAACATATAAACAACATTTAACATCATATAACATATCACAGGCATGTATGAATGACATATCAATTTATACAGATCCACTTGTCATTATTCCACAATAATATAAGTACATATGTCTAGAGTGATAAAACTCACCTTATAAAAGCTAGAATCAAATTCACAATACACAATTGAAACTCTGCAAAGCACGACAAGGCACGACCAAACTTTTGAGTAGATGGAGAGTCAAGATCCATTCTTGTATATAACAAATACACAAATCATAAGAATAAGATTCAATAGAACAAAAGATGGATTAAACTATGCAATTACAAATCAAAGAACGTAACCTTGCTTTCAACCACCAAGTGGGCTTAGCCATGGTCTAATAGTGAGGAGGAGGTGATGTTGTGGTGGTGGAGGCCGAGCTATGCAAGGAGAAAACAAAAAGAAAAGGAGAAGAAAAAAAAGAAAGTGGAAAAAGAAGAGAGAAGGAAGCCATTACTTACAAGAAAATTTCTCACGTGAAGATGCAAATGAAAATGAGATGTGGTAAAGAGTTTTTGTACATGAATTAGAATTTACTATGGGAGTTATTCATGGCCTAATCAAGTGCAACGAATTGGCAAGTAATTAAGTGCTTAAAAGGATAGAGATTTGAAGGGATTTATTTCCTATTAAATAAAAAGAAACAATGGAACAAAATGCGATGAGTTACTTGCTTTTTCACTTGAATTTATATGGTATGAATGGCTAAAGTTTTAGGAATAGTTAGAAAATAAAAAGGCAAGGAAATTTTAAAAGGTGCAATTTAAGTAGGAAAAGATCTTGTATATATTTTTCTTAAACAAATGAAAAGAGGAGTGTGGGAACTTTGTACGTGATTGAAAAGGAGAAAATCACGTCTATGCATTTATGAATAGATATGGTAAAAGATAAAAAGGTGGGAAATATATCAAGGCAAGAAATAAATTAAGAAACGTATGCCTATATTTAAAACATATCTTAATTGATTTGTTACTTATCCAATAAATATAGATGTATATACACAAAAGAAACCTTCACTAAATAAATAAAATTTATACACATCATACAAGTAAATAAGAAGATCGAAATAGAAATATATAAAAAATGAAACAGAGAAATTAATTATAAATTTAAAAAGGCGCAATTTAAGTAGGAAAAGATCTTGTATATATTTTCTTAAACAAATGAAAAGAGGAGTTGTATAACGTTGTACGTGATTGAAAAGGAGAAGATCACGTCTATGCATTTATGAATAGATATGGTAGAAGATAAAAAGGCAAGCATTAAAGAAATGTAACGCATGTCTCCTTGATTTCTTCCATGCCTTTTATGAAAAGATATACACACAAGTAAAATCCAATAAATAAAGTTTATATAAACAAAATAGAAAAATAAAATAAAATAACATAGAAAATAAAAATATAGAAATGAACATAGAAAAATAGAAATTAAAATACAGAAAAATAAATGCGTGTAAAACGCTGTAATTTATCTAATTTAAAAAGTATAACTCAGAGTTTAACGAAACGAAAACCAGAACAGATACCATAAATAGATTCTGCTTCAATGAAAAAGATTAAAATTTATAAATTCAAATTTTTCAAAAATTTAAACTGAAAATTCAAATTTTGACCAAAATATAAAATTTTCAAAAATTGATGATTTATTGCATTTGAAAAATAAATTACAAACAAATTCCAAACTTACATTGGAAAAATTATAAAAATTCACTTTTAAATGATTTAAAAATCAAAATTTCAAATAAAAATTTAATTAAAAATATTCACAAAATTATGGGTTGTTACAGATATTGTAATCAATGTTTTATATATTGATATTCTTTTTCATTCGCTGTGTTGTTTACTTAATTTTGTTATAAGCTCCGGCGAATCAGATTTGAATGGTCGAATCTACGGCATTCGAAAACAATGTGAAGTATGGATGTCGATTTTCGAACGTGAAAAATCCTACTCGTTACATTTGGTATCAGAGCTAAGGTTGAACTTTAGCTTAGGAGTATAACACGTTAAGTAGCTCATTAGAGATAGGGTGAAGTATACCCTAGAATGAGTAATCCCTAAGATATCCATTCAAATGCCTCAGTAAATTCTCTTGGTATTCACCGATAGAAAGTATGAGTGCAAGAAAAGGACGAGATATGGGACAGGGAATACCACTACAAATGGTCAATACCCTGCAATAACGGAAACAATCTTTTTCTTCTCAATCTCCTTTGATTCGTCTTTCCAAATTCTTTTGATTGCTTCGTGACAGCTCCAGAAGAAGTTCCTGTGTGATGGTGGCCCTACGGATCGTTGTAAGAAAATCTTTACTTCGTATCTTCATCGGTTTCTTATCAGTTTTTGATTTAAACCTTAATGAATATGAATTTGAAATTTGAAATTAAAAATTTTAAATGAATTGAAAATTTTAAATTGAGTTAAATTGATTAATAGGATATAAAGCTAAATTTGAATTGAATCAATAAAACGATTTCGTTTAAAACTAAATTTGAAATTCTATTGTAATTTCTTGGAGGATTGAATCCATTTAACTATTGTTTGGGTCTCGATATATTCTACAAATGGTTAGTTATCCCTTCGAACTAACCAATGCCACTGCATATTTCGTAGATCTGGATAACTCGAGTATCTTGTGAAGTGTTAAATAGATTCGTTCTCGTATCTACTGTTGATATTCTGATTTGGTAAGCCAAATGCAGAATTGATATTCAGTTTGATCTGGAAAGATATTTCTCTATCTTTCATCTATCTTTGTTGTTTTCGTGCTGGCAAATTTCGGGGACGAAATTTCTTTAAGGGGGGGAAGTCTGTAACGACCCCAATTTTGAATTAATATTAAATTGATAGTTAATGTAAATTTCGAACAAATTTTGGAATAAAATTTGAATTTGACTTTGGAGTTTGAATTTGAATATTAAATTTGTACTTAAATTTTAAATAAATGACTTAGAAATGTTTGATAGTTGAAAATTAATATGTAAGTTAAAAATAACTATTGAAGTTAGAAATGCATATTTAATTTGAAAATGGAAATAGATTTAAAGATTCCACTTTTGAAAAAAATTAATAATATGTATGATTATTTATTTAAGGTACAAATTGTGTTTTGATTTATCTCCTTTAAAAAGGTTATAGATAAGTATAAAATTTATCTTATCAATATTTAATGTAAAGTATAAAATAAATTATACGTTATAAAGTTAACACTTGTTAGTTAAACCATAAATAGAAATACTTTTTTTAATATGTGATGAAATTTGATGTTGATAATTAAACTTTGAATAGAAATAAAAAAATTAAAATGTATGTTGTAATAAAATCATTTAAGTATGATTTAAAATTAAGTAAGTATGAAACAAGTAAATAATAGAAATAGAACTTCATTAAATTTTCAAATTAACAAGACTAAAACAAAATTCAACCTAAGACATATTGTTAACTTCCCTATTCCGCGACTGAACGACCCAAGGAAATAAGCGGCCTAAAGTTATCAACAACTTAACAACCTAACAACTCAGGCGATCTAACGGGTTAACCTATAAGCGACCTAATAACTTACACGAAGGCGCGACCTAACTACCTAAAGGAGTAAGCGACCTAACACATAAAGCGGCTCAGCAAGTTAAACGACCTAGTAGCTAAATGGACTGAGCGACCTAGCGGGCTAACGACCAAACGAGTTAAGAAAGAGTAGGCCGCTTGCACATTACCTTTTCCATTAGGTCGCTCGCGAGCTATACAAAGCCGAGGCAACTCCTTGCAGCTACTCCTTATGTCGCTCCTCACCTAGGTCGCCCATGACCTACTAACTCGCTCAGAAGAGACCAAGTGCAATCAAGATGTGCGGTAGCTCATATCTCTTAGGTCGCTAAGATGGGACCACGACCTACGACCTACGACTTAGTCCAGAATTCTCCTTTAAATACAGCACTAGCTCCAACTAGGAGGGGACTTTTTGGGGCTGACTTCCGGAACGCCGATACTCTGCTGTTTTCTCAACTCATCCGACACTTCAAACACGAAAGATGCTTCATCGAACTTCAAGAAGAAATCTGACACATTCGACATG
Organism: Allium cepa; assembly: GCA_030765085.1. NCBI lineage: Eukaryota > Viridiplantae > Streptophyta > Magnoliopsida > Asparagales > Amaryllidaceae > Allium > Allium cepa. The sequence goes on along the minus strand of CM060931.1, from coordinate 55,312,148 downwards.
GATTCAAAGAGTTCTTCTACATCGGAGTTCTAGCTACTTGTCTTTGTAGTGTTGTAATTGAAGATCGTTGTAAAGTTGTAATCGAGTCAGCAATAAAGAAGATTAAAGTGGACGTAGGCTTGACTATAAGCCGAACCACTATAAAAACTGTTGTCTTTTTACTGCTTTCTGTTATTCTCTGCTTATTTCTAGTTCCCATACACGGGTGGTGCTTTCACTTTATTTCTACTCTCACCAGGGTGTTAGCGTTCGATTTTAGTGTTAACATTTTGGTGCTTTCACTGAGAACCCCACTCAGGCTGTTTTCATCATTGTTTCGCGAAAGTTTTGTTGAAAGAATCTCTTTCAAAACCAGAAGTCTAACAGAAATTATGGCTCCCGGAAGGAAACGTAGATCTTTTAGATCTGGAGATACTTGTGGCAACACCGCCACTTTTCCGGTGCCAAGTGAAGCGGCCCCTAGTGTTGGAGTCACAAGGGCTGAGTTAGATGCTGTGGTGTATGGGTTATATCAACACATGGAAGCCCAGAGCACTATGATATTGGACAAGATTAATGCTTTGCTTGGGGTTAGCCAACAGCCAGAGAATAATGGAGAAACCTTCGCCGAAGATGCTCATGATTCTCAAGGAAAGAATATTCCTCAAGGGGCAGCTGGCACCGCCGCAGGGGCACTTCCCCAAGCAGGAGGTTCAAGGCCGCATCCAACTCTTCACGAACGTTTGTCCAGGTAAACTTTCAAAAAAGTAGCTGACGTTTGTCCCGCGGGGCCTCTCAACGATGAGGAGTACCTTTCGGGAATGTTCCGACAGAAGAGGGAAAACGATGGTGGGAAAAAGCAGAGAGACTTGAAGAAAGCTCGACGCTTTAGACCTTCAGGCTTCACTCCCTTGACTGATACTCCAGAGAATATTTTCTTTGCAACTAAGGATAATATTGAATATCCTAAACCACATAAGTTGAGACTTGGGAAAGATCCCACGCAGAGTGGAAAATTCTATAAGTTCCACAATCAGCCTGGCCATGACACTAATGAATGTCGCCATCTAAAGAATTTGATTGAAGAAATATTGAAACAGAATAAACTTCAACAATATGTCAAGAGAAACAGTAATGACCCATCCTCATCCACTCAGGGTCAACTAGTTCCCGCTCATCAATACGGCTCAGATAAAAGAACTGCAATGCAGGGAGACGAAAGGCCTATCATTAATATCATTACAGGGGGCCCTCACCCAGCGGGCGGAAATTGGATGAGATGGAAAGATATGCTCATGCCTTGAGAAAACCCCGGAGGGAGAGAATGTTCCTGTTCTGAAAGATGCTACCATCTAGTCCCCTCACACCGGAGATTCAATTCCGAAAGCTTGGGACAACAATCACTTGCATCCATATTTTACTTTAAGGCCTTGTTACAAATTTGTAAAAGAATGATGGATGTATCATTCTTGTATTAAAAGCCATTGTAAAAAACAGTGCAAATGAATAATAGGAACTATAAATCTTGTGTTTTCTATTACTATAAAATGCCTGTTTCATTTCGATATGCAAATATCTTAAATATATTGCTAAAATGTCGATTTAATATTGCAGGTAATCAAAGCAAAGCTTACCTAGTCAACACATCACAAAGCCAAGTGATTCCTATGAATCATTCAACAAACAAATGTCAAGCCAGAAAAGTTCCAAATTCAATTCCTGCATAAGAAGTGTTCCTCGCAAACAGTTGATCCCACCAAAGGGGCACCTTCCCAATGTGAAGGTTCCAGGCCCTTGCTAACCAACAGCAATCGTTTGTGCAAACAGACATCCAGTTGGGTAGTTTGAGTCTGCCCCGTGGAATCACTTAACAATGAAGTGCACTTCTCTGGAAAAGAAACAAATAACTGGCAAAGAAAAGAACATGGGCTTGGAAATGATAACGAGGAATCGCTGAGGAGCAAATGGTGAAAAGACATGGGGCGAGCGGACAGGAAGCAGCCAAAAAGACCTCTTCGGAGGCACAAGCCCTCTTCGGAGGCACAACTCTTCGGAGGATAAAGACCTTTAACAAGGCATGCCGAAAAAAGAAAGTTCTTTACTCAGCCAAAAAGATTGGTGGAATCGCCGGAGGGGCACCTTCCCCAAGTGGAAGGCACGGGGCCCTTGTTAACTGATTGCGATCGTTTGTGCAAACGAACATCCAATTAAGTAACTTGCGTCCGCCCCGTGAATCCATCCAACCATGAGAAAGTAACTTCCAGGCAATCAAAGACCTCTTCGGGGGCACATGACCTCTTCGGGGGCGATAAAAGACCTCTTCGGAGGCACATGACCTTTTCGGGGGCAATAAAAGACCTCTTCGGAGGCACAAGACCTCTCCCGAGGCACTACAAGACCTCTCCCGAGGCACAACAAGACCTCTCCCGAGGAACCACAAGACCTCTTCGGAGGCACGTCCCAAGAAAGGATGCTTCTCTCGACAAGGTTGATGGAGCCACCTAAAGGGCACCTTCCCAAGATAGAAGGCACTGGGCCTTTGTTAATTGGCTGCGATCGTTTGTGCAAATGAACATCCAACTAAGTAACTTGCGTCCGCCCTATGGATACACTCAGCTGTGAGAAAGCACTTTCAAGCGAACAAAACAAAAAAAAAGCCCTCCTCGGAGGCACAAAAAAAAGAAAAAAAAAGAAAAACTCTCTTTAGAGGCACACTTCGACTTTCAAGGGAAGATCAATTTCTTCATGGCAAGAATATTCTCCCCCAAAAGTTGAAGTGTAGAAACTTTTTCTAGAAAGAGAGAAGACTACTTCAATGCAAGGCACACTCTACTAAAGCAGAATAATACTTCCTTAAAATGGAAAAATTATTCTCTAAAGTAAGAGTACAAGCCTTCTCAAAATGGAAGAGGTGTTCTCCAATGTAGGAGCGCAAGTCTTCTCAAAGAAGAAGAATTATTCTCCGAAGCCTTATCAGAATGAAAGAAATTGCAGTAAACTGTGGTATGGGGGCAATATGATATAACTAGTAAAAGCAACGCTCAAGTAACATACCACAAGCTCACTGCAATATCACACAAAGAAAATAAAGAAACTTGTATGAAAAAGAAGAATAAATGCATTCTCAAATACAGACAGAAGTTTGTACAAATAAAAGAATCATTTTATTCCATACTATGAAAATTTTGTACATGTGCAGGTTTCAAAATAAAAGAAGGCGGGGACCGGTACCCGCACATTCTCCGGTCAACACAAGCCTTTATATATACAAGCAAAAAAGCGAAAAGCAGGACAAAAAGCATAGGACCAAGCCCATCACTTCTTCTTCCTACCACCATTCGAGCCCTCGCCTGGCCGGATAATTAACTTTTTGGGTCGGCTTTTAAGAGTAGGGGAAGAAGGAGAGAGGGGTGCAATTGGATCTTTTTCTGCTCTTCCTTCGCTGGCAGAAACTTCCCTCTTTTTCTTTGAGACTCCATGCTTCCCCTTCTTCCTTGAAGAAGACTCACTGCCCAGAGTGAAAAGTGCAGACAACTTTATGTCATCAGAAATAGTTTGCTCCGGAGTTCTTTCGCCTTCTTCAGGTTCCTCGGCCTTCTGTTCTTGTGAAGCGACCGGGTCGTCCAAGTCTTGAAGAGCTTCTATCTGTTCCTCTTGTGACCCCGGTTGAGAGACGGAAAGAGGAGTAATCTTGTTTACTTGTTTCATACCTCTATATATTTGTTTATTCATTTTGCAAGTTCAAAGATACATATATTTTTGTTGTCTGGTTTCATACTTATGTTCTATTACTTTGTATTGACTTATCTTTATTTTTTTATTTTTAACTTAACTATCAACACTTAATTTACTTATTATTTATTTTTATACTTATGTTTATAACCATTATTTGATTTATACTTATACTTAATATTTATAAAGAAATCGTTTTTAATCAAAATTCAAATCAATTAATCAATAATTTCACAATTTTTATTCAAAAATTAAATAAATTATCAATTTCAACTCAATTAAAATCCGGAATCGTTACAGAAAGTATTCGATTTGAAAATAAAATCTTATATATAATTGACTTTATATAAGTATGATATTTGAAATTGATTTGAAAAGGTACTATATGATACATATTTTCAAATTAAAAATATGGAAAGTGCCTTCTACTTGATATCCGCTTTGTGGCCACATTGTGGATTCATTCTATTGATATTATTCTCTCTGATTTGGTTTTCCGGATATGATACTAGAGTGTCTTTCGAATTCCATGGCGTTACCCATGGTTGTTTTTGTAGCTTAATCCACAAGGCAGAGATTGTGCCTGATCAACACATGGCCAGAGTCTGCAAGAAGGAGGATAAACTTGTTGAAACATCGAGTTATAAAAGTATTTTGGAAAGGAAAATATTTTTCGATATAAAAGTATTTTATTTTAAAAGTATTTCCAACAAAGAAATTTTGTATTAATATTTGAAATTGAAATTCTTATGGTTCTAAATTAATTATTCGTGCCCGATACTATTCTTTTGAGTCTACCTTATCTGCTCAGCTTTATTTATTCACCTATATTTTGTTTTTTCGAATCTTCTTTCTTTTCCTTTTTGAATATATCCTTTTAAAATATTGTTTATTTATATACTACATGGTCTAATAGTAAATTATTAGTGTTATAAATATTTTAGAAGTTATTAATTAAATAAAACATAGTTAAAGTAAATGATTATTTATAATATTTGAAAGGTATCTTGAGATAAATTAATAAATTTATGAATTATGGATTTAATGTTTTCAATAACCTCTTTGTAAATATAAGTAATGATGTAAATAATTGTTTTCAAATAGTTTTCATATATTTATAAAGGTGTTATTTAAACATATAAATGGTATTTATAAAGGAAGCAAGAAATTTACAAATGGGTTTTGAAAGGTATTAAAGTATTAAAGATAATTGATTTGCAAATGAAGTTTTCAAGTGAATATTTCAAGAAAAATTTATATTATTTCAAATTAATTATTTAATGTTGACTTTCAATCTACTTTTATTTCTGGTTATTCTATTCTCCTACCTCCTTCCTATTCGGGGACGAAAAGTTTTGAGTGGGGGAGAGTGTAACGACCCAAAATTCCTATTCGGTACCACTTTTACACTTTAGTAGTGGTGTCCATTCAAAATTCAAATGGCTGGAGGCATTTATTACCAACTGTTACTATCCCAACATTTCAATGCATTGATGGCTGCCTTTATTTCCATCAGTTTTGAAATATTAATTTTTATAAGTGATACGTGTAACAACCCTGGTTTTGGAGATTACCTGTAAATATTAAATTATAACGGTAGTTATAATTTAATATTGTGAATTAAAATAAAATTTGAAAAATTAAATCGTTTATTTGGAATAAACAATGAATTTTGGAAATAAAATGATAAAATAAAGTTTGAAACTTTATTTTATTTTTTTGGGTTAATAATAAATGGAAAATAGTTTTTATTTAGAGAAAATGCAAAAATTTTACTAATTATTCTCAATTTTTTCTTTTAATAATTTTTAAAAGAAGTATTTGATTTTTAAAGGTTGTTCATTTAAATAAAAAGCTGGAAATTGTTTTAAAAATGAGTTTTAATTATAAATTTGAGTTTAGAATGATTAGTTATATTTTTCTTAGCAAGAAAAATACTTTTGTGGAATTTAGAAGTTAAAAATAAGGTTTTGTGCATTTATTTGTGAAAATTGTGCACTTTGTGAAATAAGAGATTTTAATAATAAAAAAAATTAAAAAATGAAAATTTATCTTTTTATATAGTATAAAATATTTTCTTTACTATTTATATATGTTACATATTTTGTTTGTATGAAAATTTGAAGAAAAATGTATTGTTTTATAACATAAGATGAATAGTTGAGCAATTGCTTAAGTATGTGATTTAATTACTTAGGCTAGTTAATCTATTTCTTTAATTATGTCCAAAAGGCCCATTAGCCTACTTAATCTGGTATTGAGAAGGTGAGAAACAATTACCGTACATACAAGTAATTGCTCTCTTCATCTTCCTCTTGCTTGTAAAAGAAAGTTCATATTTTTCTCAAAATCAATGTTTTAAATCTTCATACTTCTTCAAACAAACTGAGATTTTTATCAATCTAGAGTAAATCTAAAGGTAATCTCTTCCAAAACTAAAAATTTCATCAAGAAAATCTTAATTGAGTTGCGGATAGATTGGTTAATGGTTTTCTTTTCCTTTGCATGTCGATATATTGGTTTCTACAGGTTCTTGAAGGCAAGAATCACTCCAAAGCTTCAGTCTTTTTGCTTAAATCCGGTTATTCGTGCAACTATAGCAAGGTGAGTGATAAACTCACAATTTCTAGCTGAAGCAAAGCTTGAAAAATTGAAATTTGAGCTTTTGTAATCATTTTGTGTTGATAATTTTCTTTCTACGAATCTAGTTTGGGTTGCTTCTTTGCATGTTTATATCTTTTGATTCCGGCAACGAAATGCTGCCGAATTTCTTACATTTGGTAGCTTGCATGTTGAAGTTTGTTTCTGCAAATTTTGGTCGAAAAATATTATCATTTGACTGTTCAAACCATTGCTGCAAAATCAATGCATAGCCTGGAAATTTACTGTACACATTTTGTTTTCCGAGTTGCTGCTAACATGGTCCGAGCCTATGTTTGAGACAACATATCTCTTTCATTTCTTACTTGAATTGTATGATTCTTTTTATTTTTTTTTAAATATGAATTTCTCTGCTATAATCATACCAAATTTTAGGTCATTTCGACATAGGTAGCTTATATAGATATGCAGCCAAACTTTGACCTGGACCATATTTTTGCCTAGAGTTTTACAGTGAAAACACTGTCTGGGTTCAACTTTGAGACATCATAACATTCTCATATTTTATCCAAATTGCATCATTTTTTTTTGAAAGATAAAGTTTTCTACTACATGTATACCAATTTTGAGCTCAATCCGATGCCATTTGTTCCTCTGTTTCATGCTTGGAAGTTGAACCCAAGATGGTTTCAGACCTGTACATTTTTGGTTTTTGAACTATTGCAAACATGGCTTGAGTCCATGTTTGAGATAGCATAACTCATTCGTTTCAAATCGGATTTGAGTGATTCTTTTTGCAGATTGAAGTAGGAGTGTTGATTTACAATGTTGCAAATTTTCATGACAATATGGGTTACTTTGCAATTTCAAAACTACTATCGAACTTGAACCCGCAGCCTGCTGGAATTCAGCGATTTAATCTTGTTTTGGTCCAACTTTGAAACGACGCAGATTCTTCGTTCCAAATCAGATTTAAATGATTCTTTTTGCAGATTGAAGTTGGAATGTTGAACTACATCTTGCCAAAATTTAAGTCATTTTGACACTGTTAACTTGTTCAAACCTGTTGTCCAATATCGAGCCGCAGCTTGTTTTAAACGGATAATATGTGTAATTTCCGTTATTTCGATGTCCTCTTGATATTTCTTTCTGGATTTCATACATGGGTTTTTATAATGTGTTTTAAAAATGTTTTTCAAATAAATGGGCTTTGGAAATAATTATTATATATTTTTTAGTATAAAAATTATATACTCTATAATAAGAGAATTTCAAAGGCGATTTCTAAAGCAATTTCGAAGCGTTCCTAAAACTCGTTTTCTTCAACTTAATTTCTATATAAAACAAACAATTTTGCACTTCGAGCGAAGAGGGAGGAGAATTAAATGATTAGATAAAACACATGCTGTGAACACGTGTGTTTATCTTTTCAGTTAATTCCTAATCTATTCGTTTGACCATTTTGACCTTCGGGTCTGGTTTACCGATGAGATGAGGTAAACTTTGTACTGCTTTGAGTGTGGAATTGACTAACAGTTAGTAAACCGTTTAGTGCGAACGTGTGGTATGGGACACACGTTAACACTTTGCAGGTTCCTATCCGAGGAGTTTGTGACACATATTGCCAGTTAGTGGTGTCCAGTACTGGGCCTCCGGACCTTCGCCACTACGGTTTGCTGCCTTCATGTTTGTGCCTTTAGATTTCTGCCTTTGGGTTTGTGCCTTCGAGTTTGTTGCCTTCGGGTTTGTTGTCTTATAGTATCGCTTTTGGAGTTGGTCCTTCGTCACCGCTCGAGAGATACTTGGGTTTGTCGCCTTCGGGCTTGTGGATCCTTATTTATACAGTACTGAGCTTGTGCATCTTTTGTTTCTTTGATATTTATATATTTTCCTAGAGTATCGCCTTTCAGGCTAGGTCCTTTGAACCACACGATATATAGCGATTACCTTGTGGAAACTTGTGTTACCTTCATTGGTATTTGTTATTTGCCTTTTTGACTTGATTTGGGATATTCATATCCTTTGTTTATTTGAGTTGCCGATGATATGAGGCTTGTTATGATTCATCTTTTGTTAGATGATCGGGTTATTTCTTTTAGAGATATTTGTGTTACTTTATGACCTTGCATGTTCATTATCATTTAGCTTATCTAACTGATTTGTTTAGCTAGACTGACTCGTGTATTTTTATACTCGTGTCGGACCGAGGTGTTTCAGGTTAGGTATATTTGGACGTAGCCTACTCTACTTCCGCATGGACTATTCTGCTAGCTCCTTTTGTTATAGCTTTTTGTGTAGTCCTTTTTGGTTGTATCTATGATATGTATATTCTTTTGACTCACATGTATATTGTGGTTGCTATACCACTTGACATGTATCATTTTGTATACTCTGTGTTGTATCTGTATATGTGTATATGTATGTGATGATCTACTGTTATGCGATGTGGTTTACATTTGAGTTGTTATATTTTGTTATGTTAGATCTTATAGCCATTATAGCTTTGTATTAAGTATCTATTGGATATGTCGATCCATATGAAAAAAATGCTATATTTATCGACGTATTCAGTAGATAGTTAAGACAAGGCTATAGATGGTCGCTCCTATCCAGCTCTATTCTCCGTATTAGCAGACGGTATTACCTTGTAATACTCTTTGCTAATGTAGGTCTCGGAGTGGGGCGTTACAGTGTGGTATCAGAGCTGAGCTCAGAACAAAATATGATAAACACAGAACATAAACACATATTATAGTACATCCAAGTATAATACAAGTGATAACATAGTTTTCCACTATCGTATTCCTCAATCGTGCCTTTAGTTCTTTCGTTTTCTTGGAATGGATAGTAAGTTTGAAAACATTATAAGGGTTTTAAATATCACGATTTTTGAAATAGTAGAAATTAGCCTCAGATGGCTTAGATTTAAATTATGTGTTTTGATCCTTAAAGATTAGAGTTGCGCAGCGGAAATGGTGTGACCGTTTTCGCTGGGCACAATTGATGCTTTGTTTTTAATAAATGCTTGTTTGGTTGATAATTGCATGAATGTGTGTTAGCATAGTAATTGTTGAAATTATATTGAGTAGGTGATATAATTGAGAGTTAGAAACCTACTCAATGCAAATGATAAGAACTTGCGGTGTCTTCAAGTTGTAGCTACCGCAAGAATTATTAGAATGATTAAATTTTGAAAATGAAATTTAATTCATAAGTGGTATTTAGCCAAAGGTTAAAATGAAATAAAAATTTAATATCTAAGAATTTCATGGATGCATTTTAAAGAAGTAAAATTACTAAAAGAATTTTTGGGAGAGAAAGCATCCATGTGAATGGAAAATCTTTCTAACAAGAGATATACTTATGTATATAACTTGATTTCTTTATGAATTAATTGTATGGTTGTATAATAAGAAAATGTTTTATGTTTTGAAAATAAACATGGTTGCAACCAAGTTTAAGATTCCTTAATAAATCAACACATGTTTTATAATTTCTTGTGTCAATTGTCTAATAAGTATTTTAAGAATTTTGGTCGATGCATTTGATCAGCGTTATCGATAGGGATTCCTAAACACTTACAGGATGATGTGATACATGCTTTTGAAATGGCGATAAACAATATTTACTAGTATGGATGTTGAATGCAAAAATATATATAGATATTGCAAAGATTTTGAAAATTCTAAATTGCCATTTGAGATAAGTATTTTATATACATACTTAAGGACATATGGAAATAGTGTGACATAGAGGGCAATGGAGAGGCAATGTTGATCTTCATCAACTTTGCAGTCCTTGATAATATCATTCACTATAAATGTATAAGTTAGATATCATTCTATAAATTGATAATTGGAAAATTTGAATATGGTTTCATTTAAATTAATTATATTCATTATTGGTTATATAACATGTTTGTGAAAGTTTACATACATGGAAAATTTAAAATGCCTACGTAAGCTTTTGGGTAAAGTATTTTTGGAAAGAGTTACCTTATGGTAATGTAACGACCCGGGATTTTTGACATCCCGAGTTGTGAACATTAATTTATAATATACATATTTTGTTTTGGATAAAATGTATTAGAGGATATAAAAATAATTTTTATACCACAAATCAAATGAAACAAGAGGTTATTCTAATTTACTAGTTTTCACCTTTATTTTAAATTGTATGAGTGACGAATGCAAATTCAACTAAGTTAAAAGCAAAGAAAATTTTTAAGCTACTTTGCAACCTTTGTTTAAGTAACATATATTTGTATAGGAGTATATACCATGAAGTATTGTTTTAATCTAGTTCTTAGTTTTTGATGCAGCCCAAACAGTGCCATCTACGAAGTCAATAAATTCGAGTTGTTCAAGGGAAGGAGCCTTAGGTCGCATATAACCTAGTGAAGGTCGCTCATGACCTAACAAGCCACGGGATATGGAATCGCGACCTAACCAAGAACAAAAGAAGGAAGGTACAAGGAGTTCACGACCTAGTACGTTGGTAGCTCGTCCAAACGACCTAACGAGTCATGACCAACGACCTATTGAAATTGACTTGCGGGAAGAATTGGGTCGTTTGGTGATAGGTCGCTCGGAGATAGGTCGCTCAGATCTTTAGGCCGCTCTTGAAGTTAGGTCGCTAACGACCTTATACCGCATGCTAACTACATACGACCTACCTTAGGTCGCTGCCAAGATCTCTTGTGTTGAAGCTTAAGTCGCATCTATTTTAGGTCGTTGACCTTGTGCCGCTGGAAGATAGGTCGCTGTGGTTTTGGGGTAGTGTTGTATATAGGTTGAGTCGCTTGTTTCTTAAGTCGTAAGCCGTTGTGTTGTATATATGTAATGTTGTGTTGTAATTAGGTCTCTAACGACCTTGTTTAGGTCGTAGGTCGCGTAACATGTTGTGTTGTGTTTTGTGTTGAGTCGCTGGCTGTTTTAGGTCGCAGGTATGTAAGGTCGTTGACGACCTAGTGGGTGTTGTAGCCTATAAATAGGCATGTTGGGTCATTTTGTAACTTGGTTGATTTTTGAATAAACTTTTGTTTTGTTAGCTTTGTGCTTCCATTAAATCAGTAGTCGAGTGTAATCTCCTATCTCCACTTTCGACATTCGAGTGCGCTCGAATCGATGATCGTTGAAGCCAATTCGCGGATTCAAGTGCGCTTGATCAACGCTCGAAGAATTGTAGATCTCTCTTCACGGTATCGTGCACGATCAACATGTTGAAGATTTGCTAGAATCTGGTATCTTTGGATCAACGGATTTGGGCCTTTTAGTATTTTCCACTCCATCGATTGCTACTTTCACCATTTCATTTAATTTTAGTATTTCCGCTGCATCAGTTTGGTATTAGAGCTAGACTTAGCCAATCATAGCTAAGCCGAGTCTTGGAGCCAAGGAGTTTGAAGTACATCATTTTTTGTTTGAAGTGTAGGCCGAGAGTTTGAAGTGTGAAGCTGTGCATTGTTTTGTTGAAATTCATCAATTTGAAGTTCAAGGCCGAATGTTTGAAGTTTTGAAGTTGTGTTTGATTTGTTAAAAATGATCATGCCGCTGAGAAGAGCTAACCGTCATCAGAATATTGAAGCGTTGTATAGAAGAGAAGAAGCCGATCAAATGGAACAACGCATGCATGAAAAGTTTGATGAAGGAAATGGGCGATTAGAGAGAATGATGATTGAAATGAATCAAAGTAGAAGAAGGGTTTCACCTGAATCGAGCCATGGGGGAAGTAGAGTTTCACCACATTCAAATCGGGAGAGAAAAGAAGATCATGATCGTAGAAGTGTTGATACTCGTGATAGGAATGTTGATAATCGAAATCAGAGAGAAGTGGATGATCGTGGTAGGAGGAATGTAGATCGAAGGGATGTTGGTGGTGGAAGTGTTGGTGGTAGAGATGTTGGTGGTTATGAACGACATTGATATACATCAGATTTTGATGAGGAGTTTGATGGTGAAAGAGGTATTGTTCATAATCGAAATCGAGAAAGGAGTCGATATGTGGATGTAGAAGAGGATCGACGATGGGAGTCGGGAATGAAGACAGAAATTCCAGAATTCAAAGGAGGAATGGTAGCAGAGGAGTTTTTGGACTGGTTGTCTAATGTTGAAGAAATTTTTGACTTTAAAGCAGTTCCTGAGCATAGAAGAGTGAAATTGGTTGCTACAAGGTTGAGGGGTAGAGCTTTAGCATGGTGGCAGCAAACCAAACTTACAAGGGAGAGAATGGGGAAGACAAAGATTGAATCTTGGGATAAGATGAAGAAGCCGATGAAGGCTACATTTTTACCTTATAATTATCAGTCACTTATGTATCAGAGGTTGCAGAATCTGAGGCAATGGACAAAGTCAATGAATGATTATGCGGATGAATTTTATCAATTGATTGCCAGAAATGATATCATGGAGACATAGGAACAATTGATCGCTAGATTTGTTGGAGGGTTGCGCATGCAGATTCAAGATATGGTGAACATGTTTGATCCCAGATCAGTTGCTGAAGCACACCAGAAGTCGTTGGCTTGAGAGAAGCAGGGAAGACGAGGTGGTGGTGTGTTTACAAATTCCAACAATCAAGTGAAGGGTGTTAGTGGAAGTTCTAATGTTTCTAAAGCTGTTGAAAAACCTGTTGTGAATGAGGTTGCGAAGGCGAAGGTCAATAACAGTTTCAAGTGTTATAATTGCCAAGAAGTGGGTCATAAAAGCAATGAATGTCCAAAGCCGAAGAAACGAACCATGTTAGCTGAGATTGAAGATGAGGATGCAGATGCAGATGATTCTAATTCATTACCGGTTGAGGAGGAAGAAGAGTTGTCTGGAGATGAGGGTTGTAATTTGATGACGAGGAGGTCTTGTCTAACACCAAAGCAAGAGGACGATTCTAGCTGGTTGAGGAGCAACATTTTTCAGTCAACATGCACTATTCTGGGGAAGGTTTGCAAGTTTGTTAATGATGCGGGCATCTGTGATAACATCATTTCTACCGAGGCTGTGAAGAAGTTGGCATTGAAGGCTGAGAAGCATCCGAAACTTTACAAGTTAGCTTGGTTGAAGAAAGGAGGAGAGGTGAAGGTTGGACGAAGAGCTTGTATTAATTTTTCGATTGGGAAGAAATACAAAGATGAAATTTGGTGCGATGTTGTGGACATGGATGTATGCCATTTGTTGCTGGGGAGACCGTGGCAGTATGATAGAGCGGTGCAACATGATGGACGTACCAACAGTTATAGTTTCATGTTCGAAGGCACAAAGATCACTTTAGTTCCCAAGAAGCGACAACAAGAAGAAAGCAAGTTGGAGGAGATTGAATAGCTGAAAACTTTGCTATCTTTGAAGGAGTTTGTTAAGGAAATTGAAGAGGAGCCTCAAGTATTTTTGTTGATTGGACGAGAGAGTAGTGAAGTGGTGGAAGTTCCTGAAGAAGTAAAGCCAGTGCTGGAAGAATTTGAAGATGTATTCCCTGAAGAGCTGCCAAAAGAATTGCCACCATTGAGAGACATTCAACATCAAATTGATCTAGTGCCAGGTGCTGTTTTACCGCATAGGCCACACTATCGTATGAGTCCGAAAGAACACGAGGAGTTGAGAAGGCAAGTGGAAGAGTTGCTTGAGCAAGGGCGTGTTCAGGAGAGTCTCAGTCCATGTGCAGTACCAGCATTGTTGGTACCAAAGAAGGATGGAACGTGGAGGATGTGCACCGATAGTCAGGCATTGAACAAGATTACTGTCCAATACAGGTTTCCTATGCCTAGATTGGATGATTTGCTAGACCAGTTGAATGGAGCTACTATATTTTCTAAGATTGATCTGAAGAGCGGTTATCATCAAATTCGAATTAGACCAGGCGATGAATGGAAAACAGCGTTCAAGACACGGGAAGGGTTGTATGAATGGCTGGTTATGCCGTTTGGTCTTTCAAATGCACCTAGTATGTTCATGCGGGTGATGAATCAGATCTTTAGGCCATACATTGGGAAGTTTGTGGTAGTTTATTTTGAAGATATACTGATATATAGTGGAAGCCCAGAAGAACACTTGCATCATCTGAGAGAAGTGTTGATGATACTGCGACAGGAACAATTTTATGCTGCAACGAAGAAATGCGTGTTCATGACGCATAGCGTTCTGTTTTTGGGATATGTGTTGTCTAAGGAAGGTATCCAGGTGGACCAAAGTAAAGTTGAAGCAATCAAAAATTGGCCGCAACCCAAGACTATAACTGAAGTCAGAAGTTTTCATGGGTTAGCTACGTTTTATCGGAGATTTATACCGCACTTTAGTAGTGTGATGGCGCCTGTTACTGATTGTATGAAGGACAAGCAGTTTTCATGGTCGGAGGGAGCAGGATTAGCTTTTGAACGGATCAAAGAACTTTTGACGTCAGTGCCGATTCTAGTATTGCCAGATTTCCAGCTGTTATTTGAGTTGCATACAGACGCATCTAAAGTTGGAATTGGAGGAGTGTTAAGTCAGGGGGACGTCCAATTGCATATTTCAGTGAAAAGCTATCTGGGGCAAAGATAAGATACAACACTTATGATGTGGAATTCTATGCTATTGTTCAAGCTGTGAAGCACTGGAGACATTATCTGTTTCAAAAGGAGTTTGTTCTTTACACGGATCATGAAGCTTTGAAGCATTTGCAAGGGCAGGACAAAATTTCAGCTAGGCACGCTTCATGGGTTGCGTATCTACAGCAGTTTACTTTTGTTGTAAAGCACAAATCAGGGGTGACGAATCGTGTAGCTGATGCTTTGAGCAGGAGGAATCATTTATTGACTACAATGAAAATTGAAGTGACGGGGTTTGATATACTTCCAGAATTATTTGTTGAAGATCCTTACTTTATAAAGATTGTAGATAAAATCAAGAAGGGGGAGACAGATGAGTTTGTGTTGGTGGATGGTTTTCTGTTTAAGGGAAATCGATTATGTATACCAGATGGCGGCTTGAGAATAAAGATTATCAAGGAGTTGCATGAAGAAGGACATGTAGGATGGAATCGCACATTGCATTTGATTTCTCAGTCTTATTTTTGGCCGTCGATGAAGCGGGAAGTTGGAAGATTTGTGGAGAGATGTCATGTTTGTCAAATTTCGAAAGGGACAGCGACAAATGCGGGTTTGTATATGCCTTTACCTGTTCCGACAAAACCATGGGTAGATGTAAGCATGGATTTTGTGTTGGGCTAACCGAGGACACAACGGGGAAATGACTCGATATATGTTATGGTGGAATGTTTCTCGAAAATGGTACATTTTGTTGCCTGTAAGAAGTCGGCGGATGCAGTTCATGTGGCATAGTTGTTCTTTGAAGAGATCTATCGCTTGCATGGTTTACCAGAATCTATAGTTTCAGACAGGGATACCAGATTTCAGAGTCATTTTTGGCTAAGTTTGCGGAAGATGGTGGGAACCAAGCTGAAATTCAGTAGCGCTTATCATCTGCAGACAGATGGACAAACCGAGGTTGTGAACAGATCGTTGGGAAATTTATTACGGTGTCTTGTGAAAGATAATCTGAAGAGCTGGGATGTGAAGATATGTCAAGCAGAGTTTGCTCATAATCATGTAATTAACCGAAGTACAGGTTTCAGTCCATTTCAGATTGTATATTCAAGCTTGCCAAAGGGGCCGTTGGATTTAACGATAGTACCGCAACCGAAGGGAACAGTTAAGCGGGCTGCTGATTTTGTTGATGGTTTGACGGAATGCCATTGAATCGTTAAGGAACGATTGGAGAAGTCGAATGAGAATTATAAACCATCTGCGGATCTGAAGCGAAGGAGTGTTGAATTTAATGAAGGAGATTTAGTATATGTTGTACTAACGAAGGATCGTTTCCCAGTGGGAGCATACAATAAACTTAAGGCTCGAAAGATTGGTCCTGTAAAGATTATGAAACGGATCAATGAGAACGCTTATAGGTTGAAGCTGCCGGAGGATGTATACACTTCTGACGTGTTTAATGTTAAACATCTTATACCTTATTATGGAGACGAACAAGGCAATGGGGAAGAACTTTTAAATTCGAGGACGAATTTTTCCCAACCCGGGGAGGATGATGCAGCCCAAAGAGTGCCATCTACGAAGTCAATAAATTCGAGTTGTTCAAGGGAAGGAGCCTTAGGTCGCATACAACCTAGTGAAGGTCGCTCACGACCTAACAAGCCACGGGATATGGAATCACGACCTAACCAAGAACAAAAGAAGGAAGGTACAAGGAGTTCGCGACCTAGTACGTTGGTAGCTCGTCCAAACGACCTAACGAGTCATGACCAACGACCTATTGAAATTGACTTGCGGGAAGAATTGGGTCGTTCGGTGATAGGTCGCTCGGGTATAGGTCGCTCGGAGATAGGTCGCCCGGATCTTTAGGCCGCTCTTGAAGTTAGGTCGCTAACGACCTTATACCGCATGCTAACTACATATGACCTACCTTAGGTCGCTGCCAAGATCTCTTGTGTTGAAGCTTAAGTCGCATCTATTTTAGGTCGCTTGACCTTGTGCCGCTGGAAGATAGGTCGCTGTGGTTTTGGGGTAGTGTTGTATATAGGTTGAGTCGCTTGTTTCTTAAGTCGTAAGCCGTTGTGTTGTATATATGTAATGTTGTGTTGTAATTAGGTTGCTAACGACCTTGTTTAGGTCGTAGGTCGCGTAACATGTTGTGTTGTGTTTTGTGTTGAGTTTAGGTCGCGGGTATGTAAGGTCGTTGACGACCTAGTGGGTGTTGTAGCCTATAAATAGGCATGTTGGGTCATTTTGTAACTTGGTTGATTTTTGAATAAACTTTTGTTTTGTTAGCTTTGTGCTTCCATTAAATCGGTAGTCGAGTGTAATCTATTATCTCCACTTTCGACATTCGAGTGCGCTCGAATCGACGATCGTTGAAGCCAATTCGCGGAATCAAGTGCGCTTGATCAACGCTCGAAGAATTGTAGATCTCTCTTCACGGTATCGTGCACGATCAACGTGTTGAAGATTTGCTAGAATCCGGTATCTTTGGATCAACGGATTTGGGCCTTTCAGTATTTTCCACTCCATCGATTGCTACTTTCACTGTTTCATTTAATTTTAGTATTTTCGCTGCATCAGTTTTGCTTTAAAATATAGATAGTGTGTTGAAACAAATGTTAAAACATTAATAAGTATAGTTTGTCCATTTTCTGAAGTATACATTAATATACTTTAAAAATCTTTTATAGTTTACATAATAATCAAAGACTTTAAGTCAGGATCTGTTAAGATAAAATGGTTAATAAAACCAGTTTTGTATTAAGTTAAACTACGTAAGATAGTGATAAATCTTTAGTCATTAAAACAAACTTACATTTGGCATCTATCACCTGATCAAAATCTAACGTAATCATTTCAAAATTTTCCCAACAAAAAGAAAACATCTCTCAGCCGCCAAATTGTTATTACTATCCTGTGTATATTTGGACATTTAGATCTGAGTCTCAGCCGCCAAAAGAAAACATCTCTCAGCCTCTGTTCAGATTTTTTTTACAGCAGTAGCAAACATTTATCTTATCAAAAGAAACAAGTTAATAAAACAATTAACAAACTACACTTGGCAGTAAATTCTGGAAAGAAAATCTTAATTAATCATTTTTAGTTTCTTTTCAAAGGATATTTTCAGCTGAGACACTATCTTTCCAGCCACCAAAAGGTCATTCTATCCATCTTCTGTAAATTTCAAGCTGATGTATATTGAGTGGCTTGGTTTAGAAGCCAAAAACCTATATCTTAAATACAATAGCCTTCGGTTGAAATTATAAGCAACGTGAAAGAAACTAGAAGAGAAAAATATAGCAGTGTTCTGGAATTCTGTAAAACAAAACACCATTTGTTAAACTCGAGCTCAAGAGAATTCAAACCAAGATTTCAACTTTGCAAATTTAAAAGACTTCAACTTCAATTTGAAAGGGCTTCTGGAACTAAGATGTGGAAGGTGAGAAACAATTACTTTCAATTTCTGAAATGAAATATTTGCTCTGTTGTCAGTGAAAGTTCTGATCATTCCCACTTTAAAAATTTAAAACTCTTAAGCTAGTTTATAATTGATGATGATGTAAACTAGTAAAATATTCATTTACCAGTATAGTTTATGTTGAATAATTTGTTTATAAACGTATCTTGCTGTGTAGCTAATAATTGATGGGTTTTACAGTAAATAGCATACTTTAGTGGAAAATCATTATTTTTAAATTAAGGCTCCAAACACCCAGTTAGAATCCTTGTGTAGAATTATGAATTTTGGAAGTAAATTTTTTATTTTTAATGATCTATATCTTGAGAGATTGTTAGATGACCTGATGTCGTTCAAAAATTTATTTCTGGTAACCTCGTCGTTGTGGGGTGGAGCAGTCAGGTCTGGGAGGTGCTAGGGGTCATCAGGGAGAGATCGACCGTGGCAGAATTCTCAATTTGGTCTTTGGTTGTGCGTGCGAGCTATTGTTAGGATTTAAGGCTCGAATTTGTTGTAGTTAGAAAACGAGACGAGTTCGTCTCCTCTGATTGACCGAGCTTCTCGAAACTCAGGGGAATGGAAGAATAAGGGGTTGACGTGGTGTGGACGGTAGTTGGAGCATCTCCGGTGGTCTGAGCAACTGCGGGGAGGTGATTTTGTTGGATGGGTCGAGAGCAGTTTTTCGAACGAAATGCTTAATTTCGATTTGGAAATTTTAGTGTCGAATCGAGTTTTGATTTTGTATATAGGGGTGATTCGCGACTTGCCGGAGGTCGTGAAGTTCGCCAGAGGGTCGGTGAGATGCCGTGCACGTGTACAGCGTAGGTGGTGTTAGTGTTGTTGATGGTGAGTAACTCGAGTTATTACTCGAGTATATGAATGGATTGCTTCTGGTTATAACCTGAGCGCGCGAAAGAGAGTTTTCTGTTACAACAATTTAAACCTTAAACTAAAATAAAAAAAAAGACGAGGAAGAAGGAGCGTACGAGAGCAAGAGAGAAGGCTTCGGGGAAATGTAGGGTGAAACTCGAGTGTTCACTCGAGAAAACAAGGGGATAACTCGGGTTGATTTCCCAAACCTGCAGTATAGCTAAAAGTAAGTTAAGCAAACTTTTTAAACAAATTTAAGCAATGATGACAATAAAAGTTTGACAAATTGAAGTTAAGACTTTATTTCAAGTGTAATTATTTAAGAAAATACTTAACGATGTTTTCTAAAATCTTAATTAATATTGTAGTTAAGTAGACAATTTAAGTTAAGTATTAAAGTTAACTACCATCAAAGTTTTCAAGTTAGTAATAATTTGATTTCAAAGTAACTAAGGAAGATTTTAAATGTTAATTAAGATAGATAATTATTATTAATTAATTGTTTAAAAAAGGGTAATTAAGAATGGTTAATTAATTTATAATTGTAATTAACTAAGTAATTAGGGATTTATCAATTTGTAATTAAAGATTGGTTAATTAATAATTAAGTGTCTAATTTATTTATAATTAAGAATTGTTAATTAGATAATTAAAGTTAATTAATTTATAATTAGTAGTTAATTAAGTTAATTAATTAAGGAATAATTAATTAATAAGGTTGATTAAGATTTAATTAATTTATCATTAAGAATAATTAATCAGAATGATTTGTAATTTATTAATGTTGATTAACCAGGATTAGTAATTCATAAGTAATTAATCTGATTTGAATTAATCCGACAATTAACTGATCTTACTTATGGATGTTTGGATTCTATTGGATGATTGAATTGTTTGATATCCCTGATTGTGATGCTTTGTTTTGATTTGAGCCGTGTTTAATGTAATTTATCATCTGTGATATATATTTATGATCTGTGAGTATAAGATGAGTGAGTAAAAGATGAGCGTTATAGTTTATACCGCTTATCAGATATATTACTGTATTTGAATATGTATTGATTGATGATGTTGCACTTCTATTGTGTAAAACCCCTAGACCACACTTAAACACGCACAAATATGGATTTCACGAGGAAATCGGTTAAGTCACAGATATTTGAATTTAATTCAAAATAGTTTTAAAAGTTGAATTTTAAATCCAAACGGTTTTGGAAATGGAATTGGGTTAAATATGAAAAGCTTTTGAAAAGGAGTTTTGAGGATAAAAGTTATTTTGAATAACTTGATAAAGTTTGGAAATTTAAATAATTTGATTTAAATTTGAATTCAAAATTTGAAATTGAATTCTATGTTTGAAAACCATGGTTTAAAGATGTTATACAAGTTATATATGGGTTAAACCATTTTAAAAGTGTTGTTTTGGAAATTTGAATTTAACCCAAAGATTTTAACTTGTATAAATGAAATCGGATTTTTTCGAAACAAAAAAAACTATTTGTTTTCAAATAATAAAAGCTTTCACATAATTAATGAACTTCCAATTTGTGTTAAAAGGATTTCAAGTCTAAAATGAAAATGGTCCTCCAAGTTATGAATAAATCTTTGGAAACAGTTTTGAAAGCTATAAGTTAAATCTTTAATTTATAAATTGGATGAGTTAATCCTAATTGAAATGGAAATTGTTTTGGAAATCTATGAATGGATCTTTGTAAAACTGGGCGAACTTTGTGAAATGAATGTTTTTGTTTAAATATTTGAAATGGTAATTTGTTTAAACCATTTAAAGAAAAGTTTTGGGTTTTCAAAAGTTCTGACTTAACTGAAATCCCACATCCATATGTTTTTAAATATTGCGCTCACTATTCGGTTTGGCCGGGAGAGGACTTTGTATGTCATATAACCCATTCCGAATAGTTATACGATGTTATGGATTGCATTTGAAGAATGGTGTTGAAGACCGGGTGTTTGCGAGAACGATAGGATAACCTATCGATTGTCCCTGCACCGAGTAGCTACAGTATAGAGATTCCCTAAGTGATGGGAAGTCCAATCGGGATTGTGGATACCTGGATTGCAAGGATGTAACATCCCACCTTTTCGCACGATTTAAACCGACACACGTGCCAATTCAAACCATACGGAAGAGCGGATTGTTATGGGATAAATAAGAAAAACAGAGAAGAAATAAAACAAAATAGAATCTCACAGCGGAAGGATAAAATATAATAATCAAATATACAGTTCATGAAGCTGTTTTTCAAAACCCTTTTATTATATTTATACAATACATATCAGAGTACACATACCAGAGAATAATAATTAGTGCAGCGGAATTTAATGGTGTAGTGGAATAACATAGTAGATAATAGTACTACAAACTTCGTCTTCGTCCTCCAGAACTAAAGTCATCGATCCTGAAATGCTCGGACTGACCCGAGCGAATTGAAAAGACAAAACACTCGAGTCAGAACTAAAAGAACTTATGTAAGTTAAATCAACAGAAATAAATATGAGTGCAATAACTCAAGAGATGCTCGGGATTTACATATCCTAAGGATCCGTTAAACTATTTACTATGTAGTATATTTCGCTATTATAATAGTGTCTAATTGTAAAATAAACTTACTTTTTAATAGCGTTAAGGGGTTACCCATATAGCCCTTAACACAAATAATGCCAATAGTCTATACAGTGCCTGCATATCTCCTGATCGGGAGACTGCGAGAAGACACTCCATAGGTACGACACAAATAGAAACTCGTAGTAAAGGCTCGGTATGGTAGGTGACATGGCACAACTAGGCAATGCTAGGGTAGATATACCAATTACGCTTCCGGGCCGATGGAAACGCACAGCGTGCAGCTGCCGCCCACCTCGGACAAACTCCCCACATCAAAGAAATCAAAAGTGAAGGTGGCCACCGAATAAAATCCAAAGTCAGAGTATAGTATCGAAGAGGAGTATCCGATCAGAGGTGCTACCTCATTAACCCGTTAATCGCTCCTGTTTTAGCCACCTTATGCCGACTCACGAGAGTCGGGTCCACGTATTTACCTTACAGGAAACGCCGCCACCAACCTACTTCATTCTGAAATCTCCACCACGTACACGGTTGTTAAAGTGGTTTTCGGAGTTTGCAGAGATTATGACAACTTCCGATCCCGGTCTCTTCAACAACCAAACATTATTATAACACCGCGGTCATTTAAAAATAATTATACTTTCAAAACCAGAATATAATTATCCATTTCAGAACCCATAAATACGATATCATTTCCTTTTCAAAACAAACTCATTTGATATTATTTTTATAAAAACCCAAATAAATATAATATCATTTTATTTCAAATATATATTTCTTTTCCAAAATCATATTGTTTTCAAACTTATAATAATTGGAAACCAAACATTGAATTATAACTTTCAAACTATAATACTTCGAAAATTCATAGCTTTAAACCATAACTTCTAAAACTTGGATGGTTTGGATATTCAAACGGTATATAGAATAAAATAGTTTGCATTTAAATTTACTTTATAAAATAAAATAATTTCCGCGACTTACAATTTATTTTATTTAAAATTAAGTCAAAATCCATAGATTTAAAAATCGCTTTCAGTTTCAATAACCACTTCAGTTTCAATATATTTCAAACTTTGAATATTGAACAATTGTAACTAAGGTTGGAAATTTCTATTCAACAATTTAAAGTCCTTTTATTTAGTTTGAAATAATAATTGCATAATAAACCCGTAATCATTTAAGTAAAACTCAAATTACTTATAAAAGGAAATTTCCCTCAAATTTTTATACTAGAAATATTCATTTAATTCACCTTGAATAGAATTCAGTTATAAATATCATACCCTTTTTAAAATTTCAAGTTAATAAATTTTACATCAACTTATGAAGTTAACTTTTTAATTAAGCTCAATTCCAAATAAATTTTCCAATTTAACTCCCAATCTTAATTAATTTAAATCCTTTAAAATTATATATATTTTCAATATCTTAACATGTACTTAACAATATAATATAAAATAATCAAACTCCATTATTCAACTTATTTATTTTATTTAACAAATCCATACATAGCTTAACTTCAATACTTTAACTATAGATGTATATATAAAATAAGATTTTATAAAATATCAAAATCTATATTTATTAACTGTATCCTATCCAAACCATATAAAAATCATTTCAAAAATAATTTTTATATATATACCGCGGTGCCTGTATAAAATTTTCTATCCTATGGTCAAGTGATACGGATATTTATCATTTCAATCCGCAATTTAAAAAATAAAAATGCGGTTGTAAATCATTTCAAACTGCAATCCCGATAAGAAAGAATGCATAATAACTTGCAGTTTATACAATATAGAACACATCATCCATTCACCAAACATCAATCATCAACCATTTATTACAATCATCATCCAATTTAATTCAATCATCAATATAGAGCATATTAAATATAATAGGAAATAAATAATAGGTATAAACTAAGAGTTTATATTCAGTAATAAATTAAATAACTGTTTAACTAGCAGTTTATATGAAAATAAATAAATTCTAACTGTCAATTTATATGCAATAATAAAAATTTATTAACAGTTAAATCAAATAAATGCGATTTAACTGAGATGATGAATAAAACATGCCAAACAATCATAAATAAATTTCTACTCATATCTTAAATCAAATTAACAAACATAAGAAATTCTAGAAGTTATGAATAGGTTAAAACACTCACCTTTTGGATTTAAATTGAATTCAAATCCAATTTAAACCCAAAAATTTGACGGTCTCCAAATTCATTCAAACCAGCGTCAACAGATCCGGAATCTAATTACGATCCTAACAAAAATAATCGCGCGTGAAACGGAGTTCGTATGTGAAAGTTATCATAATTAAACGATTTGCAATAGAAATTAAAAATAAAAAAAACAAAAATAAAATACCGTGCCACATCCACTCTTCCCTCGCGTATGCTTCTTCTTGATTGCTAGCTTTGTTCCGTAATTTTTCTTTTAGTTCGATTTACTTTAATTTTCCTCCTTATTATATTAATGTATGTATTTTTTAAAAGGTTGAAAGAAAAAAAAAGATTTGAAAAAGAAGAATTGAAAAAGAAAATGATTAAAATAAGAACTGAAAATGGAAGAGAAGATCTAGATTTGAAAAGAAAGAAGAAAGTTTGAAATAGAAGAAAATTTGAAGAAGAAGAATATTTGAAGAGGAATGAAAAATTAAAATGAGAGATAATAAGGAGATTCGAAGAGAAAAAAAAAGGAAAAAAAGAAGAAGATTAGAATGGAGGCTGTGGTTTCATTTGCGTCATATCTTATTTATAAGGCTAGAATTAGGTTTAGGATCAAAGAGATTTGAAAAGAGAGACCGCTATTGATAAGAAATAAATGAAATGACGTTTCAGAAAAATGAAGTTGGAAAATGAATGGAAAGAAATAAAGTAAATATGAACGAACTTGGTTTTGAAATATAGTAAATATGAACAGCCTTTTTAAAAGTAGCAGGTATTGAAAAGAGGCAATTATTAATTAGAAAGGGAATGAATGGACTAACTCTATACTGTAAACAAACTTTTAGAATTCAAATTTCAAAACAATTGTTTACTTAATAAATTTTGTTAACCCTAAACACACCAAAATTACTTCATTAACTCAAGTAATATTCGAATTTCCACGCATTTGGGTTTTTGTCTATGCATAATAATTTTTTATACTTACCTTAAAAATGAAAACATTTGATTTGTTTTTCCCAAAATGATCTCTTATTACCATTGAAACACCCTTTTTGTTTACCACAGAACGCGCGTTTTTTTTTTATTAAATCTATTAATTGAAATCACCGTTTTCTTTCCTTTTAATTGAAATATTTGAACTACATTAATTGCAATCACTTACAAGGTTAAATTTTAAAACAGATAACTAAAATGCAAAAAAAAAATAGAAAAATTGTTTATACACAAGAGTAATAAATAGATTATTTTCCTATTCTTGTAATCAGTCTGTAAGCTAAACACAGTTCAAATAAACATATATTTCTTTCTTTAAAATCAATCTTTCTATTTTTTATTTAAATTAAATTAAAGCTACATTCACAGATGAAACATTCATTTTATTGATGTAAATGTTTTTTTTTCATTGCATCAAAACTTTCCTTATATTTCACAAAACATAAGCTGCTTTTAATTGCACCTATTACAATTAGTATTCTCTCTCCTATTAATTGAAAATTTTCAATTACATTAATTTCTGTTGATTAAGTTTCAAAATGGGCTAAATGAATGTAATGATAAGTAGAACAATTACTTCCTATTAACATAATATTTAGATGTTAAATTTTCATTTATTTCAATTAAACCTATTATCATACATTACTTCAATATACTGACAAGCTTACTTTTGCACCCTTTCATTTACCCAACTGCCATTTTATAAATAAACTTAACAATAGATTCATACTCTATTACATAAATTTCTACTCTTTCATCTAAATTAAAGTTTACGTAAACTTCAAACATTTAATCCATTTAATTCCAATTTATCCTTTCATTAAATTTAGATTCAAATCAATTTATAAAGCTTTATCTCCATTCTTTATATACACTAACCATCATTTAATGAAGAATTTATTTACGTTATTCCCCATTATTACCTAAATTTATTTAAACGTAACATTTATTTCAATGATTTACAAATTAAATTGAATGAACTAAATATATATATTTTATTACCCAAATTACTATCTTGTATTAATTTCACAATTAAACATAAATTTTTAAAGTAACGCTTATAATAATTACGACCCTATAATTACTCAACATCTAAACGAATGTTATTTCAGTTTCAATTTGTGTAACATTCATTTATTGTATTATCACTTATTTCAAATTCAAATCTTATTAACAAATAAGCAGGTAATTTATAATATATGTTACAAATTTTGAATTAACCACTATTCATTATTATTTACTTAAATTTATCATTAATTACCTTGCATTAACATTGTTACTTAAAACCCCTATCCAATTTCAATTAATATTCTAATGAGTACATTTACTCTTTCCGTTATGTTATAAATTATCAACAAAGAAACGTTTATTACTTTCAACAACATTGTAATTACTAATTACCTACATTGATTGTATATGTTTTCCATTATTATCATTTATTAGAATTCTATTCACTTTCCATCTTATGCATATAGTTAACCTTTATATTGATTTTACCTTCAAAATTTCAGTTATTTTCTTAACTTACAAAAAGCAATGATTAATTACATTTAATCGCTATTAATTAAATGCATTGGTAACGAACAATAGTTGTCACCATTATACAATTTATAACATTTGAAATTTATTCTCTACAACAATTATTACCTATTAATATTATTTTGCCCATAAATACAAAACTTGCAATTATTCTTATTATCATATTCCATTTACTGTTAACAATGTTTATCACATTAAATCAGTTTAATATTTTCCTTAAATTCCTCTTATTCAATTCATATACAGGTAAAATTCTTTTCACTACTTAAAATCATTTGAATTAACTTCGAATTACTATAAGTAGGTTTTTAATTTATTTCTCTTCTAAATTTAATTACAAACTTATTAATTTAACCAAATTAAATCCATGAAATTTACGGGTCGTTACACTCTCCCCCACTCAAAACTTTTCGTCCTCGAAAAGGAAAGAGAAGGGAAAACGAAGAACTAGGAAATCAATATACCTTATTCAAACATTAACTTTACAAACAATTAAATTAATAAAATTAATTTATTTAGATAAAATATATCAATTTATAACCATAATTTTTTTGTTTATACCTAAATTACTAAAGTTTGGAAAACATTTCAAGATATTTCTAAGTCCAAAATTTACGGAGAATTTTGGCAGAGTCTCCTTTGTACGGAGAGGCTCGGGAGAAAATATAATAGTAAATATAACAAAATATCATATATAATATCCAAAATAGTATATCTCAATACGGGAAAATATATAAAATATCGCTATAAAACCATAATCCGGAAACGTACCTATTTGTCAGGCAAATTTACGCTCAATTTATGGAACCAAAAGCAGTAGCAATTGCTTCCATAACCTGCATTCCACTTATAAAATCTAAAAGGGTTAACAATTTATGTAAAGTGAAATATTTAAGTGGTTTCAATCACTAACAACAAATCAATACAACAACCATCAATTTCAACAACAGCATACACAACAAATACAAAACAACCATTCAATCAAACAAACAAATAGTTGTTCGGATTCAAAACCTTTAAATTGTACGGAATGAAGAATAAACTACTAGCACATCATTTACTCAACAGTCTTAGATAAAACTAAATAAATTATTCATTCATCCTTACAAATTTAAAGTATCCTTACCCAAACAACTAAAACCCAAAACAAACAACAACCAATTTGAACAACAAATTTTTGTTTATCCTTATTAATTTCATTCATACATTTGTTGTTTAATTTCTCTTTTTATTCATACCACATAAATTTTCCTTTTAAAATTTACATTTATTTCTAACAAACTTTTAATTTCATTTACTCATTCAATGTTTGTTTCATTTAATTTCACTTATTACTTACAATTATTCATTTCCATTAACTCAGGTCATGCCAGTTCTTTTTATTTCATTATAATTATTCATTCATTTATTGCATGCCCTCATTTATTTATATTTGTTTATCAATTGTATTCATGTCCCTTTTAATTTACTTAAGTTGATAATCATCTATTTTAATTACTTACCTTTAATTTATATTCACTTATAGTAAAATTTCAATTATAACCTAAGTTTATTTAAATTCTCATTTATAATAGCAAATTTATTGAATACTTCATTACCTACTTTTACTTGTACAAATTTCTATTACATCTCTTATTAACATTTCAACTTTTAATATTTGGTAAGTTATATGTATGTTATTTAATGGTTTAATTGAAAGTTATACAAATTCCTTCTATTTCCTTAAATTAAATTAAAGTTCAATAATACTATCCTTTGCTTATATAAGTTACAAATTCAAATTTTCTTTAAATCCATTAATAACTTAGCATTAAATCTCTTACCTAAATTAGAGGTTTCAATTGTTAATTACTTACCTTTCATTTCACTACAATAATTGAAATAATTAATTAATGGAAATTCAAGAATTTAATATCGGGTTAAATTTTCAATTTATTTTAAAATAATAGATAAATATATTCTTCCAACCTATATATCTCTAATTATATTTAAAACAATTCAAAATTTACATATTTTTCAAAAATGAATCTGCAGTAAAACTACTACAGTGGCCTTCCCCCTTCGAATCTCGAAAATGAAAGTCGATGATGCGGCCGCCATCACCGCAATTATTTTCCAGCGACAGAGAGGAAAGTTCAAAACTTATTTTCTCCAAAATCTTCTTTAAAACAATTCTTCCGAATTTTATTGTAATATTTATATCAAAAAATACTTATAATCAATATTATTATATTCCACAATTTATTCGAAAGAAATTTCAAAACCCCGGAACTTAAGTTCTAAATTTCCAAATTTCATTTATCTTATTTTTCAATCTATTTCTATTATTATTTATACACTTTATTTCCTAACAATCAATCTATTGCAGCCAAATATAGATATTAATTGAAATTTTTTTATTATTTTATATATAGAAAATATAATAGGCAAAATTATTTCATTCCCTATATTAAAAACAAATATTATGTCGGTCTGTCCTATTAAGTGTTTAGAAACCCCTATTGATGTCACAACGTCCCATGCATCAACCAGAATTTATAAATACAAAACGAAACAGATTAACACAATATTAAAATCTTTTAATAACACTAACAAATACGCTCTCTCATATATATACACTCAGCGACTCCCATAGGGTATTACTACCTTATTAGTAAAGAGTCAAACCCCACAAAGCTAAGGTTTATCGCTAAACCAAAGCTCTGATACCAGATGTAACGGACCGCCCGTCAGTGGGGTAACGCCCACCGTAGCATACATTGGTACCTGTGTTCTGCCTTTACAGCCAGCCTCTCGACTGCACTAACCCCGCAGGGACATGTAGGAGTAAGAGTCATCCGCTCGCTACCCAAACCAAATGTTAGAACCCCCTATCATGCTGCACCCGCCAAGTGCATAGGCAGACACACATGTCAATTCAAACCATACGGAAGAGCGGATTGTTATGGGATAAATAAGAAAAACAGAGAAGAAATAAAACAAAATAGAATCTCACAGCGGAAGGATAAAATATAATAATCAAATATACAGTTCATGAAGCTGTTTTTCAAAACCCTTTTATTATATTTATACAATACATATCAGAGTACACATACCAGAGAATAATAATTAGTGCAGCGGAATTTAATGGTGTAGTGGAATAACATAGTAGATAATAATACTACAAACTTCGTCTTCGTCCTCCAGAACTAAAGTCTTCGATCCTGAAACGCTCGGACTGACCCGAGCGAATTGAAAAGACAAAACACTCGAGTCAGAACTAAAAGAACTTATGTAAGTTAAATCAACAGAAATAAATATGAGTGCAATAACTCAAGAGATGCTCGGGATTTACATCTCCTAAGGATCCGTTAAACTATTTACTATGTAGTATATTTCGCTATTATAATAGTGTCAAATTGTAAAATAAACTTACTTTTTAATAGCATTAAGGGGTTACCCATATAGCCCTTAACACAAATAATGCCAATAGTCTATACAGTGCCTGCATATCTCCTGATCGGGAGACTACGAGAAGACACTCCATAGGTACGACACAAATAGAAACTCGTAGTAAAGGCTCGGTATGGTAGGTGACACGGCACAACTAGGCAATGCCAGGGTAGATATACCAATTACGCTTCCGGGCCGATGGAAACGCGCAGCGCGCAGCTGCCGCCCACCTCGGACAAACTCCCTACATCAAAGAAATCAAAAGTGAAGGTGGCCACCGAATAAAATCCAAAGTCAGAGTATAGTATCGAAGAGGAGTATCCGATCAGAGGTGCTACCTCATTAACCCGTCAATCGCTCCTGTTTTAGCCACCTTATGCCGACTCACGGGAGTCGGGTCCACGTATTTACCTTACAGGAAACGCCGCCACCAACCTACTTCATTCTGAAATCTCCACCACGTACACGGTTGTTAAAGTGGTTTTCGGAGTTGGCAGAGAGTATGACAACTTCCGATCTTGGTCTCTTCAACAACCAAACGTTATTATAACACCGCGGTCATTTAAAAATAATTATACTTTCAAAACCAGAATATAATTATCCATTTCAGAACACATAAATACGATATCATTTCCTTTTCAAAACAAACTCATTTGATATTATTTTTATAAAAACCCAAATAAATATAATATCATTTTATTTCAAATATATATTTCTTTTCCAAAATCATATTGTTTTCAAACTTATAATAATTGGAAACCAAACATTGAATTATAACTTTCAAACTATAATACTTCGAAAATTCATAGCTTTAAACCATAACTTCTAAAACTTGGATGGTTTGGATATTCAAACGGTATATAGAATAAAATAGTTTGCATTTAAATTTACTTTATAAAATAAAATAATTTCCGCGACATACAATTTATTTTATTTAAAATTAAGTCAAAATCCATAGATTTAAAAATCGCTTTCAGTTTCAATAACCACTTCAGTTTCAATATATTTCAAACTTTGAATATTGAACAATTGTAACTAAGGTTGGAAATTTCTATTCAACAATTTAAAGTCCTTTTATTTAGTTTGAAATAATAATTGCATAATAAACCCGTAATCATTTAAGTAAAACTCAAATTACTTATAAAAGGAAATTTCCCTCAAATTTTTATACTAGAAATATTCATTTAATTCACCTTGAATAGAATTCAGTTATAAATATCATACCCTTTTTAAAATTTCAAGTTAATAAATTTTACATCAACTTATGAAGTTAACTTCTTAATTAAGCTCAATTCCAAATAAAATTTCCAATTTGACTCCCAATCTTAATTAATTTAAATCCTTTAAAATTATATATATATTTTCAATATCTTAACATGTACTTAACAATATAATATAAAATAATCAAACTCCATTATTCAACTTATTTATTTTATTTAACAAATCCATACATAGCTTAACTTCAATACTTTAACTATAGATGTATATATAAAATAAGATTTTATAAAATATCAAAATCTATATTTATTAACTGTATCCTATCCAAACCATATAAAAATCATTTTTAAAATAATTTTTATATATATACCGCGGTGCCTGTATAATATTTTCTATCCTATGGTCAAGTGATACGGATATTTATCATTTCAATCCGCAATTTAAAAAATAAAAATGCGGTTGTATATCATTTCAAACTGCAATCCCGATAAGAAAGAATGCATAATAACTTGCAGTTTATACAATATAGAACACATCATCCATTCACCAAACATCAATCATCAACCATTTATTACAATCATCATCCAATTTAATTCAATCATCAATATAGAGCATATGAAATATAACAGGAAATAAATAACAGGTATAAACTAAGAGTTTATATTCAATAATAAATTAAATAACTGTTTAACTAGCAGTTTATATGCAAATAAATAAATTCTAACTGTCAATTTATATGCAATAATAAAAATTTATTAACAGTTAAATTAAATAAATGCGATTTAACTGAGATGATGAATAAAACATGCCAAACAATCATAAATAAATTTCTACTCATATCTTAAGTCAAATTAACAAACATAAGAAATTCTAGAAGTTGTGAGTAGGTTAAAACACTCACCTTTAGGATTTAAATTGAATTCAAATCCAATTTAAACCCAAAAATTTGACGGTCTCCAAATTCATTCAAACCAGCGTCAACAGATCCGAAATCTAATTACGATCCTAACAAAAAAAATCGCGCGTGAAACGGAGTTCGTATGTGAAATTTATCATAAGTAAACGATTTGCAATAGAAATTAAAAATAAACAAAACAAAAATAAAATACCGTGCCACATCCACTATTCCCTCGCGTATGCTTCTTCTTGATTGCTAGCTTTGTTCCGTAATTTTTCTTTTATTTCGATTTACATTAATTTTCCTCCTTATTATATGAATGTATGTATTTTTAAAAGGTTGAAAGAAAAAAAAGAAGATATGAAAAAGAAGAATTGAAAAAGAAAATGATTATAATAAGAACTGAAAATGGAAGAGAAGATCTAGATTTGAAAAGAAAGAAGAAAGTTTGAAATAGAAGAAAATTTGAAGAAGAAGAATATTTGAAGAGGAAGGAAAAATTAAAATGAGAGATAATAAGGAGATTTGAAGAGAGAAAAAAAAGAAAAGGAAAAAAGAAGAAGATTAGAGTGGAGGCTGTGGTTTCATTTGCGTCATATCTTATTTATAAGGTTAGAATTAGGTTTAGTATCAAAGAGATTTGAAAAGAGAGACCGCTATTAATTATAAATAAATGAAATGACGTTTCAGAAAAATGAAGTTGGAAAATGAATGGAAAGAAATAAAGTAAATATGAACAAACTTGGTTTTGAAATATAGTAAATATGAACAGCCTTTTTAAAATTAGCAGGTATTAAAAAGTGGCAATTATTAATTAGAAAGGGAATGAATGGACTAACTCTATACCGTAAACAAACTTTTAGAATTCAAATTTCAAAACAATTGTTTACTTAATAAATTTTGTTAACCTTAAACACACCAAAATTACTTCATTAACTCAAGTAATATTCGAATTTCTACGCATTTGGGTTTTTGTCTATGCATAATAATTTTTTATACTTACCTTAAAAATGAAAACATTTGATTTGTTTTTCCCAAAATGATCTCTTATTACCATTGAAACACCCTTTTTGTTTACCACAGAACGCGCGTTTTTTTTATTAAATCTATTAATTGAAATCACCGTTTTCTTTCCTTTTAATTGAAATATTTGAACTACATTAATTGCAATCACTTACAAGGTTAAATTTTAAAACAGATAACTAAAATGCAAAAAAAAAATAGAAAAATTGTTTATACACAAGAGTAATAAATAGATTATTTTCCTATTCTTGTAATCAGTCTGTACGCTAAACACAGTTCAAATAAACATATATTTCTTTCTTTAAAATCAATCTTTCTATTTTTTATTTAAATTAAATTAAACCTACATTCACAGATGAAACATTCATTTTATTGATGTAAATGTTTTTTTTTTCTTCATTGAATCAAAACTTTTCTTGTATTTCACAAAACATAAGCTGCTTTTAATTGCACCTATTACAATTAGTATTCTCTCTCCTATTAATTGAAAATTTTCAATTACATTAATTTCTGTTGATTAAGTTTCAAAATGGGCTAAATGAATGTAATGATAAGTAGAACAATTACTTCCTATTAACGTAATATTTAGATGTTAAATTTTCTTTTATTTCAATTAAACCTATTATCATACATTACTTTAATATACTGACAAGCTTACTTTTGCACCCTTTCATTTACCCAACTGTCATTTTATAAATAAACTTAACAATAGATTCATACTCTATTACATAAATGTCTACCCTTTCATCTAAATTAAAGTTTACGTAAACTTCAAACATTTAATCCATTTAATTCCAATTTATCCTTTCATTAAATTTAGATTCAAATCAATTTATAATGCTTTATCTCCATTCTTTATATACACTAACCATCATTTAATGAAGAATTTATTTACGTTATTCCCCATTATTACCTAAATTTATTTAAACGTAACATTTATTTCAATGATTTACAAATTAAATTGAATGAACTAAATATATATATATATATATAGCTCATAATAATTGTTGTCAAACTCTAAATCCCACATTTATAAGTTTGTTGTTTACAGCGTATTGGTTTTTATTAAATCATCACTTATTATATATGTCAAATATATTAATTACAACTAAATATTCTCTGCAATTTATCTCTTAGTTTTATACCTTTTATTACCCAAATTACTATCTTGTATTAATTTCACAATTAAACATAAATTTTTAAAGTAACGCTTATAATAATTACGACCCTATAATTACTCAACATTTAAACGAACGTTATTTCAATTTCAATTTGTGTAACATTCATTTATTGTATTATCACTTATTTCAAATTCAAATCTTATTAACAAATAAGCAGGTAATTTATAATATGTGTTACTGTAACATCCGGCCTTTCCGCACACTTTAAACCGACACACGTGCCAATTCAAACCCTACGGAAGGGCGGATTGTTATGGGGTAAATAAGAAAATAGAGAAGAAATAAAACAAAATAGAATCTCACAGCGGAAGGATAAAATATAATAATTAATATACAGTTCATGATAATTGTTTACAAAATATTTATTTTACTTATACAATGAATATCAGAGTTACACATACCAATACAAACAATGCAGCGGAACAGAAAGAGTGTGGTGCAATACTATAGATAAAAATAATACGGATTCTTCGTCTTCGTCCTCCAAAGCTAAAGTCTTCGATCCTGAAACGCTCGGACTGACCCGAGCGAATTGAAAAGACAAAGCACTCGAGTCAGAACTAAAAGATCTTATGTGAGTTAAATTAACAGAAATAAATATGAGTACAGTAACTCAAGAGATGCTCGGGATTTACATCTCCTAAGGATCCGTTAAACTATTTACTATGTAGTATATTGCGCTATTATAACAGTGTCTATTTATAAAATAAACTTACTTTTAAATAGCGTTAAGGCTTTACATTTTCCACCTTAACACATTTATATATTCCCATAGTCTATACAGTACCGTAATCTCCCCCGTACTGGGCGTCGTCAGAGGGCACTCCATAGGTATGGTACAAAACATAACTCGTAGTAAAGGCTCGGTATGGTAGGTGACACGGCACAACTAGGCAATGCCAGGGTAGATATACCAATTGCGTACCCAGGCTGATTGAAACGCGTAGCCGCAGTTACCGCCCACCTCGAACAAACTCCCCAAAATCAAAATAAAAGTGGCCACTGAATCAATCCAAAGTCATAGCATAATATCGAAGAGCAGTGTCCGATCAGAGGAATGACCTCATTGGCCTGGGAATAGCTCCTGTTTTAGCCACCTTATGCCAACTCACGGGAGTTGGGTCCACGTATTTCCCTTATAGGAAACGCCGTCACCAACTAAAATGACCCGCTATTTTGGACTATTCGCATCCGCACATGTCGGACTTGAATAATTCAAAATACCGAATTGTTAATTAAAATTTGGCAAAACTGAGATATACAGTAAATAAATAGTCACAGAACACAGACACAGAGTAATAAATATGCAGCGGAAATAAAAGAGATAGTAGTTCATGAAGCTACTATATAAATATATAAGATACATCAGAGTTAACTAGATACAACAGAAGAGTAACACGATACATCAGATATAAATCGGAATACATCACTGGAAACATCAAATGCTGAAAGCTGGATAGATGGCTGGATCTCCAAGCGAAGCTCCAACTCCAAAGGTGAGTCTCGAGTACTGGTACACTCAGTCTGACCCGAGCGTAAAGCAAAACACAAAACACTCGAGTCAGGATTAATATTCTCATATCAATAAATCTAACTCAAGTGAAATAGCAATTGAAATACAAGTAACTCAAAGGATATTGGAATATCCATCCTTCAAGGATCCGTTAAACTATCTACTATGTAGTAGTGTACGCTAAATAGATAATGTCTATCAGTAATATAAAGTATCAAAATAGTGTTAAGCAGACGCCCATTCCCCTCTTAACATGTTTATAAATGCCATAGTCTATACAGCACTGTAAACTCCACCGTAAACTGGTGGGATATCAGGGAGTACTCCATAGGTATAACACAAAACAATTTCGTAGTGGTCGCGTATAGGGATACCAGTATGACAAGGCACACGAGGCAATACCCAAGGTAGTGAAACTACCGTTCGCCTGATCCGGACTGGTGAGAACGCATCGCCGCAACGATCGCAACACCGCGAAACAACACTCCCAAATACAAGGGTGCACCAATCGATCACAAAGTAATGAGTAGTTTTCGAAGAAGTGTGTTCGCTCGAGGTAGCTAACCCCATTTGGCCCGGCACAGCTCCTGATTTTAGTCATTTCCAATTTGACACAAGTGTCAAGGCTATCCATTATCGTTCACTTTCTTCAGTCATCACGTACATCATTCCAACCACTTCATTCTGGATCATCACTCCACGTATAGTTATTAAAGTGGTTTTCGGTTTAGACAGAGAGTATATCCATAACCGACTCCGGTTTCTTTAATAACTTTCGTAATTATTACACCGATTGGTCGTTTAATATATTTCAAAGCCAAATCAAATTCAATTTCAATTAGAATTTATAAATCAACATTTCATTTGTCTTTCTAAAACAATTTCCAAAATCTATGTTTCAAAACTTCCAAATTACCATTTCAAAGTCTTACAATTCAATTTCAATTTTATTTAAACCATTCAAATATTGATTCAAGTTCATATATAAGTTTTATTCCGAAAATCATTTAAATGATTAAATTCAACATTCAAACCAGTTTAAATTCATTTATCGATTTCATTCAATATTCGTTAAGTTAATTTATCATTCAAAACAATTTTACTTAATTCCCAATTCATTAAATCAATTACTTACGTTCATCTCATTATATCAAACTTTAAATTGAGTTAAATTAGATTCATCAAATCAATTCTTTAAATTACAAGTCTCGCGTTAATTTCAATAAATCACATTTTATTTCTTGTTAAAGAAATTCAATTTCACTTATTTACTAAAAAAATTTCCAAAGCTTAATTAATAAAGAAACTCAATTCCATTTATTTACGAAGTTCAGATTCACTTATTCAAAAGTTCAATTCCTCTTATCAAAGAATTCAATTTTTATTCAATTATCAAACAATTCAATCTTATTCAATTATTAAATAATTTCAATCTTAATTATTAATAATTTCAAAACTTAATAATTCAAACTCAATTATTAAATCATTCCCACTTAATTATGATTTCAAACTTAATCATCAAATCATTTCAACTTAATTATAAATTTAACTTAATAATTTTCGAACTTAATTATAGTTTCAAACTTAATTACAATTTCAAATTAAATTATTAAATGATTTCAACTTAATAATTCCAAAACTCAATTATTACTAATTCTAAATTATTTATCAATAATTTCAAATTTAATTATTAAATAATTAAATTTCAAACAACGTTCTTCCATCAATTACTACGTTAATATTTATTTCAGATTTCAATATTTACATTTTCCTTTCAAAAATTTAAATTTCAACTTCATTTCAAAACTTATTCTTTATTCGAATAAAATCATTATTTTATTTTAAACCAAATTATTGACCAATCGGATTTTTATTTAATTTTCTATCCTAAGTCAAGTTCATTTGGGTATTTATCATTTCAACCCGATTCCAATTTCAATTCAAAATCAAACATAATAAAGGGAACTTGCAGTGTGATAACAGGGATGGTGTCAAAGTAAATAAACAAGCAATAACAACAATCAATAACAATTCAATAATCAATTCAAATAATCCCGAAATAATCGTATTAATTCGCATTGTTATTTGTGCGAATAAATATAATTATTTCTATAATCTACACTATCATTTCATGTAGATTAAAGATTATTACACTAATATTAATACGGTTCTTCACTGGATATCAATTATTCAATTTCATACAACATCAATTTGTACAACATACATTT
Source organism: Allium cepa (assembly GCA_030765085.1). Classification (NCBI taxonomy): domain Eukaryota; kingdom Viridiplantae; phylum Streptophyta; class Magnoliopsida; order Asparagales; family Amaryllidaceae; genus Allium; species Allium cepa. The sequence goes on along the minus strand of CM060931.1, from coordinate 55,274,197 downwards.
AAATGGTTCAAGGTGTCATTATTACTATTTCTACGTGTCAATTTATTTAACATTACAAAGGGTCATATTATACAAATTTTAACCAATCCAATTCAACACATATCAATTCAAATTGTTAACTATTCTACGTCAAATTTCAATTTCACAATATTTATCACTTTATATATTACAATTTAACATCCAATATAAACAACAAATAATCAATCAATTCTTAACCGAACAGGATTATCATCGTATAGTTAACAGATAATGGTGTCAGATGTCAAAGGTGAACTGATACATAAATAACAGTGCAATAAATAACAGCAGCATATTTCAATTTGCCGTTTCAATTGAAATCAAATTTAATAAATAAAAGAACATTAATCGTGAGTGATTGCTCACCTTTTGAGGCTAGAGGAGTTTGATATACAACAAGCTACGAATCCAGCGCAATGTGAGATGGGTACAATTCGATGAAGAAACAGGCACGACGGACCAAAAGCTGATAGAGAATTGATGAAACAAATCAGAATCCACTTAATAGAACATAAATTCATATATAAATTATTATTATTATAAATTTCATCAAGTCGATATTCACTTCCAAAGTAATATTAAACAACATAAAATTAAATCATTGTTTTAAATCACTATTTAAGTAAGAAACATATATATCAAAATCTAACATATATACATAATAAAATTTTGAAATAAACATTTATATAGATATATACACCAATCACTTTGTATGTCTACAACATAAAACAGTAATATATATAAACCTTTAGTCCAAATCTATATACATTATATAAAAACAAATATGTAAACAGTTTAAAATCACTAGTTATCATAAAACCAATATAAACATACTTTATTAAAGTATATTAATTAGAACCGATCCAATACAAACTTACACAAACTGTATATGCAACAAGTAAGTTATACAAAATATAATTGGCATATCATACTTATACTAACACATTTCAAAATTTGTACAAACTAACATTTCCACTAGTATATACTGTAATATCCTATACTGTGACAACACATAATACAACCTTTCATTTCATTTATTTAATGACCATATAAGATGGAAAATTGACTAAACTTATAATATATGTATGTGTATATATATATATATCACTTGACTATAAAGAGCAAAGTAAACCCACATCATAACAGTAAACATATTTATATATATATCATAATATTTAAATACATTTTTATGAAAATGCGCAGCAGCCTACACATAGTAAACACGCATAATATTTTCAAGATTTGATATTTTGTAACCAATATATAATAACGTATATAAATATGAAACAAGCTTGAAAAGTATATAAATATGAAACAAGGTATCAATACACGTAAGCAGCATACTGTCTTCAAATTAAATCACAGTTGTAAAATATTGGCTTACATATGTATATAAACTTTAAAATAAAGAATTATTTATCAATAAGACAAGAGGTATATAGCTACAGCTAAATATAAATATGACCCCATATAAAAGTATAATAGCTGACACCTATCTATATCCTATAGTAATATATAGCTAATCTATATATGAGTATCTAAATTCAATCAAAGATAACATATGAAGTATAAACAACGTAACAAAGTATTATATACCATAAAATAATACATAACATAAGTAAAATACCTTGATATAAAAATACGAGCATATATATATATATATATATATGTTGAAGGAGATTGAAGCCGGCTCTGCAAAAGCAAGTGGAAGGGACGAGGCTCGGAGGTGATGACGTGGTAGGAGAGATGGCTGCGGTTGTTGGAGGAAGTGCATGGTCATTGGGAAGGAGGACGACGGCCGTACGTGGTTGCGATGAGGCAGGCGGTGGAGTTGCTTAGGTGTCTGGGGCGGTGGGTTTGTGCTTGAGGCGCCAGAGGCCGCCGTGGAGGGCAGGTGATGGTCGGAAGGAGCGGAGAAGGTGAGGGCGACGGTGGCTGTGGTCTCGGCTGGGGTGAGGGCGGAAGGCCAGATGGTGGACGATGGACGCGAGTAGTGTGGTGGCCGTGCATGAGAAGTGCGTAAGTGGAGGAAGCAGGGAGAGGGAAGAGAATAAGATCCAAAATGAAAAGGCAAAAGAAAAGAAGAGAAGGAAACGTACAGAGCTGTTAAAATTTTGAATGTGCATATGTTAGAAAAGTAGCAACGCAACGGTTGGAAATTTAAAGCAATAAATTTTGCTTAGTTTTTCTCGAAATCTAGAGAATAGTGAAGGTCATATGCTGAATTCAGAGAGGAATAAAAGCTGCTGGTTACACATGTTCTCTGTAGGAAATTGGATAGTCACAAAAAAACAAATGAACTTGAACCGTACCGATATACGTAATTATTCCACAGGTTTCATCACGTATCGGACACCGGAACATAGAATTGGATATACCGTAGAGATCAGCATGACGAGACGATCACAACGGTATACAGATATCAGCGGTACAATTGAATTATAAAAATTTCAAATTTTCTACTATAGAAAATGCATAAAATTCGCTGAAAAATAAGAGCGACGGGGCTAAAGATGTCCGAATTTGGAAAAACGAAAAATGACGTCTTGCTCAGAAGACGATTTAGAATTTTTCTATGTAAAAATATTTAGGTTTCGAAAATGTTCAATTTTTATTGATTACTAACTGATTTTAATTGCAGTAAATTTACGCGCGAAATAAACTTTCATATTTTCGGACAAAAATTTACCAGTTGCTATGTTTAGCTAGACGCATTTCAAATATTAAATTTATATTTTAAAATTTTAACGTTTATTTATTTTTATTTCTTTCACACAAAAACGGTTAACTAAATTAAATAAAATCGTTAAAATATCCGGGTTGTTACATTCTCCCCCACTCAAAACTTTTCGTCCTCGAAAAGAAAGTAGGTAGAAGAATAGAAACAACCAAAATAAAATAGACTTGAATTACATTATAAACAATTAATTTAAACCATATAAATTTCAATTTATATTTTATTTATTTTCAACAATTGTCTTTAAACACAAGGGATTTTCTTAACTTGGTTTATTTTCATTTTATCATCGTTTATTACAAAATTTATTTCAAACACAACTTATTTTATTAATCCATTTGTTACTCAACTAACCTAGTATTCTATTTATCCCAATTAACCAATTTATTATTAAACTTTAAGTGTACAACCCCTTTATATGCACTCAAATTTTATTTATAAAGACAATTTAGATTTGTATATTATCCAATTTTCTTAAATTAACAATTTCAAAGATCATAAATTTGAATAGTCATCTATTATAATCATACTTTATTCGACAAATTAATTCTTCTTTATTCCAAATTATTATTAAGTTTATTCTACTTAATCTATCCTATCACCCATATATATTAAGTGTATTTACATTTATTATAACTACTTAAATTTATTTAAAAATTTCTTCGATATCATTTTCCAAATAAAATTTTACAATTCAATTATTTCAGGTTAAGTATTTATATAAAAAGAATTTGCTTCATTTATAATTGAAAATCATCCTTTTACAAATTTTAAGAATTAATTTCCGATTAGCTTCAAATAGCTTAGAGATAAAATAAATATATCTGTATATCATAATATATCAAATCAAATTAAATTTAAAATAATATACCAGTATATATAAATCAAATCATCCTTAAGAAATTTAATACGATTTAATTTCCAAAACAAAACTGTAGCAAAGCTACGAATTGGTCTCTTCCTTTCGAAACTCGAAAATGAATGTCGATGATGCGGCCGTCATCACCGAAATTATTTTCCAGCGACAAAAAGAAGAGCACTGATTTAGAGCTTTTAAAATTTCTTTGAAATAATTTCTATTCGAAAATATTTTAAATACATTACACTCTAAAACTTTCAAATCGAAGTTTGAAATTACCGGAAATTAAATTCTCGAATTCTTGATTTAAATTCGTTTAAACTCCAAATCAAATTATAACCAAATTTATAATTTTCATTTATTTATTATGAAATAGTCAATGATTTATAAAACAATAAATGAAAATTAAATTTTCACATTTCGGACAACAGATTCATTAACATTTTTAATTTCAGAAAAGTTATACTTATATATAATAAAATCATACAAAACTATTTTATTTACCAAATTTAAAAAAAATATTGTGTCAGTTTGCTTTGCTGAAGTGTTTTAGAAATTCTATCGATAGCGTTGATCAGACGAATCGATCGAAAATCCAAATCTACATCAACAACTCAACCAACACAACATATATAAAACATTTTTAAATATTAATTTACAAATACACTTCCTCGCTCGACGATACAAGGATGGATTTCAAAATAAGTATAGAGATTCAAATTTTTATGGAAATCAAATCAAAGAGAATCTTGATTCGAATATCAGTTCGAAAGAAAAGATAAGATGATTCAATTAACAGAATAGGAAGATGCATAGGCTTATTAAATTCACGGACAACCATAACCGGGTCAACCGTAACTTCAAGAATAAGATCGATGCTGAATTCCGAGGTAAATCAACATTCGATCTCAAGAAATAGAATTCAGGTATAGCAGGAGATAGATTGCATCGTAAACCGAGGGTACAGAAATCTCCGGTAAAACGATGTCTATTGTAAAGGAGTTTCACCCCCTTTACAAATCATTCGAAGTTTGGCGAGACCGCCGATTCGTTATAATGATTATTCGAATTAGAGTTATGGGATACTCCGGAATTCAGAAGAATACGAATAGTGAGGGACAAGAATGAATTTCGGAACCGAGGGAACGTTCCAAAATTCAAAGGAATTGAGTCAAAAGGAAGAGATTGAAACTCGAGTGAAGTGATTCTGCAAATACATTTACTCTATATGCTAAGTTTTGCCAAGAGCTACCAAAAGCTCTGATACCAACTGAAATGACCCGCTATTTTGGACTATTCGCATCCGCACATGTCGGACTTGAATAATTCAAAATACCGAATTGTTAATTAAAATTTGGCAAAACTGAGATATACAGTAAATAAATAGTCACAGAACACAGACACAGAGTAATAAATATGCAGCGGAAATAAAAGAGATAGTAGTTCATGAAGCTACTATATAAATATATAAGATACATCAGAGTTAACTAGATACAACAGAAGAGTAACACGATACATCAGATATAAATCGGAATACATCACTGGAAACATCAAATGCTGAAAGCTGGATAGATGGCTGGATCTCCAAGCGAAGCTCCAACTCCAAAGGTGAGTCTCGAGTACTGGTACACTCAGTCTGACCCGAGCGTAAAGCAAAACACAAAACACTCGAGTCAGGATTAATATTCTCATATCAATAAATCTAACTCAAGTGAAATAGCAATTGAAATACAAGTAACTCAAAGGATATTGGAATATCCATCCTTCAAGGATCCGTTAAACTATCTACTATGTAGTAGTGTACGCTAAATAGATAATGTCTATCAGTAATATAAAGTATCAAAATAGTGTTAAGCAGACGCCCATTCCCCTCTTAACATGTTTATAAATGCCATAGTCTATACAGCACTGTAAACTCCACCGTAAACTGGTGGGATATCAGGGAGTACTCCATAGGTATAACACAAAACAATTTCGTAGTGGTCGCGTATAGGGATACCAGTATGACAAGGCACACGAGGCAATACCCAAGGTAGTGAAACTACCGTTCGCCTGATCCGGACTGGTGAGAACGCATCGCCGCAACGATCGCAACACCGCGAAACAACACTCCCAAATACAAGGGTGCACCAATCGATCACAAAGTAATGAGTAGTTTTCGAAGAAGTGTGTTCGCTCGAGGTAGCTAACCCCATTTGGCCCGGCACAGCTCCTGATTTTAGTCATTTCCAATTTGACACAAGTGTCAAGGCTATCCATTATCGTTCACTTTCTTCAGTCATCACGTACATCATTCCAACCACTTCATTCTGGATCATCACTCCACGTATAGTTATTAAAGTGGTTTTCGGTTTAGACAGAGAGTATATCCATAACCGACTCCGGTTTCTTTAATAACTTTCGTAATTATTACACCGATTGGTCGTTTAATATATTTCAAAGCCAAATCAAATTCAATTTCAATTAGAATTTATAAATCAACATTTCATTTGTCTTTCTAAAACAATTTCCAAAATCTATGTTTCAAAACTTCCAAATTACCATTTCAAAGTCTTACAATTCAATTTCAATTTTATTTAAACCATTCAAATATTGATTCAAGTTCATATATAAGTTTTATTCCGAAAATCATTTAAATGATTAAATTCAACATTCAAACCAGTTTAAATTCATTTATCGATTTCATTCAATATTCGTTAAGTTAATTTATCATTCAAAACAATTTTACTTAATTCCCAATTCATTAAATCAATTACTTACGTTCATCTCATTATATCAAACTTTAAATTGAGTTAAATTAGATTCATCAAATCAATTCTTTAAATTACAAGTCTCGCGTTAATTTCAATAAATCACATTTTATTTCTTGTTAAAGAAATTCAATTTCACTTATTTACTAAAAAAAATTTCCAAAGCTTAATTAATAAAGAAACTCAATTCCATTTATTTACGAAGTTCAGATTCACTTATTCAAAAGTTCAATTCCTCTTATCAAAGAATTCAATTTTTATTCAATTATCAAACAATTCAATCTTATTCAATTATTAAATAATTTCAATCTTAATTATTAATAATTTCAAAACTTAATAATTCAAACTCAATTATTAAATCATTCCCACTTAATTATGATTTCAAACTTAATCATCAAATCATTTCAACTTAATTATAAATTTAACTTAATAATTTTCGAACTTAATTATAGTTTCAAACTTAATTACAATTTCAAATTAAATTATTAAATGATTTCAACTTAATAATTCCAAAACTCAATTATTACTAATTCTAAATTATTTATCAATAATTTCAAATTTAATTATTAAATAATTAAATTTCAAACAACGTTCTTCCATCAATTACTACGTTAATATTTATTTCAGATTTCAATATTTACATTTTCCTTTCAAAAATTTAAATTTCAACTTCATTTCAAAACTTATTCTTTATTCGAATAAAATCATTATTTTATTTTAAACCAAATTATTGACCAATCGGATTTTTATTTAATTTTCTATCCTAAGTCAAGTTCATTTGGGTATTTATCATTTCAACCCGATTCCAATTTCAATTCAAAATCAAACATAATAAAGGGAACTTGCAGTGTGATAACAGGGATGGTGTCAAAGTAAATAAACAAGCAATAACAACAATCAATAACAATTCAATAATCAATTCAAATAATCCCGAAATAATCGTATTAATTCGCATTGTTATTTGTGCGAATAAATATAATTATTTCTATAATCTACACTATCATTTCATGTAGATTAAAGATTATTACACTAATATTAATACGGTTCTTCACTGGATATCAATTATTCAATTTCATACAACATCAATTTGTACAACATACATTTAAATGGTTCAAGGTGTCATTATTACTATTTCTACGTGTCAATTTATTTAACATTACAAAGGGTCATATTATACAAATTTTAACCAATCCAATTCAACACATATCAATTCAAATTGTTAACTATTCTACGTCAAATTTCAATTTCACAATATTTATCACTTTATATATTACAATTTAACATCCAATATAAACAACAAATAATCAATCAATTCTTAACCGAACAGGATTATCATCGTATAGTTAACAGATAATGGTGTCAGATGTCAAAGGTGAACTGATACATAAATAACAGTGCAATAAATAACAGCAGCATATTTCAATTTGCCGTTTCAATTGAAATCAAATTTAATAAATAAAAGAACATTAATCGTGAGTGATTGCTCACCTTTTGAGGCTAGAGGAGTTTGATATACAATAAGCTACGAATCCAGTGCAATGTGAGATGGGTACAATTCGATGAAGAAACAGGCACGACGGACCAAAAGCTGATAGAGAATTGATGAAACAAATCAGAATCCACTTAATAGAACATAAATTCATATATAAATTATTATTATTATAAATTTCATCAAGTCGATATTCACTTCCAAAGTAATATTAAACAACATAAAATTAAATCATTGTTTTAAATCACTATTTAAGTAAGAAACATATATATCAAAATCTAACATATATACATAATAAAATTTTGAAATAAACATTTATATAGATATATACACCAATCACTTTGTATGTCTACAACATAAAACAGTAATATATATAAACCTTTAGTCCAAATCTATATACATTATATAAAAACAAATATGTAAACAGTTTAAAATCACTAGTTATCATAAAACCAATATAAACATACTTTATTAAAGTATATTAATTAGAACCGATCCAATACAAACTTACACAAACTGTATATGCAACAAGTAAGTTATACAAAATATAATTGGCATATCATACTTATACTAACACATTTCAAAATTTGTACAAACTAACATTTCCACTAGTATATACTGTAATATCCTATACTGTGACAACACATAATACAACCTTTCATTTCATTTATTTAATGACCATATAAGATGGAAAATTGACTAAACTTATAATATATGTATGTGTATATATATATATATATCACTTGACTATAAAGAGCAAAGTAAACCCACATCATAACAGTAAACATATTTATATATATATCATAATATTTAAATACATTTTTATGAAAATGCGCAGCAGCCTACACATAGTAAACACGCATAATATTTTCAAGATTTGATATTTTGTAACCAATATATAATAACGTATATAAATATGAAACAAGCTTGAAAAGTATATAAATATGAAACAAGGTATCAATACACGTAAGCAGCATACTGTCTTCAAATTAAATCACAGTTGTAAAATATTGGCTTACATATGTATATAAACTTTAAAATAAAGAATTATTTATCAATAAGACAAGAGGTATATAGCTACAGCTAAATATAAATATGACCCCATATAAAAGTATAATAGCTGACACCTATCTATATCCTATAGTAATATATAGCTAATCTATATATGAGTATCTAAATTCAATCAAAGATAACATATGAAGTATAAACAACGTAACAAAGTATTATATACCATAAAATAATACATAACATAAGTAAAATACCTTGATATAAAAATACGAGCATATATATATATATGTTGAAGGAGATTGAAGCCGGCTCTGCAAAAGCAAGTGGAAGGGACGAGGCTCGGAGGTGATGACGTGGTAGGAGAGATGGCTGCGGTTGTTGGAGGAAGTGCATGGTCATTGGGAAGGAGGACGGCGGCCGTACGTGGTTGCGATGAGGCAGGCGGTGGAGTTGCTTAGGTGTCTGGGGCGGTGGGTTTGTGCTTGAGGCGCCAGAGGCCGCCGTGGAGGGCAGGTGATGGTCGGAAGGAGCGGAGAAGGTGAGGGCGACGGTGGCTGTGGTCTCGGCTGGGGTGAGGGCGGAAGGCCAGATGGTGGACGATGGACGCGAGTAGTGTGGTGGCCGTGCATGAGAAGTGCGTAAGTGGAGGAAGCAGGGAGAGGGAAGAGAATAAGATCCAAAATGAAAAGGCAAAAGAAAAGAAGAGAAGGAAACGTACAAAGCTGTTAAAATTTTGAATGTGCATATGTTAGAAAAGTAGCAACGCAACGGTTGGAAATTTAAAGCAATAAATTTTGCTTAGTTTTTCTCGAAATCTAGAGAATAGTGAAGGTCATATGCTGAATTCAGAGAGGAATAAAAGCTGCTGGTTACACATGTTCTCTGTAGGAAATTGGATAGTCACAAAAAAACAAATGAACTTGAACCGTACCGATATACGTAATTATTCCACAGGTTTCATCACGTATCGGACACCGGAACATAGAATTGGATATACCGTAGAGATCAGCATGACGAGACGATCACAACGGTATACAGATATCAGCGGTACAATTGAATTATAAAAATTTCAAATTTTCTACTATAGAAAATGCATAAAATTCGCTGAAAAATAAGAGCGACGGGGCTAAAGATGTCCGAATTTGGAAAAACGAAAAATGACGTCTTGCTCAGAAGACGATTTAGAATTTTTCTATGTAAAAATATTTAGGTTTCGAAAATGTTCAATTTTTATTGATTACTAACTGATTTTAATTGCAGTAAATTTACGCGCGAAATAAACTTTCATATTTTCGGACAAAAATTTACCAGTTGCTATGTTTAGCTAGACGCATTTCAAATATTAAATTTATATTTTAAAATTTTAACGTTTATTTATTTTTATTTCTTTCACACAAAAACGGTTAACTAAATTAAATAAAATCGTTAAAATATCCGGGTTGTTACACCAACCTACTTCATTCTGGAATCTCCACCGCGTACACGGTTAGTCAAAGTGGTTTTCGGTATCGACAGAGAGTATGTCCATATCCGATCCCGGTCTCTTTGCCAACCCATCGCTATTATAACACCGCGGTCATTTAAAAATAGTTTATACTTTAAAACCAGAATAAACATTTCCATTTCAAAACTATGAATACGATATCATTTTAAAACCCAAAGCAATATGATATCATTTATCCCAAATATAATTTTCTCTTTCCAAAATCATAATGCTTTAAAATTCATAACGTCTGAAAACCAAATATTTTTCAAAGCATAATATTTCGAAATTCATAGTTTAAAACCATAACTTCTAAAACTCAAATGGTTTGGATATTCAACGATGTATAGAATAAATGGTTTAACTTTAAAGTTACTTCGTAAAGAAAATAATTTACATGGCTTTACAAATATAGTTCTTACTTAATGTTTAAACCATAATTTAAATATTACATCAAGTTCCAAAACCCCTTTCAATTTCTATATATATATAAATCCATTTGGAGTATTAATATTTCAAAACTAAAGTTGGATTATATTCTTTCAACAATTTAAATGTTCTTTTATTTAGTTTTGAATATTCACATAGGATTCATAAATAAAACTCCAAATTCTAGTAATTAATAATTTCTCAAATTTACTTTATACTAGAATATCCATTATTAAGTTTATTTAGAAAAATTCAGTTTGTAAATATCATATCTTTAAAATTTCCAAACTTAGCATATATTATAAATTATCAATCTCATTTCTAAATTTTTATTCCATTTTATTTAACGGATTTATACACAGCTTAAATTCAAAAGTTTAACTTCATATATATATATATATATATAAATGGAAGAATAATATTTATAAATATCAAAATTTAATTTTTATAAATCGTATCACATCCAAACCATAGAAATCACTTTTTAAAATAATTTATATATAGACCACGGTGCCTGTATAAAATTTTCTATCCTATGGTCAAGTAATACGGATATTTATCATTTCAATCCGTAATTTAAAATAAAACTTTGCGGTTTTATATCTTTTCAAACCACAAATCCCAATGAAATGAAAAATGCATGATAACTTGCAGTTAAATGATATACAATTAAAACATCCATTCATCAACATCATCCATCATTCAATCACAATCATCAATCAATATCAATCAATAACAATATATATTTGATGATATATAACAGGTAATAACTGGCAATTTTATTCAAATTAAATTTAACAACTATTAATCTAACAGTTTATATTCAGTAATAATTTATATAACTGTTAACTAGCAGTTTATATGCAAACAAATAAATTCTAACTGTCAATTAATACGCAATAAATAAATTAAATTAACAGTTAAATTAAATAAATGCAATTTAACAGATATGATGAAATAAACATGCCAAATACTCATAAATAAATTTCTATTCATTTCTAAAATAAATTTAACAAACATAAAAACTTTTAGTAGTTGTGAGTGGGTTAAAACACTCACCTTTTGAATTTAAATTGAATTCAAATTCAATTTAAACCCAAAAATTTGACGGTCTCCAAATCCGTCCAAACCAGCATCATCAGAATTGGAATTTAATTACGATCCTAACAAAAGAAATTTCGCGTGAATCCGAGGTCGTATGAGAAAGTTATGCGAATAAATCGATTAGAACAAAATTTAAATTTTAAATAAAATAGAACACAACACAAACCATGCCATGTCAGCAGAAAGAATCCCACGTGCAAAAGCTCTTCACCATCCAAAACGCTTCTGCCAGTAGAGGAAAACGCACGCAGAGAACACGAACCCATCATTTGACCGCGACTTTGACCGGCCATAGCCATCACCTCAGGCCACCTGAGAGCACGCGACCACCACCATGGCCTCCAGCTCGCCAAGCCGCACCTCCCATATAGGTTCGGTCGCCCAAAACTCCACCGGCCGCCGCCACCTCTGAACCCTAATCGAATTGTTTCGCACGATCTAGCCATCAACTCGACCCACAAACCACATAGATCGACTCCTATCAGTCCCCTCTCCAATACCTAGAAACCGTTTGACGATCAGACGAAGTTTGTTACGGCGCTGATGAATGGTCGGGACTGTTTCAATTTATTATGGGTAAACGATGACTCCATTCGAAAAACGAATTACACCATGAGATTACGTGTTTCGAGAACATTAACATATATTTTTGTGGAATTTTTCTTGAGAGTTTGAATTTTCATTGAAATTTGGATTGAAGTAGATCTAGGTTTTGCAACCATTTGAGGAGGAGAAGGAGATGAAGAAATGAATATATAGCAAATGACAATAGGATGGAGCTAGGGTTTATAACTGTTTATATATAGGTAGGGTTGGGTTAGAGTAGATAGGCTAGATAGATGAACGTACGGAACAAACTAAGGCCCAAAAAGCCCGCTATGCCTCCGGAACCGAATTTGTTAAATGTATATATCCAAATAGGTAATTTAAAATATTCTGAACGCGATGGAAAAAGTTTCACGTCCAAATTTGATCGTATGAAGAAGTTATGCTGAAAACAAAATTTCCAAATTGATTTTAATAAAATTGATTTCAAGGCGTTTCGCGTCCGTACGATCAAACGACAGGTCCGATCGATACGAAACTTGAAACCTTATAATAATTCACCGATACGGATCCGATGAAACTGGTTTCATCGAAATCCGAGTCCGTGACCAAAATGGCTATTTTTATATTCATTAATTAAATTAAAATAAATTATAAAAATCCAAATTTTATATTAAATTCTAAAATTGACCAAATTTTATTGCTTATATAATTTAATTAATTTCAAATGATTTAACCAGCTTGGATGTGAATTAAAATTTATAAGCATATCAGTTTGTAGTGTTAATTTCTGCACTTCCTTATATCTAGAAAATATAAATTAAATTCTCAAAACCCCATATATTAGATTTTTAACCTTTATATTCTCAACTTTCACCTAAAATAAAGATGCTACTAACATTAGTTCAAGATTTCACTATAATGTTCACAAATTCCATTTTAAATTCAATAACGTAATATTTTACGTTTAATTCCATTTTATTTGTAATAAATACCATTTGTTGAATTTAATACTCAAATAAATCCATAAATCCTGCTTTCTAAAATTTATATCAATAAGTGGTCCAACCCTATAAATAAAATTTGCATTAGCTTCATCTTATAAAATTAACTACTGTAATTACAAACAAAACTACGCTAACTGCATGGTTTAAGTCAATTTATTGAGATTGAGTCTACACCAAATGTTATAAATTTTAATTGCAGATCTCAATAAATTCATTTATTGATTTAGACTTTTCTATACAGTGATTAAACATTTTGTGGGTATAAATAACCTTTGAATTTATATACATTTCATCAGTGCATCCTTTATTCTAAATAAATTCTCCTTTATTAACTAGACCCATTAATAACCAAAATAAATAAATTTAGATCTATTTCAATTTATTTTCCATTCTTAACTAAATAAAATAAATGGTTAACCTAAACACTTGTTATTCTATTATATTCAAATTCACTTACAACATTTATTAACAAAATGTTGCCATAGGTTTAGATTTACATAAATGAATTAGATGAATAGGTAAAACTTTGTAATTATCACTAATGTCCAAAACTTATGCATTAATTACTACTTTATTATTAGAATTCCATTTATTTCTTTACTAGTTGCTTTAGTCTTCTTAATTTCTATTCACTACCAAACTTTCTATTATATTATAGTTTCAATATATTAATATTTAGGCACATCAAGTGCTAGTTTTATTATTCTGCTATTTCAATTAAATCAGGTATGCACAAATAAATTTGTACATTAACTTATTCCTACAAATTTTGTTTACATACATTCAATTCCCAAATTTTATAGAAAATATATTTTAATTACTTACTACTTAATCCATCCATAACATATTCAATGCAAACATGCATTTGAACCCCTTTTATTATAAATAAATTTTATTAAATGTTGACATCCACTAAATAGAATTTACCTTTATTACAACCAAAGGTAACATCTTCACTACTGATTTTATATTAATGAATCCCATTTTAGTAAATATTTTTATTAATATTCTCAATTCAACATTTATATTGGTTTCTTACACTTAACTTAAAACTAAGTATGATCATTTGCATAATTCACATCTATTGCCATGCAGATATTATATTGTTACATTAAATTACAACTACTATACCAAATTTCTACATTTATTCTTAAATCAGACTAGAAATTATATTAATTTAATTCATTTAATATTATCAATTTAACGGGTCGTTACAATCTCCCCCACTCAAAACTTTTCGTCCCCGAAAAGGAAAAAGAAGGTAGAAGGAAGAATAAAACAGTACATCTTATTTCAAATATTAACTTATAAACAATAATTTACTAAATTTATTTTCTTAAATAAAATATACCTGTTTATAATCATTATATTCTTTTGTACTTAAATTATTAAAGTTTGGGAAAACATTTTCAACAAAATTCTAAGTCCAAAATTTACGGAAAATTTTGGCAGAGTCTCTTTTGTACGAAGAGGTTTGGGAGAAAAATATAATATCAAAATATACAAATATATTACATATATTATCAAAATATTATATCCCAACACGGGAAAATTATATAAAATAGCGCTTTAAACGTAATCCGAAACGTACCTATTTGTCGGGCAATATACGCTTATTTAATTACAAACTTATTAAATTTAATTACAAACTTATTAATTTAACCAAATTAAATCCATGAAATTTACGGGTCGTTACAAAGGGCTTATTCAGAAGTGCCTTCGGTTCTGTTCGAACACGGAACAGACTTGTATGGTTGTATGTCTGACATTACACTTTGAGATATAAAACCGATCTCTATCAAATACATTTCTACTTGGTGGCGGAGAATTTATTCTCTTAGCTTAACACCCTTCTTTGAGACGTACGAGCTCAGAGGTTATGTAGTTGATGGTTATCAGTGATATACTCCCAATTTGGTAGTGCGGCATGCTGAGTGCTGCTGTGTATCATTTGTTGATCAAAGCATGGCTTTGGTACAAACCGTAGCTTTGTAGATGAGACTACATCAGGACCTCACACCCCGGAAATGGTCGAAATAGGAAAGATGCGGCAAGGTTACGAGGTCCGCTCCCTTTAGGGTGTGTCATTTCCTTCTGGAAAAGGGTGGTATCATGGTATGGAGCCCAGATACTTAACTCATGTGGTTACTGCATGTACCAACCCTAGATTTTGTATATTATTTAAATTGGACTTTCTTTTATTTTTAATTCATTTTATTTCAAACAATTCATTTTTAAATATAAATGATGATTATTAAGTGATTTATAGTTTCAAATTAGTATAATTTGAATATTTTACTGTAAAGTGAATTTCTGGTCAAACAGTTCAAACATTGACTTTTAAACTTCAAATTTAAATTATTTTAAAATCTTAAATTTTATTTTTTATTTTGAAAATAGATGTAATAACTTGAACACTGCTTTTCGTTTCGTTGAAAACGGAGTTAAACTGTGAAAGTTATGTATATTTCAATATTGAGTGCAATTTGTTTATTCTGCAATTTTGTTATTTTTAAATTGTATAAATTTTATTTTATTGTCATATTTCATTTTAATCTGGGTCAATATGTTATTGTATGTATATTTTTGTATTATAATATTTTTAAAATGAAGTAAACAATTTTCCAAAGTCAATAGTGATTTATTTGTAATTTCTGGACACCGTTTTGGATTTTTAAGCAATTTCCTTAAATCTTTTTCTATTTTCTTTAAATTTAAGTTTTTTTTATGTGTTAATATTTTATTTTAAGTATATTTTGTCTTTTAATATTTTTAAAGTGATGTTTGAATTTTTCCAAAGCTTATTGAATCTATTTCCAAATTTTAAAGCCTGGTTTCCATTTTCTGCTATTTTCTTCATTCAAATTATATTTAAATTAAAATTTATATATTTATTTGTGAATGAAATTTTACTTTTATGTTGTTATCTTTGTTATAAATATTTTTACAAGTCCATATAAATTTTCCAAAGTTCATTTTGTTTATTTTCCCTTTTTCTAGACTAGTTTGCAATTTTGTGCTATTTTCTTATTTTAACCTTATATAATTAATAAATATTTATATATATTTTATATTTGGTTATATTTTCGAAATTGTGACTGAAATAATTATTATTTTCAGTAAGGTAAACTTATATGAATAAATTAAGGAAATTTGAAAGGTTTTAAAAGCTTTTGAAACGTAAGTCGTTTCTTTTACCGTTTCCTCATTTACTCTTTGACCGTTTTTTTCTTCTATTTATTAGCCTTTACTATCCACATCTTTCAGCTGCATACTCTATTTCCTATTCACTTACATTCATTTTCATTTCTGAAACAAAAGAATTTCGGCGATGACTATTGAGCAAAGGTTTGGTAAAAATTTCATCTTCTTCTTCTTTGTTTTCTTAGTTTTTCTATTGAAATTTGTCACTTGTTCTCACCTTCATAGCTTGGCTCCTCCTCAACCAGATCTGACCTGACCTCCACCACCCCCTTCCTCTGACCATCACCCATCCTAGTAACCCTCCTCCCCATGCTGAACCAACCCAAGGCCAAGATCTACACAAAATCCACCAAAAACAATCACAACCATCACCTTTGTGCTCAATCTAGCCTAGTTTTGTTCCAACACCTCCACCTTCCTTTTGCCACCACTTCCACCACCACCACCAGCCCAGATCTGACCACCACCCTCTGCCACATCATCCACCACCACCTAGACCTCTGACCATACCCCTAGTGTAACATCCCACCTTTTCGCACGATTTAAATAGACACACGTGCCGATTCAAACCATACGTAAGGGCGGATTGTTATGGGATACATAAGAATACAGAGAAAGAAAAAAAAACTAAACAGAATCTCACAGCGGAAGGATAAAATATAATAATAAATATACAGTTCATAAATCTGTTTACAAAACCTTTGATTTTATTTATACAATATATACCAGAGTACACATACCATATAACAATGCAGCGGAACAATATGAGTGCGGTGCAATAATATAAATAATAATAATATGAATCTTCGTCTTCGTCCTCCAAAGCTAAAGTCTTCGATCCTGAAACGCTCGGACTGACCCAAGCGAATTGAAAAGACAAAACACTCGAGTCAGAACTAAAGATCTTATGTGAGTTAAATTAACAGAAATAAATATGAGTACAGTAACCCAAGAGATGCTCGTGATTTGCATCTCCTAAGGATCCGTTAAACTATTTACTATGTAGTATATTGCGCTACTATAATAGTGTCTATTTATGAAATAAACTTACTTTTAAATAGCGTTAAGGCTTTACAATTTCCACCATAACACGTAAAATGCCAATAGTCTATACAGTACCGTAATACCTCCTGATCGGGAGGCTACCAGAGGATACTCCATAGGTACGACACAAATAGAAACTCGTAGAAGGCGCGCTAGGGTAGGTGACACGGCACAACTAGGCAATGCCAAGGTAGATATACCAATTACGCTTTCGGCCTGATGGAAACGCGTAGCCGCAGCTACCGCCCACCTCGAACAAACTCCCCCAAAAATCAAAGTAAAAGTGGCCACTGAATCAATCCAAAATCAAAGTATAATATCGAAGAGGAGTGTCCGATCAGAGGTATGACCTCATTGGCCCGTCGATCACTCCTGTTTTAGCCACCTTATGCCAACTCACGGGAGTCGGGTCCACGTATTTACCTCAAAGAAACGCCGTCACCAACCACTTCATTTTGGAATCTCCACCACGTACACGGTTGGTCAAAGTGGTTTTCGGTATCGACAGAGAGTATGTCCATATCCGATCCCGGTCTCTTTGCCAACCAATCGTTATTATAACACCGCGGTCATTTAAAAATAATTATACTTTTAAAACCCCCAATAAAATATCCATTTAAAACCATATAAATATGATATCATTTCCTTTTAAAACCCAAATCAATACGATATCATTTTTATTTTCCAATATATATACTTTCAAAAATCATAGGGTTTTCAAAGTAAATATTTAGAAATCAAAATTCTTGAATATATTATTTCCAAATTATACTACTTTGAAACATAGCTTTGAAACAAATTTCCATCTCTTAAATGGTTAAATATTAAACTACCTTTATAAAAAAATAGCTTCTTTAGATTTCACAAATCAATTCTAAATATTGATTTAAACTTCCAAATACCATTTTAATTCTTATGTTTCGAAGCTTTAAATATTTCACCATTTCAAAAACAAACTCATTTGACAAACCCATATATATCAAATTCAATTACTTATTATTTAGACTTGAAATGTTTTACTTAATGAATTCAATATAATTTGAGTAAACCTTTAACTTCACATAACTGGATAATCTATCAATTTATTAAACTTGATATATTCATTTAAATCAACCTGATATTCATTTAAATCAATTTACACAAAAATCAAGTTATAAAAATCATATCCTTTAAAAATTCTAATTTTTATTAAATTTCAATTTAACTTATTATTCATCTTCCAAATCTTATTCTCATTTAAGTCATAAAATTTCGAGAAATTTAATTTTAAATAAAAGCCTAATCGTATTTGATCTCAAAAAAATCAAACTTTATTTTATACTTCAAATCAAATTTATACAAAGCTTTAAAAACCGGAAATTTACTATATATATATATATATATATATATATATATATATATATAAATAACCAAATCAATATCCTATAAACCATATATATATATAGCTTTACGAAACCATAGAAAACATTTCAAAATATATATTTTTTTTATACTGCGGTGCCTGTATAAAATTCGCTACCCTATGTTCAAGTGATACGGATGTTTATCATTTCAATCCGCGATTAAATAAAAAAAAATGCGGTTGTATATCATTTCAAACCGCAATCCCGAATGAAATGAAATGCATGATAAACTTGCAGTTATACAATATAAATATAGCATCCATTCATCCAAAATCAATCATCAACCAATTTATCTCAACCATCATTATTTTGTTTCAATCATCATCAATTTAAACAAACATCACTTTATAGTATATGCAATATAACAAGAAATAAATGACAGTTATTAACTAACAGTTTATATCCAAAATAAATTTATTAACTATTTGACTATCAGTTTATATGCAAATAAATAAATTTTTAACTGTCAATTTATATGCAGTAATAAAATTAATGAACAGTTATATTAAATAAATGCGATTTAACAGAGATAAGGAATAAAACATGTCAAACAGTCATAAATAAATTTCTACTCATATCTAAAATCAATTTAACAAACATAAGATATTTTAGAAGTTATGAGTGGGTTAAACACTCACCTTTTGAATTTAAATTGGATTTAAATCCAATTTAAACCCAAAATTTCGCAGTCTCCAAATTCATCCAAACCAGCGTCAACAGATCTGAAATTTCAATACGATCCTAACAAAAAAAATCTCGCGTGAATCGGACACCGTATGTGAAAATTACACAAGTTAAACGTTAAAGAAATTGTATTGAAAATCAAATAAACTAAAATAAAGAATACCTATCTTCGAGAACTATGACATATAAATTTTTCTGGGATTTTTAGAGGAGTTTGAATTTTGACCTTTATTTTGGACTGTAATTGGATCTAGAAATTTTGCTGCCATTGGAAGAGGAGAAGTTGAAGAAAGAACACATAGAGGAATGAAGATGGAGGCTAGGGTTTCACCGCCTATTTATAGGTAGATCGCAATAGAATAGGTGTGCACGAAATTTAACGTGCAAACGGAAGTGGTCCCAAAAGGATATAAATATTAATTGAATAAATTAATTTCTCGTATTCCAGTTTTAGTATTTAGAAATTTCATCCCTTAATAATACTCAACATTTACATCGATTTAAACATATTTACAATTGTAAATTTAGACGCTTTATTTAAGTTTCAATATAATTTCATTAAATTTCAAATTCATAAATAATTTCCATTTTTAACTAAATTTCAAATTACCGTAATAATTATCTTAGATTCTTATTCATTCTCAATAGATTTAACTATTGTAAATCGACTAAATTTACATACTATAAAATCCACATTTCTATGTATATATAGTTTTGAATTCCATACTATAAATATTTTATTAATATTTCGCAAATACATAAATTGGTATTGCACTGTTACTTAAATAAATAGCCTATACCAATCACTAATTAATTGGGTTACCAAATTTTGGATTGGTTAAAAATTATTAATTATTGCTTCATTTCTTAATTATACACTTGCATGGGTTATGCTTGTCTAATTATATTCCCATATTAATTAATGTTTCCAACAAACAATAACCTTTCCTTAGTCCCACCCTTTTTACCAAATATTTCCCTGCAAATAATTCATTTTCCTATACATACTTCCATTTACACCTAAACTTATTATACCTCTTTATTTTCTCAACAAATTACAATGATTAAACAAATTTAAATGAAAATTTTGAGTTGATAGATTCATAGATTCAAATGTTTACTTTATTTCAATATCTACTAAACTTTGAAATTATAACATAGACTCCAAAATAAAATTCTCCACTCTAGTCATACAAGTCTTATTGAAATAAAATGTATCTACCCTATTTTTAGGTTTTGGTTCCTAATATCCACCCGTTTTGACTTAATTTAAAATAACGTACAAATTACATTCCCTTTAATTGCAATAAATCCTATCATTGCCATTTATATCCCAAATGAATAAATTATTAATAGGTTAATTGAATCAGATTTACAATTCAACTTTAATTATTTGCACATTTTGTCAGTTTGGATTACTTGGTAAATTTAGAATCCCTTAAACAACTCCCTACATAAATTTATTATAGAATAATTCAAAATTAACGTACAATTCCAATTTATGCAGAGATTACAACTTAAATTTCAAGGAATATATTTATTTAGGTTTAAATCCTGTTATTCACTAAAATTGTCAACCCATGTATACAATCCACATTGGTTTGTATTTATTCCATTCACCTCTTTAGTTATAGCGTAAATTTCTCATTAATACACATTAAAGTCCACTAAATTTCAACTGCCTCTTAATTTCCATTTATATGTCTTAACACCCTAAATTTGACAACTTCTTTCTCATATTAAATGTAACTTTTATTTAGTGTATTAACATTTATTTCAATTTAAATTTCAACAACCAAATTAAACATGTAACTTATAACTATTTCTTACAATTCAAATTATTATACCCATTGTCATATTCTGAATGGAGCCAGCATTTAATTACACAATTTATCTAAATTACATTAGGACAATATTTAATTCTCTTTGATAATATTAAATCCCCAATTTATTAAATGGAATCAATATATCTTTCTTTATATACTTTACGTATAAATATCTTAATTTTCAACTTATCCCTCAAATCCCCAAATAACGTTATCAACAATCTTCATATTATAATTAATATTAACCTTTATTTCATCTTATAGAATCAACTATCTTTATTGACAAATTAACCTACCCTACTGCACAACTTAAGAAAATTAATTGCAAATATGATCTCACATTAGACTTCATAAATTATCAGTTGAAGTCTACATAAAACCATTTATTTAATTAAAACCTTGCTATTATACATATTGACTCTTTACATGGAATTAGATTACATTCCTTAATTTCATTAAAATTTTATTTCTCACCTAAATTGCAAAAATAGTAAATTTCAATTACTATAGAAATTTTATTTAATATGAATTTGAATCCCAATCAATTGTTATTGCACTAACCTTATTACATTAAATTACATTCAGTTTACACTTTTTAGAATTAAATTCAAATTACCTACAAATCTTATTTCATTCATAAATGCCATCATTTACCACATTATTGCATG
The DNA here is from genome assembly GCA_030765085.1 of Allium cepa. Taxonomy (NCBI): domain Eukaryota; kingdom Viridiplantae; phylum Streptophyta; class Magnoliopsida; order Asparagales; family Amaryllidaceae; genus Allium; species Allium cepa. The sequence continues at coordinate 55,251,938 of CM060931.1, read as the reverse complement.
GTTTCATTTAATTATATTCATGTTATTCATGTTTCTATTAAACTTGCATACATACTTCCATTATTATTTAATCAATTATTAAACATTATGACCAAATCATCTAACAAAAATTGCATAATTTTCCATTTATTAACATTCAGTTACTATTCAACATGTTTAATTCATTAGATAAATCAAATAATTACGCTTGCTTTTCTCATTTGATTTTATAACCTAATATACCATTCATATTAAACCTATTTCATTCAATTTATACAAATTCAGCTAGATTAACTTTACTGTCTAAATTTTCATGCAGTTACTTTTAATAAATCGAATATTGCATTGGATAATTTTACTGCTTACCTTTCATAAAAAAAAAATTCAAAGTGTATGCTCTCACTACTTCCCTATACTAATATTTAGTTTTATTTACCCTTTATATTTCATCTCTTTTTAAATTAAATTACAAAATCTTAATTAAATTAACCAACTTAAATTGTCAAAATTTACGGGTCGTTACATTCTCCCGCACTCAAAACTTTTCGTCCCTGAAAAGGAAAAGGAAGGGAAAAGGAAGGGAAAGAAATCAATATACCTTATGCAAACATTAACTTAATAACAATTAAGAAATTAATTTATATAAGATATCTCAATTTATAACCACTAAAATCTTTTATACTTAAATTTCTAAATTTTGGAAAACATTTCAAAATCATTTCTAAGTTCAAAATTTATGGAAAATTTTGGCAGAGTCTCCTTTGTACGGAGAGGCTCGGGAAAAATATAATACCAAAATATAACAAAGTATCATATAGAATATTCAAAATATTATATCCCAACACGGGAAAATATATAAAAATAGCGCTACAAAACGTAATCCGGAAACGTACCTATTTGTTGGGCAAATTACGCTTAATTTATGGAACCAAAAGCAGTAGCAATTGCTTCCATACCTGCATTTCACTTATATAATCTAAAAAGGTTAACTATTTATATAAAGTGAAATATTTTCATGGTTTCAACTACTAACAACAATAAATACACAATCATCAATTTCGACAAACAGCATACACAACAAAATAAAACAACCATTCAATCAAACAAGCAAATAGTTGTTCGGGTTCAAAACTTGAAATGGTTCGGAATGAAAAATAACTATCCAGTGCATCATTTACTCAACAGTCTTAGATGGGAAAAAAATAGATTATTTATTCATCCAACAACTTCAAATTTCCTTACCCAACCAACCCTAAATCAAACAATTACAATTCAAACCAACAAATCAAATTCATTACATACTTTATTTGTTTGATTTCCTTTCTTTTATTCAAACCACATCAATTTTCCTTTTATAATTTACACTTATTCCTAACAAACTTTATATTTTATTTTCTCGTCAGTGGTTGTTTCCTTTATTTTTACTTATTACTTACAATTATTCATTTTTTTTATTCAGGTCATGTAAGTTTCTTTTATTTGTATTATATTTAATGCACTTCTCAATTTCAATCATTTATTCAATGCTTACATTTATATTATATTTAATTATAGTAACCTTTTTAATTACACTTAAATTCTCAACCTTATAACATCCATCCTTATAAGTAAAGGATTTTATTAATTAACTAGGGTTTGCAGTCATTTATTTATATTACCTACTTTTTATTATATTAAACTAGTAGCATTTAAATCATACTTAAGTTTATAACCCTACACATCAATCCTTATTTATTAAAGAATTTCATTTTATTTGCTTAAGTATAAAATCACCTATTTATAATACTTACCTTTAATTTTAGTAAAATTTCAATTTATAACTTAAGTTTATAACATTAAATTCTCATTTATACTAGCGAATTCATTGAATACCTCATTACCTACTTTTACTTGTACAATTCCTATTACATTCTTTATTAAACATTTCAACTTTTTATATTTAGTAAGTTATATATGTTAAAGAAAATGCAAATGAACTTATACAAGTTTTATCTCATCTTTTAATTAAATTTAATGTTCAACAATATTACTCTTTGTCTCATATGTTACAAATTTCAAATTTCCCTTTATAACTTTGCATTAAATCTCTTACCTAAATTAGAGGTTTCAATTTATTAATCACTTACCTTTTATAATAATTTAAACAATTAATTAATGGAAATTTAAGAATTAAATTCCGGGTTAAATTTCAAATTATTTTGAAATAATAGATAAATATTTTCTTATAACTTATATACCTCTAGTTTTATTTAAAACAATTAAAAATTTAGATATTTTCAAAATAAAGCTGCAGTAGAATTACTACAGTGGCCTTTCCCCTTCGAAACTCGAAAATAGAAGTCGATGATGCGGCCGCCATCACCGAAATTATTTTCCAGTGACAGAGAGGAAAGTACATAACTTATTTTCTCCAAAATATTCTTTAAAATAATTCTTCCGAATTATAATGAAATATTTATATCGGAAAATATTTATAAACAATATTATTATATTTCAAAATCCTTTGAAAGCAAATTTTCAAAATCCCGAACTTAAGTCCTAAAATTTCCAAATTTCATTGATTTTAATTTCAATCTCATTTTACCTATTATTTAAAATTTTATTCCTAACAACCAATCTATTGCAACCAAATATATATATATATATATATATATATATATAATACCATTTAAAAATTTATTTTATATATAGAAAATATAATAGGCAAAATTTTCATTCACCTATATAAAACAAATATTATGTCGGTCTGTCCTATTAAGTGTTTAGAAATCCCTATCGATGTCATAGCGTCCCATGCACCAACCAGAATTTATAAATACAAAACGGAATAGATTAACACAATATAAAAACTTTTATAACACTAACAAATACGCTCTCTCATTCATATATACACTCAGCGACTCCCATAGGGTATTACTACCCTATTAACAAAGAGTCAAACCCCACAAAGCCAAGGTTTATCGCTAAACCAAAGCTCCGATACCAACTGTAACATCCCGCCTTTTCGCACGATTTAAACAGACACACGTGCCGATTCAAACCATACGTAATGGCGGATTGTTATGGGATACATAAGAATACAGAGAAAGAAAAAAAAACTAAACAGAATCTCACAGTGGAAGGATAAAATATAATAATAAATATACAGTTCATAAATCTGTTTACAAAACCTTTGATTTTATTTATACAATATATATCAGAGTACACATACCATATAACAATGCAGCGGAACAATATGAGTGTGGTGCAATAATATAAATAATAATACGAATCTTCGTCTTCGTCCTCCAAAGCTAAAGTCTTCGATCCTGGAACGCTCGGACTGACCCGAGCGAATTGAAAAGACAAAACACTCGAGTCAGAACTAAAAGATCTTATGTGAGTAAAATTAACATAAATAAATATGAGTACAGTAACTCAAGAGATGCTCGGGATTTGCATCTCCTAAGGATCCGTTACACTATTTACTATGTAGTATATTGCGCTACTATAATAGTGTCTATTTATAAAATAAACTTACTTTTAATAAGCGTTAAGGCTTTACATTTTCCACCTTAACACGTAAAATGCCAATAGTCTATACAGTACTGTAATACCTCCTGATCGGGAGGCTACCAGAGGATACTCCATAGGTACGACACAAATAGAAACTCGTAGAAGGCGCGCTAGGGTAGGTCACACGGCACAACTAGGCAATGCCAGAGTAGATATACCAATTACGCTTCCGGGCTGATGGAAACGAGTAGCCGCAGCTACCGCCCACCTCGAACAAACTCCCCCAAAAATCAAAGTAAAAGTGGCCACTGAATCAATCCAAAGTCAAAGTATAATATCGAAGAGGAGTGTCCGATCAGAGGTATGACCTCATTGGCCCGTCGATCGCTCCTGTTTTAGCCACCTTATGCCAACTCACGGGAGTCGGGTCCACGTATTTACCTCAAAGAAATGCCGTCACCAACCTACTTCATTCTGGAATCTCCACCACGTACACGGTTGGTCAAAGTAGTTTTCGGTATCGACAGAGAGTATGTCCATATCCGATCTCGGTCTCTTTGCCAACCAATCGTTATTATAACACCGCGGTCATTTAAAAATAATTATACTTTTAAAACCCCCAATAAAATATCCATTTAAAACCATATAAATATGATATCATTTCCTTTTAAAACCCAAATCAATACGATATCATTTTTATTTTCCAATATATATACTTTCCAAAATCATAGGGTTTTCAAAGTAAATATTTAGAAATCAAAATTCTTGAATATATTATTTCCAAATTATACTACCTTGAAACATAGCTTTGAAACAAATTTCCATCTCTTAAATAGTTAAATATTAAACTACCTTTATAAAAAAAATAGCTTCTTTAGATTTCACAAATCAATTCTAAATATTGATTTAAACTTCCAAATACCATTTTAATTCTTATGTTTCGAAGCTTTAAATATTTCACCATTTCAAAAACAAACTCATTTGACAAACCCATATATATCAAATTCAATTACTTATTATTTAGACTTGAAATGTTTTACTTAATGAATTCAATATAATTTGAGTAAACCTTTAACTTCACATAACTGGATAATCTTTCAATTTATTAAACTTGATATATTCATTTAAATCAATCTGATATTCATTTAAATCAATTTACACAAAAATCAAGTTATAAAAATCATATCCTTTAAAAATTCTAATTTTTATTAAATTTCAATTTAACTTATTATTCATCTTCCAAATCTTATTCTCATTTAAGTCATAAAATTTCGAGAAATTTAATTTTAAATAAAAGCCTAATCGTATTTGATCTCAAAAAAATCAAACTTTATTTTATACTTCAAATCAAATTTATACAAAGCTTTAAAAACCGGAAATTTACTATATATATATAAATAACCAAATCAATATCCCATAAACCATATATATATATAGCTTTACGAAACTATAGAAAACATTTCAAAATATATATATATATATATACATATATATATTTTATACCGCGGTGCCTGTATAAAATTCTCTACCCTATGTTCAAGTGATACAGATGTTTATCATTTCAATCCGCGATTAAATAAAAAAAAATGCGGTTGTATATCATTTCAAACCGCAATCCCGAATGAAATGAAATGCATGATAAACTTGCAGTTATACAATATAAATATAGCATCCATTCATCCAAAATCAATCATCAACCAATTTATCTCAACCATCATTATTTTGTTTCAATCATCATCAATTTAAACAAACATCACTTTATAGTATATGCAATATAACAAGAAATAAATGACAGTTATTAACTAATAGTTTATATCCAAAATAAATTTATTAACTATTTGACTATCAGTTTATATGCAAATAAATAAATTTTTAACTGTCAATTTATATGCAGTAATAAAATTAATGAACAGTTATATTAAATAAATGCGATTTAACAGAGATAAGGAATAAAACATGTCAAACAGTCATAAATAAATTTCTACTCATATCTAAAATCAATTTAACAAACATAAGATATTTTAGAAGTTGTGAGTGGGTTAAACACTCACCTTTTGAATTTAAATTGGATTTAAATCCAATTTAAACCCAAAATTTCGCAGTCTCCAAATTCATTCAAACCAGCATCAACAGATCTGAAATTTCAATACGATCCTAACAAAAAAAATCTCGCGTGAATCGGACACCGTATGTGAAAATTACACAAGTTAAACGTTAAAGAAATTGTATTGAAAATCAAATAAACTAAAATAAAGAATACCTCTCTTCGAGAACTATGACACATAAATTTTTCTGGGATTTTTAGAGGAGTTTGAATTTTGACCTTTATTTTGGACTTTAATTAGATCTAGAAATTTTGCTGCCATTGGAAGAGGAGAAGTTGAAGAAAGAACACACAGAGGAATGAAGATGGAGGCTAGGGTTTCACCGCCTATTTATAGGTAGATCGCAATAGAATAGGTGTGCACGAAATTTAACGTGCAAACGGAAGTGGTCCCAAAAGGATATAAATATTAATTGAATAAATTAATTTCTCGTATTCCAGTTTTAGTATTTAGAAATTTCATCCCTTAATAATACTCAACATTTACATCGATTTAAACATATTTACAATTGTAAATTTAGACGCTTTATTTAAGTTTCAATATAATTTCATTAAATTTCAAATTCATAAATAATTTCCATTTTTAACTAAATTTCAAATTACCGTAATAATTATCTTAGATTCTTATTCATTCTCAATAGATCTAACTATTGTAAATCGACTAAGTTTACATACTGTAAAATCCACATTTCTATGTATATATAGTTTTGAATTCCATACTATAAATATTTTATTAATATTTCGCAAATACATAAATTGGTATTGCACTGTTACTTAAATAAATAGCTTATACCAATCACTAATTAAATGGGTTACCAAATTTTGGATTGGTTAAAAATTATTAATTATTGCTTCATTTCTTAATTATACACTTGCATGGGTTATGCTTGTCTAATTATATTCCCATATTAATTAATGTTTCCAACAAACAATAACCTTTCCTTAGTCCAACCCTTTTTACCAAATATTTCCCTGCAAATAATTCATTTTCCTATACATACTTCCATTTACACCTAAACTTATTATACCTCTTTATTTTCTCAACAAATTACAATGATTAAACAAATTTAAATGAAAAATTTGAGTTGATAGATTCATAGATTCAAATGTTTACTTTATTTCAATATCTACTAAACTTTGAAATTATAACATAGACTCCAAAATAAAATTCTCCACTCTAGTCATACAAGTCTTATTGAAATAAAATGTATCTACCCTATTTTTAGGTCTTGGTTCCTAAGATCCACCCGTTTTGACTTAATTTAAAATAACGTACAAATTACATTCCCTTTAATTGCAATAAATCCTATCATTGCCATTTATATCCCAAATGAATAAATTATTAATAGGTTAATTGAATCAGATTTACAATTCAACTTTAATTATTTGCACATTTTGTCAGTTTGGATTACTTGGTAAATTTAGAATCCCTTAAACAACTCCCTACATAAATTTATTATAGAATAATTCAAAATTAACGTACAATTCCAATTTATGCAGAGATTACAACTTAAATTTCAGGGAATATATTTATTCAGGTTTAAATCTTGTTATTCACTAAAATTGTCAACCCATGTATACAATCCACATTGGTTTGTATTTATTCCATTCACCTCTTTAGTTATAGCGTAAATTTCTCATTAATACACATTAAAGTCCACTATATTTCAACTGCCTCTTAATTTCCATTTATAAGTCTTAACACCCTAAATTTGACAACTTCTTTCTCATATTAAATGTAACTTTTATTTAGTGTATTAACATTTATTTCAATTTAAATTTCAACAACCAAATTAAACATGTAACTTATAACTATTTTTACAATTCAAATTATTATACCCATTGTCATATTCTGAATGGAGCCAGCATTTAATTACACAATTTATCTAAATTACATTAGGACAATATTTAATTCTCTTTGATAATATTAAATCCCCAATTTATTAAATGGAATCAATATATCTTTCTTTATATACTTTACGTATAAATATCTTAATTTTCAACTTATCCCTCAAATCCCCAAATAACGTTATCAACAATCTTCATATTATAATTAATATTAACCTTTATTTCATCTTATAGAATCAACTATCTTTATTGACAAATTAACCTACCCTACTGCACAACTTAAGAAAATTAATTGCAAATATGATCTCACAATAGACTTCATAAATTATCAGTTGAAATCTACATAAAACCATTTATTTAATTAAAACCTTGCTATTATACATATTGACTCTTTACATGGAATTAGATTACATTCCTTAATTTCATTAAAATTTTATTTCTCACCTAAATTGCAAAAATAGTAAATTTCAATTACTATAGAAATTTTATTTAATATGAATTTGAATCCCAATCAATTGTTATTGCACTAACCTTATTACATTAAATTACATTCAGTTTACACTTTTTAGAATTAAATTCAAATTACCTACAAATCTTATTTCATTCATAAATGCCATCATTTACCACATTATTGCATGGTTTCATTTAATTATATTCATGTTGTTCATGTTTCTATTAAACTTGCATACATACTTCCATTATTATTTAATGAATTATTAAACATTATGACCAAATCATCTAACAAAAATTGCATAATTTTACATTTATTAACATTCAGTTACTATTCAACATGTTTAATTCATTAGATAAATCAAATAATTACGCTTGCTTTTCTCATTTGATTTTATAACCTAATATACCATTCACATTAAACCTATTTCATTCAATTTATACAAATTCAGCTAGATTAACTTTACTGTCTAAATTTTCATGCAGTTACTTTTAATAAATCAAATATTGCATTGGATAATTTTACTACTTACCTTTCATAAAAAATAAATTCAAAGTGTATGCTCTCACTACTTCCCTATACTAATATTTAGTTTTATTTACCCTTTATATTTCATCTCTTTTTAAATTAAATTACAAAATCTTAATTAAATTAACCAACTTAAATTGTCAAAATTTACGGGTCGTTACACCTAGAGCCTCTGGCCGAACCATATATAGCCTAGAAATGATGATATGTTGCCTTATGTGTAGATTGTTGCACCCTATTTCCATCACCTTCAATTTCCACCATGGCCATCACCAATAGCCTCCACCACCTGATCTTCCATCACCTCTAGCTGCCACATCAGACCCCACCTGACCTTCACCTTGCATGGCTGGACCCACAACAGCAAGGGCCGAACCCTATGGTGTAACAAAAGCCACCATTTGCCTAGAAACCCTTCACCTACCCTAAGTGTAACTTCCTCCACTTGTTTAGCCTTGTAGCCGCACCTTTTCCATACCTATACCTGATCCAAACCATGCTCAAACCTTACCTTATTGATCCCCTAGGCCATGCAAACAAACATAGAGAACAAGTGCAATTCATTCGATGTTGTTTTGGGCTTTAAATTCTAATGTTATTTGATGTTTAAATCGTGTTGAAACTTACATATATTTGTATTGTTTTGTGTAAATGTTTGAACAAGGCTATTAGCTTTGGCTCTCCACTCTCTTGTCATATCCGTGTTGTCGTGCCTTCGTAGTGTCAGTATGTGTGCTTTGGCAGTGATCTCCAGCTTTGAACATGTGAGTAAATCTCACCAGACATTTATACTTATACAAATGTGAATTGACACCATTTGAATGTGTAGAACTATTATGTTATGCTATATCTACTTGTGATTATTTATATATGATGTTAAACCTGTTAAATTTCATGTCATATCATCTGTTATCATATGTATGTTGTTACTGTTCATTTATATCTGTTTATCACACTGCAAGTTCCCTGTAGATTAGAATCACTATGGGTTGAAATGATACATACCCGAACGGACTTTAGAATAGGGAAAAATCGTTATGGGCTGAAATGATAGGCGTGAACGGTTTTATTTATTTATTTTAACTTGGGATTGCGGGTTTGAAATGATAAAACCCGGATTTTTCTTTTTAAACTGCGGATTGAAATGATACATATCTGTATCACTTGACCTAGGTTAGAAAACTATATACAGACCCGTGGTTATTTTATAAAGTGTTTTGGATATTTTTAAGCATTTTAAAAATATAAATTTATGAAATTTGATTTAAATAGATTTTTAAATGTTTTAAAATAAAGAAATTATTATTTTTCTATGAGTTAAAAATGTTGAATAATTAAATGGTTAAATAGAAATTCTGAAATATAACTTAAATTTGGAAATTTGGACTTTGGCTTTAAAAATGACATTTAAGTTCTAAATAAATTTTTAAGTGGTTTAAAATGTAAATTTTATTATAATTTGATTTAAATTTGAATTTAAGTGATTTATTAAAGTATTATTGATTTTTCTACGAATTTGAGTGGTTAAATAAATGAATGTTTAAAAGTGATCTCTTAAAAGTATAACTTGACCTGGAAATGTGAATTTGGTTTTAATTAAGGATTTGAGTTAATTAAATAAATTGGAAATTTAGTTTAATTTGTGAAATGATAATTTGAAAATGTAAATGTTAATAAAGTGTTAAACGTAAAAATGGGAAAGTTTACAGTTGAATTTATTAAGTGGATTTGTGAAAATTGATTTAATTATAAATGTTGCTTTATAAAAATCATTAATTAAAAGAGTATTTTTATGAACATCTTTGAATGTTAGAATATGATCTTTATAATGTTTAAATGGTTTAAATTGAAATGTTTTCAAGTATAACTTTCAACACCTTTTCCTGAATGCCGTAAAAGGTTGAAATTTTCAATGTTAATGGTTTTAACTAAGTAAATGAGCTGATAATGGTTTAAAACTTTGGAAATTGAATACTTGATTTGAAAGTATATAAACTTAAATTTTAAATGGTTTAAATGAATTATTTTGATTAAATTATAAGCTATATGGAAGGTGATTTGGAATGATAATAAATGAATGATATCTTTGAATTTAAAAGGTATATAAAGTTGAATATTTGGATTTGAACTTATAAGATGTTTTGAAATTGAAGCTTTGGAAAGATATGATATCTTGATATATATTAAATGTTTTGAAATGAAGCTTTGGAAAGATATGATATTTTGATATATATTAAATGTTTTGAAATGAAGTTTTGGAAAGATATGATATTTTGATATATATTAAATGTTTTGAAATGAAGTTTTTGAAAGATATGATATTTTGATATATATTAAATGATTCGAAGATGAAGTTTTGAAAGTTATGATATTTTGAAATTAAAACGATTTGAAAATGAAGTTTGAAAGATATGATGTTTATGTATAAAAAAAATGATTTGAAATGACTTTATATTTATTTTGATAAATATTGAATTTGAAAGATATGGTATGTTGATATATTGAAATGGTTTAGAAATGATTTAATCTTTATTTTGATAAAGATTTGGATTGAAATGATATTTTATTTTGAAGCATGAAAATATTGTTTTAACGTTGTAACCACGGGTTATAATAACGATTGGTTGTTAAAGAGACCGGGATCGGATATTGTCTTATAGCCGGCCAATACCGAAAACCACTTTAACAACTGTGTACGTGGTGGAGATTCCAGAATGAAGTAGGACGGTGGCGACGTTCTCGAGGTATATTATGTGGACCCAACTCCCGTGAGTTGGCATAAATGACTAAAACATGAGCTATACCGGGCTACACAAAGGGTCGCACCCTTTCATCGAGCATGCTTCTTCGGAAACCATTCTATTACTTTTGTGATTCGATTCGGTGGCGCCACTTTGATTCGGGGGTATTGTTCGAGGTGGGCGGAAGCTGCTGGCTTGCCGTCACCACCTGTCCGGGAGTGCAAACGGTGTATCCACCCTGGCATTGCCTCGCGTGCCGTGTCATATCCTTATATCGAGCCCACTACGATTTTGGTTTTAAAGATCCGACCGCGTTAAGGTTCACTATCCCCTTAACGCTATTTTCTACATGATTATACTTTACTGATTAGACACTACTGTATATAGCACAATATACTACATAGTAAATCGTTTAACGGATCCTTAGAGGATGGGCGGTCCTAAGCATCTTCTAAGTTACTTGTACCTTTACTACAGTTCACTTGAGTTGGTTTACATTGTATAAGTATGTACGTCCTGACTCGAGTGTTTTTATTTTTATTTACGCTCGGGTCAGCCTGAGTTATTCACAGATTTGTATTCCACTTCTGGAGATTGGAATCGCTGGAGATTATCTGCTCATCTAGTCTTATCTATTCCAGTTCTGTTGTTTTATTCAGCTTGTACTTGGTTATCATCTTGAAACTTCTATTGTACTTTATTTCTTCCGTTGTATCTTGTTTAACTCTGATATATTTATATAGTAGCTTAATGAACTACTATCTCTTTTACTTCCGCTGCATTATTAAATACTCTATGTCTGTGATCTGTGATTTTATTTACTGTATATTTTGAGATTTGCCAAATTTTTATTTACAACGCGGTATTTTGAGCAATTCAACTCCGGCATGAGGGTCTACCTATACACTTATAATGGATGCGAATGGTTGAAAAAACCGGGTCGTTACAGTTGGTATCAGAGCTCTGGTTTTAGGAAAAACTCAGTATATAGAGTAAATTTAATTTCAGAATCACTTTCGTTCGAGCTTGAATTCCTTCTTCTTCAATTCGGTTTTCTTTGAATTTTGGAACGTTTCCTGCGGTTCCAAAATCCATTCATGTCCCGCACTATTCATCTTCTTTTGGTTCTGGAGTATCCCATAACTCCACTTCAGAAGGATCTTTATAATGAGTTAGTGGTCTCGCCAATCTCAAATTGATTTGTAAAGAGGTGAAACTCCTTTACAACAGCATCGATTCACCAAAGATTTTATATCCTCGGTTTAGATGCTAGTATCTCTTATTATCCTAAACTCTATCTCATGAGGTCGAATGTAGATTTACCCCAGAAAATCCACATCGATCTTATTCCTTAAGTCACGGTTGACCCGGTTAAGGTTGCCTGTGATATATATAAGCTTATCCATCTTCCTATTCTGTTATTTAATCATGTCATCCTTGTTTCCAACTTATTTCCAAATCGGAATTTCCTTTGATTTTAGTTAATCATATTTGAATCTCTATCTTTCTTTGAAAATCTATTCATGTATAGTGTATTTGTAAACTAATATTTAAAATTAAAATGTTTTATATATTGTGCTGTTTGAGTTGTTGATGTTGAATTGGGTTTCTGATCGATTCGTCTGATAAACGCTATCGATAAGATTTCCAAAACACTTTTGATAGAACAAACTGACACAATATTATTTTAAAATTTGGTTAATGAAATAAAATTTTGATATATATATTTAAGAAACTTAATAAATTAATTTAAATTGATAATTTGAAATGATAATACTTGATTTATCATTTATTATTCTATAAATGAATCTATAAATAGTTGTTTATAAATTTATTTGGGAACTGAAATGAATTTAAAACAAGAATTTGAGAATTTAAATTCCGATTATTTCGAACTTTGGTTTAAAGTTTTAAAAAGGGATATATTATTTAAAGTATTTTCAAATAGAATTTGTTTCCAAAGAATTTTAAGTGCTCTTCTCTTTGTCGTCGGAAAATAACTTCGGTGATGATCGCGACATCATCGACGTTCATTTTCGAGTTTTGAAGTTAAGAGACTGTTCTGTAGTCTTGCTACAGTTTTGTTTTGGGGGAATTTAATTGATTTGAATTTCTAAAATATGACTTGATTTATAATATATATAGATATATGATTTAAATTTGATTTGATAAGTTATGTACATACATTTACTTATCTCTAAATGGTTTGAAGAAATCGGAAATTTAATTCTTAAATTCAATTATAAAAAGAAAATCAAAATTTTGGATGAATATTCTAGTATGAAATGATTTAATTGGAAAGTTTTATTTGTATAATATAATTGCATTCAAATATAACTTACCTTAATTTCAAAAGTTAACAATGTAATTGGATAATATACAATATAAATAAAATTTATAAATAAAATTTGAGTGGTTATAATAAATATTATACACTTAATTTTTAATTATAAAATGATTAACAGATGTAAATATAATAAAGGGTAATTGAATAACTTACAATAAAATAATGTTAAAAGAACTAACAATAAAAGAAAACAGTTATAATAAGTGTAAGTATATTTAACATAAGTGATAAATGTATTGAGAGGAATAAATTTAATTTTAATTAGGAATAAAGAAGAATAAAATTTATTAAGTACATTGTGAGTGTAATAAATGTGTATTTTTCAAATCCATGGTTTTAGAAATTATTAATTTAAGATGATTGGATAATAAGATAATGAAATTTGAGATAGTTAAGATTTATTTAACTTGTGTAAAGATTTATTCTCTATTTAAGTTGAAATTTCCATGCTTTCAAATTTATTTCCTTATTTTGTTTTTCAAACTATCTTTTGGTTGTCCATATCATCCTTATCTTGCTATAGACTGGTATAGGCATCTTTCTATAATCTTTCTGTTTAGAAATCTTTCTATAATCTTTGATAATCTTTGGTACTCATTTTGAATCTATTTTTGCGTGCTTGTGTTCTTGATTTTGGAGAATCTTGGAAAGATCATCTCCACCTTGTTAAACTTACCTATAACAACAGTTATCAGGTATAATCTCAATCTTTTGGTCACCTTGTTTTAATCTTATTTCATTTCTATTTTTTCTGTGCTTTCCCGTACCTCATTCCTTTTCAGGGACGAAAAGTTTTGAGTGGGGGAGAGTGTAACAACCCTAGATTTTGTATATTATTTAAATTGGACTTTCTTTTATTTTTAAATTAATTTTAATTCATTTTCTTTCAAACATTTCATTTTTAAATATAAATGATGATTATTAAGTGATTTATAGTTTCAAATTAGTATAATTTGAATATTTTACTGTAAAGTGAATTTCTGGTCAAACAGTTCAAACATTGACTTTTAAACTTCAAATTTAAATTATTTTAAAATCTTAAATTTTATTTTTTATTTTGAAAATAGATGTAATAACTTGAACACTGCTTTTCGTTTCGTTGAAAACGGAGTTAAACTGTGAAAGTTATGTATATTTCAATATTGAGTGCAATTTGTTTATTCTGCAATTTTGTTATTTTTAAATTGTATAAATTTTATTTTATTGTCGTATTTCATTTTAATCTGGGTCAATATGTTATTGTATGTATATTTTTGTATTATAATATTTTTAAAATGAAGTAAACAATTTTCCAAAGTCAATAGTGATTTATTTGTAATTTCTGGACACCGTTTTGGATTTTTAAGCAATTTCCTTAAATCTTTTTCTATTTTCTTTAAATTTAAGTTTTTTTTATGTGTTAATATTTTATTTTAAGTATATTTTGTCTTTTAATATTTTTAAAGTGATTTTTGAATTTTTCCAAAGCTTATTGAATCTATTTCCAAATTTTAAAGCCTGGTTTCCATTTTCTGCTATTTTCTTCATTTAAATTATATTTAAATTAAAATTTATATAGTTATTTGTGAATGGCTTTTTACTTTTATGTTGTTATCTTTGTTATAAATATTTTTACAAGTCCATATAAATTTTCCAAAGTTCATTTTGTTTATTTTCCCTTTTTCTAGACTAGTTTGCAATTTTGTGCTATTTTCTTATTTTAACCTTATATAATTAATAAATATTTATATATATTTTATATTTGGTTATATTTTCGAAATTGCGACTGAAATAATTATTATTTTAAGTAAGGTAAACTTATATGAATAAATTAAGGAAATTTGAAAGGTTTTAAAAGCTTTTGAAACGTAAGTCGTTTCTTTTACCGTTTCCTCATTTACTCTTTGACCGTTTTTTTTTCTATTTATTAGCCTTTACTATCCACATCTTTCAGCTGCATACTCTATTTCCTATTCACGTACATTCATTTTCATTTCTCAAACAAAAGAATTTTGGCCATGGCTATTGAGCAAAGGTTTGGTAAAAATTTCATCTTCTTCTTCTTTGTTTTCTTAGTTTTTCTATTGAAATTTGTCACTTGTTCTCACCTTCATAGCTTGGCTCCTCCTCAACCAGATCTGACCTGACCTCCACCGCCCCCTTCCTCTGACCATCACCCATCCTAGTAACCCTCCTCCCCATGCCGAACCAACCCAAGGCCAAGATCTACACAAAATCAACCAAAAACAATCACAACCATCACCTTTGTGCTCAATCTAGCCTAGTTTTGTTCCAACACCTCCACCTTCCTTTTGCCACCACTTCCACCACAACCACCAGCCCAGATCTGACCACCACCCTCTGCCACATCATCCACCACCACCTAGACCTCTGACCATACCCCTAGAGCCTCTGGCCGAACCATATATAGCCTAGAAATGATGATATGTTGCCTTGTGTGTAGATTGTTGCACCCTATATCCATCACCTTCAATTTCCACCATGGCCATCACCAATTGCCTCCACCACCTAATCTTCCACCACCTCTAGCTGCCACATCAGACCCCACCTGACCTTCACCTTGCATGGCTGGACCCACAACAGCAAGGGCCGAACCCTATTGTGCAACAAAAGCCACCATTTTCCTAGAAACCTTTCACCTACCCTAAGTGTAACTTCCTCCACTTGTTTAGCCTTGTAGCCGCACCTTTTCCATACCCATACCTGATCCAAACCATGCTCAAACCTGACCTTATTGATCCCTTAGGCCATGCAAACAAACATAGAGAACAAGTGCAATTCATTCGATGTTGTTTTGGGCTTTAAATTCTAATGTTATTTGATGTTTAAATCGTGTTGAAACTTACATATATTTGTATTGTTTTGTGTAAATGTTTGAACAAGGCTATTAGCTTTGGCTCTCCACACTTTTGTCATATCCGTGTTGTCGTGCCTTCGTAGTTTCGGTATGTGTGCTTTGGCAGCGATCTCCAGCTTTGAACATGTGAGTAAATCTCACCAGACATTTATACTTATACAAATGTGAATTGACACCATTTGAATCTGTATATCTGCTTGTGATTATTTATATATGATGTTAAACCTGTTAAATTTCATGTCATATCATCTGTTATCATATATATGTTGTTACTATTCATTTATATCTGTTTATCACACTGCAAGTTCCCTGTAGATTAGAATCACTGTGGGTTGAAATGATACATACCCGAACGGACTTTAGAATAGGGAAAAATCGTTATGGGCTGAAATGATAGGCCTGAACGGTTTTATTTATTTATTTTAACTTGGGATTGCGGGTTTGAAATGATAAAACCCGGATTTTTCTTTTTAAACTGTGGATTGAAATGATACATATCCGTATCACTTGACCTAGGTTAGAAAACTATATACAGACCCGTGGTTATTTTATAAAGTGTTTTGAATACTTTTAAGTATTTTAAAAATATAAATTTATGAAATTTGATTTAAATAGATTTTGAAATGTTTTAAAATAAATAAATTATGATTTTTCTATGAGTCAAAAATGTTGAATAATTAAATGGTTAAATAGAAATTTTGAAATATAACTTAAATTTGGAAATTTGGACTTTGGCTTTAAAAATGACATTTAAGTTATAAATAAAATTTTAAGTGGTTTAAAATGTAAATTTTATGATAATTTGATTTAAATTTGAATTTAAGTGATTTATTAAAGTATTATTGATTTTTCTACGAATTTGAGTGGTTAAATAAATGAATGTTTAAAAGTGATCTCTTAAAAGTACAACTTGACCTGGAAATGTGAATTTGGTTTTAATTAAGGATTTGAGTTAATTAAATAAATTGGAAATTTAGTTTAATTTGTGAAATGATAATTTGAAAATGTAAATGTTAATAAAGTGTTAAACGTAAAAATGGGAAAGTTTACAGTTGAATTTATTAAGTGGATTTGTGAAAATTGATTTAATTATAAATGTTGCTTTATAAAAATCATTAATTAAAAGAGTATTTTTATGAACATCTTTGAATGTTAGAATATGATTTTTATAATGTTTAACTGGTTTAAATTGAAATGTTTTCAAGTATAACTTTCAACACCTTTTCCATAATGCCGTAAAAGGTTGAAATTTTCAATGTTAATGGTTTTAACTAACTAAATGAGCTCATAATGGTTTAAAACTTTGGAAATTGAATACTTGATTTGAAAGTATATAAACTTAAATTTTAAATGGTTTAAATGAATTATTTTGATTAAAATATAAGCTATATGGAAGCTGATTTGGAATGATAATAAATGAATGATATCTTTGAATTTAAAAGGTATATAAAGTTGAATATTTGGATTTGAACTTATAAGGTGTTTTGAAATTGAAGCTTTGGAAAGATATGATATCTTGATATATATCAAATGTTTTGAAATGAAGCTTTGGAAAGATATGATATTTTGATATATATTAAATGTTTTGAAATGAAGTTTTGGAAAGATATGATATTTTGATATATATTAAATGTTTTGAAATGAAGTTTTTGAAAGATATGATATTTTGATATATATTAAATGATTCGAAGATGAAGTTTTGAAAGTTATGATATTTTGAAATTAAAACGATTTGAAAATGAAGTTTGAAAGATATGATGTTTATGTATAAAAAAACGATTTGAAATGACTTGATATTTATTTTGATAAATATTGAATTTGAAAGATATGGTATGTTGATATATTGAAATGGTTTAGAAATGATTTAATCTTTATTTTGATAAAGATTTGGATTGAAATGATATTTTATTTTGAAGTATGAAAATATTGTTTTAAAGTTATAACCACGGGTTATAATAACGATTGGTTGTTAAAGAGACTGGGATCAGATATTGTCTTATAGCCGGCCAATATCGAAAACCACTTTAACAACTGTGTACGCGGTGGAGATTCCAGAATAAAGTAGGATGGTGGCGACATTCTCAAGGTATATTACGTGGACTCAACTCCCGTGAGTTGGCATAAATGACTAAAACAGGAGCTATACCGGGCTACACAAAGGGTCGCACCCTTTCATCAAGCATGCTTCTTTGAAAACCATTCTATTACTTTTGTGATTCGATTCGGTGGTGCCACTTTGATTCGGGGGTATTGTTCGAGGTGGGCGGAAGCTGCTGGCTTGCCGTCACCACCGGTCCGGGAGTGCAAACGGTGTATCCCCCCTGGCATTGCCTCGCGTGCCGTGTCATATCCTTATATCGAGCCCACTATTATTTTAGTTTTAAAGATTTGACCGCGTTAAGGTTCACCATCCCCTTAACGCTATTTTCTATATGATTATACTTTACTGATTAGCCACTACTGTATATAGTACAATATTGTAATGACCCGTAAATTTCGACAATTAAAGTTGTTAATTTAATAGGATTTTTGTAATTAAATTTTAGTAGAAATATAATTGTTATAACTGGTAACGAAGTAAATGTTAATAATTAACCTATGGAATATTACATTTATTGTAATAGACTTAATTATAAAAATTTGAATGTAATTAACCCTATTCATTTGGAACCTTGTTTATTGATATGCGAAAGTATAATAGATGAGTTATTACAACAGATTGAAATTTAAATAGAATTCTAATGAATGAATAGTGGAAAGGATTATACAGGTGTTAACCCCGTTCCAGCCTACGAGTTAAGAGGCCCACGAGTTAAAGGAGTCAACGAGTTAAGGCCTGGGATGGGCCACGACTTAAGGTGCTTAACGGTTCAGGAAGCCTCACGACTCAACAAGTCGCCGACTCAACAAGCTAACGACCTAAAGCTCAAAGCGACTTAAAGGGTTACGTCTCAACGACCCAAGGAGAGATTGCACGACTTAAGGAACCTTGCGAGTTAAGGAACCTTACGACGTAAGGAATCTTACGGGTTAAGGAAGGCTTGCGAGTTAAGACATTAACAACCTGAGGAATGTCACGACTTATACGACTTAAGAGGTATGCGACATAAAGGTGATACGACCTAAGACTTCAGAGACAAGTTCAATACCATGCTATAATGAGAATAACTCGTTGACGACATATGACTTATGATGAGTCGTGTACGACTCATACTAACATAAAGGAAATTGCACTGGTTAACTCATGAATGACTCAGGACTTGTGTTATTCATTCAAATGGGAGCATAGCTTTGGATCAAGCGGTGAGCTAACCCAGTAGGTCGGCCGCGACCTACTATGAGTCGTGTATGGGTTACGACTCATCTTGAGTCGTGTACGAGTTACGACCTAATTCCGAGAAATGCCTATAAATACGACCCTAGCTCCAACTAGAAAAGGACTTTTGGCTCATTCGTTTCAAGCGTCGTTACTCTGCTGCATTCTAAACTGCTCCAACACTTAAAGTTTTCGAGACACGAAGAACGCTTCAAGGAACTTCATGAAGAAATCACACACATCCAACATGGATTCGAAGATTTTGATCGACATTGAAGTTTAGGCTACTTGTTCTAAGTGTCTCATAACTCAAAGTGTGTTGTAGTCGAGGAATCTTGTAAAGGGTTGTAATCATATCAGCAATAAAGGAGATTAAAGTGGACATAGGCTTGTTAATAAGCCGAACCACTATAAATTCCGTGTCTTTTACTACTTTTCTGTAATTCTTACTTTTTTCTGGTTCCCGTATCAACGGGTGGTGCTTTCACGATCACTTTCTACACACCGGGGTGTTAGCGTTAGAATTTTAGCGTTAACATTTTGGTGCTTTCACTGAGAATTGAACTCAGGTGAATTATCATCATTGCTTCACAAAGATTTGTAGAGAGAATTTCTTTGAAAACCAGAAGTCTATCTGAGATTATGGCTCCTGGAAGGAAAAGTAGATCTGTCAGATCTGGGAATGTTCAAGAGGGAACCTCCGCTTCCCCAATATCGAATCAAGCCACTCCAGCTGTCGGAGTTACAAAGGCAGAGCTGGATGCTGCAATCTTAGGGCTGAACCAGCAGATAAATGCCCAAAATGCACAATTCGAGGCTCGGAATGCCCAGAATGCCCTAATTCTGAATAGGTTGAACGATTTGCTTGGGGAAAACCGTCAACCGGCAGGTAATGAAAGGAACTTTGCTTGCAACATTCATGAGGCTGAAGAAAGGAATGCTCCTGAAAGGGCTGCTAGCCCCTTTGAACAAACACTTCCTGAGGTTGGTGGATCTAGAACTCGGCATGATGAGGAGTATCTTTCTGGAATGGTCCGACAAATCATGAAAGAGAGTATGCAGAGGGTTGAAGACGAGAAAGAATGGGGTTTAGCCCCAAGTAAAACTCCATTTACTGAGAAGATCCTAAAGGCTGAATTCCCAAGGAAGTTTGTCCCTCCAACCATTCCAGCTTACAAGGGGACAAGCGATCCGAATGAATTCTTATACAAGTATGATTGGCACATGACAGGTGCCAGAGCCTCTGATGAGATAAAGTGCCGATATTTTCCTGTGTATCTAGAAGGTGTGGCTCTACTGTGGTTCACCAAGCTACCAATCCGATCTATTGATCAGTTTTCGGACTTGACCCGAAAATTCAAGGAGCAGTTCAGACTATCTGCTTCAAAAGCCAAGGACATCATGTCATTGTCAAGTTTAGAACAGAATCCAGGGGAGACTATCAGATCTTTCTTAAACCGCTTTAATATAGCACTGGCTAAGGTGGACAATGCAGAACCGCAAATGATATTGACCTATCTGATGAGGGCTATTGACAAGTCGAGCGAATTTGGGAAATGGCTAAACATGAAGGAACCAAATTCCCTTGAAAAATTCTATAAAAAAGCAGATGAATTCATACGCCTGGAAAGCCGTCCTGTACCGGTAAAGGCAGTGTTAGAAAAAGCTGAAGATAACCCTGTTGCTCCACGCAAGAATGAATCTGTAGGGCAAAAAAGGGAGAATAACAATGGGAAGAAACAGAATAATCTGAAGAAGCCTCGATCCTTCAAGCCATCAGAGTATACTCCTTTATCAGATACGCCGGAGCGTATCTACCTTGCCACTAATGATTCTGTTGATTTTCCTAAACCTCCTCCTCTGAGGACCGGGAAAAAGGCTATACAGAGTGGCAAGTTCTGTCGTTTCCATAATCAACCCGGTCATGAGACCGACGAATGCCGCCAATTAAAGAATCTGATTGAAGAATTGCTAAGAGAAAACAAGCTGCAGCAATTTGTGAAAAAGAATAACAACAATCCTGCTTCGTCTAGTCAGGGGCAACAACCTCCTGCTCATCAGCCCAGGACAGGTGAGAAGGCTGCAGGGCATGAATCTGGAAGGCCCATTATCAACGTCATTACAGGGGGACCTCACCCAACTGGCAAGAGTTGGGGTGAGATGGAAAGGTATACCCGGGCTTTGAAGCATGCACCGGTTGAAGAAGATGTCTTTGTTTTGGAAGATGCTACGCCTCTGAAACAACAAAGAACTTTCTATGATGATATTGTCTTCAGAGCTAGAGATTCCACGGGTGTTGAAGCTCCTACCCTAGATCCCTTAGTCATTTCGGCTGGTACCGGACCGGCCATTGTTAGGAGGGTTCTCATTGATTGCGGCGCATCCTGCAATATCCTCTTCAAGAAAACATTCGACCAAATGAAGATCCCTATGGTCGATGTGCAAGCCTCATCGCAGAAAATCGCTGGCTTCACTGGGGAGCCAATGCAACCAATAGGAACCATTGATCTGCTTGTAGAACTTGGAGAGGGAGAAAGAAAAGTGGTCCGCAAACAAACTTTTGTGATTGTCGACGAATTTTCTGCTTATAATGCTTTCCTTGGCCGTCCAACTCTTGCAGCATTCAAAGCTGTTCTTGCCCCGTGGTGCCTCACTATTAAATTCCCTACAGACAATGGAATAGGGGTTATAAAAGGGGATCAAAATGCTGGGCGAGAGTGTTATCTGACGGAACTGCGAGAGGCAAGGAAGAGAGAGACGGGAAAAGATGCGGCAGCCCCGGTCCGCATCAAAGAACCAACCCTGTAGCAATTACAGGGCGGACCCTGCACTGGCGAGCATAGCGGAGCGCGAAAAGAGATGGACCCTAGAAAAGCCAGTGCAGGGGAGAGTAGAGTAGTACCAGTGGAAACGACGGTACCGATTCCTGTTGACCCGAAGGACCCAAATAAGGTGTTAAATGTGGGTTCACAACTTAATGTGTCAGTTCAGAATATCTTGATATCTTTTTTGAAAGCAAATCTGGATGTTTTCGCTTGGACTCATGCCGATATGTGCGGAATATCCCCAGAAGTTGCGGTACACGCTCTGAATATTGACCCAAAGTTTACGCCTGTGAAACAGAAGAGAAGAACCCAAGGTCCAGAAAGGTCAGCGGCATTAAAAGAAGAAGTTGATCGGCTCATGAAGAATAACTTTATCAAAGAATCCACATATCCTAATTGGGTTTCAAATCCGGTATTGGTTAAGAAGGCCAACGGAAAATGGAGAGTGTGCATCGATTTTTCAGATCTAAACAAGGCCTGCCCCAAAGACTGCTTCCCATTACCCAGAATCGATCAACTGGTAGACGGAACAGCGGGACATGAATTGTTATCTTTTATGGATGCCTACTCCGGCTATAACCAAATCATGATGCATGAGCCAGATCAAGAGGACACAAGCTTTATCACTGATGTTGGTCTTTACTGCTACAGAGTTATGCCCTTCGGGCTGAAGAATGCGGGGGCAACCTACCAAAGACTTGTTAATGCTATGTTCAAACCGCAATTGGGCAAAACTATGGAAGTCTACGTCGACGACATGTTAGTAAAGTCCAAGAAAGCAGTGGATCACATGGAACACTTAGCAGAGATGTTCGCAGTCCTTCGGAAATATGGAATGAAGCTTAACCCTTTAAAGTGTTCATTTGGGGTGGAGTCCGGAAAGTTCTTAGGTTTCATCGTGAGCGCTAGGGGCATTGAAGCTAACCCAGCTCAGATTACTGCCTTAAAAGAAGTCAAAGCTCCTAGAACGAAGAAGGAATTGCAATGTCTCAACGGAAAAGTCGCCGCCTTGAGTCGATTCATCTCCAAAGCTACTGATAAATGCATTCCATTTTTTGACGCTCTAAAAAAAGGAAAGAAAAACTTTGATTGGACTCCCGAATGCCAAAAAGCCTTTGATGAGTTGATTCGTCATATGGAAACGCCTCCAATACTTTCTAGACCCAACGATGGTGAGGATCTTCTTATATACTTGGCAGTGTCATCTCATGCTCTAAGTGCAGCGCTGATACGGGAAGAAAAGAGGATTCAACATCCGGTTTACTATATCAGCAAAAGACTCACTGGGGCAGAGATGAATTACTCCAAGTTGGAAAAACTCGCCTATTGTTTATTGATTGCATCCAGGAAGTTGAGGCAATATTTCCAAGCTCATCCCATCAGAGTCCTCACTGATCAACCTCTAAAGCAAGTCCTGTTTCGCCCTGAGACTTCGGGTCGTCTACTAAAGTGGAACATTGAACTCAGTCAATATGACATCACTTATCATCCCCGAAAAGCAATCAACGGACAAGCTTTAGCAGATTTCATCGCAGAATGCACATATAAGGGTAACAATGAGGAAGAAACTATCGACGATTCCCCAATTCAGTGGAAGTTATATGTTGATGGCGCAAGAAATGATTACTGTTCTGGAGCCGGGGTTGTACTAGAAACCCCTGAAGGTCGATCATTATGTTATGCGTTAAGGTTGGAATTCCCTTCAACGAACAATGAAGCAGAATACGAGGCTCTTATTGCTGGGTTGAGAATCGCTAAAGAACTAAACATCCGAGCATTACAAATCTTCAGTGATTCTCAGCTCTTTGTTTGCCAAGTCAAGAAGGAATTTCAAACGAAAGGGGGAAATCTGCCTGCCTACTTGTCAAAGGCCTGGGAACTTCTGTGTGACTTCGATCATTGCACGATAAAACATATTCCTCGAGAACAAAACATGAAAGCAGATTCTCTTGCAAAGTATTCAAGCACTGGCGAAGCTCAATTTCTGGGGTTAGTCCCAGTGGAAGTTCTGTCGGCACCAAGCATTAATGAGATGGATATTGATTGGATCATGAGTATGTCTCAAGAGCAAGAATCATGGATGACTCCAATAACAGAATATCTGCTCAATGGCTCTCTACCAGGAAACCCAAAAGAATGACAGAAGCTACTGAGAAAAGCCTCTCGATATATAATCCAGGATGGCCGATTATACCGACGGGGATTCTCAATGCCATTACTTCGATGTGTATCCAGGGAAGAGTCCAAAACAATCCTAGCTGAGGTACATGGAGGAGAATGCGGTGACCATTCAGGTGGCCAAACATTAGCAAAGAAGATTCTCCGATACAGATATTTTTGGCCAGAAATTAATCGAGATGCTGCAAGCTATTCCCGAAAGTGTGACAGATGCCAAAGATTTGCTAAAATTCCAAGAGCACCTTCTACTGAACTCACACAGATGGTCAGTCCATGGCCGTTTGCAATTTGGGGGATAGACCTTATAGGACCTTTACCAATTGCCAAATCTGGAATCAAATATGCCATTGTTGCTGTAGATTATTTTACTAAATAGGCTGAAGCCGAACCATTGGCTACTATCACTTCCAAAATGATGATAAACTTTGTAACTAAGAATATCATTTGCAGATATGGTGTACCTCAAAAAATAATTACAGACAATGGTACTCAATTTGAAAGTGAAGAATTCCAAGATTTTTGCAGGCGATTCAAAATCCGGAAAAGCTTCTCAGCAGTGGCTCATCCGCAGGCAAACGGGCAAGTGGAAGCAGTGAACAAAATTATCAAGTCAACCATCAAGAAGCAACTTGAAAGAGCGAAAGGTGGTTGGGTCGATAAGCTACCACTAGCACTATGGGCATACAGAACTACTCACAAAACTGCGACCGGGCATACCCCGTTTTCATTGGCATACGGGTCAGAAGCAATGATTCCGGTAGAAGTAGAAGTCCCTTCACATAGAAGAATCTATTTCAATCAAGCAGAAAACGAAAAGCTACAGCTTGAAGCACTAGATCTCCTTGATGAAAAAAGAGATGAGGCTAATCTCAGGATTGCAGCTCTTCAGCAAAGGGTAGCCAGACATTTCAATTCCAAAGTTCGCCGACGCAGCTTTGAGATTGGAGATCTAGTCCTGAAGAGGATTATGACAGCCACAGGTGTGTTTGGGCCAAATTGGGAAGGACCATATGTCATAGGTCAGAAGCTTCTTGACGGCACATTCAAACTCACTAGTGTCGAAAGAGATCAAATTCCAAGGGCTTGGAACAGCAATCATTTGCGTCCATATTTTACTTGAAAGCTTTGTTGAAATATTGTAAAAAGAGTTATTAATGTATGATTCTTGTAATTGAAAGCAATTGTAAAGCCAAAGCAAGTGAATAATGAAAAACTATAAAGTGGACGTAGGCCCAAATTTTTTGGCCGAACCACTATAAATCTGGTGTTCCTTATTATTATTACATGTTTGCTTTATTTTCGATATGAAAAGTGCACTAAATGTATTGCTGAAATGTCGATTTAAATTTTTGCAGACAATGAAAATAAAACTTGCACGTTACAAGATCAAGTGATTCTTGCCTTCATTCAACAAACAAATCTCGAACAACAAAAGCCCCGAACTCAAATCCTAAATAAGAAGTGCTTCAATTGAACGGCCAGTGATTTCGCTAGAAACGGATCTTTGCTAATAAATTGAGATCGTTTGACAAACAAACATCCAATTAAGAAGCTTATGTTCGTTCTTGCGAACTTGCCTAACAATGAAGTATACTTCTTTGGATTAAACAGACTACTTATAAGAGAAAGGAGCATGAGCTCGAAAAGAAGAAACAGAGAATCGCTAGAAAAAAAAACATAAGCAAGTGGACAAGGAACAAATAAAGACCTCTTCAGAGGCCCACGTTTTACCGAGATTGAAATAAAACTTCCAAGTGTTGAAACGTGGAAAAAGTCCTCTTCGGAGGCACAACTCTTCGGAGGACAAAGACCTCTAAGGAGGCATATGCCGCAAAAAAGAAAGTTCTCTACTCAACAAAAAAGATTGGAGGAGTCATGACCCTCCAACCATGAGAGAGTAACTTCCAGGCAATCAAAGCCCTCTTCGGAGGCACGCGTTTCACCGAGATTGAAATAAAACTTCCAAGTGTTGAAACGTGAAAAGCCCTCTTCGGAGGCCCATTTCACCAGGAGTTGAAGTGTAACAACCGCTCTTCGGAATTTCACTTCACCAAAGTTGAAATGTAAAACAAAAAACAAAGTAAAGACCTCTTTAGAGGCGCATATTTCACCACGATATGAAGTGCAGACTTCGCCAGGGTTAAATATGAAAAGACCTCCAACGAGGCGCATTTCTCAAAACAGAATTATCAAAGGAAAGCCTTCTTTAGAGGCTCGCTTCACCGCTTAGGAGATTTCACAATGTTCAAAATAAAAGTGATTATCTCCAAAGCTTGAAGTGCTCAAAATTTTAAAGTTATTCCTTGAAATAAAAGTACGAGTCTCCTCAAAGCAGAAGAAATTGTACTCCAAAGAAATTGCAATATGCTGTGGTATGGGGGCAATATAATATGATTGTAGCAATAAAAGCAATACTCAAACAAACATACCACAACTTCATTGCAATACCATATATAAAAAATAAAAAAATAAAAAATAAAAACTTGTACAAAAACGAAAGAAGTAATAGCATTCTTAGATACAGGCAGCAGTTTGTTCAAAAGAATCATTTTATTCAATATCGGTAAAATTTTGTACAGGTGTAGATATCAAAATAAATAAAGCAGGGGCCGGTACCCGCACAATACCCGGTCATTACAAGCTTCAATACATGCAAAAGGCAAAAAACTAAACTAGAAAAGAAAAGCGAGGTTCATCACTTCTTTCTCCCGCCACCTTTTGAACCTTCGCCTGGTTTAATTTTTAGCTTCTCGCGCCGGCTTGGAAGAGTTGGGGAAGAAGGAGAAAGAGGGGCCTCCGGAGTAACTTCCGTTTCTGTTTCTGTGATCAAAATGCCTTTCCTTTTCTTCTTCGAAGATGTACGCTTCGCTCTCCTCTTTGAAGACTCACTCTCCGGAGTAATAAGTGCGGACAGTTTTGTATCATCAGAAATAGTCCGGTCCGGAGAGGCTTCTCCTGTCTCAAGATTTTCCCCTTTTTGAGGAATAGCAGGATCATCCAGACCCTGAAGAGCTCCTATCTTTTCTTCCTGTGATCCTGGTTGAGAAGTATGAAGGGGAGTAACTCGAGGAGACGGAGGAATAACAACTGCAGGAGGCGAAGTTTGCGCGGCACTTGGTGTTTCAACTGCAGAAGAAGAGAAGTTAAAAATATTAGTGTCTCCCGAAAAGAAGGGAGATATGGGTTCGTCAAGATTCAAGAAGTAATCGAGAAGCTCATTAAATTCTTGAGGAGCAAGCAGGCAATCCACCTGAATCGGACCAATGTCAAGGTTACCTGAAGATATTTGCTTCGCTAGGTCAATCTCATAATTCTGGGCTCCAATATCTTCCAAAGCCTCATCATCAGTAGGGGTGGCTACCCCGGTCTTTGTAGGAGGTGGGGAATGAGAGCTAGAACTGGTGATGTCAACCTCAGGAGAAACTGAAGGGCGGATAGAAGAAGTAGGTGGTAATTCCTTTCCAGAATGTTCCTCTTCCGCCGTCCCAGTCCGCGCTCTGGCAAGTTGCTCTTGTCCCTTCGCAAGAGCAGCGCGAGTTTCTTCATCTAGATAGCGCTCCTCAAGGTCTTCATCGGTATACCCGGCGCCTCTGAACATGTCAAGAGCAGCTTCCCACACCTCGGCCAAGGTAATCTCGTACTTGGGACCAAGAAAAGAGAGACTGCCGTGTCCCAAGATACTGTGCAAGTAGAAGTCAAATAAAGTTGAACTGACGTTGGCTTCCATGGCTTGACTAGCTTCTTCAGCCGCAATTTTACCAGCCATGGCCTCATCTCGTTCTTCTTTAGTTTTAGCAAGTTGAACTTTTAACGCTTCAATCTCCGGGTCTTGGGCGCTCATTCTGTGCTGCAATTGAGCGATGTCAGTACGGTAATTCTCTATGACCTTTTCTAGCCTCTCAGCTTTAGCTTCGGCGTCTCTTTGGCCAGCGTGTGCATCCCGCACTTGTTTTTGTAACACCCCTTCTCTTTGAGTGTAAGTGTCAGAAGAGGAGGCAAGATTGTCTTTAAGCTGTTTGACTTCAGCTTCGAGTTTCTCATTATACTCGGTTATGTTGTTCATCTCGGTGTTGTGATGGTCAAGTATCTTCTGCCATTCCGACTTATCGTTTTCCATAGTCAACATTGCCTCGATGTTGGCCCGGTTGACCCTTTGAAGTTCATCAACAAGCTTTTGCCACCCAGACATTCTTTCAATGTCAAGCTTAACGGCATCAAGATTTCTAAGCATAGCCTGCTTGTCAATAGGGGCTAAATCAAGATCAAAGCGCACCCCCTTCAAGCACCAATTAGGAAATCGGCTCTGCAGAGTCGGTGGGCCCCTGTCAACACGATATGAAGGCCTATTGAGAAGTGTTTGAATAGCGCTTCCTTCAAGAGCAGGAGATTTGGAAGGAATGTCAATAGAGACAGGAGCATCAGACTTTCCAGGTATTGAAGACGCATGCTTTTCACTAAATTTGGCCCGCTTGCTCGGATCCTCAGCGATGTGGCTCTTCCCCCGATCGTCATGTGCTTTACGTTTGTGGGAGTCATCGCCCCTTGGAGGAGAGTCACGTTGCACATCAAACCTCCCGTGGCGTTCTTCATATTCTCTCCTTTCCCGAGCTTTTCGTGCAGCTCTTTGCTCATCAGTCTCTCTGGGACCGGTAAGGTAGCGTCTGTAATCATAGCTGCCACGCCCTCCATAGTGCTGAAAATCTTTATAGTAAGAGTCGCTGCCGCTACGCCCCATTGAAGGATCTGAAAGGCAAGAAGACAATTCTTAAAGCCTTTAGAGAAAAAAAAAGTTAAACACAAACAAGTGCTGAGAAATCCTAAGTGTTGTGTGGTGGGCCAACTACACGCATTAAGTTACAAACCACTCTTTGGTGTAGAGGTGGTGATAACTTGAATAGAAGGAGTTGATATTTGTTGGAGAGAAGATGTCGCCTCGATTACAGGAGGGATAGTTTTGGAGATGTCGTCTTTGAAGAGTTCTTGTGAAGTCCCAATTAGGTCACTCAACCCCTCAAAGACATCGTCGCCATCATGCCCTTTGGGACTTGCTTTCTCAGCTTCTTCATCAACTGATCTCCCGGAAGGTTGTGGAAGTTCTTCCTCTTCGATAACTGGGGCAAGTATCGATTTATTAGACGAACCCGCAATGTCAGTAGGAGTGGAGCACTTCACCAATGAAGTTTCGCTAATAGGCTTTTTTGATGTGGGTTGTTCAATAGTAACTGGGGCATCTAATGCTTTAGCTGGAGAATCAGGGACTTCGCGAGGACGGATAGAACGAGAAGGGTGAAGAAGTCCAAACTGATGTAGAAGTTTATCATTCAACAGAAATTTCATGTCCCGCTCTTTAATTGGTATAGCCATAAGCCTCTCTAAAGTGGGCTTGTGGCTGGGATCTTTAGAAGAAGGGGGGAGCGCTGAAATGGGAAAACGAAATTAGCACTTTATAATTCAGACTTTACAGAACTCAAAGAATAGAGGAAGTAAAAATAGATGATCTTACTTCCTTCCCTCCACACAGCATAAAACCCCGGAGGGCAGCGAACATAGAAGAATTGGGTTAGAAACCCATGAGCAGTGTCGGGAAGGCCAACGATTAGTTTGCGGTTACGGGCGCTTCTCACAACAGTGATAGAAGGATGATCTTTGGTCCGAGTAAAGGAGCATAAGTAACAAATCTCATCGAAGCTCGGAAGTCGGTCAAGTGTTCTCTTAAACAGCACACACAACCCCATTAGAATGGCATAGCCATTGGGATGTAGCTGGGATGGAGAGATGGCCAATTGACGAAGAAGATGCTGGAGAAAGTCATTAAAAGGAGGAATGGCCCCACTCAGGCACATTTGTCGGTTAACTGACACAAAGCCAGGAGGTGCTACGTCAGCAGTGTTACCTCTCTCGGGAAGAATGGCATCTGACTCAACAATGCCAAACTGACCACACAACAGGTGAAAAACTTTGTATGATAATGTGGTAGGGGCTCTTTCGGGAGGATTGACTAATGGAGCCGGAATAACAGTGGCTTCTCCAGTCTGTGCTGTTAGCTCTTCTGGTTGAGAAGTCATTCTACACAAGCAACTGCATATTCAAATATGAAGGTGCACATTTCCTAAAAGTGTGAAGTGTTGTGCAGAACTAATAAAAATAACAAGTAAATCTAACTGAGATAGAACTAGTCGACAGTTGATCGACTATAAAATTTCAGAACTTGTTAATCTCAATTTCGAGCATAATATTAGTGCAAGCTGATCAGTTTCAATTGACTATTTCAGTATTGCTTTAATATGTTACTTGAAATTGGTGAGTTGAAAGCACTTCAGTCACACAATGTATTTAAGTTAATTATCTGCTATTAACTAATCTGTCATTTGATGTGGGCAGTCGATGGCAGTATATTCGTCCCAATTTTCTGTAAATATTGTATTGAACAGATTGTTAGCCTGCAAGTCAAAGTAACCTGTGAATGAATGCAATAAAGTTCAACAGTTCCAAGTTTATGCAATGGTTCAAAGTTCGAATAGAATTCATACAAGTCCTAACTCGTCAACGACTCAAGAATTTTTCCTACGGGTTAAGATAAATCGCTGGTTCTCTGGCTAGCTCGTCCATGACCTAAGGATTGGGGGGCAAGCTAAGTCAGGTCGCTTCAATTTTGAGTCGTTGATGTTTTGAGTCGGCAGTGCCCTGAGTCGTAAGTCGTGGAAAAAAGGAAAAGCTCTAGTTCAAAGCAGTAAGAAAATCTCCAAGTCCTATCTCGGCCACGGCTCAAGGCTTAAGTCGTGAAGCATGTTGGGTCGGATCATGGTTAAGTCGCAAAGGTTGCTGGATCATACAAAAATGGCCGAGTCATACCCAAGGCAATATTCAACTCTATTTGGCCAACTCACCACCTAACTCCTAACCAGTCTACTTTCTAACTTTTAACCCATAAACCATTTCACTCCTAACCCGTTAATCTTCCAACCTTTAACCCGTTAACCCAATGAACTCTCAATCAACAACCCTAGTCTTATCACGCCACTAAATTGCCTCAAGTCGCAAATCATCAGATCAGACAACCTTAAATCCATTGATGGTTAAAGTGACCGAACTTGCAAGGCTCAAGGGGGTAGATTGGAGGTAAGGACGGGGCGCATAGGTTAATGATGATCGACAATCGGAAGGGAAGCAAGATTGCTTACGTAGTGTGATGTCAGAGATGATCGGAGGAGAATCAAGTTGGAATCGCCTGTGAGAGCTCGGGGATGCGTTAATGGCGGATGCGGTTTAAAGGATAGGTAATGAGAAGTGGGAGATAGGAAAAACGAATCAAGCGTTTTATATCTGGAAGAGCTGGAACTCGAATCGGCACACCTGGGTTATGATGAGTCGAAGCACACGACTTACGACTTAAGCGTGTGCTTCGAGGGGCAAATGTTAACCCCGTTCCAGCCTACGAGTTAAGAGGCCCACGAGTTAAAGGAGTCAACGAGTTAAGGCCTGGGATGGGCCACGACTTAAGGTGCTTAACGGTTCAGGAAGCCTCACGACTCAACAAGTCGCCAACTCAACAAGCTAACGATCTAAAGCTCAAAGCGACTTAAAGGGTTACGACTCAACGACCCAAGGAGAGATTGCACGACTTAAGGAACCTTGCGAGTTAAGGAACCTTACGACGTAAGGAATCTTATGGGTTAAGGAAGGCTTGCGAGTTAAGACATTAACAACCTGAGGAATGTCACGACTTATACGACTTAAGAGGTATGCGACATAAAGGTGATACGACCTAAGACTTCAGTGACAAGTTCAATACCATGCTATAATGAGAATAACTCGTTGACGACATATGACTTATGATGAGTCGTGTACGACTCATACTAACATAAAGGAAATTGCACTGGTTAACTCGTGAATGACTCAGGACTTGTGTTATTCATTCAAATGGGAGCATAGCTTTGGATCAAGCGGTGAGCTAACCCAGTAGGTCGGCCGCGACCTACTATGAGTCGTGTACGGGTTACGACTCATCTTGAGTCGTGTACGAGTTACGACTTAATTCCGAGAAATGCCTATAAATACGACCCTAGCTCCAACTAGAAAAGGACTTTTGGCTCATTCGTTTCAAGCGCCGTTACTCTGCTGCATTCTAAACTGCTCCAACACTTAAAGTTTTCGAGACACGAAGAACGCTTCAAGGAACTTCATGAAGAAATCACACACATCCAACATGGATTCGAAGATTTTGATCGACATTGAAGTTTAGGCTACTTGTTCTAAGCGTCTCATAACTCAAAGTGTGTTGTAGTCGAGGAATCTTGTAAAGGGTTGTAATCATATCAACAATAAAGGAGATTAAAGTGGACGTAGGCTTGTTAATAAGCCGAATCACTATAAATTCCGTGTCTTTTACTACTTTTCTGTAATTCTTACTTTTTTCTGGTTCCCGTATCAACGGGTGGTGCTTTCACGATCACTTTCTACACACCGGGGTGTTAGCGTTCGAATTTTAGCGTTAACAACAGGTGTATAATTTAATACGAGAAAGGAAAGTATTTAATTGATTATGTAATAAAAACATTGTAATGGCAATTGGAATAAATTAAGGAATATGTTAGTTTAAGTTGATTATTAATAACTTGAAAGGAAATCCAACCAATTCAAGTTAAAAGTTACAAATATAATACATGAGAACTAATAAATTTTGGAATGTATATTTAATTTAAATGGAAATATTAAAGGTTTACAATAACATTAATATAAATAAAGTTGGAACAAATTTGATATAGAGAAATAAAGGTAAGCACTTAATATATAATTAATGTTGGTTGATGATAACGTTACTTGGTGATTTATCTTTATGGTAACGGAAGTGTGAACGTAATGTAATAAAAGCATAGATTTAGGTTAAGTAATAATTTGTGGATTTGGGGAATAAGTTGAAATTTTGATAATTAAGATAATTAATGCGAAAAGTGTGTAAAGTAAGTTATAATATGTAAAGGAAGTTATAGAATGTTAAGTAAATTTAATGTTATAGTGAGTGAAGTATTTTAAAAACCTTAATTTATACATTTAATTGATAGAAGTGCACTTAGGAATATAATATTTATTCTAATTAATGTAAATAGGGGCATGTTAATGCAAGGAAATAAATTGGCGTTATATAGTGAATTATGTTAGTTATTACACAATAAGTGGAAAGGAAATAGTTAATATGGATAAAAGTGAAACGGAAAGTATGAATACAATAGTTTGAATCCAATAATTCATCTAATTGAAAATATAGATTCGCTAATTTAATTATATAGATAATTTCTGAATTTGAATGGAATTAAGGGAATTTCTGAAATAGATAAATTTAGCAACCTTCAATTAACTTTCAATTTGTTAAACTATTGTAATTGATTTAGACATATAAAGAGTTGTTTATTTATTTGAAGTTAAATGTTGAAATTGGGTTATTTCAATTAAATGGGAATTTAAGGTTAAATATTTCGTAAATGGAGTTTAAGTTGAAAATCTAGAATAACAGTATATTAGATCATTAACCAATGCTAATTTATCTACTTGGTGATACTGGAGTGAATAAAAGAATTTAAAATAAAAAAAAACCAAATAAATAAATTTCAGGGGCAATTAAGTTTAATTACTGGATAAATTGAAAATATAAAACTTAATGTTGTAAATTTGGAATTTTTAACGATGAATGAATGTAGAGATTGGTTAAAGGATTCTAGATTTACCAAGTAATCCAAACTGTTAAAATTTTTAAATAATTTAGAGTTGAAGTGGTAAATTTGATTAATTTGACTAATTTTAATTTATTTAATTAATTTAAAAATAGCCATTTTGGTCACTGACTCGGATTTCGAAGAAACAAGTTTCATCGGATCCGTAACAGTGAATTATTGTAGGGTTTCAAGTTTCGTAGCGATCGGACTTGTCGTTTGATCGTACAAACTTGAAACGCCCTGAAATCGATAAATTGAAATGAATTGAAATCAATTTGAAAATATTGATTTCAGCATAACTTCTTCATACGATGGAATTTGGACCTGAAACTTTTTCCATCGCATTTAGAATATTTTAAAACACCTATTTTGATATATGGGTTTACTAACTTCGTTCCGGAGTCAGAACGGGCTTTTTAGGCCACTTTGGAGTTAGCACGTATATCCAACCCAATCCATCTATTCAAATTTCTAACCTACCTATATAAGCCCAGTTATAAACCCTAGCCTCCATCTATTCCCATTTGTTTGTGCATTCATTTCATCAACCCTTTCTCTTCCTTAATGGGTGCAAACCCTAATCCAAATTCAAATCAGATCCGAAGCTAAAAATCCAAAGTCTCCAAAAAAATTCACAAAAATTATATGTCATAGTTCTCGAAGAGCGTAATCTGATGGTGCTGTTCGTTTTCCCAGACAGTGACCGAATTTATCTAAAATCACGGTCATAGTTCAAATTGGGGGTTTTCAATCAAGTCAGCGATTTGCGAAATTGAATTATGGGTTTTGTGGTGCTCGTCGTCTGGAGGCTAAGGGTAGTGACCGCTTCTCCTGATTCGACGCGTGGTGGCTGTATTTGGTGAATTAGGGTTTACGAAAAACCTTGGTTTCGGCGGCGGCGGCATGTCAACTGTGACCGGGAGGCGTTCGAGAAGGTGAAGGCGTCGCATTGGGGGGTGGTCTGAGTGGTGCGGCGGGGCCTAGTGATCGAGATTTGGATGTGAAAAGGGCGAGCGCGTACGAGATTGAAGGCCTGTAGGGGTTTCAGACGGAGAAGAAACTGTGCGCGTGGGATAATTAGCTGCTGACGTGGGCAAGTGGGAAGAAGGTTTTCTTTTGTTTTTTGTTTTTTTTTAAATTTAATTTGCAAACGATCTAGCTAGCGTAACTCTTACATACGAACTCCGTTTCACGCGAGAATTTTTTGTTAGGATCATGTTGAGATTCCGGATCTTTTGACGCTGGTTTGGACAAATTTGGAGACCGTCGAATTTTTGGGTTTAAATCGGATTTAAATTCGATTTAATTCAAAAGGTGAGTGTTTTAACCCACTCACAACTTCTAAAATTTCTTATGTTTGTTAATTTGACTTAAGATATGAGTAGAAATTTATTCATGACTGTTTGGCATGTTTTATTCATCATCTCAGTTTAATCGCATTTATTTAATTTAACTGTTAATAAATTTTTATTATTGCATATAAATTGACAGTTAGAATTTATTTATTTGCATATAAACTGCTAGTTAAACAGTTATTAAATTTATTACCGAATATAAACTGTTAGTTAATACCTGTTATTTATTCCCTGTTATATTTTATATGCTCTATATTGATGTTGTTTAAATTGGATGATGATTATAATTAATGGTTGATGATTGATGTTTGGTGAATGGATGATGTATTTATATTGTATAAACTGCAAGTTTTCATGCATTTCATTCCATTCGGGATGGCAGTTTGAAATGATATACAACCGCATTTTTTATTTTAAATTGCGGATTGAAATGATAAATATCCGTATCACTTGACCGTAGGATAGAAAATTCTATACAGACACCGTCGGTCTATATATAATTATTTTCAAAATGATTTCTATGGTTTGGATAGGATACGGTTTAATAAATATTAAGTTTTGATATTTTTAAATATTTTTATATACATATATAGTTAAATTGTTGAATTTAAGCTATGTATAAATCTGTTAAGTAAAAATTGAATAAGTTGAAAAATGGAGTTTGATAATTCATATTATATGTTCAAGTACAGGTTTAAGATGTTGTGTATATATATAGAGTTTTAAATGATTCGACTCAATTTAAGATTTGAAATATAAATTGGAAATTTATTTGGAATTGAGCTATTTAAAAATTTAACTTCATAAGTGGATGTAAACTTGTTAAACTTGGAGATTTTAAAGGTATGATATTTATAACTGGATTTTTATTTAAGATAAATTAAATGAATATTTCTAGTATAAATAAATTGAAGGAAATATTTAGTTGTTTGTAATTTGAGTTTATTTTAATGATTTAGAATTCATTATGTAAATATTTAAAAACTAAATAATAGGATAATAAATTGTTGAATAGAAATTTGCAACCTTAGTTTTGAAATGGTTAAATACTCAAAGTTTGAAATATATTAAAATCGAAGTGTTTTATTGGAACTGAAAGTGAATCTAAAATTTATGGGTCTAGACTTAATTTAAAGTGAATAAAATTGTGAAGGCGTGGAAATTATTTACTTTATAAAGTAATTTGAATTCAACTATTTTCTTTATATACTGTTGAATATCCAAACCATTCAAGTTTTAGAAGTTCTGGTCTTAAAGCTTTAAATTTCAAAGTATTATGTTTGAAACTTATAATTTAAATGTTTGGTTTCCAGAAATTATAAATTTTAAAGCATTATGATTTTGGAAAAGAAATATATTTGATGTAAAAATGATATTATTGATTTGGGTTTTATAAAAATAATATCAAAATGAGTTTGTTTTGGAAATGGAAATGATATCGTATTTATGGGTTTGAAATGGATAATTATATTCCAGTTTTAAAGTACAAACTATTTTTAAAGACCGCGGTGTTATAATAATGTTTGGTTGTTGAAGAGACCGGGATCGGAAGTTGTCATACTCTCTGCTTGCTCCGAAAAACACTTTAACAACCGTGTACGCGGTGGAGATTCCAGAATGAAGTAGGTTGGTGGCGGCGTTTTCCTTTAAGGTAAATACGTGGACCCGACTCCCGTGAGTTGGCATAAGGTGGCTAAAATAGGAGCAATTCTCGGGCCAAGGGGGTTAGCGCCCTTTATTGGATACTCCTCTTCGATACTATACTCTGACTTTGGATTGATTCGGTGGCCACTTTTACTTTTGATTTTAGGGGGAGTTTGTTCGAGGTGGGCGGTAACTACGGTTACGCGCTACCACCAGTCTGGATAGCAATTGGTATATCTACCCTGGCATTGCCTAGTTGTGCCGTGTCACCTACCCTAGTGCGCCTTATACGATTTTGTTTTGTACCATACCTATGGAGTGCCCTCTGACGACGCCCATTACGGGGGAGATTACGGTACTGTATAGACTATGGGAATATATTATGTGTTAAGGGGAATATTGGGTCACTCCTTAACGCTATTAAAAAGTATGTTTATTTTACAATTAGACACTATTATAATAACGAAATATACTACATAGTAAATAGTTTAACGGATCCTTAGGAGATGTAAATCCCGAGCATCTCTTGAGTTACTGCACTCATATTTATTTCTGTTAATTTAACTCACATAAGTTCTTTTAGTTCTGACTCGAGTGTTTTTGTCTTTTCAAATTCGCTCGGGTCAGTTCGAGCGTTTCAGGATTTGAAGATTTAGCTATGGAGGATGAAGACGAAGATTTATAATATTATTATTTTTACTCGTGCACTACACTGTTCCGTTGCATTGTTATTGGTATGTGTAACTCTGATATGTATTATATAAATGGTTTTGTAAACAGATTTATAAACTGTATATTTGATTTTTATATTTTATCCTTCCGCTGTGAGATTCTATTTTTGTTTTTATTTCTATCTTGTTCTTCTTATTTACCCCATAACAATCCGCCCTTCCGTATGGTTTGAATCGACATGTGTGTCGGTTTAAAGCGTGCGAAAAGGCGGGATGTTATAGTTGGTATCAGAGCGAGATTTAGCGATAAACCTTGGCTTTGTGGGGTTTGACTCTTTGTTAATAGGGTAGTAATACCCTATGGGAGTCGCTGGGTGTATATATATGAGAGAGCGTATTTGTTAGTGTTATAAAAAGGTTTTTATATTGTGCTAATCTATTCCGTTTTGTATTTATAAATTCTGTTTTGTGCATGGGACGCTATGACATCAATAGGGATTTCTAAACACTTAATAGGACAGACCGACATAATATTTGTTTTATATAGGTGAATGAAATAATTTTGCCTATTATATTTTCTATATATAAAGTAATTTTTTTTAAAATGATATCTATATTTGGCTGCAATAGATTGGTTGTTAGGTAATAAAGTGTATAAATAATAATACAAATAAATGAAATTTGGAAAATTTGGAACTTAAGATCCGGGGTTTTGAAATTTTTCGAATAAATTTTGGAATATAATAATATTGTTTATAAGTATTTTCTGATATAAATATTTCAATGTAATTCGGAAAATTTGTTTTAAAGAAGATTTTGAGAAAATAAGTTTGTACTTTCCTCTCTGTCGCTGGAAAATAATTTCGGTGATGGCGGGCGCATCATCGACTTTCATTTTCGAGTTTCGAAGGGGGAAGACCACTGTAGTAGTTCTACTGCAGAGTCATTTTTGAAGACAAAAATATATATATAAATTTTGAATTGTTTTAAATATAATTAGAGGTATATAAGCCGTAAGAATATATTTATCTATTATTTTAAAATAAATTGAAATTTAACCCGGCATTTAATTCTTAAATTTCCGTTAATTAATTGTTTCAATTATTGTAGTAAAATGAAAGGTAAGTAATTAATAAAATTGAAACCACTAAATTTAGGTAAGAGATTTAATGCCAAGTTATAAAGGAAATAAAAGGAAATTGAAATTGTAACTTATAAGACAAAAGGTAAAAATTTATTTAACAATGAATTAATGAGGAACTTGTATAACTTTCAATTACACCCTTAAATAACATATATAACTTACCAATTATTAAATGTTGAAATGTTTAATAAGAGATTGTAATAGAATATTATACAAGTAGAAATTTGAAACAATGAAAGTATTTAATGAAATCGCTGTTAAATGAGAATTTAATGTTACGAACTTAAGTTATAATTGAAATTTTACCAAGTAAATATAATTAAAGGTAAGTATGACAAATAGATGATTATAAACTTAAGTAATTAAAGTGTAAATAAATGAGGACATGCAATAATAAATGAATGAATAGTTATAACGAAATAAAAGGGAACTAGCATGACCTGAGTTAATGGAATTGAATTATTGTAAGTAATAAGAGAAATAAATGAAGCAAACATTTAATGAGTAAATGTAAATTAAAACGATGAATCACTGTATAAACAAAAGATAATCTAACAACAAAGGTATGAAATGAAATTAATAATAAGATAGATTAATTGTTGTTTGGATTTGTTGTTGTTTAGTTGATGGTTGTTGGGCAAGGATGCTTTAAAATTGGATTTGGGTGAATGAGTAATCTACTTAGTTTTATCTAAGACTGTTGAGTAAATGATGCGCTAGTAGTCTATTCTTCATCCCGTACAATTTAAAAGTTTTGAACCCGAACAACTATTTGTTTGTTTGATTGAATGGTTGCTTTGTATTTGTGTGTGTATGCTGTTTGTTGAAATTGATGGTTGTTGTATTGATTTGTTGTTAGTGATTGAAACCACTTAAATATTTCACTTTATATAAATTGTTAACCCTTTGGATTTAATAAGTGAAATGCTTGTTATGGAAGCAATTGCTACTGCTTTTGGTTCCATAAATTAAGCGTAAATTGCCCAACAAATAGGTACGTTTCGGACTTCGGTTTATAGCGCTATTTTATATATTTTCCCGTGTTGGGATATAATATTTTGGATAATATATGTAATATAATTGTTATATTTTGATATTATATTTTCTCCCGAGCCTCTCCGTACAAAGCAGACTCTGCCAAAAATTTTCGTAAATTTTGGACTTAGAAAATTTTTGAAAATAATTTCCAAACTTTATTATATAAGTATAAAAAGATTTAATGGTTATAAATTGGGATATTTTATCTAAATTAATTAAAGTAATAAATTTTGTAAATTATTGTTATAAAGTTAATATTTTAAATAAAATGTATTGTTATTTAATTCTTCCTTCTCCCTTCTTTTTCCTTTTCGGGGACGAAAAGTTTTGAGTGGGGGAGAGTGTAACGACCCGTAAATTTCGACAATTAAAGTTGTTAATTTAATAGGATTTTTGTAATTAAATTTTAGTAGAAATATAATTGCTATAACTGGTAACGAAGTAAATGTTAATAATTAACCTATGGAATATTACATTTATTGTAATAAACTTAATTATAAAAATTTGAATGTAATTAACCCTATTCATTTGGAACCTTGTTTATTGATATGCGAAAGTATAATAGATGAGTTATTACAAGAGATTGAAATTTAAATAGAATTCTAATGAATGAATAGTGGAAAGGATTATACAGGTGTATAATTTAATACAAGAAAGGAAAGTATTTAATTGATTATGTAATAAAAACATTGTAACGGCAATTGGAATAAATTAAGGAATATGTTAGTTTAAGTTGATTATTAATAACTTGAAAGGAAATCCAACCAATTCAAGTTAAAAGTTACAAATATAATACATTAGAACTAATAAATTTTGGAATGTATATTTAATTTAAATGGAAATATTAAAGGTTTACAATAACATTAATATGAATAAAGTTGGAACAAATTTGATATAGAGAAATAAAGGTAAGCACTTAATATATAATTAATGTTGGTTGATGATAATGTTACTTGGTGATTTATCTATATGGTAACGGAAGTGTGAACGTAATGTAATAAAAGCGTAGATTTAGGTTAAGTAATAATTTGTGGATTTGGGGAATAAGTTGAAATTTTGATAATTAAGATAATTAATGCGAAAAGTGTGTAAAGTAAGTTATAATATGTAAAGGAAGTTATAGAATGTTAAGTAATTAATTGAAAGTAAATTTAATGTTATAGTGAGTGAAGTATTTTAAAAACCTTAATTTATACTTTTAATTGATAGAAGTGCACTTAGGAATATAATATTTATTCTAATTAATGTAAATAGGGGCATGTTAATGCAAGGAAATAAATTGGCGTTATATAGTGAATTATGTTAGTTATTACACAATAAGTGGAAAGGAAATAGTTAATACGGATAAAAGTGAA
Organism: Allium cepa; assembly: GCA_030765085.1. NCBI lineage: Eukaryota > Viridiplantae > Streptophyta > Magnoliopsida > Asparagales > Amaryllidaceae > Allium > Allium cepa. The sequence goes on along the minus strand of CM060931.1, from coordinate 55,210,352 downwards.
ACGGAAAATATGAATACAATAGTGTGAATCCAATAATTCATCTAATTGAAAATATAGATTCGCTAATTTAATTATATAGATAATTTCTGAATTTGAATGGAATTAAGAGAATTTCTGAAATAGATAAATTTAGCAACCTTCAATTAACTTTCAATTTGTTAAACTATTGTAATTGATTTAGAAATATAAAGAGTTGTTTATTTATTTGCAGTTAAATGTTGAAATTGGGTTATTTCAATTAAATGGGAATTTAAGGTTAAATATTTCGTAAATGGAGTTTAAGTTGAAAATCTAGAATAACAGTATATTAGACCATTAACCAATGCTAATTTATCTACTTGGTGATAATGGAGTGAATACAAGAATTTAAAATAAATAAAAAATAAAAAAAATTCAGGGGCAACAAAGTTTAATTACTGGATAAATTGAAAATATAAAAATTAATGTTGTAAATTTGGAATTTTTAACGATGAATGAATGTAGAGATTGGTTAAAGGATTCTAGATTTACCAAGTAATCCAAACTGATAAATTTTTTAAATAATTTAGAGTTGAAGTGGTAAATTTGACTAATTTCAATTTATTTAATTAATTTAAAAATAGCCATTTTGGTCACTGACTCGGATTTTGACGAAACCCGTTTCATCGGATCCGTAACAGTGAATTATTGTAGGGTTTCAAGTTTCGTAGCGATCGGACTTGTCGTTTGATCGTACGAACTTGAAACGCCCTGAAATCGATAAATTAAAATCAATTGAAATCAATTTGAAAATATTGATTTCAGCATAACTTCTTCATACGATGGAATTTGGACCTAAAACTTTTTCCATCGCATTCAGAATATTTTAAAACACCTATTTTGATATATGGGTTTACTAACTTTGTAACATCCCGCCTTTTCGCACACTTTAAACCGACACACGTGCCAATTCAAACCATACGGAAGGGCGGATTGTTATGGGGTAAATAAGAAAAACAGAGAAGAAATAAAACAAAATAGAATCTCACAGCGGAAGGATAAAATATAATAATCAAATATACAGTTCATGAAACTGTTTTACAAAACATTTCATTTTACTTGTACAATAAATATCAGAGTTACACCTACCAATACAAACAATTGCAGCGGAACAATATGAGTGTGGTGCCACACTACAAATAATAATAATACGGATTCTTCGTCTTCGTCCTCCAAAGCTAAAGTCTTCGATCCTGAAACGCTCGGACTGACCCGAGCGAATTGAAAAGACAAAACACTCGAGTCAGACCTAAAAGATCTTATGTGAGTTAAATTAACAGAAATAAATATGAGTACAGTAACTCAAAAGATGTTCGGGATTTACATCTCTCAAGGGTCCGTTAAACTATTTACTATGTAGTATGTTGCGCTATTATAATAGTGTCTATTTATAAAATAAACTTACTTTTTAATAGCGTTAAGGGGTTACCCATATAGCCCTTAACACAAATAATGCCAATAGTCTATACAGTACCGTAATACCTCCTGATCGGGAAGCTACCAGAGGATACTCCATAGGTACGACACAAATAGAAACTCGTAGTAAAGGCTCGGTATGGTAGGTGACACGGCACAACTAGGCAATGCCAGGGTAGATATACCAATTACGCTTCCGGGCCGATGGAAACGCGTAGCCGCAGCTACCGCCCACCTTGAACAAACTCCCCCAAAAATCAAAGTAAAAGTGGCCACTGAATCAATCCAAAGTCAAAGTATAATATCGAAGAGGAGTGCCCGATCAGAGGAATGACCTCATTAACCCATCGATCGCTCCTGTTTTAGCCACCTTATGCCAACTCACGGGAGTCGGGTCCACGTATTTACCTTACAGGAATCGTCGCCACCAACCTACTTCATTCTGGAATCTCCACCGCGTACACGGTTAGTCAAAGTGGTTTTCGGTATCGACAGAGAGTATGTCCATATCCGATCCCGGTCTCTTTGCCAACCCATCGTTATTATAACACCGCGGTCATTTAAAAATAGTTTATACTTTAAAACCAAAATCAAGTTTTCCATTTCAAAGCTATGAATACGATATCAATTTAAAACCCAAAACAATATGATATCATTTTATTCAAATATAATTCTTTTCAAAAATCATAATGCTTTAAAATTTATAACGTCTGAAAACCAGATGTTTGACTTATACTTCCAAAGCATAATATTTCAAAATTCATAATTTAAAACCATAACTTCTAAAACTGGAATGGTTTGGATACTCAACGGTATATGAAATAAATGTTTAACTTTATGGTTACTTTGTAAAGAAATTATTTCCAGGGCTTTACAAAAATACTTCTTATTTAAAGTCTAAACCAAATTTAAATATCACTTATAAGGTATCAAAACCACTTCAATTTCTATTTATACAAATCCATTTGGAGTATTAATATTAAAACTAAAGTTGGAATTTATTCTTTCAACAAATCAAATGTTATTATTTAGTCTTGAATATTCACATAAAAATCCATAAATAAAAACTCCCATTTCTAGTAATTAAATATATTTTTTTCAATTTATTTTATACTAGAATATTCATTTCATATTTATCTTGGGAAAAATCCAGTTATAAAATTTCCAAACTTAAACATTAAACGTATGATATAAATCATCAAACTCCATTTTCTTAATTTTTCCATTTTTAATAAAGAGATTTATACACATTTTAAATTCAAAATTTCTAACTTCATATGTATATATATATGGAAGAATAATATTTATACCATATCAAAATTAAAATTTTATAAACCGTATCCCATCCAAACCATAGAAATCACCTTTAAAATAATTTATATATAGACCACGGTGCCTGTATAAAATTTTCTATCCTATGGTCAAGTAATACGGATATTTATCATTTCAATCCGCAATTTTAAATAAAATTTTGCGGTTGTATATCATTTCAAACCACAATCCCGAATGAAATGAAATATGCATGATAACTTGCAGTTTAAATGATATAAAATGAAACATCCATTCATCAACATTATCCATCATCCAAATCATAATCATCATCCAAAATAAAACAACATCAATATATCTGATAATATATAGCAGGTAATAACTGGCAGTTATATTCAAAATAAATTTAACAACTATTAGACTAACAGTTTATATTCAGTAATAAATTTTATAACTGTTTACTAGCAATTTATATGCAATTAAATAGATTCTAACTGTCAATTAATATGCAATAAATAACTAAATTAACAGTTAAATTAAATAAATGCAATCTGACAGATATGATGAAATAAACATGCCAAATAGTCAAAAATAAATTTCTATTCATTTCTAAAATAAATTTAACAAACATAAAAACTTTTAGAAGTTGTGAGTGGGTTAAAACACTCACCTTTTGAATTTAAATCGAATTTTAAATCCGATTTAAACCCAAAATTTTGACGGTCTCAAAATTTATCCAAATCAGCGTCATCAGATCCGAAATCTAATTACGATCCTAACGGAAAAAATTTCGTGTGAATCGGATGTCGAATGAAAAAGTTATTCGAATAAACGTTATTGAATCAAAATAAATTAAAATAAAACAAATAACTTACAACACGTCAGCCTACTACACGTCACCCACGAGCACGTCCTCGTCTCCTCACGCGTTGACCAACTCCCCAGGCAAACACGCACCGAACCCCTACCTCACCCTTGACCGAAGGTTTGACCACCTCTACCAGCCACCTCCGGCCACTAGACAGCACGCGACCACCACCATCAACCTCGTCCAGGCGAGGCGCACCTACCCTGGCCACCACGTCACCTCCGGTCGCCCAAAACTCCATCGGCCGCCGCCACCCCTAACCCTAATCGAATTATCTAGCACGATCCAGCCATCGATTTGCACGGATAACCATATAGATGCGATCCCCTCGGCCTCCTCTATAATACCCAGAAAGGAAATGGGGATCAGACGAACTTTGATGCGACGCTGATGAACGGCCGCAAATGATTGGCTCAGATCTGGACACACAGAAACTCGAATCGAAAAACGGACCGCCGATCTGAGTTGCGCTTGCCAAAATCTTCAACATATATTTTTTCAGAATTTTCAGAGGAGTTTGGAATTTCATTTTGTTTTTGAATTGATTGGATCTAGGGTTTGCACCCATTGAAGAAGAAGAGGAGCTTGAAGAAAGTATACGCGCAGATGAATGAAATTAGGCGGAGGCTAGGGCTTGTAGCTAGGTTTATATAGAGGGGTTAGAGATAGAGTAGATAGACCGTAGAATGAACGTGCGGAACAAACTATGGCCCAAAAAGCCCGCTATGCCTCCGGAACCGAATTTGTTAAATCTATATATCCAAATAGGTAATTTAAAATATTCTGAACGCGATGGAAAAAGTTTCACGTCCAAATTTGATCGTATGAAGAAGTTATGATGAAAACAATATTCTCAAATTGATTTTACATTGTTTTAAATTAAAAAAATTGATTTCAAGGCGTTTCGCGTTCGTACGATCAAACGACAAGTCCGATCGTTACGAAACTTGAAACCCTACTATAATTCACCGATACGGATCCGATGAAACTGGTTTCGTCGAAAACCGAGTTCGTGGCCAAAAATGGCTATTTTCATATTCATTAAATAAAATAAAAATTTAGTCAATTAAATCCAATTTCCCATTCTCTTTGATAATTGATGATTCTTATTATTATAAATTCTTCAATCACCTATACTAATTTAAACAAAATTTAACTTGTCGAATTAAAATTTTGGAATCCCCAAATTTCATTAATTTCACCAAAATATAAATTTAAATTTCCAAAATTAAATTAAATTTTCTTTCCATTATTTATTGTCAAATAGATGGATTTATCATTGGATTCATATTCCAATATATAATTATCTCAAATTTCATCTGAACTTATATTTACATATTTTCTAAATATTATATTTTAAAAATTTCTTCAATTAACGTTAACGTAATAATTATTTAATACTTACTGCAGTTGATTATCAATTATAATTAATATACTAAATAGATGGTAAATTTTGAATACTTGTTATCATTAACGTTTTATTCCCACTTACAAATAAATGCAAGTATTACATAATCTCCCTTAATTAAGTCAACCATTATCTTATATAACTTAACTGGTAATATATATATCCGATTGCCCTAATGGTTTATAGTTATCAGCTAAATACATATTAACCTGTAAATAAATTCGTTTAATTGCAATAGATCTGATTAAATTTAATAGATTGAATAGATGGGTAAGCAAATAAATGAATCTTCCTTTTTGTCAAATTCAAACCTATTCCTACTTAATTATCACTTACAATTTATTACTAAACATTGATTTTTATGCAATTACCCTTTATTGCGTAGTATTACCTCAATTCCTATAACCTTGGATTCATTCCCAATTTACCAAATTTACTTACAACATTATTAACAACAATGTTGCCATAGATTGAGGTTTAATTTAAATAAATTAGATGAGTGGGTAAGATTTGTAATTATGACAAATGCCTAAATATATGCATAATCTACTACTCATTACTATGAATTCCATTTATTACTAGTTGCCTTTGTCATCTTATTTCCTATTTACTACTAAACTTCTTACTTAGTTATAGTTTATCAAAACATACATACCTAGGCAAATCAAATTCTTGTCCTTTTTGTTATTTCAATTAAATCGGGTATGCGCAAATAAATTGTTTATTAACTTATTCCTACAAATTTATTTACATACCTTCAGTCCCAAATTTTATAGAATTAAATTCTAATTACTTAACACTTAATCCATCAATTATATTCTATCCAAACATGCATTTAAATCTTTTTATTTTAAATAAATTTTATTCAATGTTGACATCCACTAAATAAAATTTACCTTCAATATATATAGTTGCAATTCAATTCAGTTATTATTTCATTAATACTATTTTAATCAACTAATTATAACTTATAACCACAAACACCAATTTACGTTACTTCAATCTATGCAATATAAACTTTCGAATTGTTAACCTTTAATTACAGTTACTATATCTAATTCCTACATTTCTCAAATAAAATCTTAAGACTTTTATTTTATTCTAAATTAGATTAGAAAACATATTAAATTAATTCATTTAATATCAGCAAATTTTACGGGTCGTTACACTCTCCCACACTCAAAACTTTTCGTCCCCGAAAAGGAAAAAGAAGGGAGAAAGAAGAATTAAAACAGTACATCTTATTTCAAACATTAACTTATAATCAGTAATTTACTAAATTGATTTCCTTAAATGAGATATACCCGTTTTATAAACATTATATCCTTTTACACTTAAATAATTAAAGTTGGAAAACATTTTCAACAAAAATTCTAAGTCCAAAATTTACGGAAAATTTTGGCAGAGTCTCCTTTGTACGGAGAGGTTTGGGAGAAAAATATAATATCAAAATATAACAAATATATTACAAATATTATCCAAAATAAAATATCCCAACACGGGAAAATTATATAAATAGCGCTACAAAACGTAATCCGAAAACGTACCTATTTGTCGGGCAATTTACGTTTATTATTATGGAACCAAAAGCAGTAGCAGTTGCTTCCATAACCTGCATTTCACTTATATAATCTAAAAAGGTTAAATATTTATTATTAAAGTGAAATATTTTCATGGTTTCAACTACTAACAACAATCAATACACAATCATTAATTTCAACAAACAGCATACACAACAAAACAAAACAACCATTCAATCAAACAACAAATAGTTGTTCGGGTTCAAAACTTGAAATGGTACGGAATGAAAAAAAAAAACTATCAAGTGCATCATTTACTCAACAGTCTTAGATGGAACAAAAATAGATTATTTATTCATCCAACAACTTCAAATTTCTTTACCCGACCAACCATAATCAAACAATACCAATTCAATCAATCAACTCATTATAAATTTTCATTTCATACATTAGCTGTTTGATCTTTTCATTCATATAACAGTTTCTCTTTTATTTTCATTTATTTCTCTAAATTATATTTAGAATAACTTCAACCCTTTCCTTAAGTTTACAATTTTTTTTTTCTTTTTATTCATACCACACAAGTTATCCTTTTATAATTTACATCTATTTCTAACAACTTTAAATCTTATTTACTCATCAGTGGTTGTTTCCTTTAATTTTATTATATTTAATACACTTCTCAATTCCAAACATTTATTAAATGCTTACATTCTATTTTATTTAATTATAGTAACCCCTTTTTAATTACACTTACATTATAGTAATCATTTTTGAATTTACCCTTAAACTCTTAACATTCATTCTTATAAGTAAAGGATTTCATTAATTTATTACATTGGGTTTGCAGTTATTTCATTATATTACCTACTTTCCATTATATTAACTAGTAGCATTTAAATCATACCTAAGTTAATAACCCTACAATCAATCCTTATTTATTAAAGAATTTCATTTTATTTACTTAAGTTTAAAATCACCTATTAATAATACTTACCTTTAATTTTAGTAAAATTTCAATTATACTTAAGTTATACCATTTAATTCTTATTTAACAGCAATTTATTGAATACTTCATTATTTCCAAAATTTCTACTTGCATAACATTCGATTCCAATCCTTTATTTAACATTTCAACTTTTAATATTTTGTAAGTTATATATGTTAAAGAAAATGCAATAGAACTTATACAAGTTTTATCTCAATTCTTTTAATTCAATTTAATGTTAATCAATATTACTCTTGTCTCATATGTATTCAAATTTCTCTTTATAACTTTGCAATAATTCTCTTATTTAAATTAGAGGTTTCAATTCCTTAATTTCTTACTTTTTATTTCACTAAAATAATTTAAACAATTAATTAATGGAAATTTAAGAATTAAATTCCGGGTCAAATTTCAGATTATTTTAAAAATAATAGATAAATAATTTCTTACACTTATATATCTCTAATTATATTTAAAACAATTAAAATTTAGATATTTCAAAATAATCTGCTGTAGAATCTACTACAGTGGCCTTTCCCCTTCGAAACTCGAAAATGAAAGTCGATGATGCGGCCGCCATCACCGAAATTATTTTCCAACGACAGAGAGGAAAGTACAAAATTTATTTTCTCCAAAATCCTCTTTAAAACAATTCTTTCGAATTACACTAAATATTTATATAAGAAAATACTTATAAACCAAATCATTATATTTCATAAACCCTTGAAAGCAAATTTTCAAAAATCCCAGACTTAAGTTCTAAAATCTCCAAATTTGATTTATTATAATTTCAACTTAGCTTCAATTATTGTAAATATCTTTATTACCTAACACCCAAATCTATAGCAACCAAATATATATATATATCTTTATAAAATATTTTTATATATAGAAAATATAATAGGCAAAGTTATTTCATTCACCTATATTAAAACAGATATTATGTCGGTCTGTCCTATTAAGTGTTTAGAAATCCCTATTGATGACATAGTGTCCCATGTCTCAACCAGAATTTATAAATACAAAACGGAACAGATTAACACAATATTAAAATCTTTTTATAACACCAACAAATATGCTCTCTCATATATATACACTCAGCGACTTCCATAGGGTATTACTACCCAATTAACAAAGAGTCAAACCCCACAAAGCCAAGGTTTATCGCTAAACCTAAGCTCTGATACCAACTGTAACATCCCGCCTTTTCGCACACTTTAAACCGACTCACGTGCCAATTCAAACCATACGGAAGGGCGGATTGTTATGGGGTAAATAAGAAAAACAGAGAAGAAATAAAACAAAACAGAATCTCACAGTGGAAGGAGAAAATATAATAATCAAATATACAGTTCATGAAACTGTTTTACAAAACATTTCATTTTACTTGTACAATAAATATCAGAGTTACACCTACCAATACAAACAATTGCAGCGGAACAATATGAGTGTGGTGCCACACTACAAATAATAATAATACGGATTCTTCGTCTTCGTCCTCCAAAGCTAAAGTCTTCGATCCTGAAACGCTCGGACTGACTCGAGCGAATTGAAAAGACAAAACACTCGAGTAAGAACTAAAAGATCTTATGTGAGTTAAATTAACAGAAATAAATATGAGTAAAGTAACTCAAAAGATGTTCGGGATTTACATCTCTCAAGGGTCCGTTAAACTATTTACTATGTAGTATATTGCGCTATTATAATAGTGTCTATTTATAAAATAAACTTACTTTTTAATAGCGTTAAGGGGTTACCCATATAGCCCTTAACACAAATAATGCCAATAGTCTATACAGTACCGTAATACCTCCTGATCGGGAAGCTACCAGAGGATACTCCATAGGTACGACACAAATAGAAACTCGTAGTAAAGGCTCGGTATGGTAGGTGACATGGCACAACTAGGCAATGCCAGGGTAGATATACCAATTACGCTTCCGGGCCGATGGAAACGCGTAGCCGCAGCTACCGCCCACCTCGAACAAACTCCCCCAAAAATCAAAGTAAAAGTGGCCACTGAATCAATCCAAAGTCAAAGTATAATATCGAAGAGGAGTGCCCGATCAGAGGAATGACCTCATTAACCCGTCGATCGCTCCTGTTTTAGCCACCTTATGCCAACTCACGGGAGTCGGGTCCACGTATTTACCTTACAGGAATCGTCGCCACCAACCTACTTCATTCTGGAATCTCCACCGCGTACACGGTTAGTCAAAGTGGTTTTCGGTATCGACAGAGAGTATGTCCATATCCGATCCCGGTCTCTTTGCAAACCCATCGTTATTATAACACCGCGGTCATTTAAAAATAGTTTATACTTTAAAACTAGAATCAAGTTTTCCATTTCAAAGCTATGAATACGATATCAATTTAAAACCCAAAACAATATGATATCATTTTATTCAAATATAATTCTTTTCAAAAATCATAATGCTTTAAAATTTATAACGTCTGAAAACCAGATGTTTGACTTATACTTCCAAAGCATAATATTTCAAAATTCATAATTTAAAACCATAACTTCTAAAACTGGAATGGTTTGGATACTCAACGGTATATGAAATAAATGTTTAACTTTATGGTTACTTTGTAAAGAAATTATTTCCAGGGCTTTACAAAAATACTTCTTATTTAAAGTCTAAACCAAATTTAAATATCACTTATAAGGTATCAAAACCACTTCAATTTCTATTTATATAAATCCATTTGGAGTATTAATATTAAAACTAAAGTTGGAATTTATTCTTTCAACAAATCAAATGTTATTATTTAGTCTTGAATATTCACATAAAAATCCATAAATAAAAACTCCCATTTCTAGTAATTAAATATATATTTTTCAATTTAATTTATACTAGAATATTCATTTCATATTTATCTTGGGAAAAATCCAGTTATAAAATTTCCAAACTTAAACATTAAACGTATGATATAAATCATCAAACTCCATTTTCTTAATTTTTCCATTTTTAATAAAGAGATTTATACACATTTTAAATTCAAAATTTCTAACTTCATATGTATATATATATGGAAGAATAATATTTATACCATATCAAAATTAAAATTTTATAAACCGTATCCCATCCAAACCATAGAAATCACCTTTAAAATAATTTATATATAGACCACGGTGCCTGTATAAAATTTTCTATCCTATGGTCAAGTAATACGGATATTTATCATTTCAATCCGCAATTTTAAAATAAAATTTTGCGGTTGTATATCATTTCAAACCACAATCCCGAATGAAATGAAATATGCATGATAACTTGCAGTTTAAATGATATAAAATGAAACATCCATTCATCAACATTATCCATCATCCAAATCACAATCATCATCCAAAATAAAACAACATCAATATATCTGATAATATATAGCAGGTAATAACTGGCAGTTATATTCAAAATAAATTTAACAACTATTAGACTAACAGTTTATATTCAGTAATAAATTTTATAACTGTTTACTAGCAGTTTATATGCAATTAAATAGATTCTAACTGTCAATTAATATGCAATAAATAACTAAATTAACAGTTAAATTAAATAAATGCAATCTGACAGATATGATGAAATAAACATGCCAAATAGTCAAAAATAAATTTCTATTCATTTCTAAAATAAATTTAACAAACATAAAAACTTTTAGAAGTTGTGAGTGGGTTAAAACACTCACCTTTTGAATTTAAATCGAATTTTAAATCCGATTTAAACCCAAAATTTTGACGGTCTCCAAATTTATCCAAATCAGCGTCATCAGATTCGAAATCTAATTACGATCCTAACGGAAAAATTTTTGTGTGAATCGGATGTCGAATGAAAAAGTTATTCGAATAAACGTTATTGAATCAAAATAAATTAAAATAAAACAAATAACTTACAACACGTCAGCCTACTACACGTCACCCACAAGCACGTCCTCGTCTCCTCACGCGTTGACCAACTCCCCAGGCAAACACGCACCGAACCCCTACCTCACCCTTGACCGAAGGTTTGACCACCTCTACCAGCCACCTCCGGCCACTAGACAGCACGCGACCACCACCATCAACCTCGTCCAGGCGAGGCGCACCTACCCTTGCCACCACGTCACCTCCGGTCGCCCAAAACTCCACCCGCCGCCGCCTCCCCCTAACCCTAATCGAAATATCTAGCACGATCCAGCCATCGATTTGCACGGATAACCATATAGATGCGATGCCCTCGGCCTCCTCTACAATACCCAGAAAGGAAATGGCGATCAGATGAACTTTGATGCGACGCTGATGAACGGCCGTAACTGATTGGCTCAGATCTGGACACACAGAAACTCGAATCGAAAAACGGATCGCAGATCTGAGTTGCGCTTGCCAAAATCTTCAACATATATTTTTTTCAGAATTTTCAGAGGAGTTTGGAATTTCATTTTGTTTTTGAATTGATTGGATCTAGGGTTTGCACCCATTGAAGAAGAAGAGGAGCTTGAAGAAAGTATACGCACAGATGAATGAAATTAGGCGGAGGCTAGGGCCTGTAGCTAGGTTTATATAGAGGGGTTAGAGATAGAGTAGATAGACCGTAGAATGAACGTGCGGAACAAACTATGGCCCAAAAAGCCCGCTATGCCTCCGGAACCGAATTTGTTAAATCTATATATCTAAATAGGTAATTTAAAATATTCTGAACGCGATGGAAAAAGTTTCACGTCCAAATTTGATCGTACGAAGAAGTTATGATGAAAACAATATTCTCAAATTGATTTTACATTGTTTTAAATTAAAAAAATTGATTTCAAGGCGTTTCGCGTTCGTACGATCAAACGACAAGTCTGATCGTTACGAAACTTGAAACCCTACTATAATTCACCGATACGGATCCGATGAAACTGGTTTCGTCGAAAACCGAGTTCGTGGCCAAAAATGGCTATTTTCATATTCATTAAATAAAATAAAAATTTAGTCAATTAAATCCAATTTCTCATTCTCTTTGATAATTGATGATTCTTATTATTATAAATTCTTCAATCACTTATACTAATTTAAACAAAATTTAACTTGTCGAATTAAAATTTTGGAATCCCCAAATTTCATTAATTTCACCAAAATATAAATTTAAATTTCCAAAATTAAATTAAATTTTCTTTCCATTATTTATTGTCAAATAGATGGATTTATCATTGGATTCATATTCCAATATATAATTATCTCAAATTTCATCTGAACTTATATTTACATATTTTCTAAATATTATATTTTAAAAATTTCTTCAATTAAAGTTAACGTAATAATTATTTAATACTTACTGCAGTTGATTATCAATTATAATTAATATACTAAATAGATGGTAAATTTTGAATACTTGTTATCATTAACGTTTTATTCCCACTTACAAATAAATGCAAGTATTACATAATCTCCCTTAATTAAGTCAACCATTATCTTATATAACTTAACTGGTAATATATTTATCCGAATGCCCTAATGGTTTATAGTTATCAGCTAAATACATATTAACCTGTAAATAAATTCGTTTAATTGCAATAGATCTGATTAAATTTAATAGATTGAATAGATGGGTAAGCAAATAAATGAATCTTCCTTTTTGTCAAATTCAAACCCATTCCTACTTAATTATCACTTACAATTTATTACTAAACATTGATTTTTATGCAGTTACCCTTTATTGCGTAGTATTACCTCAATTCCTATAACCTTGGATTCATTCCCAATTTACCAAATTTACTTACAACATTATTAACAACAATGTTGCCATAGATTGAGGTTTAACTTAAATAAATTAGATGAGTGGGTAAGATTTGTAATTATGACAAATGCCTAAATATATGCATAATCTACTACTTATTACTATGAATTCCATTTATTACTAGTTGCCTTTGTCATCTTATTTCCTATTTACTACTAAACTTCTTACTTAGTTATAGTTTATCAAAACATACATACCTAGGCAAATCAAATTCTTGTCCTTTTTGTTATTTCAATTAAATCGGGTGTGCGCAAATAAATTGTTTATTAACTTATTCCTACAAATTTATTTACATACCTTCAGTCCCAAATTTTATAGAATTAAATTCTAATTACTTAACACTTAATCCATCAATTATATTCTATCCAAACATGCATTTAAATCATTTTATTTTAAATAAATTTTATTCAATGTTGACATCCACTAAATAAAATTTACCTTCAATATATATAGTTGCAATTCAATTCAGTTATTATTTCATTAATACTATTTTAATCAACTAATTATAACTTATAACCACAAACACCAATTTACGTTACTTCAATCTATGCCATATAAACTTTCGAATTGTTAACCTTTAATTACAGTTACTATATCTAATTCCTACTTTTTCTCAAATAAAATCTTAAGACTTTTATTTTATTCTAAATTAGATTAGAAAACATATTAAATTAATTCATTTAATATCAGCAAATTTTACGGGTCGTTACAAACTTCGTTCCGGAGTCAGAACGGGCATTTTGGGCCACTTTGGAGTTAGCACGTATATCCAACCCGATCCATCTATTCAAATTTCTAACCTACCTATATAAGCCCAGTTATAAACCCTAGCCTCCATCTATTCCCATTTGTTTGTGCGTTCATTTCATCAACCCTTTCTCTTCCTCAATGGGTGCAAACCCTAATCCAAATTCAAATCAGATCCGAAGCTAAAAATCCAAAGTCTCCAGAAAAAATCACAAAAATTATATGTCATAGTTCTCGAAGAGCGTAATCTGATGGTGCTGTTCGTTTTCCGAGACAGTGACCGAATTTATCCGAAATCATGGTCAGAGTTCAAATTGGGGGTTTTCAATCAAGTCAGCGATTTGCGAAATTGAATTATGGGTTTTGTGGTGCTCGTTGTCTGGAGGCTAAGGGTGGTGACCGCATCTCCTGATTCGACGCGTGGTGGCTGTATTTGGTGAATGAGGGTTATCGAAAAACCTTGGTTTCGGCGACGGCGGCATGTCAACTAAGACCGGGAGGCGTTCGAGAAGGTGAAGGCGTCGCATTGGGGGGTGGTCTGAGTGGTGCGGCGGGGCCTAGTGATCGAGATTTGGACGTGAAAAGGGCGATCGCATACGAGATTGAAGGCCTGTAGGGGTTTCGGACGGAGAAGAAACTGTGCGCGTGGGATAATTAGCTGCTGACGTGGGCAAGTGGGAAGAAGGTTTTCTTTTGTTTTTTGTTTTTTTTTAAATTTAATTTGCAAACGATCTAGCTAGCGTAACTCTTACATACGAACTCCGTTTCACGCGAGAATTTTTTGTTAGGATCATGTTGAGATTCCGGATCTTTTGACGCTGGTTTGGACAAATTTGGAGACCGTCGAATTTTTGGGTTTAAATCAGATTTAAATTCGATTTAATTCAAAAGGTGAGTGTTTTAACCCACTCACAACTTCTAAAATTTCTTATGTTTGTTAATTTGACTTAAGATATGAGTAGAAATTTATTTATGACTGTTTGGCATGTTTTATTCATCATCTCAGTTTAATCGCATTTATTTAATTTAACTGTTAATAAATTTTTATTATTGCATATAAATTGACAGTTAGAATTTATTTATTTGCATATAAACTGCTAGTTAAACAGTTATTAAATTTATTACCGAATATAAACTGTTAGTTAATACCTGTTATTTATTCCCTGTTATATTTTATATGCTCTATATTGATGTTGTTTAAATTGGATGATGATTATAATTAATGGTTGATGATTGATGTTTGGTGAATGGATGATGTATTTATATTGTATAAACTGCAAGTTTTCATGCATTTCATTCCATTCGGGATGGCGGTTTGAAATGATATACAACCGCATTTTTTATTTTAAATTGCGGATTGAAATGATAAATATCCGTATCACTTGACCGTAGGATAGAAAATTCTATACAGACACCGTCGGTCTATATATAATTATTTTCAAAATGATTTCTATGGGTTGGATAGGATACGGTTTAATAAATATTAAGTTTTGATATTTTTAAATATTTTTATATACATATATAGTTAAATTGTTGAATTTAAGCTATGTATAAATCTGTTAAATAAAAATTGAATAAGTTGAAAAATGGAGTTTGATAATTCATATTATATGTTCAAGTACAGGTTTAAGATGTTGTATATATATAGAGTTTTAAATGATTCGACTCAATTTAAGATTTGAAATATAAATTGGAAATTTATTTGGAATTGAGATATTTAAAAATTTAACTCCATAAGTGGATGTAAACTTGTTAAACTTGAAGATTTTAAAGGTATGATATTTATAACTGGATTTTTATTTAAGATAAATTAAATGAATATTTCTAGTATAAATAAATTGAAGGAAATATTTAGTTGTTTGTAATTTGAGTTTATTTTAATGATTTAGAATTCATTATGTAAATATTTCAAAACTAAATAATAGGATAATAAATTGTTGAATAGAAATTTGCAACCTTAGTTTTGAAATGGTTAAATACTCAAAGTTTGAAATATATTAAAATCGAAGTGTTTTATTGGAAATGAAAGTGAATCTAAAATTTATGGGTCTAGACTTAATTTAAAGTGAATAAAATTGTGAAGGCGTGGAAATTATTTACTTTATAAAGTAATTTGAATTCAACTATTTTCTTTATATACTGTTGAATATCCAAACCATTCAAGTTTTAGAAGTTCTGGTCTTAAAGCTATAAATTTCAAAGTATTATGTCTGAAAGTTATAATTTAAATGTTTGGTTTCCAGATATTATAAATTTTAAAGCAGTATGATTTTGGAAAAGAAATATATTTGAAGTAAAAATGATATTATTGATTTGGGTTTTATAAAAATAATTTTAAAATGAGTTAGTTTTGGAAATGGAAATGATATCATATTTATGGGTCTGAAATGGATAATTATATTCCGGTTTTAAAGTACAAACTATTTTTAAAGACCGCGGTGTTATAATAACGTTTGGTTGTTGAAGAGACCGGGATCGGAAGTTGTCATACTCTCTGCCAGCTTCGAAAACCACTTTAACAACCGTGTACGCGGTGGAGATTCCGGAATGAAGTAGGTTGGTGGCGGCGTTTTCCTTTGAGGTAAATACGTGGACCCGACTCCCGTGAGTTGGCATAAGGTGGCTAAAACAGGAGCAATTCTCGGGCCAAGGGGGTTAGCGCCCTTTATCGGATACTCCTCTTCGATACTATACTCTGACTTTGGATTGATTCGGTGGCCACTTTTACTTTTGATTTTAGGGGGAGTTTGTTCGAGGTGGGCGGTAACTGCGGTTACGCGCTACCACCAGTCCGGATAGCAATTGGTATATCTACCCTGGCATTGCCTAGTTGTGCCGTGTCACCTACCCTAGCGCGCCTTATACGATTTTGTTTTGTACCATACCTATGGAGTGCCCTCTGACGACGCCCATTAAGGGGAGATTACGGTACTCTATAGACTATGGGAATATATTATGTGTTAAAGGGAATATTGGGTCACTCCTTAACGCTATTAAAAAGTAAGTTTATTTTACAATTAGACACTATTATAATAACGAAATATACTACATAGTAAATAGTTTAACGGATCCTTAGGAGATGTAAATCCCGAGCATCTCTTGAGTTACTGCACTCATATTTATTTCTGTTAATTTAACTCACATAAGATCTTTTAGTTCTGACTCGAGTGTTTTTGTCTTTTCAAATTCGCTCGGGTCAGTCCGAGCGTTTCAAGATTTGAAGATTTAGCTATGGAGGACGAAGACGAAGATTTATAATATTATTATTTTTACTAGTGCACTACACTGTTCCGCTGCATTGTTATTGGTATGTGTAACTCTGATATGTATTATATAAATGGTTTTGTAAACAGATTTATAAACTGTATATTTGATTTTTATATTTTATCCTTCCGCTGTGAGATTCTATTTTTGTTTTTATTTCTTTCTTGTTCTTCTTATTTACCCCATAACAATCCGCCCTTCCTTATGGTTTGAATCGACATGTGTGACGGTTTAAAGCGTGTGAAAAGGCGGGATGTTACAAATATACTACATAGTAAATAGTTTAACGGATCCTTAGAGGATGGGTGGTCCCAAGCATCTTCTAAGTTACTTGTACCTTTACTATAGTTCACTTGAGTTGGTTTACATTATATAAGTATTTATGTCCTAACCCGAGTGTTTGTATTTTTATTTACGCTCGGGTCAGCCTGAGTTATTCACAGATTTGGATTCCACTTCTGGAGATTGGAATCGCTGGAGATTATCTGCTCATCTAGTCTTATCTATTCCAGTTCTATTGTTTTATTCAGCTTGTACTTGGTTATCATCTTGAAACTTCTATTGTACTTTATTTCTTCCGTTGTATCTTGTTTAACTCTGATAAATTTATATAGTAGCTTCATGAACTACTATCTCTTTTACTTCCGCTGCATTATTAAATACTCTGTGTCTGTGATCTGTGATTTTATTTACTGTATATTCTGAGATTTGCCAAATTTTTATTTACAACGCGGTATTTTGAGCAATTCAATTCCGGCATGAGTGTCTACCTATACACTTATAATGGATGCGAATGGTTGAAAAAACCAGGTCGTTACACTGCAAATCTATTACTTTTTGATTGCTTTGTGGTTGGGAGGCGCCTCGGATAAAGGTCCCAAAGGACCGGGGGATGGCATGCTCGAGTAGTAGTTACCTAGTTACAGAGGTAACCCGGCCTTGTGTTGGCAGAGAGCCGGGTAGGTTCTCGGGACATCCCACCAGAGGCGTACCCTTGTGGCAGTAGGAAGTTCCTTAGCCTGACCATTTGTTGGAAATCCAAACAAAACAATACGTGTCTTGTACGGTTTTAGTTGTAGAACCTGCCATTTAACATGGCAGCTATAACAGGCATAGTATAATGGTACCTATGCTGGCTAAGATTAATATTATATTTTCGAAATGTTTTTCTGCACTATGCACTAATAATAATATCAAATGGTTTTCGCGTATCAAGCATTTTTGACTATCATAAGGAGAAATCTCCTCCAATTCTGCGTTTGCATTGTGTGTGCGGTGGGAGGCCTTATGGTAGTTTCATTTTCCAAAAAAAAGCATTACGGATTTCTTTTAAATTCTTTTGTTGTTTGTTTTAAAAGATAAACTGTTTTTGTTTGCTCACACCATTCCCACGAGTGACCCGGAGTTTATTGTTCCCTTCCTAAACTCTAGGTGCCCATAATTTTCCACACGGGCAGTATGGAGTTGGGTTTTTCAGATAATCAATAATAGGTGTAGATTCGATAGCCTTCGAAGTCTTTGGTTTGGTAGCTTTCAGTCTTTGGAATCTTCTTCAGTCTTTGGACGACCGACCTTGCTTAGCTTAGTGCATTGTGATAGGGGGTTCTCGCTTCGCATTTAGTGGCGAACGGGAGACTCTTACCCCTACACGTCCTCTCTAAGGGGTTGGTTAGTCGTAAGGCGTGACAGTCGAAAGGCTGGCCGTAAAAGCAAGTGCAGGGTACCATTGTAAGCCACGGCGGGGCTGGGATGGTTGAAAAGCCTACCAGTCGAGATTGGCCGCTGTCGATGGTTGCAAAGCCTAGACTATCACATTTAGTATCAGAGCTGAAGGTCGAAACTTTAGCTCAGGAGTATAACACATTAGGTAGCTCATTAGAGATAGGGTGAAGTATACCCTACAATGAGTATATCCCTAAGATATCTGTTCGAATGCCTTAGTAAATTCTCTTACTATCCACTGATAATAAGTATGAGTGCGAGAAGAGGATGAGATAGGGGACAGGGGAGTACCACTACAAATGGTCAATACCCTGCAACAGTGGAAACAACTTTCTCTATCAATCTCCTTTGATTCGATTCCAAATTCTTTTGATTGCTTCGTGACAGCTCCAGAAAGAAGTTTCGGTGTGATGGTGGCCCTACTCGTTGTAGAAAAATCCTTACTTAGTATCTTCATCGGTTTCTTATCAGTTTTTCGATTTAAACTTTAATGAATTTGAAATTTGAAATTGAAAATTTTAAATAAATTGGAAATTTTAAATTGAGTTAAATTGATTAATAGAATATGAAGCTAAATTTGAATTGAATCGATAAAACGATATCGGTTAAAACCAAATTTGAAATTCTATAGTAATTTCTTGTGTAGATCGAAGTCCAAAGAGGGACAAGTTGATGTATACTTTGAGATATTCCAATTTGAATTTTGAATCCATACCTAGTGTTTGAGAATTGTGGTAGATCGAATCCATTTGTCTATTCTTCTGTTGGGTCCAGATATATTCTACGAATAGTTAGTTATCCCTTCGAACTAACCAATGCCCCTGCATATTCGTAGATCACGTGACCCGAATATCTTGTGCAATATTAAATGAGTTTTTTCTCTTATCTATTTGTGATATTCTGATTTGGTTAAGCAACAACCCTGGCTCTGGTGGGGATTACTCATTAAAGAAAGAGTCGGTAGTACTATAGAATGAGTTTGAGTGTAATAATAGATATGAGCGCGTATTTGTTAGTGAATATATATATAAAACACTTTATAACAATTTATTTATTATATATATATATATATATATGAATTTATAAATTGAAGAAATAAGTTGTTTGTAAAACTTACTATATATATGCGTATTTTCTCCATCCGATAATCACTTCTTAAATATGTATACTTAAATTATTTTGAAAGGATGATTTTATAAAAATCTAGGATAATAGGAATTTAAAAGGTAGAATAAATTTTGAAATGTAAACCTTGATGTACTCATTGGCTTATAGAATTCTAAAACCTTAGGATCTTATCTTTGGATTTTGGTTTTGGTTGTAGAGAACCCGTAGCATCAACCTGGGCGGAGCACTCTCGAAGTCCAGAAGAGTTGGCGATTATGGTTTGGCTAGGTGGATTCAGGAGAATCTGGGTGAGCCGTCAATATACGAGGAAGTGCCAGTGGAGGCTATCGAGCATCCACAACCTCGGGAAGAAGATCCCAAGGAAGAAACAGTTGAGGAGCCCAGGGAGTAAGTTGAAGAAGAACCTAAAGTGGTATTCGACGAGGAAGAGGAAGAGTTTGAGGACGAGTAAGAGTTTGAAGATGAGGAATATGTGGAGTTAGAATTTCGTCCTCGAAAGGTAGGATGCCGAACCAAGGCAATTGCACCGAACGATGCTCTCATGTCGAATGAAGCTGGAGTGCCGAACCATCGAGGTTCGCCGAACGTACCTTGCCGAATTAAGCTGGGATGCCGAACCAGGCTGAGATGACGAACCATCTGGGCTCGCTGAACGTACCTTGCCAAACTGAGCTGGGATGCCGAACCATCTAGGTTCGCCGAACGATAGCCTGCCGAACTGAGCTGAGATGCCAAACCATCTAGGTTCGCCGAACGATAGCTTTGGCCGAGCATACTCGGGTAGCCTAGCGATCTTTGCTCTCTGAATGATCTTATGTCGAGCGTCTCCTTCTGGCCGAACAGTATTCAATACCGAACGTTCCTCTATGCCGAGTGCACCTCTGAAATGCCGAGCTCTATCGCTTGCCGAACGATACGACGCCGAACGCTCATAACATGCCGAATGTCCATCTGATGTCGAACGTCCTTCTATGTCGAGCATCCTGGTGTTGTTTGTCTAGTTGCCTGGTCAAACTTCTGGGTAACATTTTGCCCCCCAAAGTACATCGTGTGGTCGAACATGATGTGCTTTGAACTATGAGTTGGTGTAATGCCAAGGCTGAACGATACTCAAATTCCGAACAAGATGACCCATGCCGAACTTTCCTCTATGCCGAACGATGTTCTTTACTGAGCCGAACACTCCTCTATGCCGAGCGTATTTCGTGCTTTGACCGGTTCTACCGGTCAGAGTCGTTTCGACTTCTTCTCTTCTCCTATAAAACCCGGTACTCTACTTCTTCTTCTCTTTTTCATGTCTTTCCCATGATTTTCCAAGAGCATGCAACTTATTTCCTTTAAGTTTCAATCATCCCTTTCGTTCCTCGAATCCAGCACGTCCTTCCTACAATCCCTTCCCAAGCTCCTATCATTCCTCTTGGTAAGAATTTTCGCGTATGCTCATTTAAAATCACAAAATGTAGTTAGACAGATGATAGGATGTAGGAGGTATGGGGATGAGGGAGACGAGATGGGTCATGATCGTGCCCCGAGGCTGGGACTTGATTCGATCTTAGGTGATTCCAAGGCGGGTAGAACGGAGAGGAGAAAAGTGGATGGTAGAAGCGCTCGAAGGTGAGAGTTAACTGGAGATGCATGGCGATGGAAGTGAGATGCAGTGGTATGGGCCGACCTTGCAATGGTTCGGCATGATCTCCCCGTGCCGAACGAGGCTGAAGAGGGAAAATCGAAGGGAAGTGGGGAAAGGACAGGTGGCCGTTCGATATTGCGGCCGAACAGTATTTTAGCCGAACGCTATCCAGGCCGGACGGTATTTAACCAGTCGACATCTTGGCCGAAGAACATGAATACCAAACCACATCCTACCGGCCAAACATGACTTAAGTCGAACGAACATAAATGCCGATCGAAACCTTGGTCGATCAGTGTTTCAGCCGAACAACACCTAGGTCGATCGAACATAAATGCCGACCGTATTCTATTGGCCGAACATAACTTAAACCGATCAAAAAATTGCCTTGCCCAATTTCATAACTGAATAAGGACAGAAACTCCAGCATACTTGTATATCGAACTAATTTGGACTAATAACCTTCCCAGCAGATATAAACTTGAATTTAAATTGATGTAACCGGATAACTTCCTCTAACGCTTTCTGAAATTGAAACTGTAATCGCCATAAGGAAGGCTTTTGGAGACGGCCAGCGATGACGGTCTTTGAAGGTGATGACTTTAAGCTTAGTTTTATACCAGTAACCTTGTGACTTCCAAATTTTCAATGCTTATACACGATTGATTGCACTAGTTCACACACCACGTGGGGGGATTATTCGTCTTGTTAATTCTAACATCGATCATTTTTCAAGTATAGTTCACACAGGTGCTCAGCCGAGTTCACTATTCATTGAACATGTCTAAAAAATCCAGTTCCGCCACGATTTCCGATAGACCGGGGCCATCCTCTCGACAGGAAGTCGTTAATGTCTCGAATCCTTCAATCTCTCCTGCACATGACTTAGCCCTTGATGCCCTGGAGGCATCGGTTTTCTTGGACAATCCTGTCGACTCATAAGCTTCGAAAATTAACGAAGTCGCGCTCTGTAACGACCCGCTATTTTCAACGATTCGCATACGTAGATGTCGTACTTGAATTGTTCAAAATACCGCGTTGCAAATAAATTTTGGCAAATCTCAGAATATACAGTAAATAAATAATCACAGAATCAAAGACACAGAAATCAGAATACTCACAGCGGAATTTAAAAAAAATAACTTAGTGGTTCATGAAGCCACTATTAATAGTCTCAAAACAGATAAAATTTACATAGTCTTTAAACCCAAATATAGTTGCATCAATAATAGAAAATCTCAATATCCAATAGCCTTGATTTCATAATTAAGATAAAGAACCGAAAGGAAGTTTGCCAGCAGCTTGAAAAGTTATCTACAGAAGTCCTAGCCCCAGGATGAAACTGAACTGCATCTCAGGCTGACCCGAGCGTAAAATAAAACATAAACACTCGAGTCAGGACATACAAACTTATACAGTGTAAGCTAATTCAAGTGTACTGTAATATACAGCAAGTAACTTAAAGGGTGCTTGGGACCGCCCATCCTTTAAGGATCCGTTAAACTATTTACTATGTAGTAATATTTCGCTATTATAATAGTGTCTATAGTAAAATAAACATACTTTTAAATAGCATTAAGGCTTTACATTATCCACCTTAACACGTAATAGTCCCAGTAGTCCATCCAATATCATAGTCCCTCCTGATCGGGAAGCCACCAGAGGATACCACACGGGCTACGGGAGAAATCCAAACTCGTACAAGGCTCGCTATGGTAGGTGACACGGCACAACTAGGCAATGCCAGGGTAGATATACCAATTACGCTTCCGGACCGATGGAAACGCGTAGCGCGCAGCTACCGCCCACCTCGAACAACACTCCCATATCAAAGGTGCGCACCAAAACAATCACAAAAGTAATAGAATGGCATACGAAGAAGTGCGTCCGATCAGAGGTGCTACCTCATTAATCCGTCGATCGCTCCTGTTTTAGCCACTTTATGCCAACTCACGGGAGTCGGGTCCACGTAT
This sequence comes from Allium cepa, assembly GCA_030765085.1. Taxonomy (NCBI): domain Eukaryota; kingdom Viridiplantae; phylum Streptophyta; class Magnoliopsida; order Asparagales; family Amaryllidaceae; genus Allium; species Allium cepa. The sequence goes on along the minus strand of CM060931.1, from coordinate 55,186,651 downwards.
TTACCTCAAAGGAAACGTCACCACCATCCTACTTCATTCTGGAATCTCCACCGCGTACACGGTTGTCAAAGTGGTTTTCGGTATCGACAGAGAGTATGCCCATATCTGATCCCGGTCTCTTTGCCAACCAATCGTTATTATAACCCATGGATATTTATTTCAAAATATGGTTTATACTTCAAAAATCAAACTATCATATCCATTTCAAAACCAAATACGATATCAGTTCCATTCCAAAACCAAATCAGTACGACATCCTTTCATTTCGAAAACCCATAAAATATGATATCTTTTACATTTTAAAAACCAAAAAAAAATATGATATCGTTTCCACTTCAAAAATCAATAAAAATTATGATATCATTTAAATAAATCCAAATGTCCAAATCACTGAATATTTCCCTCTATTATTTTTAAACTTTAATTATTCTTTTAAATCATCATAAACCAAAACCAAGTCAAATAAATTCATTTCCAAAACCATAATATCTTCAAAGTTATAACCCTTCGAAACCAAACCCATAGAAACCATAATACTTTGAAAATTATCCTTTGGAGATCATAATACTTAGAAAATCATAACACTTTTTTATTTAAAAAATATTCATTTAAACCATTAAATTCAATGTTAATATCTTCCAATATAATATTTATTTAAACCATTATATTCAATGCCAAATATATTCTTTTCAAAGTTGTAGCATTTCTAAGTTCATTCATTCAATTATAAATTTTCCAAAACATTGTATTTTCAGTGACAACAGCATTTATAAAGTGTTACTGTAGGTTATAGTAGTCTTTCAAAACATTGTCGAATTCAGAAACATTAAAACTTAAATTTTTAACCATTTTTAACATATAAAATCATATTTCCTGCTTCAGAAAAACGTTCATTTGGATACCATTTATCTTATGATTAAATAAAATAAATTTTATAAATAAAATATCCAAATTTACTATGAATCATTTGTAAGTCAAAATTTTCCAATTTTACTTAACTTGTATATATATTTTTTTCAAATAACTTTACACTTAATTTACAATACCCACTTCCTAAATAAAACTAAATTCTCATTTATTTACTTAACAATTTTATTTAAAACCCAATTTCCAATTCTCAAGTTAAGTCATAAATTGAAATTTCACTTTTCCATTTGAAAACAACATTTTCAATTATTTACTTACAAAACACATCCATTCCATAATTTTTTTTTTCATAGTTAATATACACTAAATTTTCTTCACAACTTTATTCATTTAGACATCAATTCAACTATGATTCAAGTTAAATACAAGTTATTACAAAATGTCCCATTTCAACTGTCTTTCATTTTATCAATTCAAAGTACATTATTTATTATACCAAACATTTCCATTTTCGGAAATAACCTTTATTAAAATTTCTAGGTTTGATTTAAAACTCCATATTAAATCAAATTTAATTTATTATGTCATTTATCGTAAATAAAATCTTTAAATTCACTTTAAAACCAATTATTAACTTACAAATATTTAACTTATAGAAAACAAAATACCTTTAAAATTTTAAAGCCTTAAGTCAAATTTTAAGTTAAAGTTCATAAATTTTATTTCAAAAATACTTAAAAATTTTTAGAAAAAAATATTATAATATATTAACCATGGGCTTGTATAATATTTTCTAACCTAGGTCAAGTGATACGGATATGTATCATTTCAATCCGTAATTTAAAAAGAAAAATCCGGGTTCTATCATTTCAAACCCGCAATCCCAAGAAAAAAATAATAATTAAATAATTAAATAAATGAGTAAATAATTACCATTCAGGCCTATCATTTCAGCCTGTAACGATTTCTATTCTACAGGGAACTGGTAGTGTGATTTAACAGTAAATAATAATAAATAGTATACCTGCAAAATATAACAATAGGTAATACAACTTATGAGGTGTCAATTAAATGATGGGGTTTTAACATCATAAGTTTATATCACAGGCAGATAAAATTAAATAAAATAAATTTACAATTACACTTATGATTAATTCACAAATATACAAGTATGTTTGTCTGGTGAGGAATACTCACCTTATTGCCATCGAAGATTTTGATTTAAGAATGATGGTAACACTCTGAAAAGAAAATGCACAGAAGCACGATCAAATAGTTGCGAAGGCTGCGACTAGATTTTTATTCTTGAAAAGGAAACGAATAAATTCAACATCAAAACTAAGTAAAATTTAACACAAAATTTCGAAATAAACAGAAGGAATGGAATCAAATTTTGACTTGACCATTTCACTAGATGGAGAGAGGAAGGTAGGGTGTAGATGAGCATGAAGTGTACGACAAAATATAACAAACAAAAAGAAGAAGGAAGGAAAAGAAAAGAAAAAAAATGAATAAAACCATTACCTGATTTCCCTGCTCACGAAAAAGAAAGAAGCAAATGGAGATGCAAACAATTTTGAGGTGAGGAAATGTGATATGAGGTTTGTATTTATGGGCAGAAGCTTTGCACGCAAGGAAAAGTAACGTGTGCAAATCAAATGGGAACAAAAAGGCAAGCAAATATTTTTGCTTTGATATGTGATGTTGAATTATTGCGTTTATAAGGCAAAGAATATTTAAATCAAATAGTTAATTTTTGCAGTGGTATCTTGGACCATAATCCAAAGTAACGTACATAGATTTGATAAAGGAATGGCAAAAGAATTTTTTTTTTGAACAGTACGTGAAACATGAATTGAAAGGGTGCTGTCATTCCCCTGAATATGCGTGATACCATCTTTATGCAATCACGCGTTGATTAATAGGAGAAGTTATGGGCAAGCATTTTGCATTGATTGTGGTAAAAGATAGGCAAGAAATTGAAGAGGATTTGAACGTTATTTTATTCAAAGTTTTATACCAAATTAAAATAGATGAATGTTATGGAAAGTGTAGCGTTTGGCTAGTAAATTTTTAACTGATTTATTTATGCATATATAATTGCGGTATGAATTTTTAAAATGCGCAGAACCCACGCAATAATATACACCCAAATTAATACGAAAGTAACGCTTTTTAAATTAATACATTTTCCTATTTATACATTATTTATTCCATCAAATAACGTCACCCTTTAAATGCGTAATTTAACAGTTTATTAATACAATGTAATTCTAAAAAGTTATTCCTTAACATGTTTACATTCTTCTGATTTATTTTCCATATCCAAATAAATTTATTACTTATTAAGATATGTTTTGTTTACAATGGGTTTTTTTTTTCATTCATTTATCATTTACCCAGAATCTATTACAAAAGTGTATATAAGTAACGGTATAAATTATTTTATTTTTAAAAGGTATAAAATCTATTTTAAAGAACAAAAGTGAAATAAAGGTTGTGGTGAATTTACTCAATTAAACTAAAAGATTTGAAAACTAGAATTTAAAAAGACTTAGATTCTGATGAACGTAAATTTATAAACAAAATATGCATTTTAGAGTTTTCTTATAAATAAAAATCTCGGGCGAGCTAAATTTAGAAAAGGACAAAAAAAGAAAAATGGAAAATGAATGGCTACAAGAATGGCAAGAAATAAAGAGACATATATATTTAATCTTTATATGCGAATGAAAAAGGAATGAGATAAGGAGAAGATTTTGGAGTGATTAGGAAGAGTAATACATAACTAAAGTATGGTAATTAAATAGATAGGTAAAAAAAATGAGAAGTGGGAAATAAACCTTTTTATTTGAATGGCAAAAAAGAAATACACAGTTATGAATGAGGTGGATGGCTAAGGTAAGAAAGAAAGAGGGTATAAACGAATAACTTGATGTATTAACTTTTCTTTCTAGAAATGCATGAGAGATGAGAATGATTAGCTTTGTACGTGAATAGCAAATACAATACACGGCCAAAATAAAATGAACAGCTAAAAGAAATAAAGAGTAGGCAATTAAAAATGCAAGCAAATAAGACAATATAACGCATACCCTTTTAGTTTCTTCCAAGCCATAAATAAAAGATATAAACAAGCAACAATCCAATAAATAAACATGACTGTCTAGACAAAATAAAAATAGAAAGATAAAATAGAGGTGGATATAAAAATAATAATAATATATATATATATATATATATATATATATATATATATATATATATATATAATATAAATGTAATAAAAGTAGAAAATTTATTGCGTGTAAAACGTTGTATTTTATCAAAAAAAAAGTATAAGTTTTAAATTCCAAATAAATCCATATATTTGATTTCTAAATCATGTTATTGAATCAACTATTAACTTATCCTCTTATGGGTAATATTAAAATTGGTTTATATACTAATACATAAAAAAAATTCCCAATTCATCCAAATTTCAATTAATTACTTTCCAATAACTACCATGCTTCAATTCTACTCTTTTATTAAATCTGTTATCACTCTATAAACCTAGTTATTATTTGTTTATCTTTCCTTACAAAAATATATATTCCAATTTTCATCTTTCTTTTGTAATAACTTGTTATTTTCAATTATATTGAATTTCCCAAATATATACATTTATTATAAATAAAACCTCAATCAATTTATTCAACTTGGTTTCATTCCTTTATTCCATCTTATGAATAAAATATAAATTTCCATTTATGTCATTACATTTACCTTCACACATTACAGTTACAGTCCTATCTTACATTAATGAACATTTACCTACATAAATGTAATTGACTTCCTACTCTGAATTTAGGAGCCCTAAATAAAAAGGTGACTTGCATAAATGTTGTCACTAACTTTATATTACACTCAAGTTTATTATTTCCACTAATTATCAGAATTGCTTATATAATGTTGAATTCACTCCATTACCATACATTTATTTGCATATATTCAATTTAATACCCAAATGTAACAGTTATAACTACATTAATAGACCAATTAAATAGTAACTTACAATCGTTACTATATCCTTTTTATTTTCATTTCATTTTAAACACTCACTTCATTATAATTTATAAAGGTTTTTTTTCTTCTCAAATTTAATTACAAAAATCTTACTAAATTAACCAGTTTAATTATCGAAATTTACGGGTCATTACACGCTCAGGCGAATATGCTCCATTCATGGAATACCTTTCGACGACGTGCTGGTTCCATCGGGGCACGACCGTCCACCCCTGCCCCCAGTCGGATATACGGCGTGCAATAAATTTATGTGTTGGGTCGGTAGCGTGCCACCGTTCAACTTATTTCTTCGGGATGTGTTGCAGTATATTGACATCGCCCCGTCGCAGCTACATCCAAACGATCATGCCTTCATCTATGGCACCTATATGCTCTTCATGATCGTCATCTCTAGGCCCCCAACTCCTGGCGATATCAGATACATATACATGATCAAGAAGCGCGGAGATAGTCCCTCTTACACGTTCCTCGAGCCACATAGGAGATGTCAAGTTTTAACCGGGGCGTGGAGCAGCAAATTTGCCCTGTACAAACAGAAATGGTTCTACGTGCTTTGCCCCCCCGGGTTTCGCGAGGAGATGGGTTGAATGAAGTAAGTCTTTTCCCTGAGTCGACATTCGCGCTCAACCGGAGCTACGCCTTTTCTAACTTATTGTTTCATCTTTTCAGGTAGCAACCCACGTCCTGAGGGCCGAGGGTATTCTGAGGCCGTTGAAGCCATTAGAGCTCTTCCTGTCTAGGAACGGGACATCCGAACCCTTATTTCCAACGAGTCATTATCAAGGTTCGGATTGTTAGTAGGAGGCCGCCGGATTAGCCTTCCTGAGGGTGTCTCGATTCCCAAGCCCTCATCCGGTAAAGGGAAGAAACTAGCTGAATCCTCATCACGCCATATCCCTGATGTGCAGGAAGAGGGGGAAATCAAAGAGCATGAAGCTCCTGAGGCACAAGGTGAGAATGTGGGTCCTACTCAGGATCCGCTGGTTGAAGTGCACGACATTGAAACGTCATCTTCCCCTTCGAAGGGGAAGGAGAAATTGACATTTAAGATAAGGAAGGAGAAGGTTGGTGGAACTTCCAAAGTTACGCTCATCTCGACAGAGAAAGAGGCTTCCTCACAGCACGTGGAGAGTTCTTTAAAGGGCCTGTCGAATCTCTCCATCCCCGATGATATGCTCTACTACGACTTCGGCGATCCGGAGGCATTCAAGTTTCATTCGCCCATCAGAGCGGATGTGGGAATTCCACCCCAAAGTCAAGGAGAGAAAACCCCTGTTAGCAAGGCTACTGGTCCGTCGGGGGGAAACACTAGGACACACACGAACACTTGCACTTCAATTTACACTTAGATTTTTGTCGTCACACCTCTCTTTGCTAATTTGCTATTATTTGTATTCTATACAGGTGACATGGGGCGCTCTCATGGATTCAACCTCCTTCGTGGTTCGTCTGTTCTTCGCCAATCTGGACGGGACTCAGGTTCCGTAAGGCATCGAGATAGGGATGGCGATGGTGATAAAGACCATCATTCCCGGGATTCGTCATCTCGGAAGAAGACTCACTATCAGCCGGCATACCACCAGGGCGCTTCTTCTCACCGGGAGCAGAGCAAAGACAAGCGCGGCCATAAGAAGTCGCAATTAGATGCTGCCCGGGATGAACACTCTGACTCCTCTTGTAACGACCCATAAAATTTTAATAATTTTTAATTGGTTTTATAACGTATTTAATTGGATTTTCGAGAAATTTTAAATAATAATATTTTGAAATAAAGTTTTAATATTTGGATTACGTATAATTAAATATAGCAAATGGCAAATTTTCAATTAATTTTATGAAAGTTTATTTATTATGTAATTCTATTAAATTCAAGCTAGCTAATAACTGTTGATAATAACATATTTTTCAAACCTGAATATTTTTGCATAGAAAAATTCTAAATCATCTTCTGACTGAAACGCCATTTTTCGTTTTTCCAAATTCGGACTTCTTTAGCTCCGTCGATCTTATTTTTCTTGTGTTTTGCTACACTTTCTCTTAATAGAAAATTCGAATTTTTATAATTCAATCGTACCACTAATATCTGTATACCGTTTTGATCGTCTCGTCGTGTTGATCTCAGCGGTATATTTATTTCTGTATTTTGAAATCCGATGCACAACGGAAGCAATAAGCTGTTCGTTGTAACGGTACCCTAAATTGTGACTTTTCCTCCCTTTCGTTTCAAAAATTTGAAACGTGCTGCCCAATCAAGCTATTAATTACTTTAATTTCTCAACTAAATCTTAGGGTGACCGTTGCCATCCCATGAACATTTTGAAAATCAAAACGTATAAATTTTTGTACGTTAGCATTTATTTCGTGCATTTTCTCGGCCTAATATATTTAGTAAAGTTTTAATTAGATAGCCATTCCAGAGCTTTCCCAAAATCCCGTTCTACCTACTCCTTGTTTATATAAAGCTGTTGTCACGTTTAGATTTAATTCCTTTCATTCGCCATCAGTTTTAGAAAAAAAATTAAGTGGTACGTTTGCATACAGTACATTCCCTTTATTCTATTTTTTTTTTAGCCAAATTAGTGGGGAAACCTTAACCTTTTGAATTTCAAACCTTGACCATTTCCATACATTCCGTTCTATTATTTATGACCTGTCACTATCCCCATTATGCCTCTTCACAACCTTTTAAATGTTTACTTTTAAAAGCATGTTCATCTTTGCTTGCAAACGAAATTCTTTCCAGGCAATCACAAAAATCTCACCTTCCTCTTCCTTGCTTCTCACTTCTCTTCAAATTTCTTCTCGCTCAAAAATAATAATAATAATATAAATAAATAACTAAAAAAAATGAGAGGAGCACATGTTGAGAAGCTGCCTCTGGTCATTTTTCTTCACGCGTTCACCAAACAGCACCGTCCTTCGCGTGAGGCCTACACTTCCCTCCTCCAGCCGTGCTTCACCGCCGCCATCACTTTCCACGTCCCCACTGTTCACGCGGCCACTAACGCCGACCAACCGAGCCTCCATATATCTACCATTCCTCCGCCTCCTTTCCTTCGCCTCTCACTCTGGCCGTTCATCCGATCCCCTCCGCCTTGCCTGATTTAATGACCGCAGCGAGCAGCTCGGCCTAGTTCCCTTCACTCCGCCCCTGCATCATCAACGAGCAGCCGAGTACCCATCTTTTCCCCTCCGAAGCATCATCAAGTATCCAAGCAAGTTCACCTCGTTCATGCAACAACCACTTGCCTCAACGGCAAACACCCACACCCGAGCTTCCACTCCTTCCCTTAGCAGTATAGTCTCCTGCCACCTATAGCCCAGCCGAGGTCACCACTTCTTCCCTTGCCGCCATGTACCCTACGCCTAAGCAACCATCTCCTCTCCCTTAAACTAATTTAAATGTAAGTATAGATTTTGTTTAAATATATATTATATGTTAGTTATAAATTATATATATATAGAGTTTGATTTATATGAGTCTTTTAATATGACAGTCTGCATATATGTTACAGTATGTAAGATTTATTTTTAAAAAAAGGGTGTTAATTTTATATTGTATTGTTTATAAAAAGGTGTTAATTTTATAATATATATATATATTGTGGGACAGTATACATTTATAAACATATTAATATACAGTAAGTATTTTGTCTCAGAGTACTATTTTATATTAGCAGTATGTAATATGTTGTTTCTATAAATATATAGGTTAGTTTTAAAAAGGGTATAAAGTTGCACAGTTCACATATATATGTGTCAGTACACAGTTACACTCAGCAAGTTATTTTGGTTACTAATATATATAATTTTTTTATATTATTTTGTTAATTATATTTTTTACTAAGTGTATAAAAAAAAGAAGAGAGATTAATATCATATTAGTTTTTCATATTCAAACTCTATTGTATACGCAAATTTTATAAGTCGTTTTATATATTTGTTGTAAACTTTTGATTTAATAGTTATATAAGTTGGAGTTATAGGATGTAAGTTTTATAATTCTGTTAGTAGTCATATGTAAGTTAAAGTTAATAGGTAAATATATATATATATATATATATAAATTTTTATTTCAAATTTTATAATATATATGTTGATTTATGCATAACGTTTGGTCTATAGTTGTTTCAAAACTATGTTTTTGAAAACGTACGTATATATAAATTTTAACGAGTTTCAAAATTTGTATTGGTTAAAAAAATAATATATTAAAATAATTTAGATATATTCTTTGTTTCGGTCTACATCAAGTTGTTCCTGATCCATTTTCATAGATCTCTATTTATCAGCTCTGTTCGTCTTATTCGTGTCGATTTTGCTTGGCTTCAATTCGTCATTCAAATTTCAGTGTCCGTATCAGTGTGCATATCCGTGTCATCTCCTGTATTCTCTAGCCTCGAAAGGTGAGCAATCACTCACGATTAACGTTCTTTTATTTATTAAATTTGATTTCAATTGAAACAACAATTGAAATATACTGCTGTTAGTTATTTACATTGCTATATATATTGTTATCTGCAATTATTCACCTGTGGGATATGACACTGTATCCTGTTGTTTATATATATTGTTATTGGATATATGCATGTTATTTTTTTGTATTATCTATCACCCTGCAAGTTCCCTGTTAGTATAGAATTCACTATGGGTTGAAATGATACAAACCCGAACGGACTTTAGAATAGGAGAATTTCGTTATGGGTTGAAATGAAAAACCCAAGCGATTTTCATTTAATTGAATTTGGGATTACGGGTTGAAATGATATCCACCCGTATATATTTAGTGTACGGATTGAAATGATAAATATCCATAGCACTTGACCATATGATAGGAATATATATAGGCACCGTTGGTCCATATATATAAATATTGAAAATAATTTCTATGATTTTGGAAAATATATGGTTTAATAAATATTGAATCTTAAGATATTATATGAATGGAAATTTTATATATAGATTTAGTTGTAATATTTGATTTAAATTAGATTGTTTTAATACATATAATATGGTTAAGTATTTATGTAAATCTATATTTCAAATAGATTCTTTTGTAATAGTTTGAATAATTAAGATTGGGAGATAAATTTGGGTTTATTAAAATGGTATTTAAATAAGGTTTTATTTAATTTAATCGATTTTAAATTATTGAATGGGAAATTTAGAAGGTATGATTTTATAACTAAACTTTTGATTTAAGAGATTTATTAAATATTCCACGTTTAAATAAATTAAAGAAAATATTGAGTAAAAATGTAATTTAAGGTTACTTAAATGACATTGAATCTAATGAGGGAGTATTTCGAGACTAAATAATAATGAGGTTAATTTAAGATCTATATGAAACTGTTAGATTGAACATTTAAATATTAAGCTTTGAACTATATTGGAATTTAAATGGTTTATTTTGAGATTCAGATCTGTATTTGAAACAATATAGTTGAATTTGTTATTTAGAAAACTAAATTGAACAAAAATTTAGTTTGAAACGTTGAATACTTAAAGTTTTGAAATATTGAAATATAAAGGGGTATTTTGTGATTACAAATCCGAATTTGAGATCGATAAAATTGGAGTGGTTATTTTAGGAATTGAATTGAATTTCAATTGATAAATTGAGATTGAATTAAATGGGAAGGTCGGGTTGATGTTGAAACGATTTGTTAAGTTGAGGGAATTGAAAATACTTTACTGCATAAACTATTAATATATATAAATACTATTTTTGGAAAATATAGAGATATTTGAAGTGGAATGATATTTGGTTTTGAAGTATAAATAAAATTGAAATGACCACGGTGTTATAGTGTATATTTCAACCTTGTAGATAGTTCTATGGACCCGTAGAGGATGGTTATCCCAAACATCCTTTAAGTTATTTGTATTTCAGTTGATATTTCACTTGAGTTGGATTTATTTATATAAGAATGTTAATCCTGACTCGAGTGTTTTGTGTTTTGCTTTACGCTCGGGTCAGACTGAGTGATACAGCATTTGAGACTCACCTTCGAAGTTGGAGCTTTGCTTGAAGATCCAGCCATCTATCCTTCAGTCATCCAGTTGACTTGTTCAGAGAAGTCATCTGCTCATACTGGAGACTTCACTGCATCTGGGATATTCTGATGTATTTTATTCTAACTCTGATGTTTATAGTAGCTTCATGAACTACTATTCTTTATCTATTCCGCTGCATTTTATTACTCTGTGTCTGTGATCTGTAATTATTTATTTACTGTTTATGCTGAGTTTGCCAAAATAAATTAACAATTCGGTATTTTGAATTATTCAAGTCGGACATGTATAGTTTTATTGTCGATTTGAATGGTCCAAAATAGCGGGTCGTTACAGTTGGTATCAGAGCTTTGGCTCTAGGCAAACCTTAGCTTATATGGTAAATTTATATACAGAATCACTTTCGCTCGAGTCGAATCTCTTCCTTTTTGACTCGATTTCCTTTGAATTTTGGAATGTCCCTCGGTTCCAAAATTCATCCTTGTCTCTTCCTATTTATATTAGTTTGATTCTGGAGTATCCCATAACTCCACTGATTGTTTTGTAAAGGGGGTGAAAACTCCTTTACAATTGGCATCGATTCACCGAAGATTTTGCATCCTCGGTTTACAATGTTGTTATATCTTGATATGTCGAATTCTATCTCTGGAGATCGAATGTCGATTTGTTTTGGAATTCCGCAATCGATTATATTCCTGAAGTCACGGTTTACCCGGTTAAGGTCGCCCGCGATTTATAGAAGTATATCCATCTTCTATTTTGAAATTTAATTATCTCATCTTCGTTTTAGCCTAGCTTCGAATCAGAATTCTATTTGACTAGAGTTCCTCTAATTTAAATCACTATCTTGTTTTGAAATCCATTCTTGAATCACCCTTTGAAAAATCGGGTATGTTGTATCTTTGAAATTGTTTTATATATTGAAATTATTATTTTGATAACTATGATTTTATTCTACATATAAAAAGAAAATGTTTTCGATGAGGATTATATACCTATATATAAAACAAATAAGAAATGTTATTCTATAAAAAGGTTTTGAAAGGATTTGAAATTTTGAAAAATTATAAGAAATTGATTTATATAAAAATGATTTATAACTGCAGTGTTAAATTTGAAATTCGAGAATTGAATTCCGGTATTTTGAAATTGGTTTTAAGATTTTGGAAAATATATAAAAATAATACGATTTAAAAGTATTTTTCCGAATAAGAAATGTTTCAAATGAGTTCAAATGAATTCCAATAATTTTGAAGAAATTTCAAAGAAGTTTTCAAGAAAATAGAAGTCCAGAACTCACTTATGTCGCTGGAAAATAAATTCGGTGATGAGTGCACGCATCATCGACATTGATTTTCGAGTTTCAGAGTGGGGGAGAGGCCACTTTAATAGCTTCGCTATGCAAGTGATTTTGTAAAACCATTTTGATTTCAAATTCCGAAGTAATTTGATATTTTCGAAGATAAATGTATATATTTGAAACAATTTAAAGTGAGACCGGTATTCAGTCCTCGAGTTTCGGATTTGATTTGGTAAAATCCTATCTGTCGAAATTGATTTATTGATTTTCAACTCTTGAATTGGGAATTTGATTTCCCTAACTATTTTGAATATTCGAACACTTCCGAATCGAGGTTAAATTTTCAAAGCTAAGAAATTTCGAAGAGTATAAAATATTTGATAAAGAATATAAGTTTAGTTTTGTATGTTCAAAATATGAAGAGTATGACTTAAGTAAATTTGAAACTTTTGTTAAATAAATAATTTGCAAGAAGGAAAATTGGATTTTACATATAGAAATAAATAGTTAAAGGTTTTAAAGGGATAATTATAAATTTGAAAACCATTTTGAGTATAATTGATTTTGAGAAGAATACTTGGTTTTGAAATTTGATTGGAATTAAAACCATTACTTATATGGTGATTTTGGAAATTTGGATTATTTTCTAAACCTGTTATTTAAGAAACTTTGAAACTGAATTGATATTGAAATGATTTGAAATTGAGAACCTTATATTATTAAGTACTTTATTTGGGAGTGGTCGAACTTATATAAAATAGATTTGTATAAGTGAAGTTGATTTGAAATCTATTGATTTGAAAGGTACTCAACTTGAAAAGAGAATTTTATATAATTGAAGTCTATATAAGTATGATTTGATATACTATTGATTTGGAAAGTATTCGATTTGAAAAGGAATCCTATATATAATGGACTTCATATAAGTATGATATTTGGAAGTATTTGAAAGGTACTATATGATATATATTTTCGAAGTAAAGATATGGAAAGTGCCTTCTGCTTGATATCTGCTTTGTGGCCACATCGTGGATTCATTCTATCGATATTATTCTCTTTGATTTTGGTTTTTTGGATGTGATACTCGAGTGTTCCCACCGTGGCGTAACCCATGGTTTTTTTTCTCTCTCGCGACTGCATAGCGCAACTGCCTGGCTGAGTCTTGCCTAGGGGTACAGATTGTTTCCTAGGGGATCCAGGCATAACCATTGTGTATCCTGCAATCTGTGTAGGTCGCGTATAGTAGCGCAACTGCCTGGCTGAGTCTTGCCTAGGGGTACGGATTGTTTCTTGGGGGATCCAGGCATAACCATTGTGTATCCTGCACCCTACTAGTCATTATGGCTAACTCGCAGGGCTGAGAAAGCTTACGGATATGGATTGTTTCCTGGGGGACCCTGGCGTAACCATTGTGTATCTGCGAACCATGATCGGACAAAGGTTTTGGTTTGGTTGTTTTGTTTGGATTGTACTTTCCATATCTGTTTTCAAAAGGTTTTTCAAGTATTTTCACTGGGTGTTGAAACGGGTCTACCAAGTACTTGAAGAATTCTAGCTTTGCGCCTGATCAACGCATGGCCAGAGTCTGCAAGAACGAGGATAAACTTGTTGAAACATCGAGTTATAAAAAGTATTTTCGAAAAGAAAATTGGTTTCGATATAAAAGTATTTTGTTATAAAATATTTCCAACAATTTTTTATTTTTGAATTAATGCTTGAAATTTAAATTCTTATGGTTCTAGATTAATTATTCGTGCCCGATTCTATTGTTTTGAATCTACCTTATCTGCTCGGCTTATTTATTCACCTATATTCTGTTCCTGAATCTATCTTCCTTTCCTTTTGAATATAATCTTTAAAATATTGTTTATTTATATACTACATCGGCTAAATAAAATTTTTTAGTGTTTAAATATTTTAGAAGTTGTTAATTAAATAAAACATATTTAAAGTGAATGATTGTTGATTTATTAATAATATTTGAAAAGTATTGGTAAATTTATGAATTATGGATTTAATGTTTTCAAATAGCTTCTGTGTAAATATAACTAATAATGTAAATAATTGTTTCCAAATAGTTTTCACATATTTATAAAGGTGTTATGTAAACATATTTAATTCCATTTGGGTTTTGAAAGTTTTAAGGTATCATGGATAACTGAATTGCAAATAAATTTTTCAAATGAATATTTCAAGTAAAAATTATATAGTTTTAAATTAATTATTTACTTTGACTTTTAATCTACTTTTATTTCTGGTTGTCCTATTCTCCTACCTCCTTCCTTTTCGGGGACGAAAAGTTTTGAGTGGGGGAGAGTGTAACGACCCATAAAATTTTAATAACTTTTAATTGGTTTTATAACGAATTTAATTGGATTTTCGAGAAATTTTAAATAATAATATTTTGAAATAAAGTTTTAATATTTGGATTACGTATAATTAAATATAGCAAATGGTAAATTTTCAATTAATTTTATGAAAGTTTATTTATTATGTAATTCTATTAAATTCAAGCTAGCTAATAACTGTTGATAATAGCATATTTTTCAAACCTAAATATTTTTACATAGAAAAATTCTAAAACATCTTCCGACTGAGACGTCATTTTTCGTTTTTCCAAATTCGGAATTCTTTAGCTCCATCGATCTTATTTTTCTGTGTTTTGCTGCACTTTCTCTTAATAGAAAAATCGAATTTTTATAATTCAATCGTACCACTAATATCTGTATACTGTTTTGATCGTCTCATCGTGCTGATCTCAGCGGTATATTTATTTCTGTATTTTGAAATCCGATGCACAACGGAAGCAATAAGCTGTTCGTTGTAACGGTACCCTAAATTGTGACTTTTTCTCCCTTCCGTTTCAAAAATTTGAAACGTGCTGCCCAATCAAGCTATTAATTGCTTTAATTTCTCAACTAAACCTTAGGGTGACCGTTGCCATCCCATGAACATTTTGAAAATCAAAACGTATAAATTTGTGTACGTTAGCATTTATTTCGTGCGTTTTCTCGGCCTAATATATTTAGTAAAGTTTTAATTAGATAGGCATTCCAGAGCTTTCCCAAAATCCCGTTCTACCTGCTCCTTCTTTATATAAAGCTGCTGTCACGTTCAGATTTAATTCCTTTCATTTGCCATCAGTTTTAGAAAAAAATTTAAGTGGTATGTTTGCATACGGTACATTCCCTTTATTCTATTTTTTTTATTTAGCCAAATTAGTGGGGAAACCTTGACCTTTTGAATTTCAAACCTTGACCATTTCCATACATTCCGTTCTATTATTTATGACCTGTCACTATCCCCACTATGCCTCTTCACGACCTTTTAAATGTTTACTTTTAAAAGCATATTCATCTTTGCTTGCAAATGAAATTCTTTCCAGGCAATCACAAAAATCTCACCTTCCTCTTCCTTGCTTCTCACTTCTCTTCAAATTTCTTCTCGCTCAAAAAAATAATATAAATAAATAACTAAAAAAATGAGAGGAGCACATGTTGAGAAGCTGCCTCTGGTCATTTTTCTTCACGCGTTCACCAAACAGCACCGTCCTCCGCGTGAGGCCTACACTTCCCTCCTCCAGCCGTGCTTCAACGCCGCCATCACTTTCCACGTCCCCACTGTTCACGTGGCCACTAACGCCGACCAACCGAGCCTCCATATATCTACCATTCCTCCGCCTCCTTTCCTTCGCCTCTCACTCTGGCCGTTCATCCGATCCCCTCCGCCTTGCCTTATTTAATGACTGCAGCGAGCAGCTCGGCCTAGTTCCCTTCACTCCGCCCCTGCATCATCAACGAGCAGCCGAGTACCCATCTTTTCCCCTCCGAAGCATCATCACGTATCCAAGCAAGTTCACCTCGTTCATGCAACAACCACTTGCCTCAACGGCAAACACCCACACCCGAGCTTCCACTCCTTCCCTTAGCAGTATAGCCTCCTCCCACCTATAGCCTACCCGAGATCACCACTTCTTCCCTTGCCGCCATGTACCCTACGCCTAAGCAACCATCTCCTCTCCCTTAAACTAATTTAAATGTAAGTATACATTTTGTTTAAATATATATTATATGTTAGTTATAAATTTTATATATAGAGAGTTTGATTTATATGAGTCTTTTAATATATCGGTCTGCATATATGTTACAGTATGTAAGATTTTTTTTTTTTAAAAAAGGGTGTTAATTTTATATTGTATTGTTTATAAAAAGGTGTTAATTTTATAATATATATATATTGTGGGATAGTATACATTTATAAACATATTAATATACAGTAAGTATTTTGTCTCAGAGTACTATTTTATATTAGCAGTATGTAATATGTTGTTTCTATAAATATATAGGTTAGTTTTAAAAAGGGTATAAAGTTGCACAGTTCACATATATATATATATGTGTGTGTGTGTGTGTGTGTGTGTGTCAGTACACAGTTACACTCAGCAAGTTATTTTGGTTACTAATATATATAATTTTTTATATTATTTTGTTAATTATATTTTTTGCTGAGTGTAAAAAAAAAGAGAGAGAGATTAATATCATATTAGTTTTTCATATTCAAACTCTGTTGTATACACAAATTTTATAAGTCATTTTATATATTTGTTGTAAACTTTTAATTTAATAGTTATATAAGTTGGAGTTATAGGATGTAAGTTTTATAATTCTGTTAGTAGTCATATGTAAGTTAAAGTTAATAGGTATATATATATATATATAAATTTTTATTTCAAATTTTATAATATATATGTTGATTTATGCATAACGTTTGGTCTATAGTTGTTTCAAAACTATGTTTTTGAAAACATATGTATATATAAATTTTAACGAGTTTCAAAATTTGTATTGGTTAAAAAAATAATATATTAAAATAATCTAGATATATTCTTTGTTTCGGTCTACATCAAGCTGTTCCTGATCCATTTTCATCGATCTCTATTTATCAGCTTTGTTCTTCCTATTCGTGTCGATTTTGCTTGGCTTCAATTCGTCATTCAAATTTCAGTGTCTGTATCAGTGTGCATATCCGTGTCATCTCCTGTATTCTCTAGCCTCGAAAGGTGAGCAATCACTCACGATTAACGTTCTTTTATTTATTAAATTTGATTTCAATTGAAACAACAATTGAAATATACTGCTGTTAGTTATTTACATTGCTATATATATTGTTATCTGCAATTATTCACCTGTGGGATATGACACCGTATCCTGTTGTTTATATATATTGTTATTGGATATATGCATGTTATTTTTTTGTATTATCTATCACCCTGCAAGTTCCCTGTTAGTATAGAATTCACTATGGGTTGAAATGATACATACTCGAATGGACTTTAGAATAAGAGAATTTCGTTAAGGGTTGAAATGATAAACCCAAGCGATTTTCATTTAATTGAATTTGGAATTACAGGTTGAAATGATATCAACCCGTATATATTTAGTGTACGGATTGAAATGATAAATATCCGTAGCACTTGACCATATGATAGGAATATATACAGGCACCGTTGGTCCATATATATAAATATTGAAAATAATTTCTATGATTTTGGAAAATATATAGTTTAATAAATATTGAATCTTAAGATATTATATAAATGGAAATTTTATATATAGATTTAGTTGTAATATTTGATTTAAATTAGATTGTTTTAATACATATAATATGGTTAAGTATTTATGTAAATCTATATTTCAAATAGATTCTTTTGTAATAGTTTGAATAATTAAGATTGGGAGATAAATTTGGGTTTATTAAAATGGTATTTAAATAAGGTTTTATTTAATTTAATCGATTTTAAATTATTGAATGGGAAATTTAGAAGGTATGATTTTATAACTGAACTTTTGATTTAAGAGATTTATTGAATATTCCACGTTTAAATAAATTAAAAAAAATATTGAGTAAAAATGTAATTTAAGGTTACCTAAATGACATTGAATCTAATGAGGGAGTATTTCGAGACTAAATAATAATGAGGTTAATTTGAGATCTATATGAAACTGTTAGATTGAACATTTAAATATTAAGCTTTGAACTATATTGGAATTTAAATGGTTTATTTTGAGATTCAGATCTGTATTTGAAACAATATAGTTGAATTTGCTATTTAGAAAACTAAATTGAATAAAAATTTAGTTTGAAACGTGGAATACTTAAAGTGTTGAAATATTGAAATATAAAGGGGTATTTTGTGATTACAAATCCGAATTTGAGATCGATAAAATTGGAGTGGTTATTTTAGGAATTGAATTGAATTTAAATTGATAAATTGAGATTGAATTAAATGGGAAGGTCGGGTTGATGTTGAAACGATTTGTTAAGTTGAGGGAATTGAAAATACTTTACTGCATAAATTATTAATATATATAAATACTATTTTGGGAAAATATAGAGATATTTGAAGTGGAATGATATTTGGTTTTGAAGTATAAATAAAATTGAAATGACCACGGTGTTATAGTGTATATTTCAACCTTGTAGATAGTTCTATGGACCCATAGAGGATGGTTATCCCAAACATCCTTTAAGTTATTTGTATTTCAGTTGATATTTCACTTGAGTTGGATTTATTTATATAAGAATGTTAATCATGACTCGAGTGTTTTGTGTTTTGCTTTACGCTCGGGTCAGACTGAGTGACACAGCATTTGAGACTCACCTTCGAAGTTGGAGCTTTGCTTGAAGATCCAACTATCTATCCTTCAGTCATCCAGTTGACTTGTTCAGAGAAGTCATCTGCTCGTACTGGAGACTTCATTGCACCTGGGATATTCTGATGTATTTTATTCTAACTCTGATGTATATAGTAGCTTCATGAACTACTATTCTTTATTTATTCCGCTGCATTTTATTACTCTGTGTCTGTGATCTGTAATTATTTATTTACTGTTTATGCTGGGTTTGCCAAAATAAATTAACAATTCGGTATTTTGAATTATTCAAGTCAGACATGTATGGTTTTATTGTCGATTTGAATGGTCCAAAATAGCGGGTCGTTACACCTCTTCCACTCGGTAGTCTCGAGATTCTCACAGGAGGGACCAACTTTCAAAGTCGTCTCCTCTTGCTCCTGAAACTGACCCGATAGTATCAGAGAGACTGACCGAGCTCAAAACCAAATTTCCGAAGATCTATTTCGACGGGCTAAAGTTCCTTCCGGCGATTCATCCTATACTTGGAGACGTTAAGCAAAATGCCATCGCCTGTACCAATGACGTCTATGTTCAACATGACGTGTTCGTTCATCTAGCTGAGAAACATTCTGAAGTCTCTGTGGAGCGCCAACATGAAATCGACCGTCTGAAGCTTGAGGCTATACACGATAAAGACATCATTAAAGCCCAAGATGAATAACTTGCCACTTACGAATCTGAACTTGAGGTCGCCCATCAGAGCGCCAGGGAAACCGCTGGGGCCGTTACTCGTCTGGAATCAACTCACAAGAAAGAACTTGACGAGGCGGTTCAATGAAGTGGGGCTCTGGCCTTAGAGAAGGACTCCATCCAAAAGGAGAGGGATACGTTCAGCTTCCGAGTCAAGGAACTCAAGGAGCTCCTTCGCAAACAGAAGGAGGAGAAGATGGCTGCTTTGGAAGAGTCACAACGGTACTGTGACGAGATTGTCGCCACTCGACTCTTAAAAGAAAAACTTGAGGGCGAGCTCTCCATAGTTGAGGTGCTAAAGAGCGAAGCCCGCGAAGAGGGCAAGAAGATGGTGTCTGAGGACATCAAGTCACGTCTCGAGGCATCTAGAGAAGAAGGCAGGGAGGAGGTCAAAAGAATGTTTGACCCGTTAATTGCTGAATTTAACGCCCGCGTCCTCATGCATCGAGACTTGACCTTTTTGGGCAATGGCTATCTTGAGTCCCTGGCCGAGGCGTGGGAGGCCTTGATAGAGATTAGGAAGGCCGAGCACGACACTGAAGAGATTGATGATGGGGCCTTAATAAAAGAGTTCCTCAAAGGAAAGGAACCTACAGACTTGTCGGCGGCCAAAGCCATCTATTGCAAAGGCTCCCCCTCGAAGAAAGGGAAAGAAGTTATCGCTGGTCCATCCGGGATTGGGTCTCCTATTCATGTGCCTACACAGCCGGCCAATCGGCCGATACTTGATCCATTCGAACAGCACATCGGCTACGACCCGGAAGCCCCAAGCATGGGCGTTCATGTTTTGTCTCCTATGCCGGAGGGCGAGACCCCTTTGATGGCTGAGAACCAACTAGAACCCATTAGGCAACTCTTTGACTTTAATATCCCAAGTGTTTCCCTAGAAGATGTCGTACTCTAATGCTTGCTTTTCATGATTTTGTGCAGGTCGTTCAGATCCCGAGCCCACTCCGAGGAGCTATGTCGCCAAGGAGGCAGAGAAGGAAGCAAGCGGGGCCCCTCACTCAGGCGAGACTCTCGGTCTTGATGCTCAGGTGATCGGGGCGCTTGACGAGGGCAAGTCTGATTCCTCCTCTGGGGGTTTTGAAATAGAAATCACAAGTGCCTCTGAGCACACATCCGAGTTGAGCATGAAGGAGCGACTCGAGAAAGAGAAGGAGGAGACAGCACAGGTCAAGGTTGAGCCTCGAGTCGCGGACCCAGAGGATCCCTTGAACAGGCCGTTAAAGGTCATCCTTCCTGGAAGGTCCAAGCCCTTGGATGTTCCCCCTACTTCGTCAGTTGTTACCCCTCCATCAAGGAAGGGTTCCAAGTGTAAACGCTTGGGAGAGGAGCCGTCCGGGAAGAAGTTGAAGAAGAATAAGAAGTGATTGTCATTCTTGTTCAATGGGAGTTAGTTCGAGTCATGTAACAATTTTTGTGAAATTATTTATAGATAGACCGTCGACTCCGAACTTTGGAGAGTTTGTAGTAGGAAACTTCTCTTGAATAAAGATTAGTTCTTTTTTTTCTGTCTTTACAAAAGACTCTTATTATTCAGTTTCCTCTGTGATTGTGATTTGAATCCAAGCTGTTGTGCGTAAAATAGACTTCTTGGTTTGTTTTCATTCTTTGGGAGTTATTCCATCTCCATTCTCTGCTCCGGGTATTTAGAATGTTCTCTAGTCCGTATCCTGGGGACATGGAGATTTTGAGTCATTTATACTCGAGTCCGCACTCTGGGGACTTAGAGTACTCCAGTACGCACTACGGGGACTTGGAGATTTAGAGTCGTTTATAATCGAGTCTGCACTCTGGGGACTTAGAGTACTCCAGTCCGCACTCTGGGGACTTGGAGATTTAGAGTTGTTTATACTCAAGTCCGCACTCTGGGGACTTAGAGTACTCCAGTCCGCACTCTGGGGACTTGGAGATTTTGAATTCGTTTATACTCGAGTCCGCACTCTGGGGACTTAGAGTACTCCAGTCCGCACTCTAGGGACTTGGAGATTTAGAGTCGTTTATACTTGAGTGCGCACTCTGGGGACTTAGAGTGCTCCAGTCCGCACTCTGGGGACTTGGAGATTTAGAGTCGTTTATACTCGAGTCCACACTCTGGGGACTTAGAGTACTCCAGTCCGCACTCTGGGGACTTGGAGATTTTGAATTCGTTTATGCGTGTTCGTACGTCAGCCAGGATAATATAATTTCCATTGCCTGTCACAGGGTTATCATTCACAGAAACATTAATAATTCATGGAAAGGATGGCTTCAAGCCTTTATTAATAAAAGCAAGCTAAACTGTCTTATTACATGCTAAGGACTGGGAATAGAAATGTGCTGAAAAGAAATGCAACTAATTCATAAAAGAAAATAAACTAAGTATAATAACGCCACAAGTGCTCGCTGTTCCATGCTCGGGGGAGTGTTGCACCATCGACGGTCGCTAGCTTGAAAGTTCCTTCTCCAAGCCTCCGTGTGATGACGTAAGGACCTTCCCATGTGGGATTCATATAAGATGGGATTGGAAAAACTTGTTTCAAAACGAGATCTCCCACATCAAAGACTCTTGGTTGGACTTTCTCATTATAATATCTGGCGACTCGATGTTTGTATGAGGCTGCTCTCGGATCAGCTTCTTCGTGTTTTTCCTCA
Organism: Allium cepa; assembly: GCA_030765085.1. NCBI lineage: Eukaryota > Viridiplantae > Streptophyta > Magnoliopsida > Asparagales > Amaryllidaceae > Allium > Allium cepa. The sequence goes on along the minus strand of CM060931.1, from coordinate 55,164,379 downwards.
ATAAAGTCTAATGATTCCAATAAGAGATCCCGGTTTGACGCAGGGTCGTAGTAAGTTACCCAGTGTGATGGGACTTCAAGTTCCATGGGTATGACAGCTTCCGTGCTGTATGCCAACGCGAATGGAGTGTGGCCGGTCGCGGTCTTGTGGGTAGTTCTATAAGCCTAAAGCGCCGTCGGGAGTTCATCTACCCACTTGCCTCTAGCCTTTTCCAAATGCTTCTTCAGTATGGACTTGATTATTTTATTTATGGCTTCAATCTGTCCATTCGCCTTCGGGTGAGCAACTGCTGCAAACCTTTTCTCAATGCCATATTTCTGACAAAATTCTTTGAACTCCTTGCTTTCGAATTGAGTTCCATTGTCTGTTATGATGGTCCGTCGGAGGCCAATGCGGCATATGATATTTCGTACAACGAAATTAATTACTTTCTTGGTGGTGATCGTGGCCATAGGCTCTGCTTCTGCCCATTTGGTAAAATAATCGACCGCCACTATTACATATTTCGCGCCTCCTTTAGCTATGGGTAAAGAACCAATTAGGTCAATCCCCCACATTGCGAATGGCCAGGGGCTAACCATTTGTGTGAGTTCCGTCGGTGGGGCTCTCGGAATTTTTGCGTACATCTGGCATTGGTCACATCTTCTCACGTAGTCGGCATCATCCCGATTCATGGTTGGCCAATAGTATCCATAGCGGAGGATTTTCTTTGCCAAAGTTTGCCCCCCAGTATGGTCACCGCACTCTCCCTCATGGACTTCCTTCAATATCTGTTTTATCTCATCATGGGCCACGCACCAAAGGAAGGGGGTCGAGAATCCGCTCCGGTACATTATCCCGTCATGTACTACATAACGTGAAGCCTTACGAAGGACTTGGTGTAACGACCCGTAAATTTCGACAATTAAATTGTTAATAGGATTTTGCAATTTAATTTTTTTGTAGAAAAAAAAGAGAGAAAAAAATGAAAGATGATAAATTAGTATTGGAATGAACGCTAAATTAAAATATAGCAACGGTATTTGAAAACTTGATTATTAGTAATTTGAATAAAGATCTAATGATTGAAATAGTGAAAGATTTATACCTTTGTGTAAATTGAAAATAAATAAAGGGAATTTATTATGTAAATTAAGAAAAGATTGGAATAAATGATGATTCCATGCATACTTATAAAAAAGTTATTATGAGTTGCATGTTGAAATGGTTGATTGAGTTGAAATTATGAAAAAGGTAATTAAAGACAAGAATTTGATTTTGCCTAAGTATCAATATATTGATAAACTATAACTGAATAGAAATTTTAATTTGCTTAATCCTTTTTAATTACTATTAGAAGATGTTAATTAAGTTAACGGTGAAAATTTGAAAATAAATTCAAATTGTATGTTAGATAATAAATTGCAATAATTAAAGTTAGTAATAAATGGAAAACAGAATACCAATTTATTTATGAAGTGGATATAAGGGAATGTAACAAATTTGAATAAGGAATGCTAATTGTGCATTAAGTGAAGGAATGGAGCATAGATGGAATAATTAAAAGGGATTTAGAATTTTTAATTTGTATGTGTGCATATAATTTTAAGGGGAAATAATAGGGTAAATAAATAATATACTAGTATATTAAAGGTTACTAGTAAATTTACTCATTACCAAATAAGATGCCTTGATATTAATTAATGGAATAACGTTTGTTTACAAGTGGAGGCAATATAGAAATATATTGCAATAAAATAGGAGGTAAGTGAAGATATGCATTAATGAATGAGTATAGAAATATATTGCAATAAAATAGGAAGTAAGTAAAGATATGCATTAATGAATGAATATAGAAATATATTGCAAATAAAATAGGAGGTAAGTGAAGATATGCATTAATGAATGAATATAGAAATATATTGCAAATAAAATAGGAGGTAAGTGAAGATATGCATTAATGAATGAGTATAGAAATATATTGCAATAAAATAGGAGGTAAGTGAAGATATGCATTAATGAATGAGTATAGAAATATATTGCAATAAAATAGGAGGTAAGTGAAGATATGCATTAATGAATGAATATAGAAATATATTGCAATAAAATAGGAAGTAAGTGAAGATATGCATTAATGAATGAGTATAGAAATATATTGCAATAAAATAGGAAGTAAGTGAAGATATGCATTAATGAATGAATATAGAAATATATTGCAATAAAATAGGAATAAATGAGAATCGATTGAAATATAAAATGATATTGGGTATTGCAAGTATGAGTTTAGAAAATAATTACAAGATATAAGTGAAATAAGATGCATAGAAAAGTTGGTTAATTGTTAAGTGATGAATGATGTAATAAAGGAATGAAAAACACAGATAAATTAACCTAATTGGGACCTTAATTAATGATTTTAAAAAGATGACCGACTAATAGAATAACTTATAATCTAAGGAAATCAAGTAGTACGTTAATTTGAAATAAATTTATAAATTCATTTATGGAAGGTAATATAATTCAATGTTAAATGTCAATTTATTGTAAATAAATAAACGAAGTTATGAAGATTTCAAATTTTAATTTATAGCAATTTATGGGAAATCAATTACAATTAATTGACTTGAATTGTGCAGTTAGCGTAGATTTTGTTTTGCAATTGAAGGAGGTTAATTTTATAAGATGAAATTTTGCTAATTCTATATAAAATAGGACCACAGGTTGATTTATAGTATAGAAAGCAAGATGTATAAATTTAATTAAAGTATCAAATTCAACAATTGTAATTATTGCAAATTAAAATGGAGTTTGAGGATAATAAAGTGAAACCTTGAACAAATGTTAGTGCATCCTTATTATTGGTAAAAGATGAGAATATAAAAGTTTGAAAATCAAAAAAATAGTTTTTTGAAAATTTAATTTATAATTTCTAAATATAAGGAAGTGGAGAAATTAACCCTACATAGACTTATCAGCTTTTAATTTACATCTAAATTTGTTTAGATCAATTTGGAAATTAATAAAATTGTGGATATATTTTGAAACGTAAACAAAACGTCTAGATTTACATTTGTAAATAAGTTTAAAATTAAATGTAAATGTTGATAAGGAATTTATTTATTTCCTAAATCCGTAACGTGTGTAATTAATATTATTTATCTTTTGGGACCACTTCCGTTTGCACATTAAAATTCGTGCACACCTATTCTTTTGCGATCTATCTATAAATAGGCGGTGAAACCCTAGCCTCCATCTTCATTCCTCTGTGTAGTCTCTTCTTCAACTTCTTCTCTTCTTCAATAGCAACAGACAATTTCTAGATCCAGTTTCAATCCAAATAAAAAGCCATATTCAAACTGCTCTAAAAATTCCAGAAAAATTATATGTTGGAGTTCTCAGAACACGCAATCTACTGGTGGTGTTCGTTTTCCGTTTTGGGTTCGATCTGGAAACATATTCGCGTGCTCCTGTAGCCAAAGCACGTGGAAGACGATAGTGACGTGGCGAGTATTTAATTAAGGTTTGTTTTGTTTTATAATTTATTTTGATTTTCAAATTGTTTAAATCGCATAACTTTTTCATACGACCTCGGATTCACGCGAAACTTTTTTTGTTAGGATCATAATTAAATTCCGGACAGTTTGGAACTGGTTTGGACCAATTCGGAGATCGTCGAATTTTTGAGTTTAAATTGAATTTAAATTCGATTTAAAATTCAAAAGGTGAGTGTTTTAACCCACTCACAACTTCTAAAATTTCTTATGTTTGTTAAATTGATTTAGATATGAGTAGAAATTTATTTATGACTGTTTGACATGTTTTATTCCTTATCTCTATTAAATCGCATTTATTTAATATAACTGTGCATTAATTTTATTACTGCATATAAATTGACAGTTAAAAATTTATTCATTTGCATATAAACTGATAGTCAAATAGTTAATAAATTTATTTTGGATATAAACTGTTAATTAATAACTGTCATTTATTTCCTGTTATATTGCATATACTATAAAGTGATGTTTGTTTAAATTGATGATGATTGAAACAAAATAATGATGGTTGAGATAAATTGGTTGATGATTGATTTTGGATGAATGGATGCTATATTTATATTGTATAACTGCAAGTTTATCATGCATTTCATTTCATTCGGGATTGCGGTTTGAAATGATATACAACCGCATTTTTATTTGCGGATTGAAATGATAAACATCCGTATCACTTGACCATAGGGTATAAAATTTTATACAGGCACCACGGGATATATATATATAAAATTATTTTTGAAATGATTTTTTGATTTTGTAAATCTATATATATGGTTTATGTGATTTTGATTTGGTTATTAATAAAGGTTGTTGATATATAGTAATTTCCGGTTTTAAGCTTTGTATAAATTTGATTTAAGGTATAAAATAAAGTTTGATTTTTAAGATGAAATACGATTAAGCATTTATTAAAAATTTAATGTCTGTAAGTTCTATCGACTTAAATGAGAATAAGATTTGGAAAATGAATATTGGGTTAAATTGAAATTTAATAAAAATTAGAATTTTAAAGGATATGATTTTTATAACTTGATTTTTGTGTAAAGTGATTTAAATGAATGTCAGGTTGATTTAAATGAATATATCAAGTTTAATAAATTGAAGGATTATCCAGATATGTGAAGTTAAGGGTTTTACTCAAATTATATTGAATTCATTAAGTAAAACATTTCAAGTCTAAATAATAAGAAATTGAATTTGATATATATGGGTTTGTCAAATGAGTTTGTTTTTGAAAGGGTGAAATATTTAAAGCTTTGAAACATAAGAATTAAAAATGGTATTTGGAAGTTTAAATCAATATTTAGAATTGATTTGTGAAATCTAAAGAAGCTATTTTGTTTTATAAAGGTAGTTTAATATTTAACCATTTAAGAGATGGAAATTTGTTTCAAAGCTATGTTTTCAAGGTAGTATAATTTGGAAATAATATATTCAAGAATTTTGATTTATAAATATTTACTTTGAAAACCCTATGATTTTGGAAAGTTTATATGTTGGAAAATAAAAATGATATCGTATTGATTTGGGTTTTAAAAGGAAATGATATCATATGTATATGGTTTTAAATGGATATTTTATTTGGGGTTTTAAAAGTATAATTATTTTTAAATGACCTCGGTGTTATAATAACGATTGGTTGGCAAAGAGACCGGGATCGGATATGGACATACTCTCTGTCGATACCGAAAACCACTTTGACTAACCGTGTACGCGGTGGAGATTCCAGAATGAAGTAGGTTGGTGGCGACGTTTCCTGTAAGGTAAATACGTGGACCCAACTCCCGTGAGTTGGCATAAGGTGGCTAAAACAGGAGCAATCGACGGGTTAATGAGGTCATTCCTCTGATCGGACACTCCTCTTCGATATTATACTTTGACTTTGGTTTGATTCAGTGGCCACTTTTACTTTGATTTTGGGGAAGTTTTTTTCGAGGTGGGCGGTAGCTGTGGCTACGCGTTTCCATCGTCCCGGAAGCGCAATTGGTATATCTACCCTGGCATTGCCTAGTTGTGCCGTGTCACCTACCATACCGAGCCTTGTACGAGTTTGGATTTCTCCCGTAGCCCGTGTGGTATCCTCTGGTGGCTTCCCGATCAGGAGGGACTATGATATTGGATGGACTACTGGGACTATTACGTGTTAAGGGGAATATTGGGTCACTCCTTAACGCTATTTAAAAGTATGTTTATTTTACTATAGACACTATTATAATAGCACAATATACTACATAGTAAATAGTTTAACGGATCCTTAGGAGATGTAAATCCCGAGCATCTCTTGAGTTACTGCACTCATATTTACTTCTGTTGATTTAACTCACATAAGTTCTTTTAGTTCTGACTCGAGTATTTTTGTCCTTTCAAATTCGCTCGGGTCAGTCCGAGCGTTTCAGGATTTGAAGATTTAGCTCTGGAGGACGGAGACGAAGATTCGTATTATTATTATCTATATTATTCACCACACTCATACTGTTCCGCTGCATTTTATTGGTATGTGTACTCTGATATGTATTGTATAAATAAAATCAAAAGTTTTGTAAAACAGTCCATGACCTATATATTTGATTATTATATTTCATCCTTCCGCTGTGAGATTCTATTTTGTTTTATTTCTTCTCTGTTTTCTTATTTACCCCATAACAATCCGCCCTTCCGTATGGTTTGAATTGGCACGTGTGTTGGTTTAAAATCGTGCGAAAAGGCGGGACGTTACAGTTGGTATCAGAGCTTCGGTTTAGCGATAAACCTTAGCTTTGTGGGGTTTGACTCTTTGTTAATAGGGTAGTAATACCCTATGGGAGTCGCTGAGTGTATATATATATGAGAGAGCGTATTTGTTAGTGTTATAAAAAAAGTTTTTATATTGTGTTAATCTGTTCCGTTTTGTATTTATAAATTCTGGTTGATGCATGGGACGCTATGACATCGATAGGGATTTCTAAACACTTAATAGGACAGACCGACATAATATTTGTTTTTATATAGGTGAATGAAAATTTTGCCTATTATATTTTCTATATATAAAATAAATTTTTAAATGATATTATATATATATATATATATATATTTGGTTGCAATAGATTAGTTGGTAGGAATAAAATTTTAAATAATAGGTAAAATAAGATTAAAATAAAAATCAATGAAATTTGGAAATTTTAGGACTTAAGTCCGGGGTTTTGAAAATTTGCTTTCAAAGGATTTTGAAATATAATAATATTGTTTATAAGTATTTTCCGATATAAATATTTCATTATAATTTGGAAGAATTGTTTTAAAGAAGATTTTGGAGAAAATAAGTTTTGTACTTTCCTCTCTGTCGCTGGAAAATAATTTCGGTGATGAGTGCACGCATTATCGACATTCATTTTCGAGTTTCGAAGTGGGAAGGCCACTGTAGTAATTTACTGCAGAATTGTTAAGAAAATTTTATCGTTTTAATTATAATTGGATATATATATGTTAAGTGTAAATATCTATCTATTATTTTAAATGATTTAAAAATTTAACCCGGTATTTAGTTCTTAAGTTCCAGTTAATTAATAGTTCAATTAAGTGTAGAAATTGGAACCTTTAATTAAAGTAAAAATTTAATACAATAGGAAGATAAGTAATGTAAATAAACGATTGTAAACATTATTAAATGAATTAATGAACTTCTTTATTTATAAGAATTGATGTATAAAGTTGCAAATTTAGTATAGTCAAATTGTTACCATTATTAAATATAATAGAAATGTAAGCATTAAACAAATGAATGAAATTAAAAGTAAGTTGAAATTGAAATTTATAAAACGAATATATATAATTATTGAACCATTAATTAATTAAAGGAATTGGGAAGGAACTTGTATAATTTTCACTTACATTCTTAAAGCATATATATAACTTACCATATAATAAAAGTTGCAATGTTAGTAAGAAAATGTAAGGGCAAATCTTATAAGTGAAGCTTGAGGTAATAAAGGTATTCAATGAATTTGCTGTTATAAAATGAGAATTAAATGTATAAACTTAAGTTAAAATGGAAATTTTACTATATAATTAAAGGTAAGTATTATAAATAGATGATTATAAACTTAAGTAAATAAAACGGAATGCAAATATAATGAATATTGTCATAAATGAAAAAATGAAAATTGCAAGTAATGAAGGAATCACTCAATAAATGAAAGAAAAGAAATTAAACAACTAAAGCATGAAATAAATGTATAATAAGTTAATTTGGTTGTTGGTTTGGATTGTTATTGTTTGATTTATGGTTGGTTGGGTAAGGAAATTTGAAGTTGTTGGATGAATAAATAATCTATCGTTGTTCCATCTAAGACTGTTGAGTAAAGGATGCACTTGATAGTTATTTTCATTCCATACAATTCCAAGTTTTGAACCCGAACAACTATTTGTTTGTTGGATTAAATGGTTGCTTTGTCTTGTGTATGTATGCTGTTTGTAAAGTTGATGGTTGTTGTATTGATTGGTTGATTAATGTTTGAAACCGCTTAAATATTTCACTTTATATAAATGTGTATATTTTAGCTAAATTAACTAATTTTGTAAATTTAAATTTTTTATAAATTTAATATTTAAATATGATATCTATTTCGAAATTCTTCTTTTCCCTTCTTTCCCTTTTCGGGGACGAAAAGTTTTGAGTGGGGGAGAGTGTAACGACCCGTAAATTTCGACAATTAAATTGTTAATAGGATTTTGCAATTTAATTTTTTTGTAGAAAAAAAAGAGAGAAAAAAATGAAAGATGATAAATTAGTATTGGAATGAACGCTAAATTAAAATATAGCAACGGTATTTAAAAACTTGATTATTAGTAATTTGAATAAAGATCTAATGATTGAAATAGTGAAAGATTTATACCTTTGTGTAAATTGAAAATAAATAAAGGGAATTTATTATGTAAATTAAGAAAAGATTGGAATAAATGATGATTCCATGCATACTTATAAAAAAGTTATTATGAGTTGCATGTTGAAATGGTTGATTGAGTTGAAATTATGAAAAAGGTAATTAAAGACAAGAATTTGATTTTGCCTAAGTATCAATATATTGATAAACTATAACTGAATAGAAATTTTAATTTGCTTAATCCTTTTTAATTACTATTAGAAGATGTTAATTAATTTAACGGTGAAAATTTGAAAATAAATTCAAATTGTATGTTAGATAATAAATTGCAATAATTAAAGTTAGTAATAAATGGAAAACAGAATACCAATTTATTTATGAAGTGGATATAAGGGAATGTAACAAATTTGAATAAGGAATGCTAATTGTGCATTAAGTGAAGGAATGGAGCATAGATGGAATAATTAAAAGGGATTTAGAATTTTTAATTTGTATGTGTGCATATAATTTTAAGGGGAAATAATAGGGTAAATAAATAATATACAAGTATATTAAAGGTTACTAGTAAATTTACTCATTACCAAATAAGATGCCTTGATATTAATTAATGGAATAACGTTTGTTTACAAGTGGAGGGAATATAGAAATATATTGCAATAAAATAGGAGGTAAGTGAAGATATGCAGTAATGAATGAGTATAGAAATATATTGCAATAAAATAGGAAGTAAGTAAAGATATGCATTAATGAATGAATATAGAAATATATTGCAAATAAAATAGGAGGTAAGTGAAGATATGCATTAATGAATGAATATAGAAATATATTGCAAATAAAATAGGAGGTAAGTGAAGATATGCATTAATGAATGAGTATAGAAATATATTGCAATAAAATAGTAGGTAAGTGAAGATATGCATTAATGAATGAATATAGAAATATATTGCAATAAAATAGGAGGTAAGTGAAGATATGCATTAATGAATGAATATAGAAATATATTGCAATAAAATAGGAAGTAAGTGAAGATATGCATTAATGAATGAGTATAGAAATATATTGCAATAAAATATGAAGTAAGTGAAGATATGCATTAATGAATGAATATAGAAATATATTGCAATAAAATAGGAATAAGTGAGAATCGATTGAAATATAAAATGATATTGGGTATTGCAAGTATGAGTTTAGAAAATAATTACAAGATATAAGTGAAATAAGATGCATAGAAAAGTTGGTTAATTGTTAAGTGATGAATGATGTAATAAAGGAATGAAAAACAGATAAATTAACCTAATTGGGACCTTAATTAATGATTTTAAAAAGATGACCGACTAATAGAATAACTTATAATCTAAGGAAATCAAGTAGTACGTTAATTTGAAATAAATTTATAAATTCATTTATGGAAGGTAATATAATTCAATGTTAAATGTCAATTTATTGTAAATAAATAAACGAAGTTATGAAGATTTCAAATTTTAATTTATAGCAATTTATGGGAAATCAATTACAATTAATTGACTTGAATTGTGCAGTTAGCGTAGATTTTGTTTTGCAATTGAAGGAGGTTAATTTTATAAGATGAAATTTTGCTAATTCTATATAAAATAGGACCACAGGTTGATTTATAGTATAGAAAGCAAGATGTATAAATTTAATTAAAGTATCAAATTCAACAATTGTAATTATTGCAAATTAAAATGGAGTTTGAGGATAATAAACTGAAACCTTGAACAAATGTTAGTGCATCCTTATTATTGGTAAAAGATGAGAATATAAAAGTTTGAAAATCAAAAAAATAGTTTTTTGAAAATTTAATTTATAATTTCTAAATATAAGGAAGTGGAGAAATTAACCCTACATAGACTTATCAGCTTTTAATTTACATCTAAATTTGTTTAGATCAATTTGGAAATTAATAAAATTGTGGATATATTTTGAAACGTAAACAAAACGTCTAGATTTACATTTGTAAATAAGTTTAAAATTAAATGTAAATGTTGATAAGGAATTTATTTATTTCCTAAATCCGTAACGTGTGTAATTAATATTATTTATCTTTTGGGACCACTTCCGTTTGCACATTAAAATTCGTGCACACCTATTCTTTTGCGATCTATCTATAAATAGGCGGTGAAACCCTAGCCTCCATCTTCATTCCTCTGTGTAGTCTCTTCTTCAACTTCTTCTCTTCTTCAATAGCAACAGACAATTTCTAGATCCAGTTTCAATCCAAATAAAAAGCCATATTCAAACTCCTCTAAAAATTCCAGAAAAATTATATGTTGGAGTTCTCAGAACACGCAATCTACTGGTGGTGTTCGTTTTCCGTTTTGGGTTCGATCTGGAAACATATTCGCGTGCTCCTGTAGCCAAAGCGCGTGGAAGACGATAGTGACGTGGCGAGTATTTAATTAAGGTTTGTTTTGTTTTATAATTTATTTTGATTTTCAAATTGTTTAAATCGCATAACTTTTTCATACGACCTCGGATTCACGTGAAACTTTTTTTGTTAGGATCGTAATTAAATTCCGGACAGTTTGGAACTGGTTTGGACCAATTCGGAGATCGTCGAATTTTTGAGTTTAAATTGAATTTAAATTCGATTTAAAATTCAAAAGGTGAGTGTTTTAACCCACTCACAACTTCTAAAATTTCTTATGTTTGTTAAATTGATTTAGATATGAGTAGAAATTTATTTATGACTGTTTGACATGTTTTATTCCTTATCTCTGTTAAATCGCATTTATTTAATATAACTGTGCATTAATTTTATTACTGCATATAAATTGACAGTTAAAAATTTATTCATTTGCATATAAACTGATAGTCAAATAGTTAATAAATTTATTTTGGATATAAACTATTAATTAATAACTGTCATTTATTTCCTGTTATATTGCATATACTATAAAGTGATGTTTGTTTAAATTGATGATGATTGAAACAAAATAATGATGGTTGAGATAAATTGGTTGATGATTGATTTTGGATGAATGGATGCTATTTTTATATTGTATAACTGCAAGTTTATCATGCATTTCATTTCATTCGGGATTGCGGTTTGAAATGATATACAACCGCATTTTTATTTGCGGATTGAAATGATAAACATCCGTATCACTTGACCATAGGGTATAAAATTTTATACAGGCACCGCGGGATATATATATATATAAAATTATTTTTGAAATGATTTTTTGATTTTGTAAATCTATATATATGGTTTATGGGATTTTGATTTGGTTATTAATAAAGGTTGTTGATATATAGTAATTTCCGGTTTTAAGCTTTGTATAAATTTGATTTAAGGTATAAAATAAAGTTTGATTTTTAAGATGAAATACGATTAAGCATTTATTAAAAATTTAATGTCTGTAAGTTCTATCGACTTAAATGAGAATAAGATTTGGAAAATGAATATTGGGTTAAATTGAAATTTAATAAAAATTAGAATTTTAAAGGATATGATTTTTATAACTTGATTTTTATGTAAAGTGATTTAAATGAATGTCAGGTTGATTTAAATGAATATATCAAGTTTAATAAATTGAAGGATTATCCAGATATATGAAGTTAAGGGTTTTACTCAAATTATATTGAATTCATTAAGTAAAACATTTCAAGTCTAAATAATAAGAAATTGAATTTGATATGTATGGGTTTGTCAAATGAGTTTGTTTTTGAAAGGGTGAATTATTTAAAGCTTTGAAACATAAGAATTAAAAATGGTATTTGGAAGTTTAAATCAATATTTAGAATTGATTTGTGAAATCTAAAGAAGCTATTTTGTTTTATAAAGGTAGTTTAATATTTAACCATTTAAGAGATGGAAATTTGTTTCAAAGCTACGTTTTCAAGGTAGTATAATTTGGAAATAATATATTCAAGAATTTTGATTTATAAATATTTACATTGAAAACCCTATGATTTTGGAAAGTTTATATGTTGGAAAATAAAAATGATATCGTATTGATTTAGGTTTTAAAAGGAAATGATATCATATGTATATGGTTTTAAATGGATATTTTATTTGGGGTTTTAAAAGTATAATTATTTTTAAATGACCGCGGTGTTATAATAACGATTGGTTGGCAAAGAGACCGGGATCGGATATGGACATACTCTCTGTCGATACCGAAAACCACTTTGACTAACCGTGTACGCGGTGGAGATTCCAGAATGAAGTAGGTTGGTGGCGACGTTTCCTGTAAGGTAAATACGTGGACCCAACTCCCGTGAGTTGGCATAAGGTGGCTAAAACAGGAGCAATCGACGGGTTAATGAGGTCATTCCTCTGATCGGACACTCCTCTTCGATATTATACTTTGACTTTGGTTTGATTCAGTGGCCACTTTTACTTTGATTTTGGGGGAGTTTTTTTCGAGGTGGGCGGTAGCTGCGGCTACGCGTTTCCATCGTCCCGGAAGCGTAATTGGTATATCTACCCTGGCATTGCCTAGTTGTGCCATGTCACCTACCATACCGAGCCTTGTACGAGTTTGGATTTCTCCCGTAGCCCGTGTGGTATCCTCTGGTGGCTTCCCGATCAGGAGGGACTATGATATTGGATGGACTACTGGGACTATTATGTGTTAAGGGGAATATTGGGTCACTCCTTAACGCTATTTAAAAGTATGTTTATTTTACTATAGACACTATTATAATAGCGCAATATACTACATAGTAAATAGTTTAACGGATCCTTAGGAGATGTAAATCCCGAGCATCTCTTGAGTTACTGCACTCATATTTACTTCTGTTGATTTAACTCACATAAGTTCTTTTAGTTCCGACTCGAGTGTTTTTGTCCTTTCAAATTCGCTCGGGTCAGTCCGAGCGTTTCAGGATTTGAAGATTTAGCTCTGGAGGACGGAGACAAAGATTCGTATTATTATTATCTATATTATTCACCACACTCATACTGTTCCGCTGCATTTTATTGGTATGTGTACTCTGATATGTATTGTATAAATAAAATCAAAAGTTTTGTAAAACAGTCCATGAACTATATATTTGATTATTATATTTCATCCTTCCGCTGTGAGATTCTATTTTGTTTTATTTCTTCTCTATTTTCTTATTTACCCCATAACAATCCGCCCTTCCGTATGGTTTGAATTGGCACGTGTGTCGGTTTAAAATCGTGCGAAAAGGCGGGACGTTACACTTGGCGTCTCTCACTCCTCTTTTCAGGCAAATCCCCATATAGCAGGTACTGTTTGATTGGGGTCAACCATGATTCCTTTTCAAGTTCGGTTTCTAACACGAAATCTATTTCCATCATATCTATACTTGGAGCATGGAGGGTCTCAATAGGGAACAACCCCATTTGCTGTGCATCACCAATGCTTGCGAATTTTGCCAACGAATCAGCCTCCCTATTTTGTTCGCATAGGACGTGCGAAATGTCGTAATATTCCAGACTCGTCAGTAGCTCTTGAACCCGAGCAAGGTAAGGAGCCAGCCTTTGTCCCTTCGCTTGATAGTCTCCCCGCACCTGATATACTACCAAGTGCGAGTCACAGAAGATTTCGATTGACTTCACTCCCAATTCGATAACAAGTCTCAAGCCAGCAATCAATTCTTCATATTCGGCTTCGTTGTTTTTCGCTGCAAACTCAAGCTTCAAAGCGTAGCAGATTGATCGGTCTTCAGGAGTTACAAGGACTATACCTGCCCCCGAGCAACGGTCGTTAGATGCACCATCGGTGCACGTCTTCCATCGAACGGGAGGTATGACATTGTGACTGCTCGGTTCATCGGGCACGGTGAATTCAGCAATGAAGTTAGCTAGCGCTTGTCCTTTATGGCCCTTCGCGGTAGATAGGTAATATCGAACTGACTTAACTCAATATTCCATTCCAGCATCCTTCCGGAAGTTTCCGGTCGTTGGAGCACCTGTCGCAACAGTTGGTCAGTGTACACACTGATTGAGTGTGCCTGGAAGTATGGACGAAGCTTGCGTGATGCAATCACCAAGCAATAGGCTAGTTTTTCAATCTTTGGATAGTTTCTTTCCGCCCCCGTTAAGCGTTTACTAACATAGTAAATCGGCTTCTGAATTTGGTCTTCCTCGCGAACTAAGTCTGTACTAATATCATGTTGGGACACGGCCAAGTATACGTACAACATTTCGTGGTCTATTGTTTTTGACAACACCGGGGGACTTTCCAAGTGCCTTACCAGAGCCTGGAAAGCTTCTTCACAGTCGGTTGTCCATTCGAAGTTTATCTTTCCTTTCTTTATAACATCAAAGAACGGAATACACTTGTCTGTAGCTCTGGATATGAATCGGCTCAGCGCAGCCAATTTTCCATTCATGCTTTGTACCTGCTTTATGGTTCAGGTTACTTGTATATCTCGGATAGCCTGGATCTTTTCTGGGTTAGCTTCAATTCCTCGTGCGCTCACAATGAAACCCAAGAACTTTCCCGATGCTATGACGAATGAACACTTCAGAGGATTGATCTTCATCTCGTAGTGCCCGAGTATATTGAACATCTCCGCTAATTCTTGGATGTGGTCGTTTGACTGTCATGACTTCACGAGCATGTCATCCACATAGACTTCCATCGTTTTTCCAATCTGATCTTTGAACATTCGGTTCACTAGTCGCTGGTAAGTCGCTCATGCGTTCTTCAATCCAAAGGGCATCACTACATAGCAATATAACCCAACGTTTGTGACAAATCTGGGGTGTTCTTGGTCTGGGATGTGCATCGGGATTTGATTGTATCTAGAGTATGCGTCCATAAATGATATATTTTCATGGCCGGCTGTTGAATCAACTAGTTGGTCAATCCTTGGTAACGGGAAGCTATCCTTTGGGCATGCTTTGTTTAGATTAGAGTAATCAACGCAAGTCCTCCACTTCCCATTTGCTTTTTTCACTAGCACCGGGTTAGATACCCATTCAGGATAGAGGGCGTCGCGGATGAAGCCGTTGGCTTTGAGTTTGTCCACCTCCTCTTTGAGAGCCACAGACCTCTCCGGATCCATGCCTCTCCGGATCCATGCCTCTCCTTTTCTGTTTTATTGGAACATGTTTCGGGTCTATGTTCAACATATGACTCGCAATTGCAGGCGAAATCCTGCACATGTCAGAATGCGTCCAAGCGAAAACGTCAAGATTTGCTCGGAGGAAATCGGTAAGGTTTTTGGCTGCCGCGGGGTTTAGCTGTGATCCTATTTTAAGAACTCGTGATGGGTCGTTGCAGCTAACTGAGATACCAACGGTTAGTTCAGCTGGTGCTGCATTTGTTTCCCTTGGTTCCCCATCATTATCTCTCGGATCTATGTCTCTATGGACCCGAGAATGTCGCCTGAGCCAGAGCTCGGGCGCTAGTTGTCAATCATCATAATTTTGGATGCGGACAGAGATGTCCGCAACCTTTCCTTTCTCCCTACGCTGCGCCTCCCTGAGCTCAGCCACATAACACGCACGACCGGTTGCCTGATCACCGTGCACTACTCCTACTTCTTTGTCTGTGGGAAATTTTAGCGTCAAACACCATGGGGCCAAAGCTGCCCTGAATTCTGCCAGAGCTGGACGTCCCAGAAACACGATGTATGGGGAATCAACATCCAGCACTATGAATGGTAGGATTCACACTCTCCTGCGTTCACCTTGTCCCAGTTCAACTGGTAACTCCACATATCCCATTGCACTAGTTGCCGCGCCATTAAAGCCATGGATTCTGGCTTTGGATGGTTTCAAATCCTTGGTCTCCAGCTTCATTTGGTCGTATGCCTTCTGGAAGATGGTGTTAACGGAACTTCCGCAATCAATTAGAATTCTTTTCACGAATGTCGGCCCGATGGTCGCAGATATGACCATTGGGTCGATAGTAGGGGCCTCTACCTTATCCGCATCTCTGCTCCTGAACACGATGTCATCATTCATCGTGCGTTGCTGCTTTGCGGGAGTTCCATCCTCCACATTCGAACAACACTCATAATCCGCATGTCTCAAAGAGTTAGCATATCGCTCCATCTCCTTCCAATTCTTATCCGCAGGGTGAGGTCCGCCAGCAATCGTGTAAATAATCAATCTACCCACAGTCCGAGCGGGTTGTTTCGGTTGGTTTGGCGTTGGCCCACACCCAGGGTCTGATGTCTCTTGCCTCCCGTCCTGTGGGTCTTTGACAAATTCATGTAGCATCTTTTGTCTAATTAGCTTTTCTATGGCGTCATGGAGGTGTCTACACTCTTCTGTGTTGTGGCTATAAGACACGTGAAAGCGGAAATACTTCCCAGTCCGCTTCTGTTCCTCTGTCGATTCCTTCGGGCGTGGCTTTCTATACTGGAAAGTGTTGCAGGTTGATAAATAGATGTTCTCAAGAGATGCGTTCAACAGGGTGTATTCACTGTAGGTCGGGATCCTTGACTTCCATCTCCCCGTTTCCTTTTTCTTTCCGGGATTTCCGCCTCCGATTCCTTTAGACTGCCCGGGCTTGTTCTGGATGTTGACTTGAGTCTTTCCCGGGTTATCGCCGGTTGTTTTCACGGCGATGTTACTTTTTACAGATTCCTGAACGGGCCCTGGTGCCTTGTCTTTCCTTGTCCATCGAGCTTCTTCCCTTCTTATAAAATGATGAGCTTTCGAATAAAAAAGCTCCAGTGTAGCCGGGGGTTTTCCCACCAACCAATCTCCAAATTCAAAATGGGATCCACTCCATGGATTACTGCCATCAAAATTGTGTGGTCGTTAGGATTGCTCACTTCAGTAGCAGCAACGTGGAATCTATGCAAGTAGGCTTTCAATGACTCTCCTGGAGCTTGGGTTACGCTTGATAAGGACATCACGTCCTTTGGACGAGTGGTGTGTATCCTAAATTGTTCTATGAACTTCGTTGCTAATTCGTCAAAGCTGGATATAGATCGTGGGGGAAGTCGAGTAAACCACATGGTGGCAATTCCGGATAGAGTAATCGGGAAGCACCTGCACTTGGTCGCATCATTGGCTCTTGCAGAATCCATCGTCCATCCATACCTCATTACATGCTGTCTAGGGTCAGTTTTCCCTTCATAGGTAGGAATGGTGGGCATGCTAAATTTCCTTGGGTATTCAGCCTGTAGAACGGTATCCATGAAGGGAGTATGACTCTTAGACACTCCCCAATCTTCATTAGTCAATCCTTGATTCTCTCTCATCAACTGCCTGACCATAGTTGTCAAGTCCGGGGTTTGTATGAAAGATGGGAGGTTGGGTTCCGTTCCACGGGATCATGCAGGTTTATGTCCTGCCTGATTTGGGTCTTGGAGATTCGGGCGTCCAGTCTCTTCGCGGGCTTGATCCCTGGTCAATCGATCAGTGGCACCTGCTTGTGCACCTTCATCCTTACGGCGTCTACGCCTAGGAGGTTCATTAGTTGAAGTCGAACTATCATCTTCTGAGTAAGGGGCAGGGCTACCTCCAACATTCTGATGCTGCTGCTGAGTAAGCTGAATCATGAGGTCGGCGTTGGCCTGCATTTGCTCAGCAAGTTTCCTTTTACGTTCCTTAAGTTCTCTTATCAAGTCATTTAACTCTGCTCGGGAAACAACTTCCGCTTGGTTTTTGTTGGAAGGCCCTACGCCTCGAATTGTTTGCTGATCGCTAGGTCCATCTTGTTGTATGCTAGCAATTTCACGGACATCTGCATTTTGAGAGGCCGATCTGGTTCGTGATCTTCCCATGGTAGAGTTGTTGGCTGTAACTCTGAATAGAATCAATAGATGCCTTATGAATGACTATGGATCTCCTTTGGGGGATTTATGCAATCCAGTAGCTACAAAGTAGATCCCAATAGCCTGAGAATTCAATTCCCAGTGAAAGCACCTAAATGTTAGCACCAAAATTGGCCACTAACACCCTTAAAAAGATTGTGTAGAGAGATTAATGAAGAAAGCAAATTAACCAGAGTAGAGAATGTAAATTAAAATGCAAAAAGTAAGAACACCAAATTTATAGTGGTTCGGCGTAGTAGCCTACGTCCACTTTGAAGTTGATCTTTATTTCTTCACTTGATATTTGATTACAGATACAATTCGTTTTTAAGTCTTTGAATACAATTACTAAATGAAAAGCTTAAGTCTTGAAAGATGGTTGAATGTGGCAGAGTCTCCCCAATGCTCTCAAAAATCTGATCCCTTTTTTCTATGCCCCTACCCCTCTATTTATAGGCGAAGGTGGGTTGGACTTCCCTCGTTGGCCTGGTAGCTGAATATCTTTGTCCAAATAGTGTTAACTCTGTGCACCGAACCAGGGAGGCCGAACGGTAGGATGACGAACCAAGGCAATTGCGCCGAACGATGCTCTCATGCCGAATGAAGCTGGAGTGCCGTACGATCGAGGTTCGCCAAACGTACCTTGCCGAATTGAGCTGGGATGCCGAACCAGGATGAGATGTTGAACCATCTGGGCTCGCTGAACGTACCCTGCCAAACTAAGCTGGGATGCCGAACCATCTAGGTTCTCCGAACGATAGCCTGTCGAACTGAGCTGAGATGCCGAACCATCTAGGTTCACCGAACGATAGCTTTGGCCGAGCGTACTCGGGTGGCCGAGCGAACTTTGCTCTCTGAATGATCTTATGTCGAGCGTCTCCTTTTGGCCGAACTGTATTCAATACCGAACGTTCCTCTATGCCGAGTGCACCTCTGAAATGCCGAGCACTATGGCTTGCCGAACGATACGACGCCGAACGCTCATAACATGCCGAATGTCCATCTGATGCCGAACGTCCTTCTATGCCGAGCATCCTGGTGTTGTTTGTCTAGTTGCCTGGTCAAACTTCCGGGTAACTGAAAGTATGAACCTAAGTAAATGAATTTATTTAGAATGTAAAACGCAATTAGCGTGTATATTCGTAGAAATGTAATAAAATGATCTAAGGGTTACAATAATTATAATTTAATATTACGTTAATGTTAATTATGGTAATATTTGTAAGTAATGTTAAGGTTATTCATATAAAAATGGCGACTCAATCAGCTGGCTCGGATCTAGGAGGGGAGGATGCGGAGGAAGAGGGCTGGACTAAGGTGTTGGATCGGAGAAGGAGGCTGGCGGTTTCAGGTGCAAATGGGCAGAAAGTGGTTCGGTCTACGGCGTCTGATCATGCAATGGGAATGTCGAATCTTCATGTATCTCGAGTGAAGATGGGGGATCGGATGAAGGTGAATAAGTCAGTGAACGGATCAGGTGTGTTTGCAAAGACTAGACCTAAAAGCTGGTGCGATCTGGTCAAAGGAAAAAAAAGGTGAAACTATTCAATTCTTTGATCCATTAATTGTTAATGATAGAAAAACCGCAATAATTGGAGAGGAGGAGCTGATATCAGCAGAGAAAATGTGGTCTAATTCTATTCTTATATATTTGGTGGGGAAAAGACCGTACTATATGTTTTTCAAAGCATATATAAGAAGAATGTGGCTTCCAAAAGGTAAATTTGAAGTCTTTGCTAGGGATAATGGTTTCTATCTAGTTCAATTTGAATTAGCAGAAGATTGTAACAAAATACTAGAAGGAGGACCATGGATGATGGACGGGAAGTTCATCATCATGAAAAAATGGAATAGTTCAATCAAATATGAAAAAGACCTATTGTTATCCATTCCTATTTGGGTGAGATTTCCCAATCTCAATTTTGCATATTGGAATCATATTTCACTGTGTAAAATTGCTAGCACTATTGGTAGACCTATTGCAATGGATGAACATACTAAAAATAGGAGCAGAATAGCCTTTGCCAGAATGCTCATTGAAGTCGATGCGTCCTTCAAATTTGAAAAAGAAGTGCAAATCAAACTGCCTAAAGGTGATTGTGTAATGCAAAATGTTGAATATGAATTTATACCTCTAGTTTGTCATAACTGTGTATGTTTTGGTCATGTGGATAATGAATGCCCTATATCATTTACGCAACAAAGGATACCAAAGTCCACAACTATTAACAATGAGACTGATAGCATGGACATTGTTTCAGAGGAAAATACAAACCAGCAAACTCTTCATATCAATTCAGAAGGAATAGTACATCACAATGCAGAAGTTATTAAAATAGATGAGTCCAATGTTCAAGATTATACAAATAATAAGAGTAATGATGTTTCTCCATCAGACACAAATGCTTTGAATGTTGAGACATCCCAGAAATCATCAAAGAAGCCTGCAATTGCAATTGCAGCCTCACCATCAACTGATACAGAAGAATGTGTAGTATCTGGTTCACCTCCACAAATCAGCATGGCTGCTACAATTGCAAAGGGACCCTCTGCTCGTCTTTCTGATATATCTCATATACAAAACATTGCAGAAGGACCACCTACAAGTACTATGACTCTGGATCCAACTGCATTGACGTCATCGACAAAAGCCTCGGTCAATCTATCATCATCAGAGAATTTATGCAGCAGGGAGTTATCAAATCATACTGAACAAGTTTTAAATAATTTACATTCTCAAATTTCTGATCTAACAACTGTAGTGCTTAATCCTTTTCATGTGCAGAAAGACATGAAAAACTCAGATGTGGATGAATCTTCTTTATTTCAATCATGTATCAAACCCACATACCCTTCAACCAATAATCCTCCCAACAATACACCTAAAAACCTCACATCCATCAATCCTGAGTTTGAAAAAGTACTTGCAGAAATGAAAGGTAAGAATTGTCAAGAAAAGAAAAAGAATAAAGTGATTCATGATAGTGTGACTCCCACTATAAGGACCAGGAGTCAAGCAAGTTCATCCAAATAATGTCAATCTTGTGTTGGAATGTGCGGGGTCTTAACAAGGCAGCACATGTTTTGGAGGTAAAAACATTGTATTCTCCCAAAAACCTTCTATGTTTTGCTTAGTTGAAAATAAACTTAGAAGAAATAAACTTCAGCTGTATATGGAATCGTGGGGAAATAAATGGACATGCATAAATAACATTGAGTATCATCACAAGTGCAGAATTTTCATTATGATCAACTCAGATATTTGGAGCAGTTATGTAATTTCTATGAGCAAACAACACATTACATGTATGCTAAATAACACTGCAGGGGCTCAATGCATTGTTACGGTCATCTACGCATTAAATCTTGAATATGAAAGGAAAAGTTTATGGAAACAACTGGAAAAAGAAGCAAACACTTTTATTACACCTTGGTGTATCATAGGGGATTTTAACTGTGTTAGATTATTGAAGGAAAAAATGGAAGGAAATAAGTTGACAACCAGAAACATTCAGGAGCTCAACAATTTTATCAACTCTGCAGGGGTCAAAGAACTTAGTATTTCAGGGGTTAAGTTCTCATGGAGATCAGGGCCTAACAAAAATATTGCTACAAAGATTGATAGACTGTTATGCAACATTGAATGGATGAACATGTTCAAAAATTCTCATGCAAAATATTTAGACCTATCAACCAGTGATCATGTACCTATTATGTTCCAATTTAATTGCACTCAAACATTTGAAGGTCCAAAACCCTTTAAATTCATGAATCACTGGGCCATGTGTGAGGGGTATAAAGAAGCAGTTGAAAAGTGTTTTGTTTTTCCTGAAGAAAATTAGTTATTCAACCTTATTCATATGCAGAAAAATATCAAAAAAGAAATTAAAAGGTGGTGCAAAGGAAAAAATGATTTACAGTCACAAATATCAAAATGCAAGCAAGAGGTCAACATTGCTCTACAGATATTAGAAGCAAACCATAATTCCTTAAATGCACAAAATCTGCATGATGCTCAAGTAAAACTGGCAAAAAATATGGAGCTGTTAGCTATTGATAATAAACAAAAATCAAAATGTCAATGGATCAAGTGGGATGATAGTTGTTCTAAATTTTTCTTTGCAAAACAAACAACCAGGAGATTTGTCAACAGCTGTCACAACATTATAAAAGAAAATGGAGATGTAGTCAAAACTCCAAAAGAGATAGAGGAAGAGGCTGTCAAATATTTTTCCAACATATATAGTAGAGGAAACATGATTGATCAGTTCCCCAATATTACTCCAAAAAGAAAAATAAATGAATGGGGAAAAATATTCCTTAATGCTACATTTGAGGAAAAAGAATTAAAAAGAGCCATTTTCAGTGTACATAATGATATTGCTCCTGGCTATGATGGTTTTAATGCAAAATTCTACAAAAGACATTGGAATGAATTAAAAAAACCTCTTTTGGAAGCTATGCAGACTTCTTTTGACAATGGCAGAATAGTGAGAGAAATTAATCATACTATTATCTCCTTAATCCCTAAAGTTAAAACCGCAGAATCTGTTTCAGATTTCAGACCCATAGCATGTTGTTCCATGCTGTACAAAATCCTATCTAAAATGTTATGTGAAAGAATGAAGTTTGTACTTGGAGAATTAATATCTGATAATCAAACAGCCTACTTACCAAACAGGCAAATTAAAGATGGGATAATTATTGCACATGAGCACATCAGAAATTTTAATAAGCATGGCAGTAACAAAATGTGCATAAAGGTGGATCTTAAGAAGGCATATGACTCAGTAAACAGACATTTCATCCTACACATGATGAGAAGCATGGACTTTCCGGCTAAATGGGTAAAAATAATTCAAGAAATGATAAGTACTCCTAGCTTTTTTTTCAATTGATGGATATCATAAGGGATATTTTACTAGGAGCAATGGTTTAAGACAAGGAGATCCCTTATCTCCTTATCTTTTTACTCTATGTATGGAATATTTCACTTTGTTGATGGATGCAAAAGCTACTAAAGGAAAAGTAGAATCAGTTATCAAGAACAATTCTAACATAACACATCTTATTTATGCAGATAATATGTTAATCTTCATAAATGCAACTGTAATTGGAGCCAAATCTGTTAAAAACTGTTTCAAAAAACTAAAGAAAGTGACTGGCTTGGAAATGAATAATCTCAAAACTCATGTTTTTTTCAACAAGTTTTGCAATAATAAGGATCAAGTGCTTAACATTCTGGATATTCAAGAAGGAGAACTACCTGTCAGGTACCTTGGATTACCCTTATCTGTCACATACATCAAACACTCAAATTGTAAACAACTCATTCACGGAGTGTTAAATAAGATGCAAGGTTGGGAGTGAAAATTTCTCACAGTTCCAGGAAGAATTGAATTGATTAAAGCTGTTGTTTACCCAATGGACAGTTTTTGGATGCAATGTTTCATGCTACCTAGCTTAACTACACATAAAATCAATCAGCCATGCAAACAATTTATCTAGAAAGGTAAAAAAAGTAAAGTGCCATGGGAAACAGTCACAAGTGTTAAATCTGAAGGTGGAATGGGGTTGAAAAAACTGTCAGATATAAATATTACTTTCTGCATCAAAAGAATATGGGAGACTCTTAACAATTCAACTTACAGTGCTAAGTGGCTAAATGTGAAATATGCTAATAATGAGACTTTGTGGGAAGCTAACTTTAGTAACAATTCCTCATGCACTTGGAAAAAATGTTATAATATAGAAAAGATGCACAAAAAATAATTGATAGAAGAATTGTGGATGGAAAATCTACTAGCTTGTGGTTTATACCTTGGATTAATGGTTCAACCTTATTGGAGAAACTGGGGCATGAAACCTTATCATATTCAAGAGGTTATAACCACAAGGTAGATCAAATTATATCTGGTAATAGTTGGAGGCCTGAAAACATCTCATATCTTGGTAATATAAGTGAGGAAATAAGGCAAGTACCCATATATCTTGATAAAACAGAAGACTATTGGTTTTGCAAAAACAGTAAAAATGGCATTTTTTCCTTTCATGATACATGGAATGATTTAAGAGTCAAACTTCAGAACATCAATAATTACAAAATCATATGGAATACCATCCCACTCCCAAAAATGAATGTATGCTTATACAGAGCTATTTTCAGTTTCCTACCCACAAAGGATAAATTAAAATTGCAAGGAGTGACTGAAGATGATGTTTGTGTTTTGTGTAAAAGAGAAGTAGAAACATGTAAACATCTATTTTTCAACTGTTCTTTTTCTAAGCATGTGTGGTGTTGGATCAGAACCATGATGGGGGACCCTATAACGCATAAAAACTTTCATATTTCCATCACAGATGCCATTGCATATATAACTCATAAATTTGCAGCTAACAGCATAAAGAAAGATATCATAATAGCTGCGCTTAGCTCCTTTGTTTGGTTCATTTGGAAAAGCAGGAATTCTATCATTTTTAACAATGAAAAGATAGACAAAATCACGGTCTGCAATACCATAAAATCCAATGTTCGTGATATTATCATTAATAGATCCAAGTTTTTCAGTCATAGCATGATTAATCCTGATGATATCATTCAGAAATGGGAGATTTTACCTTTGCGAGTTGACATTACCTTGACCGATAACCCTAACTTCCCAAATACAGCATCATCCTCAAGATACATGATTGATGGAGAAGACGATGAAACTGAGAGCTCTAGATTGTCCAGACGCACTGATAGTATTATCGCTATCGTTGAAAGAGAAGAAAGCTTGCCTGGTAAAGAGAATGAGCCGCCATGAGAAGATAAGGTTTGCTAGGTTTTCGCAAAGTATTTAGGGCACTGGTTATGGGCATACGGGTCGCATACATGTTTTATCTGATTATTATGTAAATAGTGTATGTAATGCTTTGACATTATCAATAAAGTGTTTGATCCTTTTTTTCAAAAAAAAAAATGTTAAGGTTATTCATATTGGACAATTTATTGAGTTATAAGGATTGGAAATAAAGCTTTATCAATTTATTTGGGTTTTAACCATAATAAGTGAAGTAATTGTAAATTTATGAAATTTAAAAATCTAAGTATTACGCTAATTAAGATGGAATGTGTGGATTGCAAATAGACTTTGAATCCAATGTAAAATTCATTAGTTGATAACAGTGAATTGAATAATAGAATGAAATTTTTTTATTTAATAGAATTTTGGAAATTTAATTTATAATTTCTGAATGTAAGAAGAATGAAATTTAACGATGAAATTGTTGAATAAATCAACGTTAATAGACATTTAAATTTGTGTAAATCATTGTAATTGATTAATAAATTAGAAATGTTGAAATTGGTTAATTAAAGTATTGATATTTGAAAAGCTTGATTTAACCAATTTATTTTAATTTATTTAATTAACTAGAAATTAGCCATTTTGGCCACTGACTCGGATTTCGACGAAACCAGTTTCATCGGATCCGTAACGGTGAATTATTATAGGATTCCAAGTTTCGTATCGATCGGACTTGTCGTTTGATCGTACGAACTCGAAATGCCTTGAAATTTATGAAATTGAAATCAATTTAAAAATATTGATTTTAGCATAACTTCTCCATATGGTGGAATTTGGACTTGAAACCTTTTCCATTGCATTTAAAATATTTTAAAACACCTATTTTGATATATGGGTTAACCAAATTTCATTCCGGAGTCGTAACGGGCTTTTTGGGCCACTTTGGCGTTAGCGCGTATCCAACCTTATCCATCCATTCTATTTTCTGACCTACCTATATAAACCTGGTTATAAACCATAATTCCCCTCATTCTCATTTGTCTGTATGCAATTCAGCTATCTTTCCTCCTCAATTGCAGACAACAGAATTTCAGATCCAATTCCATTTCAAAATCAAAGTCAAAAATCCAAACATCTCAGAAAATTTTGAAAAAAATATATGTTGAAGCTCTCGAAGAGCGTAATCTTCTGGTGTGATTTGTTTTTCGATTCGAGTCTCCATGTGTCCAGAATTTAATGGATAACCTCAACTGTTCAATTGAGCGTTGATCAACTACGTCCAATCAATGAATCATGGGTATGGTAGGGTGGAGGAGGTCGATAGCTGCAGATCCATGAGTTTACTTTGTTTCGAAGGTGCACGGATTCGCCGCGTTTGATGGAAGAATGATAGATTTTCGTGGTGTACGTGTGTCGATCGGAGGCGCCGCAGGGGGGTGGGACCACCGGCGTTGGGTCGGTCTTGGCCACGGGGTTCATCGTCATGAAGGCGGCTCGGTCCGGTTGCCTTTTTGGAGAAGCGGTTCGTGGTCAATGGCTGGAGGAAGGAGGCAACAAGGGTTTCGTCCTGGAATGATGTTTCTGAGTCACGTGGTTGACGTGTCTGTAGATGAGTGGTAAAGTTTTAGTTGTTTAGTTTTATTTTATTTAAATTTTGATTTCAATGTTCTAAATTGCATAACTCTTACGTGCGTGATCCAATTTACGCGCGGTTTTCTCTGCTAGGTTCGTATTGGAATTCTGGAGATTTTGACGCAGGTTTGGGAAAATTCTGAGACAATCAAATTTTTGGGTTTAAATTGAATATTAAATTCAATTTAAATTCAAAAGGTGAGTGTTTTAACCTACTCACAACTTCAAAAATTTCTTATGTTTGTTAAATTGATATATGATGTGATTTGAAATTTATTTATGGTTGTTTGGCATATTTTTAATTATCTACCCAGTTAAATTAAATTTATTTAATTAAATTGTTAATTAATTACTCATTGCATATGAAACTACAAGTTAAGTTGTTATATAAATTATTCATTGCATATAAAACTACCAGTTAAATTTGTTATTTATTTATTTATTGCATTTAAAACTGCCAGCTAAATAGCTATTTAATTCATTACTGAAAAATAAACTATCAGTAATTAATTGTTATTTATTGATGTGATTGTTTGAATTGGATGATGATTTGATAAATGTTTGATGATTGATAATGGATGGATGGTTGTTGTATTTTATATGGTTAAAATCTGCAAGTTGTTATGCATTTCATTTCATTCGGGATTGCGGTTTTAAATGATATATAACCGTAATTTTTATTTTAAATTGCGGATTGAAATGATAAATATCCGTATCACTTGACCATAGGATAGAAAATTATATACAGGCACCGCGGTATATATATATAAAATTATTTTTGAACTTATTTTTATGGTTTTATAAAGAAATATAAGGGCTATACAGATATTGACTTTAGATGTTATATAAATGCTATTTTATTATTGATTTAGCTATGTATAAATTTGTTTGAATTATAAAATAAGCTAAATAATAAAGTTTGAATTTCTTTTATTTAATATGGTTAAATATCTATTTAAATTCTTTTGTATATAGAGTTTTAATGACTCAAATAAAATTAATGTTGGAAGATTAATGATTTGAATTTAAGATTTAAGGATTTATCCTCGGAAAATTTGATCTGAAATATAAATAAATTGAGATTTAAGGTATGATTTTATAACTTGATTTTTTTAGAGGGTTTAAACGAATATCAAATTTGTTTAAATGAATATTATCAAGTTAATAAAATTGGAAGAGTATCCAATTATTTGAAGTCTAAAGGTTGACTAAAATGGTATTTTATTTATTAAGTAAACATTTCAAATCTAGATAATAGTAATGGAATTTGATATATTTGAAATTATCAAAGAGTTCGTTTTGAAATTATAGAATATTTAAAGCTTTGGAATATATGGAAATTGAAATGGTTTATTTGAGCATTTAAACCTATATTTGGAATTTATTTGTGAAATTTAAAAAGCTATTTTGTTATATAAAGTGGCTTAATATTTAAACCATTTAAGTGTTAGAAATTTGTTTCAAAGCTATGGGGTTTAAGATATATATATTTGAAATATTTGAATTTTGGGAAAAGGGATATATTTAAATAAAAAAGATACCATATTGATTTGGGGTTTTAAAAATAGAAATGATATCGTATTTATATGGGTTTGAAATGATATTTTATTCTGGTTTTAAAGTATAAACTATTTTGAAAGGACCGCGGTGTTATAATAACGTTTGGTTGTTGAAGAGACCGGGAGCAGAAGTTGTCATACTCTCTGCCAACTCCGAAAACCACTTTAACAACCGTGTACGCGGTGGAGATTCCAGAATGAAGTAGGATGGTGGCGGCGTTTCCTTTGAGGTAAATACGTGGACCCGACTCCCATGAGTTGGCATAAGGTGGCTAAAACAGGAGCGATTCTCGGGCCAATGAGGTCATTCCTTTGATCGAACGCACTCCTTCGATATTATACTCCGACTTTCGGATTGTTTCGGTGGCCACTTTTTATTTTTGATTTTTGGGGGTGTTGTTCGAGGTGGGCGGTAGCTGCGGCTATGCGTTACCACCAGCCCGGATAGCAATTGGTATATCTACCCTGGCATTGCCTAGTTGTGCCATGTCACCTACCCTAGCACGCCTTATACGATTTTGTTTTGTACCATACCTATGGAGTGCCCTCTGACGACGCCAAGTACGGGGGAGATTACGGTAGTGTATTGTAACGTTTGTGATTTTTCGACGCTCGAAAACTGACATCAATACGTCCACTGTATCGACTGCCGAGCAATCGAAGGCCGGAAAACTGAAATGTTATGGTTAAAGAAGAAGAAAAAGATAGAAGAAGAGAGGAAAAGATAGAACAGAACATAAAGAAGCAACAAAACAATATCAAAATCTCACAATCGCAGCGGAACAACATATAATAGATAAATGAATAATCTTTAACAAAGAACTATATCAGTTATTACATTATATCACATTACATCATCATTATCAGAGTTTACAACAACAAACAGCGGAAAAGAAATACAACATATACTAGTAATATGCTACGCCATCCAGCTTGCCTCCAGATTTCTACAGCAACTCCCGAATCCAGAATGACTGATAACCTAACCCTAGACTGCCCGTGTGGAAATTGGTGGGCACCCAGAGTTTAGGAAGGAAAACAATAAACTCCAGGTCAGTCATGGGACTGGTGTGAGAACTTAAAACAGTTTATCTTTAAAAACAAACAAATGGAGAATTTTAAAGTCAATTCGCAATTCTTTTGAAAATGTAACTACCATAAGACCTCCCACCACACACACAATGCAAACGCAAACTTGGAGGAGATTTCTTCTTATGTTAGTCAAAGATGCTTACTACGCAAAATCCAATCATTTTTGATATTATTATTAGTGCATAGTGTAGAAAACATTTCGAAAGTAGAATATAAATCTTAGCCAGCATAGGTACCATTATATTATGCCTACTATAGCAACCATATTAGATGGCAGGTTCTACAACTAAAACCGTACAAGGATCGTATTATTTCTTTGGATTTCCAACAAATGGTCAGGCCAAAGAACTTCCCATTGCCACCTGGGTACGCCTTTGGAAAGACGCCCCAAGAACATAACCGGATCTCTGCCAACACAAGGCTGGGTTACCCCTAACTGGGTAACTACTGACATGAATATGTCATCCCCCTTTCATAACTGATCTATATCCAAGAATCCTCGATTTCCAACAACCACAAAGTAATAAATTTACAGCAACAACATAGGTTAAGTATCTGGGCTCCATACCATGATACCACCTTTATCCAGAAGGAATATGTTAATGCTAAAATTGAACGCTAACACCCTGGTGTGAGGAATGTAGTTTTGAAAGCACCACCCGTTGGTACGGGGACTAGAAATAAGCAGAAATCCAGAAAAGCAGTAAAAGACGACAAGTTTTATAGTGGTTCGGCTTTAGATTAAGCCTACGTCCACTTTAATCTCTCTTATTATGAATTCGATTACAACCCTTTACAAGATTCCTCAATTACAACACACTTTGAGTTATGAGTCACTTAGAACAAGTAGCCTAAACTTCAATGTCGATCAAAATCTTCGAATCCATGTTGGATGTGTGTGATTTCTTCATGAAGTTCCTTGAAGCGTTCTTCGTGTCTCGAAAACTTTAAGTGTTGGAGCAGTTTAGAATGCAGTAGAGTAACGGCGCTTGAAACGAATGAGCCAAAAAGTCCCCCAAAGTGTTGGAGGTGGTCGCATATTTATAGAGAATTTTGGGTGGAAAATATTGGTAAGTCTTAACTCGTGACCGACTTAAGATAAGTCGTGGTCGACTTAAGGTAACTCGTGACCGACTTATTGAGCTGAGTCCATGGTTTATTAGAGAGCAGCTCGTCTTTCCTGAACCCATGCTATAAGTATTAAGTTGTGCCCGAGTTAACCGGTTGCAGTTCCTTATTTATTTGCTTAAGTCGTATACGACTCATCATAAGTAGTAGGTCGTAGTCGACTTAACTAATTGCAATTGGCTTAGAGCTGAGCCCAGGCTTCGTGAAGGAAAGTTCTAACTCGTAGACGAGTTAAGAGATGTATCTTTAGGTCGTAGACTCTCTTTAAGTCGTAACACTTGTTAACTCGTTGGAGTCTTAACCTGTTAAGTCGTAGTTCGTTCATTTCCTTAAGTCGTAAAGGTCTTAAGTTGCATCACTCTTGGGTCGTAAGCTTCCTTAACTCGTAGGGGTCTTGAGTTGTAGGTTCCTTAACTCGTAGAGGTGTTGAGTCGTAGACTCCTTGACCCGTAGATTGCTTATCTCGTAAGCCTGCTAACCCGTATATCTTTTAACTCGTATATCTGTTAACTCGTGGATTGCTTATCTCGTAAGCCTGCTAACTCGTATATCTGTTAACTCGTGGATTGCTTATCTCGTAAGCCTGCTAACTCGTATACGAAACAGGGTTAACATTTGCCCCTCGAAGTACACGCTTAAGTCGTAAGTCGTGTGCTTCGACTTATCATAACACGGGCATGCCGATTCAAGTTCCAGCACTTCCAGATATAAAAAGCCTGAGTCGTTCTTCTTATCTCCTTCTTCTTCACTTAACCCTTAAACTATTTTCCGCCATTAACGCATCTCCGAGCTCTCCAAGGCGATTTCGATCCAAACTTCACCCAATTCTATCTTGAATCATACAATCGTAAGCAATCTTGCTCCCTCTTTGATCGTTGGTCATTGTTACCTTACACGTCTAATCCCTCGTTTTCGGCTCGCCCCTTCAAACCCTACGAGTTCTGTTGAATCGATCACTGATGAACTTAAACTCGTCTGGCTTGACTTACAGTGATTCGCAATTTGAGGCGATCTGTAGTGTGATAGGTTAAGGTTGTTACTGTTGGAGAGGCCATGGATGAACGGGTTAAAAGTTTGAAGGGGAGGCAGGTTGGTCAAATAAGTTGATCGAATAGAGCGAGAGATCGTCTCATATACGCCTCAGCAATTTTCATGCGACTTAGCAATTTCCATGAGTCGTAGCAATTTCCATGAGTCGTAGCATTTTCCATGAGTCGTAGCATTTTCCATGAGTCGTAGCCGAGTTAGGACTTTGAGTCGATTACTTTGAATCAGAGCCTTCCTTCTGTCCTTTGATTTACGACCTAGAGCATAGCCAGCCAGATGCATTGATGACTTAAGATTGGAACAACTTAACTCTTGAGTCGATTACGACTTAGCACTTGCATTTTTAAATTCTGCTTAAACCTTGAACTGTTGCATGGATTTTGAACTGTTGAACTTTGCTGCATTCTTTTACAGACTACTTTGACTTGCAGGCTAACAATCTATTCAATACAACATTTACAGAAAATTGGGACGAATATACTGCCATCGACTGCCCACATCAAATGACAGATTAGTTAATAGCAGATAATTAACTTGAATACATTGTGTGACTGAAGTGCTTTCAACTCATTAATTTCAAGTAACATATTAAAGCAACACTGAAAAATCAATTGAAACTGATCAGCCTGCACTAATATTATGCCTGAAATTTAGATTAACAAGTTTTGAAATTTTATAGTCAATCAACTGTCGACTAGTTCTATCTCAGTTAGATTTACTTGTTACTTTCATTAGTTCTGCACAACACTTCACACTTTTAGGAAACGTGCACCTTCACATTTGAATATGCAGTTGCTTGTGTAGAATGACTTCTCAGCAAGAAGATACAATGATTCAGACTGAAGAAGCAGCTGTTATTCCAGCTCCACTAGTCAACCCTCCTGAAAGAGCTCCTACCACGTTATCATACAAAGTTTTTCGCCAGTTATGTGGCCAGTTTGGCATTGCTGAATCAGATGCCATTCTCCCAGAGAAAAGTAACACTGCTGATGTAGCACCTCCCGGCTTTGTGACGGTTAACTGACAAATGTGCCTGAGCGGGGCCATTCCTCACTTCAATAACTTCCTCCAACATATTCTTCGTCAACTAGCCATCTCTCCATCGCAGCTACACCCCAATGGTTATGCCATTCTAATGGGGTTGTGTGTGCTATTCAGGAGAACACTTGATCGGCTTCCGAGCTTTGACGAAATCTGTTACTTATGTACTTTCACCCGGGTCAAAGATCACCCTTCTATTACCGTTGTGAGAAGTGCCCGAAACCGCAAATTAATTGTTGGCCTTCCCGACACTGCTCATGGGTTCTTGACTCAATTCTTCTTTGTTCGTTGCCCTCCGGGGTTTTATGCTGTGTGGTGGGAAGGAAGTAAGATCATCTGTCTTTACTTCTTCTATTCTTTAAGCTTTGCGAAGTCCGAACTATCAAGTGCTAACTTTTTCCTTTCCATTCCAGCGCTTCCTCCTTCTTCTAAAGATCCCAGCCATAAGCCAACTTTAGAGAGGCTCATGGCCATACCAGTTGAAGAGCGGGACGCGAAATTCCTGCTGAGTGACGGATTCCTGCATCAGTTTGGACTCCTTCATCCTTCTCGTTCCACTCAGCCTTGTGAAGTTTCCGATTCTCCAGTAAAAACCTCTGCTGCCCCAGTTTCTACTGAACAACCCACATCAAAAGGTCCTATTACTGAAGCTTCATTGGTGAAGTGTTCTACTCCGAAAGACGATGCGGGGCCGTCCGAAAAGCCTGCTCTTGCTCCCATAATTGAAGAAGAAGAGTCTCTTCCTCGAACTGAAGAAAACATTGATCTTGGCGCTGACATTTTTGATAATTTAAGTGACATACTGATCACTTCCCAAGAACTATTTAAAGACGATCATGCCACTGCTAAAGTCATATCTCCAGCGGTTGAAGCAACTTCAATCCTTAAGCACACTTCCTCACCCGAAGGCTTGGAATTAACTATTAGACCAGTTGTTACCCCCCAATTGATGAGTGGTTCGTAGTTTAGCTTGACGCGCATAGCTCACACCACACACATCTAAGATCTTTAAAGCTTTTCCCTGCACTTGACTTTCATAAATATTTTTGAAGATTTTTAAATTTTGTCCCTTTTCTTTAATTTCAAGTTCTCCAATGGGACGAACTGGCTCTTATTATGATGATTTTAAACAACATGGGAGACGCGGGCAGTACGACTACAAATGCCATCTTCCTGCTTATCGAGAAACTGACGAGGAGAGGGCCGCCCGCAAGGCCAGAGAAAGACGTTCTCATGAAGAACGTTATGGAAGAGGGGAGGAACAATATGAATCCTCCCGAAAAGATGATAACTCCCATAAGCGAAAATCCCGTGATGACAAAGGAAAAGGTCACACGGTTGATGACTCAAACAAGCGGCCTAAGTTTAATGAGCCATCAGCACCTACAGCTTCTGAAAATGCCCCCGCTCGGTCTCCAGCCCCTGCTCATTCTGATATTCAAACAATTATCAACAGGCTCTCATATCAGGTCGGGCAGGGTCCTCCCACTCTTCAGAGTCGATTCCCTCACTGGTGTCTGAAGGGAGTTCGATTCGACCTTGACTTGGTTCCTCTCGACAAGTCAGCTATGCTGCGAAATCTTGACGCGGTTAGGGTCGACATTGAAAGAATGTCCAACTGGCAGAAACTTGTCGATGATCTCCAGAGAGTCAACCGAGCGAATCTTGAAGCCATGCTTACAATGGAGAATGACAAAACAGAGTGGCAAAAGACTCTCGATCAACATGATGCTGAGATGAAGAGTATCACTTATCGCAATGAAGAACTTGAGGCAGAAGTTGAAAAACTTAAAGGAGATCTCGCTACTTCTTCTACTTCTTATTCTCAAAGAGAGAGCCTACTCCAGCAACAAGTGCGGGATGCACATGCTAGCCAGAGAGCAGCTGAGGATAGGGCATATGGGCTGGAAAATATTGTAGATAGGTACCGCACTGACGTTGCTCAGTTGCGAGGTCAGAATAGTTCCCAAGCTGCAGAAATTGAAATACTAAAGGCTCAACTTGCTCGAGTCGAAAGAGAGCGCGATGAAGCTCTTGCTGGTAGAATCGCAGCTGAGGAATCTTGTGACGCTATAAAAACTGATATCGATTCGACACTGTTCGACTTCTATCTACAGAGCGTTCTGGGACGCGGTAGCCTTGCATTCTTGGGTCCTAAGTACGAGATTACACTGGCTGAAGTGTGGGAGGCCGCACTGGACATGCTCGGAGGTGCCAGCTATTCTGAGGAATAGCTCGAGGATTACTATTTTGACGCCGAAGCTCAAGCCGCGCTTGCCAGAGGGAGGGAACAGCTTGCTAAAGTTCGAGCTGGAGTGGCAGAAGAGGGATATTCTAAGAAGGAAGCATTCGTACCTGCCCCTGCCCCTTCTCTGACTCCAGTTACCGTTGATATAGCTGGTCCTAGTTCCCTTCCTCTCCCTCAAGACAAGGTTGACTTCGTACCTACAACTTCTCAAACTGCAGATGAACCTCAGGGAAGTACTGAAGCTCAAGATTATGAAATTGAGGTGATAAAAACGACTCCTGCAGGTAACTTTGTTGTTGAGCCAGCTCAAGCGGATTGCTTTTTCACTTCTCGCGAATTTGATGAATTTTTTGACTATCTCTTGAATCTTAATGAGCCATCATCTCCTTTTTTAACGAGGAGCACTGATTTCAACTACTCTTCTCTCGCAGAAAAAGAAGCAGGCATGACCGAGACTCCTCCCCCGGTTGTCGTTCCTCCGCCTCTTCAAATCGCTTCTACTCCTCAGCTGGGATCGCAAGAAGGAATAATAGGAGCCCTTCGGGATTTGGATGATCCAGCTGCTTCGCCAGAGCAGAAAGAGGAAGGACTTGAGGCTGGCGAGATTTCTCCGGAATGGACTCCTTCGGGTGACATAACTCTGTCTCAACTTGTCACTCCGGGGAGTGAATCTTCTACAAGGAGAAGGAGAAAGCGTGCAACTTCTAAGAAGAAGGGAAGAGGCATATTTATTACTGAAGGGGAGACGGAAGTTGCGCCATCGATGACTCTTTCACCCTCTTCCCCAACTCTCCCAAGCCGTCCTGAAAAACTGCCCATCAAGTCTAGTGAATGCTCAAAGGGCGGCGGGAGAAAAAAGAAGCCCTAAACCATACTTCTCTTTACTTGTTTTGCTTTTGACGTGTATTGACCGGACATTGTGCAGGCACCGGTCCCTGCTTTTCCATTTTGGCATATGTTCCTGTATAAAATTTGACAATATTGAATAAAATGGTTCTTTTATTTGAATAAAACTACTGCCTGTGTTTAAGAATGCATTTATTATTTTGTCTTTCGAACAGGATTCTTTGTGTAATATTGCGGTGAGCTAGTGGTATGTAGTTCGAGCGTTACACTTACCAATGTAGTTATACCATGTTGCCCCCATACCATTAGCTCATCGCAAAATTTTCAATTTCAAGGGAAGTTGTACTTCTATTTTCTAGGAACAATCATCCCATGCTTAAGGGAACGTAATTCTTCCTAAAACTGAGTACACCATGTTTTAGATGAGTTTTCATGCTCCACTTTCCGGAGGTATCCCTCTTTCTTTTGTGAATGTATGTATTTTCATAGAGTGAGTTCTCCTGTATGGTAGAGTAGGCCTCCGAAGAGCATTTTAGTTTTCTTGGAATAAGGAAACCAATCTTCCTTCAAGAACTAAAGTGTACTTTTGAGGAAGATTGGTCTCTTTCCCTTTTTCTTTTTATTTTGCGCCTCGATGATGGGCTTTTTGATTTGCACTTCTGATGAGGTGCCTTTTTGGAATGTTATTCCTCTAGGAAAGGCCTTTTTCACGTTTCAACACTTGGAAGTTTTATTTCAATCTTGGCGAAACGTGTGCCCCCAAAGAGGTCTTTTTGTCATTTCAGCTCCTGGTGAAGTGGACCTCCGAAGAGCGACTCTTACACTTCATCTCCTGGTGAAATGCGCCTTTGAAAAGGTCTTTTTCACGTTTCAACACTTGGAAGTTTTATTTCAATCTCGGTGAAAAGTGTGCCTCCGAAGAGGACTTTTATCGCCTGGAAGTTGCTCTCTCATGGTTGGAAGGTCATGACTCCTCCAATCTTTTTTGTTGAGTAGAGAACTTTCTTTTTTGCGGCATATGCCTCGTTAGAGGTCTTTTATCCTCCGAAGAGTTGTGCCTCCGAAGAGGGCTTTTCCACGTTTCAACACTTGGAAGTTTTATTTCAATCTCGGTGAAACGTGTGCCTCTGAGTGGGGCTACTACCTGGGAGTTACCCTCTTGTGGTTGAATGGATTTACGGGGCTGACACAAGTCACTTGGACGTTTGTTGTGCAAACTGTCTCAACTAGTAAACAGGTGCCCTGCTTCCCCACAGGGAAGAAGGTGCCCCTGGTCATCTCATGGATTCCCAGGGCTATCACAAGTTACTTGGACGTTTGTTGCACAAACTGTCTCAACTAGTGAACAAGCGTCTTTCCTTCTCATGGGGAAGGTGCCTCCGATCATTCCACACATAGAGGAGACAACTCTCATTTTCCGGCTTGAGCCGTCAGGGGTCTTTATCCTCCGAAGAGTTGTGCCTCTGAAGAGGACTTTCCCACATTTCAACACTTGGAAGTTTTATTTCAATCTCGGTGAAATGTGGGCCTCTGAAGAGGTCTTTTATTGCCGTTGATCTGCTTGCCCATATCTTTTCTTTGAACCCATCTCTAAGCATGTCTTCCTCTTTTGGTTAGCAGGTTGTTCCATCCAAAGAAATGTACTCTAGCGGAGTAATTGATTGTTTGCTTAGAGCGTTTCTTCATAAGATTTGACCCTAGAATTTTTGTTGCTTAAAGCTTGCCTTTTGAGTGATGCCAAGGATTATTTGGTATTATGATTAATGAGCTTGACTTCAATTGCCTGCAAATTTAAATCGACACTTTAGCAATACATTTGAAGTACTTCAAATATCGAAATAAAATGGGCAAACGGTACAGAACACAAGATTCGTAATTCCTATCATTTATTTGCCCTGTTCTCACAATAACCTCCATTACAGGAATGAAATATTAAAGAAGATTTTACAGATTTGAAACAAGGCATTTAAGTAAAATATTCAGTCAATTATTGTCATAGGCTTTAGGAATTGATCTTTCAGCTTGAGGGAGCTAGACGACGACATTTTTCAGAACAGAAACTTTCTCTTGCTTTGAGGCTCCCCTTGTAGCATGAGCAGGTTTTTCTGTCTCATCCAGTTTTCACCCGTCGGGTTAGAGTCCGCTGTATCGACCCTGATAATAAGCCCATCATCCCCTTGGTTTACAGTTCTTTCATATGAGCCATATTGACAAACAGAAACTGGTTGCCCCTGAATGGATGAGGATGGGTGATTTTGGTTTCCTTTGACATATTGTTGAAGTTTATTTTGTCTCAGCAACTCTTCAATTTCCTTCTTTAACTTGCGACACTGGTTAGTATCATGGCCAGGCTGATCATGAAATCGACAGAACTTCCCATTATGGGTCGCACCTCTCCTCATTGCCGGTGGTTTGGAATATCTGATAACGTCCTTCGTTGCCAAATAGATTCTTTCCGGTGTCTCTGTTAAGGGAGTAAAACCCGTGGATTTGAAGTGCCGGGCTTTCTTCAAGTCTCTCTCTTTCTCCTCATCATTGTTTTCCTGAAATTATTGAACCATCTCCGGAAAATACTCTTCGTCATTGAAAGGTTTCAAGGAATAAACTTCAGCTACCCTTTCGAAAGTTGGTTTTGACAACCGTTCATGAAGAGTTGGCCGTGGCCGTGGACCTCTTGTTTGGGGAGATGCCCCTGTATTAATACCAACTGCTCCTTGGGGAGTATTCCATCCTTCCCAACCATGAGCATTTTCGGCCAAAGTTGTTTTATTGTCTTGTCGTTGGCGATTCGCTCCAAGCAGGGCGTCTAACCTGTTCATCACTAAAGCATTCTGAGTTTCCATTTGTTGGAACAATCCAGACACTGCATCATCTAATTCAGCTCTTGTGACTCCAACGATAGGAGTTGCCTGATTTGGTGCTAGGGAAGCGGAGGTTCCCTCGTGAGTATTCCTGAATCTGGTAGATCTATTTTTCCTTCCAGAAGCCATGATTTCTGATAATCTTCTCAACAAAACTTTGC
Organism: Allium cepa; assembly: GCA_030765085.1. Taxonomy (NCBI): domain Eukaryota; kingdom Viridiplantae; phylum Streptophyta; class Magnoliopsida; order Asparagales; family Amaryllidaceae; genus Allium; species Allium cepa. The sequence goes on along the minus strand of CM060931.1, from coordinate 55,125,873 downwards.
GGATCAATGACGAAAGTATCCCTGAGTTCAATTCTCAGTGAAAGCACCAAAATGTTAACGCTACAAATTGAACGCTAACACCCTAGTGTGAGGAATGTAGTTTTGAAAGCACCACCCGTTGGTACGGGGACTAGAAATAAGCAGAAATCCAGAAAAGCAGTAAAAGACGACAAGTTTTATAGTGGTTCGGCTTTAGATTAAGCCTACGTCCACTTTAATCTCTCTTATTATGAATTCGATTACAACCCTTTACAAGATTCCTCAATTACAACACACTTTGAGTTATGAGTCACTTAGAACAAGTAGCCTAAACTTCAATGTCGATCAAAATCTTCGAATCCATGTTGGATGTGTGTGATTTCTTCATGAAGTTCCTTGAAGCGTTCTTCGTGTCTCGAAAACTTTAAGTGTTGGAGCAGTTTAGAATGCAGTAGAGTAACGGCGCTTGAAACGAATGAGCCAAAAAGTCCCCCAAAGTGTTGGAGGTGGTCGCATATTTATAGAGAATTCTGGGCGGAAAATATTGGTAAGTCTTAACTCGTGACCGACTTAAGATAAGTCGTGGTCGACTTAAGGTAACTCGTGACCGACTTATTGAGCTGAGTCCATGGTTTATTAGAGAGCAGCTTGTCTTTCCTGAACCCATGCTATAAGTATTAAGTTGTGCCCGAGTTAACCGGTTGCAGTTCCTTATTTATTTGCTTAAGTCGTATACGACTCATCATAAGTAGTAGGTCGTAGTCGACTTAACTAATTGCAATTGGCTTAGAGCTGAGCCCAGGCTTCGTGAAGGAAAGTTCTAACTCGTAGACGAGTTAAGAGATGTATCTTTAGGTCGTAGACTCTCTTTAAGTCGTAACACTTGTTAACTCGTTGGAGTCTTAACCTGTTAAGTCGTAGTTCGTTCATTTCCTTAAGTCGTAAAGGTCTTAAGTCGCATCACTCTTGGGTCGTAAGCTTCCTTAACTCGTAGGGGTCTTGAGTTGTAGGTTCCTTAACTCGTAGAGGTGTTGAGTCGTAGACTCCTTGACCCGTAGATTGCTTATCTCGTAAGCCTGCTAACCCGTATATATCTGCTAACTCGTATATCTGTTAACTCGTGGATTGCTTATCTCGTAAGCCTGCTAACTCGTATATCTGTTAACTCGTGGATTGCTTATCTCGTAAGCCTGCTAACTCGTATACGAAACAGGGTTAACAGAATAACATACACTAAAGGGGCGCTACCCCCTAATAACCTTGCTGCATCCTTCCTGTTTGACCATTTCCGGGGTGTGAGGTCCGATGAAGTCTCGTCCACAAAGCTACGCTTTATACAAAAGCTGTGCTTTTATTCAACCAATGCTCAACAACACTTAGCGTATCACACTACCAAATTGGGAGTATATCACTAATAACCTTCAACTACATAACCTCTGAGCTCGTACGTCTCAGAGAAGGGTGTTAAGCTAAAAGAATAAATTCTCCGCCACCAACAGATATGTATTTGAAAGAAATTAGCTTTATATCTCAATTTGTAATGTCAAACATACAATCCATACAAGCCTGTTACGGGTTCGAACAGAACCGAAGGCACTTCCAAAGAAGCCCAATACTATCAATAGGCATGCACAACATCACCAGATTCCAAATAATTTTCCAAATTATTTATTTTCCAAAAATATCTTTACAAGATATATTATTTCCATACTTCAAAAATAAATCAACGTTTATTTTTAAACAATTTTCCCTTTCCTTTATAAATTCCATAGTGAATTTACATTTCCAAAATATCTATGAATATACGATTTTCAAATCGATTTCAAATATTCACTTTCAATTTATCTTTACAAAGATAAATTCTCAAAACGTTTCATTTCATATTGGAAAAACATTTACCATACTTATTTGACAATAATAAGTAATTCACAAATCCTTTTATTTTCAACATTTGGAAAATATTCGATATACTTAAATCACAGTTAAGTAGACATTTCATTCTTTAAGGAAAATATTCTCTTAACACATTTATTTGAGTCAAAACGAATGTTGCGTAAAACATCGTTACTACGACCCAAAATCACTAGTATAGGGATTCGAAATTAAGATAGATATATAAATCCCAATACTACATTAAACATTTCCTTTCGGAAATCATTTACTATAACAACAGTGTTATAGTCCACCATTTCCTTATTTCTCAAAAACTTCTATTTCAACAATGAATGTTGAAATCTATGGCTTTGATATTTAATGCATTTTAAAACATCTTTAAATTGTTTCAACTCTATTTAAAATATCACTTCCCAAAAACATTTCTTCAATATATTATTCGTTGTCCAAAATCGTGAATATACTTTGTTAACCAAATTTAACGTTTCTACACATTTTATTTAAAGGATTATCCACTATCCAAAATTGCGAATATATCTCCTCTAATAAGCTTCTACATTAAATTCATCAAATTTGATAAATTTCGGATTTATAAAACAATGTTTATAAATCCCCATTTATATTTTTGTAAAGACTTCAATTTACAAAATTTAAAAATCTTACTACTTATAAAATTCCATTTATAACCTCATTTTCAACATTAACAGAACTCCTTTTATAATTCTATTATTTTGATTTACAAAATATATATTTTATAAATCTCATATATAAACCATTTATACTTATTCGAAAATCTCAATTTAAATGACAAAATCCGATTTATAAGTTAATTACTTATAAATCTTTTGTTTTACAAAATCTATTCATTTTATAACTTCACAATTTATAAATCTATAATTTTCATTCACTTATGAAATCCATTTATACTTCATATTAACACTTAATAAAACTCGTTTTATAATTCCTATATTTTTAATTTATAAATATCAATTTTTTTAAATCTTTTATATAAACCGTTTATAATAATACAAAAATCTCAATTTAAATAAACCCATCCTTTCAATAATTTACAAATCATTATTAAAGCTTATATAACTCCAAAATCATACTTAAGTATTATTTTCAAAAAAATCCTAACTTTTATAATAATAAAAATTATAACGTTTATTTATTTTAACAATTCAAAATTCAATAAACGTACATTTTCAAAATCACTTAAAACCCCTTTTAAATTAGAAATTGTAATTTTAACATCTTTAAAACTCCAAAATAGGTCCAATGATGCAATAAACCAAATAGTCAAACACGACAACAAACATCATATATCATCATATGATAATAAAAAAATATCACAATATTTGTAATCAAATAAATATTGGTGAGGAATCCAGTTGGATCCCTCCAACCTGTTTCCCTGCATCCACAAACATTAGAACATTACCAATTCCGTTCCAATACGGAATATCGCGGTATATATGATTTATAAAATATTATCCGCTATTATACGGCGCAATAGGGTCTCATCCGCTATATACTGTGGGAAATCAAGTCCAAGTACATAAATAATACCAATTTCACTTTGTAGTGAAATATTCACAGTATGTGTTTTTAATAAATAACCTCCGCTTAATATACGGCGTATAATGTCTATTTCAATCAATAACAGATAGCAATCATCATCCAGGCATACAATCAACAATTTTAAATCTAAATATTTAAAATTTAAATCGAAACAGATCGATTGAGTGAGAAGTTCTCACCCCGCTTTCAATTTCCAGCGTTTTATTTCGAATAAAATTAAACACGCGTTTAATTTTACCCGAAATTCCGACTATCTCCAAACGACTCCAATCTAGCTCCATTGCGTAGTGCTCGACAAAACTAAGCCAACGCAATTTGTTTCGTGTGTTTTCGACCTCGTATGAACAAGTTACAATATTTCAAAGTTTGAACGGATTTAATATATAAACATTTACAATTTTCTTTATAATTCTAAACCTTGGTTTCATCCTGTTAACCTCGTTTTTACTGAGCGACTCATTGGAGCTACGACTCAAGGAAGGTACCGATTCAACCAGGTAGCGACTCATCTACTTAGAGGGATAGGACGACTCAAGGGGCTAACGGATCACAAGGCAGGACCGACTCAGTGAGGTACCGACTCACTAAGGCTATCGCCTCAACGACTCAAGGTTTGTACCGACTCAGTGGATCCACGACTCAATTGTTATGCAGTTTATTAATGTTACCGACTCAGCGACTCAACAAATTCGCGACTTATCATATGAGACGACTCAGGGGAAGTAACGACCTAAGAAGATGGATCCTTGTGCCGCTTCATTTATATACCGCTACCTGATAAGTCATTAACGACCTAGCGACTCACGACTCAGAATGACTCGACCACGACTTAGACTATGAGTTGTAATGCGTTGCCGCAGTGCCTAGGCCAATGAAGCCTGACTCGTAAGCGACTCAGGACTTAGCATAAAATCCAGCAGAGCAATGGGCTATGAAGAAACCAAGGCTTGGTTCCATGAGTCGTCCACGACCTAATTTGACTCGGCCACGAGTCAAGTATGAGTCAAACACGACTCACGACTCAAGGCTGGAAACTCCTATAAATACACGGCCACCTCCAACATTCAAAGGACTTTTGGCTCATCGATTTCAAGCGCCTTTATTCTGCTGCATTCCGAACTACTTCAACACTTAAAGCTCTCGAGACTCAAAGAACGCTTCAAGGAACTTCACGAAGAAAATCATACACATCCAACATGGATTCGAAGATTTTGATTGACATCGAAGTTTTGGCTACTTGTTCTAAATGTCTCATAACTCAAAGTGTGTTGTAATCGAGGAATCTTGTAAAGGGTTGTAATCATATCGGCAATAAAGGAGATTAAAGTGGACGTAGGCTTGTTAATAAGCCGAACCACTATAAATTTCGTGTCTTTTACTACTTTTCTGTAATTCTTACTTTTTTCTGGTTCCCGTACCAACGGGTGGTGCTTTCACGATCACTTTCTACGCACCGGGGTGTTGGCGTTCAATTTTTAGCGTTAACATTTTGGTGCTTTCACTGAGAATCGAACTCGGGTGAATTATCATCATTGCTTCACAAAGATTTGTAGAGAGAATTTCTTTGAAAACCAGAAGTCTATCTGAGATTATGGCTCCTGGAAGGAAAAGTAGATCTGTCAGATCTGGGAATGTTCAAGAGGGAACCTCCGCTTCCCCTGTATCGAATCAAGCCACTCCAGCTGTCGGAGTTACAAAGGCAGAGCTGGATGCTGCAATCTTAGGGCTGAACTAGCAGATAAATGCCCAAAATGCACAATTCGAGGCTCAGAATGCCCAAAATGCCCTAATTCTGAATAGGTTGAACGATTTGCTTTGGGCAAACCGTCAACCGGCAGGTAATGAAAGGAACTTTGCTGGCAACACTCATGATGCTGAAGAAAGGAATGCTCCTGAAAGGGCTGCTAGCCCCTTTGAACAAACACTTCCTGAGGTTGGTGGATCTAGAACTCGACATGATGAGGAGTATCTTTCTGGAATGGTCCGACAAATCATGAAAGAGAGTATGCAGAGGGTTGAAGACGAGAAAGAATGGGGTTTCGCCCCAAGTAAAACTCCATTTACTGAGAAAATCTTAAAGGCTGAATTCCCAAGGAAGTTTATCCCTCCAACCATTCCAGCTTACAAGGGGACAAGCGATCCGAACGAATTCCTATACAAGTATGATTGGCACATGACGGGTGCCAGAGCCTCTGATGAGATAAAGTGCCGATATTTTCCTGTATATCTAGAAGGTGTGGCTCTACTGTGGTTCACCAAGCTACCAATCCGATCTATTGATCAGTTTTCAGACTTGACCCGGAAATTCAAGGAGCAGTTCAGGCTATATGCTTCAAAAGCCAAGGACATCATGTCGTTGTCAAGTTTAGAACAGAATCCAGGGGAGACCATCAGATCTTTCTTAAACCGCTTTAATATAGCACTGGCTGAGGTGGACAATGCAGAACCGCGAATGATATTGACTTATCTGATGAGGGCTATTGACAAATCGAGCGAATTTGGGAAATGGCTAAACATGAAGGAACCAAATTCCCTTGAAAAATTCTATAAAAAAGAAGATGAGTTCATACGCCTGGAAAGCCGTCCTGTACCGGTGAAGGCAGTGTTGGAAAAAGCTGAAGATAACACTGTTGCTCCACGCAAGAATGAATCTGTAGGGCAAAAAAGGGAAAATAACAATGGGAAGAAACAGAGTAATCTGAAGAAGCCTCGATCCTTCAAGCCATCAGAGTATACTCCTTTATCAGATACGCCGGAGCGTATCTACCTTGCCACTAAAGATTCTGTTGATTTTCCTAAACCTCCTCCTCTGAGGACCGGGAAAAAGGCTATACAAAGTGGGAAGTTTTGCCGCTTCCATAATCAACCCGGTCATGAGACCGACGAATGCCGCCAATTAAAGAATCTGATTGAAGAATTGCTAAGAGAAAACAAGCTGCAGCAATTTGTGAAAAAGAATAACAACGATCCTGCTTCGTCTAGTCAGGGGCAACATCCGCCTGCTTATCAGCCCAGGACAGGTGAGAGGGCTGCAGGGCATGAATCTGGAAGGCCCATTATCAATGTCATTACAGGGGGACCTCACCCAGCTGGCAAGAGTTGGGGTGAGATGGAAAGGTATACCCGGGCTTTGAAACATGCACCGGTCGAAGAAGATGTTTTTGTTTTGGAAGACGCTACGCCTCTGAAACAACAAAGAACTTTCAATGATGATATCGTGTTCAGAGCTAGGGATTCCGCGGGTGTTGAGGCTCCTACCTTAGATCCTTTAGTCATCTCAGCTAGTATCGGACCGGCCATTGTCAGAAGGATTCTCATTGATTGCGGGGCATCCTGCAATATCCTCTTCAAGAAAACATTCGACCAAATGAAGATCCCTATGGTCGATGTACAAGCCTCATCGCAGAAAATCGCTGGATTCACTGGGGAGCCAAAGCAGCCAATAGGAACCATTGATCTGCTTGTAGAACTTGGAGAGGGAGAAAGAAAAGTAGTCCGCAAACAAACTTTTGTAATTGTTGACGAATTTTCTGCTTATAATGCTTTCCTTGGCCGTCCAACTCTTGCAGCATTCAAAGCTGTTCTTGCCCCGTGGTGCCTCACTATTAAATTCCCTACAGACAATGGAATAGGGGTTATAAAAGGGGATCAAAATGCTGGGCGAGAGTGTTATCTGACGGAACTGCGAGAGGCAAGGAAGAGAGAGACGGGAAAAGATGCGGCAGCCCCGGTCCGCATCAAAGAACCAACCCTGTAGCAATTACAGGGCGGACCCTGCACTGGCGAGCATAGCGGAGCGCGAAAAGAGATGGATCCTAGAAAAGCCAGTGCAGGGGAGAGTAGAGTGGTACTAGTGGAAACAACGGTACCAGTACCTGTTGACCCGAAGGACCCAAATAAAGTGCTAAATGTGGGTTCACAACTTAATGTGTCAGTTCAGAATATCTTGATATCTTTTTTGAAAGCAAATCTGGATGTTTTCGCTTGGACTCATGCCGATATGTGCGGAATATCCCCAGAAGTTGCGGTACACGCTCTGAATATTGACCCAAAGTTTACGCCTGTGAAACAGAAAAGAAGAACCCAAGGTCCAGAAAGGTCAGCAGCATTAAAAGAAGAAGTTGATCGGCTCATGGAAAATAACTTTATCAAAGAATCCACATATCCTAATTGGGTTTCAAATCCGGTATTGGTTAAGAAGGCCAACGGAAAATGGAGAGTGTGCATCGATTTTTCAGATCTAAACAAGGCCTGCCCCAAAGACTGCTTCCCATTACCCAGAATCGATCAACTGGTAGACGGAACAGCGGGACATGAATTGTTATCTTTTATGGATGCCTACTCCGGCTATAACCAAATCATGATGCATGAGCCAGATCAAGAGGACACAAGTTTTATCACTGATGTTGGTCTTTACTGCTACAGAGTTATGCCCTTCGGGCTGAAGAATGCGGGGGCAACCTACCAAAGACTTGTTAATGCTATGTTCAAACCGCAATTGGGCAAAACTATGGAAGTCTACATTGACGACATGTTAGTAAAGTCCAAAAAAGCAGTGGATCACATGGAACACTTAGCAGAGATGTTCGCAGTCCTTCGGAAATATGGAATGAAGCTTAACCCTTTAAAGTGTTCATTTGGGGTGGAGTCCGGAAAGTTCTTAGGTTTCATCGTGAGCGCTAGGGGCATTGAAGCTAGTCCAGCTCAGATTACTGCCTTAAAAGAAGTCAAAGCCCCTAGAACGAAGAAGGAATTGCAAAGTCTCAATGGAAAAGTCGCCGCCTTGAGTCGATTCATCTCCAAAGCTACTGATAAATGCATTCCATTCTTTGACGCTTTAAAGAAAGGAAAGAAAAACTTTGATTGGACTCCCGAATGCCAAAAAGCCTTTGATGAGTTGATTCGTCATATGGAAACGCCTCCAATACTTTCTAGACCCAACGATGGTGAGGATCTTCTTATATACTTGGCAGTGTCATCTCATGCTCTAAGTGCAGCGCTGATATGGGAAGACAAGAGGATTCAACATCCGGTTTACTATATCAGCAAAAGACTCACTGGGGCAGAGATGAATTACTCCAAGTTGGAAAAACTCGCCTATTGTCTACTGATTGCATCTAGGAAGTTGAGGCAATATTTCCAAGCTCAACCTATCAGGGTCCTTACTGATCAACCTCTAAAGCAAGTCCTGTTTCGCCCTGAGACTTCGGGTCGTCTTCTAAAGTGGAACATTGAACTCAGTCAATATGACATCACTTATCACCCTCGAAAAGCAATCAACGGACAAGCCTTAGCAGATTTCATCGCAGAATGCACAGATAAGGGTAACAGTGAGGAAGAAACTATCGACGATTCCCCAATTCAGTGGAAGTTATATGTTGATGGCGCAAGAAATGATTACTGTTCTGGAGCCGGGGTTGTACTAGAAACCCCTGAAGGTCGATCATTATGTTATGCGTTAAGGTTGGAATTCCCTTCAACGAACAATGAAGCAGAATACGAGGCTCTTATTACTGGGTTGAGAATCGCTAAAGAACTAAACATCCGAGCATTACAAATCTTCAGTGATTCTCAGCTCATTGTTTGCCAAGTCAAGAAGGAATTTCAAACGAAAGGGGGGAATCTGCCTGCCTACTTGTCAAAGACCTGGGAACTTCTGTGTGACTTCGATCATTACACGATAAACCATATTCCTCGAGAACAAAACATGAAAGCAGACTCTCTTGCAAAGTATTCAAGCACTGGCGAAGCTCAATTTCTGGGGTTAGTCCCAGTGGAAGTTCTGTCGGCACCAAGCATTAATGAGATGGATATTGATTGGATCATGAGTATGTCTCAAGAGCAAGAATCATGGATGACTCCAATAACAGAATATCTGCTCAATGGCTCTCTACCAGGAAACTCAAAAGAACGACAGAAGCTACTGAGGAAAGCCTCTCGATATATAATCCAGGATGGCCGATTATACAGACGGGGATTCTCAATGCCATTACTTCGATGTGTATCCAGGGAAGAATCCAAAACAATCCTAGCCGAGGTACATGGAGGAGAATGTGGTGACCATTCGGGTGGCCAAACATTAGCAAAGAAGATTCTCCGATACAGATATTTTTGGCCAGAAATTAATCGAGATGCTGCAAGCTATTCCCGAAAGTGTGACAGATGCCAGAGATTTGCTAAAATTCCTAGAGCGCCTTCTACTGAACTCACACAGATGGTCAGTCCATGGTCGTTTGCAATCTGGGGGATAGACCTTATAGGACCTTTGCCAATTGCCAAATCTAGAATCAAATATGCCATTGTTGCTGTAGATTATTTCACTAAATGGGCTGAAGCTGAACCATTGGCTACTATCACCTCTAAAAAGATGATAAACTTTGTGACCAAAAATATCATTTGCGGATATGGTGTGCCTCAAAAAAATAATTACAGACAATGGTACTCAATTTGAAAGTGAAGAATTCCAAGATTTTTGCAAGCGATTCAAAATCCGGAAAAGCTTCTCAGCAGTGGCTCATTCGCAGGCAAACGGGCAAGTGGAAGCAGTGAACAAAATTATCAAGTCAACCATCAAGAAGCAACTTGAAAGAGCAAAAGGTGGTTGGGTCGATAAGCTACCACTAGCACTATGGGCATACAGAACTACTCACAAAACTGCGACCGGGCATACCCCGTTTTCATTGGCACACGGGTCAGAAGCAATGATTCCGGTAGAAGTAGAAGTCCCTTCACATAGAAGAATCTATTTCAATCAAGTAGAAAATGAAAAGCTACAGCTTGAAGCACTAGATCTCCTTGATGAAAAAAGAGATAAGGCTAATCTCAGAATTGCAGCTCTTCAGCAAAGGGTAGCCAGACATTTCAACTCCAAAGTTCGCCAACGCAGCTTTGAAATTGGAGATCTAGTCCTGAAGAGAATTATGACAGCGACAGTTGTGTTTGGGCCAAATTGGGAAGGACCATATGTCATAGGTCAGAAGCTTCTTGACGGCACATTCAAACTCACTACTGTTGAAGGAGATCAAATTCCAAGGGCTTGGAACAGCAATCATTTGCGTCCATATTTTACTTGAAAGCTTTGTTGAAATATTGTAAAAAGAGTTATTAATGTATAATTCTTGTAATTGAAAGCAATTGTAAAGCCAAAGCAAGTGAATAATGAAAAACTATAAAGTGGACGTAGGCCCAAATTTTTGGCCGAACCACTATAAATCTGGTGTTCCTTATTATTATTACATGTTTGCTTTATTTTCGATATGAAAAGTACATTAAATGTATTGCTGAAGTGTCGATTTAAATTTTTGCAGACAATGAAAACAAAACTTGCACCTTACGAGACCAAGTGATTCTTGCAATCATTCATCAAACAAATTTCGAGCAACAAAAGCCCCGAACTCAAATCCTAAATAAGAAGTGCTTCAATTGAACGGCCAATGATCTCACTAGAAACGGATCTTTGCTAATAAATTGAGATCGTTTGACAAACAAACATCCAATTAAGAAGCTTATGTTCGTTCTTGCGAACTTGCCTAACAATGAAGTATACTTCTTTGGATTAAACAAACTACTTATAAGAGAAAGGAGCATGAGCTCAAAAAGAAGAAACAAAGAATCGCTGAAAAAACATAAGCAAGTGGACAAGGAACAAACAAAGACCTCTTCAAAGGCCCGCGTTTCACCGAGATTGAAATAAAACTTCCAAGTGTTGAAACGTGGAAAAGTCCTCTTCGGAGGCACAACTCTTCGGAGGATAAAGACCTCTTCAAAGGCCCGTGTTTCACCGAGATTGAAATAAAACTTCCAAGTGTTGAAACATGGAAAAGTCCTCTTCGGAGGCACAACTCTTCGGAGGATAAAGACCTCTTCAGAGGCCCACGTTTCACCGAGATTGAAATAAAACTTCCAAGTGTTGAAACGTGGAAAAGTCCTCTTCGGAGGCACAACTCTTCGGAGGATAAAGACCTCTTCAGAGGCCTACGTTTCACCGAGATTGAAATAAAACTTCCAAGTGTTGAAACGTGGAAAAAGTCCTCTTCGGAGGCACAACTCTTCGGAGGACAAAGACCTCTAAGGAGGCATATGCCGCAAAAAAGAAAGTTCTCTACTCAACAAAAAAGATTGGAGGAGTCATGACCCTCCAACCATGAGAGAGTGACTTCCAGGCAATCAAAGCCCTCTTCGGAGGCACGCGTTTCACCGAGATTGAAATAAAACTTCCAAGTGTTGAAACGTGAAAAGCCCTCTTCGGAGGCCCATTTCACCAGGAGTTGAAGTGTAACAACCGCTCTTCGGAATTTCGCTTCACCAAAGTTGAAATGCAAAACAAAATAAAGCCCTCTCCGGAGGCGCACGTTTCACCGAGATTGAAATAAAACTTCCAGGTGTTGAAACGTGAAAAGCCCTCTTCGAAGGCCCATTTCACCAGCAGTTGAAGTGTAACAACCGCTCTTCGGAATTTCACTTCATCAAAGTTGAAATGTAAAACAAAAAACAAAATAAAGACCTCTTCGGAGGCGCATATTTCACTACGATATGAAGTACAGTCTCCGCAAGGGTTAAATATGAAAAGACCTCCAACGAGGCGCATTTCTCAAAATAGAATTTTCAAAAGAAAGCCTTCTTTAGAAGCTCGCTTCACTGCTTAGGAGATTTCACAATGTTCAAAATAAAAGTGATTATCTCCAAAGCTTGAAGTGCTCGGAATTTTAAAGTTATTCCCCAAAATAAAAGTACAAGTCTCCTCAAAGCAGAAGAAATTGTACTCCAAAGAAATTGCAATATGCTGTGGTATGGGGGCAATATAATATGATTGTAGCAATAAAAGCAATGCTCAAACAAACATGCCACAACTTCATTGCAACACCATATATAAAAAAAAACTTGTACAAAAATGAAAGAAATGATAGCATTCTTAAAATACAGACAGCAGTTTGTTCAAAAGAGTCATTTTATTCAATATCGGTAAAATTTTGTACAGGTACAGATATCAAAATAAAGAAGCAGGGGCCGGTGCCTGCACAATAGCCGACCATTACATAGAAAGGAAATCAAAAAAGCTCCGAAGCCTGATACTTCACTTCTTCTTACCCCCTTTGGAAGATTCGCTCGACCTAATAGTTAGTTTTTTAGGCCGGCTTGTAAGGGTAGGAGAAGGGGGAGAAAGAGGGATAACCGGATCAACATGTGTTTCCTCTTCGGTAGCGGTGGCACTCTTCTTCTTCTTCTTCGAAACTCCGCGCTTCCCTTTCTTTTTTGAGGAAGATTCGTCTCCCGGAGTAACAAGTGCGGCGAGCATTATATCATCTGAGGGAGTCCGCTCCGGAGATCTTTCACCAGCCTCAAGTCCTTCCTCTTTCTGATCTTGTAAGGCAGCTGGGTCATCCAAATCTTGGAGAGCACCTATTATCTCTTCTTGTGAACCCAGTTGAGGAGGAGAAGTAACTTGAGGAGGTGGAGGAACGATTGCTGGAGGAGGAGAAATCTCAATCGCACTTGCTTCTTTTTCTGCGGAAGAAGAGAAGTTAAAATTAGTATTTCTCGTGAAGAGAGGAGGCAATGGCTCATTAAGATTCAAGAGATAGTCAAAAAATTCATCAAAGTTGTGGGAAGTGAACAAGCAATCAATTTGAGCTGGTTCAGCAAAAAAGTTACCTGCGGCGGTTGTTTTTATAATTTCAATTTCATAATCCTGGGCTTCGGTGCTCTCCTGAGGCTCCTCTACAACATTGGGAGTTACAACTCCAAGATCAGTTTTATCTTGAGGAAGAGAAGATGAGCTAGGGCCAGCTATATCAACATCAGCTGAAACCGAAGGAGGAACAGGGGCATTTACAAGCACTTCCTTCTCTGAGCACCCCTCCCCTGTCGTTTCAGCTCGAAACTTAGCAAGCTGCTCTTTTCCCCTAGCTAGTGCTTCCCGGGTTGCCTCATCAAAGTAATATTCTTCAAGCTGGTCTTCAGGGTAACCAGCACCTCCAAGCATATCTACGGCAGCCTCCCATACTTCAGCCAACGTAATTTCATATTTGGGACCCAGAAATGAAAGGCTGCCGCGCCCCAAGATACATTGAAGATAAAAATCAAATAATGTGGAGCCAATATCAGCTTTGGTCGCTTGATGAGCCTCTTCGGCCGCGAGTTTACCAGCAACAGCTTCGTCACGCTCCTTCTCTGCCATGGCAAGTCGAGTTTTTAACAACTCTATCTCCAAGTTTTGAGAGCTAGTCTGTTCTCGCAGCTGTAAAACTTCAGCGCGATATTCTTCTACGACTTTCTCCTTATATGCAAGCTTATCTTCGACTGCTCTCTGACTGGCATGCGCATCTCGTACCTGTTGTTGAAGCATGCTCTCCTTTTGGGAATAGGAAGTAGATGAAGTAGTTAATTCTCCCTTAAGCTTTTCTACTTCTGCTTCAAATTTTTCATTGTAGGAAGCAATACTTCTCATTTCGGCATCATGCTGCTCGAGAGCCTTCTGCCACTCAGTCTTGTCATTCTCCATCGTGAGCATGGCTTCAAGATTCGCTCGGTTGACTCTTTGGAGCTCGTCAACAAGTTTCTGCCAGTTGGACATTCTTTCAATATCAACCCTAACGGCATCAAGATTTTGTAGCATAGCTGACTTGTCAAGAGGAACCAAGTCAAGGTCAAATCGAACTCCCTTCAGGCACCAGTGAGGGAATCGGCTCTGAAGAGTGGGTGGACCCTGCCCAACCTTATACGTGGGCCTGTTGATAATTGTTTGAATATCGGAGTGAGCAGGGGCAGGAGATCGATCAAGGACATTTTCAGAAGCTGTAGGTGCCGATGGCTCACTAAACTTAGTCCGCTTGTCTGAATCATCAACCGTGTGACCTTTTCCTTTGTCATCGCGGGATTTTCGCTTATGGGAGGTGTCATCTTTTTGGGAAGGTTCATATTGTTCCTCTCCTCTTCCATAACGTTCTTCATAAGAACGTCTCTCCCGGGCTTTGCGAGCAGCCCTTTCCTCATCGGTCTCTCTATAAGCAGGAAGATGGCGCTTGTAGTCGTACTGCCCGCGTCTCCCATGTTGTTTGAAGTCATCATAGTAGGAGCCGAATCTTCCCATTGGAGAACCTGAAATTTAGGAAAGGAGCAAAACTTGAAAATCTTCAAAATACATGAAAGTCAAGTGCAAGGGAAAGCTTAAGAGATCTTAAATGTGTGTGGTGTGTAAACTACGCGCGTCAAGTTAAACTACAAACCACTCATCGGTTGAGGGGTAACAACGGGTTTAATGGCTAACTGCAATCCTTCGGATGAGGGAGCGTGCTTAAGAATAGAAGTTGCCTCAACCGCTGGATATGTGATTTTGGTAGCAGCAGAATCGTCCTTAAATAGTTCTTGGGAAGTGATCATTATGTCACTTAAATTATCAAAAATATCAGCTCCAAGATCAACCTTCTCATCAGTATGAGGAAGGGGCTCCTCTTCTTCAGTTATGGGGGCAAGTGCAGGCTTTTCAGACGGCTCTGCATCATCCCTTGGAGTAGAACATTTTACTAGTGAAGTTTCTATAGAAGTTTCTCCCCGCATGTGTTCTTTAGTAGAGACCGGGGCATCAGGAGTTTTCATCAGAGAATCAGGAACTTCAGTCGGAACTTCATGAGGCTGAGTGAAGCGAGAGGAATGAAGAAGCCCGTATTGATGTAAAAATTCATCGTTTAACAAAAACTTTATGCTCCTCTCTTCTTCTGCTACGGCGTTCAATCTTTCAAAAATTTGCTTATAGCATGGATCCCTAGCGGGAGGAGGAAGTGCTAAAACAGGAAAAGAGCGAAGTTAGCATTTAGCAACTCAGATCTCGGAAAGCTCAAAAATGGAGAAATAAAAACAGGAAATCTTACTTCCTACTCTCCAGATGGCATAAAACCCTGGAGGGCAGCGAACAAAGAAAAACTGATTCAGAAATCCGTGAACGCTTTCAGAGAGATCAGTGATGAGTTTGCGGTTTCGAGCACTTCTTATAACTACAATAGAGGGATGATCTTTAATTTTTGTGAATGAGCAGAAGTAGCAGATTTCCCCAAAGCTCGGTAATCTGTCCAAAACTCTTCTAAATAACACACATAGCCCCATCAGAATGGCATGACCGTTGGGGTGCAATTGGAATGGAGAGATAGATAACCGAAGCAGGAACTGCTGAAGGAAGCCATTAAAAGGTGGGATGGCACCGCTCAAGCACATTTGGCGATTGACGGCAACAAAGCCAAGAGGGGGCCTATCTGCAGTATCATTTGGCCCCGGTAGTAAGGCATCAGCTTCAGCAATGCCAAACTGGATGCGCAGTTGGTTAAACACCCGCTGGTTCAGAGTTGTGGGAGTTCTCTCCGGAGGGTTATCCAATGGGTTAGCTATTGGAAAGACATCTTCATTTCGGCCCATCAGTTCTTCTTGTTGAGAAGTCATTCTACATAAGCAACTGGATGTTCAAATGCGAAGGTGCACGTTTCCTAAAAGTGTGAAGTGTTGTGCAGAACTAATGAAAATAAACAAGTAAATGTAACTGAAGTTAAGCTAGTTGGCAATTAACCAATTACTAAGTTTCAGGACTTGTTAATTTAAAATTTCTGGTATAGTGTTAATGCAAACCGGTCAATTTCAGTTGACTATTTCAACATTGCTTTAGCACTCTACTTAGATTCGTTGGTTTAAAGCACTTCATTCATGCAATCTACATAAATTAGTTATCTACTATTGACTAATCTGTCATTAGATGTGGGCAATCAATGGTAGTATATTCGTCCCAATCTTCTGTGATGGTTGTATTAGACAGGTTGTGTACTTGAAAATTGAAGCAATCTGTAAACCTAAAATATGCAACAAAGTTTAACAGGTTAAAGTCCAAACAATTCAATACTCAGGCAATTTATTTCAGCAATTCAAGTCAAAGATTGAGTCAGAGTTATGCTCCAAAGCAGTACAATATGACAACTCATCCATGTTTTAAAGGTCATGAGGCAGGTTAAGCTAAGTCATTTATGCCTTAAGTCACTGGTCCTCTAAGTCGCAAAGCATGGTATGGGTAAAAGATTCTAGTTCAAAGCAGTGAGAAATTCTCTAAGTCATGTCTCGGCCACGACTCAAGACTTTAGTCGCTAGAGTTGATAAACCGGTTCAGAGTTAACTCGTGGAGGTTATTGGGTCGTCCAAAAATTGCTGAGTCGCATCCGAAGCAACGTTCCATCCTCTTCAACCAATACGCCTTCCTGTTCCTAACCCATTAACCCGTTAAGGGTCGTTTCATCTCCTCCCAAAATCACAATATCAGCTAATTCGAGACCCAGTAATCCACTATCTTCTCCTCACATCATCAGAAATCACCCAAAAAACCAATTCGAATCGCTTCGAAATTGCGACAGATCTAATGCACTACTATGTTATCGCGAACGCCAACAACAATATGGTTGATGGCAGTCGCAAATCAATCAAAACATGGTTCGCAATGGAACACAATACAAAAATGAATTGGGGTCAGAAAATGGGGAATCCAGATTCGTGAGTTAATGGTGATCGTGGACTGAACAGAAGGCGAAATCACTTACGCAATACGATGGAAAGGATGGATTGTTGGTCGTTTAGCTTGGATTCGTCTCAGGAAGATTGAAGAATCGTAAATAGCAGGATCAAGTGAAATAGATAAATAGTAAGGTAAAGAGATAAGAGGGACGACTCAAGTCTTTTATAGCTTTGGGCAGTGAAAACTGAATCGGCACACGAGACAGGATAAGTCGAAGCACACGACCTACGACTTAGGCGTATACTTCGAGGGGCAAATGTTAACCTCGTTTTTACTGAGCGACTCATTGGAGCTACGACTCAAGGAAGGTACCGATTCAACCAGGTAGCGACTCATCTACTTAGAGGGAAAGGACGACTCAAGGGGCTAACGGATCACAAGGCAGGACCGACTCAGTGAGGTACCGACTCACTAAGGCTATCGCCTCAACGACTCAAGGTTTGTACCGACTCAGTGGATCCACGACTCAATTGTTATGCAGTTTATTAATGTTACCGACTCAGCGACTCAACAAATTCGCGACTTATCATATGAGACGACTCAGGGGAAGTAACGACCTAAGAAGATGGATCCTTGTGCCGCTTCATTTATATACCGCTACCTGATAAGTCATTAACGACCTAGCGACTCACGACTCAGAATGACTCGACCACGACTTAGACTATGAGTTGTAATGCGTTGCCGCAGTGCCTAGGCCAATGAAGCCTGACTCGTAAGCGACTCAGGACTTAGCATAAAATCCAGTAGAGCAATGGGCTATGAAGAAACCAAGGCTTGGTTCCATGAGTCGTCCACGACCTAATTTGACTCGGCCACGAGTCAAGTATGAGTCAAACACGACTCACGACTCAAGGCTGGAAACTCCTAT
Source organism: Allium cepa (assembly GCA_030765085.1). Taxonomy (NCBI): domain Eukaryota; kingdom Viridiplantae; phylum Streptophyta; class Magnoliopsida; order Asparagales; family Amaryllidaceae; genus Allium; species Allium cepa. The sequence continues at coordinate 55,108,012 of CM060931.1, read as the reverse complement.
AAATACACGGCCACCTCCAACATTCAAAGGACTTTTGGCTCATCGATTTCAAGCGCCGTTATTCTGCTGCATTCCGAACTACTTCAACACTTAAAGCTCTCGAGACTCAAAGAACGCTTCAAGGAACTTCACGAAGAAAATCATACACATCCAACATGGATTCGAAGATTTTGATTGACATCGAAGTTTTGGCTACTTGTTCTAAATGTCTCATAACTCAAAGTGTGTTGTAATCGAGGAATCTTGTAAAGGGTTGTAATCATATCGGCAATAAAGGAGATTAAAGTGGACGTAGGCTTGTTAATAAGCCGAACCACTATAAATTTCGTGTCTTTTACTACTTTTCTGTAATTCTTACTTTTTTCTGGTTCCCGTACCAACGGGTGGTGCTTTCACGATCACTTTCTACGCACCAGGGTGTTGGCGTTCAATTTTTAGCGTTAACACATCCTGACCGTTCGTTTCAAGTCAAACAAATCGTGGCCGTGACCACGTTCTTCTCCCTCCATCTCCAGTTAACACGTTCGAATTTGAACCCAAAGCCGCCTCTTTCCCTCCATTTTTCGAGACCACCACGAGCCATTTATTGATGATCGGCGACAGGGGTTTTGAAGCCCCACGCGAGAGCTACCTCCGGCCAGAAGCACGGCGAGCTCGGCCCCTCCATGCTCCTCGAAATTCATGCCCAACCGAACGCCTATCGGCCATGATTTCTCCCTCCATGTCGCTTCGATGATCATCACACTACGCCATAGATGGCCTTCTATAACATTTTTGCAAGGTGTTGCCAGGTAAAATGTCACGATAGCTATACAATTTTGGTCCTACTGCAACGTTGAATTTTTGGTGTTGCCTTAGCCATAAAAATGTGTTGCTCTAGCTAAACAAGTGTAATTGATGCAACATTTTTTTATAGTGTTGCTATAGAAGACCTTTGCATATCTTTCGCACCGATCCGCGCCAATCTACCAAGGCAAATACTACGTTGGAGAACGTGACACCTCATCAATCCGAACACCACTCCTTGATCTTTTAGAGCCGCGAAGAAAAAAAGTATTGATCCTAAGATCGAGACTTGTCCCTAAGAAAAAAAAATCCAAGATACCTCTATATGGGCCCAGCCCATTAAAACTTCAACGATTTAACATTCCATTATCCAAGAAACCCTAGCTGGACCATATATCAACCCTTCATCTTCCGTCAGAATCATCTAGTCTCCATCATCTTATGTCTTCCTTGCTCATAGAGTATCAAAATTTTACTATGTTTTCCCTTGTTCTTCGTTTTCGATTTAACAAATATTCTATAGAGAAGCAATTTTTTTAAATGATTCTCGGAATTAAGTAGTCGAGCGGTAACAATCCAGGTGAAGTCATGCATCATGCTTGAATCTAGCGGTGGCTGGTGCGGTTACTCGTTTGGAATAGCAATCCTTTGTGTTCCTGACGTCGCAATCTTTACGCTATTTCGTTTTACATTTGGATCCAGATTTTGGTTTCGACAATCACGATATTTATGTTTCGTTTCGATTGGCTATTAAGGTTTTTAGCTCTACACCATTCTTTTAAAGATCTTCCTTTTCGAAATTATGTATATTTATTCACGTTGTTAGCACAAACTATTGCAAATCTTCCATCCGGATTGGTAGATCCAGCCACTTTTTGCCAAAAGCAAATAATCAGTGCTAGTTTATTTGTATTATTTTCAAACGAAGTTAAAGCAATCAGGATTCCTAATTTGTTAGGATCCAGTGGCATGTATGATATCAATTTTTGATTATTCCAAAAAATGAATTAGGTTGATTGTATGCTTGTGGTTCTGTTAACATTATGTTCTGATACATATAAATTTGTTATGGAATTAGTCTCGGTTCATATTCGTCTGTACTACAGAGAAAGTAATGGGTGATTGATTTTTAACGGAATGATGTTAACATTCTCCCTTTTTCATCAACTTTCAGTGTCTCGTCTGCATGGAATCGATTCAAAACTATAAAGTAAAAAAATATTTACGGTTTCTAGTATCAAAGTGGAAGCTGTACAATCATTTTATATTTTACTTTTATATTTTAAACCCTAAATACCTTAACGGATGTGATATCCTCAAATCTGCTTGTTTTAGTAGTCGGGATAATATTCCTGAACCTATTTATGGTGTCTTTGTGGGTTAATTATAAGTAAGACATTTCATTGCATTTTGATTGGTCCTTTTACATCAGCAAAGTCTGATAGTTTATGTTATGCTGTATCATTCTAACACTTGCTATATTAGCTGTATTTCTATTTTCTTTCGTCTCATAGTGCATTGTAACTACAAGTCAGTCAAATTCCCAGATATTTTTTTTACCAAAGGCAGTTCACATTTGGATTGTCACTGTTGTAGCTGAATGTTGTGTGCTAATTATTCTGTATTCATTTTTAATTTTGTTAAGTACTAGTGTTGGGTCTGTGGCATGTCATGCATGGGTTTTGTTTGTGAATATAATTGTTTGAAGATTGGTTAGTTGATTGCTCTGCAGCAAGTATCATGATGATTTACATTGTGTTTGAACATGTTGATTATTCACATATGATTTCAGCTAATATGGTTTTGTTGTGCCCAATAAAGTGGCATTATGTTTTGGATCAATATCTAAGTTTCAAAATTGCAGACCAAGTAGGAAATTACAACCTTAATTATAAGTTGAATTTAGGATTTCCTGGTGTGCATTGTGGTTTTTAAGGCTTGAGTTATTTAGTTGAACAATGGAATGCAAGCCATGCATGTAGGTAAAGCCAAATCTTGGTCCGATTTTCCTAAAAAGTTGAAGAAATCTCTATGGGATTATGTTAAGGTAATCTATTATTAACTATAATGTTGCTGAATTTTACTTTAATAGGTAATATTTGTAACGACCCGCTATTTTCAACCATTCGCATCCATTGTAAGTGTATAGGTAGACACTCATGCCGGAATTGAATTGCTCAAAATACCGCGTTGTAAATAAAATTTGGCAAATCTCAGAACATACAGTAAATAATAATCACAGATCACAGACACAGAGTATTTAATAATGCAGCGGAAGTAAAAGAAATAGTAGTTCATGAAGCTACTATATAAATATCAGAGTTAAATAAAATACAACAGAAGAAAATAAAGTACAACATAAGTCTCAAGATTACAACCAAGTACAAGCTGAATAGAACAACAGAACTGGAATAGATAAGACTAGATAAGCAGATAATCTCCAGCGATTCAAATCTCCAAAAGTGGAATCCAAATCTGTGAATAACTCAGGCTGACCCGAGCGTAAATAAAATTTACAAACACTCGAGTCAGGACATACGTACTTATACAATGTAAACCAACTCAAGTGAACTGTAGTAAAAGTACAAGTAACTTAGAAGATGCTTGGGACCGCCCATCCTCTAAGGATCCGTTAAACTATTTACTATGTAGTAATATTGGGCTATTATAATAATGTCTACAGTAAAATAAACATACTTTTAAATAGCGTTCTGGGCTACCCATATCACCCTTCACACATAATAGTCCCAGCAGTCCATCCAATATCATGACATCTCCACACCGAGTGACTGTCAGAGGATACCACACAGGCTACGGGAGAAAAACAAACTCGTAGTAAAGGCTCGATATGGTAGGTGACACGGCACACAAGGCAATGCCAGGGTAGATATACCAATTACGCACACGGGCTGGCGGTAACGTAGCAGCCACTACGCCCACCCAGAACACACTCCCAATCAAAATCGAAGGATGGCCATCTAATCAATCACAAGTAAGAGTATAGTATCGAAGGAATGTGTCCCGTCCGGAGGTGCGGCCTCCTTTGACCCGAGATCGCTCCTGTTTTAGCCACCTTAAGCTAACTCATGGGATTTAGGTCCACGTAAAGTACCTTAGGAACGTTTTCACCATCCTACTTCATTCTGGAATCTCCACCGCGTACACGGTTGTTAAAGTAGTTTTCGGTATCGACGGAGAGTATGCCAGATATCCGATCCCGGTCTCTTTGCCAACCAATCATTATTATAACCCGTGGTTATAACTTTTAAAATAATATTTATACTTCAAAATAGAATAGCATTTCAAATCCAAATCTTTATCAAAATAAAGATTAAATTAATTCCAAACCATTTCAAAAACATCATATCTTTCCAAAACATCCTGTCAAATCATTTCAATATATCAAAATATCATATTTTACAAAACATCTTTTCAAATCATTTCAATATATCAAAATATCATATCTTTACAAAACTTTATTTCAAATCATTTTAATATATCAAAATATCATATCTTTTCAAACTACATTTCAAATCATTTTAATATATCAAAATATCTTATCTTAAACATCCTTTAAATTCGAAGATAACATTCATTCATTTTCAATTCAAACCACTATTTAAATGATTTATATTTCAATTAAATTACTTCATTTAAACCCTTTAAAAGTGAAATTATTATTCTTTAAATTCACGTACTCAATTTCCAAAGTTACGAACCATTCTGAGTTCGTTTACTAAGTCAAAAATCATAATTATTCAAACTTCAGCATTTCATAGCATATAGAAAAAGCTATTATAAGTTATACTTGAAAACATTTTAATTCAGCAAAGACACCATTTAAAACTGCTGTTAAAACTCAGTTTTAGTTAAATTATAGTACAAAACAGAAAAGACAGCATTTCAGAAGTGCTGCGGTAACTCAGATTTCAAAACAAAGGTTTTATTTGATTTCAGCAAAGACTACAGACCACTATAGCATTTCCAGAGAATGCTATAATAGACCTGAGTTCAATATTAGTCTACAAGTTCAATTACAGCAACTACAGCATTTCAGAAATGCTGTAATAGCTCTTTTTATACAATTTTAGTTCAATTCAGAAACTATAGCATTTCTGAATGTTATTAAAAGTTAGTTCCGGTTTTTTGTGTATTTCCAGCAATTAATAAATTTCATTTTAAATCCTTTAAACATTTCAAAATCATATTTTTTTTTTACATTAAAAATATTCATTAACATATCATTTAACATATAATTTTTTTCACAATAATTTTCTTATAATTAAATCTAATTTTCAACAATTTACTTAATACATTTAAGTGTAAAAGTTTCCAATTCTTCACATTTCAACAAATAAACTTAACACTTATATTTTATTTTCATTTCACAAATTAAACCAAATTTACAATTTTTATTTAATTAACTTAAACCTTTAATTAAAACCAAATTCACCTTTTCCAGTCAAGTTATATCTTAAAATTTCACTTTTCAACAGTCATTTATTCAACCACTTAAATTCATAAAAAAATCAATAATACTTTAATAAATCACTTAAATTAAAATTTAATCAAATTATCATATTACCATTTCCAAATATAATTAAATTTCCATTTATTCATATAACTTAAACATCATTTTTAACCAAAATTCCAAATTCCAAACTTAGGTTATATTTCACAAATCAAATTTAACCATTCATAATTACATTTTAACTCATAGAAAAATCATAATTTATTTATTTTAAAACCTTTCAAAAATCTATTTAAATTAATTTTCATAAATTTATATTTTTAAAATACTTAAAAATATTCAAAACACTTTATAAAATAACCACGGGTCTGTACATAGTTTTCTAGCCTAGGTCAAGTGATACGGATATGTATCATTTCAATCCGCAGTTTAAAAAGTAAAATCCGGGTTCTATCATTTCAAACCCGCAATTCCAAGTTAAAATAAATTAAAATAAAAACCGTTCAGGCCTATCATTTCAGCCCATAACGATTTTTCCCTATTCTAAAGTCCGTTCGGGTATGTATCATTTCAACCCATAGTGATACTAATCTACAGTGAACTGGCAATGGTGATAACTGATAAAATAACAGAATAACACGATATAACAGTGACATGTGATATAACAGATATAATAACAGGTGTGAACATCATATGATCATAATATAGCAGGTAATAGCATGATGATATACACTACATATTCAAATGGTATCGGTTTATCAGTTATATAAGTACATATTAGTCTGGTGAGATTTACTCACATGTTCAAAGCTGGAGATTGCCACCAAAGCAAACAATACTGACACTACGAAGGCACGACAATACGGAAAGGACTTGAGAGTGGAGAGCCAAAGCTATATTCCTTGTTCAAACATTTAAACAAAACAATACAACATAAGTTACAACATGAATTATCACAAAACAACATAGGAAATCAATGTCCAAAACAACATCAAATGGTTTGCACTTGTTATCAACTTCACATGGATCAGCAAGGGGTGGATTTAGCACAGCCATGGCATGCACTAAGGTCTGGTTTGGGTTAAGTATAGGCTCGACTACAAGGTGATAAGGTGAGTGAAAGTTACAAGTAGAGAAGGCAATGGAATACAAAGGGTTCTAAGGCAAATGGTGGCTTTTGTTGCACCAGAGGGTTCGGCCCTTGCTGTTGTGGGTCCAACCATGCAATGTGAAGGTCAGGTGGGGTCTGATGTGGCAGTTAGAGGTGGTGGAAGATGTAACGACCCGATATTTTCAACCATTCGCATCCGCACATGTCGAACTTGAATTGCTCAAAATACCGAATTGTAAATAAAAATTTGGCAAAACTCAGAATATACAATAAATAAATAAATCACAGATCATAGACACAGAGTAATATAATGCAGCGGAAGTAAAGAAATAGTAGTTCATGAAGCTACTATGTAAATACATCAGAGTTAAACAAGATGCAATAGAAGTTCAATACAATAATCAAATACACAGCTGAATACATCACTGGAATCAACTGAATAACTGGAATCAACTGAATAACTGGAATCAACTGAATAACTAGAATTGAAGTAGATAGCTGGATCTTCAAGCAAAGCTCCAACTCCGAAGGTGAGTCTCGAATGCTATATCACTCAGTCTGACCCGATCGTAAAGCAAAACACAAAACACTCGAGTCAGGACATACATACTTATACAATGTTAACCAACTCAAATGAACTGTAATATAAGGTACAAGTAACTTAAAGGATGCTTGGGACCGCCCATCCTCTAAGGATCCATTAAACTATTTACTATGTAGTAATATTTCGCTATTATAATAATGTCTATAGTAAAATAAACATACTTTTAAATAGCGTTAAGGAGTGACCCAATATTCCCCTTAACACGTAATAGTCCCAGTAGTCCATCCAATATCATAGTCCCTCCTGATCGGGAAGCCACCAGAGGATACCACACGGACTACGGGAGAAATCCAAACTCGTACAAGGCTCGGTATGGTAGGTGACACGGCACAACTAGGCAATGCCAGGGTAGATATACCAATTTCTATCCGGGCTGACGGAAACACGTAGCAGCTACTACCGCCCACCTCGAACAACACCCCCAAAATCAAAATCAAAGTGGCCACCGAATCAATCCAAAAGTCAAGAGTATAATATCGAAGGAGTGCATTCGATCAGAGGAATGACCTCATTGGCCCGAGAATCACTCCTGTTTTAGCCACCTTATGCCAACTCACGGGAGTCGGGTCCACGTATTTACCTCAAAGGAAAATGCCGCCACCATCCTACTTCATTCTGGAATCTCCACCGCATACACGGTTGTTAAAGTGGTTTTCGAAGTTGGCAGAGAGTATGACAACTTCCGATCCCGGTCTCTTTAACAACCAAACGTTATTATAACCCATGGATATTTATTTCAAAATCATTTATACTTTCAAAACCAAACTAGCATATCCATTTCAAAATCATATCATTTCTTTCAAAATAGTATATACTTTCAAAACCAAAATATCATACTCATTTCAAAACCATATCATAATAGTATCATTTCCATTTCAAACTAATTCAATAATATATTATTTAAATAAAACCCAAATTTTCAAATCACTGAATATTTCCTTCAATTTATTAAACTTGAAATACTCCTTTAAATTATCATAGCATTTTGGAAATGTAACCTTAAGGAATCATAGCATTTTTGGAATGTAATACTTTCCACTTTAACATTTTATATAATCAAAGTATTTATATACTTACAAATTTAACATGGTCATTTTATCATAGCCTTATAGTTAAATATACTTTGTTACTGTAATATCCAATTTAAAGCTGAAATTCTTATGTTAAGTTAAAAGTACCTTATTAACTTACATTATTATTACAATAAAGAAACTTTATTATTTTAATCATTTAAAATATGCCATTTACATTAATTAAAACTTGCATATGAAATGTACATTATCAACTTACATTTTATTATTACAGTAAGGAACATTTATCATTTTAATCAATTTAAAATACACCATTACATTAATTAAAACTTACATGTCAAATGTACGTTTTAACTTACATTTATTACAATAAAGAGCGTTTATAATATTAATCAATATTATACTTATTAATACTTACATTATCAAATGTACGTTTTAATTTACATTTTTATTACAATAAAGCGTTTATTATTTTAAATCAATATTACACTAATTAAAACTTACATTATCAAATGTACGTTTTAATTTATTTTTATTACAGTAAAGAGCATTTATTTTTTTAAACCAATATTACCCTAATTAAAACTTACATGATCAAATGTACGTTTTAATTTACATTTTTATTACAGTAAAGAGCATTTATTAATTTAACAAATATTACCCTAATTAATACTTTACATGTTTCTTGCATTAAGTAAAATCTTTATATGTTCTCTCATTAATTAGGACTTTACACGTTTCTTTCATTAATTAAAACTTTACATGTTTCTTGCATTAATTAAAAACATTACATGTTCTCTCATTGATTAGGACTTTACACATTTCTTTCATTTAATTAAAAACTTTCACTTTTCTTTCATTAATTAAAACTTTACATGCTTCTTGCATTAATTAAAACTTTACATGTTTCTTCAATTTAAAATACCTTATTTTCTTTACTTAAAATCTCCATTTGGAAACCAATTTCCAATCATCAAGTTAAGTCATATATATAAATTACATTTTATACATTAACTTATACAACTTAACCTATAGAAAATCACTGTAAACCTATTTGTACAAACATATCCGCTTCATGGAAAAAAATTCATTCCAACTACTAGGCTAAATTTAGAATTCCACATTAAATCAAATTTCATTATTATGTTGTTTATTATATTCCAAATCATTAAATTACAAATTTAAAGCCAAATAAAGATTTTTTTCAGTACAATTAAAAACCAAAATCAACTTATAAAATTTTAACTTATAGAAAACCAATATCTCTTTATATTCTAAATCTTTAAATCAACTTTTTATTTAAATTTCCATATATTTATAAATTCAAAATACTTAAAATTTTTAGAAATATTATAAAATTTTATCCATGGGCCTGTATAAAATTTTCTAACCTAGGTCACGTGATACGGATATGTATCATTTCAATCCGTAATTTAAAATGAAAAAATCCGGGTTCTATCATTTCAAACCCGCAATCCCAAGTAAAATAAATGCAATAAAAAATCATTTGAGCCTATCATTTCAGCCCATAGTGATAGGGAACTTGCAGTGTGAGATACAGTATATAAAAAGAATAGTATATCATATAAATACATATTAGATGATGCAACAAACATATAAACAGCATTTAACATCATGTAACATATCACAGGCATGTATGAATGACATATCAATTTATAAAGATCCACTTGTCATTATTCCACAATAATATAAGTACATATGTCTAGAGTGATAAAAACTCACCTTTTAAAAGCTAGAATCAAATTCACAATACACAATTGAAACTCCACAAAGCACGACAAGGCACGACCAAACTTTTGAGTAGATGGAGAGTCAAGATCCATATCTTATATATAACAAATACACAAATCATAAGAATAAGATTCAACAGAACAAAAGATGGATTAAACTATGCAATTACGAATCAAAGAACATAACCTTGCTTTCAACCACCAAGTGGGCTTAGCCATGGTCTAATAGTGAGGAGGAGGTGATGTTGTGATGGTGGAGACCGAGCTATGCAAGGAGAAAACAAAAAGAAAAAGAGAAGAAAAAAAAGAAAGTGGAAAAAGAAGAGAGAAGGAAGCCATTACTTACAAGAAAATTTCTCACGTGAAGATGCAAATGAAAATGAGATGTGGTAAAGAGTTTTTGTACATGAATTAGAATTTACTAGGGGAGTTATTCATGGCCTAATCAAGTGCAACGAATTGGCAAGTAATTAAGTGCTTAAATGGATAGAGATTTGAAGGGATTTATTTCTTATTAAATTAAAAGAAATAATGGAACAAAATGTGGTGAGTTACTTGCTTTTTCACTTGAATTGATAGGGTATGAATGGCTAAAGTTTTAGGAATAGTTAGAAAATAAAAAGGCAAGGAAATTTTAAAAGGCACAATTTAAGTAGGAAAAGATCTTGTATATATTTTTCTTAAACAAATGAAAAGAGGAGTGTGGGAACTTTGTACGTGATTGAAAAGGAGAAAATCACGTCTACGCATTTATGAATAGATATGGTAAAAGATAAAAAGGTGGGAAATATATAAAGGCAAGAAATAAATTAAGAAACGTATGCCTATATTTAAAACATATCTTAATTGATTTGTTACTTATCCAATAAATATAGATGTATATACACAAAAGAAACCTTCACTAAATAAATAAAGTTTATACACACCATACAAGTAAATAAGAAGATGGAAATAGAAATATAAAAAAATGAAACGTGTTAACGCTAAAATTTGAACGCTAACACCCTGGTGTATAGGTTGTGATTGTGAAAGCACCACCCGTTCGTACGGGAATCAGAAATAAGCAGAAAACACGCAAAAAAGCAGTAAAAGACACAGTATTTATAGTGGTTCGGCTTATAATCAAGCCTACGTCCACTTTAATCTTTTTATCACTGGTTTGATTACAATTCTTTACAAAATCTCTCGATTACAACACACTTCGAGTTATGAGAAATGTAGAATAAGTAGCTCAAACTTCGATGTTGGCAAAAATCTTCAAATCCATGATTGAATTGCCTGATTTCTTCATGAAGTCTTGGAGGCGTTCTTCGTATCTTCAAAACTTTAAGTATTGGAGCAGTCTTGAATTCAGCAGAGTAATGGCGCTTGAATTGAATGAGCCAAAAAAGTCCCTCGAATGTTGGAGGTAGGTCGGTATTTATAGGCAAAGATTTTGGACCTAAGCTCGGTCTTAACTCCTCACCGACCCAGTTAAGTCGTGGCCGACCTATAGGAGCCCTGATATGGTCAAGCCGAGTTTACCTGTCTTCGATGGATTCGCACAAGTCCTAAGTCGTTTCCGACTTAGACTAAGTCGCCGCCGGTCTAACGTGCTACGTGTTAAATGGTTGCACCGTTTCACCCTTCATCTCCCTGGGTCGGTTGCGATTCATCGTAGTTAGATCGGTAGCATGTCAAGTCGGTAGGCTATGTAAGTCTTTAGGTCGGGATTTCCCTTTAACCATTAGGTCGGTACGCCTCTTGAGAGTTAAGTCGGGACCTCTCCTGAGCTATTTAGGTCGGCCATTCTTGGGTCGGCATCACTCTTAAGATGTTGGATCGGTGAATATATTAAGACGGTGGGTTACTGCAAACCTTAGGTCGGAATCCCTTTGCAGCGTCAAGTCGGTACGCTTTCTTAACCAGTTAAGTCGGTATCGAATTAGGTCGGCCACCTTGCTAATCAGTTAGGTCGGCGCCATCTCCACATACCTGCTGAGTCGTAACCGAGATAGGGTTAACATTTGCCCCTCGAAGTATACGCCTTAGGCTTAAGTCGTGTGCTTCGAAATATCTTAGCTCGGCTTCTCTTAGGTCGGTAGATTGCGTACGACCTACCAATTAGCGTCGTTTCATACTCCTTCACCGCGAGTTATAAATTAGCTCTCTTCTTCCTCCTTCCTCATTTAACCTCTTGCTCAATTCCGCCATTAAAGCACTTTCAGATCCTTAAAGGCGATTTTATTCAATTGATCATCGATAACTTCTGCTACACATTGCGTAAGTGATTCCACCTTTCTCGATTGTAGATTACCATCGGTTCTCAAACTTTATCGCTTGAATTCAAACGGCCTCCTTGCATGATGCTTCATCACGAATTCCATCATATTTGCCGTTGATGAAACTTAGGTTGCTCGATTAAAAGTTCGATGAAGTAATGAAAGTGGCTCGTCGTCTTAGGCTAACCGTTTGAGATTACCATGCGACAAATTTGTGATAACTTCGAACTGATTTAGTGGATGGTCCGGCGGCAGGTGATGGTATGAATGGAATAGGGGTTTTTGCTGGTGGAGGAGCGGTTAGCGGGCTAATGGGTTGAGTGGAGTGAGGTACTGGTTTAGATGCGACCCAGTGATTTTAGGTGACTCATCTTTTGGCCGATTCAAATCATAAATCATGACCGTGTTAGTGCTTGAGTGAGACCCACCGACCTACCATTCTGCCGATCTAAGCTTTAAAGCTTGAATCGTGACCGAGCTAACACTTGAGAAATTCCTGCCTTTTGAACCAGAGCTTGCGACCTAGGGGAACGAGTTGCCAAGTTAAACTATTTAGACCTTGACCCGCTACCGACTTAGCTTTATCTTGCAAAAGAATTTTAAAACGTAGCCGAGTTAGTACTTAGGCTCTGGACGTATTGTCATTTAGGAGCATAGGCCTACTTTAAGTATTCTAACTTGGACTACCGAACTAAGTTGCCTATATTTTGAACATTTTGAACTGGCCCAACTTCAAGTTTGCTTGAATCTCATTGTATTGTTTCACAGATCATATTAACTTATAAGCTGCCAACCTGTTGAAAATAATAAACAAAGAAAACCAAGGCGAAAATACTGCCATTGACTGCCCGCATCGAACGACAGATTAGTCAAGACAAGATAAGCAACTTATATATACACTGCATAAAATGCTGTGAATCAATCAACCAAAGTGAAGTATTAATGCAAAGCACCGCTAACTTGAATTGACCTATTTGCATCAACATTACACTTGCCATTTAGACTTAAAACAACAAATCCTAGATTTCATAACTAACAAACACTTTCTAGTTCTTACACCAGTTATATTTGCCTATTGTTTGGTTGATTTTACACAACATTTCACACACTTTAGGAAACGTGCACCTTCATGTTTGAATATCCAGTTGTTTGTGTAGAATGACTTCCCATCAAGGAGAAGAGGAGGTTGCTCAAGCCGAAGAGACCTTTCCAACAGCTCTTCCCATAGAGAACCCTCCAGAAAGAACTCCGACTATCTTAACTCTGAGGACGTTTGTTCAGCTACGTACTCAATTTGGCTTTGCTGAAGATGATGTCATACTTCCTGGACCAAATGATACTGCTGACAGACCTCCCTATGGTTTTGTTGCGATTAATCGTCAAATGTGCTTAAGTGGGGCGATCCCACCTTTCAATGACTTTCTTCGAATTCTTCTTCTTCGGATGTCAATTTCTCCGTCCCAACTTCATCCTAACGGCTACGCTATTTTGATGGGGTTGGGTATACTGTTCAGGAGAACTCTTGATCGCTTGCCGAGCTTCGAAGAAATTCGCTACTTATGCTCGTTTGCAAAGAGCAAAGACCATCCTTCTCTTATCATTGTGAGGAGTGCCAGAAACCGCAAGCTTATTCTTGATCTTACTGAAAGTGTCCACGGATTTTTAAACCAATTTTTCTTTGCCCGTAGTCCCCCAGAGTTTTATGCTTCTTGGAGAGTAGGAAGTAAGATCATTTGTTTCCATCTTTCCATTTTCTTTCTTAATTCTTTTCGGGGTCCAAATTGCTAATCTCATTTTTTGCTCTTTTCAGCACTTCCCCTTCCCTCTAGAGATCCAATACATAAGCAGACTTTTGATAGATTGAGTGCTGTAGCCGCAGAAGAGAGAAGTATCAAGTTTTTGCTGAGGGACGACTTTTTACATCAATACGGGCTTCTTCACCCCTCTCGCTATACTCAGCCTTGTGAAGCCTCGACTGAAGTTCCCGATTCCCCGGCTAAAGCTTCGAATGCCCCCGTTATTGTCGAACAACTCACATCAAAAGAGTCTAATATTGGAGCTCCATTGGTGAAGTGTTCCACTCCTACCGACATTATGGGTTCATCTAGCAAGACGGTGCTTGCCCCGATCGAGGAAGAAGAAGAACCTTCACAGCCTTTCGGAGGATTAGCTGATGTAGGAATTGAGAAAACAAGTCCCACCAAGCATGATGGTGACGATGTTTATGAGGGGTTGAGTGACATAATAGTGACTTCGCAGGAGCTTTTTAAAGATGACGTATCTAAAACTATCTCTCCTGTAATTGAGGCGACATCTCTTCTTCGACAAACACCAACACAAACATCAACTCCTCCTACCCAAGCTATCACCACCTCTACACCAAAGAGTGGTTTGTAGCTTAATGCGTGTAGCTTGCACATCACACAACACTTAGGATTTTTCGGCATTTGTTCACATTTAACTTCTTTTCTCTGGAAGTTTTTAAGACTTGCTATTTTTGCCTTTCAGATTCCTCTATGGGGCGCAGCGGCAGCGGTTCTTATTACAAAAACTTTCGACGCTATGGAGGGCGCGGCAGCTATGATTACAAGCAATACTATACCGATCCCAGAGAGACCAATGAGCAGAGAGCTGCGCGAAAAGCTGAAGAGAGGAGAAAGTATGAAGAACGTCATGAGGGAGCAGGCACGCGACACGAATCCTTCTCAAGGGGTGATGATTCCCATAAACGTAAAACGCACGATGATAGGGGGAAGAGCCACATTGAGGATTCGAGCAAGCGGACCAAACTTGGCGAGGAGCACGCGCCTGTGACATCTGAGAGACCTGGCGCTTTAGTTTCCATTGACATTCCTTCCAAATCTCCTGCTCTTGAAGGAAGTGCCGTCCAAACACTCCTCAACAGGCCTTCATATCGTGTTGAAAGGGGCCCCCCGACTTTGCAGAGCCGATTCCCGAATTGGTGTTTGAAGGGGGTACGCTTCGACCTTGATTTGGTCCCCATCAACAAAGAAGCCATGTACAGAAATCTCGATGCCGTCAAGCTTGATATTGATAGATTGTCTGGATGGCAAAAGCTTGTTGATGAACTTCAAAGAGTTAATCGGGCTAACATCGAAGCAATGCTGACCATGGAAAATGATAAATCAGAATGGCAGAAGATTCTTGATCAACACAACGTTGAGATGAAGGAGATAGCCGAATACAATGAAAAACTCGAAGCTGAAGTTAAGCAGCTCAAAGATGATCTTGCCTCTTCTTCTAATACTTACACCCAAAGAGAAGAGGTATTGCAAAAACAAGTGCGAGATGCGCACGCCGGCCAGAGGGACGCCGAAGCTAAAGCTGAGAGGCTAGAGCAAGCTGTAGAGAACTACCGCACTGATGTCGCTCAGTTGCAGAATAAACTGAGCGCCCGGGACATGGAGATTGAAGCGCTAAAAGCCCAACTTGCTCAGACCGAAAAAGATCGAGATGAGGCCATGGCTGGCAAAATTGCAGCCGAAGAAACTGTTCAGACCATGGAAACCGACATCGATTCGACTTTATTCGATTTTTATTTACACTGTGTCTTGGGACGCGGCAGCCTCTCTTTTCTTGGTCCTAAGTACGAGATTACCTTGGCCGAGGTATGGGAAGCTGCTCTTGACATGTTCAGAGGCGCCGGGTATACCGATGAAGACCTCGAGGAGCGCTATCTAGATGAAGAAACTCGCGCTGCTCTTGCGAAGGGACAAGAGCAACTTGCCAGAATGAGAGCTGGAATGGCGGAAGAGGAACATTCTGGAAAGGAATTACCACTTACTTCCTCTGTCCAACCTCCAGTTTCTCCTGTGGTTGACATCACGGGTTTTAGTTCCTACACTCCGCCTGCGACTAAAATAGTAACTGAAACTACAAAAGCACAAGGCGGGGATGAAGGCGATGAAAGCAACGAGGCGCAGCGATATGAAATCAGCATCAGAGATCCAACTACCCCAGGTAAACTTGACACCGGACCAGCCCAAGTGGTGAACTGCTCGTTCGCTTCTTGTGAATTCGACGATCTTCTTGATTATTTCTCAAATTTCAACGAATTCCCGACTTTTGACGAGCCGTCATCCCCTCTCTTTTCGAAAGATACTGATATTTTAAGTTTTTTCTCCCTTGTAGAGAAAGCACCGAGCCAAACTCAAGCTTCTCCTCCCCCGGTTATCACTTCTCCACCTCTTCAGGTCACACCTAAGTCTCAACCGGGCTCTCATGAAGAAATAATAGGTGCCCTTCAAGGCCTAGACAATCCGGCTGCTTCGCGAGAGCAGAAAGATGAAGGACTGAAGGGGGGTGAGACATCTCCGGAGCGGACTCCTTCCGACGATATAGCTTTGGCCAATCTTGTGACTCCGGGAAGTGAGTCATCCTCGAGGAGGAGGAGGAAGCGTGCAACTTCTAAGAAAAGAAGGAGGCTTGTTTCCGGTGCTGAACAAGAGGTGGAAGCTGACCCAGCAGTTACTTCGCTTGTCCCAACTTCTTCAGGTCGCCTTGAAAAGCTAAAGATCAAACCAGGCGAAGGTTCCAAAGGCGGCAGCAAAAAGAAGTGATAGGATTTTGCTTTTTCTTATATACCAGCCGAGTTTTGTGCGGGTACCGGCCCCCGCTTGCTTTATTTTGAATCCTGCACATGTACAAAATTCTGCCACTATTGAATAAAATGTCTCTTTTTACTTGTACAAATCTTTGTTTGTATCTGAGAATGCATTTATTTTATATTGCTGCACAAGTTTCTTTATACAATATTGCGGTGAGTTAGTGGTATGTTGTTTTGGGCGTTGCATTTATCAAAGTAGTTATACCATGTTGCCCCCATACCATGAGCTTACCGTAATATTAATATTTACGAAGAGGCATATATGTTAATGTGAAACCTCCTAAGCTGTGAAGCGAGCCTTTAAAGTGGGCTTTGTTTTTGACATTGTAATTTTGAGATAAATACTCCGGTGGAGGTTCCTTTTTTTTTTTTTTTTTTTTTATTTAACCCTTGCGAAGTTTGTACTTCTCATCGTGGTGAAATATGCGCCTCTGAAGAGGTCTTTATTTTGTTTTTTGCATTTCAACTTTGGTGAAGTGAAATTCCGAAGAGCGGTTGCTGCACTTCAACTCCTGGTGAAATGTGCCTCCGAAGAGGGCTTTTCACGTTCCAACACTTGGAAGTTTTATTTCGATCTCGGCGAAACGTGTGCCTCCGAAGAGGGCTTTGATTTGTTTTGTGTTCGTCGACGGAAATTCTATCGGTTTAGAAAACCGTCGAACGAATTTTGAAATAAAAATAACCGCAAGCGCACGGTGTACGAATGTAGCACGTGGCGAATACGGGTCGATCCACAGGGAATTGTTGATTTAAATTTCCTACTCAATCAAATTATACCAAAGTCGAGTGAGAGTTAAGCTAGAGAATTAGAAAATTAGCTAACTAACAAAAAGAAAAGAAATGCAAATATAAGAGTTAAATGACAATTTAGAGAATAAATCCACTCTCTAGATCATGTAGTTCAACACATGAAATCATGATCTCTCTTTTATGGTCATTAGTGTTTTAATTGATGTGTTTATTATAAGTATGACATATTTGAGCTATTGATTAGCCAACATAAGCCATCAAACTATAACACACCCCTTAAAACACTTACTAACTCTAATGAAAATGACAACAAAGTTGAAATGAAATCTATTTTAAGCATGACCTATTAACTATTAATTAGAAATATAAGCCATCAAATTTTAATTTCAACAATCACTTCTTTGCCATAATCATATGTAAATGAAGAGGCAATTTGTGTTTTGTTTGTTTAAGCATAGCCTATTTGTTATGAACAACATAGACTATCAAATTCAAAGCTAAACAACATCATTAAACCACTTCAATCATTCTCATTAAGCACAAAAAGAGAGCATGAATTAACAAAATGTTGAAGCTACATTAATTAGAGAGCTTCATTACCCCCTAAATTGAAGGGGTTTAGCCTCTCATATTTGTCATTAAAACAACAAATGTAGCTTGCAACATGAAAGAAAAAGAAAAGCAAAAGGAAAAGCAAAAGGAAAGAAGAACTATTCTACTTGCATGAAATAAAAGAGATCTACACTACAACATGAAAGTAAATAAACATGAAAAGAAAATGAACATGCATTAAATTGCATAAAAATAAAAAGAAGTTACATAAGAGAAGAAATGGCTAAGTAGCCATGAAAAGAAAGAGAGCTTTGATTTATTTCTAAGCTAAAGCTAACTAAAGAGAGACTAAGAGAAGAGATTAAGAGAATGGAGGCTACATGAAACATAAGGGGTTATTTATACATGCATGAAACCCTAATCCATAATTTGGGGAGTGACCAAAATGACCCTTAGAAAGTGTGGAGGCCAAGTAATCATTAACATGTCTTAATCTCCCACTTAAATGTACATGAAGCCATTAACTCCATAAGCATATGCATTAGCCTTTAATTTGTACATTAAGGTAGGTGGGTAGGTGGGGTCCTCCATGATCTTCACTTTGAATTATTTTCATCTTCATTCCTTTATATTCATGTTGTGCATGCATGTATCTTCATGAAACCATTCTTATTTGTGATCAAATTCCTACACAAATATATATAAATTCCCAATTAATTTTTCTCAAAGAAATATATGCACACAAATGACCGTTTTGCCCCTATATGAAGATGGATATGTGACAATTTGGAATTAATATGGATTTGGTTAAAACAAGTTAAAATACCCCATATGATCATTTATTTAATTTAAATAGAATAAATATGGTGGTAAAAATATGCACATTTACATGCACATCAAATACCCCCACACTTATCTTTTTATTCGTCCTCGAATAAAGGAAAAAAAAACTAAGATAAATCCGTTTTCGTAGGGAGCACGATTGCATTGAGCGTATGCAACAAGCCGTTAAAACTCTGGGTGTCCCCAGTAGGACGAGTGTTGTCTCGTGAGGGTTTTCAGCGGATACTACCCACAAAATCCAAATGCAGGATGAAAATATTTACAAAATGCAAGATTTGTTTACAAAGAGATGAATGTTAGTTTTTGAAAATATTTACAAATGAAGGATTTATTTTTAAATTGACACGAATAAGTTAAATATAGGTTTTGGTCATTATCTTGAAATTTAAGTTATTTACTCGTCAATATTTCCAATAAAAACGAAGTTATCATAACAAATAGACTATAGTTTAACTCGTTGTTTTGGTTAATAACACAGTGTAACTATGAAATGGATCCTTAGTTGATTATCAAAGTTTATCAAAGTGGCATTTTCATTTCTTTTCAATAACAAATCAAATCAAATAAGTAAAAATAGTGCTAGGATTTCAAATGCTTGCTCTCTCATTATTTGCAAGAAAAATTACACACCTAGCTCAGGTAAACTGAGGCCAGATATACCACCCATGCACTGCCTTTCGGGCTTATGTGAGGGGAGTACAGAGCATGGCGAGTGCACACACTTTCGTGCATACACCTATCGACCGTAGGTGGTTTTTATTAAGTATGTTTTTTTTTACATGTGTTCCATACATGCATAACCGTTAGGACTTTTAAATGAGTATGAAAGCACATAATCAAAGATTCCAAGTAATTCACCCATGCATAACCGTGAGGACTTTTAAATGAGAGTGAATACTTGGATGTTATTATTATTATTTTTTATATGTTTTTTAAGAGAGAGAGAGTTTTGCAAAATCATCTTAGCACCATTTAACTTAGAAGACAAAAAAAATGTTATATGCTTTACTTTAAATCAACCACTTTTTAAAACAAAGATTTTCAATTAGGATGTACTTCATGATTAACACGTATGAATCTTCCTATATACTAGTTAAACCATTATTATTTGTAATCAAACTTCATTTTTATTTTTGTTAAAACAAATAAATTTTCAAAAATTTCAATTTAATAGACCAAAACCATATACTTATCCTATAATGTTTCTTTAAAAATAAATCAAAAGAAAACTTGATTTTGGGATTTTTTTTTTGAGATTTTAAAGCAAAAATAAACCATGAAAAATAGAAAAATGAAGATGAGTCTCCCCCCACACTTGATTTTGACTGTGTCCCCACAGTCAACCCAAGTGAAAGGAACGTTTATTATTATTTACATGAAAATGAAATGTATTTACACGGCATTAGAAAGTATATCGTCAAAAAGTAAATGAAACGGTCCTCCAATGACCGATTCATTTGTCTCGTCAAGTATACGAGACACAGCTTAAGCTTGAAAAACCAAACCTTTAAAGATTTTAAAGTTGAATGTTGATTTGGAAAAACGAATTTCGTTTTATCAAAAATTGAATGAGTTGTTTTGCTTTCAATGATTTTCGGGGTTGATAAAACAATTGATTGAAGTTCAAGTTTATTTTCACCAAATTGAAATTCAAGTTTATCGTTGAAAACTTCTTCCAAATTATCGATTTCAAAGTCAAAATGGTGATCGAAATCTTCCCCATCAGAATTTGACAACTCGTTTTCAAATTTTCCAAAGAAATCGCATTCGTTAAATTCATCTTCCTTTGTTGGATTATTAACAACTTCACTGCGTATATCGTTTTCAAAATCCAAAGTTGTTATGTTCAAATTTTCAGAAAAAGGAAGATCGAAATTTAAATCGAGTTTCTCACCCTCAAAAGAATTGAAATCCAACTCAATTACCGTGTTTTCAACAACTTCATTAAGAACATCATTTTCCATTTCAAAAGTTGTTATTTGAAAATCGTTAAATTGGGTAAAAGATGGATTATTAATCGACTCTACACACGTTGGGATTTGATTTTGTAGTTCACGTTGTTTCATATATGTTTCAAACACCGAATCCATGTGATCATTGTACATTTCATTCATTTGTTCAACAAAGTCAAATTTGTGATTATTGACTTGAAAATTTTCGATTTGGATTTGTTGAGAACAAGAATCGTCAATTTCGGTATACGGAGGATTATTATTCGATTCTTCGCAAGTTGAGATTTGATTATGATTTTCACGAAATGTTTTGTATTTCTCAAGTAATAAATCCCCGTTATCTTCTTCCATTTGGTCAACAAAATCAAATTCATGATTATTAATTTGAAAATTATCATTTCGAATTTGTTGATAACCAAAGTTTTCAATCGTATCATTATTTAAACTATTCACATTGCCAAAATTATTTGAAAATTGATTCCCATTTTCGTCTTGATTTGGAAATCCATCTTGAAACTCGAAATTGAATTGGCATGGGTTACACTCGAAATCATTTGAATTTTGAAGTGAATTCAAATTTTGATTATTTTGAAAACCTTGATTTGAGTTATAGCACAAATATGAATTGCACAACTCATTTATCTCTTGATTTTGTTGCGTAGAGAGTTCAAGTAACGACGAAATGCTATTTTCAAGAGCTGAGGGTTGACCATTATTTTGAAAATTTGGTGGTTCAAAATTCGAAATGTCTAAACAAAAGTTGTCGTTAAAATATCCATACGAATTTGGAGTGAACTCATATGGATTATATTGATTTTCACAACTATTGTAAAATTCACGTAAGTGGGGAAACTCGGACATTTTCAAGAATTTTTTGATTTTTTTTTTATAAAGAAAAATATTTACAAATAGAATTTATTTTTCAAAATGGAAAATTGATTTTTTTTTTGTTTTTGGATTTTCAAATTTTTTGTTTGTTTTTGAAAAGATTTTATAATTTTTTTTTGGATTTTGGTTTTTCTAAAATTTTTTTTTTGGATTTTTGACACTTCAAAGAAAAAGGATTTCAAAATTTCAAAGGAAAAAGGATATTTACAATTTTTTTTTTTGTTTTGGGTTTTGAATATTTTTTTTTTAAATATGCATGAACTAATGCAACTAAATGAATGCAGTGGTTAATTACAAATGATTTATCCTAAGTTAACCCAAAATTGTATAATCACACTCTGTCTTAAATCAACAAAAATATTTCTCAGCCAGGTAACGGGCAGGGGTTATCGGTGCACCACGAATCACCGTAGCAATGCAGCCGAAGGTTTAAGTACCTTCAGAGGAACAACCACTATAATATTTACGAATCACCGTAATATTTATAAATGGTTATTACTCTGCCGTAGCCTAGACACCAAGAAATAAAATTGTTCAAAGAAAACAATTGTGAATATACAATTAAAAGTTATCGATGCCTAATCGTTATTATTAATCAAATCTAAGATGAAATGCAATACTGAAATTAAACATATATTAACAATGCAACTATGAATGAAATTTATTTTTGTTTTTGTTTTTGGTTTTTCAAATTTTTTTTTTGTTTTTGATATATAAATGCAAATGCAAGCAACCAACTATGCAAGACAAATAAAAACAATAGATATAGCAAGCAAGCAGTTTATTTTTTTTGGCAAGCTATGCGAAGCAAGCAAATCTTCCTATCTGCTTTGGCAACCTGAAAATAAAAACAAGATATATACAAGGGCTTTTTTTTTTTTTTTGAAAGGAAACCTAAAAGTAGGGTTTTACTTAAAAAAAAAAAAAAAAAAAAAATTAATTATCAAAGATGTCCTATACCAAACGAAAAAACACAACTAACTAGAACCAATGGGAAGCAACTCACTTTTTTTTTAACATAAAGAAAACTAAACGAATTATAATAAAAGGAAACAAACTAAAAACCGAAAATTAACACTAACAATTGTCAAACTAGCAGTTCACTAATTTAAACACTCAACCCTGGCCCAGAACAAATATTCTCAACCCAAATTAACACGTCCCATATCAAAATCTCCAGCACACAAATTTTTTTTTTCTTTCACGAAAAATAAATTCGAACGCAATCCTTCAGGCGACAAAATCAAATACTAGAGTTTTAAATGTTGAAATCGAAATGATTGATTCAGTGCTTGGCTATGGCAGTCGCGATTTTCTGAAGGTTGTAAGGCTGCGGTGTGGTTTGGCGTTCGAATTGAGGCGCGATGACGGTGTCGTTTTGATCGTTCGATTGTGAGTTGTAGGAGGTGTGCTTGAGGATTTTCTGTTCGATTTGAGGTAGCGGTTGAGGATGGATAAGGTTGCCGCGATTGTGGATTTTGTGGGTCGCAACTGCAGTTTTGGTTGCAGGGGCTTCGAATTCAAGTTCGAGTTCGATTTGGGTTTTATGGTGAGTTTCAGAGGAGGATGGCGATTGCGGAGGAGTTTGGAATGGTGATTGATTTGGTCGCGGTGGTTATAGTGTTTTGCGGCTTCGATGGAGTTTGGGTGAGTTCGACGTTGGAGATCGCGGCAGTGAAGTTTGATGTGATTGCGGTTTGCAGAAGTGTTTGGTCGAGAGTTTGAAGTCAGGCGACAGTATTTGGGGATGGAATGTGAAGTATGATTGTATACGAGGTGTTCTGAAGTGCTCTGAAGTGTTCTCGGCAGTGGTTGTAGCTGCTGTATTTATGGCAGGGGGTAGATGGACTGGAATGAGTGGCAGAGGTGTCAGAGTTGAGGGTGATGTATCAGTGGTGAGGAGGATGGTTAAATGTCTGCTGTGGGAAGTGAAACAGTGAAGGTGGAGATGGTTTGCGAATTGGTTGCTGCAAAAACTTGTTTGACAGAAGTGTAGACATGTGATGGGTAATGTGCAGGCAAGTTATATGGAATGAAGTGTATATAAGCACTGTGGTGATGCAGTGGGAAGATGGAATGTTGAAGGCGGGTTTGTTGACTGACCGTGTGTCGTGATTGAAGTAGGGGAGTATGTTGTATCTGAAGGTAGAGTGTGGTGATGTGGTCTGGAAGGCAGGGAGGAATGATGCTTATGATATCAAGTAATGGGACTGCAAGTATATGATGTGAAGTGCAATTGGTTTGGCCAATCTGGAACAGTGACTATAGCAGGTGGATTGGAAGAAGGTAAATGGTGACTGGTAGTGGATATGAAAAGGGCAGTAGAAATGGAAGTGTGGATGGGTTGCTGAGATATATGGCAGTGGACAGTGAATTGAAGTGGAAAGGGGAGTGTTATGAATGTTGAAATGATGGTCAGTGATGTGTTTCTTGCTGGGTGGTGGGGTTGTATGTGCTCTGGTTTGAGAAGGACAGTTTGAACTTGAAGTTGAGGGTGGATTGTCTGAAGGGATGTGTGCAGGCTGATGGTAGTAGAATGTTATGCAGGGGACAGAGGAATGGTTTGATGTGGTGGTTGTGAACAGAGAAGGTATGAAGGCACTGTGAACAGACAGTGAACAGAAACAGTAAAATATGCAATGTAACAGTGCAGGTTGTAAATTCAATGATGGTTGCAAAAATGAAATGCAAATTGAAACACAAATAAAATGTTTTTGTTTTTGTTTTGTAATTGTGAATGTTTTTTTTTTATGTAATAGAAGAGCAAATGCAAGTGCAAATAAACAACAAGTACACAAACAAAAATAAAAGTCACACAAACAAAAAAAAAATTAAAAAAAAAAATGCAAGCACACACAATGAAAACACACAAAAATCAAACAAATATAATCCGAAGAATAGAAAATCAAAATCAAAACAACTCCCCGGCAACGGCGCCAAAAACTTGTTCGTCGACGGAAATTCTATCGGTTTAGAAAACCGTCGAACGAATTTTTAAATAAAAATAACCGCAAGCGCACGGTGTACGAATGTAGCACGTGGCGAATACGGGTCGATCCACAGGGAATTGTTGATTTAAATTTCCTACTCAATCAAATTATACCAAAGTCGAGTGAGAGTTAAGCTAGAGAATTAGAAAATTAGCTAACTAACAAAAAGAAAAGAAATGCAAATATAAGAGTTAAATGACAATTTAGAGAATAAATCCACTCTCTAGATCATGTAGTTCAACACATGAAATCATGATCTCTCTTTTATGGTCATTAGTGTTTTAATTGATGTGTTTATTATAAGTATGACATATTTGAGCTATTGATTAGCCAACATAAGCCATCAAACTATAACACACCCCTTAAAACACTTACTAACTCTAATGAAAATGACAACAAAGTTGAAATGAAATCTATTTTAAGCATGACCTATTAACTATTAATTAGAAATATAAGCCATCAAATTTTAATTTCAACAATCACTTCTTTGCCATAATCATATGTAAATGAAGAGGCAATTTGTGTTTTGTTTGTTTAAGCATAGCCTATTTGTTATGAACAACATAGACTATCAAATTCAAAGCTAAACAACATCATTAAACCACTTCAATCATTCTCATTAAGCACAAAAAGAGAGCATGAATTAACAAAATGTTGAAGCTACATTAATTAGAGAGTTTCATTACCCCCTAAATTGAAGGGGTTTAGCCTCTCATATTTGTCATTAAAACAACAAATGTAGCTTGCAACATGAAAGAAAAAGAAAAGCAAAAGGAAAAGCAAAAGGAAAAGCAAAAGGAAAGAAGAACTATTCTACTTGCATGAAATAAAAGAGATCTACACTACAACATGAAAGTAAATAAACATGAAAAGAAAATGAACATGCATTAAATTGCATAAAAATAAAAAGAAGTTACATAAGAGAAGAAATGGCTAAGTAGCCATGAAAAGAAAGAGAGCTTTGATTTATTTCTAAGCTAAAGCTAACTAAAGAGAGACTAAGAGAAGAGATTAAGAGAATGGAGGCTACATGAAACATAAGGGGTTATTTATACATGCATGAAACCCTAATCCATAATTTGGGGAGTGACCAAAATGACCCTTAGAAAGTGTGGAGGCCAAGTAATCATTAACATGTCTTAATCTCCCACTTAAATGTACATGAAGCCATTAACTCCATAAGCATATGCATTAGCCTTTAATTTGTACATTAAGGTAGGTGGGTAGGTGGGGTCCTCCATGATCTTCACTTTGAATTATTTTCATCTTCATTCCTTTATATTCATGTTGTGCATGCATGTATCTTCATGAAACCATTCTTATTTGTGATCAAATTCCTACACAAATATATATAAATTCCCAATTAATTTTTCTCAAAGAAATATATGCACACAAATGACCGTTTTGCCCCTATATGAAGATGGATATGTGACAATTTGGAATTAATATGGATTTGGTTAAAACAAGTTAAAATACCCCATATGATCATTTATTTAATTTAAATAGAATAAATATGGTGGTAAAAATATGCACATTTACATGCACATCATTTTGCATCTCAGCTTTGGTGAAGTGAGTTTCCGAAGATCGGTGGTCACACTTCAGCTCCCGGTGAAATGTGCCTCCGACGAGGGCTTTGATTTGTTTTGCATTTCAACTCTGGTGAAGTGGGCCTCCGAAGAGGGGCTTTTACACTTCAACTCCTGGTGAAATGTGCCTCCGAAGAGGGCTTTTGATTTGTTTTGCATTTCAACTCTGGTGAAGTGGGCCTCCGAAGAGGGGCTTTTACACTTCAACTCCTGGTGAAATGTGCCTCCGAAGAGGGCTTTTGATTTGTTTTGCATTTCAACTCTGGTGAAGTGGGCCTCCGAAGAGGGGCTTTTACACTTCAACTCCTGGTGAAATGTGCCTCCGAAGAGGGCTTTTGATTGCCTGGAAGTTACTCTCTCATGGTTGGAGGGTCATGAATCCTCCAATCTTTTTTGTTGAGTAGAGAACTTTCTTTTTTTTGCGGCATATGCCTCGTTAGAGGTCTGTTTGGCCTCCGGAGAGGAGCGTTGGACCCTGCCGAGTGTCGTTGGACTCTTAAGAGTAGCATTGGACTCGGAAGAGTAGCATTGGACTCGTGTCTTTCCATCATCTGGTTTTTTAGCGATTCCTTGCTATCACTGTCTAATTGATGTCCTTTTCTTTGCCAGTTTTTCGTTTTATCCAAAGAAGTGAACTTCATAGTTAAGTGAGTTCACAGGGGCAGACTCAAGTTACTCAATCGGATGTTTGTTCAAACGATCACAGTTTGTAAGCAAGGTCATACCTCCGGCCACATCATCAACTATTAAATTGAAGTACTTCTTATATAGGATTCGAATCTGGGACTTTTGGCTTGTAGAAATCGCCTTTGTTTCATGATGTGTTGTCTAGCTTTGCTTTCACAGCCTGCGTTATAAAATCAACATTTTAGCAATGTTTCAAATATGCTTGCATATCGAAATGAAATAAGCATTCTGTAGTAATTTGAAAACACAAGATGTATACTCCTGTTTTATTGATTAGCACTAATTTTTGCAGTGATTTTCAATACAAGAAAGATACATTCATATTTGTTTTACAATTTTTAAGCAAAGCTATTAAAGATGAACAGAGCTTAGATCCAGGATCTTGGGATTATATCTCCCTTCAGAGCGGAGTGTGCTTGGTTGCAGTTCTTGCGGATAGTTGGCGACACTTTGATTTACTTTATCTCAAAGCATAAGTGTATCTTTCTAACTCGTCCCAACTTCCGTCTGCTGGATGGGGGCCACCTGTAATGATATTAATGACAGGCCTCTCATCTCCCTGCATAGCAACCTTGTCACCCGATCTAGATTGTTGCCCCTGAATGGATGAGGACGGGTCATTCTTGTCTCTTTTGATGTATTGCTGGAGCAGATTCTGCTTCAGCAACTCTTCGATCACGTTTTTTAACTGACGACATTGATCGGTGTCGTGGCCGGGCTGGTTGTGAAATCGGCAGAACTTCCCATTACGGATTGCCCCTCTGCTCATCTCAGGTGGTTTGGGATATTTGACTACGTCCTTAGTTGCCAAAAAGATATTTTCCGGGGTATCGGTTAAGGGAGTGAAATTTGAAGGGTCGAAGCGGCGAGGTTTTTTCCCACTTTTCTGCTTCTCTTTTTCCTCAATTTTCCTTTTCTCGTTCTCAGATTCTCCTCTGCTAGAAGGAACTTCACTATCCTTATCTCCAGTAGCAACAATTTTTGCTGGAGCGGGACGACTTTCCAAACGCATAAACTCATCAGCCTTTTTATAAAACTTCTCTAACGAATTTGGTTCCTTCATTCTAAGCCATACGCCGAATTCACTTGACTTGTCGATGGCCCGCATCAAATACGTCAGTATCATTCGAGGCTCCGCGTTGTCTACTTCGGCCAAGGCTATATTGAAACGATTCAGAAAAGACTTGATGGGTTCCCCAGGTGCTTGTTCGAGACTAGACAATGACATTATGTCCTTTGCTTTTGATGCATACAACCTGAATTGTTCTTTAAATTTTCGGGTTAAATCAGAGAATTGATCTATGGAACGAACCGGTAGCTTGGTGAACCAGAGCAAAGCCACTCCTTCTAGATACACCGGAAAGTATCGGCATTTAATCTCATCTGACGCTTGTGCCCCAGTCATATGCCAATCGTACTTGTATAGAAACTGGCTAGGGTCACTTGTTCCTTTATAGGCTGGGATAGTAGGGGGTACGAATTTCCTGGGAAATTCTGCTCTTAAGATTTTTTCAGTGAATGGAGTCTTGCTCGGTGCGAATCCCCAATCTCTTTCGTCCTCTTGCCTTTGGATGCTTTCCCTCATGATTGATCGAACCATTCCCGATAGGTACTCCTTATCGTTTCGAAGGCTTGGTCCTTCGACTTGAGGAGGTGTCTGTTGAACGGGACTAGCGGCCCTTTCAGGAATGCTTCTTTCTTCAGCATCATGAACATTGCCAGCAAAATTCCTTTCATTACATGTTGGTTGACGGTTTTCCCCGAGCAAATCATTCAACCTGTTCAGAATTAGGGCGTTTTGTGCATTCTGGGCTTCCAGTTGCGCATTCTGGGCACTTATCTGTTTGTTCAGCCCTGAAATTGCAGCATCCAACTCCTCTTTCGTAACTCCAACAGCTGGAGTGGTTTGATTTGGTACCGGGGAAGCGGAAGTTCCCTCTTGAACGTTCCCAGATCTATCGGATCTACTTTTCCTTCCAGGAGCCATTATTTCGGATAGACTTCTGGTTTTCAAGGAAATTCTCTCTACAAATCTTTGTGAAGCAATGATGACGATTGTCCTGAGTTCAATTCTCAGTGAAAGCACCAAAATGATAACGCTAAAATTTGAACGCTAACACCCTGGTGTATAGGTTGTGATTGTGAAAGCACCACCCGTTCGTACGGGAATCAGAAATAAGCAGAAAACACGCAAAAAAGCAGTAAAAGACACAGTATTTATAGTGGTTCGGCTTATAATCAAGCCTACGTCCACTTTAATCTTTTTATCACTGGTTTGATTACAATTCTTTACAAAATCTCTCGATTACAACACACTTCGAGTTATGAGAAATGTAGAATAAGTAGCTCAAACTTCGATGTTGGCAAAAATCTTCAAATCCATGATTGAATTGCCTGATTTCTTCATGAAGTCTTGGAGGCGTTCTTCGTATCTTCAAAACTTTAAGTATTGGAGCAGTCTTGAATTCAGCAGAGTAATGGCGCTTGAATTAAATGAGCCAAAAAAGTCCCTCGAATGTTGGAGGTAGGTCGGTATTTATAGGCAAAGATTTTGGACCTAAGCTCGGTCTTAACTCCTCACCGACCCAGTTAAGTCGTGGCCGACCTATAGGAGCCCTGATATGGTCAAGCCGAGTTTACCTGTCTTCGATGGATTCGCACAAGTCCTAAGTCGTTTCCGACTTAGACTAAGTCGCCGCCGGTCTAACGTGCTACGTGTTAAATGGTTGCACCGTTTCACCCTTCATCTCCCTGGGTCGGTTGCGATTCATCGTAGTTAGATCGGTAGCATGTCAAGTCGGTAGGCTATGTAAGTCTTTAGGTCGGGATTTCCCTTTAACCATTAGGTCGGTACGCCTCTTGAGAGTTAAGTCGGGACCTCTCCTGAGCTATTTAGGTCGGCCATTCTTGGGTCGGCATCACTCTTAAGATGTTGGATCGGTGAATATATTAAGACGGTGGGTTACTGCAAACCTTAGGTCGGAATCTCTTTGCAGCGTCAAGTCGGTACGCTTTCTTAACCAGTTAAGTCGGTATCGAATTAGGTCGGCCACCTTGCTAATCAGTTAGGTCGGCGCCATCTCCACATACCTGCTGAGTCGTAACCGAGATAGGGTTAACAAAACGCATAAATTAATTATAAATTTAAAAAGGCGCAATTTAAGTAGGAAAAGATCTTGTATATATTTTCTGAAACAAATGAAAAGAGGAGTTGTATAACGTTGTACGTGATTGAAAAGGAGAAAATCACGTCTATGCATTTATGAATAGATATGGTAGAAGATAAAAAGGTGGGAAATAAAAGATAGGCAAATAAAGAGGCAGGAAATAAAACAAATGTAACGTATACCAATAAAAGAAAAGTAACATACGCCTAATTAATTTGTTTCCTTGCCATTAAAATAGATAAATCTATCAAAAAATCAAATAAATAAAATCTAAGTTTATATAATTAAAATAAAAATAAAAATAAAAATTAAAGAACAAACATAGGGAAATAAAATGAGATATGTTTGAGGAGTTTTGTACGTGAATGATAAAAGGAAATACACGGCTATATACGAGAGAGAGAAAACAACTAAGGAGTTATGAATATTAGGGTAAGTAATAAAGTGGGTAGGTAGATAAAAAGGCAAGCATTAAAGAAATGTAACGCATGTCTCCTTGATTTCTTCCAAGCCTTTTATGAAAAGATATACACACAAGTAAAATCCAATAAATAAAGTTTATGTAAACAAAATAGAAAAATAAAATAAAATAACATAGAAAATAAAAATATAGAAATGAACAAAGAAAAATAGAAATTAAAATACATAAAATAAATGCATGTAAAACGTTGTAATTTATCTAATTTAAAAAGTACAACTCAGAGATTAACGAAACGAAAAGCAGAACAGATACCATAAATAGATTCTGCTTCAAAGAAAAAGATTAAAATTTAAAAATTAAAATTTTTTTCAAAAATTTAAACTGAAAATTCAAATTTTGACCAAAATATCAAATTTTCAAAAATTGTTTATTTATTGCATTTGAAAAATAAATTACAAACAAATTCCAAACTTACATTGGAAAAATTATGAAAATTCACTTTTAAATGATTTAAAAATCAAAATTTCAAATAAAAATTAAATTAAAAATATTCACAAAATTATGGGTTGTTACACTCTCCCCCACTCAATACTTTTCGTCCCTGAAAAGGAACGAGGCATGGAAAATAGATACAACGGATAGAATGAGATAGAATTAAGACAATATAAAAAAAGAAGATTGAAATTATACCTGGCAACAGTCGTTATAGGTAAATTCAACAAGATAGAGATGATCTTCCCAAGATCCTCTGTAATCAAGGACACAAGCACGAAGAAGATTCTTGAAAAGTTTTCCAAACAGACTGGTAAAGGTATTTTGGGAGGAAGAACTACAGATCGAACTTTAAGAGATAAGATCAATTTGGAATTCAATTCCCCGCTTAGGATGCAGGATAATAGGAACAACCGAAGGATAAGAGATTGGAAAACAAAATAAGATGATAAATTTCAAAACCATGAAAGTTTCTACTTAAATTAATAATTGATTTCATCCATTTGATTTTTTTCTAAGTTAATTAAATCTTATCTATTTAAAATTTCATTATCTTATCACCCAATTAACAATTTCTAAAATCGTGAATTTGAAATCATTTATTATACTCAAAAAAATTTCAATAAGTTTCATGCTTCTTTATTCCAGATGATTATTACATTTATTCCACTTAATATATGTCTAATCACATATATTAAGTATACTTACACTTATTATGACTTACTCCAATTTATTCATAAATTCCTTTAACATCACTTTATATTGTATATTATTCAATTAACTTTTTATTCTATTTACCTTTATTAATCCTTTTATAACTAAAATTTAAGTGTATAACATTTATTATAAACACTCAAATTTTATTTATAAAGTCCTTTTATATTGTATATTATCCAATTACATAGTTAGCTTTTAAATAATTTAGGTAAGTTATAATAGAAATGCAATAGAATATTATAAAAATAAAGTTTTCTAATTCAATTATTTCAACTTAAATATTTATTCAAAATTTTTGGTTCATTTTATAATTGAAAACATTTTTTAAGGTAAATTTAAGAGTTACATTTCCGATTAACTTCAAAACATTTAAAGGTAAATATATATACAATATATATCAAATCAAATTTAAATCATATATCCATATATATATTATAAATCAAGTCATATTTTTGAAATTCAAATCAATTAAATTTTCAAAGAAAAACAATAGCAAAGCTACAGAATGGTCTCTTCACTTTGAAACTCGAAAATGAATGTCGATGATGCTGCAGTCATCACCGAAATTATTTTCCAGCGACAAGAGAAGAGCACTGGTTTAAACATTAAAAATTCTTTGAAAACAATCTCTATTTGGAAAACACTTTAAATAATATATCTTTTAAAACTTTAAAAACCCAAGTTTGAAACCATCGAAAATTAAATTCTCAATTTCTTGATTTAGATTCATTTTAATTTCCAAATTAATTTATAGCTATGTTTTATAGTTCAGTTATTTATATAGGAGACAAAAGCCAATGGTTACAAGCTATATACAAAGTCAAATATTATTTCTCAACAACCAATCAAATTAATTATCAAAATCAGAAAGTTATACACATATATAATATAATTATGCAAAAATTTATTTCATTTACTTAATTTGAAAATAATATTGTGTCAATTTGTTCTGTTCAAGTGTTTTGGAGATCCTATCGATAGCGTTGATCAGACGAATCAATCGGAAATCGAAATCAACATCAACAACTCAAACAACACAATATATAAAACATTTTAAATATAGTTTTACAAAGCAAGAATAGGGGTTCAAATTTAATTAACTCAAATCAAAGAGAATTCCGATTTGAAGATAAGTTGGAAACAAAAGACAAGATGATAAATAACAGAGTAGAAAGATGGATAAGCTTATATAAATAGCGGGCAACCTTAACCGGGTAAACCGCGACTTCAAGAATAAGATCGATGCAGAATTCATAAGACAAACCTAATTTCGATCTCAAGAGGTAAAATTTGGGATACGAAAGATATTAGCATCTAAACCGAGGATATAGAAATCTCCGATGAATTGATGTCTATGGTAAAGGAGTTCCACCCCTTTACAAGTCATTCAAAGATTGGCGAGGCCACCGACTCATTCTAATGATCATTCGAAGTGGAATTATGGGACACTCCAGAATCAAAAGAAGATGAATAGTGGGGACAAGAATGTATTTTGGAACCACAGAGAACGTTCCAAAATTCAAAAGGAATCGAGTCAAAAAGGAAGAGATTCACACTCGAATGAAAGTGATTCTGTAAATAGATTTACCATATATGCTAAGTTTGCCTAGAGCCAAAGCTCTGATACCAAATGTAACGACCCGATATTTTCAACCATTCGCATCCGCACATGTCGAACTTGAATTGCTCAAAATACCGAATTGTGAATAAAAATTTGGCAAAACTCAGAATATACAATAAATAAATAAATCACAGATCACAGACACAGAGTAATATAATGCAGCGGAAGTAAAGAAATAGTAGTTCATGAAGCTACTATGTAAATACATCAGAGTTAAACAAGATGCAATAGAAGTTCAATACAATAATCAAATACACAGCTGAATACATCACTGGAATCAACTGAATAACTGGAATCAACTGAATAACTGGAATCAACTGAATAACTGGAATCAACTGAATAACTGGAATTGAAGTAGATAGCTGGATCTTCAAGCAAAGCTCCAACTCCGAAGGTGAGTCTCGAATGCTATATCACTCAGTCTGACCCCGAGCGTAAAGCAAAACACAAAACACTCGAGTCAGGACATACATACTTATACAATGTTAACCAACTCAAGTGAACTGTAATATAAGGTACAAGTAACTTAAAGGATGCTTGGGACCGCCCATCCTCTAAGGATCCGTTAAACTATTTACTATGTAGCAATATTTCGCTATTATAATAATGTCTATAGTAAAATAAACATACTTTTAAATAGCGTTAAGGAGTGACCCAATATTCCCCTTAACACATAATAGTCCCAGTAGTCCATCCAATATCATAGTCCCTCATGATCGGGAAGCCACCAGAGGATACCACACGGGCTACGGAAGAAATCCAAACTCGTACAAGGCTCGGTATGGTAGGTGACACGGCACAACTAGGCAATGCCAGGGTAGATATACCAATTGCTATCCGGGCTGATGGAAACGCGTAGCAGCTACTGTTTGCACAAAAAATGGGCAAACACCTCCAAGTCGTATGATTTAGTCAATTTTATGCTGTTCTTAGTGATTTGGGTGATTTATGCAAATATGTAAAATGCAGGGACTAAACTGTAAAAGACACGCAGATTTATAGTGGTTTGGCCAGAACGTGCCTACGTCCACTTTATATGTTATTCTCCTTTTTATATTCAGATTACAAGTACAAAGCTTTGTATACAAGTATATGAAAGTTGTTTGAAAGTTCCGTCCGTGCTTGAGCTCTCAAACTTGTCTGCCATTGTTGTACCCCTGCCCCTCTATTTATAGAGTGAGGCTGGGGGCAGGGGTCTTGGATGTATATAGCTACTGGTGGGCTTGGGCTGATGCAATCTGGCCTGGCAGAGTTGGTTCGGCCACGCTTTGGTCCGGTAGTTGTTGGAGGAGGGTTGGTTCGGTGATGGTTAATTGGAGTTTGGTTCGGTGATGGAGGAGAGGGGATTTGGCTCGGTAGGTGTTGGAGAGGGGCTGGTTCGGTAGGGAAGTGGTCTGGCGGTGTGTGGTTCGGCTAGGCCTAGGAGATGGGTTGGTTCGGCAGTGAAGTGGGAGGTAGGTTGGTTCGGTAGGTGTTGGAGAGGGTTTTGTTCGGCAGGGAAGTGGTCCGGTGGTGAGTTCCTTTCTTTTGGTTCGGTGGGGGTGGAAACGCACCCAACATTTGCCCCCCAAAGTGGGGCATATGCCAGCATATGTCGCACTTTGTTTACTTCAGATTGAATAGTCATACTTGGTTCTAAGTGCCGAACCATTTGATCCGGTCTCCCTGCGCTCTTCTATAAGTATGGGACTTATGCTTTCGTGATTCCTTACCAACTGTGATAGCCGAACCAGATTTTCCTGCCGAATTAATCAATTACCGAATCAATCAATTGCCGAATCACCCTCGTCTACCGAATCAGGTGATCGCCGAATGACTTTCGTGTTTCGAACCACCGAATGAATCTGGGGATTCCGTGTGCCGAATGAACCTTCGTGCCTTGAACCGCCTAATGAACCTTCGAGCCTTGTACTACCAAATGAGTTTGAGAAGTACGAGGCCGAATGGACTTTAGTCTCAAATTACTGATCGGTCTTTTATGTTTTGAATTACGAGTGAAATTCCAGACTACATACACTTGCATGTTTATATCTTCTGTTCTAACGACGTACTTTTTTGTGTTTGCGGATAAATGTCTCATAAAGTGGAAACTCGATCAGATAAGAGAAAATCTATGGACAGAAGAGAGTCCCCCGTTGTGCCCCCAGCCCAGCCAGGACCGGGATGACAGGGACCCACCCCGAGATCACTAGTGGATGGATATGGCCCTCGGGAGCTCTTGAACTCTCCTCCTGACTGCTTTCCTAGCTCCCTCAAAGAGGAGCAGCTTGATGTTATATCTCGTTCTTTCGGGATTGATAGAGCACTCATGATGCTGTCAGGGAATGGAGTCATGCCGTATGACCCTCCTGAAGGATATTTCGCTTATAGTAGGTACCATTGCATGTGCGGGGCCATTCCCCCGATCAATGCTTGGATAGTCAGCTTCATCACCTACTTGAAGGTGGCCCCCTTCCAGCTTCAGCCCAACTCCTATGCTATCTTGGTGAGCCTGTTCATCATTTTCCAGAGGAAATACGGGCGTCCCCCTTCCAACCGGGAGATCCGGTATTTGTACAACTTGAGGGGCTATAAGAAGGGGTCTCCATACGTCAGCTTGGAATCGGCCGTATCCTTCAAGCCGGTCCTGGACTTATATTCGAAGTTCAGCATGTTCAAGAAAGAATGGTTTTTCGTCAAGGATGACTCTATTTCTATCCGTCGCTTTACCTATGGCTGTAAGTTGAAGCTCATTTATAATTTCCGTTCTGACTGCAATGCTTCTTCTTATGTGTTCTTATTTCTTGCTAGCGACAGGTGGCTTTGCGGTCGTGGAGAACGATCGCCTGGTTCAAATGGCTGCGGAAATAGAAGCCATTTCGGGAAGGGAGAGGTCAGCTTCCTACCTGATCAAAAATGCTACTCTTCTGCAGCACAGCTTGATTCTACCATGCCAGTCTGTGGTCAAGTAGAGAAACACAGCCGAGGAGAGGACTGCCATGGCTAAAGGAGGGGCTGCGGCGAAGAGCAGCAAGAGGAAACCCTTCTCGATACATCCGGTCGCCGGGGGCAGGAAGCTCAAGAAATCCGATGGACCCTCCCCCAGCACATGCCCAGATGTTCCGGAGGGGGAAAATGTGGAGGAGGAAAAAGGCGAGGATGAAGGGGCTGAGGAGGATAGCGGAAGTGGTAGAGGAGGTGATGGTGGCGAAGGACGGAGTGGTGATGGCGCCGGGGCTTTGTCCTCTGGGCAAGCAGGTGAGATCCAAGATTGGACAGATGAGGCTTTCCGCCAAGCTTTTGAGGGGTTGGGGGAAGGATCGGCCTTGGTGGAGAAGATGAAGAAAGCTGATAAGGCCGGGACCGGCGCCGATTCATCTTCCAGGAGCGCCTCAGCTGAGGCAACTCCCGCTATTCAAGGTGAATTTTTGGCTCCCGCAGACTCCATTTATTATAGGGATTTAGGAATATTTTATGGTCAGCTCCCGTCCTGGAATGAGATCCGGGACTTACTGCAGTATCCTACTCCTCCCCAGGGTTTGTGTAACTGAGCACCCCTTTACCCTTCTTAACTTAGTGTGTTTCTTGAATTATAGTCCCATGTATGCTTGTAACACTTGGTTTTTATTCCAGGAACGGGTAAGGTGGCCAAGACATCAGACATTCGGCATCGTCTCGAACAATTCAAACTCCTCAAAGCTTCCTCTAAACCAAAGCTTCCGACCAACCGCCCCAGAGACGTAGTTAGCTACCGTCCTCTTCTTGGTGTTATTGAAGAGGGTATTCAGAAGAAGAGTCGCTCCTTGTTTGAGCCTTCATCCGGTCCTCAACCCCCACTTCAGCCTCTCCAGGATATCACGGAGGAGGACACTGAGTTCATACCCTCTCCGCATCCGTTAGAGAATCCTACCGTTACTCAGATTGATCGTCCCGGCTTGGCTCGTAATCCATTTGCGGGTCATCCGGATCTGGATCCAAGCTCTCATGATATTTCCTTTGATGAGGTTACTGGTGAGCACCCTCTCCCGCGCAATCCTATGGTAAGGGTGCTTGATGAGGCTAAGTCCCTGGATCTTGATTTGCTTACTACTCGGATTGTAGCTATGGGGGACGAAGCTAAGGCAAACATCGATCGGGTTGCTGAGGAGACCAGGAAGTTGATGGGGCATCATGCCTGACTGGTCAAGGCCAGGGAGGAAATCGGGAGTGCCAACATAAGATTGCAGTTAGTGGTTTCCGACCAGGCCAAGCAACTCGCCGATCAGGCCATCCAGATCTCTCAGCATGAGGCCGTCTCCAAACGACTAAAGAAAACCATGGAAGAGGCTAGCAGAACCGAGCTGTGGAAAATGGAGGCTACCTGCAAGGAACGGATTGATATGGCTATTGCCACGGTGGATGAGGTTCGGAAAGCAGATCTCGAGCGGATGGAGGAGTTATCTGGGAAGCTTGAGGCCGCAGAGCTTGCTCAAGCCAAGCTGAAGGAGGAGATGGAGGCGATGAGGAAATCCCTTCAGGCTGATCGCTCGAGATACCGATCGGAGAGAGATGCTGCCATTGCAAAGTTGTCGGCTTCCGAGGTCCGGATGAGGGAGTTCGAGGAGAACGAGGGGATGATGGATGAGATGCTCAAGGACATGTACTTCCGTACTTGGAAGCAGGGAAGCTTATCCTGGATGGATGATTATCCCCGGGTTATGGCCAGGATTTATCTCCGGGCTCTGGAGGAGGCCAAGGCTGAGGCGGATAAGGAGGGTGGTGCAGCCTTCAGGATGGATGTAGTTACAGCCCAGTTTACCGAGGAGGAGAAAGTTGCGGTGAAGGAGGGCATGCTGCTGCTTACCGCTGAGGAGGTAGGTGTGCAGTTGGAGGATGATGATCAAGGAACAGATGCTGGTAAGTCTTCCCTTTTAGTCTTTTCGTAACTTGATTGCTTGTCGTTTATCTAATGGATTCTTCTCCTGAATTGGACAGGGGGGACCTCTGGTCAACATGCTGGGAGTTCTGATCCAGCTGTTAAGTAGGTCTTGGAGGGTCGGAAGGGTAGAGATGAAGTTTTGATGCTGCCGACTATTTTGACTTGATCCGGACACTTTTGGTCTACTTGACATTCCTGTATATACTAGTTCCAAAACATTAATGTACTTTCAGGCTGTAATTATGTCATTTGTAATGAACGACTTTATTCTTAACATGTAATTTTATAACATAAGTTGATTCTGTTATATTTGAATGATGTCGTTATTTTGATGTTTTGTATAAGAAATATAGCTGTGCATGTGCTAGTGATTCAATTGTGTTTGATGTCAAGTTCTTGCTTAAAATATAATCTCATGTCTTGTAATGTTAATGTGATGTGTGAATACATCAAAGCTGCGTATTGGTACACAAGAGAAGAAAGTACCGCCCTTTTGATTTTTAGCTGTAGATGGTAGCTTTGAATGCCTTGTGTGATCGAATACGGAATGTAGTTGAGTGACCTGTCATCCAGTTGTGAGTTCTCATTCCCATTAGCGAGTGCCTCCTATTTTGTGTCTTGTACTTTAAGGGTCGTTATAGAGGATAGGAGGAAAGTTTTTAAATAGAATGGAAATATAAGAAATAGTAAAACTTCCTTTTACGGAAGGTCGTCGATATGCTTAAGTTCGTGGCAAACGGGTTTTGTAGTCACTTTCCCTAGCTGTGGGTCTTGGAGACATTTGTCACCCATCTTAGTCCTCCGCGGGGAGTTTATCTTTTTTACCACAGCCGCACTTAAGACACATCAGAGCCGAGATCACGCACAGTAACTACCCGGGCCATTATGGCCCGTAATCGTGGGTATTATTCGATTTACTGTGGCCGGCTAGCGTGGCTGCCGATCGTCAACCGTGAACTACCCCTGGCTGGCCACACCTTATGTTGGGGCTTAAAGTAGGTTCACAGTTGCCGGCGAGCCGAACGCCGTAATGAGCTGCCTCGGCTATAGTCGGCCTTCTCGGTGGCTTATAATCGGCTCATTACAGTTGGCTTTGAGGGCAGTCGCGAGCAATGAGTTAACCCGCAGCAGAGGGATGCTGGAGCAAAAGTGTCTCAATGGCGAGTGCATAGATTCATATAGTACCTGTTAGGTCTTGTCCAGGTGAGGTTGCGCCGTGACGTGACTTGAATGGAGGTGCCATTACACAGGATTTTGTTCAACAGAAAATGATAAAGTTAACAAGCAGCCAAGATATAAAGGAACAAGTTAAAAAGAGACAAGTTTTTTAAAGTGGTTTGGCACGAAAATGCCTACGTCCACTGATTCCCTTTGTTAATTCACTTCATATGGGCAGTACAAGTTAAGAAAAGTATCGACGAAGGTGTTGGATGTTCCATGCCCTCTGGAACACCTCTCCGTCCACTGTTGACAAAATATAAGCTCCGTTGTGGAGATCTTTATGAATTACATAGGGTCCGTCCCAGATTGGATCTAGCGCTCCAGGGCGCGGGAAGATCCGCTTGAGGACAAGATCTCCTTCTTGTAAGCTGCGGTGCTTGACTTTGGAGTTGTATTGTGCTGCCGCTTTTTGCTTTTGAGCTGCTGCTTTGAGTGCTGCATCGTTTCTTCTCTCTTCAATTAGATCCAAAGACATGTGGAGAAGTTCTTCATTCTCTTCTGGGTTGTAGTGGATCCTACGGTGGGAAGGCACTACAGTTTCAACTGGGACCATGGCCTCCGATCCATATGCCAAAGAGAAAGGAGTATGCCCTATTGTTGTTCTGAAAGAAGTGCGGTAGGCCCAAAGTGCCGTAGGAAGTTCGTCCACCCAAGTGCCTTTTGAATTTTCAAGTTTCTTCTTGATTAGGGTCTTGAGAATTTTGTTGACAGCTTCAACATGTCCGTTTGCCTGGGGATAAGCCACAAATGAGAAGCTTTTGTGAATTCCATGCTCTTGGCACCAGTTGGTGAATTCCTCGCTGTCAAACTGAAGTCCATTGTCCGATATGATCTTGAGTGGGACTCCGTATCTGCATAGAACATTTTTGATCAAGAAGTTAACAACTTTCGCTGAAGATATTTTATTTAGAGGTTTCGCTTCCACCCATTTGGTGAAATAGTCGACTGCCACTATAGCATATTTGGCTCCGCCTTGGCCCATCGGCAGTTCGCCAATCAAGTCAATTCCCCATACTGCAAAGGGCCAAGGGCTGGTCATTTGAGTAATCTCATTTGTTGGTAGTCGAGGAATCTTAGCAAACTTCTGACATCTGTCACATTTTCTGACGAAGTCTAAGGCGTCTTTGTTCAAGGTGGGCCAGAATTATCCATATCGGAGTATCTTCTTTGCCAGAGTCTGCCCTCCAGTGTTATCTCCGCAACTTCCTTGATGGATGTTGGATAAGATTTCTTTGGCTTCCCTTCCAGCGACACACCTCAGTAAAGGGTTAGAGAAGCCGCGTCGATATAGGATGCCTTCTTGTATTGTGTAGCGGGAAGCTTTCCTCAAGATTTTCTTAACTTCGTTACGCTTGTCGGGCAGCGTGCCATCTTGTAAGTATTTTCGAATGGGTGTCATCCAAGTTTCCTCTTCGATTGCAGCTATCAGATTCACTTGCTCGAAATTCGGAGTTAGTTGCCTCGAGATGGCTACTGTTCCGGAAATGATGCCGTTTTTCATGCTAGCTTGCTTTGCCAGCTCGTCGGCCTCTTGGTTCTCTTCTCGAGGAATGTGTTTGATCAAATAGTGATCCAATTGATCGAGTAGTGACTTGGTCTTCTTCAGATATGTTGTGAGTCGTTCTCCTCGTGTCTGAAACTCTCCTAGTACTTGGTTTAAAATAAGTTGAGAATCACTATGAAGACATAAAGAACTGACTCCAATCTCTAAGGCAAGTTCTAATCCTGCTATTACTGCTTCATATTCTGCATCGTTGTTGGTGGCAGCGAATTCCAACCTTAGAGCATAATGCAGCTTCCTTCCCTTGGGAGTGATTATTACAATACCTGCCCCGAGCCTTGTTCGTTTGATGCTCCGTCCACGAAGAGATTCCACTTGATGTCTCTTGCTATTTCAGATTGCTCCTTACCTTCGTTGGTGGTGAATTCGGCAATGAAATCGGCCATGGCTTGTCCCTTGATGGCGGTGCGAGGATGGTAGGTGATATCGTATTGACTCGGCTCAATGCACCATTTAAGTAGGCGCCCGGAAGTGTCAGGACGATGGAGTACCTACCTTAGCGGTTGATCGGTTAGAACTCTGATGGAATGAGATTGGAAATAATGTCGAAGTTTCCGTGATGTGATAAGTAAACAGTATGCTAGCTTCTCAAGTTTAGGATATCTGGCTTCCGCTCCTGTAAACCTCTTGCTTACAAAGTATACCGGTCACTGCACGCGGTTGTCTTCTCTTACCAAAGCGGCGCTTAGAGCATGAGATGATACAGCGAGGTTTAGGTATAGCAGTTCGCCTTCATCTGGAGTTGAGAGCACAGGTGGTCTCTAGAGGTGTTCGATTAGGTTACGGAAGGCTGTTAGGCAGTCGTCAGTCCATTCGAACCTTCCTTTGTCTTTCTTTAGAGCTTCGAAGAAGGGGACACACTTGTCAGTCGCTTTAG
Source organism: Allium cepa (assembly GCA_030765085.1). Taxonomy (NCBI): domain Eukaryota; kingdom Viridiplantae; phylum Streptophyta; class Magnoliopsida; order Asparagales; family Amaryllidaceae; genus Allium; species Allium cepa. Next base: position 55,066,145 of record CM060931.1, on the reverse strand, counting down.
AGATAAATCTGCTCAGGGCGGCCACCTTTCCATTTAGGCTTTGGATTTACCTTCGAGTGGAAGGTATCTTGATATCTTTCAAAGCTCGGACTTGTTCGGGCTTTGCTTCAATTCCTCTGGCATAGACGATGAACCCTAAGAATTTTCCTGATGATACTCCGAAGGAGCACTTTAGAGGATTCAACTTCATTCCATATTGGCGAAGTACTTGAAACATCTCGCCCAGGTGGCTTACGTGATCATCGGCTTTCCTCGACTTCACTAGCATGTCGTCCACATAAACCTCCATAGTTCGCCCTATTAGCTCCGCAAACATCTTGTTGACGAGGCGCTGATAAGTAGCTCCGGCGGTTTTAAGTCCAAAAGGCATTACTCTGTAGCAGTACAATCCCCGGTTAGTGATGAAACTAGTGTGGTCTTGATCGGGGGCGTGCATAGGAATTTGGTTATATCCTGAGTATGCGTCCATAAAAGATAAGAGTACGTGCCCGGCTGTGCTGTCCACAAGCTGATCGATTCGGGGAAGTGGGAAGCAATCCTTCGGGCAAGTGTCATTTAAGTTGGAGAAGTCAATGCATGTTCGCCACTTCCCATTAGCCTTCTATACTAGTACCGGGTTAGCGATCCACTCCGGGTAGATGGATTCTCGTATGAAGTTATTGGCGAGTAGGTTTTTTACTTCTTCATCGAGGGCTGCCGATCGTTCTGCCCCCATGCTTCTCTTTTTCTGTTTTACTGGCACCTTTGTAGGGTTGATGTTCAGTACGTGGCATGCTACGTCTCGGGAGATTCCAGTCATGTCAGCATGCGTCCATGCAAATACATCCAGGTTGTGACGGAGAAAATCAATGAGTTGCTCCTTCAATTCTGCTTTTAGCTGAGATCCGATTTTTAATAGTCTACTTGAATCATTTTTGTTTGCAGATATGAACTCCATAGCCTCTGCAGGCTCGGCGGTGGCCTCCTCCTCTCCGTCTCTGGGGTCTAATTCATTAAAAGGATCACTGGTATATCGAAGAGGAGGGGCTTTCTTTAGTTGCTATGCTACTGAGTTTTTAGTGCAGAGGGTAGCCTCTACATCCTTCCCTTTATCCTTCCTACGGTTATTGCGAAGTTCAGTCATGTAGCAATCTCGAGCAGCATCCTGATCTCCCTCTACTTCACCTATTCCGTTGTCTGTAGGAAATTTCATCTTCAGGCACCATGAGGCTAGGACAATTTGGAAGTCAGACAAGGCTGGTCTTCCCAAAAAGGCGTTGTAGGCCGAGTGGTTTTCTATTAGCACAAATGTTTGTTTCCGCACAACGGAGCGGGGATGGCTTCCTATTTCAACAAAGAGGTCTAGTTGCCCGAGGGGCATCTTCGCATCTCCAGTGAACCCGTGTAGTGGTTTGTTGCAGGGAGACACATCTTTCATTGACAGCTTCATTTTGTTGAAAGCATGTTTGAATAGGATATATACTGAGCTTCCAGTGTCTACTAAAATTCGAAAAACTTCGGCTGGACCGAACCAGGCAGAGATGACCATAGGATCCATGTGTGGGTATTGCCTTCCCTCTAGATCATGCCTATTGAATGTGATGTCATCATTCTCTTTCCGCTTCGGGTGGCGTTCTTCTATAACAGAATTAACACACTCTTCAGTGTTTCTAAGTGACTTCCTATATCTCTCCATCTCTGCCCAGCTTCTGTCGGCGATGTGTGGTCCTCCCGATATGGTATGGACCACTATTTTCTCCTTACTGGAGCCACTGGTGTTGCGATTTCCTCCGCCCACTCCTGGGAGAGGTAGCCTTGGGTTTTCATTTGCAGTAGCTGGAGTCATGTTCTGACTTTTTACATAGCGTTCCAGTCTCTTCCTTCTGATGTGTTCTTCAATTAAGTCCCGGAGATGATGGCATTCATTGGTGTCATGCCCATGAGATTTGTGGAAGCGGCAGAACTTTCCAGACTTAATTGCGTTATCTGATTACTTCTTGTGCGGGGGGCGCTTGTATCTAACTTCGTCTTGGGTGGCCAGGACGATATTTTCGATTGTTTCATTCAAAGGAGTGTAAGAGTCAAATCTCGGCCCTGGCCAATATAAACGCTTTTCTCCCTTCTTGCCCCCAGCATTGTCTCTAGAGTCATTTCTTCGAATGTCCTTTGCTGTAGCGGGGGTCCTGTTTGGAGTTGCCTTAGCTTGTTGCCATAACTGCCATTCAGTGGCAGCGTCTTCAAGTCTCATATACTTCCCGGCTTCATGGAAGAAATCGGGTAGGGTAGCTGGTTTTTCTTTCGTTAATCTTCTAGCAAATTTGGTATCCGGATGCACACCACTGCAGAGGGCCATTAAGATAAGTTTCTCATCGGCATCTTGGACTGCGGCCGCTGCGTCATTGAATCGGGTTAGATATTGTTGCACTGTCTCTCCAGGTTTCTGTTTGATATTGGATAAGGAATAAGCGTCCTTGGGTTGTTCCACATGAATACGGAACTGGCTGATGAACTTTTCTTTCAACATCTCCCATGAGCTGAAGGATCCTTGGGGTAGATGGCAGAACCAGGAGGTAGCTAGATCTGCCAAAAATAGTGGAAAGCATTTGCACAACACTCCTTCTGTTGCTCCGCTCATGAGCATATGTTGTGTGTATCTCTACAAGTGTACAACGGGGTCAGAGGTTCCCCTGTAAGGTTCCTGTAACGATCCTGGATTTTGAACAATTTGAATTGAAAATATTTAATTTATTTTAAATATTTGAATGATAATTTAAATTGAATTCTCTATATAGCAATGAATTTGGCTATTAAAATTTAAAATTTAATCTATTGTGAGTTGAATAAAAATTTGAATTTGACTTTGTAGTTTGAAATTGAATATGAAATTTGTATTTAAAATTCGAACTAATGACTTAGAAAAAATAGTTTGGATTTACGAATTATTTTTATGTAAATTTATAAATTGATGTTGATAGTTAAACTTCAAAAACGTTTTTATATCTATGAAATTTACTAAAGAAAATAATTATACAAAACGAATTGAATTCAAAATGAAAGAAAAATATAAAAGAAATTTTGTTTAAGAAATTATGGGCTTTATAATTTTGGCCCATGCCTTTTTCCTCTTTGTGCCTTAATAGCTACCAAGGCAGACCCGATCTCTTTTCACTTCATTCGAAACCCTAGTTCTAAAACAAAGCAAACGAAAAAAAAAATGGCGGCTCCAAATCTTTCGTTCTCGTCGTCCTCTTTGCAAGCTTAGGGCTTTTCAAATCAAAGGCACCGGCCTCGATCTGATTTGCGTTGCCTTGCTCGATCGTTCTATCGTTGCTCTCTCTGGCTGCTTCGAGTTGATGGAGTTCGACTTTCCTTCGATTCGAGATAAGGTGAGTTTTTCCTCACGATTAATCGTTATTCAAGTTCTTAGATTTGTTTGAATTGGATGTTTGGTTGCATGCTATGTTTTGGGGTGTTATTTGCTATCATTTACTCGGTTATCTGAATTTAAACTAATAAGGACAGATAACACACTGCTTGTTGTTTGTTGGGTGATATTTGCTACCAATTGCTCTGATAATTGGATTTAAACTGTTGAGGACAGATGCTATAAATTTTGTTTTAAAAATTGTTAAGAACAGATGCCACCCAATACTTGTTTTTAAACTCATAAGAACAGATGCTATTAAAACTTGGCTTGTTTTGTTGTTGCTGCATGTGACGGATCTTTGAATCTGGTTAAGGAAAATGTAGTACAGAAAATGAATACTTGTGAGCAAACACACTGAACCCATTAGTATGTTTGGTATTTGAGTTGATGCTTGGAATTTATGTGTTTGGTTGATATCTATATCAATATGCTTGCCTGGATGTTTAGCACAAATATGACCTGAATTGATATTTCAAATGTGGATAAATGAATAAGTTGGTTTGTATGGCTTTGTTTTGATAAACATTCTGTGTACATTCATATACACACATAAATATATGTGTTTATAGGGATCTGGGCATCTGCCTCTGTTCTGATGCTCAGATTTTTAGTGGAAATTCATTTCCATTTAGTTAATCTCAGATAGAAGTTAATGAGTAAACAAAGGATGTTTGGTTAGTAAGAAAATTATGTTTTTAAAATCAAAATGAAGTATGTTGAAAGGTCTGTTACTTCTGAAACAAATACAACAGTGAATATTTGCAATAAACAAGGATATCAAACATCTTTAATTATTATACAAGTTAAACAATTGCTGGATGAATATGATGCATGCCATAATTCTTGGATCTATGTTTGAAATGCTATGTATATTGCTGGTTCCTGTTAAGTTCCAATTAAGCAAGTTATCTCACATTGTTAACTGAAGAAGTAACTTCTTTTTCTCAAAATAAAAATTTAAGTATAATCTGTTTGCTTGTTTTACGACTGAAATGAATATGCTTGTGTTTATATACCTGATATGTTTCAGTCTTCATATCCATTGTTGTTTGCATACCTGATATGTTTCAGTCTTCATAATCCAGTGTTGCATGTATTGAGTATTTCATGCCTGATGTGTTTCAGTCTTCATAATCCATATATGCCTTTCCATTCACTTGTAGGACCTAGTTGTCCTGTCCACTGTTATATATGTTTGCATAGTTGATGTTCTTTGTAATTGCATTCACTTGGCATTGACTTGTAGTATTTGGTCTGATTGTTTGAGTTCCACTGCACTTTGTAGTTGTACAGTCATTGATGTCTGCACTTGAACATGGTCTTGTACTTGTTAACAAATGAACTTGTAGTTGCCTTCATTTCTGTTGCATTTGAACTTATATGTTGTATGCACTTGTTTGCAGTTATGTACTCATATAGCCTGATTTTTGGTGCACTGTCTTGTATTTCCAGTGTTGTCACTATGTTTCATATGCATAGCTCAGTGGTGGACTTGTTTCTGGCCATTGTGTCACTGCTTCCATTTTAAATTGGTCTTTGTTAACTTGTCATCTTCACTGTGTCTTGCATTTGTTCATATGAGTATGTAGCTTTGGTCTTTGTTGCTTGGTGGCATTGTACATCTCAACTTGTTCTTGTACTTTGATGGCTGATCATTTTGCTGTCCACTGCAGTTTGTGTTGTTAACACTGGTCTGCATACATGTAGTAGCTTTGTTCAAGTTGTCTTTGAATGAATAAGTGTCAGTGATATTAACATGTGCATTTGTTGTTGTACATTAATGTGTCTCTTTGAGTCAGTGTAGTCATATACATTCATGATACATGCATTGCTGTGTTGCATTTGTACTCATCAGTTGCATTCATTGATCAGTACTTCACTGGACTTGTTCACCATGTGTGTCTGTTTCTCGGCCTTGAGTGCGCTTCATTCTCTGTCCACTTGATCTTGATTCACTGCCATATCTGTAGCTTGAGTCTGCATTGTGATACATGCATTGATGTAAACTTGTGTATCTTGTAGCTTTCATGTTGCTGTGTCACTTACAAATATTGATGCATTTGTTTGTTGTAATTGGGTTGGTCTGCACTGCTTGTTGTAGCTGAACTTGTGTACATGTTGCCTGGTTTTGTGGCACTGCTTATAGTCTTGTGGCATGATCAACTTCACTGTAATTTGTTCAACTTGATATTTTGTTCACGGCTTTGAATTTGACCTGGTTTACACTTGGTGATCTTCATATTGGTTAGCACTTGTACACCCACTGTAACACATATATTCATCAATGCATTTACTAATGGTCTCATTGTCTTTGGCCTTGGTTATATTGATTTGGTGCAGCCTTTCCATTTTCCTTTAATGTGTCTTGTGTACTGCCACATTTTGGTCATGTTCCATATATCACTGAGTTGCCATTTCATATGCTTGCACTACTTCATTGTTGTATTTGGACTTGTTCAAGCTTTCATGGTGTATTTGCTGTTGGAGTCTCTTGTGGTTGCATGCTTCATGCATGTTTTCTGTTCATATATCTACAGCTTGCATTATTGAATTTCACGTACCCTTTCAGTTGCAGCTTGTACTTGTAGTCTTGGCCATTGCTTGGTCTCTGTCCTTTGTTCATTGGTCCTTTGGTTTCATGTGCATTGAGCTTTGACCCTTTGATGTTCATTTGGGCTGCTGGACTTGTTGTACATTGCATAGTGCATTGTCTTGTTTGTTGAAGTCGTGCTTGCACACTTGCTATTTTTGGTTTGGTGCACACGAGTTGGCGGGGCAGTGCACATGTGTGCAAATATACGTGTGTACTGCAGCCACAACAGATTTAAATTGATTCATTTGTTTCATCATCTCTGTTACCAGTTTATTTCAATTCATTGCAAACTTAATTACTTGAATTAAGATTAATCCTGACTCGAGTGTTTTTGTGTTTTGCATAAACGCTCGGGTCAGACCGAGTATTTTTACAGCTTGAAGATTTTCAGGCAGCGAAGTTAGAGAGAGGGGGATTAAATCTTTACTTCAGTTTTCAAGATTTCTTTTGTACTTAAAAAGAGATATGTATATATAATTGTTCCGCTGTATTAAAATCTGATTCATTGTATTAAACTCTGATATTTGTATATAAAAGAAAATTCATTTATGAGAAATATATTATTGTTCTGTGATTCTGTGACTGATTCTGTTTAAATTCTATAAACTAAATAACAATCCGTCATTTTGAACGTTTCTAGTTGGTTTAGTTACCGGCTAGAGGCGGTCAGAGCGGCGGGTCGTCACAAGTGGTATCAGAGCTTTGGTTTACACAAAGCTTAGTTTATGGCGTTTAATATGAATAGTTACTAGAATCACTTTAAAGATAGTGTTTTCAAATCTAAAGAAGTTTAAAATTGTTTTCTTTAAAATAAAAGGTATTTTGAAAATTAGAATTATTTTCGGAAATTCCCCTCTCTAAATTTAGGTTTGCGACAGTTTCTCTTCGGTGAGGTCTCGTTAGATTTGAGTTTCGATCGTTCGGAAACTCATTATCGAATTGTTGAGATTTATGAAAAATGAAATATGAGTTAAGTGAATTAATGAATTGGTTTAAATTGGGTTAAATCGAATATTTTGAATATCTCCAAAGTAGTAATTGGGAAACAAAATGATATGTTAATTTGGTTATAGCCAAGTGGATTATTAAATTATAACTTGGAAATTTGATTCTGAATTCTTTTGAAAAATTGATTTCGAATGTTGTGAAGAACGATTTAGTAAATAAATCAGACGTGTCTTGGGAAAATTATTGAATAATCAAATCTCTGCTAATAAGAATTGCCAATTTTAATAGGAAACTTTGAAAACATCTTGTTAATTAAAATGGCGAAAACCGAAGCGCAAAAAGCAGCACATCGTGAACAAAGAGCAATTGCCCGTAGAGAAGCACAAGTGGAACATGCGGAAATCGAAAGGAAATTCAATGAAAGGCAAGGACCTGGTCCCTATGATGATATTACCTGTTATCGATGTCATAAAAAAGGACATTATGCCGTTACGTGTCGAGAGAAGAGAAAGAAAAGAAATGTGGATGACCGATTCGCTCGTCCTGAGATCGTGTGTTTTAAATGTCAAGAAAAGGGGCATTTTCTTAGTCATTGCCCTAAAGTGAAAAGGAAGAAGAGTGTACTCGAGGTACCAGTCGATAGATTGACAGTTTGCTATCATTGTCGCTAAACTGGACATATAGCCAGAAATTGCACCGAAAGACAGCATGGAAAGCAAGCTATAGCCCGATCAGCTAGAGCGAAAAGTGTAAGGATGATAGATAAGGATGGGAACATCTCATATTTTTGCGGGAACTGTAGGAATTGGGGACATGTTGACTTCGAATGTGTCAATCCTCCTTTAATACAATCTAAAATAGTGCAAACCAAAGAGGGAAGTTTGGCACAGATGCGTACTACTAGACAGGAAATCGATAGTCCTTGATAAATTTGAATCTTAAACAAATCAATATATTTGAAGAAATCAATATATTTTGTAATGCTATCTTTTGTAATCCAAAAATCTTCTATGTGTGTATTTTAGAAGTATTAAGCTATGTATCGTTTCGTACGGAAAGAAATATATTAATGAAATAGCATTTTGGGAAGAAAAATCTATTTGTTGACTTAACTATATGAATCAAACCAATTTTGATGTAAAGCTTATATTTCAAGTTTAGGCTAATGACCGAAATAGTTAATGTGGAGATATAAATCCAATAGAACCAAGTTGATGAATGGTTTACTAAAGCACTAGTTGATTATCTTGGAAATAGAAAATTGATAAATTTATATAATAGTTTAAATTGAAAATTTTGAATTATTATAAACGGTTTAAATAGAAGATTTGAAAAGGTTGATATAATATTGGAATTATAAAACAAGTTTTGTAAGCGTTAAAAATGAAGTATAAATGAATTTTATAAGTGAATGAAATTTATAGAATTATAAACGGTGAAGTAGAAATGGAATTTGTAAGTAGTAAGACTTATAAAATTTTTGTAAAGTTAGTAAAAGAACGAATTTGTAAATAAATTATAAGTACTTAACTTATAATATGGACTTTTGGTATATAACTGAATTATATAAATTGAATTGAATTAATAAAGGAGATTTATAAAATCGAAGTTTTATAAATAGAAATAGAATTTGTTAAAATTGTTTATAAAATTAGAAACTAATTGAATTTGATAAATGAAACATAGAAGTTATTAAAGGAGATATATTCGTGATTTTGGACAGCGAATTATCCTTTAAGTTAAATATTGTGATAATAAAAGTTGGTTGGGGATTTTATTCATGATTTTGGACGGTGGATAATCCTTTAGAATAAAGGTGTAGAAAATGATGAAATTGGTTAACGAAATTTATTCACGATTTTGGACAGTGAATATATTATTGAATAAAACGGATATGTTTTGGGGAAGTGATACTATGAAATGAAGTTAATGGTTTTAAAGATGTTTTAAAATGCATTAAGTATCGAATACATAGATTTCAACATTCATTGTTGAAATAGACGTTTTCGAGAGAAATAAAAGGAAATGGTGGACTATAACACTGTTGTTATAGTAAATGGTTTCCGAAAGGAAATGTTTTATATAGTATTGGGATTTATACATCTATCTTAAATTCGAATCCCTATACTAGTGATTTTGAGTCGTCGTAACGATGTTTTACGTAACATTTGTTTTGACTCAAACAAATGTGTTTAAAGAACGATTTCCTTTAAGAATGAAATATATACTTGATTATGATTTAAGTATATTGAATATTTTCCAAGTGTTGAAAATAAATGAACTTGTGAATTACTTATTATTAAATAAGTATGGAAATGTTTTCCAATATGAAATGAATGGTTTGAAATTTTATCTTTTAAAGATAAATTGAAAAGTAAATATTTGAAATTTGTTTCAAATGATAAGTGTGGAAAACTATATATCTTGTAAAGATATTTTTGGGAAATTTTGAAATTGGTTTAAAACCAATATTGTGAAAAATATGCGGAATTCAAACTATGAATTGAGTCGAAGTTGAAAAAAAGTTAAATGAGAAATTTGAACAATTAGTTCAATTTGAAAACTTTCAAATAGATTGAATCTTGAGTTAAAATGAGTTTAACTTCGACCCCAAAAACAATATAAGTTGAGTTTTGAATTTCGAATTGGTCGATTTGGATTGTATGTCTAACACTGTGAATTGACGACATATCAATTGATCTCTATTAAATATATATCTGCGGTGGCGGAGAATTTATTCTTTTAGCTTAACACCCTTCTCTGAGACATACGAGCTCAGAGGTTATATATCGATAGACATCAATTATGTGTTGAGAATTGACGATGTAACGTGAAATCCAAATCGAATGTGAAGTCGATAATGAATTGGATTATGAATATGAATTAGGTTTGAGATAACCTTAAATTTTCAAATCGACTTAGAGGAAAATTTTAAACGAGATGGAAAATTTATGAATCCTCTATTTGTTATGGGTATGAGATATGAAAGGTTTTCAGAACGTATATATGAGAATACGATAAATTCGAAAACCATTAGTTTGGAAAGAAATTGTTATGGAAAACTTATGTAAGTACATGAGTATGATATGTACGAAATGTGAAATGAAATATTATATATGTATATATGATATTATGTTTTCCAAACTGAGGATATGGAAAAGTACCTTCCATTTAAATTTGGAGAAGGTATTGGAACTCAAAAGGAATGTCCATTTGAAAATTCGTAGCTACGTAGAATTTCCATATGTGGAATGTCCATTTGGACTAGGATCCCCCACGATGGATCATCGTGTTTGGGATCGGTAACTAGCGGAATTCGAGGGGCGGGATGCCTATGGATACAAGCGATTCTACTGGGATAGTAGCTTAACCGCCGGGTATACCGCGATCTAGATGAAATAGCGTAATTCGAGAGGCGAGATGCCTATGTTTACAAGCGACTCTACTGGGATAGTAGCGTAACCGCCGTGTAAACAGTGATCTGATGGTATAGCGTAATTCGTGGGGCGTGATGCCTACAGTTACAAGCGATTCCACTGGGATAGTGGCGCAACCGCCGAGTAAACTGCGGTCTATGCAACAACCATGGCGAAATTCAAGGGATGAGAAATCTATAGTTTACGAGCGATTCTACTGGGATAGTAGCGGAACCGCCGGGTAAACTGTGATCCATGGGGGAACGTGCTTTCCATATCCATTTTTAAAAGAATTTTTAAAAAGTATTTTCACTGGGAGTTGAAGCAAGTATATTTAGTACTTGAAGATTTTTAGTCTTGCGCCTGGCCAGCGTATGCCTAATGTCTTTAAGAACGACGATGGACTTGTTAAACTTCGAGTTAGCAAGTATTTTCAAACTTTGAATAGCAAATCAACAATCTGAAATTAAAATTTCATAATTCCAACTGAATGAACTAAGGAAAAAGATCTTTTGAATATCTTGAAAGTCCACAGCTTTTGGATAAGATATTATATGCAAATCTCTAGCATGAAAGACTTTAAGTTTAAATCTGAGTTTTCTAAGTTGAAAATTTTGATATAAGACTTGCGTCTTAATTTTAGACATTAATGAACAAAGGAGATAATGAACAAAGCTATTGAGATAAAACAAATGGAATTTATTTGTAATAAGTTTTGAGCTTGAAAAAAATGGTGTAGGATATAAGCATCAGTGAAATTTTAACAATCATTTTTCCTTACTTGTAATTTCAGGACGAAATTCTTTTAAGGAGGGGAGATTGTAACGATCCTGGATTTTGAACAATTTGAATTGAAAATATTTAATTTATTTTAAATATTTGAATGATAATTTAAGTTGAATTCTCTATATAGCAATGAATTTGGCTATTAAAATTTAAAATTTAATCTATTGTGAGTTGAATAAAAATTTGAATTTGACTTTGTAGTTTGAAATTGAATATGAAATTTGTATTTAAAATTCGAACTAATGACTTAGAAAAAATAGTTTGGATTTACGAATTATTTTTATGTAAATTTATAAATTGATGTTGATAGTTAAACTTCAAAAACGTTTTTATATCTATGAAATTTACTAAAGAAAATAATTATACAAAACGAATTGAATTCAAAATGAAAGAAAAATATAAAAGAAATTTTGTTTAAGAAATTATGGGCTTTATAATTTTGGCCCATGCCTTTTTCCTCTTTGTGCCTTGATAGCTACCAAGGCAGACCCGATCTCTTTTCACTTCATTCGAAACCCTAGTTCTAAAACAAAGCAAACGAAAAAAAAAATGGCGGCTCCAAATCTTTCGTTCTCGTCGTCCTCTTTGCAAGCTTAGGGCTTTTCAAATCAAAGGCACCGGCCTCGATCTGATTTGCGTTGCCTTGCTCGATCGTTCTATCGTTGCTCTCTCTGGCTGCTTCGAGTTGATGGAGTTCGACTTTCCTTCGATTCGAGATAAGGTGAGTTTTTCCTCACGATTAATCGTTATTCAAGTTCTTAGATTTGTTTGAATTGGATGTTTGGTTGCATGCTATGTTTTGGGGTGTTATTTGCTATCATTTACTCGGTTATCTGAATTTAAACTAATAAGGACAGATAACACACTGCTTGTTGTTTGTTGGGTGATATTTGCTACCAATTGCTCTGATAATTGGATTTAAACTGTTGAGGACAGATGCTATAAATTTTGTTTTAAAAATTGTTAAGAACAGATGCCACCCAATACTTGTTTTTAAACTCATAAGAACAGATGCTATTAAAACTTGGCTTGTTTTGTTGTTGCTGCATGTGACGGATCTTTGAATCTGGTTAAGGAAAATGTAGTACAGAAAATGAATACTTGTGAGCAAACACACTGAACCCATTAGTATGTTTGGTATTTGAGTTGATGCTTGGAATTTATGTGTTTGGTTGATATCTATATCAATATGCTTGCCTGGATGTTTAGCACAAATATGACCTGAATTGATATTTCAAATGTGGATAAATGAATAAGTTGGTTTGTATGGCTTTGTTTTGATAAACATTCTGTGTACATTCATATACACACATAAATATATGTGTTTATAGGGATCTGGGCATCTGCCTCTGTTCTGATGCTCAGATTTTTAGTGGAAATTCATTTCCATTTAGTTAATCTCAGATAGAAGTTAATGAGTAAACAAAGGATGTTTGGTTAGTAAGAAAATTATGTTTTTAAAATCAAAATGAAGTATGTTGAAAGGTCTGTTACTTCTGAAACAAATACAACAGTGAATATTTGCAATAAACAAGGATATCAAACATCTTTAATTATTATACAAATTAAACAATTGCTGGATGAATATGATGCATGCCATAATTCTTGGATCTATGTTTGAAATGCTATGTATATTGCTGGTTCCTGTTAAGTTCCAATTAAGCAAGTTATCTCACATTGTTAACTGAAGAAGTAACTTCTTTTTCTCAAAATAAAAATTTAAGTATAATCTGTTTGCTTGTTTTACGACTGAAATGAATATGCTTGTGTTTATATACCTGATATGTTTCAGTCTTCATATCCATTGTTGTTTGCATACCTGATATGTTTCAGTCTTCATAATCCAGTGTTGCATGTATTGAGTATTTCATGCCTGATGTGTTTCAGTCTTCATAATCCATATATGCCTTTCCATTCACTTGTAGGACCTAGTTGTCCTGTCCACTGTTATATATGTTTGCATAGTTGATGTTCTTTGTAATTGCATTCACTTGGCATTGACTTGTAGTATTTGGTCTGATTGTTTGAGTTCCACTGCACTTTGTAGTTGTACAGTCATTGATGTCTGCACTTGAACATGGTCTTGTACTTGTTAACAAATGAACTTGTAGTTGCCTTCATTTCTGTTGCATTTGAACTTATATGTTGTCTGCACTTGTTTGCAGTTATGTACTCATATAGCCTGATTTTTGGTGCACTGTCTTGTATTTCCAGTGTTGTCACTATGTTTCATATGCATAGCTCAGTGGTGTACTTGTTTCTGGCCATTGTGTCACTGCTTCCATTTTAAATTGGTCTTTGTTAACTTGTCATCTTCACTGTGTCTTGCATTTGTTCATATGAGTATGTAGCTTTGGTCTTTGTTGCTTGGTGGCATTGTACATCTCAACTTGTTCTTGTACTTTGATGGCTGATCATTTTGCTGTCCACTGCAGTTTGTGTTGTTAACACTAGTCTGCATACATGTAGTAGCTTTGTTCAAGTTGTCTTTGAATGAATAAGTGTCAGTGATATTAACATGTGCATTTGTTGTTGTACATTAATGTGTCTCTTTGAGTCAGTGTAGTCATATACATTCATGATACATGCATTGCTGTGTTGCATTTGTACTCATCAGTTGCATTCATTGATCAGTACTTCACTGGACTTGTTCACCATGTGTGTCTGTTTCTCGGCCTTGAGTGCGCTTCATTCTCTGTCCACTTGAACTTGATTCACTGCCATATCTGTAGCTTGAGTCTGCATTGTGATACATGCATTGATGTAAACTTGTGTATCTTGTAGCTTTCATGTTGCTGTGTCACTTACAAATATTGATGCATTTGTTTGTTGTAATTGGGTTGGTCTGCACTGCTTGTTGTAGCTGAACTTGTGTACATGTTGCCTGGTTTTGTGGCACTGCTTATAGTCTTGTGGCATGATCAACTTCACTGTAATTTGTTCAACTTGATATTTTGTTCACGGCTTTGAATTTGACCTGGTTTACACTTGGTGATCTTCATATTGGTTAGCACTTGTACACCCACTGTAACACATATATTCATCAATGCATTTACTAATGGTCTCATTGTCTTTGGCCTTGGTTATATTGATTTGGTGCAGCCTTTCCATTTTCCTTTAATGTGTCTTGTGTACTGCCACATTTTGGTCATGTTCCATATATCACTGAGTTGCCATTTCATATGCTTGCACTACTTCATTGTTGTATTTGGACTTGTTCAAGCTTTCATGGTGTATTTGCAGTTGCAGTCTCTTGTGGTTGCATGCTTCATGCATGTTTTCTGTTCATATATCTACAGCTTGCATTATTGAATTTCACGTACCCTTTCAGTTGCAGCTTGTACTTGTAGTCTTGGCCATTGCTTGGTCTCTGTCCTTTGTTCATTGGTCCTTTGGTTTCATGTGCTTTGAGCTTTGACACTTTGATGTTCATTTGGGCTGCTGGACTTGTTGTACATTGCATAGTGCATTGTCTTGTTTGTTGAAGTCGTGCTTGCACACTTGCTATTTTTGGTTTGGTGCACACGAGTTGGCGGGGCAGTGCACATGTGTGCAAATATACGTGTGTACTGCAGCCACAACAGATTTAAATTGATTCATTTGTTTCATCATCTCTGTTACCATTTTATTTCAATTCATTGCAAACTTAATTACTTGAATTAAGATTAATCCTGACTCGAGTGTTTTTGTGTTTTGCATAAACGCTCGGGTCAGACCGAGTATTTTTACAGCTTGAAGATTTTCAGGCAGCGAAGTTAGAGAGAGGGGGATTAAAGCTTTACTTCAGTTTTCAGGATTTCTTTTGTACTTAAAAAGAGATATGTATATATAATTGTTCCGCTGTATTAAAATCTGATTCATTGTATTAAACTCTGATATTTGTATATAAAAGAAAATTCATTTATGAGAAATATATTATTGTTCTGTGATTCTGTGACTGATTCTGTTTAAATTCTATAAACTAAATAACAATCCGTCATTTTGAACGTTTCTAGTTGGTTTAGTTACCGGCTAGAGGCGGTCAGAGCGGCGGGTCGTCACAGTTCCATTGTTGGCATTTTCCATTCTCGGAGGGTGATGGCAATTTCGATGTTGCGGGCGAAAGGGCTGGTTACCCTAGCACCTATTCCTCGGTCTCTCTGATCCCGTTGGACGCACTCTCTGAACAACCGTGCCATCCTGTCATCAGAATTTGGAGCGGATAGAAATGAATCTGGTTCTTCTCTGCGGGATTGGTTCAGTCCAGATGACCTGTAGGGATGGTATCGTCTATCACTCCTAACTTTTTCCAGTGGCTGTCTCTGGTCTTCTAGGAGCATGCGGGGGTGAGCTACAGTTGGCCCTTGCCTTGATCTTCCCCTGCTGGGTTCTGTTCCAAGCACTTCCTCGGGTCCAACTTCGGGCTGGATTCTAGCTCGGCCCCGTTCATTGGCATTTCCATGGTTAGGTGGCATGACTGGTTCAGCTACATCTGACCCCTGCCTGGTACCTCCCATGTTGGGTTCGGTCCCAAGTGTTTCCTTGGGTCGGAATTCGGGCTGAGTCCGGGCTCGGCTCCTACCATTATTGTTTCTGTTGTTAGCCTCTTCGAAGAAGAAAGATCTTTGTTGCCTCCTAGATCCTCCAGACTGGGACTCACCCCATGATTCAGTGTTGCGGTTGGATTCTTCAGCATCCCTTAAGCGTGACATGAGTTGGTCCACCAAGGCTTCTTGTTGGGATGTGAAATGGTTAGTCACTTCAGCCACAACCCTGTCTAGATCTGCCCTAGTAATTGCTGCCAGTTGCTCCGTGGCAGGGGCTGTCGGATTTGCCTGATTTCCATTTGTTGTTGGAACGGGATGATTCCCTTGATCTGTGATCACCGGATCTGGGATGCTGCTAGTTGCGATGTTCTTTCCTTTGCTAACGTCTTTCCTCTGCCTGGGAGGCATGTTTTCCAAGCAATGAGCGATGCTGTTAGGAAGAAGGTTGAGTGGGAGAAGCTGAAGCTTCTAGCTCGAGCTTCTTAGTGAAAGCACCAAAAATGTTTGCACAAAAAATGGGCAAACACCTCCAAGTCGTTTGATTTAGTCAATTTTATGTTGTTCTTAGTGATTTGGGTGATTTATGCAAATATGTAAAAAGCAGGGACTAAACTGTAAAAGACACGCAGATTTATAGTGGTTCGGCCAGAACGTGCCTACGTCCACTTTATATGTTATTCTCCTTTTTATATTCATATTACAAGTACAAAGCTTTGTATACAAGTATATGAAAGTTGTTTGAAAGTTCCGTCCGTGCTTGAGCTCTCAAACTTGTCTGCCATTGTTGTACCCCTGCCCCTCTATTTATAGAGTGAGGCTGGGGGCAGGGGTCTTGGATGTATATAGCTGCTGGTGGGCTTGGGCTGATGCAATCTGGCCTGGCAGAGTTGGTTCGGCCACGCTTTTGTCCGGTAGTTGTTGGAGGAGGGTTGGTTCGGTGATGGTTAATTGGAGTTTGGTTCGGTGATGGAGGAGAGGGGATTTGGCTCGGTAGGTGTTGGAGAGGGGCTGGTTCGGCAGGGAATTGGTCCGGCGGTGTGTGGTTCGGCTAGGCCTAGGAGATGGGTTGGTTCAGCAGTGAAGTGGGAGGTAGGTTGGTTCGGTAGGTGTTGGATAGGGTTTGGTTCGGCAGGGAAGTGGTCCGGTGGTGAGTTCCTTTCTTTTGGTTCGGTGGGGGTGGAAACGCACCCAACAGCTACTACCGCCCACCTCGAACAACACCCCCAAAATCAAAATCAAAGTGGTCACCGAATCAATCCAAAAGTCAGAGTATAATATCGAAGGAGTGCGTTCGATCAGAGGAATGACCTCATTGGCCCGAGAATCGCTCCTGTTTTAGCCACCTTATGCCAACTCACGGGAGTCGGGTCCACATATTTACCTCAAAGGAAAACGCTGCCACCATCCTACTTCATTCTGGAATCTCCACCGCGTACACGGTTCTTAAAGTGGTTTTCGAAGTTGGCAGAGAGTATGACAACTTCCGATCCCGGTCTCTTTAACAACTAAACGTTATTATAACCCATGGATATTTATTTCAAAATCATTTATACTTTCAAAACCAAACTAGCATATCCATTTCAAAATCATATCATTTCTTTCAAAATAGTATATACTTTCAAAACCAAAATATCATACTCATTTCAAAAACATGTCACAATAGTATCATTTCCATTTCAAACTAATTCAATAATATATTATTTAAATAAAACCCAAATTTTCAAATCACTGAATATTTCCTTCAATATTAAACTTGAAATACTCCTTTAAATTATCATAGCATTTTGGAAATGTAACCTTAAGGAATCATAGCATTTTTGGAATGTAATACTTTCCACTTTAACATTTTATATAATCAAAGTATTTATATACTTACAAATTTAACATGGTCATTTTATCATAGCCTTATAGTTAAATAAACTTTTTTTACTGTAATATCCAATTTAAAGCTAAAATTCTAATGTTAAGTTAAAAGTACCTTATTAACTTACATTATTATTACAATAAAGAAACTTTATTATTTTAATCATTTAAAATATGCCATTTACATTAATTAAAACTTGCATATGAAATGTACTTTATCAACTTACATTTTATTATTACAGTAAGGAACATTTATCATTTTAATCAATTTAAAATACACCATTACATTAATTAAAACTTATATGTCAAATGTACGTTTTAACTTACATTTATTACAATAAAGAGCGTTTATTATATTAATCAATATTATACTAATTAATACATACATTATCAAATGTACGTTTTAATTTACATTTTTATTACAATAAAGCGTTTATTATTTTAAATTAATATTACACTAATTAAAACTTACATTATCAAATGTACGTTTTAATTTATTTTTATTACAGTAAAGAGCATTTATTATTTTAAACCAATATTACCCTAATTAAAACTTACATTATCAAATGTACGTTTTAATTTACATTTTTATTACAGTAAAGAGCATTTATTAATTTAACCAATATTACCCTAATTAAAACTTTACATGTTTCTTGCATTAATTAAAATCTTTATATGTTCTCTCATTAATTAGAACTTTACACGTTTCTTTCATTAATTAAAACTTTACCTGTTTCTTGCATTAATTAAAAACTTTACATGTTCTCTCATTAATTAGGACTTTACACATTTCTTTCATTTAATTAAAAACTTTCACTTTTCTTACATTAATTAAAACTTTACATGTTTCTTGCATTAATTAAAACTTTACATGTTTCTTCAATTTAAAATACCTTATTTTCTTTACTTAAAATCTCCATTTGGAAACCAATTTCCAATCATCAAGTTAAGTCATATATATAAATTACATATTATACATTAACTTATACAACTTAACCTATAGAAAATCACTGTAAACCTATTTGTACAAATATATCCGCTTCATGGAAAAAAATTCATTCCAACTACTAGGCTAGATTTAGAATTCCACATTAACTCGAATTTCATTATTAAGTTGTTTATTATATTCCAAATCTTTAAATTACAAATTTAAAGACAAATAAAGATTTTTTTTCATTACAATTAAAAACCAAAATCAACTTGTAAAATTTTAACTTATAGAAAACCAATATCTCTTTATATTCTAAATCTTTAAATCAACTTTTTATTTAAATTTCCATATATTTATAAATTCAAAATACTTAAAAAATTTAGAAATATTATAAAATTTTATCCATGGGCCTGTATAAAATTTTCTAACCTAGGTCACGTGATACAGATATGTATCATTTCAATCCGTAATTTAAAAAGAAAAAATCCGGGTTCTATCATTTCAAACCCGCAATCCCAAGTAAAATAAATGCAATAAAAACTCATTTGAGCCTATCATTTCAGCCCATAGTGATAGGGAACTTGCAGTGTGAGATACAGTATATAAAAATAATAATATATCATATAAATACATATTAGATGATGCAACAAACATATAAACAGCATTTAACATCATATAACATATCACAGGCATGTATGAATGACATATCAATTTATACAGATCCACTTGTCATTATTCCACAATAATATAAGTACATATGTCTAGAGTAATAAAAACTCACCTTCTAAAAGCTAGAATCAAATTCACAATACACAATTGAAACTCCGCAAAGCATGACAAGACATGACCAAACTTTTGAGTAGATGGAGAATCAAGATCCATATCTTGTATATAACAAATACACAAATCGTAAGAATAAGATTCAACACAACAAAAGATGGATTAAACTATGCAATTACGAATCAAAGAACATAACTTTGCTTTCAACCACCAAGTGGGCTTAGCCATGGTCTAATAGTAAGGAGGAGGTGATGTTGTGGTGGTGGAGGCCGAGCTATGCAAGGAGAAAACAAAAAGAAAAAGAGAAGAAAAAAAAAAGAAAGTGGAAAAAGAAGAGAGAAGGAAGCCATTACTTACAAGAAAATTTCTCACGTGAAGATGCAAATGAAAATGAGATGTGGTAAAGAGTTTTTGTACGTGAATTAGAATTTACTAGGGGAGTTATTCATGGCCTAATCAAGTGCAACGAATTGGCAAGTAATTAAGTGCTTAAATGGATAGAGATTTGAAGGGATTTATTTCCTATTAAATAAAAAGAAATAATGGAACAAAATGTGGTGATTTACTTGCTTTTTCACTTGAATTAATAGGGTATGAATGGCTAAAGTTTTAGGAATAGTTAGAAAATAAAAGGGCAAGGAAATTTTAAAAGGCACAATTTAAGTAGGAAAAGATCTTGTATATATTTTTCTTAAACAAATGAAAAGAGGAGTGTGGGAACTTTGTACGTGATTGAAAAGGAGAAAATCACGTCTACGCATTTATGAATAGATATGGTAAAAGATAAAAAGGTGGGAAATATATAAAGGCAAGAAATAAATTAAGAAACGTATGCCTATATTTAAAACATATCTTAATTGATTTGTTACTTATCCAAAAAATATAGATGTATATATACAAAAGAAACCTTCACTAAATAAATAAAGTTTATACACACCATACAAGTAAATAAGAAGATGGAAATAGAAATATAAAAAATTGAAACGCATAAATTAATTATAAATTTAAAAAGGCGCAATTTAAGTAGGAAAAGATCTTGTATATATTTTCTTAAACAAATGAAAAGAGGAGTTGTATAACGTTGTACGTGATTGAAAAGGAGAAAATCACGTCTATGCATTTATGAATAGATATGGTAGAAGATAAAAAGGTGGGAAATAAAAGATAGGCAAATAAAGAGGCAGAAAATAAAACAAATGTAACGTATGCCAATAAAAGAGAAGTAACATACGCCTAATTAATTTGTTTCCTTGCCATTAAAGTAGATAAATCTATCAAAAAGTCAAATAAATAAAATCTAAGTTTATATAATTAAAATAAAAATAAAAATAAAAATTAAAGAACAAACATAGGGAAATAAAATGAGATATGTTTGAGGAGTTTTGTACGTGAATGATAAAAGGAAATACACGGCTATATACGAGAGAGAGAAAACAACTAAGGAGTTATGAATATTAGGGTAAGTAATAAAGTGGGTAGGTAGATAAAAAGGCAAGCATTAAAGAAATGTAACGCATGTCTCCTTGATTTCTTCCAAGCCTTTTATGAAAAGATATACACACAAGTAAAATCCAATAAATAAAGTTTATATAAACAAAATAGAAAAATAAAATAAAATAACATAGAAAATAAAAATATAGAAATGAACATAGAAAAATAGAAATTAAAATACATAAAATAAATGCGTGTAAAACGCTGTAATTTATCTAATTTAAAAAGTAAAACTCAGAGTTTAACGAAACGAAAAGCAGAACAGATACCACAAATAGATTCTGCTTCAAAGAAAAAGATTAAAATTTAAAAATTCAAATTTTTTTCAAAAATTTAAACTGAAAATTCAAATTTTGACCAAAATATCAAATTTTCAAAAATTGTTTATTTATTGCATTTGAAAAATAAATTACAAACAAATTCCAAACTTACATTGGAAAAATTATGAAAATTCACTTTTAAATGATTTAAAAATCAAAATTTCAAATAAAAATTAAATTCAAAATATTCACAAAATTATGGGTTGTTACAGAAGATCAGGTGGTGGAGGCTATTGGTGATGGCCATGGTGGAAATTGAAGGTGATGGATATAGGGTGCAACAATCTACACACAAGGCAACATATCATCATTTCTAGGCTATACATGGGCTCGGCCTCAAGCTATAGGGCATGGCCAGGTGTCCAGATGGTGGTGGGTGATGTGGCAGAGGGTGGAGGTCAGGTCTGAGCTGGTGGTGGTGGTGGAAGTGGCGGCTAAAGGAAGGTGAAGGTGGTGCTAGCAAACTAGGCTCGGTTTGTGTGAATAGGTGATGTATTTGTGTATTTTTGGTGATGATGCTTGCCATATGGTTGCTCGGCCTAGCCATGGTAGTGGACTAGAGAGGTTGCTGGTCGGAGTATCGGGTGGTAGAGGTCGGCCTAGGGCTGGAGGTGAGGTGGCCAATCCAATCTAGTTGAGAAACAATGCCAAAATTCAAATAGAAAATAGGAAAAACAAGAAAAGAAGAGATGAAGAATTACCTAAACCTGACAAGCAATGGCCGTGAAAATTTTTTTGTTAGAGAAGGAATGTTGTACGTGAGAAAGAAGGTGATGTGCTGCAGAAATTAGAAAGATAATACACGGAAATAATTAAAAGATGTAGGTAAAAAATGAAAAGGCGGAAGAGGAAAAGGCTTTGGAAGTTAAAGGATTTTAAAACCTTTCAAATTTCCATCAATTTATCTTTAATTTATAAATACACAAAAGGCTGAAAAAAAGTAAATAAACTCAGAAATAAAGTAAAGAAATAAATAAAATAAATAAATTTTAAATTAATTAAATTAAATGAAGAAAATAGCAATATAAACAAAACTAGGCTTAATAAATTGAAATAAATTTCAATAGACTTTAGAAAAATTATATTATCACTTTAAAAATATTAAAAGACAAAAATATACTTAAAATAACATATTAACACATATTAAAATAAAATATGATAAAGAAAGTATAATTTATATAATTTAAAATAAAGAAAATTGTTAAATAATTCAATATACACACATATTGAAAACATTATAACTTTTACAATTTAAATTCGTTTTCAACGAAACAAAAAGTAGTGTTCAAGTTATTACATCTATTTTCATAACAAAAGATAAAATTTAAGATTTAAAATAATTTAAATTTGATGTTTAGAAGTCAAAGTTTGAATAGTTTAACAAGAAATTCACTTTACAGTAAAATATTCAAATTATACTAGTTTTAACTATAAATCACTTAATAATCAACATTTATATTTAAAAATGAAATGTTTGAAATAAAAAAATTTAAAATAACTTAAAATAAAAAAATACAGTCAATTTAAATAATATACAAAAATCTAGGGTTGTTGTAACAACCCGCATATTTATCGATTTTATATTTAAATATTTTATTTAAATATTTTATCATTAATCCGATTTTGGTCCGAAAGGCTACTTTTTGCAAACGGTCAAATTAGGACTCGAGACCACTTCCATTGAGTTCGAAATGTCGTTTACAACTTTTTACGTATAAACATTGATATGTTTGGAGTTAGTGGAATTTCACTGCTTTTTCACTTGAGACTTTGGTTTGGGCTTTTAGCCTATTAGACCCAACCTTCACCCCTCCTCTTCATAACTTCATTTTCTATTTGCCTAAACCTTCAAGCTTCTTCAAAAATGGTGGAGGGAATGGGAAATTAAAATTCCAAAACTCAAATTCAATTGCAATCCATCATTCAACTCCAAATTCAAGAAGAAGACATTGGATTCAAGCTTCTTGTGCTTAGATAGAAGAGGGATTGATTCTTGCTTGCTTAAAGCTTCATTTTAATTGATTTTTCGTGCAAAGGTGAGATTTTTATCTCACGTTCTTGCCTATATCTATCTTGGACTGTTGGGAATGAATCCCTATCAATTTAGCATGTACATTTGCATTTGGTTTGGATTGGATTGGCGAAAAACTCCACTTTTTAGTGTTTTTGGAAATTTCCTGCTACTAGGTCGCTCTGGCACGAAATGACGTTTGGAGTTAGGTCGCTAAGTCGTAGGTCGTGGGCCGCTAGGTCGTAGGTCGCTCGGCTTGTTCTTAGATGGGTTTCTCGGCCTATACTTCATTAGGTCGCTCGGCCATGTTATCAGGTGGTAGCTCGCATCCTTAGGTCGTTAGACCTTAGGTCGCGGCAATGTTAGGTCACATCTACATTAGGTCATTCGGCACTGACTTGGTCACTAGCTCTTTAGGTCGCATGACCTCAACCTCTTTGGGTCACACAACCTTTCTAGGTCGCGTGAACCATTAGATCGCTCGGCCTCCCCAATCCACTAGGTCGTTTGACCACGTTCCAAAAAGGTCGCTCGGCCTCAAAGATAATAGGTCGTTACTCGGCCTTACCTCGTTAGGTCGCTCGACCGTTTACCTCGTTAGGTCGCTCGACCATTTACCTCGCTAAGTCGCTCAACCATCCATTCTGTTAGGCCGTTAAGGCCTTAACTCGCTCGGCCTATGTCTTTCGTTAGGTCGCGAGCCGATAGGTCGTTCGTCTCGTTGATTCGTTAGGTCGTTCGGCCTCTAAATGATTAGGTCGCATGACCTTTAACCCACTAGGTCGCATGACCTTTATCTTGTTAGGTCGCATGACCTTTAATCCACTAGGTCGCATGACCTTTATCTTGTTAGGTCGCATGACCTTTAACTCTTTAGGTCGCATGACCGTTATCCCCTTAGGTCGTTGGACCTATTTTCCTTAGGACGTTGGACCTATTTTCCTTAGGTCGTTGGACCTTATCTTCTTAGGTCGTTGGACCTTATTATATCTAGGTCGTTAGACCTTACTTCCCTTAGGTCGTGTGACCACGTTCCTATTAGGTCGCTTGACCCATCCACTAGGTCGCTCGGCCTCACTTGTACATTAGGTCGTACCTCGTTAGGTCGCGACTTTGCGTAGTTCGGCCTGCTTTCACTCTTTAGGTCATTCCATTGCTTAACTCGACCTAGTTAGGTCGTTTAACTCCTGAGCTCGTTGCACCTTAGGTCGGCCATGTTAGGTCGCAATGGAATTTCTACTTTGATGCCTTCGGAACCAATTTCCTTGGATTTTATTCACGTCTACGAATGTGAACTTTGTGATTGATTGTTCCTACAATCGCTTTTGTGATTTGTCACTTTAAAAATATAAAGGTTTCAATACTAGTAGTAAATATCAAAACTCTTTCATCAAAATTATTTCAACACTATTTTATTACAAAGCTCTTTTCTTAAACCGTTTTCCAATCTACTAGTATATACAAGCCTTTACCTCACTCGTATGAGAAATTGAATTAAACGGCTTAGTAAAACAAGTGGTATGAAACGCTTGCGTTTACTTCGTCGGTTAACTCTTGAACTTGTTCGATTGAACCTTTTGTGACAATTTCCTAGTGAAGATCTACAGTTTGTTCGTAAATATTTAAGTTAAGCAAGTGGTTATGGGACATGAAGCTAAACTCATATATTTACTAGCTTAGTGTGATTGACACTTCTTGATGATCAATGATGATCAATTTGTGATTTAGACTAGCAATGTGCGATGTCTCTTTGTTCATGTGGAGGTCTGTACTTCTTTCCATTGAGCTTCGTCTCATTTCTCGCATGGGTCATACCTATTCAGGTGCGTCGATGTTTATTTACACATGGGTCGTACCTATCTAGGTGCGTCGATGTTTGTTTACTTCGTGGAGCAATCGGCTCAATAATTCGGGGCATGGGACGTATCTTTCTAGGTGCGTCGATGTTCCTCTATGCATGGGACGTATCTTTCTAGGTGCGTCGATGTTTGACTTTGCATGGGGTGTACCTTTCTAGGTGCATCGATGTTAGACATTACATGGGGTGTATCTTTCTAGGTGCATCGATGTTTATTTATGCATGGGGCATATCTTTCTACGTGTGTCAATGCTAGAGCATGGGGCGTGTCTTTCTAGGTGCGTCGATGTTCGAGTGTGCATGGGTCGTGTCTTTCTAGGTGCGTCGATGTCCAGTTTATTGGATTGGCCATCCTTTCTCTTGTGATTTCTGGAATTCGTGTGTCATTGACTTGTTGTGAATACAAGTTTTGGGTATGATGCCCTCTTTGGATCTTTGAGAAAATTCTTGTGATATTGATTAATCTCTTGTTGATTTTCAATTACATACTTATAGTAGTATGCTGTTATGGATATTATATGTTTATGCCATATCTTTTATTCTATTTCATGTCATCTTATATTTATAGCTAGACTGATCTGTTTATTATTTTCTTATAAATAATACTCGGGTCAGACCGAGATGTTACAGGTGCTTCTGCTTGACTTCTTCCTAGGGATTTATTACTATGACTTTTGGCTAACTACTTAGATTAGTAGTTTTTGTTGTCTACATTTGTGACATAGACCCAGTGATGCATACTTATACTTTTGTATAGCACATGTTGCTACCCCTTTTGTATTATAGTGGATCTTTCAGACCACTATTCTGATGTACACTTTTATGTGTTATATTCATATCTTCTTCCGCCTTTGTGATATGGATGTCTGTGACTGATTTGTGTTATGCTTATTTCTATGTTTGTTTCCGAAGAATATATATATAGCCACTATATGATAGCTTTGAGTTTGTATCGGTATGTCGGATTTTCCTCCTTAAATGAAATGCATGCTATACTATCTGACATATCGGTACTCGCACATAGAAATTACATGGATGGTCGCTCCTCTACAGCCTTATTCTCCGTGCTAGTTGACAACACAACACCGTAGTGTTCTTGGCTACCGTGAGTATAGAGGTGGGGCGTCACAGCTTGGTATCAGAGCCAAACTTCGGAACAATGTAGAATAACTTAACAAGGATCATCGTCCTAAGTCCACCTTAGGAGTCGTACCTTAGGATTTAGTCCGTGTCTTCGTACCGTTCTATCCTATCCTCTTTTATGGATCCTTGTTTTATCTATCAAGATTGCTTGATATTTATTTGGTGAATAACCTTTTTCTTCTCCGTCTTCTTTCTGTCTTAAGGAAGAGAAATGGTTAGACCAGGCCGTCCCAGTATCGGTCAATCTAGTACTACACCCCAAGATGGAGTTTTTATGACTGCACAACAGCTTCTTGATCTAGTTAAGAATGCTCAGGCAGCCGGACCCAATTCAGAGCCTACTCATCCTAGATCCGGTTTTGCACGCTTGTGCAGAGACTATACCGATTTGGGTGGAAGGCCATTTAAAGGATCCGAGAGTGTTATAGAAATTCAAGCTTGGCTCAAATCATGCGATCATATCTTTTCTCGCATGAACCTTACTAATCTACATCGAGTCCAGGTGGCTTCTAGCATGCTCCAAGAAAGAGCATTGGATTGGTATGAGCTTTTAATTTCTGAAATCGTTGAAGCAGATCTTACTTGGGAACAAATCCAGGAAAGATTCAAATTGAAATTTATGCCGGAGGCTGAAAAAGTAACTTTAGCACGGCGTTTTATTGACCTTGTCCAGGGTCAATCTTCTGTGACAGACTATGTCGCATCTTTCGAATCTCTGTCCAAATACGGGGTTGAATACATAAATACCCCATTGAAGAAAAATCAGAGATTTGTTTATGGCTTGAATAAGAATCTTAAGAAGCGATTACTCCTGAAACTAGAGGTTTCATTTGATCAGCTTATAGATATCGCTCTTCGTCCTGAAGAGGCCGATAGAGAGAGTAGTGTTGAAGTTGTGGTTGCCAAACAAAACTTCAACGACAACATGAAGAGGCCTGTCAAATTCAAAGACCTCACTCCCAACAAGAAAGGAAAGCAACAAACTCCGGTAGCAAAGACTCCCACCTCTAGTCGTGGACAATGCTACAATTGTGGGTCCACGGACTACTATGCATGGGAGTGCCCGAAACCTCTCTTTTGTCGTTATTGCAAAAATTCGGGTCACCATATAACTGCATGTCCCATACATCAAAGCAAGAAGGAGGGAAAGTTGGATGCTTTGTAAACACCTCACAACTCTTTTCTTAGTCAAGGTACACATTCTACCCTTGATGACTTTTATTTTGTGATTGTCTGATTCGAGTTCTTTTTGATATGGGTTTCATCTCATTATTTTTATATCAAAAGAGATTGTGATTCTTTTTCTTTAAACATTTTTGGACTTGTTGACTTCTTTGGGAATTGCGAATCCGGTTGATGGATCCGCAACACTCAAGTAGTATTTATTGATGTCGAAATTATTTTATGTGTTTTTCCATTCCGAAGCGATTTGCATATTATGCGTTACTTAGGCTTCAGAATTGATTTGTGTGAAAGGATTGGCTTAATCATTTAGAAGCCCATATCCTATTTTTCGGAATGGACTATTCATTTTCGACATTTTCAATCTGTTAAGCAGATTCATATTTTTCCTTTGTGATTTCGATTCCAAATTGATGGCATCATTTTATTCTTTAAGCTCGCGTGTTGAGTAAAGTGATATTTCTCTCATTCATTTCGTTTGAGAAATTTTCCGGTATTTTTGAGTTTGTCTTAGGATCATTACCTAAGCAACCTTTTGAGTGGTGTTAAGGTCCTTTCAGTTCGACCTTACCACCGAACTTCAATTGATACGAGTTGTGGAAGTTAGCATTCCACTTACCGCATTACACACTCTTTATGATTCATATAATTGACTCATTATGTCATTCTTATCCAGTTTATTTCATCCGTTTAATAAATCGAGTATTCTACGAATATCTCGATGACTCCATTCTTATATTTACTGATTTTGGATGAAAATAGCAATTTAAAATTTTGCAAATCTTTTTCATAAGATTTATTTATAAGTATAATTGAATTTTGTTCTTAAAATGAGCGAAGAATATTCTTAAAACTTATAAGAGATATTTTCAACCTATAGAAGATGATTTTGTGATTGTATTGCCCGTTGAGTGCTTTAAGAATTCTGGTCGATGCGCTTGATCAACGTTATCGATAGGAATTTCCTAAACGCTTTGATGAGACAATCAGACACGTTACATTGACTTGTAAAATGTAAATTTTTCTAGAAAGATTTTCACATTGAGATAATTGTGATTTTGAAAGTTTTAGCTTTTCGGGAAAGAAAATTATTTAAAAGAAGTTCTTTCTTTTCGATACTCTTATTCTTGTGATTCCCGAAGAGAGCCAAGACTTTATCTTTGGTACTAATGCTAATCGTATTGGTTTGGATGTCGTTCTCTTGCAAAAGGGAACGTGCTATCTCTTGTGCTTCTAAATCACTAATGCCTATTGAGACTAGAGATGCCACTCATGATCTAGTGCCCATGGCTATTGATTTCGCTTTTAAAATTTGGCATCATTATTTTTGGGTGAGAAATTTGTTCTCTACACTGATCATAGATCTTTGGAATAATTATTTTCTCATAAGGAACTCCGTGTTGACTCGAGTTCCTGGCACCTTATGATCTTGGTATTCTTTTTATTCTCCGAGGGGAAATCGTGTTGCCTATGCACATAGTCGTAAGCAACTAGTGGTTGTTTCTTTGTTGATAACCAAATGAAATGACCTTTTTACCAAGTTCATCGGACGTTTCGATATACCCTCTTTTATGGGCTTGCGTCTGATGTTCTCTTATGGTGTTTGGTTCATTGGGCGTACCGTTTTTGTACTGCGACGATGTTCCGAATTATTTGAGCTTTGGTTCATCTAACGTACCGTCATTGTGCAACGCCGTTGTTCCAAATTATTTGAGTTTCTAGTTCTCGGGCGTACTGTTATTATACTACGTCGTTGCACCGGCTCGATTTTCTATTGTTCATGACGTTTTCTCACATCTTTCTACTACGGAAATGCCTTAGGGATTCCGATTTTTATTCTTGAGCCCGGTGTTATTGAGGAAATTGAAGTTTCACCAGATTTAACTTATGAGCAACATTCCATTCGCATCATTGCTTCGGAGGTTCAGCGCCTTCGGAATAAAGATGTTCTTCTTGTGAAAGCTCAATGGTTCTCAGATCATAAGGATTGCTCTTGGGAATCTTGGGAATTCATCGAGCGATCGCGTTCAAGCTTACACTTTCATGCTCTTTATGGTGAACTTCTTATTTCAAATTTCTTTTGGTGTTAATATGCTTTTATGGTTGTTACTTTTTATTTCCACCTTATATATATTGCGAGGACGCAATTTCTTTAAGGAGGGGAGTCTGTAACAACCCGCATATTTATCGTTTTTATATTTAAATATTTTATTAAAATATTTTATCATTAATCAGATTTTGGTCCGAAAGGCTACTTTTTGCAAACGGTCAAATTAGGACTCGAGACCACTTCCATTGAGTTCGAAATGCCGTTTACAACTTTTTAAGTATAAACATTGATATGTTTGGAGTTAGTGGAATTTCACTACTTTTTCACTTGAGACTTTGGTTTAGGCTTTTAGCCTATTAGACCCAACCTTCACCCCTCCTCTTCATAACTTCATTTTCTATTTGCCTAAACCTTCAAGCTTCTTCAAAAATGGTGGAGGGAATGGGAAATTAAAATTCCAAAACTCAAATTCAATTGCAATCCATCATTCAACTCCAAATTCAAGAAGAAGACATTGGATTCAAGCTTCTTGTGCTTAGATAGAAGAGGGATTGATTCTTGCTTTCTTAAAGCTTCATTTTCAATGATTTTTGGTGCAAAGGTGAGATTTTTATCTCACATTCTTGCCTATATCTATTTTGGACTATTGGGAATGAATCCCTATCACTTTAGCATTACATTTGCATTTTGTTTGGATTGGATTGGCGAAAAACTCCACTTTTTAGTGTTTTTGGAGATTTCCTGCTACTAGGACGCTTTGGCACGAAATGACGTTCAGAGTTAGGTCGCTAAGTCGTAGGTCGTGGGCCGCTAGGTCGTAGGTCGCTCGGCTTGTTCTTAGATGGGTTGCTCGACCTATACTTCATTAGGTCGCTCGGCCATGTTATCAGGTGGTAGCTCGCATCCTTAGGTCGTTAGACCTTAGGTCGCGGCAATGTTAGGTCGCCTCTACGTTAGGTCGTTCGGCACTGACTTGGTCACTAGCTCTTTAGGTCGCATGACCTCAACCTCTTTGGGTCGCACAACCTTTCTAGGTCGCGTGAACCATTAGGTCGCTCGGCCTCCCTAATCCACTAGGTCGTTTGACCACATTCCAAATAGGTCGCTCGGCCTCCAAGATAATAGGTCATTACTTGGCCTTACCTCGTTAGGTCGCTCGACCGTTTACCTCGCTAAGTCACTCAACCATCCATTCTGTTAGGCCATTAAGGCCTTAACTCGCTCGGCTTATGTCTTTCGTTAGGTCGCGAGCCGATAGGTCGTTCGTCTCGTTGATTTGTTAAGTCATTCGGCCTCTAAATGGTTAGGTCGCATGACCTTTAACCCACTAGGTCGCATGACCTTTATCTTGTTAGGTCGCATGACCTTTAACCCACTAGGTCGCATGACCTTTATCTTGTTAGGTCGCATGACCTTTAACTCTTTAGGTCGCCTGACCGTTATCCCCTTAGTTCGTTGGACCTATTTTCCTTAGGTCGTTGGACCTATTTTCCTTAGGTCGTTGGACCTTATCTTCTTAGGTCGTTGGACCTTATTATATCTAGTTCGTTAGACCTTACTTCTCTTAGGTCGTGTGACCACGTTCCTATTAGGTCGCTTGACCCTTCCACTAGGTCGCTCGGCCTCACTTATACATTAGGTCGTACCTCATTAGGTCGCGACTTTGCGTAGTTCGGCCTGCTTTCACTCTTTAGGTCATTCCATTGCTTAACTCGACCTTGTTAGGTTGTTTAACTCCTGAGGTCATTGCACCTTAGGTCGGCCATGTTAGGTTGCAATGGAATTTCTACTTTGATGCCTTTGGAACCAATTTCATTGGATTTTATTCACGTCTTCGAATGTGAACTTTGTGATTGATTGTTCCTACAATCGCTTTTGTGATTTGTCACTTTAAAAATATAAAGGTTTCAATACTAGTAGTAAATATCAAAACTCTTTCATCAAAATGATTTCAACACTATTTTATTACAAAGCTCTTTTCTTAAACCGTTTTCCAATCTACTAGTATATACAAGCCTTTACCTCACTCGTATGAGAAATTGAATTAAACGGCTTAGTAAAACAAGTGGTATGAAATGCTTGCGTTTACTTCGTCGGTTAACTCTTGAACTTGTTCGATTGAACCTTTTGTGACAATTTCCTAGTGAAGATCTACAGTTTGTTCGTAAATATTTAAGTTAAGCAAGTGGTTATGGGACATGAAGCTAAACTCATATATTTACTAGCTTAGTGTGATTGACACTTCTTGATGATCAATGATGATCAATTTGTGATTTAGACTAGCAATGTGCGATGTCTCTTTGTTCATGTGGAGGTATGTACTTCTTTCCATTGAGCTTCGTCTCATTTCTCGCATGGGTCGTACCTATTCAGGTGCGTCGATGTTTATTTACACATTGGTCGTACCTATCTAGGTGCGTCGATGTTTGTTTACTTCGTGGAGCAATCAGCTCAATAAGTCGGGGCATGGGACGTATCTTTCTAGGTGCGTCGATGTTCGTCTATGCATGGGACGTATCTTTCTAGGTGCGTCGATGTTCGACTTTGCATGGGGTGTACCTTTCTAGGTGAATCTATGTTAGACATTACATGGGGTGTATCTTTCTAGGTGCATCGATGTTTATTTATGCATGGGGCATATCTTTCTACGTGTGTTAATGCTAGAGCATGGGGCGTGTCTTTCTAGGTGCGTCGATGTTCGACTGTGCATGGGTCGTGTCTTTCTAGGTGCGTCGATGTCCAGTATATTGGATTGGCCATCCTTTCTCTTGTGATTTCTGGAATTCGTGTGTCATTGACTTGTTGTGAATACAAGTTTTGGGTATGATGCCCTCTTTGGATCTTTGAGAAAATTCTTGTGATATTGATTAATCTCTTGTTGATTTTCAATTACATACTTATAGTAGTATGCTGTTATGGATATTATATGTTTATGCCATATCTTTTATTCTATTTCATGTCATCTGATATTTATAGCTAGACTGATCCGTTTATTATTTTCTTATAAATAATACTCGGGTCAGACCGAGATGTTACAGGTGCTTCTGCTTGACTTCTTCCTAGGGATTTATTACTATGACTTTTGGCTAACTACTTAGATTAGTTGTTTTTGTTGTCTACATTTGTGACATAGACCCAGTGATGTATACTTATACTTTTGTATAGCACATGTTGCTACCCCTTTTGTATTATAGTGGATCTTTCAGACCAATACTCTGATGTACACTTTTATGTGTTATATTCATATCTTCTTCCGCCTTTGTGATATGGATGTCTGTGACTGATTTGTGTTATGCTTATTTCTATGTTTGTTTCCGAAGAATATATATATAGCCATTGTATGATAGCTTTGAGTTTGTATCAGTATGTTGGATTTTCCTCCTTAAATGAAATGCATGCTATACTATCTAACATATCGGTACTCGCACAAAGAAATTACATGGATGGTCGCTCCTCCACAGCCTTATTCTCCATGCTAGTTGACAGCACAACACCGTAGTGTTCTTGGCTACCGTGAGTATAGAGGTGGGGCGTCACAGCTTGGTATCAAAGCTAAACTTCGGAACAATGTAGAATAACTTAACAAGGATCATCGTCCTAAGTCCACCTTAGGAGTCATACCTTAGGATTTAGTCCGTGTCTTCGTACCGTTCTATCCTATCCTCTTTTATGGATCCTTGTTTTATCTATCAAGATTGCTTGATATTTATTTGGTCAATAACCTTTTTCTTCTCCGTCTTCTTTCTTTCTTAAGGAAGAGAAATGGTTAGACCATGCCGTCCCAGTGCCGGTCAATCTAGTACTACACCCCAAGATGGAGTTTTTACGACTGCACAACAGCTTCTTGATCTAGTTAAGAACGCTCAGGCAACCGGACCCAATTCAGAGCCTACTCATTCTAGATCTGGTTTTGCACGCTTGTGCAGAGACTATACCGATTTGGGTGGAAGGCCATTTAAAGGATCCGAGAGTGTTATAGAAATTCAAGCTTGGCTCAAATCATGCGATCGTATCTTTTCTCGCATGAACCTTACTAATCTACATCGAGTCCAGGTGGCTTCTAGCATGCTCCAAGAAAGAGCATTGGATTGGTATGAGCTTTTAATTTCTGAAATTGTTGAAGCGGATCTTACTTGGGAACAATTCCGGGAAGGATTCGAATTGAAATTTGTGCCGGAGGCTGAAAAATTAACTTTAGCATGGCGTTTTATTGACCTTGTGTAAGGTCAATCTTCTGTGACAGACTATGTCGCATCTTTCGAATCTCTGTCCAAATACGGGGTTGAATACATAAATACCCCATTGAAGAAAAATCAAAGATTTGTTTATGGCTTGAATAAGAATCTTAAGAAGCCATTACTCCTGAAACTAGAGGTTCCATTTGATCAGCTTATAGATATCGCTCTTCGTCTTGAAGAGGCCGATAGAGAGAGTAGTGTTGAAGTTGTGGTTGCCAAACAAAACTTCAACGACAACATGAAGAGGCCTGTCAAATTCAAAGACCTCAATCCCAACAAGAAAGGAAAGCAACAAACTACGGTAGCAAAGACTCCCACCTCTAGTCGTGGACAATGCTACAATTGTGGGTCCACGGACTACTATGCACGGGAGTGCCCGAAACCTCTCTTTTGTCGTTATTGCAAAAATTCGGGTCACCGTATAACTGCATGTCCCATACGTCAAAGCAAGAAGGAGGGAAAGTTGGATGTTTTGTAAACACCTCACAACTCTTTTCTTAGTCAAGGTACACATTCTACCCTTGATGACTTTTAGTTTGTGATTGTCTGATTCGAGTTCTTTTTGATATGGGTTTCATCTCATTATTTTTATATCAAAAGAGCTTGTGATTCTTTTTCTTTAAACATTTTTGGACTTGTTGACTTCTATGGGAATTGCGAATCCGGTTGATGGATCCGCAACACTCAAGTAGTTTTTATTGATGTCGAAATTATTTTATGTGTTTTTCCTTTCCGAACAGATTTGCATATTATGCGTTACTTAGGCTTCGGAATTGATTTGTGTGAAAGGATTGGCTTAATCATTTTGAAGCCCATATCCTATTTTTCTGAATGGACTAGTCATTTTCGACATTTTCAATCTGTTAAGCAGATTCATATTTTTCCTTTGTGATTTCGATTCCAAATTAATGGCATCATTTTATTCTTTAAGCTCGCATGTTGAGTAAAGTGATATTTCTCTCATTCATTTCGTTTGAGAAATTTTCCGGTATTTTTGAGTTTGTCTTAGGATCATTACCTAAGCAACCCTTTGAGTGGTGTTAAGGTCCTTTCAGTTCGACCTTACCACCGAACTTCAATTGATACGAGTTGTGGAAGTTAGCATTCCACTTACCGCATTCCGCACTCGTTATGATTCATATGAATGACTCATTATGTCATTCAATTTATCCAGTTTATTTCATCCGTTTAATAAATCGAGTATTCTACGAATATCTCGATGACTCCATTCTTATATTTACTGATTTTGGATGAAAATAGCAATTTAAAATTTTGCAAATCTTTTTCATAAGATTTATTTATAAGTATAATTGAATTTTGTTCTTAAAATGAGCGAAGAATATTCTTAAAACTTATAAGAGATATTTTCAACCTATAGAAGATGATTTTGTGATTGTATTGCCCGTTGAGTGCTTTAAGAATTCTGGTCGATGCGCTTGATCAACGTTATCGATAGGAATTTCCTAAACGCTTTGATGAGACAATCAGACACGTTACATTGACTTGTAAAATGTAAATTTTTCTAGAAAGATTTTCACATTGAGATAATTGTGATTTTGAAAGTTTTAGCTTTTCGGGAAAGAAAATTATTTAAAAGAAGTTCTTTCTTTTCGATACTCTTATTCTTGTGATTCCCGAAGGGAACCAAGACTTTATCTTTGGTACCAATGCTAATCGTATTGGTTTGGATGTCGTTCTCTTGCAAAAGGGAACGTGCTATCTCTTGTGCTTCTAAATCACTAATGCCTATTGAGACTAGAGATGCCACTCATGATCTAGTGCCCATGGCTATTGATTTCGCTTTTAAAATTTGGCATCATTATTTTTGGGTGAGAAATTTGTTCTCTACACTGATCATAGATCTTTGGAATAATTATTTTCTCATAAGGAACTCCGTGTTGACTCGAGTTCCTGGCACCTTATGATCTTGGTATTCTTTTTATTCCCCGAGGGGAAATCGTGTTGCCTATGCACATAGTCGTAAGCAACAAATGGTTGTTTCTTTGTTGATAACCAAATGAAATGACCTTTTTACCAAGTTCATCAGACATTTCGATATACCCTCTTTTATGGGCTTGCGTCCGATGTTCTCTTATGGTGTTCGGTTCATTGGGCGTACCGTTTTTGTACTGCGACGATGTTCCGAATTATTTGAGCTTTGGTTCATCTGACGTACCGTCATTGTGCAATGCCGTTGTTCCAAATTATTTGAGTTTCTAGTTCTCGGGCGTACTGTTATTATACTACGTCGTTGCACCGGCTCGATTTTCTATTGTTCATGACATTTTCTCACGTCTTTCTACTACGGAAATGCCTTAGGGATTCCGATTTTTATTCTTGAGCCCAGTGTTATTGAGGAAATTGAAGTTTCACCAGATTTAACTTATGAGCAACATTCCATTCGCATCATTGCTTCGGAGGTTCAGCGCCTTCGGAATAAAGATGTTCTTCTTGTGAAAGCTCAATGGTTCTCAGATCATAAGGATTGCTCTTGGGAATCTTGGGAATTCATCGAGCGATCGCGTTCAAGCTTACACTTTCATGCTCTTTATGGTGAACTTCTTATTTCAAATTTCTTTTGGTGTTAATATGCTTTTATGGTTGTTACTTTTTATTTCCACCTTATATATATTGCGAGGACGCAATTTCTTTAAGGAGGGGAGTCTGTAACAACCCGCATATTTATCGTTTTTATATTTAAATATTTTATTAAAATATTTTATCATTAATCAGATTTTGGTCCGTAAGGCTACTTTTTGCAAACAGTCAAATTAGGACTCGAGACCACATCCATTGAGTTCGAAATGCCGTTTACAACTTTTTAAGTATAAACATTGATATGTTTGGAGTTAGTGGAATTTCACTACTTTTTCACTTGAGACTTTGGTTTAGGCTTTTAGCCTATTAAACCCAACCTTCACCCCTCCTCTTCATAACTTCATTTTCTATTTGCCTAAACCTTCAAGCTTCTTCAAAAATGGTGGAGGGAATGGGAAATTAAAATTCCAAAACTCAAATTCAATTGCAATCCATCATTCAACTCCAAATTCAAGAAGAAGACATTGGATTCAAGCTTCTTGTGCTTAGATAGAAGAGGGATTGATTCTTGCTTGCTTAAAGCTTCATTTTCATTGATTTTTGGTGCAAAGGTGAGACTTTTATCTCACATTCTTGCCTATATCTATCTTGGACTGTTGGGAATGAATCCCTATCACTTTAGCATTACATTTGCATTTTGTTTGGATTGGATTGGCGAAAAACTCCACTTTTTAGTGTTTTTGGAGATTTCCTGCTACTAGGACGCTCTGGCACGAAATGACGTTCGGAGTTAGGTCGCTAAGTCGTAGGTCGTGGGCCGCTAGGTCGTAGGTCGCTCGGCTTGTTCTTAGATGGGTTGCTCGGCCTATACTTCATTAGGTCGCTCGGCCATGTTATCAGGTGGTAGCTCGCATCCTTAGGTCGTTAGACCTTAGGTCGCGGCAATGTTAGGTCGCCTCTACATTAGGTCGTTCAGCACTGACTTGGTCACTAGCTCTTTAGGTCGCATGACCTCAACCTCTTTGTGTCGCACAACCTTTCTAGGTCGCGTGAACCATTAGGTCGCTCGGCCTCCCCAATCCACTAGGTCGTTTGACCACATTCCAAATAGGTCGCTCGGCCTCAAAGATAATAGGTCGTTACTCGGCCTTACCTCGTTAGGTCGCTCGACCGTTTACCTCGTTAGGTCGCTCGACCGTTTACCTCGCTAAGTCGCTCAACCATCCATTCTGTTAGGCCGTTAAGGCCTTAACTCGCTCGGCCTATGTCTTTCGTTAGGTCGCGAGCCGATAGGTCGTTCGTCTCGTTGATTCGTTAAGTCGTTCGGCCTCTAAATGGTTAGGTCGCATGATCTTTAACCCACTAGGTCGCATGACCTTTATCTTGTTAGGTCGCATGACCTTTATCTTGTTAGGTCGCATGACCTTTAACTCTTTAGTTCGCATGACCGTTATCCCCTTAGGTCGTTGGACCTATTTTCCTTAGGTCGTTGGACCTATTTTCCTTAGGTCGTTGGACCTTATCTCCTTAGGTCGTTGGACCTTTTTATATCTAGGTCGTTAGACCTTACTTCTCTTAGGTCGTGTGACCACGTTCCTATTAGGTCGCTTGACCCATCCACTAGGTCGCTCGGCCTCACTTATACGTTAGGTCGTACCTCGTTAGGTCGCGACTTTGCGTAGTTCGTCCTGCTTTCACTCTTTAGGTCGTTCCATTGCTTAACTCGACCTAGTTAGGTCGTTTAACTCCTGAGGTCGTTGCACCTTAGGTCGGCCACGTTAGGTCGCAATGGAATTTCTACTTTGATGCCTTTGGAACCAATTTCCTTGGATTTTATTCACGTCTTCGAATGTGAACTTTGTGATTGATTGTTCCTACAATCGCTTTTGTGATTTGTCACTTTAAAAATATAAAGGTTTCAATACTAGTGGTAAATATCAAAACTCTTTCATCAAAATGATTTCAACACTATTTTATTACAAAGCTCTTTTCTTAAACCGTTTTCCATTCTACTAGTATATACAAGCCTTTACCTCACTCGTATGAGAAATTGAATTAAACGGCTTAGTAAAACAAGTGGTATGAAACACTTGCGTTTACTTTGTCGGTTAACTCTTGGACTTGTTCGATTGAACCTTTTGTGACAATTTCCTAGTGAAGATCTATAGTTTGTTCGTAAATATTTAAGTTAAGCAAGTGGTTATGGGACATGAAGCTAAACTCATATATTTACTAGCTTAGTGTGATTGACACTTCTTGATGATCAATGATGATCAATTTATGATTTAGACTAGCAATGTGCGATGTCTCTTTGTTCATGTGGAGGTCTGTACTTCTTTCCATTAAGCTTCGTCTCATTTCTCGCATGGGTTGTACCTATTCAGGTGCGTCGATGTTTATTTACACATGGGTCGTACCTATCTAGGTGCGTCGATGTTTGTTTACTTCGTGGAGCAATCGGCTCAATAAGTCGGGGCATGGGACGTATCTTTCTAGGTGCGTCGACGTTCGTCTATGCATGGGACGTATCTTTCTAGGTGCGTCGATGTTCGACTTTGCATGGGGTGTACCTTTCTAGGTGCATCGATGTTAGACATTACATGGGGTGTATCTTTCTAGGTGCATCGATGTTTATTTATGCATGGGGCATATCTTTCAAGGTGTGTCAATGCTAGAGCATGGGGCGTGTCTTTCAAGGTGTGTCGATGTTCGACTGTGCATGGGTCGTGTCTTTCTAGGTGCGTCGATGTCCCATTTATTGGATTGGCCATCCTTTCTCTTGTGATTTCTGGAATTCGTGTGTCATTGACTTGTTGTGAATACAAGTTTTGGGTATGATGCCCTCTTTTGATCTTTGAGAAGATTCTTGTGATATTGATTAATCTCTTGTTGATTTTCAATTACATACTTATAGTAGTATGTCGTTATGGATATTATATGTTTATGCCATATCTTTTATTCTATTTCATGTCATCTGATATTTATAGCTAGACTGGTCCGTTTATTATTTTCTTATAAATAATACTCGGGTCAGACCGAGATGTTACAGGTGCTTCTGCTTGACTTCTTCCTAGGGATTTATTACTATGACTTTTGGCTAACTACTTAGATTAGTAGTTTTTGTTGTATACATTTGTGACATAGACCCAGTGATGTATACTTATACTTTTATATAGCACATGTTGCTACCCCTTTTGTATTATAGTGGATCTTTCAGACCACTACTCTGATGTACACTTTTATGTGTTATATTCATATCTTCTTCCGCCTTTGTGATATGGATGTCTGTGACTGATTTGTGTTATGCTTATTTCTATGTTTGTTTCCGAAGAATATATATATATAGCCACTGTGTGATAGCTTTGAGTTTGTATCGGTATGTCGGATTTTCCTCCTTAAATGAAATGCATGATATACTATCTGACATATCGGTGCTCGCACAAAGAAATTACATGGATGGTCGCTCCTCCATAGCCTTATTCTCCGTGCTAGTTGACAGCACAACACCGTAGTGTTCTTGGCTAGCGTGGGTATAGAGGTGGGGCGTCACAGTTGTTACACTCTCCCCCACTCAAACCTTTCGTCCCCGAAAAGGAATGAGGTACGAGAAAGCACATAAGAGATTGAAATGAAATAAGATTAAGACAAGGTAACAAGAAGATTGAGATTATGCCTGATAACTGTTCTTATAGGTAAGTTTAACAAAGATGGAGATGGTCTTCCAAGATCCTCCAGAATCAAGAACACAAGCACGAAAAAGATCATCTAGAATCTGATTCACCCTTTTCCGTTTGACCGTCGATCTGTGGATGGTAAGCAGTGCTCAAATCCAGATGAGTATCGAAGATTATTAAAGATCATAGAAAGATTTCTAAACAGAAAGATTATAGAAAGATTTCTATACCCGTCTAAAGCAAGATGAGGAAAAACAAGGACAACTAAAGACAATTTGAAAACAAAATAAGATGATAAATTTGAATCATAATGCTTTGAAATCATAATACTTCAGAGATGTTATTATTTGGAAATCATACTACTAAAAACCATTACACTCTTAAAATAATCTTCATTTAAACCATTTAAATTCAAGGTCAAATAATATTCATTTCAAAGTTGTAACATTTCTAAGTTCATTTATTCAATTATAAAATTTCCAAAACATTGTATTTTTTGAAACAGCAGCACTTATAATATGCTACAGTAGATATATTAGTATTTCAAATCAGTCCAATTTTAGAAATATTTATTTGGATATCATTTAACTTATGATTTATTAAAAACAAACTTTTATGAATGGAATATCAAATAAACTATACTTCATTTATTAAGTCAAAAGTTCATTATTTTACCTAACTCTTAATTTAACAAATAACCTAACACTTTATTTAAAATACTCATTTCATAAATATGATATTCCTTCAATAAGTTACACTTAAAATTTCCATTTGAAAACCAAATTCTCAATTATCAAATTTTAGTGATATTAAAATAATACATTTTTCTATTTAAGCCATAATTATTCATTTTTCACGACATATCTATTACATAAATAAAATATTTATCATAGCAAATATAACAATCAAATTTCTTTACACATTTATTCATTTATACATCAATTAAACTATGATTTCAAGTTAAATAAACCTTATTACAAAATATCCCATTCAAATATATTTTATTTTCTATTCAAAGATACATTGTTTAGTATACAAACATATTCATTTTAGGAAATAACCTTTAGTAAATTCCTAGGTTAGACTTAAGGTTCCATATTAAATCAAATTTGATTATTAAGTTATTTAAATAAAATTCTTTAAATTTTATTTTTCTTTATTTACATCTGTTAATCTTTTATAACTCAGATTTAAGTGTATAACGTTTATTATAACCACTCAAATTTTATTTATAAAATCCTTTTATATTGTAAATTATCCAATTTTCAATTTCATTGGAATGAAATTGTGTGCTATACAAATAAAACTTTCAAATTCAATTATCTCAAGTTTGAATCATTTATCCAAATTTTTTAATTTTTTTTATAATTGAAATTATTCTTTAAGATAGAGTTTAAGAATTGAATTTCCGATTCCATTCAAACCATTTAGAGATAAGTAATAATATATACATAATATATCAAATCAAATTTCAATCATATATCTATATATATGTTATAAATCAAGTCATATTTTAGAAATTAAAATCAATTAAATTCCCAAAACAAAGCTGTAGCAAGACTACAGAACAGTCTCTTCACTTCGAAACTCGAAAATGAACGTCGACGATGCTGTAGTCATCACCGAAGTTATTTTCCAGCGACAAAGAGAAGAGCACTAATTTTAAACTTTAAAATTCTTTAGAAGAAAATTTCTATTTGAAAATACTTTAAATAATATATCCTTTTAAAATTTTAAACATAAGGTTTGAAATCCATCGGAAATTAAATTCTCAAATTTTGGTTTAAAATTCATTTCAGTTCCCAAATAAATTTATAAACAACTATTTATAGATTCATTTGTAGAACAATAAATGATAAATCAAGTATTATCATTTAAAATTATCAATTTAAATCATTTATTAAGTTCCATAAACTTATATATCAAAATTTATTTCATTAACCATTTTTTTAAAATAATATTGTGTTAGTTTGTTCTGTCAAAGTGTTTTAGAAATCCTATCAATAGCGTTGATCAGACAATCGATCGGAAACCCAAATCAACATCAACAACTCAAACAACACAATATATAAAACAAAATATAGATTTACAAGTACAATTCAAAATGTTTGGAAGAATAGATTGGAAACAAAAGACAAGATGATAAAATACAGAGTAGGGAGGTGGATAAGCTGAAATAAATTGCGGGCAACCTTAACCGGGTCAACCGTGACTTAAAGAATAAGATCGATGTGGATTTTCTAGGGTAAATCTACATTCGACCTCAAGAGATCGAGTTTGGGATAATAAGGGATACTAGCATCTAAACCGAGGATATAAAATCTTTGGTGAATCGATGCTGTTGTACAGGAGTTTCACCCTTTGCAAATCAATCTGAGATTGGCGAGACTGCCGACTCATTATAAAGATCCCTTTTGAAGTGGAGTTATGGGATACTACAAAATCAAAAGAAGATGAATAGTGAGGGACATGAATGGATTTGGAACCATAGGGAACGTTCCAAAATTCAAAGGAAACCGAGTCAAAAGGAAGAGATTCAAACTCAAACGAAAGTGATTCTGTAAATAAATTTACCGTATATTCTAAGTTTTGCCTCAAAGCCAAAGCTCTGATACCAACTGTAACGACCCGCTATTTTCAACCTTTCGCATCCATTGTAAGTGTATAGGTAGACACTCATGCCGAAATTGAATTGCTCAAAATACCGCGTTGTAAATAAAATTTGGAAAATCTCAGAACATACAGTAAATAATAATCACAGATCACAGACACAAAGTATTTAATAATGCAGCGGAAGTAAAAGAAATAGTAGTTCATGAAGCTACTATATAAATATCAGAGTTAAATAAAATACAACATAATAAAATAAAGTACAACAGAAGTCTCAAGATGACAACCAAGTACAAGCTGAATAGAACAACAGAACTGGAATAGATAAGACTAGATAAGCAGATAATCTCCAGCGATTCAAATCTCCAGAAGTGGAATCCAAATCTGTGAATAATTCAGGCTGACCCGAGCGAAAATAAAATTTACAAACACTCGAGTCAGGACATACATACTTATACAATGTAAACCAACTCAAGTGAACTGTAGTAAAAGTACAAGTAACATAGAAGATGCTTGGGACTGCCCATCCTCTAAGGATCTGTTAAACTATTTACTATGTAGTAATATTGCTCTATTATAATAATGTCTACAGCAAAATAAACATACTTTTAAATAGCGTTCCGGGCTACCCATATCACCCTTCACACATAATAGTCCCAGCAGTCCATCCAATATCATGACATCTCCACACCGGGTGACTGTCAGAGGATACCACACGGGCTACGGGAGAAAAACAAACTCGTAGTAAAGGCTCGATATGGTAGGTGACACGGCACACAAGGCAATGCCAGGGTAGATATACCAATTACGCACATGGGCTGCCGGTAATGTAGCAGCCACTACGCCCACCCAGAACACACTCCCAATCAAAATCGGAGGATGGCCATCTAATCAATCACAAGTAAGAGTATAGTATCGAAGGAATGTGTCCCGTCCGGAGGTGCGGCCTCCTTTGACCCGAGATCGCTCCTGTTTTAGCCACCTTAAGCTAACTCACGGGAGTTAGGTCCACGTAAAGTACCTTAGGAACTTCGTCACCAT
Source organism: Allium cepa (assembly GCA_030765085.1). Lineage (NCBI taxonomy): Eukaryota > Viridiplantae > Streptophyta > Magnoliopsida > Asparagales > Amaryllidaceae > Allium > Allium cepa. The sequence goes on along the minus strand of CM060931.1, from coordinate 55,022,740 downwards.
CCTACTTCATTCTGGAATCTCCACCGCGTACACGGTTGTCAAAGTGGTTTTCGGTATCGACAGAGAGTATGCCATATTTCCGATCCCGGTCTCTTTGCCAACCAATCGTTATTATAACCCGCGGTTATAACTTTTAAAATAATATTTATACTTCAAAATAGAATAGCATTTCAAATCCAAATCTTTATCAAAATAAAGATTAAATTAATTCCAAACCATTTCAAAAACATCATATCTTTCCAAAACCTCCTGTCAAATCATTTCAATATATCAAAATATCATATTTTACAAAACTTCTTTTCAAATCATTTCAATATATCAAAATATCATATCTTTACAAAACTTTATTTCAAATCATTTTAATATATCAAAATATCATATCTTTTCAAACTACATTTCAAATCATTTTAATATATCAAAATATCTTATCTTAAACATCCTTTAAATTCAAAGATAACATTCATTCATTTTCAATTCAAACCACACTTTATATGATTTATATTTCAATTAAATTACTTCATTTAAACCCTTTAAAAGTGAAATTATTATTCTTTAAATTCACGTACTCAATTTCCAAAGTTTCGAAGCATTCTGAGTTCGTTTACTAAGTCAAAAACCATCATTATTCAAATTTCAGCATTTCATAGCATATAGAAAAGGCTATTATAAGTTATACTTGAAAACATTTTAATTCAGCAAAGACAGCATTTAAAACTGCTGTTAAAACTCAGTTTTAGTTAAATTGTAGTAAAAAACAGAAAAGACAGCATTTCAGAAGTGCTGCGGTAACTCAGATTTCAAAACAAAGGTTTTATTTGATTTCAGAAAAGACTGCAGACCACTATAGCATTTCCAGAGAATGCTATAATAGACCTGAGCTAAATATTAGTCTATATGTTCAATTACAGCAACTACAGCATTTCAAAAATGCTGTAATAGCTCTTTTTACACAATTTTAGTTCAATTCAGAAACTATAGCATTTTTGAATGCTATTAAAAGTTAATTCCAGATTTTTGTGTACTTCCAGCAATTAATAAATTTCATTTTAAATCCTTTAAACATTTCAAAATCATATTATTATTATTTTACATTAAAAATGTTCATTAACATATCATTTAACATATAATTTTTTTCACAATAAATTTCTTATAATTAAATCTAATTTTCAACAATTTACTTAATACATTAAAGTGTAAAAGTTTCCAATTCTTCACATTTCAACAAAAAACTTAACACTTATATTTTATTTTCATTTCACAAATTAAACCAAATTTCCAATTTTTATTTAATTAACTTAAACCTTTAATTAAAACTAAATTCACCTTTTCCTGTCAAGTTATATCTTAAAATTTCACTTTTCAACAGTCATTTATTCAACCACTTAAATTCATAGAAAAATCAATAATACTTTAATAAATCACTTAAATTAAAATTTAATCAAATTATCATATTACCATTTCCAAATGTAATTAAATTTCCATTTATTCATATAACTTAAACATCATTTTTAACCAAAATTCCAAATTCCAAACTTAGGTTATATTTCACAAATCAAATTTAACCATTCATAATTACATTTTAACTCACAGAAAAATCATAATTTATTTATTTTAAAACCTTTCAAAAATCAATTTAAATTAAATTTCATAAATTTATATTTTTAAAATATTTAAAAATATTCAAAACACTTTATAAAATAACCACGGGTCTGTATATAGTTTTCTAGCCTAGGTCAAGTGATACGGATATGTATCATTTCAATCCGCAGTTTAAAAAGTAAAATCCGGGTTCTATCATTTCAAACCCACAATTCCAAGTTAAAATAAATTAAATAAAAACTGTTCAGGGCTATCATTTCATCCCATAACGATTTTTCTCTATTCTAAAGTCCGTTCGGGTATGTATCATTTCAACCCATAGTGATACTAATCTACAGGGAACTGGCAATGGTGATAACTGATAAAATAATAGAATAACACGATATAATAGTGACATGTGATATAACATATGTAATAACAGGTGTGAACATCATATGATCATAATATAGCAGGTAATAGCATGATGAAATACACTACAGATTCAAATGGTGTCGGTTTATCAGTTATATAAGTACATATTAGTCTGGTGAGATTTACTCACATGTTCAAAGCTGGAGATTGCCACCAAAGCAAACAATACTGACACTACGAAGGCATGACAATACGGAAAGGACTTGAGAGTGGAGAGCCAAAGCTATATGCCTTGTTCAAACATTTAAACAAAACAATACAACATAAGTTACAACATGAATTATCACAAAACAACATAGGAAATCAATGTCCAAAACAACATCAAATGGTTTTCACTTGTTCTCAACTTCACATGGATCAGCAAGGGGTGGATTTAGCACAGCCATGGCATGCACTAAGGTCTGGTTTGGGTTCAGTATAGGCTCGGCTACAAGGTGATAAGGTGAGTGAAAGTTACAAGTAGAGAAGGCAATGGAATAAAAAGGGTTCTAAGGCAAATGGTGGCTTTTGTTGCACCATAGGGTTCGGCCCTTGCTGTTGTGGGTCCAGCCATGCAATGTGAAGATCTGCTGGGGTCTGATGTGGCAGCTAGAGGTGGTGGAAGATCAGGTGGTGGAGGCTATTGGTGATGGCCATGGTGGAAATTGAAGGTGATGGATATAGGGTGCAACAATCTACACACAAGGAAACATATCATCATTTCTAGGCTATACATGGGCTTGGCCTCAAGCTATAGGGCATGGCCAGGTGTCCAGATGGTGGTTGGTGATGTGGCAGAGGGTGGAGGTCAGGTCTGAGCTGGTGGTGGTGGTGGAAGTGGCGGCTAAAGGAATGTGAAGGTGGTGCTAGCAAACTAGGCTCGGTTTGTATGAATAGGTGATGTATTTGTGGATTTTTGGTGATGATGCTTGCCATATGGTTGCTCGGCCTGGCCATGGTAGTGGACTAGAGAGGTTGCTGGTCGGAGTATCGGGTGGTAGAGGTCGGCCTAGAGCTGGAGGTGAGGTGGCCAATCCAATCTAGTTGAGAAACAATGCCAAAATTCAAATAGAAAATAGGAAAAACAAGAAAAGAAGAGATGAAGAATTACCTAAACCTGACAAGCAATGGCCGTGAAAATTTTTTTGTTAGAGAAGGAATGTTGTACGTGAGAAAGAAGGTGATGTGCTGCAGAAATTAGAAAGATAATACACGGAAATAATTAAAAGATGTAGGTAAAAAATGAAAAGGCGGAAGAGGAAAAGGCTTTGGAAGTTAAAGGATTTTAAAACCTTTCAAATTTCCATCAATTTATCTTTAATTTATAAATACACAAAAGGCTGAAAAAAAAAGTAAATAAACTCAGAAATAAAGTAAAGAAATAAATAAAATAAATAAATTTTAAATTAATTAAATTAAATGAAGAAAATAGCAATATAAACAAAACTAGGCTTAATAAATTGAAATAAATTTCAATAGACTTTAGAAAAATTATATTATCACTTTAAAAATATTAAAAGACAAAAATATACTTAAAATAACATATTAACGCATATTAAAATAAAATATGATAAAGAAAGTTTAATTTATATAATTTAAAATAAACAAAATTGTTAAATAATTCAATATACACACAATATCGAAAACAGTATAACTTTTACAATTTAAATCCGTTTTCAACGAAACGAAAATTAGTGTTCAAGTTATTACATCTATTTTCATAACAAAAGATAAAATTTAAGATTTAAAATAATTTAAATTTGATGTTTAGAAGTCAAAGTTTGAACAGTTTAACAAGAAATTCACTTTACAGTAAAATATTCAAATTATACTAGTTTTAACTGTAAATCACGTAATAATCAACATTTATATTTAAAAATGAAATGTTTGAAATAAAAAAAAATTTAAAATAACTTAAAATAAAAAAATAAAGTCAATTTAAATAATATACAAAAATCTAGGGTTGTTACAATATTGATCTATTAACTATAATGTAGCTGAATTTTGATTTATTTATTCTTTTTTATCTTTGATTTATATTTAAGCAACGGTATATTATTCCGGATGAATGTGAAAACTGGGTGTTGAAGTCTATTCGTGACTGTTGGAGGGGGTACAAGAGTCGCATAAAAACAGCTCATTATAAAGCTTATAAGACTGATGAGGAGAGGCTAGAAAACAAGCCGGACAACATCCCAGTGGAGGATTTTAAAGTGCTCTTGAGGTATTGGGCAGATGATGAGATTCAGGTATATGTACATATTATTTATTTCGCAAGATAAACGAGTACTTTTTTTGTGAGATAAACGAGTACTTTATTGCCAAGGTAAATCAGAAGGTACAAGAGAATTTGGCTAGGGTGCTTAAGAAATTAGGTGATGCCAATCTGGAGATGAACATCAATGTAGAGGATCTAACTTCCACAATCATGTCCAGTGAGACTGATAATCTGACTGGAGGCACCAGCTCTTAAGTCTCATTTATGAATTGTTATGTGTACCGGATATTTTGGGGTAGCTTTGTTGTATTTTCGGGTAACTGGATGTTTTGGGGTAACTGACATGAATTGTGATGTGTACTGCTGTATGAATTGTTATCTGTAGTGTGTATTATGCTGTGTATTATGCAAGTGTTTTATGTGATATTGTACTGTGTTTTATGAAAGTGTATGTGATATTGTACTGTGTATTATGCAAGTGTTCTATGTGATATTGTACTGTTCTATGTGCTCTTAGTGTCTCTTCAGTATAGTGTTGCAGTAGCTTCAGTATAGTGTTGCAGTAGCTTCAGAATAGTGTTGTAGTAGCTTCAGAATAGTGTTGCAGTAGCTTCATAATAGTGTTGCCACCGGGTTATAAATGTTGTTTAAAATAATGTTGCAATAGTCATTCAAAGTGTTGCCATAGGGATGGACCCAGTTGGGTCGTGGGCCCCACATTGTGGGCCCCACAACTTCAGAAAGTTAATATCTATAGCAACATTTTTGGAATGTTGCTACAGATACCTATGGGTGTTTCCATAGACCCAAATAGGGTTCTATTGCAACAATATTACTTATGTTGCCTTAGATAGTCAAAATGTTGCCTTTGAGGTCTAAGGCAACGGCAAAAATTGCATCACCCTAAAAGTGTTGCCATAGACCTATGGCAACATTTTTCGGGCCTGAGCCAACATTTTTTTTGTGTTGCAGAAGGCCATTTATGGCGTAGTGTCATCACCGTATGGTTACGAAGCCCGCGCGATACTCTACGATTTGTTAGTTGGGAGTTTGTTGAAATATTGCACGGATTTGAAGAAATTAAAGGAAGAATTTTCATGCATTTCTGGCCATCGAAATGATAATGGCGACCAGGCTGAAAGAACTAGGGTTTGAGCAATTTGTGAATAAGGGGAGTCCTTTTATAGAAAATCGACAAACACTATTCATCTCCAATTTTTTGAACTCCAAATCTCGCACGGTGACCGACATTTCTAAGGTTTACCCCATGTTTCGGACACAATGGAATGTGTTTCGGAGGCTAATTCCATTATATGTGCGAGTTACGGAAATAAACGATCAAATTTAAATTAAACCGATTAAACAAATTTCTAGGCGTTTTGGCTTGCCCCGGACAAACGATAAATCCGATTGACACAAAATTTGAAATCTTACAATAATATCACATTATGAATCCGATGAAACTAGTTTCGTCGAAATCCGAGACTGTTCGAAAAATGGCTATTTTAACTCGTCAATTAAATATTAAAATATTCAATTTTCACAAATTAACTTTAAATTCAATTTTAAAAGTTCTATAACGTCATTCTAACTCCCATATGATTAAATAAAATTTTCCAAATTAATTTTAATCATTTTAAACCCAATTTTCAATTATTTCTGAAATTTCAAATATTAAATTATCGATTTAATTATCCAATTAAATCCAATTATTCGAAATTAAAATTTATTCGACTGTTTAATTTCACTTGTTAATATTTAAATTATCAATTAAATATATGAATTTAAATTAACAAAAATTCTGGGTCGTTACAAACTTTCCCCCTTAAAAGAATTTCGTCCTTGAAATTACCAAGTAAGAAAAAGTTATAGAATCCATTAACTTTCCCAAAACCATAGTTAAACTTCTTACAACGACTTTACTAAGTTTTCAAACCTCTACTTAGTTATCCTTTTCAAAACCAACTACTACTGTTTAACTTCCAATTCCAAATCAAGTTTATAGTTTTTACAAAAATTTTCCAAATTTTCTCAAAATTTTCTAACGCCTTAAATTTTCTGAAAAATTCGCCAGAGTCTCCTTTGCGCGGCTCGATCCGAAAAAAAAATGACAGTATATATATCACAAATATACATCTCATCAAGTGATGAGGCATCCCATAGGGAAAAAAAGTGTAAAAGTACAGTATGTAATCCGAGATATGTACCTTATATATTATTAGCGAGCATATACGGCTAATATAGCACGAAAGCGAGCTCCAAATGCGAAGCAAACGCCATCCACACCTACTAAACACTCAACAAATAATGGGAAACATGTATATATGAAAGTAATATCAATATACAACATATACCAACAACTATATGTGCTAATATAGCAAATGCGACAAAACAACAAATGCAACCACCAAATCAATATAAATTCACTTCTCATTAATCTTCATTGAATTGGTTTTCCAATTTAAATCCCATTTGATTCATTAACATTGGATGTTTTTACTAACTTTCATATATTCATATTCAATTAGCAATCATTCGCTAATTTACATTCAATTTGGTTTACTTCCAAATCAAATTATATTCAATTCTATGTAGATTCACTTAACTTCCAATTTGAATTCAATGATTTATAGCTTTCACTTTCATTAACACTTAATGAATTATATACAATCAACTAACAAACATATAACAACCAATGCATATTCAATACAACCAAATTCATTTAATTTTACATTATATTTGGTTCAACACATTTAGTTAGCTTTAATGAATTAACACTTATATCCATTATTTCATATCAATTAATTTACATTCAATCGATTAACATTCCATCCATTTATCAATTCAATCGCTAATTCCTTTAACAATATAAGGTTAAATTTCATTTATATAACTCAAGTTCAAATTCTTAATGACTTCATTTTATTAATTCACTTATTAATTTACTTCGACACCAAAATCAACTTCTTTCAACATCACTTAAGTTATATTCAATTTCAAACATCATTTGTTTAACTTAACTTAAAATTCCACTTATAAATCCAATTCAGATTTCAATTCTAAATTAAATTCTATTTAACTTTTACCAAAGCTAAATTTATTAACTCATATTATAAGTTCAAAACTTATTTCACTTATATTCATCAATTTCAATAGCTTATCTAATCCAAATCAATTTATTTAACTTTCCTTTAGTTAAATTTCAAATCACATGTCTTTGATGACAACTCAAATTTATTTCAACTTGGATTTTTTTATTTCAAATTTGTTTATCACAACAAAACTTCAATTCCCAATTTACTATGGTAGCAAATCTATCACATAGAGACTCGAAAATGATACTAATGATGCTGTAGTCATCACCCTTATTATTCCCCAGCAACAGTAGTGAATTCAGTGCTTAATATTCTTTCCAAATTTCCCTTTATTTATAAATCATTTTTACAAATCTTTTACTTATAGAATTTCACTATTTAACTTTTAATTTTGAAAAATAACTTCCAAAACAAACAGGATTCAAAATTTTCAAATTCATAGTCCAAATTCATTTTTATATTTACAACTCATATTAATAAATATATTCATATAGTTTCACCTATATATACAAGATTATTTCACAATTATATATCATATTAATTATAATTCCATACTTTATAATTCAATTGCGTATACAATTATTCTTTTACAATATGTTTTATTTACATTATTCAAACAACTTTTATTAACTTGTATATATCTTACATTTTCAACAACCAAACACTCAATTTATATAAACGTTAATAATTCTGAAAAATTATTCCTTATATATAAAATATAATCAAGGTAAAATTATTTCATTTACCCTATTTTAAACAATATCGTGTCAAATTGTTCTGTACAAGTGTTTAGAGATCCCTATCAATAACGTTAATTACTCGTAATGACCAGAATCCATATACCACTCAACAAACCAATCATCACAATATAAAACAATTTTATATCCACTAACAAATACGCGCTCGTATCTATTATTACACTCAAACTCATTCAAGAGTACTACTGACTCTATCTCTAATGAGTAATTCCCAACAGAGCCATGGTTGTCGCTTAACCATATGCTTTGATACCAAATGTAACTTTTGCGATTTTTCGACGCTCGAAAACCGACATCAATACGTCCACTGTATCGACTGCCGAGCAATCGAAGGCCGGAAAACCGAAATATTATGGTTAAAGAAGAAGAAAAAGATAGAAGAAGAGAGGAAAAGATAGAACATAATAGAAAGAAACAACAGAACAATATCAGAATCTCACAATCGCAGCGGAACAACATATAATAGATAAATGAATAATCTTTAACAAAGAACTATATCAGTTATTACATTACATCACATTACATCATCATTATCAGAGTTTACAACAACAAATAGTGGAAAAGAAATACAACATATACTAGTAATATGCTACGCCATCCAGCTTGCCTCCAGATTTCTACAGCAACTCCCGAATCCAGAATGACCTGATAACCTGACTCTAGATTGCCCGTGTGGAAATTGGTGGGCACCCAGAGTTTAGGAAGGAAAACAATAAACTCCAGGTCAGTCATGGGACTAGTGTGAGAACTTAAAATAGTTTATCTTTAAAAACAAACAAAGGGAGAATTTTAAAGTCAATTCGTAGTGCTTTTGAAAATGTAACTACCATAAGACCTCCCACCACACACACAATGCAAACGCAGACTTGGAGGAGATATCTTCTTATGTTAGTCAAAGATGCTTACTATGCAAAATCAAATCATTTTTTATATTATTATTAGTGCATAGTGTAGAAAACATTTCGAAAGTAGAATATAAATCTTAGCCATCATAGGTACCATTATATTATGCCTACTATAGCTACCATATTAGATGGAAGGTTCTACAACTAAAACCGTACAAGGATCGTATTGTTTCTTTGGATTTCCAACAAATGGTCAGGCCAACGAACTTCCCATTGCCACATGGGTACGCCTCTGGAAAGACGCCCCGAGAACCTAACCAGATCTTTGCCAACACAAGGCCGGGTTACCCCTAACTGGGTAACTACTGACATGAATATGTCATCCCCCGATCGTAACCAATCTATATCCGAGGATCCTCGATTTCCAACAACCACAAAGTAATAAATTTGCAGCAACAACATAGGTTAAGTATCTGGGCTCCATACCATGATACCACCTCTATCCAGAAGGAATGACATACACTAAAGGGGCGATACCCCTTAATAACCTTGCTGCATCCTTCCTGTTTTGACCATTTTCGGGATGTGAGGTCCGACGAAGTCTCGTCCACAAAGCTACGCTTTATACAAAAGTTGTGCTTTGATTCAACCAATGCTCAATAGCACTTAGCATATCACACTACCAAATTGGGAGTATATCACTAATAACCTTCAACTACATAACCTCTGAGCTCGTACGTCTCAGAGAAGGGTGTTAAGCTAAGAGAATAAATTCTCCGCCACCAACAGATATGTATTTGAAAGAAATCAGCTTTATATCTCAATTTGTAATGTCAAACATACAATCCATACAAGTCTGTTCCGGGTTCGAACAAAACCGAAGGCACTTCCAAAGAAGCCCTTGCAATACGGTTATTCACTAATCACGTCCGGACTTCCCATCACTAAGGGTGATAAAACCTCTATATCAGAGGTCAGCCGATGCAGAGTTATTCGATAGTAATCCTTTCGTTCTCATAAATATTCGGTCTTCAACACCGGTCATCAAATGCAATCCATAACGACATATCACATATTCGGAATAGGTTATATGACCCCAAGGTCCTTTCCCGGCTAACCCGAATAGTGAGCGCTTATTTTAGAAATAAGTGTGGCATTCAAATTCAAGCAAATCACAACAAATACCTATTTAAAGGTAAATATTGATAGTCTGTTATTTAACTATCAATAGGCATGCACAACATCAGTAGATTCCAAATAATTTTCCAAATTATTTATTTTCCAAAAATATCTTTACAAGATATATTATTTCCATACTTCAAAAATAAATCAACGTTTATTTTTGAACAATTTTCCCTTTCCTTTATAAATTCCATAGTGAATTTACATTTCCAAAATATCTATGAATATATGATTTTCAAATCGATTTCAAATATTCACTTTCAATTTATCTTTACAAAGATAAATTCTCAAAACGTTTCATTTCATATTGGAAAAACATTTCCCATACTTATTTGACAATAATAAGTAATCCACAAATCCATTTATTTTCAACATTTGGAAAATATTCGATATACTTAAATCACAGTTAAGTAGACATTTCATTCTTTAAGGAAAATATTCTCTTAACACATTTATTTGAGTTAAAACGAATGTTGCGTAAAACATCGTTACTACGACCCAAAATCACTAGTATAGGGATTCAAAATTAAGATAGATATATAAATCCCAATACTACATAAAACATTTTCTTTCGGAAATCATTTACTATAACAACAGTGTTATAGTCCACCATTTCCTTATTTCTCGAAAACTTCTATTTCAACAATGAATGTTGAAATCTATGGCTTCGATATTTAATGCATTTTAAAACATCTTTAAATTGTTTCAATTCTATTTAAAATATCACTTCCCAAAAACATTTCTTCAATATATTATTCACTGTCCAAAATCGTGAATATACTTCGTTAACCAAATTTAACGTTTCTACACATTTGATTTTCATAACTATTGTAAAATTCATGTAAGTGAGGAAACTCGGACATTTTCAAGATTTTTTTTTTTTGGTTTTTTTTATAAAGAAAAATATTTACAAGTAGAATTTATTTTTCAAAATGGAAAATTGATTTTTGTTTTTTTTTTTGGATTTTCAAATTTTTGTTTTTTGGCTTTTTTTTTAGAAAAAGTTTTATATATTTTTTTGGATTTTTGATTTTCTAAATTTTTTTGGGTTTTTGAAATTTCAAAGGAAAAGGATTTAATAATTGCAAAGAAAAATAAAAGGATTATTTACAATTTTTTTAGTTTTGGATTTTGAATTTTTTTTTTTGTTTTTTTTTAAATATGCATGAACTAATGCAACTAAATGAATGCAAGGTTAATTACAAATGATTTATCCTAAGTTAACCCAAAATTGTATAATCACAAATTGTCTTAAATCAACAAGATAGTTCTCAGCCAGGTAACGGGCAGGGGTTATCGGTGCACCACGAATCACCGTAGCAATGCAGCCGAAGGTTTAAGTACCTTCAGAGAAACAATTCAGTATAATATTTACGAATCACCGTAATATTTATAACTGATTATTGCTCTGCCGTAGCCTAGACACCAAGAATTTAAATTGTTCAAAGAAGACAAATTGTCAATATACAATTAAGCGTTATCGATGCCTAACCGTTATTATTAACAAATTCTAAGATAAAATGCAAAGCAGAAATTAAATGTGTACTAACAATGCAACTACGAATGAGTTTTGTTTTTTTTTTTTTTCAAATTCAAGCAATCAACAATGCAATTCAAATAAAAGTAGAGATGAAAGCAACAATTTATTTTTATAAGCAAGGCAGCAATTTATTTTTAGCAGCGGAGCAAAGTAAGCAACTCTTCCAATCTGCTTTGGCAACCTGAAAATAAAGACAAGATATATATACAGTTTTTTTTTCTTTTTTTTTAATATATGTCTATCAAGGAGGAACTAAAACAAGTGGAAAACAAAACAATTTTTTATCTTTTTTTTTTGTTTTTGTTTTTTTTAAACAAACTTACGCAAACTAACACAAAAATAAACAAAGTAAATCAAAAGAAAACAACCTAAAAGAAAGAAAATTTGAAGTCAATCCTAAAAGCCCTGCCAAACATTTTTATTTTATTTTTTCGAAAGAAACATAACAAAACTAAAATCAAATTGAACAAAACAACCAAACAAAAAGAAATGATAAAAGAAAAATTCACAAAGGCCCACACCACAATACTTATAACCCGGCCTGTTAATACTCAAAACAATCGATTTAAGGCTCCAGTTAACAAACCCTGTAAAATCAAAATTTACACGTTCACTAATTCACAAATCCTGCAAAATAATTTTCTCAACCAAACTCAACTTTACTTTCAATCCCCAATTATAAATTCCGGAAACAAAAGTGATTCGCGATGGAGGATACGATGGAGGTGGCTTTCGGCTTGCTTTGCTTCAGTTTGAGTCTTTTCGACGATTGGTGGTTGTTCGAGTGATGTGGTCGCGATTGTGATTGGATGTCGATTCGAGTGAGTTAGGGTTGTTCGGCTTGGTGGAAGAAGTAACTGGTCGTACGAAGAGGAAGGTGAAGGTTGCGATTGAATTGGGGATGATGGAGATTCGAGGTTGCGAAGTTGATTGAATTCGATTGCTGGTTGTTCTTGGAGATGTTATAGAGTTCGATTTTGATTTGCTGGAGAGGTCAGGTGCTCCCTCTTCTTTTCTTGGGTTTTGAATGGGATGAAGGCAGTGATGATGGCTGAGCTTGGTAGGGAAGTTTCGCGTGGAGTAGAATATGGCAGTTGAGTTATGTTTTTTTTTTTTTTTGTTCTTGTTGTTGTTTGGGAGATGTTGCTGTGGTGAAGTGTTGTGGTCGGGGTTGACGAAGTCTGTTGCTGTTGACTTGAAGTTGTTGTAGGCCGGTAGGCAGTGGGGGAAGTAAGATGGGGAAGGCAATGGATAGAGCAGTAGTGTTTGGTCGAGAAGAATGTGGCTGCTGCTGCACTGGTTTGCAGGTTTAATGATGTTGTTTAGCTTTGAATTTGATTTGCGTGATGGCAGGAAGGATTGGAGTTGGAGTGAGGTCGCAGTGGCACTGTTTGATGAGGTCGAAGTGCTGGCGGTTTGTATACTCAGTCGGAGCAAGATTGGGTTTGGTCACAGTGGTTATGTTGTGCAGTGTACGGGCTGGTGGTAGTTGAGAGGCTGTTTGCAGCAGTTGTGGGGATGATGTTGAAGGTGGGAGGATTGTAGTGATTGCTGGAGTCTGGGTGTTTATTGCTGTGATGATGGAGGAGTTTGTCGTTGGTTCGAGAATCACAAAGCGGCGAATGAGTTGGTGGAGGACAGTGGTTGTATTATGATGAATGGTTTGAACAGCCGGGGTATGTGGAAGTAGTGGTAGGTATGCTTTGTGTGATGGTAGATGGTTGAAGTTGCACGGTGATGGATGTGCACTGTTTTTTTTTTTTGGAACGTGCAGCTGTTTTGTGATGTCAAGTATGATCGTGGAACAGGATGGAGTTGGAAATATGAATTGATGAAAATGGAAGGATGGTGATTGTGATCAGAAATGAAAATGGAAGGATGAATTGATGAAAGTGGTATGGGTTGTAAGGGTTGGTGGTCTGAATAGGTTTTTGTCGAGTAGTGCACTGTGATTGAACAGCAGTGGCAATGGATGTGGTGAAGAGGGGTTGCGGTAAGAAGATGGTTCAGTTTGTATGTACAATGGAATGGTATGTTGAGATGTGCTGGTGACAGAAATTTGATGATGGGAGCAAGTGGTCAGTGGTAAAGGAATGTGAAGTGGTGATGTGAGTTCTGTGTTGTATTGCCAGGCAGAGTGTGTTATAAGACAGTTGCTTGGTGATGTAGATTGTATGGAGGCAGAGGGATGTGGGAAGTTGAACGAAATTGATGGTAGGAATGTGGGGTTGTATGAGCAGGATTTGTGATTTGTAACAGAGACAGAGAGGGAATGAAATGCACAGAACAGTGGGGAGTGCACAGCAAGGGGAGGTGTTGCAGTGATGTTCTGTGATGTTGTGGAGGATGTTGTGGTTGAAAGGAAATGTGAACTGAAGTGTATGTTTGAAGTTGACGTATGGAAGTTGTGAAGGTTTGTAAATGTATGTATGCAGAGAGGAGGGCCAGAGAACAGTGAATTAGCCTTGTAAACAGGCAGTTTTGAAAATGCAAATTGAAAACTGAAAATGTAAATGGAAAATTTGTAAATGAAATGGAAATTTTTTTTTTCTTTTTCAAATGAGATTGTGTGAATGGTTTTTTTTTTTTATAATAAGATATGCAATTTGAAATGAACTAACAACTAGAAAACAAGAACACTCAAACAAAAATGCAAACACAAATCACACAAGCACACAATTTTTTTTTTTTAAGAAAATTAACGCACACAACAAACACACAAAATCAAACAAAATAATTCGAAGAAAAGAAAATTAAAATCAAAACAAATCCCCGGCAACGGCGCCAAAAACTTGTTCGTCGACGGAAATTCTATCGGTTTAGAAAACCGTCGAACGAATTTTGAAATAAAATTAACCGCAAGCGCACGGTGTACGAATGTAGCACGTAGCGAATACGGGTCGATCCACAGGGAATTGATGATTTTAAATTTCTATTCAATCAAATTAAACCGAAGTTGAGAGTGATTAGCTAAAAAAAATGAGAAAAACAAGCAAAAGAAAATTGATAAAAATATGAGAGTTTGAGAACAATTTAGAGATAAATCCACTCTCTAGATCACATAAATCAACAAAATGAAGTTATGATCTCTCTTTTCTTGTCATTAGTGTAATTAGTTGATGTGCTTATCATAAGTATGGTATATTTGTGCTATTAATTAGCCCAATATAAACCATCAAACTATAACATAACCACTAATACACATTTAACTCTCATGAAATATGACAACAAAGTTGAAGTAAAAATATATTTTAAGCATAGCCTATTAACTATTGTTTAGAAATATAGGCTATCAAATTTCAATTTCAACATTCACTTCTTTGCCATAATCATATTTAGATGAAGAGGCAATTTGTGTTATGTTTGTTTAAGCATAGCCTATTTGTTATGAACAACATAGACTATCAAATTCAAAGCTAAACAACACAATTAAACCACTTCAAGTGTTTCCATTAAAGCACAAAAAGAGAGTATAAACATCAAAATGTTGCATCTACATACTAGAGAGCTTCATTACCCCTAAATTGAAGGGATTAAGCTCTCATATTTGTTATCAAATCAACAAATGTAGAAAGCAACATGAAAGCAAAAAGAAAGGAAAATGAAAGCTAATGGAAAAGACAACTAATCTAATTGCATAAAGGAAAATCTACACTACTTGCATAAAAGGAAATGAACATGTAATTAAAAAGAAACACTAATTAACATTGCATAAAAAGAAAAGAAGATTACATAAAATAAAAATGGCTAAGTAGCCATGAAAAGAGAAAGAGAGCTTTCTTTTATTTTGAGCCTAAACTAAACTAAAGAGAGACTAAGTGAAGAGGGTGGATGTTACATGAACATAAGGGGTATTTATACAAGTGTTAAAACCCTAATTCATTTTTTGGGGAATGCCCAAAATGCCCCTTAGGAAGTGTGGAGGCCAAGTAATCATTAACATGTCTTAATCCCCCATTAAGTGTACATGAAGCCATTAACTCCATAAGCATGTGCATTAGCCTTTAATTTGTACATTAAGGTAGGTGGGTAGGTGGGGTCCTCCCTGATCTTCACTTTGAATTATTTCCATCTTCATTCCTTTGTTTTGATTTTGTGCATGCATATCTTCATGAAACCACTTCTATTTGAGATCAAATTCCTACAAAAAAAAATATATAATTCCAATTAATTTTTCTCAAAGAAATATATGCACACAAATGACTATTTTGCCCTTGGCTGAAGATGAATATGTGACAATTTGAAATTAATGTAGATTTTGGTTAAAACAAGTTAAAATACCCGATATGATCATTTATTTAATTTAAATAGATTAAATATGGTGGTAAAAATATGCACATTTACGTGCACATCAATTATCCACTATCCAAAATTTTGAATATATCTCCTCTAATAAGCTTCTACATTAAATTCATCAAATTTGATAAATTTCGGATTTACAAAAAAATGTTTATAAATCCCAATTTATATTTTTATAAAGACTTCAATTTACAAAATTTAAAAATCTTACTACTTATAAAATTCCATTTATAACTTCATTTTCAGCATTAACAGAACTCCTTTTATAATTCCATTATTTCGATTTACAAAATATATATTTTATAAATCTCATCTATAAACCATTTATACTTATTCGAAAATCTCAATTAAAATGCCAAAATCTGATTTATAAGTTAATTACTTATAAATCTTTTGTTTTACAAAATCTATTCATTTTATAACATCACAATTTATAAATCTATAATTTTCATTCACTTATGAAATCCATTTATACTCCATTTTAACACTTAATAAAACTCGTTTTATAATTCCTATATTTTTAATTTATAAATATCAATTTTTTTAAATCTTTTATATAAACCGTTTATAATAATACAAAAATCTCAATTTAAATAAACCAATCCTTTCAATTATTTACAAATCGTTATTAAAGCTTATATAACTCCAAAATCATACTTAAGTATTATTTTCAAAAAAAATCCTAACTTTTACAATAATAAAAATTATAACGTTTATTTATTTTAACAATTCAAAATTCAATAAACGTACATTTTCAAAATCACTTAAAAATCCTTTTAAATTAGAAATCGTTATTTTAACATTTTTAAAACTCCAAAATAGGTCCAATGATGCAACACACCAAATAGTCAAACACGACAACAAACATCATATATCATCATATGATAATCAACAAATATCACAATATCTGTAATCAAATAAATATTGGTGTGGAATCCAGTTGGATCCCTCCAACCTGTTTCCCTGCATCCACAGACATTAGCACAATACCAATGCCGTTCCAATACGGAATATCGCGGTATATAGGATTTATAAAATATTATCTGCTATTATATGGCGCAATAGGGTCTCATCCGCTATATACTGCGGGAAATCAACTCCAAGTACATAAATAATACCAATTTCACTTTGCAGTGAAATATTCGCGGTATATGTTTTTAATAAATAACCTCCGCTTAATATACGGTGTATAATGTCTGTAACGACCCGTAAATTTCATGGATTTAATTTGGTTAGATTAATAAGTTGTAATTAAATTTGGAAGAAAAATAAATTAAAAACCTACTTATAGTAATTCGAAGTTAATTCAAATGATTTTAAGTAGTGAAAAGAATTTTACCTGTATATGAATTAAATATGAGGAATTTAAGGAAAATATTAAACTGATATAATGTAATAAACATTGTTAACAGTAAATGGAATATGATAATAAGAATAATTGCAAGTTTTGTATTTATGGGCGAAATAATATTGATAGGTAATTATTGTTGTAGAGAATAAATTTCAAATGTTATAAATTGTAAAATGGTGACAACTATTGTCCGTTACCAATGCATGTAATTAATAGCGATTAAATGAAATTAATCATTGCCTTTTTGTAAGTTAAGAAAATAACTGAAAATTTTGAAGGTAAAATCAATAGAAAGGTTAACTATATGCATAAGTTGGAAAGTTGAATAGAATTCTAATAAATGATAATAATGGAAAACGTATACAATCAACGTAGGAATTTAGTAATTACAATGTTGTTGAAATTATTAAACGTTTCTTGTGATAATTAATAAATAACGAAAGGAGTAAGCGTATTTATTTAGAGTATTAAATTACTATTGGGTAGAGATTTATGTAACAACGTTTAATGCAATGTAAGTAATGCCAATTTAAGTCAATAATAAGGAATTGGGAATCATATCTATGAAATGATAACGAGAATACAAGGTAATAAATGCCAATTAAGGGTAATAATTAATAAACTTAATGAAATCCCAATTTTATATAAAATAATTTAAAAGTCAGGTTTGGCTATAATTTGAAAATAAGTAAATTGAATTTGTAGTATGAAAATATATGCCAAAATTGATTTTTGTAATAAAAGATTTTGTATGTGACAAAAAGGTAACGGTAATGTTTATGGTAGGTTGCCTATTCATTTATTTAGATTGTTAGTTGGAATCGGAAATAAGTTTGTAATAAATGTAAATAAAGGATACATTTGTGTGAAATGTAACCAATGTAATTTTTTTTATAATATAGCAAAGGGTGGATTTAAGAAGTGAAACTGTAGAATTTGAAGCTAATTAATAATGGACATAGTAAAGATGGCAATCCAATCAAATACTTAGGAATCAAATTTATTTGGAAGGTAATCTAATTTATAAATAAATGGTAAGTAATTAGGATTTAATTCTATTAATTGAAACTGATTGTAGATTTAGTGTAGTAACGTTAAGGCTAACTAAATTTTCTTTATAGATGGAATTATAATCAAGGTGGATAGGTAACGAACTTAAAAATATAATTAAGAACTAATAGGTGGAAAATTAATATAGGTTGTATTGTGTAAGTAAACTTTGGTAAATCAAATTCTATCAATCCAAAGCTAACGTTTTGTTAATATAGATTTTAGTATAGAAAGAAATATTTATTAATTTAATTTAAGTATTGCAAAATAAATGAAATTTAACATTTAAGTATTACGTTAATAGAGATTTAACTGAAATTCAAGAATATTAAAATAATAGTTTTTGAACCCAACATTTGAATCCATCTACTTAAAATTTTAGATGGAATAATCATTGACTATTTAATTTAATAGAAATTTTGGGAACTTAATTTATAATTTTGAATATAATGAAATAGAAGTTTTGGCACTGCAATTGATAGATTTATCAACTCTAAATTTACATAAAGATTTGTTTAAGTCATTGTAAATAAGTGAGAATATATATGGTGATAAAATTTGTGAGTTTTAAATTTTAAAATTTGAAAGTTGATTTAATAATAAAATTTAAATTTATTTAATTAAAATAAAAATAGCCATTTTGCTCACGGACTCGGATTTCGACGAAACTAGTTTCATTGGATTCGGATCGGTGAATTATTGTAAGGTTTCAAGTTTCGTAGCGATCAGACTTGCCGTTTGATCATACGAACGCGAAACGCCTTGAAATCGATTTAATTGAAATCAATTTGAAATCAATTTGAAAATATTGTTTTCAGCATAACTTCTTCATACGATGGAATTTGGACGTGAAACTTTTTCCATCGCGTTCAGAATATTTTTAAATACCTATTTTGATATATGGGTTGACCCAATTTCGTTCCGTAGTCAGAACGGGCTTTTTGGGTCAATTATCGTTCAGCACGTTTGTTTATCGGATCCATCTACTCTATTTCTAGCCTATCTATATAAACCCAGCTATAAACACTAGCCTCCATCTATTCTCATTTGTTTGTGCGTTCATTTTTCCTCAACTCCTCATTTCCAATGGCTGCAAACCCTAGATCCAATTACAGTCCAAAATCAAAAGTCAAAATTTAAAGTCCTCGGAAAATTCTCAAAAAAATATATGTTAATGCTCTCGACGAGCGTAATTCAATGGTGTAATTCGTTTTTCATTTTGGTTTATCGTCTGGTCAGTAAAAAATCAAAGAATTCGCGGCCGTTCATCATCACCGCGACAAAATTCGTCGGATCGGGAAACGGTTTCTGGGTTTTGAAGAGGGAACGGAGGGGAGTTCATCGGCGGTGTTCGTTTGTCGATCCGATGGTTGGATCTACGGCAACAATTCGATTAGGGTTTTTAAGAGGTGGCGGCTGCTGCCTTTTTGTCGAGCCGATTCGACATTTCCGTGCATGGGGGAAGACAGGATGGTGATGGAATGACGTGGTAGGGGGTGGCGAACGCGAGGCCGAGGTGGCAGCGGCGTGCGAGGCGGTTTCCTGTCGAGCGCGGTTCTTCCTGGAGACTTTTCTTGCGTGCGTTCTAGGCTCTGGAGGAAAGTCACATGACAGTGACGTGGCATGTAATGTGTCCCTTTTCTTTTTCTTTTTTAATTGAAATTCAAAGATAATTTTCGTTATATCTCTCACATACGAACACCAATTTACGTGCGGTTTCTTTTGTTAGGATCGTATTGAAATTCCGGACTTGATGACGCTAGTTTGGACAAATTCTGAGATGGTCAAATTTTTGGGTTTAAATTGAATTCAAATTCAATTTAAATTCAAAAGGTGAGTGTTTTAACCCACTCACAACTTCTAAAATTTCCTATGTCTGTTAAATTGACTTAAGATATGAGTAGAAATTTATTTATGACTTTTTGGCATGTTTTATTCATCATCTCTATTAAATTGCATTTATTTAATTTAACCGTTAATTAATTTTATTATTGCATATAAATTGACAGTTAAAATTTATTTAATTGCATATAAACTGATAGTTAAACAGTTAATAAATTTATTATTGAATATAACTGTTAGTTAATAACTGTTATTTATTACCTGTTATATTTTGTATGCTATATATGGATGTTTGCTTAAATTGATGATGATTGAAATAAATTGGTTGATGATTGATATTGGGTGAATGGATGATGTGTTCTATCTTATATAAATTGCAAGTTATTATGCATTTTCATTTTCATTCGGGATTGCTGTTTGAAATGATATATAACCGTAATTTTTATTTTTAAATTGCGGATTGAAATGATAAATATCCGTATCACTTGACCATAGATAGAAAATTTTATACAGGCACCGCGGTATATATGTAAAAATTATTTTTGAAATGATTTTTCTATGGTTTGGATAGGATACGGTTAATAAATATAAATTTTGATATTATATAAAATCTTATTCTATATATACATCTATAAAGTATTGAATTTAAGCTATGTATGGATTTGTTAAATAAAATAAATAAGTTGAATAATTGAGTTTGATTATTTTATATTATATGGTTAAGTACATGTTAAGATATTGGAAATATATAGAATTTTAAATGATTCGAATTAATTAAGATCGGGAGTTAAATTGTAAAACTTATTTGGAATTGAGCTTAATTAAGAAGTTAACTTCCTAAGTTGATGTATAATTTATTAACTTGAAATTTTAAAAAGGGTATGATATTTATAACTGAATTTTATTCAAGGTGAATTAAATGAATATTTCTAGTATAAATAAATTGAAGGAAATTTCTTTTATAAGTAATTTGAGTTTTACTTAAATGATTACGAGTTTATTTTGCAATTATTTCAAACTAAATAATAGGACTTTAAATTATTGAATAGAAATTTTCAACCTTAGTTACAATTGTGCAATATTCAAAGTTTGAAATATATTGAAACTGAAGTGGTTATTGAAACTGAAAGCGATTTTTTAATCTATGGATTTAGACGTAATTTTTAAGAAAATAAATTGTAAGTCGCAGAAATTATTTTATTTTATAAAGAAATTTTAAATGCAAACTATTTTATTCTATATACCGGTTGAATATCCAAACCATCCAAAGTTTAGAAGTTATGGTTTAAAGCTATGAATTTTTGTAGTATTATAGTTTGAAAGTTATGATTCAATGTTTGGGTTCCAATTATTATAAATTTTAAAGCAATATGATTTTTGGAAAAGAAATATATTTGAAATAGAATGATATTACATTTATTTGGGTTTTATAAAAAAAATATATCAAACGAGATTGTTTGGAAATGGAAATGATATCGTATTTATGGGTTTTGAAATGGATAATTTTATTCTGGTTTTGAAGTATAAACTATTTTTAAAGACCGCGGTGTTATAATAACGTTTGGTTGTTAAAGAGACCGGGATCGGAAGTTGTCATACTCTCTGCCAACTCCGAAAACCACTTTAACAATCGTGTACGCGGTGGAGACTCCAGAATGAAGTAGGTTGGTGGCGGCGTTTCCTGTAAGGTAAACACGTGGACCCAACTCCCGTGAGTTGGCGTAAGGTGGCTAAAACAGGAGCGATTCTCGGGCCAATGAGGTCATTCCTCTGATCGGACACTCCTATTCGATACTATACTCTTATTTTGATTTGATTCGGTGGCCACTTTTACTTTGATTGTTGGGGGAGTTTGTTCGAGGTGGGCGGTAGCTGCGCGCTGCGTGTTTCCACCAGCCCGGATGCTTAATTGGTATATCTACCCTGGCATTGCCTAGTTGTGCCGTGTAACCTACCATACCGAGCCTTGTACGAGTTTGGATTTCTCCCGTAGCCCGTGTGGTATCCTCTGGTGGCTTCCCGATCAGGAGGGACTATGATATTGGATGGACTACTGGGACTATTACGTATTAAGGTGGAAAATGTAAAGCCTTAATGCTATTTAAAAGTATGTTTATTTTACTATAGACCCTATTATAATAGCGAAATATTACTACATAGTAAATAGTTTAACGGATCCTTAGGAGATGTGAATCCCGAGCACCTTTTGAGTTACTGCACTCATATTTATTTCTGTTAATTTAACTTACATAAGATCTTTTAGTTCTGACTCGAGTGTTTTGTCTTTTCAATTCGCTCGGGTCAGTCCGAGCGTTTTAGGATCGAAGACTTTAGCTCTGGAGGACGAAGACGGAGATTTCTATTATTATTAATTATATTCCACTACACTCATATTGTTCCGCTGCATTGTCATATGGTATGTGTACTTTGATATGTATTGTATAAATATAATCAAAGGTTTTGTAAAACAGCTTCATGAACTGTATATTTGATTATTATATTTTATCCTTCCGTTGTGAGATTCTATTTTTGTTTTATTTCTTTCTTGTTTTTCTTATTTACCCCATAACAATCCGCCCTTCCATATGGTTTGAATTGGCACATGTGTCGGTTTAAAGCGTGCGAAAAGGTGGGTTCTATTTAATTGCATATAAACTGATAGTTAAAATTTATACTCTTATTTGCGAAAAGGTGCGAAAAGGTGGCGGCGTTTCCTGTAAGGTAAACACGTGGACCCAACTCCCGTGAGTTGGCATAAGGTGGCTAAAACAGGAGCGATTCTCGGGCCAATGAGGTCATTCCTCTGATCGGACACTCCTCTTCGATACTATACTCTTATTTTGGTTTGATTCGGTGGCCACTTTTACCTTGATTGTTGGGGGAGTTTGTTCGAGTTGAGCCGTAGCTGCGCGCTGCGCGTTTCCACCAGCCCGGATGCGTAATTGGTATATCTACCCTGGCATTGCCTAGTTGTGCCATGTCACCTACCATACCTAGCCTTGTATGAGTTTGGATTTCTCCCGTAGCCCGTGTGGTATCCTCTGGTGGCTTCCCGATCAGGAGGGACTATGATATTGGATGGACTACTGGGACTATTACGTGTTAAGGTGGAAAATGTAAAGCCTTAATGCTATTTAAAAGTATGTTTATTTTACTATCGACCCTATTATAATAGCGAAATATTACTACATAGTAAATAGTTTAACGGATCCTTTGGAGATGTGAATCCCGAGCACCTTTTGAGTTACTGCACTCATATTTATTTCTGTTAATTTAACTTACATAAGATCTTTTAGTTCTGACTCGAGTGTTTTGTCTTTTCAATTCGCTCGGGTCAGTCCGAGCGTTTCAGGATCGAAGACTTTAGCTCTGGAGGACGAAGACGGAGATTTCTATTATTATTATTAATTATATTCCACTACACTCATATTGTTCCGCTCCATTGTCATATGGTATGTGCACTCTGATATGTATTGTATAAATATAATCAAAGGTTTTGTAAAACAGCTTCATGAAATGTATATTTGATTATTATATTTTATCCTTCCGCTGTGGGATTCTATTTTTGTTTTATTTCTTTCTTGTTTTTCTTATTTACCCCAGAACAATCCGCCCTTCCGTATGGTTTGAATTGGCACGTGTGTCGGTTTAAAGCGTGCGAAAAGGTGGGACGTTACAATGTCTATGTCAATCAATAACAGATAGCAATCATCATCCAGGCATACAATCAACAATTTTAAATCTAACTATTTAAAATTTAAATCGAAACAGTTCGATTGAGTGAGAAGTTCTCACCTCGCTTTCAATTTCCAGCGTTTTATTTCGAATAAAATTAAACACGCTTTTAATTTTACCCCAAAATTTCCACTATCTCCAAATGACTCCAATCAAGCTCCATTGCGTTGTAACGACCCGTATTTTACGTGTCGATATATATATCGTAGAATTATTAGGTCGTTAGTGTTGCTTATGATCTCCTTAGTCTAGGTCGTATGGGAGGTTAACTCGTATAGGGATAGGTCGTGTGCATGTTACGAGTTATGGGTTGGTGACCGACCTATAGTTAAGTCGTAGACGACTTAAGGAGGGTGCACGAGTTAAGGTTTAGCGACCTAGTGGTATTAGCGAGTTAACGTGTTAAAGGGATAGGTCGTCTACGAGTTAGGGTGATAGAACGACCTATAGAAGTAACGACCTAAGAGTTAACGAGTTAACGACCTAAGGGCTCACGAGTTAGCGCGTTAGCAAGTTAAGAGGAGCAGCGACCTACGAGTTAGTGGGGCTATCGACTTAAGGAAGGCTGTTAACTCGTGAACGACTTAGCGTGAACGGGTTAAGGGAAGCGACCTAAGGGATAGGTTTAGGTCGTAGTAATCCTGGATAGTTAGGTCGTTAGACGACCTAAGGGTGATAGGTTGTTATGTAATTAGGTCGTAGGACTTAGTGCTGGAGTCTTAAGTCGTAAGCGACTTAGCAGGTTGTTGTGTTTCTTTGAGTCGTAAAAGTTGAAAGGTCGTACACGACCTAGTTAGGTCGCGGCATATTAATCCGCGTTAGTTTTAGGTCGCTGGAAGATCTGGGCCGTTGATTTCGTTAGGTCGTAAGTCGTTGGGAACGACCTAATGATGAGTCGCTAAGTCATGTACCTGGTGAGTAGTAGAGGCGGGTTTTGTTTTAGGTCGTGAGTCGTAGGTTGTAGGGATCTGATGAGTCGTAGACGAGTCATGAGTTAGGTCGTGAACGACCTATGGGGCGGCGACCTAAGGGTGGATTCAGCCTATAAATAGTGGAGTTTTTCTCACTTTTTGGCACCGGTTTTTGAAGCGACGAAGTGCTGCCATTTTGGAAACTCGACTACAACATTTTCTTCACTTCTTTCTCTACTTCAATCAAGTGCTAACATCCATTGAAGATCGAAGATCGAAGATCCAAAGTTGAAGATCTTCATCCGGAGAAGCTAGATTTCACCATTTCAAGCAAGATTTCGACGAATCAAGCTTGAAGCTTTGCTGTCTAGTTTTGAAGTTGATTGTTTTTGAAGTGTTTGGGTGATTCGGTGAGTGGTAGTTATCTCTCACGCGGACCCGAAGGAGTATATTGGATTGGTGGCTTGTTTGAGTGTTAAAGTTAGAGATTTCATGCATTTTTCTTAGATCCGAGTCTAGATCCATTGTTTTTGAAGATGTTTACCTATGCAATTCTATTTAACAAGTATTAGAGACAAAACCCATATTTCATATTCGATAGATCTATGCTAAAAACCATGATTTCATATATGTTGGACTTTTGCTCATTTAATTACGAAATTGCCATTATAGTTAATATTGCTTGTTAGATCTTGTTTGAATGCTTGATTGTTTGGATGTATGATTGAATAGATTATCTCGAGTTAGCTTGTAGTTGATTTGGGACAAGGTGAGTGAAGATGATTCAAAAGCTAAGCGGGAAGGCTATTGAATGATGAAAGCTGCTTGTGGCATATGAAGCGGGTGATGAAGCTCATATGGAAGAATTCGAGGACTTTGCAATGATTGTGGAAGCAAAGTATGATGATGATGGACTTTGCCGTGATGTGATGAGGCGAAGCATGAGATGGACTTTGCTAAGATGCGATGAAGCAAAGTATGATATGAGATAGTCTTGGCTTAATCCAGACGGGATCATTCCAAGCAAGTTGATAACTCGGTGATATGGTTCGAGTTTTGAATGGATAATGGATGGCTCGAGAGGCGCTTGAGCTAGCATGAGAATAGTCGTCAAGGAGGATGACTAGGAGGCTGAGACTTCATCGTTGTTGAAGGTTCTAGCATGCTCAAAGCAAGAGTACGTTGGGCGGCATTGATATCCCAAGCACGGGCTGCGACGACGTGCTAGTACTCTGGGCAGCATTGATATCCTAGGCACGGGTCACGATGACGTGCCGAGTTATGTCTAGAATCGGGGTTACCATTAGCCCTTGACTGACGGATGAAAGAATGTGCCGTTCATTCAACTAACGATGAAATCGAGGCAATGATAACAGTGATAGCCAGAGTCATGGATGTTTGGTTGTACTATCATTCGGTCTCAAGAGCGTTGTTTTCTGGGTGCTTATCTGATCTTGGTTTAGGCCTTGGGGGTTTGTATTTGGAAAACATCGACCTTGACTCGAGTGGTTATCGCTTTACTTTAGTTACCTGTTGCTATGCTTGCTTCTTATTAGTGTGTGTCTGGGGGCTATCACTGTAGAAAGAGGTGGAGTGGGATGATTTGGGTTCCTATTCCTTGTATCCTTTATATTCTTTTGGTATGCTTGATAGTTGATTTACTGCTCACTAAGACTGTTGTCTGACTCAAGGTTTTATGTCTCCTCTTATTACCTTGGGCTGTTCATCCATGTTTGGGATGGGCAGACTAGGTGACAGGTGGCAGGTGCTGATCTTAGTGGCTCACGCTGATGATGACGAAGACGAGCAGGAGGCTATACATATTATTTTCATATTCTATGTACTGGATATTCCGCTGTTTTGTTGTTACTCTGAGTGCTATGTAGTGAGGCTTCTTGTATACCTGATTTAGACCTTGTATAAAGTTGTTCAGATTTTATGATATGCAGTTTCTGTTCTATGGAGCTTCACTATATTATACTTCTCTATTGTATTTTGTCCATGCGCTGTGAGTTTTACGATAGAGTCTGCGAAGTTTATTCTACCCTTGACGGTCGTCCATGGCTGCCTGGCACACTTTCAGCGCACCATTCTCTTGTTTCCGTGCGGGAGTCATGGGCGGTCGTCACATTTGGTATCAGAGCTTTGGTTAATCGATTTTAGCCAACGCTCGCTGACGTAACTACGTATGAGAGACGTAATTGTATTTTGATGGATGATTACTATATATAATATAGTAGTTTAGATAGATTTGAACTCCTTTTGCAGTTGTTTCTCAAAGGTGTTCTAATCATTCCTTTTTCTAGATACTAAGGATGAGTAGAAGAGGAAGACCAGCTGCAAGGGAAGGCCGGGCTACTGAAGGAGCTGCTGATTATGGGGCTATGTTCGAAGCGATGATGACTTCGATCATGAGGAGGATGCCAGCTCCAGGGCCATCGGTAGATGTTGGAGTTCAAGTCCAAGCTCCAAGGCCGGTGAATTTTGCTAAGTTATGCAAGGATTATACGGCTCTTGGAGGGAAAGTTTTCTTGGGAACGGAATCTACCATAGAGGTCCAAAGATGGATAGATGCTTGTAGGAGGATTTTTGGAGATATGGGAATTGAAGATGCAACTAAAAGGAAGCTTGCATCGAGACAGCTTCATGGGAGAGATTCTGATTGGTGGAACTCTATCACCATAGATACTCCAGAGGAAGAGATTACTTGGGTGCAGTTCCAAGCTAGATTTGAAGCCAAGTTCATCTCTACGGCTCAGAAGTCTGTCTTGTTCAAGAAGTTTGTTGAGCTCAAGCAAGGCGGGAGGTCGGTTCTGGAATATGTTTCTGAGTTTGAAGCCTTGTCCAAGTATGCTAGATCGTATATTGATTCTCCCTATCAGAAGAATGAAAAGTTCGTGACAGGCTTGGATGCTTATCTTGGAAGGCAGCTAGTGGATCATCTGGACGATCCATTTGAGAAGCTTGTGGAGAAAGCTCTCAGGCATGAGAGTTTGTTTCCTAAGGAAGTGTCTGTTGTTGCTGTGGCCAAGGAAGAGCTCAAACCACAGCAGGGTGGAAATAAGAAAAGGAAGCAGCAACAGCAGAAGGGGAAGAATGGCCAGAAGAAGCCGAAGGGCGAAGTGACTTGTTTCAACTGCCAACAGAAAGGCCATTTCTCCAGGGATTGCAAGAATCCGAAGGTGGCAGTGAAGTGCCACAACTGTGACAAGCTGGGGCATATTAAGAAGAATTGTCCGGAACCGCTGAGGGAAAAGCAGATTGTGAAAGCTTATGCTTTGGGAGCTGTTCCATCGTCTTCTAAAGCTCCTACTGCTGAGGAAAAGGGAAAGAGTGTGGTGGTTCAAGGTACTCTTTCTATTTGTGGTTTTCCAGTTAGAGTTTTGTTTGATACTGGAGCGTCTCATTCTTTTGTTTGTAATGAGTTGGTAGACCGGTTAGGTTTGGAACCGGAAATTGTTGATAGACCATTGGTAGTGACTAATCCAGTTGGGGGTTCGTCTTGTTTGTGTATGCTATGCCGTGGTCTAGTTGTATCGAGTCATGATTGCTCTTTTGTTTGTGATTGCTTTGTTCTGAACTTTGCGGGGTTCGGAATTATTTTGGGTATGGACTGGCTTAGGAAGTATGCGGCAAAGGTTGATTGTGAGAGATTGGAGGTGACAGTCGAGAATGTGGAGGGGCGAAAGGTTGTGATACGATGTAAGCATGAAGAAGGCGTCTTCATGAGCTTCATGTATTCGCTGGTTGTTCCACGGGATGGACTGTCATCGATGCCAATCGTGAATGGATTCGAGGATGTCTTTGACGAGGTCAAAGGGTTACCGCCGCATAGGGAGATCGAGTTTCGTATCGATTTAGTTGAGGGAGCCAGACCTGTTGTGATGCCTCTTAGGCGGATGGCGCCTAAGGAACAGCAAGAGTTGAGGGTGCAGGTTGATGACCTTTTACGGAAAGGATTCATTCGGCGTAGTGTGTCCGAATGGGGTGCACCAGTTGTATTCGCAACCAAAGCGGATGGATCGTTGAGGTTGTGTGTTGATTATCGTGAGCTGAATAAGGTGACGAAGAAAACAAGTATCCATTGCCGAGAATAGATGACTTGTTTGATCAGCTTCACGAGGCTAAGGTGTTTTCTCAGATGGATTTGGCAACGGGATTTCACCAGTTGAGAGTGGCGCAGGATAGTGTGCCGAAGACTGCTTTCAGGACACCATTCGGGTTTTATGAGTGGCTGGTAATGCCGTTTGGGTTGACTAACGCACCAGCATATTTTGTGGATCTTATGAATAGAGTGTTCAGAGATCAGTTGAACAAGTTCGTGCTTGTGTTCGTGGATGATATTCTGATTTATTCCAGAACTGAGGAAGAGCACAAGACGCACTTGAGAATTGTTTTGGAAATCTTACGGAAACATCAGCTGAAGGCTAAGTTTTCGAAGTGTCACTTCTGGAAGAGTGAAGTGAGATTCTTAGGCCATGTTATTTCTGGAAATGGAATAGCGGTTGATCCCGCTAAGGTGGCAGCAATCCAGGATTGGAATAGACCTAAGAATGCATCTGATGTGAGAAGTTTTCTTGGACTAGCAGGATATTATCGTCGGTTTATCAAAGACTTTTCCAAGATAGCTGCACCGTTAACAGGATTGATGAAGAAGAATCAGGTATTCAGTTGGGATGCTAAGTGTGAGCAGGCCTTTGGAATCCTGAAAGAGCAACTGACCAGTGCCCCTGTTTTGACTATCCCGAGTGGGAATGATGAGATGGTGGTTTACACCGATGCATGCGGTACTGGGCTTGGAGCAGTGCTAATGCAGAAGGATAAAGTTGTTGCGTATGCGAGTCGACAACTGAAGCCGCATGAAAGGAATTATCCGACTCATGATTTGGAGTTAGCGGCGATTGTGTTTGCTCTGAAGATGTGGAGACATTACCTATTGGGAGTACGATTCGAGTTGTTTACGGATCACAAGTCTTTGAAGTATATTTTCTCCCAAAAGGATTTGAATCTTCGGCAGCAACGATGGTTGGAGTTTTTAGCATCGTATGATTTTGGTATAGCTTATACTCCGGGAAAAGGTAACGCAGTGGCAGATGCGTTAAGTCGAAGACATGCAGGATTGGGAGCAATGTTTTCGGAATGGAAGAGTCTCGAGTATCTAGCTGGTTTTGATTTCAGGCCCAGATGCGAATTGGAACCTGAGATGTTGGCAAACTTATCGATAAGACCTACTCTTGTGGAAAGAATTGGCGAAAACCAAAAGCGAGACGATAAGCTTGTCAAGATTATCCGAGATTTGGAATCTGGATTGGACCCAGAGAAGGATAAGGGATTCGAAGTCGATCGAGAGGGTTGGCTTCGAAAGCAAGGACGATTGGTTGTTCCCGGTATCGATGAATTGAGAGATGAAGTTCTGAGAGAAAGTCATCACTCGAAATTGACAATTCATCCTGGAGGAAATAAGATGTATCGGGATATGAAAAGATCCTATTACTGGGAAGGTATGAAGAAGGATGTTGGGAATTTCATTTCCAAGTGCATGAATTGCCAGTTGGTTAAAGCAGAGCAGAAGAAGCCAAGTGGATTGCTTCAGCCATTGGAAGTTCCTACATGGAAGTGGGAGCAGATATCGATGGATTTTATCGATGGTTTACCTAGAACAAGAACGGGAAATGAAGGGATTTGGGTCATTGTAGATCGGTTGACCAAGAGTGCAAGATTCATTCCTGTTCGATCGACTAGGACCGCATCGAAGTTGGCTGAGTTATATGTTAAGTGGATAGTTTGTTTCCATGGTATTCCGAAAAGTATAGTGAGCGATCGAGACCCATTGTTCACTAGTGGATTTTGGAAGAGCTTCCAGGAGGTTTTGGGAACCGAGTTGTGTTTGAGTACAGCTTATCATCCCCAAACAGATGGTCAAACTGAGAGAGTTAACCGGGTTTTGGAAGATCTCTTGAGAGCTTGTGTTTTGGATTTCGGAGGATCATGGGAAGATCACCTTCATTTGGTGGAGTTTGCCTATAACAACAGTTATCAGTCTAGCATTGGCATGGCACCATATGAAGCCCTGTATGGAAGACCGTGTAATTCTCCGACATGCTGGTTGGAAGCTGGAGAAAAGCTGATGCTTGGGCCAGAGATGATTCGTCAGACTACGGATTGCATAGAGATCATTCGGCAAAGAATGAAGGCAGCCCAGGATCGTCAGAAAAGTTATGCAGATAAACGTCGAAAGGATTTGGAGTTCGACGTAGGTGATATGGTCTTTGTGAAGATTTCTCCTCTGAAGAATGTTATTCGATTCGGGAAGAAAGGAAAGTTGACTCCGAGATTTGTTGGACCATTTCCGATTATCGAGCGTATTGGAAAGCTTGCTTATAGATTGGAGTTACCGGAGAAGATGACGGGTGTGCACAATGTTTTTCATGTATCATATCTACGGAAGTATGTGCACGACTCGAACACAGTGGTTTCTGCTGATAGCTATGAAGATTTGGAGGTTGATCCAGTTGTTAGAAGACCTCGTAAGCCGCTTCGTATTGTTGAAACCGATACGAAACAGCTTAGGAGGAAGACGATTACGTTGCTCAAGATACAATGGAGTGAAGATGTTAACGACTGTACGTGGGAAAAGGAAGAGAGGATGAAGGCAGCTCATCCGGAACTCTTCGAGGTATGACCCTAAGGTGTCGTGACATCTCATGAATTTGTACCTTGATTTCCATCTTAGAATTCTGCATGCTAGGCTAGAATTGGATGCATGGTTTGTTGATTGCTATGGATGGTAGGCATGCGGAATATCTTTGATTGCTGATGTTTGTTTGGAATTTCGGGGGCGAAATTCCTAATGGGGAGAGAATGTAACGACCCGTATTTTACGTGTCGATATATATATCGTAGAATTATTAGGTCGTTAGTGTTGCTTATGATCTCCTTAGTCTAGGTCGTATGGGAGGTTAACTCGTATAGGGATAGGTCGTGTGCATGTTACGAGTTATGGGTTGGTGACCGACCTATAGTTAAGTCGTAGACGACTTAAGGAGGGTGCACGAGTTAAGGTTTAGCGACCTAGTGGTATTAGCGAGTTAACGTGTTAAGGGGATAGGTCGTCTACGAGTTAGGGTGATAGAACGACCTATAGAAGTAACGACCTAAGAGTTAACGAGTTAACGACCTAAGGGCTCACGAGTTAGCGCGTTAGCAAGTTAAGAGGAGCAGCGACCTACGAGTTAGTGGGGCTATCGACTTAAGGAAGGCTGTTAACTCGTGAACGACTTAGCGTGAACGGGTTAAGGGAAGCGACCTAAGGGATAGGTTTAGGTCGTAGTAATCCTGGATAGTTAGGTCGTTAGACGACCTAAGGGTGATAGGTTGTTATGTAATTAGGTCGTAGGACTTAGTGCTGGAGTCTTAAGTCGTAAGCGACTTAGCAGGTTGTTGTGTTTCTTTGAGTCGTAAAAGTTGATAGGTCGTACACGACCTAGTTAGGTCGCGGCATATTAATCCGCGTTAGTTTTAGGTCGCTGGAAGATCTGGGCCGTTGATTTCGTTAGGTCGTAAGTCGTTGGGAACGACCTAATGATGAGTCGCTAAGTCATGTACCTGGTGAGTCGTAGAGGCGGGTTTTGTTTTAGGTCGTGAGTCATAGGTTGTAGGGATCTGATGAGTCGTGGACGAGTCATGAGTTAGGTCGTGAACGACCTATGGGGCGGCGACCTAAGGGTGGATTCAGCCTATAAATAGTGGAGTTTTTCTCACTTTTTGGCACCGGTTTTTGAAGCGACGAAGTGCTGCCATTTTGGAAACTCGACTACAACATTTTCTTCACTTCTTTCTCTACTTCAATCAAGTGCTAACATCCATTGAAGATCGAAGATCGAAGATCCAAAGTTGAAGATCTTCATCCGGAGAAGCTAGATTTCACCATTTCAAGCAAGATTTCGACGAATCAAGCTTGAAGCTTTGCTGTCCAGTTTTGAAGTTGATTGTTTTTGAAGTGTTTGGGTGATTCGGTGAGTGGTAGTTATCTCTCACGCGGACCCGAAGGAGTATATTGGATTGGTGGCTTGTTTGAGTGTTAAAGTTAGAGATTTCATGCATTTTTCTTAGATCCGAGTCTAGATCCATTGTTTTTGAAGATGTTTACCTATGCAATTCTATTTAACAAGTATTAGAGACAAAACCCATATTTCATATTCGATAGATCTATGCTAAAAACCATGATTTCATATATGTTGGACTTTTGCTCATTTAATTACGAAATTGCCATTATAGTTAATATTGCTTGTTAGATCTTGTTTGAATGCTTGATTGTTTGGATGTATGATTGAATAGATTGTCTCGAGTTAGCTTGTAGTTGATTTGGGACAAGGTGAGTGAAGATGATTCAAAAGCTAAGCGGGAAGGCTATTGAATGATGAAAGCTGCTTGTGGCATATGAAGCGGGCGATGAAGCTCATATGGAAGAATTCGAGGACTTTGCAATGATTGTGGAAGCAAAGTATGATGATGATGGACTTTGCCGTGATGTGATGAGGCGAAGCATGAGATGGACTTTGCTAAGATGTGATGAAGCAAAGTATGATATGAGATAGTCTTGGCTTAATCCAGACGGGATCATTCCAAGCAAGTTGATAACTCGGTGATATGGTTCGAGTTTTGAATGGATAATGGATGGCTCGAGAGGCGCTTGAGCTAGCATGAGAATAGTCGTCAAGGAGGATGACTAGGAGGCTGAGACTTCATCGTTGTTGAAGGTTCTAGCATGCTCAAAGCAAGAGTACGTTGGGCGGCATTGATATCCCAAGCACGGGCTGCGACGACGTGCTAGTACTCTGGGCAGCATTGATATCCTAGGCATGGGTCACGATGACGTGCGGAGTTATGTCTAGAACCGGGGTTACCATTAGCCCTTGACTGACGGATGAAAGAATGTGCCGTTCATTCAACTAACGATGAAATCGGGGCAATGATAACAGTGATAGCCAGAGTCATGGATGTTTGGTTGTACTATCATTCGGTCTCAAGAGCGGTGTTTTCTGGGTGCTTATCTGATCTTGGTTTAGGCCTTGGGGGTTTGTATTTGGAAAACATCGACCTTGACTCGAGTGGTTATCGCTTTACTTTAGTTACCTGTTGCTATGCTTGCTTCTTATTAGTGTGTGTCTGGGGGCTATCACTGTAGAAAGAGGTGGAGTGGGATGATTTGGGTTCCTATTCCTTGTATCCTTTATATTCTTTTGGTATGCTTGATAGTTGATTTACTGCTCACTAAGACTGTTGTCTGACTCAAGGTTTTATGTCTCCTCTTATTACCTTGGGCAGTTCATCCATGTTTGGGATGGGCAGACTAGGTGACAGGTGGCAGGTGCTGATCTCAGTGGCTCACGCTGATGATGACGAAGACGAGCAGGAGGCTATACATATTATTTTCATATTCTATGTACTGGATATTCCGCTGTTTTGTTGTTACTCTGAGTGCTATGTAGTGAGGCTTCTTGTATACCTGATTTAGACCTTGTATAAAGTTGTTCAGATTTTATGATATGCAGTTTCTGTTCTATGGAGCTTCACTATATTATACTTCTCTATTGTATTTTGTCCATGCGCTGTGAGTTTTACGATAGAGTCTGCGAAGTTTATTCTACCCTTGACGGTCGTCCATGGCTGCCTGGCACACTTTCAGCGCACCATTCTCTTGTTTCCGTGCGGGAGTCATGGGCGGTCGTCACATGCGTAGTGCTCGACAAAACGAAGCCAACGCAATTTGTTTCGTGTGTTTTCGACCTCGTATGAACAAGTTACAATATTTCAAAGTTTGAACGGATTTAATATATAAACATTTACAATTTTCTTTATAATTCTAAACCTTGGTTTCATCCTGACCGTTAGTTTCAAGTCAAACAAATCGTGGCCATGACCACGTTCTTCTCGCTCCATCTCCAGTAAACACATTCGAATTCGAACCCAAAGCCGCCTCTTTCCCTCAATTTTTCGCGACCACCACGAGCCATTTATTGATGATCGGCGACAGGGGTTTTGAAGCCCCACGCGAGAGCTACCTCCGACCAGAAGCACAGCAAGCTCGGCCCCTCCATGCTCCTCGAAATTCGTGCCCAACCGAATGCTTATCAGCCAAGATTTCTCCCTCCACGTCGCTCTGATGATCATCATCACCGTATGGATACGAAGCCCTCGCAATACTCTACGATTTGTTAGTTGGGAGTTTGTTGAAATATTGCACGGATTTGAAGAAATTAAAGGAAGAATTTTCGTGCATTTCTGGCCATCAAAATGATAATGGCGGCCAGGCTGAAAGAACTAGGGTTTGAGCAATTTGTGAATAAGGGGGGGGGTCCTTTTATAGAAAATCGACGAACACTATTCATCTCCAAATTTTAGAACTCCAAATATCGCGCGGTGACCGACGTTTCTAGGGTTTACTCCGCGTTCCGGACACAATGGAATGTGTTTTGGAGGCTAATTCCATCATATGTGCGAGTTATGGAAATAAACGATCAAATTTAAATTAAACCGATTAAACAAATTTCTGAGCGTTTTGGCCTGCCCCGGACAAACGATAAATCCGATTGACACAAAATTTGAAATCTTATAATAATATCACATTACGAATCCGATGAAACTAGTTTCGTCGAAATCCAAAACTATTTGAAAAATGGCTATTTTAACTCTTCAATTAAATATTAAAATATTCAATTTTCACAAATTAACTTTAAATTCAATTTTAAAAGTTCTATAACGTCATTCTAACTCCCATATGATTAAATAAAATTTTCCAAATTAATTTTAATCATTTTAAACCCAATTTCCAATTATTTCTGAAATTTCAAATATTAAATTATCGATTTAATTATCCAATTAAATCCAATTATTCGAAATTAAAATTTATTCGACTGTTTAATTTCACTTGTTAATATTTAAATTATCAATTAAATATATGAATTTAAGTTAACAAAAATTCTGGGTCGTTACATGTATAGACTATGGGATTATATAAAAGTGTGTTAAGGGCTATATGGGTGTTAGCACCAAAATTGGTCACCAACACCCTTAGAAAGATTGTGTAGAGGGGATAATGAAGAAAACAAATTAAAACAGAGAAGAGAGCATGAATTAAAGTACAGAAAGCAAGAACACCATATTTATAGTGGTTCGGCGTAATAGCCTACGTCCACTTGGAAGTTGATCTTTTATTTCTTTCCTTGATACTTGATTACAGATACAATCCATTTACAAGTATTTGAATACAATTGCAAAGTAAAAGAAATAAGTCTGGAATGAGTCTTGAGAATGGCAGAGTCTCCTCGGTGTTCTCTCAAATCTCATCCCTTTTTCTGTGCCCCTGCCCCTCTATTTATAGACGAAGGTGGGTTGGACTTCCCTGGTGGGCCAGCTGGCCGAATAGCTCGGTCCAAGTAGCGTAAGTACTATGCGCCGAACCGGAGAGGCCGAACAAGGTATGCCGAGCCTTCCTCTTCGTGCCGAGCGAGGTATGCCGAGCCTTCCTCTTTGTGCCGAATGAGGTATGTATCGGACGAGGTGTGCTGTTGAGTGAGGGATGCAGGTTGAATGAGGCTAGAATGCCGAACAACTTGGAAATGCCAAGTGTACCTTGGAGGATGAACGTTGATGGATGACGAACGATTGTTATGCCGAACGGTCTTATGCCGAACGTTTACTTCGGCCGAATGTTCACTTTGGCCGGACGTGTTCTGGATGCCGAGTGTCCTTTGACTGCTGAACACACTTTACACCGAGTACTCCTTGGAGGCCGAACACTTACTTTAGGCGAATGTTCGCCCTGGCCGAACATACTTGGGTGACCGAATACCCTTCTAGGCCGAACGTCCATCTTGGCCGAACGGCATTCAATGCCGAACGATCTTCTGATGCCGAGCGATACTCTGTGCCGAGCGCTCCTTTC
The DNA here is from genome assembly GCA_030765085.1 of Allium cepa. Lineage (NCBI taxonomy): Eukaryota > Viridiplantae > Streptophyta > Magnoliopsida > Asparagales > Amaryllidaceae > Allium > Allium cepa. The sequence goes on along the minus strand of CM060931.1, from coordinate 54,985,978 downwards.
TGGCCGAGCGTCCTTGCTATGCCGAGTACTAAGTTGCCTGGTCAATTCCTTGGGAAACACTTGCCCCCCAAAGTGTATTACGTGACCAAACGTGATATGCTTTGATCAAACCTTAGTCGTCATCTTTGTCTTAAGGCTCTCTTGGCCGAACACGGTACGGAAGGCCGAACGATATACGTTACCCCGAGTGACTTTGTATGCCGAACGATCGAGCCGAACGAGATGATGCCGGTAGGTCCATGTAGGCCCAAGCCGAACGAACCGAGACGGCCGAATGATATCATTTTGACCGGTAGAGCCGGTCAGAAACTCTTCATCTTCTTCTTCTCCCTTATAAAACCATGTGTACTTCCTCTTTCTCTCTTTTCCACTTTCGTTCTCGTTATCTTTTTAAGAGCTTGCAATTCCGTCCTGCTAACCAGATATCTCAAGCCTGATCAATCCTTCCCGAACTTCGATCTGTCAATTAGGTACTTGATTCCTTCCACGGTTAAAACTTAGGGATTTGTATATTAGGATTATGGCCGAGATGGTCGCGTTGATTGTCAGGGCTAAACGGTGCGTGGCGAAAGGAGGCGATCGGGGATGGTCACACATGGGCGTTGTTGGAGTTGGCTAGGATGTTGCTTGGCCTGAATTGGGATGATTCGCTGAGCAAACTGTTCTTGTTGCTCGGCATGGGTGGAGGACAAATGGGGCGAACCCTTGGGTTGGAGTACCGAACGTTGGGGTTCGGCACAATCTTGGTTCAGTGTGTCTCACCACATGCCGGACGGTAGAGGTTTGGGAGTATGAGTTAGTGGAGAGGTTAGTAGGTGTGGCTTCGGCCGAAGGGGACTTTGGCCGAACGATGTTTAGTTGAGCGCTAACCAGTACGAGCCGTAGTCAGGCCGAACAATCGTTGATGCCGAACCATACCAAGGCCGAATTTCTTTACACCAAACGTCATACAAATGCCGAAACCATCATGCCGAACAATGCACCACCGAACCACTCGTAAATGCCGAACATACAATGTTGGCCGAACATGACTTAAGCCGAACGATATAAATGCCGAACAAAGCATAAATGCCGACCGATATAAATGCCGAACAACACATAGGTGCCGAACATAACTTAGGCCGGACAAACATAGATGCCGAACCGACCATTTGCCTTGCCCCATTTCACAACTAGATAAGGACAGAAATTTCAGCATACTTGTATCACTAGTACAAAACTGGTCATTTGTGTCGGTTGGGTAACCCCTGTTGTGTCGGTTTTACAACCGACTCATATGAAGACGACACAAAAGACATTTTTCTATTGTGTCGGTTGTACGACCGACACAAATATCAATCATTTGTGTCGGTTGTTATTAAAGAACCGACACAAAACTATGAACAGTTGTGTCGGTCTTTCTAAAAGAACCGACACAAATCAGCTTGTATAGTGAAGCACACCGCCTTTTATTGTGTCGGTCCTTTTCTAAAAACCGACACAACTGTTCATAGTTTTGTGTCCGTTCTTTAATAACAACCGACACAAATGATTGATATTTGTGTCGGTTATGTTTGTTTTTTCAACCGACACAATTGATATAAAGTTGTATCGGTTCCCTTTGAAGTAACAACCGACACACGTAATATCTGAAGCAAAAAAAAATTATTACCGTTTAATATTATAGAAACAGTATGAAATTGAATTTTAATTTTTTATAAACCAACGTTACTATGAACTGATTGAACAAAAAATATAATTATATTATCCATCAACATAATTCATGTTTACAGACCAAAATAGAATATAATCTATCACAAACATAACGTACATAACAAAATACCAACGTACGTTACAAAAGATCAGTGTACACAACCAACTACATCCAATTATACATGATATAACTAGCTAAATTCTCTCGAACCTCGTCTATCTCTTGTTGGTTATAAGAACCGTCTCGTACAAAGTCCTGCAATTAAGAGAATTAATTTTTATACAAAAGACAATAATTAAGTCAGGAATACTCTGCAATATATATAAAAGATCAGTCTGAGAGGAATGTAATTCAAACACAGGTTGAACCATGCAGGACTAGCTAAAAATGAATAGCTGCTCAAATTCATTTCACATTGTAAAAATGAATAATCATAATCAATCAGTTTATGGAAAAAGTAACATGATTAATAAATAAATTTAACGTACTGCAATTTAAATTGCAGCAGATAGCAAGCCTTTTTTATAATAAAGTCTGGGACATCCTTCCTAATGTAATATACTGTGAATAGAAATAAATATTTGAATCCTAAATTTTGAAGCTCAAGCCATAAATGATTTGAGAGTGAATGAGAAACAAAACAGACAACTAATTCTTACTATTCTAAATTCATGATATGGAAAACACCACCAATGTATCAAAAGTTGCAAATAAACATACTAATGTTGGACTGTTCTAGTTATTCAAGTTTCATCAAGTAACAAAATTAAAGGTAACTCGTCAACCGTCAAAGCATTCACCATAGCCAGTACACGATTCACATAACCAGTACAAGATTAATTTCATTCTGTGTCAACAGTTGAAGGCAACATCTAAGTTCAACTGCCAACGACCACTTTTCCTAGTTGCAGGATATATGGTATGAGTTAGTTGATCAAAGCGTTGGGTTTGAACCCCTAGGCGTACAAAGTAATCAAAGTTCAAACAAAACAAAAAAATACTGTATGATCAAATTTATCCATCACCACTGTCTTCAACATTTCACAATTCACCTGTTACATCATCTCCACCTGTTACACCTCTGTCTCCTTCACAAACCATCGGACCCACTCCAAATTGCCTGCACATATGCACCACAATACTGTCAACCATCAAAAAAACTACTTCTACAACTCCATTCATCCACATCTACAACTACAACTCCAGCCACAGATCATCAATATCTATATCTACATCAACAAACCACCACACCAACCCCACATTGTACAACTCAAAGACCACAGCAAATCATTGCTTTGGACAACCCCAGTCAACAATCCACCTTACTGCCAACACTTCCATCCACCACCATATCACAACTCATTGACCAAACTGCCACAACCATACAAACTACCCCTCTGATCAACTTCCTCACTTCTGCACGGTGCTTCAAACAATTTGCATCATGTTACTTCATTTCACATTCCTTGCTGCCACATTTCTCAACAACAATTCCTTCCTTGCAAATTTTTACTTCAATAAACACTATAAACCATCACTGGACTTCAGCTCCAATCCCAGTCTGACCTCCATTACTAACCAAACTCATCACTAAACCATCAACAAGCCCCTACATTCAACTGCTCCATACCCACCATCCATAACAAACTGCACTTCACTGCATCACTCAAGCTCCAACATCATCACTCCAATAGCACTGTCAAAGCACTATTCACATTTTTCTATCTACCATTTGCTAACTGAACATCCCTTCACCAACAAGTCCTACTGTCACCACACACAGCAGCTATACCAAAGCACTCAACATAGCATACTGCCACCATTACCGACCACATCAAAACCATCATCAACCACCCTCTACTCGACTACACTCGGCTACAAACATTCAACAGCAGCAACCCCGCCTTAGACCACAACAAAAACTACACAGAACTTCTACTCACCATTCTCCACAACTTGAACCTCACAACCATTGCACACAAGCCCGCAACACATTTTCGACAACCATTGTAGCCCTACCTGCTACACCTTTCAGTCCATAATATCCTCAAGCTAACCGCCTACAACCATCGGACCAAAATGGTACTAATTAGTTGTTTTAATTTATATTTATTCATCCCGTATTTAGACGATACACTAGAACTGCCAAGCAAGCACTTATGTTTTCGTTTGCTTGAATAATAATTAATTTATTTCACATAGATTGACAGAAAAATTAATTAAGAAAATAGCAATAAAAACATTGATTGTAAATATCAGTGTTTTGTATCGGTTATCATACTACCTGAGAATAGGGATGCGTCTCCGAGCATAACTGCAACCACATCCCATTAATTAATAGACAATTAATTAATCCTCTTAGGCATAATAATTTTAAATTAAACAGCTGAATGGTACAACGTGGTCCATGTTATAAAATTAATGCAGCAACTAGCTAGTGGCTTAGATGAGAGAAAAATTGACAGTGAAACTTTCACCTGTACCACCTTTAATTTAATCAATAACTAATTTAATTATGAATCAAATAATTTCTGTACTTAAAAATCAGATCTTATATATCAATATGAATGGAAACTGTAAAATGGCTTTAAGATTAATGAAATGCAACCATGAGGATTGCATAGACTTCTGAGTGAATACAAGAGTGAATACAAGTACAAAAATGTAAAAAACTGATATTCCTGAGGTCTATACGCAAAGCAAAAAATTGTTAACCCATTTATGAATGAAATTTGAACAAGTTGGACCGCCTGATATACATGTCATACATACTGAATAGTGCAAAATATGCCTCAACAAGAGGAAGATTTGTTGAGAGTTATGAGTAAATTGTAAATTTGTGGTCTCATCAATACATATCAAATCCTTGTCCATCTAACGTTAAAAACCTTCTGGTATTTGACTAGTCATAACGTCATGGTGTCATAAAATAATAAACAATTAAACAATATTATATTGAGATGAAACATTAACATTGTAGAGGTGAAACCTGCTGTTGTAACAAGTAATATGAAAATTCATTGTTATAAGTTTAACTTCTAATATGACGGGTCAAACTAAAACAACGACTTGGTGCATCACTACACATTTTCTCGGTTTATTTTTTTTTCTTCAAATACATGAACTGAACAGTAAATAAAGACTTGGCATTTAACTAGCATTGCAGCAATGATTTGATCGAAATATACCTATAATGTAGCTAATGTATAATATGAAGGAAAAAAAACTAAAGTAGTACCTTTTGTAAATCGATGCTTTGATTGTGGTTTTTCACTATGTCATGCATATACCTCATCACATAATATACACAGTCAGTTGCTCCTAATTGTTGAGGACACTACAACAATTTTACAAGATAACTTAATAGTTAGTTTAAAATGAATTCATATGCCAAACAATATATAGTATTTATTTTATTTTATTTTTTGTTTGAAAATCAAATCACCTTAACATGCTTCCATTTCAAGGTACTTCCTCGAAACTTGCCACCGAATGCCTTGTAAATTTTGAAGGCCCTACACATGCAAGAAAATGTTAAATAATAACTACTCCGGCACCCGCATTTACATAAACTAATTTCATGTATAAATTTTTAATTTTACCACATATACTAACTTCATATAAGAGAGCAAATATATACAACTTACGTGCTCACTTGCGGTTTAATTTCAAGTTTATGTTTGCGTTCGGCCTGAGGATCAAAAACATAAATCTCATTCATTTCTACATGGAAAACAAGCAGTATACAATGTTTCCTGCGTTACAAGATTTATAGTAAGTTAAAATTGGCATCAAATTTGTAAACTAGTTACTAAAAGTTTAATGTTCATACCCTTCGTACTGTGGGGCTAAAAGTAAGCTTTTAGATTGCAATGCTTTCCATGTGTTCGACAAATATGTATTTGTCGCATCTGGATGTTTTCGCACTTGGGAAAGCTTTTTGGGACACATAAACCCAATGGTCTCCACTTTGAGATCATTGCACATATGATTTAACCACCTAAACAAATTTAAACATATATTATTAGTTTTTTAAAAATTGACTATTCATCAAAAAACTAAGATGGTTATATATAAAAAAATTGCTAAGGAAAAAATACTCACATGATGTAAAGTTGCAACCATGATGTATTCAACCATGTCATACTAAGGAATTGGATAATGTCGTCCATCGTGATATGAATTTCAAAGTCCTCATTGTATGTGAATAAATCCTTATTCACTTGAATTGCATTGATGGCACTATCATTGGATAACATTTGAAGTATTAGGTCATGGAAATATCTGCACTCGCTCGTTAAAGTTTTGAGAATCTCTTCATCCACGATTGATTTGCGTTTTGCAGACTCATCTGACATTGTATTCACGACCTTGTCATTACTATTTTCAAACAAATCCTTGTTTGGTTGAGATGTAGGCACCTAATTCAAAATTTTAAGTAGATGTTTGAAATGATGTTGTTAAAAGAATAGACGAATGCTAAGAATTCAACTTCATATGTTAACTACTTTCCGATAAGTTTATAAATAGCTAAATTATCTGTAATAAGTTCTAGTATGAAGAAATTTTACTTCTTTAATATGTTCTAATATGAAATAGAGGAGTTTAGCAAGCTAAATTAAGGAAGAAAAATGCATTCATTACCGTATCATTATCTCTTAAGAGCACCAGGCTTTTAGGCCATTGAACAAAACTCCCGACCGCTTCTCCTATCGTGTTGTGATGTTTAGTTGGAGCAGGAAGTGAGGTTCCTTCATGACTAGACTCCACTGCATCAATTCCAACTTTTACATGATCGACCAAGATTTGTTGATTATGACATTGATCTCCGGACCTTGAAGCGGGATGTACCATGCCATGACCCACTACAACAATTTTGGAGTCCATATTCACGGCCAAACGACATTTAATCGGTTTCTAGAATGGCAAAGTACAAAACCAACATTTTTCACTTAGCACTTGTCAAATACATAAAATCGTATACGTTTATAAATTCAACTATGAATTGTTTACCTGCAAGTCTGCAAAGGGATCCGTCTCTTGAGTTTTGTTTGCATATTGTAATTTGCTCGGGTGCGTTGATTGACAACTACTACGATGATCAGTTAATGGTGTGCTGATCTCCACCTCCTTGGGCAAATTCATAGTGTTCAAAATGTTCGCAATCTGCTCTTGAACCATTGTACTCATCTCTTGTCTCAATTTTTGGCTCACTTTAGCCTCTATTTCCTGAGTGATAACATGCAGCTCATCAGCTGATATTACACCACTTCGACCTTTCCTTTTCTCTACATCCCTAAATACGTTTTTTATACCAACCGTCCCACCAATCCCTCTAACTCGACCTTAGTATGTTAATGTCATGTATCGGCGTGAGCATATAATTATAGCATTTAGTAGTTTTATTTTGTATTTTTGCACAAGATTTCTAAAATGAAAATGTTCATTTGTTGGCATGTGACGTTGATTCTTGTTTTCCATTTGTTGAAAAGTTAAGTCGAGCTGCCAGTTATACAAAGAAGCGGTTGACTTCTACTGTGACTTTTATGGTTGGTTTGTTCAATTTATTTGTTTTAAGGGAAAAAGGTTGAAAGCAGATGAAGTTGATATATAAAGCATATTAAATTGTAAAAAGCAACTGGTTTGAAATGAAATTTGGGTTATTCTTAAAACTCCGTGTAAAACTACAACCAATATACCAATCACCTCCTCCAATCCATTATTTCACTCCTACTACTCCACCTTCCTCTCTGCTTACAAATACCACCACTACCATTTCAACAACAAGACCAGTATGTCAACCTACACTGCCACTTCCTGAACCCCCCATCTATTGCAAACACCTCCAACCTCCTACAGTACACTCCACCATCACACACACTTCAACTAAGCTCCTGACCACAAACAAAACAACCCCATTCCTATCAGCTACTTCACCCAATCCTCTATCCTTCTCTACCAATTGCCACCATCCAGTGCATTCCTCCCCATGTCAGTACAACCAGAAACGACCCACGGCCTCGATCACCGCCTTCCACTTTAACCGTACTTCCTCCTTCTACAGCAAACTGCATCAACCCAGCACTGCAAACACTTTAGCACCCTGCCCAAACAACCTCTGTTTCAACTTCAGACGCTAAGTTCAACCATTCAAATCCTCCTCTCACTACCTCGATCACTTGTGCCACTCCATACAACCACTTGAGGTACGTGCTTCCAACTCCAAAACGCTACATCACCAATTGTTGCAACCTCACCCTTCCATCAACTGTCCATCGCAACAATTCACACCTAACCTCCTTCTCCATCACTATGCAACATAATATACCCATTACCAGCAATACCACCATCCCACAAACCACCACCTTCCATCATAGAAAATGAGCAACCCCAAGTCCACTAACTCCAACCATCACTTCCTTCCCATTGAAACTACCATCTCCTTCAACAGACTGTGACCAGACCTTTCCTCACATCCTCCTTCCCACTGCAACTACTCTTTTTTTTTAACAGCAAAAATTAAGTAATAATTACATTTTTCTTCATCTGTAATTCACTACTATACCTTGAAAATTTGAGCTTATTCTCACACTCATCACTCATATAAACACAACTCATCGAGGAAAATGAAAAAAATAGAAAGTATATAACTCGATTGTCTACGATTGGAATCTTGCACAATCATCAACCTCTTACACTAGAATTCTCAAATTTTGTTTCTTTGTTAGTAACTGATTAGCATTGGCCACAGTACCATTTCTCTCTGCTATTTTTGTTTGAGAAATCATAGTCTTCCTTACATTTGAAACCCTTTGAGTATTTGGAATAGAAGAGCATGTCTTGATGACCTTGTTCTGTACAACTTTAGTTTCCGGCTGTAACTTATGAATATTGGGACTGCTTTTTCCAAATCTGGATTCGACGTATCTTACTCGAGGTGCTTTTGGTAGATTAGGCTTAGCCTTTGGCACTTCCAGAGTAGTTTTATGGGTCTTCCCTTGGATGGAATTTTGATTCTTAACATCTCCATTGTATTTCAACGTTGTTGGAACTTTTTTCCGAGTTTTGAGTTGGATGTTACTCTTGGCGTTTTCTCCCTTAACTATTGATCTCTCATGCTTACTATTCTTCGGCCTTTCCAAAATTCTTCCATGGGTTTTTCCATTAATGGAATATTTAAGCTTACTGTCCTTTGATTTTTCTAAAGTTGTTCTATTGGTTTTTGCACTGATAACATATTTAAACTTCTCATCCTTTGGTCCTTCCAAAGTTACTCTACACTTTCTTTCATCAATGGCATATTTATTTTTAATGTCTCGATGTTGTTAAATTTTCTTTTTGAGATTTTTCTTGCATCTTTCTCTCTACATTTGCTTCCTTAACAATCCTTCTTTCTTCAGTTCTCAGCCTGAACGGTTTCGGGTCTGTTGATCTCTTAACCTTTCCTTTAAGAGTAGCTTCTTTAATTTTCTTTACTGGAGCCTTATTCTCCTTGAGTTGGCTACTCTTGCTACTTTCAGAATTTGTAGTGCTAAGTTTCCTACATCTTGTGGTACACGCATTTTCTTTATCCTTATCAAATTCAGCAGAATTATCCAATTTTGAGATTTGTGGAACAACTTCATTTACTTTCAGAAACTCTTCTGAAATATCCGACTGATTGGCCACCTTTGAAATTGTTGGCACAATAACATCTACAATTTCATGCTCTGCTCCCACTTTACTTATTGCCTCCGCTTGAATTGAAACAGCTTCTGCCTTCTTTTTCACACTCATGCATTTTTTGTTTTTCTTCATAGAATCAATGCTGAGCTTCTTCATGCCATCACAAATACCATCATATTTATGTGTATTGTTACTTATAAGCAAGGCCTTAGCTGCATCATTATGCTTCATAGACTCCATCTTTCCATCACAAATCTTTGCACTTCTACAGTGCTTTACTGCCACTTTGCTTATTGCTTTACAAGCATCTACTTGAGTTGAAACAGCTTCGATTTTCTTTTTCACTGCAACTACTCACATAAATCCTCACTGCTGAAACCACACCCTGCCCTTATGCACTTCAATCAGCACAAATTTCCAGCCCACTTGATCCCTACATCACTACAACACACTCTGCAATTTCCAACTCCTAAACGTGAACCCTGCAATTGCCTCGAACAAAATTGGAAATCCAAGAAAATCGCCTCGCACAAATTCGATTCCAAACTCCTCAAATTGCCACCCTTATCAATCCAAGAACAACTCGAACCATCCGGAATTTCCAATCCTTTCATTAATTTTAGGAACTCCCCCCTCCCTTTAATTCTCTTCTAACGGTTTTTTGCATCAAATATTGTAATTTTTCATATTCACAATCACTCAAAATGTTCTATTAATTATTTTTATAGTTTAATTAACCATACTCAACTGACATACATACACTGCTAGCTTCCCGCACTTACCCCCACTATTAACATCTCCCCACTGTTCTACATTTCGAACCACCAGTACATCATCCACCGGACCGAGCTTTCCTATGTATCTAACCATTGTATATGCAAGCAATTTGTTTTAGACAGGGAAATTTTATGGCATGAGCTATCACAGTTGTCCAAGGAAATTTTAAGTATACCAACACAGTTATTTTATTAGCATGAACTTTGTTTTTAAATTGGAAAAGCGAAACATCGTATTCTTCTTTTTTGGTTACAAAATTGCTTGTAAATTCAATACGAGTAAATTTCACAACAAACTCATTACATAAATCACTTTGTCCACATTTAAGAAGAAACGAAACAGTATTAAGGGGTTTTTAAACAAACTTGAGCACTAAATTTTAGTTTTAGGTTGAAATATGTAAAGCTAAATGCAGAGAATGTAATTATAGCATAAGCTTTCGACAATAAGTACTTCGGTCTTTTCGTTGGGTCATAATAAACTTTATAATAAAAAAAATGAAGATTATTTGACTAAATGTCATTTTAAACATACTTAAGGGATCATACTTTCTAATATCGAAGTTTGAAAATTCAAGGTTCCTTGTCTATGAATAAACAAAATGAGTACTGCCTAATCAATATATATTTTATTATATGGTCACAACTTCAATTTCACTCCTAACATGTCTTTATTTTATAGTTTATTCTACCTTTTTTTATTTTATATATTCAATAGTCAAGTTAATTATTTATCATGTGTGCTTATGTACAAATCAAACATCGTTTTGAATTCGATTTGTGCAATTACAAGCAGTCCGCTCACGACTTCAAGTTTATGTGCTACTGCAAAATTACTAAAATGATACATGCGATGATACAATTTCCGCTTTTGACTATAACCAGCACGATCTTTCTTCCATTCAACATTTTTGAGAAGATCTGCGTTTTCAAAGAGGATCTGTTTAATGTCTATAGGAAAGAGTGATAATGAGTCGATTCCCTAACTATCACCGCAAATCAGTTATCGCAACAGCAAAAGTCAAATACATTCAAAGCAAATGTTCGGCATTAGCAAATGAAGTTATCAGACAGTCTACAATAAGGCAAATCGAAAAAACCCGAAATCACAAATCGAAAAAACAAAATTCTTCAATAATTCAATAAGGCATACCTAAAAGATCGAAAATCTTGATCAAGAAGCGATTGTTGTTTTCTCTTTTTTTTTTTGCTAGAGAGAACGGTAGTATAATAGGTAGAGAGGAATAAAATTTAATTTTAGTGTTGGCGATAGAGAGAAGAAGGAATAAAATAACGAAGAAGAAAAGAAGAAGATGGGTCGGGCGCGTGATGCAAAATTTTTCCACTAAAATTTTACGTTCACGGGAAAAGATTGGGGTGGCTGAAATGGGAATGGTGGGAAAAGTTGTGTGCCTATTGTGTCGGTTTTTGGACAACCGATGCTATTGTGTTTAATTGTGTCGGTTGTTCAAACAACCGACACGAATAGATCTATTGCTTCCCTCCAATTGTGTCGGTTTCTTAAGAACAACAGATGCAAATTACATTTTTAACATTTTCTTCTTACCCCATAAGTCAATAGTTTCGGTTGTTAATGAACAACCGACACAAATTACACTATTTGTGTCGGTTTTATGGACAACCGACACAAATGAGGCGAAGCAACTGATCTGTTTTGTACTAGTGTATATCGAACTAATTTGAACTGACAACCTTCCCAACAGATATAAACCTGAACTTTTCTTGACATAATCAGATAACTTCCTCTGGTGTTTTCTGAGTCTCAGACTGTAATCGCCATAAGGAAGGCTTTTGGAGACGGTCAGTGATGACGGTCTTCGAAGGCAGTGATTTTAAGCTTAGTTTTATGTTAATAATTCCAAACTTTCAATGCTCATACATAATTGATTGCATTATTTCACACACCACGTGGGGGGAATTCCTATTGTTAGTTCTAATGTTGACTATTTTTCAAGTATAGTACGCACAGACGCCTAGCTAAATTATTCACTGAAGATGTCTAGGAGGTCTAGTTCCGCCACTCTTTCAGATAGGCCTGGCCCATCATCCAAATGAAAGGATGTGGATGTTTCTGATCCATCGACTTCCCCGGCTCATGACCTGTCTCCCGATGCCCTTGAGTCATCGATTCTCCTGGACAATCCGATCTATTCGTAGGCTTCAAAAATTAACGAAGCCACGCTTCTGCGAATATGTTCCATTCATGGGATTCCCTTTGCCGATGTCTTGGTCCCGTCGAGGCATGATCGTCCACATCTGCCTCCAGTTGGATATACTGCTTGCAATAAATTCATGTGCTGGGTTGGTAGTGTTCCCTCGTTCAACTTATTTCTTCGGGATGTGCTGCAATATATTGACATCGCCCCATCGCAGCTGCATCCGAATGGCCATGCCTTCATCTATGGCACTTATATGCTCTTCATGAGCGTCTTTTCCAGACCGCCAACTCCTGGCGACATCAAATACATATACATGATCAAGAAGCGGGTAAATAGCCCTCGTAAACGTTCCTCGAGCCACATCGAAAGTGCCAAATCTTTAACGGGGCGTGGAGCAGCAAGTTCGCCCAGTACAAACAGGAGTGGTTCTACGTGCGCTGCCCCCCAGGCTTCGCGAGGAGATGGGTTGAAGGAAGTAACTCTCTTCCCTAAGTCGATAGTTGCGTTCAATCAGAGCTGTGCTTGTTCTGACCTTTTGCTTTATCTTTTTAGGTAACAACCCTCGTCCCGAGGGCCCAGGGTATTCCAACGCCGTTGAAGCCATTAGAGCTCTTCCTGCCGACGAACGGGACATCCCAACACTCATTTCAAATGAGTCATTATCAAGGTTCGGATTGCTTGCCCCTGGACGCCGGATTAGTCTTTCGGAGGGCACCTCGATTCCCAAGCCCACATTTGGCAAAGGGAAAAAATTGCCCCAGTCTTCGTCACACCAGGTCCCTGACGTGCAGGAAGAGGGGGAAATTGGGGAGCAGGGAGCTCCTGAGGCACAAGGTGAGAACGTGGGTCCTACTCTGTAACAACCCTATATTTTGTAATTATTTTATTGTATATTTTAATTATTTTAATGTAAAATTTTGGTTTAAAAACTTATTTTTACTTATTTGAATGATAAAATTTTTATTATTTAAATATAAAATCTTGATTTTATATGAGTTATAATTCCAAACTGTGTAAGTTAAATATTTGCCTGAAATGTTGATTCTGGTCAAAACAGTCAAACTATGACTTTTAACTTAAAATTTTAAAAGTTTGAAATTTAAATTTTTTTCTTTTATTATGAAAGTACATAAAATTCTAAGAATACCACTTTTCCTTTCGTTGAAATTGGATGTAAATTGTGAAAGTTATACCCTTTACAATATTGTGCATATATAGGGTTATTTAACAATGACTATTTTAAATTGAATAAATTACTTCTTCTTTGTTATATTTTATTTTAATATGTGATAATATGTTTTATTATGTATATTTTGACTTTTAAATATTTTTAAATGATAATAGAATTTTTCCAAAATTTACTGTATTTATTTCCTATTTTTAAAGGCTGTTTTATAATTTTCTGCTATTTTCTTCATATATATTTTACTTAATTAAATTTTTTTTTATTTTGTGAATGCATTTATTTTATTTGTTATAAATATTTTTACAAGTCCATGAAGATTTTCTAAAGTTTATTTGAAATTATTTCTAATTTTTAAAGCCTAGTCTGCAATTTTAAGCCATTTTCTTAATTTAATTATATATAATTAAAATTTATTGATTTATTTTATACATTCACTTTTATTGCTGTGTTTTACTTTATTTTATTCATTTTTACATGTATTTAAATTTAATAAAATTTTTCCAAAGTGTATTGAAGTTATTTCTAATTCCTAAGTTTAGTTTTCATTTTTCTGTGCCATTTTTCTTATTTTAATCATATCTAATTAATATTTAATTATTAATATTTTGTTTATCTGTTATATTTTCGAATTCTAACTTAAATTTATAAGTGTTTTCAGTTATTTAAGATGTATATGACTATATATAGGAAGTTTAAAAGGTTTGAAAGCAAAGAAACGTAAAACCGTTTTAACGTTTCTTCTTCCGTTTCTTTTCCAATTAATAGATTTAATTTCCTTTGACCGTTCCTTTCTTTATTGTAGCTGTGCATTTCTTACCTCATTTTCACGTGAAAACATTCCTCTCCACTTCATTTTTCACGGCTAGAAAGGTTTGGTAATGGCTCCTCTTTTCCTCTTCTTTTTGCTCTTCTTTTTCCATTGTTTTCTTATATTTTGCCTTGTTTTCTCATGTGTATTGCTTGGCCTCTCCTCCATAGCCACGGCCACCACCTCCTACACCTCTTCCCTGCCATCATCACCAGCTACCCCTCTGGTCTTGACCAAGGCCGAGCCCACCATGGTGCCAAAACTCCAAAAAAATGCAACAATGCCCTTGAACAATGCTAGTTTGACCACCTTTGCCTCATCTCCTTCAACCACCACCTTAACCACCACCATAGCCACCTCCACCACCTCTGACCTGACCTCCACCCTCTGCCACATCACCCACCACCCTCTAGAAATCAGACCATGACCAAGCCGTGCCCATCCATTGAAGCTAGCACCACAAAACTTCCACAAAACTCCTTAAAACATTGCCTAGACCACACATATCATCACCTACCCTCCATATCTTGCTTTGGCCACCCCTTAGCCGCCACCACCACCAGCCACTCCACCACCTTTGGCCGCTGCTCCAGCTACTGTCCAGACCTGTACAAGCATGGCCAAGCCACCACATGCCCATGGCCGAGCCAAGAATGTCACAAAAACTCAACTTATTTAACCTTGACCCTATATATGCTTTATGTTGCACCACTACACCTTCATCTCCACTTGTTGTCTTGCCTATATGATGTTAAACCTGACCTATATGATGTCATACCTGAGCCAAAGCATCATCGTAGCCAAGCATAAGTGTCCCTTAGGCCAAGCATTGAAGTGGTTGAAGCAAGGTCCAATCTATCTTGTTCATTTTGCTTTGTATTTCAAAATTGTTTCAATGTTATTTTATGTTGAATGTTTATATATTGTCTTGTTTGTTTTGTTTTGGGTTGTTGATACAAAATCATATCTTGGCTATCTTTCAACTCAAATCAAAAGTCGTGCAATTGTGCTTGTCGTGCCTTTGGAGTCGTGCTTGTATGTTGTTTTGGTCTCTAGCTTTGAAAAAGGTGAGTCTTTCTCACTCTGACATTTATACTTATGGAAAGTGAATTGATGACAAGTATTTAGTAATAAAAATGTTTATGCAAGTTAATGAGAATCATATGGTATGTTATGCGATGTTATTACCATGTTAAAACTCTTAATTTTCACCTGACATCTGATATATGACTGTATATTACGATATTGACATTGTTTATATTATTTCTGTATATGATCACACTGCAAGTTCCCTGTTAGAATAAAATCATTACGGACTGAAATGATAGGCCTGAATGGTTTTTTTTATTTTTCATTTTGACTTGGGATTGCGGGTTTGAAATGATAGAACCCGGATTTTTCTTTTTAAACTGCGGATTGAAATGATACATATCCGTATCACTTGACCTAGGTTAGAAAACTATATACAGACCCGTGGTTATTCTATAAAGTGTTTTGAATATTTTTAAGTATTTTAAAAATATAAATTTACGAAATTTGATTTAAATGGATTGTGAAATGTTTTAAATAAATAAATTGTGATTTTTCTATGTGTTAAAATGTAATTTATGAATGGTTAAAATTTGATTTGTGAAATATACCCCAAGTTTGGAATGTGGAATTTTGGTTAAAAATGATGTTTAAGTTATATAAATAAAATGGACTTTAATTATATTTGGAAAATGGTAAATATGATTTTTGATTTAAATCTTAATTCAGATGATTTATTAAAGTATTATCGAACTTTTCTATGAATTTAAGTGGTTGAATAAATGACTGTTGAAAGGTGAAATTTTTAAGATATAACTTGATTGGAAAAGGTGAATTTGGTTTTAATTAAAGGTTTAAGTTAATTAAATAAAAATAGGAAATTTGGTTAAATTTTGTCAAATGAAAATAAAATATAAGTGTTAAGTTTATTTGTTGAAATGTCAAGAATTGGAAACTTTTACACTTGAATTTATTTGGTAAATTGTTGAAATTGGATTTAATTATAAGAAATTTATTGTATAAAAATAATATGTCAAATGATATGTTAATGAACATTTAAATGTTAAAAATGAATTTTTAAAAGGGGGAATTAATTTAAAGGACAAATTTTTTCATATTTTTTGCCTCAAGGACACAACCTCAATATTTTTACCACAAGGACAAACATTATTCTAAAAATTATTCATAAGGACAAACATTTTTCAAAATTATTCATAAGGACAACAAAACTGATACCGACCTAAAAACTGATACCTAAAAACTGCTACCGATAACTACAAACTGATACCTAAAAACTGCTATCCATAACTAAAAACTGATACCTACAGAAAGTTGTCCTTCAGGATAAAATATTGAAGGTCCGTCCTTGAGGCTAAAAAGCTGTGAAATTTTGTCCTTTACAATAATTTCCTGTTTTTAAAATGTTTATTTGTTTTGAATTAAAGTTATTTAATTACTGGAAATACAACAAAACCTAGAATTTACTCTTAATGGCATTCAGAAATGCTATGGTTTCTGAATTGAACTAAAACTGTGAAAAATGAGCTATTACAGCAGGTCTGAAATGCTGTAGTTGCTGTAGTTGAACTTATAGGCTAATATTAAACTCAGGTCTCTTATAGCATTCTCTGGAAATGCCATAGTGGTCTGCAATCTTTGCTGAAATCAAATTAAACCTTTGTTTTGAAATCTGAACTACCGCAGCACTTCTGAAATGCTGTCTTTTCTGTTTTGAACTATAATTCAACTAAAAACCGAGTTTAAACAGCAGTTTTAAATGCTGTCTTTGCTGAATCAAAGTGTTTTCAAGTATAACTTATAATAGATTTTTCTATATGCTGTGAAATGCTGAAATTGTAATAATTATGGTTTTTGACTTAGCAAACGAACTCAGAATGGTTTGGAACTTTGAAAATTGAATACTGGACTTGAAAGTATAATAATTACACTTTTAAAATGATTTTAATTGAATTAAATCGTTGAAATATAAATCATTTAAAGAGTGGGTTGAATCAAAATGAATGAATGTTATCTTTGAATTTAAAGGATTTTAAAGATACGATATTTTGATATATTAAATGATTGAAATGTGGTTTCGAAAAGATATGATATTTTGGTATATTAAAATGATTTGAAACGAAGTTTTGAAAGATATGACATTTTGATATTAAAATGTTTTGATAATAAAAATGGTTAGAAATGACTTGATATTTACTTTGATAAATATTTGAATTGAAAGATATGGTATTATAATATATTGAAATGGTTAGAAATGACTTGATATTTACTTTGATAAATATTTGAATTGAAAGATATGGTATGATGATATATTTGAAATGGTTTGGAAATGATTTAATCTTTATTTTTGATAAAGATTTGGGTTGGAATGATATTTTATTTTGAAGTATAAAATATGTTTTAAAGTTATAACTACGGGTTATAATAACGATTGGTTGTTAAAGAGAAGGGGATCAGATATTGTCTTATAGCCGGACAATACCGAAAACCACTTTAACAACTGTGTACGCGGTGGAGATTCCAGAATGAAGTAGGATAGTGGCGACGTTCTCGAGGTATATTACGTGGACCCAACTCCCGTGAGTTGGCATATATGACTAAAACAGGAGCTATACTGGGCTACACAAAGGGTCGCACCCTTTCATCGAGCATGCTCTATCGGAAACTATTCTATTACTGTTGTGATTCGATTCGGTGGCGCCACTTTGATTCGGGGGTATTGTTCGAGGTGGGCGGAAGCTGCTGGCTTGCCGTCACCACCGGTCCGGGAGTGCAAACGGTGTATCCACCCTGGCATTGCCTCGCGTGCCGTGTCATATCCTTATATCGATCCCACTACGATTTTGGTTTTAAAAATCCGACCGCGTTAAGGTTCACCATCCCCTTAACGCTATTTTCTATATGATTATACTTTACTGATTAGACACTACCGTATATAGCGTATATTACTACATGGTAAATAGTTTAACGGATCCTTAGAGGATGGGCGGTCCCAAGCATCCTTTAAGTTACTGATGCATTTTGTTACTGTTCACTTGAGTTGATTTACAGTTTATAAGTATTTATGTCCTGACTCGAGTGTTTTGTGTTTTGCTTTACGCTCGAGTCAGATTGATTGAGTTAGCATTCAAGATTCACCTTCGGAGTTGGAGCTTTCCTTGAAGATCCAGCCATCTATTTTGTTTCAGTGTCCAGTGTTTCAGTGATGTATCTGATTTGTACCTGATGTATCTTGTTACTCTTCTGTTGTATCTTATTTAACCCTGATGTATCTTATATTTTATATAGTAGCTTCATGAACTACTATCTCTTTTTTTCTTCCGCTGCATTATTATTACTCTGTGTCTGTGATCTGTGATTATTATTTACTGTATATTCTGAGATTTGCCAAATTTTATTTACAACGCGGTATTTTGAGCAATTCAATTTCGGCAAGAGTGTCTACCTATGCACTTATAATGGATGCGAATGGTTGAAAATACCTGGTTGTTACAGTTGGTATCAGAGCTTTGGTAGCTCTAGGCAAAACTCAGCATATGGAGTAGATGTATTTACAGAATCACTTTCATTCGAGTTGAATCCTTTTCTTTTGACTCGATTCCTTTGAATTTTGGAACGTTCCATGCGGTTCCAAAGTCCATTCTTATTCCCCGCTATTCATCTTCATTTGATTCTGGAGTATCCCACAACTCCACTTCGAATGATCTTTATAGTGAATTGGCGGTCCCGCCAATCTCAAAAAAATTCTTGTAAGAGGGGTGAAACTCCTTTACAACAGCATCGATTCACCAAAGATTTTATATCCTCGGTTTAGATGCTAGTATCTCCTATTATCCCAAACTCTAACTCTTGAGATCAAACGTAGATTTACCCCAGAAAATCCACTTCGATCTTATACTTTAAGTCACGGTTGACCCGATTAAGGTTGCCCGTGATTTATTTTAGCTTATCCACCTCCCTACTCTGTATTTAATCATCTTGTCTTTTTCTTCCAACTTTTTCTCCAACATTTTTGAATTGTATTTGTCAATCTATATTTTGTTTTATATATTGTGTTGTTTGAGTTGTTGATGTTGATTTGGGTTTCCGATCGATTCGTCTGATCAACGCTATCGATAGGATTCCTAAAACACTTTGACAGAACAAACTGACACAATATTATTTTAAAATTTGATTAATGAAATAAATTTTGATATATAAGTAAGTTTATGGAACTTAATAAATTTATTTAAAGTGATAATTTGAAATGATAATACTTGATTTATCATTTATTGTTCTATAAACGAATTTATAAATAATTGTTTATAAATTTATATGGGAACTTAAATGAATTTAGAAAAAGAAATTTGAGAATTTAATTTCCGATGGTTCCAAACCTTTTGTTTAAAAGTTTAAAGGGATATAATATTTAAAATATTTTCAAATAGAAATTTGTTTCCAAAGAATTTTTAAGTTTAAAATTAGTACTCTTCTCTTTGTCGCTGGAAAATAACTCCGGTGATGACTGCAGCATCATCGACGTTCATTTTCGAGTTTCGGAGTGAAGAGACTGTTCTGTAGTCTTGCTACAGCTTTGTTTTGGGAATTAAATTAATTTGAATTTCTAAAATATGACTTGATTTATAACATATATATAAATATATGATTGAAATTTGATTTGATATATTATGTATATATTATTACTTATCTCTAAATGGTTTGAATGGAATCGGAAATTTAATTCTTAAACTCTATCTTAAAGAATAATTTCAATTATAAAAAGAAAATCAAAAATTTGGATAAATGATTAAAACTTGAGATAATTAAATTGGAAAGTTTTACTTGTATAACGCAATTGCATTCAAATATAACTTTCCTTAATTTCAGAAGTTAACACTGTAATTGGATGATATACAATATAAAAAGATTTTATAAATAAAATTTGAGCGGTTATAATAAATGTTATACACTTAAATTTTAATTATAAAGTGATTAACAGAGGTAAATATAATAAAGGGTAATTGAATAACTTATAAAAAAAATATTAAAAGAACTAAGAATAAAAGAAAGCAGTTATATTAAGTGTAAGTATGTTTAACATAAGTGATAAATATAGTGAGAGGAATAAATTTAGTTTTATTTAGGAATAAAGAAGAATTAAATTTATTAAATACATTGTGAGTGTAATAAATGATTATTTTTCAAACCCATGGTTTTGAAATTTGTTAATTTATGATGATTGGATAATAAGATAATGAAATTTGAGATAGTTAAGATTTATTTAACTTGTGTAAAGATTTATTCTCTATTTAAGTTGAAATTTCCATGCTTTCAAATCTATTTCCTTATTTTGTTTTCCAAACTATTTTTTGTTATCCTCCTCCTCCTTATCTTGCTATAGATTGGTATAGGAATCTTTCTATAATCTTTGATAGATCTTTGGTAATCATTTTGAATCCACCTTTTTCGTGCTTGTGTTCTTAATTTTGGAGAATCTTGGAAAGATCAGCTCCACCTTGTAAAACTTACCTATAACAATAGCCATCATGTATAATTTCATTCTCCTTGTCATCTTGTCCTAACCTTATTTCACTCTATCTTTTTCTGTGCTTTCCCATACCTCATTCCTTTTCGGGGACGAAAAGTTTTGAGTGGGGGAGAGTGTAACAACCCTATATTTTGTAATTATTTTATTGTATATTTTAATTATTTTAATGTAAAATTTTGGTTTAAAAACTTATTTTTACTTATTTGAATGATAAAATTTTTATTATTTAAATATAAAATCTTGATTTTATATGAGTTATAATTCCAAACTGTGTAAGTTAAATATTTGCCTGAAATGTTGATTCTGGTCAAAACAGTCAAACTGTGACTTTTAACTTAAAATTTTAAAAGTTTGAAATTAAATTTTTTTTTTCTTTTATTATGAAAGTACATAAAATTCTAAGAACACCACTTTTCGTTTCGTTGAAATTGGATGTAAATTGTGAAAGTTATACCCTTTACAATATTGTGCATATATAGGGTTATTTAACAAAGACTATTTTAAATTGAATAAATTACTTCTTCTTTGTTGTATTTTATTTTATTATGTGATAATATTTTTTATTATGTATATTTTGACTTTTAAATATTTTTAAACGATAATAGAATTTTTCCAAAATTTACTGTATTTATTTCCTATTTTTAAAGGCTGTTTTATAATTTTCGGCTATTTTCTTCATATAAATTTTACTTAATTAATATTTTTTTTATTTTGTGAATGCATTTTATTTTATTTGTTATAAATATTTTTACAAGTCCATGAAGATTTTCTAAAGTTCATTTGAAATTATTTCTAATTTTTAAAGCCTAGTCTGCAATTTTAAGCCATTTTCTTAATTTAATTATATATAATTAAAATTTATTGATTTATTTTATACATTCACTTTTATTGCTGTGTTTTACTTTATTTTATTCATTTCTACATGTATTTAAATTTAAGAAAATTTTTCCAAAGTGTATTAAAGTTATTTCTAATTCCTAAGTCTAGTTTTCATTTTTCTGTGCCATTTTTCTTATTTTAATCATATCTAATTAATATTTAATTATTAATATTTTTTTTATCTGTTATATTTTCGAATTCTAACTGAAATTTATATGTGTTTTCAGTTATTTAAGATGTATATGAATATATATAGGAAGTTTAAAAGGTTTGAAAGCAAAGAAACGTAAAACCGTTTTAACGTTTCTTCTTCCGTTTCTTTTCCAATTAATAGATTTAATTTCCTTTGACCGTTCCTTTCTTTATTGTAGCTGTGCATTTCTTACCTCATTTTCACGTGAAAACAATCCTCTCCACTTCATTTTTCACGGCTAGAAAGGTTTGGTAATGGCTCCTCTTTTCCTCTTCTTTTTGCTCTTCTTTTTCCATTGTTTTCTTATATTTTGCCTTGTTTTCTCATGTGTATTGCTTGGCCTCTCCTCCATAGCCACGGCCACCACCTCCTACACCTCTTCCCTGCCATCATCACCAGCTACCCCTCTGGTCTTGACCAAGGCCGAGCCCACCATGGTGCCAAAACTCCAAACAAAATGCAACAATGCCCTTGAACAATGCTAGTTTGACCACCTTTGCCTCATCTCCTTCAACCACCACCTTAACCACCACCATAGCCACCTCCACCACCTCTGACCTGACCTCCACCCTCTGCCACATCACCCACCACCCTGTGGTAATCAGACCATGACCAAGGCGTGCCCATCCATTGAAGCTAGCACCACAAAACTTCAACAAAACTCCTTAAAACATTGCCTAGACCACACATATCATCACCTACCCTCCATATCTTGCTTTGGCCACCCCTTAGCCACCACCACCAGCCACTCCACCACCTTTGGCCGCTGCTCCAGCTACTGTCCAGACCTGTACAAGCATGGCCAAGCCACCACATGCCCATGGCCGAGCCAAGAATGTCACAAAAACTCAACTTATTTAACCTTGACCCTATATATGCTTTATGTTGCACCACTACACCTTCATCTCCACTTGTTGCCTTGCCTATATGATGTTAAACCTGACCTATATGATGTCATACCTGAGCCAAAGCATCATCATAGCCAAGCATAAGTGTCCCTTAGGCCAAGCATTGAAGTGGTTGAAGCAAGGTCCAATCTTTCTTGTTCATTTTGCTTTGTATTTCAAAATTGTTTCAATGTTATTTTATGTTGAATGTTTATATATTGTCTTGTTTGTTTTGTTTTGGGTTGTTGATACAAAATCATATCTTGGCTATCTTTCAACTCAAATCAAAAGTCGTGCAATTGTGCTTGTCGTGCCTTTGGAGTCGTGCTTGTATGTTGTTTTGGTCTCTAGCTTTGAAAAAGGTGAGTCTTTCTCACTCTAACATTTATACTTATGGAAAGTTATTTGATGACAAGTATTTAGTAATAAAAATGTTTATGCAAGTTAATGAGAATCATATGATATGTTATGCCATGTTATTACCATGTTAAAACTGTTAATTTTCACCTGACATCTGATATATGACTGTATATTACGATATTGACATTGTTTATATTATTTCTGTATATGATCACACTGCAAGTTCCCTGTTAGAATAAAATTATTACGGACTGAAATGATAGGCCTGAATGGTTTTTTTATTTTTCATTTTGACTTGGGATTGCGGGTTTGAAATGATAGAACCCGGATTTTTCTTTTTAAACTGCGGATTGAAATGATACATATCCGTATCACTTGACCAAGGTTAGAAAACTATATACAGACCCGTGGTTATTCTTTAAAGTGTTTTGAATATTTTTAAGTATTTTAAAAATATAAATTTATGAAATTTGATTTAAATGGATTGTGAAATGTTTTAAATAAATAAATTGTGATTTTTCTATGTGTTAAAATGTAATTTATGAATGGTTAAAATTTGATTTGTGAAATATACCCTAAGTTTGGAATGTGGAATTTTGGTTAAAAATGATGTTTAAGTTATATAAATAAAATGGACTTTAATTATATTTGGAAAATGGTAAATATGATTTTTGATTTAAATCTTAATTCAGATGATTTATTAAAGTATTATCGAACTTTTCTATGAATTTAAGTGGTTGAATAAATGACTGTTGAAAGGTGAAATTTTTAAGATATAACTTGATTGGAAAAGGTGAATTTGGTTTTAATTAAAGGTTTAATTTAATTAAATAAAAATAGGAAATTTGGTTAAATTTTGTCAAATGAAAATAAAATATAAGTGTTAAGTTTATTTGTTGAAATGTCAAGAATTGGAAACTTTTACACTTGAATTTATTTGGTAAATTGTTGAAATTGGATTTAATTATAAGAAATTTATTGTATAAAAATAATATGTCAAATGATATGTTAATGAACATTTAAATGTTAAAAATGAATTTTTAAAATGTTTATTTGTTTTGAATTAAAGTTATTTAATTACTGGAAATACAACAAAACCTAGAATTTACTCTTAATGGCATTCAGAAATGCTATGGTTTCTGAATTGAACTAAAACTGTGAAAAATGAGCTATTACAGCAGGTCTGAAATGCTGTAGTTGCTGTAGTTGAACTTATAGGCTAATATTAAACTCAGGTCTCTTATAGCATTCTCTGGAAATGCCATAGTGGTCTGCAATCTTTGCTAAAATCAAATTAAACCTTTGTTTTGAAATCTGAACTACCGCAGCACTTCTGAAATGCTGTCTTTTCTGTTTTGAACTATAATTCAACTAAAAACTGAGTTTAAACAGCAGTTTTAAATGCTGTCTTTGCTGAATCAAAGTGTTTTCAAATATAACTTATAATAGATTTTTCTATATGCTGTGAAATGCTGAAATTGTAATAATTATGGTTTTTGACTTAGCAAACGAACTCAGAATGGTTTGGAACTTTGAAAATTGAATACTGGACTTGAAAGTATAATAATTACACTTTTAAAATGATTTTAATTGAATTAAATCGTTGAAATATAAATCATTTAAAGAGTGGATTGAATCGAAATGAATGAATGTTATCTTTGAATTCAAAGGATTTTAAAGATACGATATTTTGATATATTAAATTATTGAAATGTGGTTTCGAAAAGATATGATATTTTGGTATATTAAAATGATTTGAAACGAAGTTTTGAAAGATATGACATTTTGATATTAAAATGTTTTGATAATAAAAATGGTTAGAAATGACTTGATATTTACTTTGATAAATATTTGAATTGAAAGATATGGTATGATAATATATTGAAATGGTTAGAAATGACTTGATATTTACTTTGATAAATATTTGAATTGAAAGATATGGTATGATGATATATTTGAAATGGTTTGGAAATGATTTAATCTTTATTTTTGATAAAGATTTGGGTTGGAATGATATTTTATTTTGAAGTATAAAATATGTTTTAAAGTTATAACTACGGGTTATAATAACGATTGGTTGTTAAAGAGACCGGGATCGGATATTGTCTTATAGCCGGACAATACCGAAAACCACTTTAACAACTGTGTACGCGGTGGAGATTCCAGAATGAAGTAGGATGGTGGCGACGTTCTCGAGGTGTATTACCTGGACCCAACTCCCGTGAGTTGGCATATATGACTAAAACAGGAGCTATACCGGGCTACACAAAGGGTCGCACCCTTTCATCGAGCATGCTCCATCGGAAACTATTCTATTACTGTTGTGATTCGATTCGGTGGCGCCACTTTGATTGGGGGTATTGTTCGAGGTGGGCGGATGCTGCTGGCTTGCCGTCACCACCGGTCCGGGAGTGCAAACGGTGTATCCACCCTGGCATTGCCTCGCGTGCCGTGTCATATCCTTATATCGATCCCACTACGATTTTGGTTTTAAAGATCCGACCACGTTAAGGTACACCATCCCCTTAACGCTATTTTCTATATGATTATACTTTACTGATTAGACACTACCGTATATAGCGTATATTACTACATGGTAAATAGTTTAACGGATCCTTAGAGGATGGGCGGTCCCAAGCATCCTTTAAGTTACTGATGCATTTTGTTACTGTTCACTTGAGTTGATTTACAGTTTATAAGTATTTATGTCCTGACTCGAGTGTTTTGTGTTTTGCTTTACGCTCGAGTCGGATTGATTGAGTTAGCATTCAAGATTCACCTTCGGAGTTGGAGCTTTCCTTGAAGATCCAGCCATCTATTTTGTTTTAGTATCCAGTGTTTCAGTGATGTATCTGATTTGTACTTGATGTATCTTGTTACTCTTCTGTTGTATCTTATTTAACCCTGATGTATCTTATATTTTATATAGTAGCTTCATGAACTACTATCTCTTTTTTTCTTCCGCTGCATTATTATTACTCTGTGTCTGTGATCTGTGATTATTATTTACTGTATATTCTGAGATTTGCCAAATTTTATTTACAACACGGTATTTTGTGCAATTCAATTTCAGCATGAGTGTCTACCTATGCACTTATAATGGATGCGAATGGTTGAAAATACCTGGTTGTTACATACTCCGGATCCACTGGTTGAAGTGCACGATATTGAGACGTCATCTTCCCCTTCGAAGGGAAAAAAGAAGTTAACATATAGGATAAGGAAAGAGAAGGTTGGCGGAACTTCCAAAGTTACGCTCATCCTGGCAGAGAAAGAGGCTTCTTCACAGCAAGTGGAGAGTTCTTTAAAGGGCCTGTCGAATCTCTCTATCCCTGATGATCTTCTTAACTATGACTTTGGCGATCAGGAGGCATTAAAATTCCATTCGCCCGCCAGAGGCGATGTGGGCTTTCCATCCCAAAGTCAGGGAGAGAAAACTCCTACTAGCAAGGCTACCAGTCCGTCGGGGGGGAACACTAGGACACACACGGACACGTGCACTTCACTTCGCACCTACTTTTCTGTCATCATTTTATTCTCCCGCTGATTTGCTATTGTTTGAATTCTTTGCAAGTGACATGGGGCGTTCTCACGGATATGACCGCCTTCGCGGTTCGTCGACTTTGCGCAAGCCCGGTCGGGACTTGGATCCTGAAAGACGTCGAGACAGAGATGGTGAGGGCGACAAAGATTATCATTCCCGGGACTCGTCATCCCAGAGGAAAACTCATTACCAGCTCGAATAACACCAGGGGACCTCTTCTCATCAGGAGCGAAGCAAAGAAAAATGCGGTCATAAGAGGTCGCATTCCGATGCTCCCCGGGACCAACACTCTGACTCCTCTTCTACCCGGCATTCCCGAGACTCTCATAGGAAGGGCGAACTTTCAAAGCCGTCTCCTCCCGCTCTTGTGACAGACCCGACAGTGTCGGAGAGACTGATCGAACTCAAGGCCAAATTTTCCAAAGATCTGCTTTGATGGGCTAAAGTTTCTCCCGGCGATTCACCCTATACCTGGAGACGTTAAGCAGAACGCCATTGCCTGTACCAACGATGTCTATGTTCAACATGACGCGTTCGTTCATCTGGCTGAGAAGCTTTCTGAAGTCTCTATGGAGCACCAGTACGAAATTGACCACCTAAAGATTGAAGCCATTCATGACAGGGATATCAGTAAGGCCCAGGATGAGGAGTTGGCCACTTATAAGTTCGAGTTTGAGGTCGCCCGTCAATGTGCTAAGGACACCGCCGAGGCTGTTTCCCGCCTTGAGTTGACTCATAAGAAGGAGCTCGATGAGTCGGTCCAACGGTGTGGTGATCTAGCTTTGGAGAAGGACTCCGTTCTGAAGGAGCGGGACATACTCAGTCACCGGGTTAAGGAACTCGAAGAGCAACTCCATAAGGAGAAGAAAGAAAAAGTGGCCGCCCAGGTTGAGGCACAACACTATTCCGATGAGATCGTCGCCACCCGACTCCTAAAGGAGAAACTTGAGGATGATCTCTCCAAAGTCGAGGCACTGAAGAATGAGGCCCGCGAGGAGGGCAAAAAGGTAGCAAATGCCGACATCGACTCTCAGCTTGAGGCGGCCAGGGAGGAAGGTAGGGAAGAGATCAAGGCCGAATTCGACCCGCTCATCGCTGAATTCAATGCCCGAGTTCTCATGCATTGAGATTTAACTTTTTTGGGCGATGGCTATCTCGAGTCTCTGATCGAGGCGTGGGAGACCCTAATTCAAATCAGGAAGGCTGAGGGCGGTGTCGAGGAGGTTGACGAGGAGGCCTTAATTAAAGAGTTCCTGAAAGGAAAAGAGCCTTCTGATCTAGCAGCAGCTATGGCCCTTTACAGCAGAGGCTCCCCCTCGAGGAAAGGAAAAGAAGCGGTTACTGGTCCATCCGGTGTCGCGCCCCAGTTCGTGTGCCTATCCAGCCGGCTAATCGGCCGGTACTTGACCCCTTCGAGCAACACATTGGCTACGACCCGGAAGCCCTCGGGCTTGGCATTCATGTTCTATCTCCCATCCCGGAGGGCGAGACCGCCCTGACAACTGAGAATCCTCCGGCACCCGGTAAGCAACCTCGTTGCTTTATAAGGGTTTTTGCATTTTTCTAGAAGCTGTCGTGCTCTAACATTTGTCCTCTCGTGATTTTGTGCAGGTTGTTCTGACCCTGAACCTACTCCGAGGAGCGATGTCGCCAAGGAGGCGGAGAAGGAAACAGGCGAGGCTCCTCCTGCCCGCGAGGTTCCCGGTCCTGATGCTTAGGTGATCGGGGCGCTTGACGAAGGCAAATCCGGTTCCTCCTCCGGTAGTTATGAAATCGAAGTCAAAAGCATCTTTGAGCACCCGTCCGAACTGAGCATGAAGGAGCGGCTTGACAAAGAGAAGGAAGTGGCGGCCAAAGTTAAGGCCGAGCCTCGGGATGTGGACCTGGACGACCCCTTGAACAAACCGTTGAAGGTCATCCTCCCTGGCAAATCCAAGCCTATGGATGTTCCCCCTATTCTTCGGTCGTCACCCCTTCATCAAGGAAGGGTTCCAAGGATAAACGCTCTGGGGAAGAAACGTCAGGGAAGAAGTCAAAGAAGCACAGGAAGTGAACGTCTCCCTCGTTCAACGAAAGATAGTTGAAGTCATGTAATTTTTCCTTTTCTTTTTTTACTCCTGTAGTCTTTGTAAATAATTTCTTGGCTCCGCACTTTGGAGGATTTGTAGTAGAAACTTTTTCTGAATAAAGTGTAGTTCCTTTTTCTATTTCTATTAAAACTCTTATGATTCAGTCTTCTGTGTGGTTGTGACTTGAATCCAGACTGCCGTGAGTAACATAGACTTCTTGGTTTGTCTTCGAACGGCTGGGAACTCCTTCGGGAGTCGTTGGACCTCCACTTTGTGCTTCGAGCACTCGGAATACTATCTAGTCTGTATGCCAGGGACTTGACGGATCTAAGTCATTTGAGTCATAGTTCACATTCAGGGAACTCGGAGATTTTGAATCGTTCATACTTGAATCCGCACCCCGGGGATTTTGGGTACTCCAGTCCGCACCCCGGGGCCTTTGAGGTTCTGAATCGTTTATACTCGAGTTCGCACTCCGGGGATTTCGAGTACTCCAATCCGCACTCCGGGGACTTGGAGGTCTTGAATCGTTTATACTCGAGTCCGCACTCCGAGGACTTCGAGTACTCCAGTCCGCGCTTCGGGGACTTGGAGATTTTGAATCGTTTATACTCGAGTCTGCACTCCGGGGATTTCGAGTACTCCAATCCGCACTCCGGGGACTTGGATGTCTTGAATCGTTTATACTCGAGTCTGCACTCCGGGGACTTCGAGTACTCCAGTCCGTGCTCCGGGGACTTGGAGATTTTGAATCGTTTATACTCGAGTCCGCACTCCGGGGACTTCGAGTACCCCAGTCCGCGCTCCGGGGACTTGGAGATTTTGAATCGTTTATACTCGAGTCCGCACTCCGGGGACTTCGAGTACTCCGGTCCGCGCTCCGGGGACTTGGAGATTTTGAATCGTATATACACGAGTCCGCACTCCGGGAACTTCGAGTACTTCCGTCCGCGCTCCGAGGACTTGGAGATTTTGAATCGTTTATACTCGAGTCCGCACTCCGGGGACTTCGAGTACTCCAGTCCGCGCTCCAGGGACTTGGAGATTTTGAATCGTTTATACTCGAGTCCGCACTCCGGGGATTTCGAGTACTCCAGTCCGTGCTCCAGGGACTTGGAGATTTTGAATCGTTTATACTCGAGTACGCACTCCGGGGACTTCGAGTACTCCAGTCCGCGCTCCGGGGAGTTGGAGATTTTGAATCGTTTATACTCAAGTCCGCATCCGGGGACTTCGAGTACTCCAGTCCGCGCTCCTGGGACTTGGAGATTTTGAATCGTTTATGAGCGTTCGTACGCTAGTCAGAATATCATAATTTTTAGTCGCTTGTCATAGGAATATCATACGCAGAGACATTAGTCATTCATGAAAAAGGTGGCTTCAAGCCTTTATTAATGAAAGCAAGCTAAATTGTCTTACTACATGCCAAGAACTGGAAATGAAAACATACTGCAAATAAATGCAACTACTGCATAAAAGAAATAGATTAAGTGTAGGCACGCCGCAAGTGCTCGCTATTCCATGCTCGGGGGAGTGTCACACCATCGACGGTCGCAAGCTTGAAAGTTCCTTCTCCAAGCCTCTGTTCGATGACGTATGAACCTTCCCATGCGGGGTTCATATGTGATGGGACTAGAAAAACTCGTTTCAAAATGAGATCTCCCACATCAAAGACTCTTGGTCGGACTTTCTCATTATAATATCTCGCGACCCGATGTTTGTACGAGGCTGCTCTCAGATCAGCTTCTTCGCGTTTTTCATCGATAAAGTCCAACGATTCCAGTAAGAGATCCTGGTTTGATGCGAGGTCGTAATAATTCACCCGATGTGATGGAACTTCAAGTTCCACGGGTATGACGGCTTCCATGCCATATGCCAACGCGAATGGTGTGTGGCTAGTCGCGGTTTTGTGGGTAGTTCTATAGGCCCAAAGCGCTGTCGGGAGTTCATCTACCCACTTGCCTCTAGCCTTTTCCAAACGGTTCTTCAATATGGACTTGATTATTTTGTTTACAGCTTCTACCTGCCCATTCGCCTTCGGGTGAGCAACTGCTGCGAATCTTTTCTCAATGCCATATTTCTAACAAAATTCTTTGAACTCCTTGCTTTCGAATTGAGTTCCATTGTCTGTTATGATGGTCCGTGGAAGACCAAAATGGCATATGATATTTCGTACAACGAAATTAATGAATTTCTTGGTGGTGATCGTGGCCATAGGCTCTGCTTCTGCCCATTTGGTGAAATAATCGACTGCCGCTATTGCATATTTTGTGCCTCCTTTGGCTAGGGGTAAAGAACCAATCAGGTCAATTCCCCACATTGCAAATGGCCAGGGACTAACCATTTGTGTGAGTTCCGTTGGCGGAGCTCTCGGAATTTTCGCGTATATCTGGCATTTGTCACATTTCCTCACATAGTCTGCGGCGTCACGGTTCACGGTTGGCCAATAGTATCCGTAGCGGAGGATTTTCTTTGCCAAAGTTTGCCCCCCGGTATGATCACCACACTCTCCCTCATGGACTTCCTCCAGTACCCATTTTATCTCGTCATGGGCCACGCACCGGAGTAAGGGGGTCGAGAATCCCCTCCGATACATTATTCTGTCCTATATTACATAACGCGAAGCCTTACGAAGGACTTTGCGTCTTTCGTTCCTTTTTTCAGGCAAAACCCCGTGTAGTAAGTACTGTTTGATCGGGGTCAACCACGATTCCCTTTTGAGTTCGGTCTCCAAGACGAAGTCTATCTCCATCATGTCTATACTTGGGGCAAGTAGGGTCTCGACCGGGAATAATCCCATTTGCTGTGCATCGCCAGTGCTTGCGAATTTTGCTAACGAGTCAGCTTCCCTATTTTGTTCGTGTGGGACATGGGAGATGTCATAATATTCGAGACTTGCCAGTAATTCTCGAGCCCGAGCAAGGTAAGGGGCCAGTCTCTGTCCCTTTGCTTGATAGTCTCCACGCACCTGATAAACTACCAGCTGTGAGTCACAGAAGATCTCGATTGACTTCACTCCTAATTCGATAACGAGTCTCAAGCCAGCAATCAATGCTTCATATTCGGCTTCGTTATTTGTTGCTGCAAACTCAAGCTTCAAAGCATAGCAGATTGATCGGTCTTCTGGGGTTATGATGACTATACCCACCCCCGAGCGATGGTCGTTAGATGCCCCATCGGTGTACATCTTCCATCGAACGGGAGGCGTGACCCTGTGACTGCTCGGTTCATCTGGCAGAGTGAATTCAGCGATTTAGTCAGCTAGTGCTTGTCCTTGTATGGCCCTTCTTGGCAGGTAGGCAATGTCGAACTGACTCAAATCAATATTCCATTTTAGCATCCTTCCGGAAGTTTCCGGTCGTTGGAGCACTTGTCGCAATGGTTGGTCAGTGTAGACGCTGATCAGGTGTACCTGGAAGTATGGGCGAAGCTTGCGTGATGCAATTACCAAGCAATAGGCGAGTTTCTCAATCTTTGGATAGTTCCTTTCCGCCCCCGTCAAGCGTTTCCCAACATAGTAAACTGGCCTTTGAACTCGGTCTTCCTCGCGGACCAGGGCTGTGCTGATGGCATGCTCGGAGACCGCTAAGTATACGTATAACATCTCGTGGTCTGCTGGTTTCGACAGCATCGGAGGACTCTCCAGGTGTCTTACCAGAGCCCGGAATGCTTCGTCGCAGTCGGTGGTCCATTCGAAGTTTCTCTTTCCCTTCTTTATAACTTCAAAGAACGGAATACACTTGTTTGTAGCTTTGGATATGAATCGACTCAGCGCAGCCACTTTTCCATTCAAGCTTTGCACCTGTTTTATGGTTCTGGGTACTTGTATATCTCGGATGGCCTGGATCTTCTCCGGGTTAGCTTCAATTCCTTGTGCATTCACAATGAAACCCAAGAACTTTCCTGACGCCACGCCGAATGAACACTTCGAAGGTTTGATCTTCATCCCGAAGTGCCTCAGTATATCGAACATCTCTGTTAAGTCTCGGATGTGGTCGTTTGACTTTCGTGACTTCACAAGCATGTCATCTACATAGACCTCCATCGTTTTCCCAATCTGATCTTTGAACATTCGATTTACCAGACGCTGGTAAGTCGCTCCAGCGTTCTTCAGTCCGAAGGGCATCACTACATAGCAATATAACCCAACGTTTGTGACAAAGCTGGTGTGTTCTTGGTCTGGGATGTGCATCGGAATTTGATTGTATCCAGAGTATGCATCCATAAATGATAGTAACTCGCGTCCGGCTGTTGAATCGACCAGTTGGTCAATCCTTGGTAGCGGGAAGCTATCCATCGGGCAAGCCTTGTTTAAATCAGAATAATCGACACAAGTTCTCCATTTTCCATTTGCTTTCTTTACTAACAACGGGTTAGATACCCATTCAGGGTAGAGGGCATCGCGGACGAACCCGTTGGTTTTGAGTTTGTTTTGAGTTTGTCCACCTCCTCTTTGAGAGTTGCGGACCTTTCTGGGTCCATGCCTCTCCTCTTCTGTTTCACGGGGACATGCTTTGGGTCTATGTTCAACATATGACTCGCAATTGTAGGAGAAATCCCGCACATATCATAATGTGTCCAAGCGAAAACATCAAGGTTTGCTCGGAGGAAGTCAGTAAGGTTTTTAGCTGCCATGGGATCTAGTTGTGATCCTATTTTAAGAACTCGTGATGGGTCGCTGCAGCTAACTGAGATGTCGATAGTTAGTTCAGCTGGTGCTGCATTTGTTTCCCTGGGTTCCCCATCATCATCTCTCAGATCTATGTCTCCCTGGATCCGAGAATGTTGCCCGAGCCAGGGCTCGGGCGCTAGTTGTCAATCATCAGAATTTTGGATGCGGACAGAGCTGTCCACGACCTTTCCTTTCTCCCTACGATGTGCCTCTCTGAGCTCAGCTACATAGCACACACGTCCGGTTGCTTGATCGCCGTGTACCACCCCTACTCCTTTGTCCGTGGGGAATTTTAACGTTAGACACCACGGGGCCAAAGCTGCCCTGAAATCTGCGAGGGCTGGTCGTCCCAGGAATACGTTGTACGGTGAATCAACATCCAGCACTATGAATGGTAGGATTCGCACTCTCCTGCGTTCTCCTTGTCCCAGTTCAACTGGTAACTCCACATATCCGACTGCGTCTGTTGCTGCGCCGTTAAAGCCATGGATTCGAGCTTTTGATGGTTTCAAATCCTTGGTCTCCAACTTCATCTAGTCATACGCTTTCTTGAAGATGATGTTAACGGAACTTCCACAATCGATTAGAATTCTTCTTACGAATGTCGGTCTGATGGTCGCGGATATGACCATCGGGTCGATAGTAGGAGCTTCCACCTTATCCGCATCTCTATTCCTGAATACAATATCATCGTTCATCGTGCGTTGTTGCTTTGCGGGAGTTCCATCCTCCACATTTGAACAGCACTCATACTCCGTATGTCTCAGAGAATGAGCATATCATTCCATCTCCTGCCAATTTTTATCTGTAGGATGAGGTCCACTAGCAACTGTGTTAATAACCAATCTTCCCACAGTCCGACCAGGTTGTTCTGGCTGGCGCGGAGCTGGCCCGCGTCCGGGGTCCGATGTCTCCTGTCTTCCGTCTGGCGAGTCTTTGACAAATTCCTGTAGCTTCTTCTGCCTAATCAATTTCTCAATAGCGTCATGAAGATGCCTGCACTCGTCTGCGCTATGCCCGTGAGTCTCGTGAAAGCGGCAATACTTTCCAGTCCGCTTCTGCTCCTCTGTTGATTCCTTTGGGCGTGGTTTTCTGTATTGAAAAGTGTTGCAGGTCGATAAGTAGATGTTCCCAAGGGATGCATTCAGTGGAATGTATTCGTTGTAGGTTGGGATTCTGGACTTCCATCTCCCCGTTTCCTTCTTCTTTCTGGGATTTCCACCTCTGGTCTCTTTAGACTGCCCGGGCTTGTTCTGGACGTTGGTTTGGGTCCTTTCAGGGTTACCGCCGGCTGTCTTCACGGCGATGTTACTCTTTACAGATTCCTGAACAGGCCCCGGTGCCTTGTCTTTCCTTGTCCACCGAGCTTCTTCCCTCCTTATGAATTGATGGGCTTTCGAATAAAAACATTCCAGCGTAGCTGGGGGCTTTCCTGCCAACCAATCTCCAAATTCAGAATCTGGATCCACTCCAGGCATTACTGCCATCAAAATTGCATGGTCGTTAGGATTGCTCACTTCAGTAGCAGCAACATGAAATCTCTTCAAGTATGCTTTCAGTGATTCTCCTGGAGCTTGGGTCACACTTGATAAGGACATCACATCCTTGGGACGAGTGGTGTATATCCTGAACTATTCTATGAGTTTCCTTGCTAATTCATTAAAGTTGGATATCGATCGTGGGGGAAGTCGGGTGAACCACATGGTGGCAATTCCGGATAGAGTTATCGGGAAGCATCTGCACTTGGTTGCATCGTTGGCTCTTGCTAAATCCATCATCCACCCATACCTCATTACATGCTGCCTAGGGTCAGTTTTCCCTTCATAGGCAGGAATGGTGGGCATGCTAAACTTCTTCGGATATTCAGCCTATAGAATGGTATCTGTGAAGGGAGTATGACTCTTGGATATTCCCCAATCTTCATTAGTCAGTCCTTGGTTCTCTTTCATCAACTGCCTAACCATAGCTGTCAAGTCTGGGGTAGGCATGGAAGATGGAAGGCTGGGCTCTTTGGGTTCATAGTGAGTCTAGCGTTCTGCCTCTTCGCGAGGTTGATCCCTAGTCGATCGGTCAGTGGTACCTGCTTGTGTACCTTCATCCTTGCGGCGTCTACGCCTAGGAGGTTCATCGGCTGAAGTTGAACTATCATCTTCTGAGTAAGGGGCAGGGCTACTTCCAACATTCTGATGATGTTGTTGAGTAAGCTGAATCATGAGGTCAGCGTTGGCCTGCATTTGCTCAGCAAGTTGCCTTTTACTTTCCTTAAGTTCTCTTATCAAATCATTAAACTCTGCTCGGGATACGAATTCCGCTTGATCTTGGTTGGAGGGCCCTGCGCCTCGAATTGCTTGCTGCTTGCTAGGACCATCTTGTTGTATGCTAGCAGTTTCACGGGCATCTGCACTTTGAGAGGCCGATCTGGTTCGTGGTCTCCCCATGGTAGAGTTGTTGGTTGTAACTCTGAGTAGAATCAACAGATGCCTTATGAATGATTACGGATCTCCTTTGGGGGATTTATGCAATCCAGTAGCTACAAAGTAGATCCCTATAGCCTGAGAATTCAGTTCTCAGTGAAAGCACCAAAATGTTAGCACCAAAATTGGTCACCAACACCCTTAGAAAGATTGTGTAGAGAGGATAATGAAGAAAACAAATTAAAACAGAGAAGAGAGCATGAATTAAAGTACAGAAAGCAAGAACACCAGATTTATAGTGGTTCGGCGTAATAGCCTACGTCCACTTGGAAGTTGATCTTTTATTTCTTTCCTTGATACTTGATTACAGATACAATCCGTTTACAAGTATTTGAATACAATTGCAAAGTAAAAGAAATAAGTCTGGAATGAGTCTTGAGAATGGCAGAGTCTCCTCAGTGTTCTCTCAAATCTCATCTCTTTTTCTGTGCCCCTGCCCCTCTATTTATAGACGAAGGTGGGTTGGACTTCCCTGGTGGGCCAGGTGGCCGAATAGCTCGGTCCAAGTAGCGTAAGTACTATACGCCGAACCAGAGAGGCCGAATGAGGTATGCCGAGCCTTCCTCTTCGTGTCGAGCGAGGTATGCCGAGCCTTCCTCTTTGTGCCGAACGAGGTATGTATCGGATGAGGTGTGCTGTTGAGTGAGGGATGCAGGTTGAATGAGGCTAGAATGCCGAACAACTTGGAAATGCCAAGTGTACCTTGGAGGATGAACGTTGATGGATGCTGAACGATTGTTATGCCGAACGGTCTTATGCCGAACGTTTACTTCGGCCGAACGTTCACTTTGGCCGGACGTGTTCTGGATGCCAAGTGTCCTTTGACTGCTGAACACACTTTACACCGAGTACTCCTTGGAGGCCGAACACTTACTTTAGCTGAACGTTCGCCCTGACCGAACATACTTGGGTGACCGAATACCCTTCTAGGCCGAATGTCTATCTTGGCCGAATGGCATTCAATGCCGAACGATCTTCTGATGCCGAGCGATACTCTGTGCCGAGCGCTCCTTTCTGGCCGAGCGTCCTTGCTATGCCGAGTACTAAGTTGCCTGGTCAATTCCTTGGGAAACAATGGGTAACCCCTTAACGCTATTTTCAGTATATTATACTTTACTTTAGACACTAATATAATAGCGAAATATACTACATAGTAAATAGTTTAACAGATCCTTAAGAGATGTAAATCCCGAGCATCTCTTGAGTTACTGCACTCATATTTATTTCTGCTGATCTAACTTACATAAGATCTTTTAGTTATGACTCGAGTGTTTTGTCTTTTCAATTCGCTCGGTTCAGTCCGAGTGTTTCTGGATTTGAAGATTTTATTCTGGAGGACGAAGACGAAGATTTGTGTTACTATTATTTATTATAGTACTCTACTACATTCAAAATGTTCTGTTGCATTGTATTATTCTTCGGTATGTGTAACTCTGATGTATATTGTACGAGTAAAATCAAATGTTTTCGTAAAACAGCTTCATGAACTGTATATTTGGTTATTATATTTTATCCTTCCGCTGTGAGATTCTGTTTTGTTTTATTTCTTTGTTGTTTTTCTTATTCACCCCATAAAAATCCGCCCTTCCGTATGGTTTGAATTGGCACGCGTGTCGATTTAAAGCGTGCGAAAAGGCAGTCCGTTACTCGAGTTGTGAACATTAATTTATAATATACATATTTTGTTTTGGATAAAATGTATTAGAGGATATAAAAATAATTTTTATACCACAAATCAAATGAAACAAGAGGTTATTCTAATTTACTAGTTTTCACCTTTATTTTAAATTGTATGAGTGACGAATGCAAATTCAACTAAGTTAAAAGCAAAGATAATTTTTAAGCTACTTTGCAACCTTTGTTTAAGTAACATATATTGTATAGGAGTATATACCATGAAGTATTGATTTAATCTAGTTCTTAGTTTTTCTTTAAAATATAAATAGTGTGTTGAAACAAACGTTAAAACATTAATAAGTATAGGTTGTCCATTTTCTGAAGTATACATTCATATACTTTATAAAGCCTTTATAGTTTAGATCTGTTAAGATAAAATGGTTAATAAAACTAGTTTTGTATTAAGTTAAACTACGTAAGATAGTGATAAATCTTTAGTCAGTAAAACAAACTAACATTTGGCATCTATCACATGATCAAAATATAACGTAATCATTTCATTTTCTTTTCAAAATTTTCCCAACAAAAAGAAAACTTCTCTCAGCCGCCAAATTGTTATTACTATCCTGTGTATATTTGGACATTTAGATCTAAGTCTCAACCGCCAAAAGAAAACAACTCTCAGCCTCTGTTCAGATTTTTTTTACAGCAGTATCAAACATTTATCTTATCAAAAGAAACAAGTTAATAAAACAATTAACAAACTACACTTGGCAGTAAATTCTAGAAAGAAAATCTTACTTAATCATTTTTAGTTTCTTTTCAAAGGATATTTTCAGCTGAGACACTATCTTTCCTGCCACCAAAAGGTCATTCTGTCCATCTTCTGTAAATTTCAAGCTGATGTATACTGAGTGGCTTGTTTTAGAAGCCAAAAACCTATATCTTAAATACAATAGCCTTAGGTTGAAATTATAAGCAACATGAAAGAAACTAGAAGAGAAAAATATAATGGTGTTCTGGAATTCTGTAAAACAAAACACCATCTGTTAAACTCGAGCTCAGGAGAATTCAAACCAAGATTTCAACTTTGCAAACTTAAAAGACTTCAACTTCAATTTGAAAGGGCTTCTAGAACTAAGATGTGAAAGGTGGAAAACAATTACTTTCTATTTTTGAAATGAAATATTTGCTCTGTTGTCAGTGAATGTTCTGATCATTCCCACTTTAAAAATTTAAAACTCTTAAGCTAGTTTATAATTGATGATGATGTAAACTAGGAAAATATTCTTTTACCAGTATAGTTTATGTTGAATAATTTGTTTATAAACGTTTCTTGCTGTGTAGCTAATAATTGATGGGTTTTACAGTAAATAGCATACTTTAGTGGAAAATCATTATTTTTAAATTAAGGATCCAAACACCCAGTTAGAATCCTTGTGTAGAATTATGAATTTTGGAAGTAAAATTTTGATTTTTAATGATCTATATCTTGAGAGATTGTTAGATGACCGATGTCGTTCAAAATTTTTTTTCTGGTAACCTCGTCGTTGTGGGATGGAGTAGTCAGGTCTAGGAGGCGCTAGTGGTCATCAGGGAGAGATTGACCGTGGCGGAATTCTCGATTTGGTCTTTGGTTGTGCATGCGAGCTGTTGTTAGGGTTTAAGGCTCGAATTTGTTGTAGTTAGAAAACGAGACGAGTTCGTCTCCTCTGATTAACCGAGCTTCTCGAAACTCAAGGGAATGGAAGAATAAGGGGTTGACGTGGTGTCGACGGAGT
The DNA here is from genome assembly GCA_030765085.1 of Allium cepa. Taxonomy (NCBI): domain Eukaryota; kingdom Viridiplantae; phylum Streptophyta; class Magnoliopsida; order Asparagales; family Amaryllidaceae; genus Allium; species Allium cepa. The sequence goes on along the minus strand of CM060931.1, from coordinate 54,946,620 downwards.
TGGAGCATCTCTAGTGGTCTGAGCAACTACGGCGAGGTGATTTTGTTGGATGGGTCGAGTGCAGTTTTTCGAACGAAATGCTTAATTTCAATTTGGAAATTTTGGTGTCGAATCGAGTTTTGATTTCGTATATAGGGGTGATTCGCGACTTGCCGGAGGTCGTGAAGTTCGCCAGATGGTCGGTGAGACGCCATGCATGTGTACAGCGTATGTGGTGTCAGTGTTGTTGATGGTGAGTAACTCGAGTTGTTACTCGAGTATATGAATGGATTGCTTCAGGTTATAACCTGAGCGCGCGAAAGAGAGTTTTCTATTACAGCAGTTTAAACCTTAAACTAAAATAATAAAAAAAGAGGAAGAAGGAGCGTACGAGAGGAAGAGAGAAGGCTTCGGTGAAATGTAGGGTGAAACTCGAGTGTTTACTCGAGAAAACAAGGGGATTACTCGGGTTAATTTCCAAAACCTCTAGTATAGTTAAAAGTAAGTTAAGCAAACTTTTTAAACAAATTTAAGCAATGATGACAATAAATGTTTGACAAATTGAAGTTAAGACTTTATTTCAAGTGTAATTATTTAAGAAAATACTTAACGATGTTTTCTAAAATCTTAATTAATTTTGTAATTAAGTAGATAATTTAAGTTAAGTATTAATGTTAATTACCATCAAAGTTTTCAAGTTAGTAATAATTTGATTTCAAAGTAATTAAGGAAGATTTTAAATGTTAATTAAGATAGATAATTATTATTGATTAATTGTTTAAAAAGGTTAATTAAGAATGGTTAATTAATTTATAATTGTAATTAACTAAGTAATTAGGGATTTATTAATTTGTAATTAAAGATTGGTTAATTAATAATTAAGTGTCTAATTTATTTATAATTAAGAATTGTTAACTAGATAATTAAAGTTAATTAATTTATAATTAGTAGTTAATTAAGTTAATTAATTAAGGAATAATTAATTAATAAGGTTGATTAAGATTTAATTAATTTATCATTAAGAATAATTAATCAAAATGATTTTTAATTTATTAATGTTAATTAACCAGGATTAGTAATTCATAAGTAATTAATCTGATTTGAATTAATCCGACAATTAACTGATCTTACTTATGGATGTTTGGATTTTATTGGATGATTGAATTGTTTGATATCCCTGATTGTGATGCTTTGTTTTGATTTGAGCTGTGTTTAATGTAATTTATCATCTGTGATATATATCTGTGATCTGTGAGTAAAAGATGAGCATTATAGTTTATACCGCTTATCAGATATATTGCTGTATTTGAATATGTACTGATTGATGATGTTGCACTTCTATTGTGTAAAACCCCTAGACCACACATATACACACAAAAATATAGATTTCACGAGGAAATCGGTTAAGTCACATATATTTGAATTTAATTCAAAATAGTTTTAAAAGTTTAATTTTAAATCTAAACAGTTTTGGAAATGGAATTGGGTTAAATATGAAAAGATTTTGAAAAGGAGTTTTGAGGATAAAAGTTATTTTGAATAACTTGATAAAGTTTGGAAATTTAAATAATTTGATTTAAATTTGAATTCAAAATTTGAAATTGAATTCTATGTTTGGAAACTATGGTTTAAATATGTTATACAAGTTATATATGGGTTAAACCATTTTAAAAGTGTTGTTTTGGAAATTTGAATTTAACCCAAAGATTTTAACTTGTATAAATGAAATCGGATTTTCCTAAACAAAAAAAAACTATTTGTTTTCAAATAATAAAAGCTTTCACATAAGTAATGAACTTCCAATTTGTGTTAAAAGGATTTCAAGTCTAAAATGAAAATGGTCCTCCAAGTTATGAATAAATCTTTGGAAAAGGGTTTGAAAGCTATAAGTTAAATCTTTAATTTAAAGATTGGATGAGTTAATCCTAATTGAAATGGAAATTGTTTTGGAAATCTATGAATGGATCTTTGTGAAACTGGGCGAACTTTGTGAAATGAATCTTTTTGTTTAAAGATTTGAAATGGTAATTTGTTTAAACCATTTGAAGAAAAGTTTGGGCTTTTAAAAGTTGTGACTTAACTGAAATCTCGCATCCATATGTTTTTAAATATTGCGCTCACTATTCGGTTTAGCCGGGAGAGGACTTTGTATGTCATATAACCCATTCCGAATAGTGATACGACGTTATGGATTGCATTTGAAGACCGGTGTTGAAGGCCGGGTATTTGCGAGAATGATAGGATAACCTATCGATTGTCTCTGCACTGAGTAGCTATGGTATAGAGATTCCCTAAGTGATGCGAAGTCCGATCGGGATTGTGGATACCCGGATTGCAAGGGCTTCTTCGAAAGTGCCTTCGGTTCTATTCGAACCCGGAACAGACTTGTATGGTTGTATTTCTGACACTACACTTTGAGATATAAAACTGATCTCTATCAAATACATTTCTGCTTGGTGGCGGAGAATTTATTCTTTTAGCTTAACACCCTTCTCTGAGACATACGAGCTCAGAGGTTATGTAGTTGATGGTTATCAGTGATATACTCCCAATTTGGTAGTGTGGCATGTTGAGTGCTGCTGTGTATCATTTGTTGATCAAAGCATGGCTTTGGTACAAAAAGTAGCTTTGTGGACAAGACTGCATCAGGACCTCACACCCCGGAAATGGTCGAAACAGGAAAGATGCGGCAAGGTTATGAGGGTCGCTCCCTTTAGGGTGTGTCATTTCCTTCTGGAAAAGGGTGGTATCATGGTATGGAGCCCAGATACTTAACTCATGTGGTTACTGCAAATCTATTACTTTGTGATTGCTTTGTGGTTGAGAGGCGCCTCGGATAAAGGTCCCAAAGGACCGGGGGATGGCATGCTCGAGTAGTAGTTACCTAGTTATAGAGGTAACCCGGCCTTGTGTTGGCAGAGAGTCGGGTAGGTTCTGGAGACGTCCATCAAGAGGCGTACCCATGTGGTAGTACGAAGTTCCTTAGCCTGACCATTTATTAGAAATCCAAACAAAACAATATGTGCCTTGTACGGTTTTAGTTGTAGAACCTGCCATTTAACACGGCAGCTATAGTAGGCATAGTATAATGGTACCTATGCTGGCTAAGATTAATATTATATTTTTGAAATTTTTTTCTGCACTATGCACTAATAATAATATCAAATGGTTTTCGCGTGTCAAGCATTTTTGACTATCATAAGGAGAAATCTCCTCCAATTCTGCGTTTGCATTGAGTGTGCGGTGGGAGGCCATATGGTAGTTTCATTTTCCAAAAAGAGGCATTGCGGATTTCTTTTAAATTCTTTTGTTATTTGTTTTAAAAGATAAACTGTTTTTGTTTGCTCACACCAGTCCCACGACTGACCTGGAGTTTATTGTTCCCTTCCTAAACTCTTGGTGCCCGCAATTTTTCACACGGGCAGTCTAGAGTTGGGTTTTTCAGATAATAATTAATAGGTGTAGATTCGATAGCCTTCGAAGTCTTTGGTTTGGTAGATTTCAGTCTTTGGAATCTTCTTCAGTCTTTGGACGACTGATGTAACGACCGGTAAATTTCGACAATTAAAAGTGTTAATTAAATAAGATTTTTGTAAATTAAATTTAGTAGAAATAAAAAATTTATAAATTAATATTGAAATGAACGCTAAAATAAAATATAGCAATGGTAATTAAAACCTAATTATTTGTAATTTGAATAAAACTCTGATAAATGGAGTAGTGAAAGGTTTATTCCTAGATATAAATTGAATATGAGAAATTAGAGGTAAGTATTGTATTGATTAATGTAATAAAAACATGGTTAACAGTAATTGGATGTAAATTAAGGAAATACGTTATTGCAAGTTAATAATTAATGAACGTGAATGAACATTCCAATTTAATATATTGATTCAAATGTTATGACTTAGTTTTGAATGGAATACAGTATAAACAAATGCAATCAGTGTATTTATGTGTGAAACAATATATTGATTTATTTGTTACTGAATGTAAATTAATGCAATTATGTTAATGTAAGTTAATAAATAATTAATTTAGTGCAATCCCAATTAATTGAAATAACTATAAGGTCATTATTTGTGTATCTAGTAAAGTTGGAAATTTAATCCCAATAAATGTAATAAAGTATTAGAAATGTATATTGTTTTCCTAAGATAGTATAAAGGAATGTAAACTAGTGATCTATGTTTGAAATAATAACCAAAATAAGGGAAATATTGTTAATGTGAGTAAAGTTATAACAAATTGGATATCGGGAAATAACTGTAAGCATTTAATAAATTAATGAATTTGAATTACAATAAATGATGATTGAATAAAAAGTCAATGTTCTATAAGTAATCATATTATTTGCTTGAAAGTAATTAAACTTAAAGAATTAAACTCCATAAGTTGATGTAAAATTTATTAAACTTGATATTTTAAAAAGGTATGATATTTATAACAGGCTTCTTATTCAAGACGAATTAAATGAATATTTCTAGTATAAATAAATTGAAGGAAATTTTCAGTCATTAGAAATTTGAGTCTTATTTAAATAATTATGGATTTATTATGCAAATATTTCAAAACTAAATATTAGGACATTGAATTAGTGAATAGTAATTTACAACCTTAGTTTTGAAATTGTTTAATACTCAAAGTTGAAATATATTGAAATTGAAGTGGTTTATTTAAACTGAAAGTGAGTTAAAAATTCATGAATTGAGATTAAATGTAAAGTGAATAAATTGTAAAGTCGAGGAAATTATTTTACTTTATAAAGAAATTTCAAATTCAAACTATTTTACTTTATATACTATTTGAATAGCCAAACCATTTAAGTTTTGAAAGATATGGTATTAGTGCTATGAATTTCGAAGTATTATGTTTTGAGAAGTTATATTTCAAATGTTTGGTTTCGAGATATTATAAATTTTAAAGTGTTCAAATCTTAATAACTTTTGAATACGTGGTTCGTTTCATACGAGAATTTTTTTGTTAGGATCGTAATAAAATTCCGGACATTTTGGCGCTAGTTTGGACGGATTTGGAGACTGTTCAATTTTTGGGTTTAAATTGGATTTAAATTCAATTTAAATTCAAAAGGTGAGTGTTTTAACCCACTCACAACTTCTAAAATTTCTTATGTTTGTTAAATTGAAATATGATGTGATTTGAAATTTATTTATAACTGTTTGGCATATATTTAATCATCATCTCAGTTAAATTGCATTTATTAGAATTAAATTGTTATTCAACTTATTAGTGCATATAAACTGCCAGTTAAATTAATTTATTATTGAATAATAAACTGTCAGTAATTGATTGTTATTTATTGATGTTATTATTTGAATTTGGATGATGATTGTAATAAATGGTTGATGATTGATATTTGGTGAATGGATGCCGTATTCTATATTGTTATAAACTGCAAGTTATTATGCATTCTCATCTCATTCGGGATTGCGGTTTGAAATGATATATAACCGTAATTTTTATTTTAAATTACGGATTGAAATGATAAATATCTGTATCACTTGACCATAGGATAGAAAATTTTATACAGACACAATGGTCTATATATAAGAATATTTTTAAATGATTTCTATGGTTTGGAAAGGAATATACGGTTTAATAAATATTAATTTTGATGTTATATAAATATTATTATATATATATGTATAGTTAAATTCTTGAGTTTAAGCTATCTATATTTTTTTTTAATAAAAATGAGTTTAATAATGGAATTGATGGTTTATATTATATAGGTAAGTACCTATTTATGGTATTAAATATATAGAGTTTTAAATGACTTAAATGAAATTTAAGTTGGAAGATAAATATGAAATTGGTTTAAATTGAATTATTTAAGAATTGTACTTGAATAAATTTGATTTGGAATTTAAATATAAGTTGAGAGTTTAAAGGGTATGATTCCTATAACTTGATTTGGTTTAAAGTGTTTTAAATGAATATAAAGTTGAGATAAATGAATATATCAAGTTAAATAAAATTTAATGAATATCCAGTTGTTTGAAGTTAAAAGTTTTACTTAAATTTTATTGGATTTATTAAGTAAACATTTCAAATCTAAATAATAGTAATTGAATATGATATATATGGAATTACCAAAGAAGTAGTTTTGAAATGGTGAAATATATAAAGCTTTGAAATATATGGAATTAAATGGTTATTTGGAAGTTCGAATCTAAAATTGGAATTTGATTTGTGAAGGTGAAGAAGCTATTTTGTTTTATAAAGTAATTTAATATTTAAACCATTTAAGTATTAGAAGTTATGTTTCAAAGCTATGGGTTTCTAGTATATAGATTTGAACGGGCTATAATTTTGGAAAAAGAATATATTTTGAAATAAAAATGATATCATATTGATTTGGGTTTTAAAACCGAGATGATATCGTATTTATAGTTTTTGAAATGGATATTATATTCTGGTTTTAAAGTATAAACTATTTTGAAAAGACCACGGTGTTATAATAACGTTTGGTTGTTAAAGAGACCGAGATCAGAAGTTGTCATACTCTCTGCCAACCGCGAAAACCACTTTAACAACCGTGTACGCGGTGGAGATTCCAGAATGAAGTAGGATGGTGGCAGCATTTCCTTTGAGGTAAATACGTGGACCCGACTCCCGTGAGTTGGCATAAGGTGGCTAAAACAGGAGCAATTGACGGGCTAATGAGGTCATTCCTTTGATCGGACGCACTCCTTCGCTATTATATTCTGACTTGGAGATTTATTTCGTGGCCACTTTTGATTCTTTTGACTTGGGGGTGTTGTTCGAGGTGGGGGGTAGTAGCTGCTACGCGTTTCCACCGGCCCGGAAGTGTAATTGGTATATTTACCCTGGCATTGCCTAGTTGTGCCGTGTCACCTACCATAGCGTGCCTTGTACGAGTTTGGTTTTCTCCCATAGCCCGTGGAGTATTTAGGGTAGTCTCCCGATCTGGAGATGCGCTGATACTGGATGGACTACTGGGACTATTACGTGTTAAGGGGAATATTGGGTAACTCCTTAATGCTATTTAAAAGTAAGTTTATTTTATAAATAGACATTATTATAATAGCGAAATATTACTACATAGTAAATAGTTTAACGGATCCTTTGGAGATGTAAATCCCGAGCATCTCTTGAGTTACTGCACTCATATTTATTTCTGTTGATTTAACTCACATAAGATATTTTAGTTCTGACTCGAGTGTTTTGTCTTTTCAATTCGCTCGGGTCAGCCTGAGCATTTCAGGATTCGAATACTTTAGCTCTGGAGGACGAAGACGAAGATTTGTATTACTATTATCTACTATATTATTCTACTACACCATTTTATTTCGCTGCATAATTATTATTCTATGGTATGTGTAACTCTGATATATGTTGTATAAGTATAATTGAATATTTTGTAAAACAGTTTTATAAACTGTATATTTGATTATTATATTTTATCGTTCCGCTACAAGATTCTATTTTTTGTTTTTTTCTTTCTCTGCTTTTTCTTATTTACCCCATAACAATCCGCCCTTCTGTATGGTTTTAGTCTGATGTGTGTGGTTTATCGTCGATTTAAAGCATACGAAAAGGCGGGGCGTTACAACTGACCTTGCTTAGCTTTGTGCAACGTGATGGGAAGTTCGAGCTAGCTTTGGATTGGAGCATTTAATTTGGAGATGCATTCTATTGAAGATATTCCTTCCGCTGTGTCTTGTATCTCTGATTGTGTTGATATGTATTGCATCATTCTGTTGTATCATATTGTATCAGATATTGTATCTGTTATTATATCAATGTTGTTTATATTGATATTCATTTTCTTCCGCTGTGTTGTTATACTTAATGTGTTATAAGCTCCGGCGAGCCAGATTCGGCGTTTGGATCTGCGACATTTGAATATAGGTGACGTATTCGGTGCCGATTTTCGAAGGCCGAGCCTGGATCGTCACAGGTAATTTATTTATATGGCAAATAATTTTAGTTACGGAAATACCTTAATTGGATGAAACTATCATGTGATAGTGATTAATAAAACAAAGTATTCAAATTAAGAAAATGAATTATTCAGAAATCTAAAATATTGATTGGAATGAGGTTTAGTAAAAAGTAAAAGGATAGTTATGAAGATTAGTTCAGACATTTAATCATTTGATTAATAACAAGTGAAAAAAGGCATGACTTTGGGAAAATTTAAGAAAATGCAAAATTTGTGCTTTTGAATTAGCTTGAAATTTAATAAGGAGCAAAACCATTAGAGTAAGTTTGGTTATGAATTTAAATAGTGTTAAAAACTTGTTAATTATGTATTTGTGAAGTTCAATTGAAAACAAGTTTGAATTAAGTATCAACCTTGGCTAGTTCTTAGTGATAATAAAATAAATGTTTAGCTTTATGGATTAAGAGAAAATTGAATATAAAAGATTCATTTATTATAAAATGCAAATTTTTGTGAAAAGCTAGAAATAATAATAAATAGAGCAGCAAGATAAGATTTTTAATTGTGAAAGCAATTTAAAAAAAAAATATCAATATGTAATTCCAAAGTCTAGTTTGGATAGATAATTGTTTCTTACTAATATAAGAAAGTAATTATCTTAACTAAAATATGAGTCTTCTTTTAAAAGACTTGTTTGTTAATTGGGAAAAAGTTTTCCTTGTAAACCATTTTAAAAGTTTGTTGTATGTATTATAGTGTAATTCTAGACGTCTTGGCTTTCCGGAGAAAAGGATCATGTAATAAATGTTTTAGAGAAAAAATGTTTGATCAAAAAATTATGTGGTTTGGATTTAATAATTTTTTGAAAATTTTGACAATAAAAGGTCTTCTGTCGGAAAATTTTGATCGAAAAGTGCTGTTTTAAAACAGTGATAACTTGTGATTTACAAATCCTAATGAGTCCATTCTTTTTGCAAAAGAGAGTGCTTTCAGTAAGCTAGAAATCATCTTTATATCATTATCGAAAATTTTGCAGTTTGGTTATTCAAAAATGAGTTTGAAAACTGATGGACATCTCTACCCTCTTTTATAATTTCTGAGTTTAAAGCTGAAAGTAAATTGGGTATAACTTTCAAAATGTAAATCTGATTTTGATGATCTTTATATCGCTGGAAAACGTGACCGAGTAGAATAACTTTTATTTTATGAGCTTTTTCATATTATGAGTTTTACTATGTCAAAAGCCTGAGTCTTTGTAGCAGGATTGAATTTTAAAATTTTGGAGTTTTGAGTTGTTGTCTTATTTAAACTATGATTTTAATGCTTTATATGTTTATAAGTGCATGCTAATATGTTTCACTAAGTTAAGTGTAGGTGCAAGAGGATATTTGAATGATTAATTAGCAAAATAGTAAGTATAAAAGTAAGAATGCTCGCATTTTAACGCTAAAAATGAAAGATATGAATTGTTAAGTGTTTATTTGTTAAGAAATATATATATATATATATATATATATATATATATATATATATTGTGTTCCGACCTTTTGGTCGATGTATATCTATAATTTATATTTATGAAATTGTAAAGGCTCTACATGCAAAGGAGACTCCGCCGAATTTTTTGAAAAATTAAACACTTAGAAAAATTTAGTGGAAAAAAATATTACATATTGTAGTATAATTATTTTTGGAATTAGAGTATGGAACAACTCTAATTTAATTTACTTTAAATTTAAAGTAAAGATGATTGAACTGAAAATTTAAGCAAGAGACTTTAAAAAATTTCAAGCATTGAAGTTTGAGTTTTTTATATAAAAGAAAATGGATTTGAGTGAAAACTCTTATAATAAAATTTTTAAAATTTTTCTTGTAATCCATTCTTGTGTGTCTTGCCTTAGTGCGATTCTTGTGATGACTTACATTCATGCAGTCATGTGTTATGGTGGTAGCTTAAAGTCCCACCTGTGACGCCCCACCTCTATACTCACGCTAGCCAAGGACACTACGGGGTAATGCTGTCAACTGGCACTAAGAATAAGGCTGTTGAGGAGCGACCAACCATGTTGGCACTAAAAATATCGAAGCATACGACCTAACCATTAGGCGTATACTTCGAGGGGCAAATGTTAACTCTGCCTCGGTTCATGGGCTACCGACCCAAGAGATGCCGACCCAACTGAGTAAGACTTATGCAGGTCTGCCGACCTAAGGCTCCAGAGGATGTCTGCCGACCTAAAGGTGCTACCGACCTAAGGTTAGAGGGGCATACCGACCTAAAGGCTAACAGGGGAGACCGACCTAAGACCTAAGAGAGGTACCGATCCAACGCTTTAAGAAGGCATGCCGACCTAACTGCTTGAGGTTTAAGAAAGTCTGCCGACCTAACCTAGTTACCGGTCTAACTATACAAGAAGCCTGCCGACCTAACCATTAAGCACAAACTCATCCAATCTAAACCGTGACCGGCTTAGCCCATCTCGGCAACGACCTAGAGCTTAGCCTATCTCGGCCACCAACCTAAAACCGGAGATCGTGCATAAGAAAGAGGGGAGGCGACCTACGACCTAGCTTGTCTCGGCACCAACTCGCGACCCTACCTAACTCGGCCACGACCTAAAAGCCACTGAATGAAGAACCCGATGCCGTGTTACTAGTAAGGGGAGGAGTTAGCTCGGAGGCGACTTGGAACTTGAACGAAAATGCCTCTGTGAGGCCCGGACTCACTCTAAACCGGTTGCAACTAGTTAAGTCGCCCACGACCCAAGTTAAGTCGGTCGCGACTTGCGGCCTAAGGGAAAAAGTTGCCTATAAATACATGACCACCTACAACATTGAGAGGGGCTGGGGGGGGGGGCTCATTCACTTCAAGCGCCGTTACTCTGCTGCATTCTAAACTGCTCCAACACTTAAAGTTTTCGAGACACGAAGAACGCTTCAAGGAACTTCATGAAGAAATCACACACATCCGACATGGATTCGAAGATTTTGACCAACATTGAAGTTTAGGCTACTTGTTCTAAGTGACTGATAACTCAAAGTGTGTTGTAATTGAGGAATCTTGTAAAGGGTTGTAATCGAATTCATAATAAGAGAGATTAAAGTGGACGTAGGCTTAATCTAAAGCCGAACCACTATAAAACTTGTTGTCTTTTATTGCTTTTCTGGGTTTCTGCTTATTTCTACTCCCCGTACCAACGGGTGGTGCTTTCAAAACTACATTCCTCACACCAGGGTGTTAGCGTTCAATTTTTAGCGTTAACATTTTGGTGCTTTCACCGAGAATTGAACACAGGTGAATCTTCGCCATTGCTCCACGAAAGATTGTTAAGAGAATCTCTTTGAAGACCAGAAGTTTATCAGAAATTATGGCTCCTGGTAGGAAGAGTAGATCTGTCAGATCCGGGAGTGCAAATGAGGGAACCTCCACTTCTCTGACACCAAATCAGGCAATTCCAACTGTTGGAGTTACAAGGACAGAATTGGACGCTGTAATTCTAGGGTTGAATCGGCAGTTGAATGCTCAGAATGCGCAGTTGGAGGCTCAAAATACACAAAATGCTTTGATCTTGAATAGGCTGAATGATTTGCTTGGGACTAACCGTCAACCAGTGAATAATGAAACAACCTTTGCCGAAGATGCCCGTGACTCCCAAGAGAAAGGTATTCCTCAAAGAGCAGAAGCCACCGCCGCCGGGGCACCTTCCCAAGCTGAAGGTTCAAGGCCACGGCCAACCTTTCAAACTTCCGAAGAAGCAGCTGACATCTGCCAGGAGAGGCCTCTGAATGATGAGGAGTACCTATCAGGGATGATTCGCTCAATTATGAAAGAAAGCATGCGGAGGCAAGAGGACGAAAAGGATTGGGGGTTTGCCCCGAGCAAAACTCCATTCACCGAAAAGATCTTAAAGGCAGAGTTTCCCAAGAATTTTGTACCTCCTACTATCCCGGCCTATCAAGGGATTAGTGACCCCAACCAATTCCTATACAAGTATGATTGGCATATGACTGGGGCAAGAGCATCAGACGAGGTCAAGTGTCGATACTTTCCAGTATATTTGGAAGGAGTGGCTCTACTTTGGTTCACAAAGCTACCAGTTCGGTCTATAGATCAATTTTCCGATTTAACTCGAAAATTCAAAGATCAGTTCAGATTGTATGCTTCGAGAGCCAAAGACATAATGTCATTGTCTAGCCTTGAACAAGCTGCCGTAGAATCTATCAAATATTTCTTGAATCGTTTCCACATAGCTTTGGCCGAAGTGGACAATGCGGAGCCCCGAATGATCCTAACATACTTGATGCGGGCTATCAATAAATCAAGTGAATTTGGAAAATGGCTAAAAATGAAGGAGCCAAACTCACTTGAGAAATTCTATAAAAAGGCCGACGAATTTATGCGCTTGGAAAGTCTTCATTTGCCAGCAAAAGCAGTTGTGGCCGAAGTTCTGAATAACGATGTTGCTTCTAATAAAAGAAAACCTGGAGGACAGAAGAGGAAGAGCGATGATGGGAAAGAGCAGAGAGACCTGAAGAAAGCTCGTCGCTTTAGACCTTCAGACCTTACTCCCTTAACTGATACACCAGAGAATATCTTTCTCTCAACAAAAGATGTTATTGAATATCCTCAGCCGCCTGAGTTGAAGGTCGGGAAAAATGCTACGCATAATGGGAAATTCTGTCAATTCCACAATCAACCTGGTCATGACACTAACGAATGTCGCCATCTAAGGAATTTGATTGAAGAACTATTGAAACAGAATAAACTTCAACAATATGTGAAGAGGAACAGAGATGACCCGTCTTCATCATCTCACAAGGACCGCAACTGAGCATATCCCGCTCTGAAGGGAAATACAATCCCGAGATCCTGGAATAATACTCACTTCATTTTTAATAGCTTTGCTTAAGATTGTAAAATTACTATGAATGTATCTTTCTTATGTTGAAAACCACTGTAAAATTAGTGCTAATCAATAAAAGAAAAATATACATCTTGTGTTTCCTAATGCTATAAAATGCCTGTCTCGTTTCGATATGCAAAGATATTAAAAATATTGCTAAAATGTCGATTTCATATCGCAGGCTATGAAAGCAATGCTCACCTATTCAACACATGACGAAGCTAAGCGATTCCTACAAAAGAAGTGCTATTCGTAAACAGTTGATGATTCCACCAAAAGCGGGCACCTTCTTAACAAGAAGGTTCTTGACCCTTGCTAACTAATCGAGATCGTTTGTGCAAACGAACATCCAGTAAAGTAACTGGCATCTTCCCCGTGGACCCACTCAACAATAAAGCACACTTCCAGGCAAAAGACCTCCAACGAGGCACACTTCCCAAGTTTGAAGTGCAAATTAAAGACCTCCAACGAGGCACACTTCCCAAGTTTGAAGTGCAAATTAAAGACCTCCAACGAGGCACACTTCCCAAGTTTGAAGTGCAAATTAAAGACCTCCAATGAGGCACACTTCCCAAGTTTGAAGTGCAAATTAAAGACCTCCAATGAGGCACACTTCCCAAGTTTGAAGTGTACAATAAAGACCTCCAACGAGGCACACTTCCCAAGTTTGAAGTGCAAATTAAAGACCTCCAACGAGGCACACTTCCCAAGTTTGAAGTGCAAATTAAAGACCTCCAACGAGGCACACTTCCCATGTTTGAAGTGCAAATTAAAGACCTCCAACGAGGCACACTTCCCAAGTTTGAAGTGCACAATAAAGACCTCTTCGGGGGCACATTTCACCGGAGCTGAAGTGCAAACTCTTCGGAGGCCCACTTCACCAGAGCTGAAATGTAAAACAAAGTAAAGACCTCTTTTGAGGCGCATATTTCACCACGATATGAAGTGTAGACTTCGCAAGGGTTAAATATGAAAAGACCTCCAACGAGGCGCATTTCTCAAAATAGAATTTTCAAAAGAAAGCCTTCTTTAGAAGCTCGCTTCACCGCTTAAGGGATTTCACAATGTTCGAAATAAAAGTGATTATCTCCAAAGCTTGAAATGCTGGGAATTTTAAAGTTATTCCCCAAAATAAAAGTACAAGTCTCCTCAAAGCAGAAGAAATTGTACTCCAAAGAAATTGCAATATGCTGTGGTATGGGGGCAATATAATATGATTGTAGCAATAAAAGCAATGCTCAAACAAACATACCACAACTTCATTGCAACACCATATATTAAAAAAAAAACTTGTACAAAAATGAAAGAAATGATAGCATTCTTAAAATACAGACAGCAGTTTGTTCAAAAGAGTCACTTTATTCAATATCGGTAAAATTTTGTACAGGTACAGATATCAAAATAAAGAAGCAGGGGTCGGTGCCTGCACAATAGCCGATCATTACATAGAAAGGAAATAAAAAAAAAGCTCCGAAGCCCGATACTTCACTTCTTCTTACCCCCTTTGGAAGATTCGCTCGACCTAATAGTCAGTTTTTTAGGCCGGCTTGTAAGGGTAGGAGAAGGGGGAGAAAGAGGGATAACCGGATCAACATGTGTTTCCTCTTCGGTAGCGGTGGCACTCTTCTTCTTCTTCTTTGAAACTCCGCGCTTCCCTTTCTTTTTTGAGGAAGATTCGTCTCCCGGAGTAACAAGTGAGGCGAGCGTTATATCATCTGAGGGAGTCCGCTCCGGAGATCTTTCACCAGCCTCAGGTCCTTCCTCTTTCTGATCTTGTGAAGCAGCTGGGTCATCCAAATCTTGGAGAGCACCTATTATCTCTTCTTGTGAAACCAGTTGAGGAGGAGAAGTAACTTGAGGAGGTGGAGGAACGATTACTGGAGGAGGAGAAATCTCAATCGCACTTGCTTCTTTTTCTGCGGAAGAAGAGAAGTTAAAATTAGTATTTCTCGTGAAGAGAGGAGGCAATGGCTCATTAAGATTCAAGAGATAGTCAAAAAATTCATCAAAGTCGTGGGAAGTGAACAAGCAATCAATTTGAGATGGTTCAGCAAAAGAGTTACCTGCGGCGGTTGTTTTTATAATTTCAATTTCATAATCCTGGGCTTCGGTGCTTTCCTGAGGCTCCTCTACAACATGGGGAGTTATAACTCCGAGATCAGTTTTATCTTGAGGAAGAGAAGACGAGCTAGGGCCAGCTATATCAACATCAGCTGAAACCGAAGGAGGAACAGGGGCATTTACAAGCACTTCCTTCTCTGAGCACCCCTCCCCTGTCGTTTCAGCTCGAAACTTAGCAAGCTGCTCTTTTCCCCTAGCTAGTGCTTCCCGGGTTGCCTCATCAAAGTAATATTCTTCAAGCTGGTCTTCAGGATAACCGGCACCTCCAAGCATATCTACGGCAGCCTCCCATACTTCAGCCAATGTAATTTCATATTTGGGACCCAAAAATGAAAGGCTGCCGCGCCCCAAGATACATTGAAGATAAAAATCAAATAATGTGGAGCCAATATCAGCTTTGGTTGCTTGATGAGCCTCTTCGGCCGCGAGTTTACCAGCAACAGCTTCATCACGCTCCTTCTCTGCCATAGCAAGTCGAGTTTTTAACAACTCTATCTCCAAGTTTTGAGAGCTAGTCTGTTCTCGCAGCTGTGAAACTTCAGCGCGATATTCTTCTACGACTTTCTCTTTATATGCAAGCTTATCTTCGACTGCTTTCTGACTGGCATGCGCATCTCGTACCTGTTGTTGAAGTATGCTCTCCTTTTGGGAATAGGAAGTAGATGAAGCATTTAATTCTCCCTTAAGCTTTTCTACTTCCGCTTCTAATTTTTCATTGTAGGAAGCAATACTTCTCATTTCGGCATCATGCTACTCGAGAGCCTTCTGCCACTCAGTCTTGTCACTCTCCATTGTGAGCATGGCTTCAAGATTCGCTCGGTTGACTCTTTGGAGCTCATCAACAAGTTTCTGCCAGTTGGACATTCTTTCAATGTCAACCCTAACGACATCAAGATTTTGTAGCATAGCTGGCTTGTCAAGAGGAACCAAGTCAAGGTCAAATCGAACTCCCTTCAGGCACCAGTGAGGGAATCGACTCTGAAGAGTGGGTGGACCCTGCCCAACCTTGTATGTGGGCCTGTTGATAATTGTTTGAATATCGGAGTGAGCAGGGGCAGCAGATCGATCAAGGACATTTTCAGAAGCTGTAGGTGCCGATGGCTCACTAAACTTAGACCGCTTGTCTGAATCATCAACCGTGTGACCTTTTCCTTTGTCATCGCGGGATTTTCTCTTATGGGAGGTGTCGTATTTTTGGGAAGGTTCATATTGTTCCTCTCCTCTTCCGTAGCGTTCTTCATAAGAACGTCTCTCCCGGGCTTTGCGAGCAGCCCTTTCCTCATCGGTCTCTCTATAAGCAGGAAGATGGCGCTTGTAGTCGTACTGCCCGTGTCTCCCATGTTGTTTAAAGTCATCATAGTAGGAGCCGAATCTTCCCATTGGAGAACTTGAAATTAAGGAAAGGAGCAAAACTTGAAAATCTTCAATATATATGAAATTCAAGTGCAAAGGAAAGCTTAAGAGATCTTAAATGTGTGTGGTGTGTAAACTACGCGCGTCAAGTTAAATTACGAACCACTCATCGGTTGAGGGGTAACAACAGGTTTAATGGCTAACTGCAACCCTTCGGATGAGGGAGGGTGCTTAAGAATAGAAGTTGCCTCAACCGCTGGATATGTGATTTTGGTAGCGGCAGAATCGTCCTTAAATAGTTCTTGGGAAGTGATCATTATATCACTTAAATTATCAAAAATATTAGCTCCAAGATCAATGTTCTCATCAGTATGAGGAAGGGGCTCCTCTTCTTCAATTATGGGGGAAAGTGCAGGCTTTTCGGACGGCCCCGCATCTCCTTTTGGAGTAGAACACTTCACCAATGAAGCCTCAGTGATAGGTTCTTTCGATGTAGATTGCTCGACAGTGACTGGGGCATCTGATGCCTTGGCTGAGGAATCGGAAACTTCGTGAGCTTGAATAGAACGAGAAGTGTGTGAGAGCCCAAACTGATGAAGAAATTCATCTGTTAATAGAAATTTAGCGCTTCTCTCTTCAGCTGGAACAATACTTAGCCTCTCAAACGTCACTTTATGGCTTGAGTCCCTAGACGGAGGAGGAAGCGCTGTGAAGATAAAGAATGAGGTTAACGCTCAAAAATTTGGACCCCGAAAAGAGTTGAAAAAATGGAAAGATAGAAACAAATGATCTTACTTCCTACTCTCCAGGAGGCATAAAACTCTGGGGGGCAGCGAGCAAAGAAAAACTGGTTCAAGAATCCATGAACACTTTCAGTAAGATCAAGAATAAGCTTGCGACTTCTTGCGCTCCTCACAATTATAAGAGAAGGATGATCTTTACTCTTAGCGAATGAGCATAGATAACGAATTTCTTCAAAGCTTGGCAAGCGATCAAGGTTTCTTCTAAACAAAACACACAACCCCATCAGGATGGCGTAGCCATTAGGATGAAGTTGGAACGGAGAAATTGTCAACCGAAGAAGAAGGGTTCGGAGGAAGTCATTGAAAGGGGGAATTGCCCCGCTTAAGCACATTTGACGATTGGCTGCAACAAAACAATGAGGAGGACTATCAGCAGTGTCGCTTGGCCCAGGAAGTAGGACATCACTTTTGGCAAAACCAAATTGAGTACGTATCTGAATAAACATTCTTGGGGTTAGAACGGTCGGAGTTCTCTCCGAAGGATTCTCTATGGGGATAGCTATCGGAAAAGTCTCTTCCTCTTGAGCTACTATTTCTTCTTCTTGATGAGAGGTCATTCTACACAAGCAATTGGATATTCAAACATGAAGGTGCACGTTTCCTAAAGTGTGTGAGGTGTTGTGTAAAAATCAATCAAACAATAAGCAAATGCAACTGGAATAAAGCCTAGCAAACATTTGTTAGTTATAAAGTCCAGAGATTTTTGTTTTAAGTTTGAGTATGCAAATACAATGTTGATGCAAACAAATCAGTTCGAATTATTGGTACTTTGCATTGATATTTTACTTAAGTTGATTAATTCACAGCATTTCATGTAGTACATTCAAGTTGCTTATCTTGTCTTGACTAATCTGTCATTTGATGTGGGCAGTCAATGGCAGTATGTGCGCCCTGGTTTTCTTTGTTTGTTATTTTCAACAGATTGACAGCTTAAAAGTTAGAACGATCTGTGAAATAACACAATGATATTCAAACAAATTTAAGATTGGAGCAGTTCAAAGTTTAATCACAGTTCAAAGTTTAATCAACTTAGTTCGGCAGTCCAAGTCAAATACTTAGAGTGGGTCTATGCTCTTAAAATGTCGACATGCCCAAAGCTTAAGTGTTAACTCGGTTACGATTCAAAAAGTGGTGTGAAATTCCCCAAAGGGTCAACTCGGCTGCGGTTTAAAGGTTGGATTAGCATAATTTGGCAATTTTCTCCCAAGGGTTAACTCGGTCACGGCTTAAAGTTTAGGCCACTTCACTTAAGAGCCAGGTCGGCCAAAGGCTAGTTCACCCAACTTCACTGACTCGTTCCCGAATCAACATCCCACGGCAATCAACCCGTTAACCCAATAATCATTCCATCAACCATAGCCTTCATTTCATTCAAGCTATCGGATCGTCCCATCGATTAGTTCGAAACCACCGCAAATTCAATGCCTTGCAACCCTAGCATGAATCAAATTCAACTAGCCTGAATCATCTTCATCATCGGTCAGTTAAAATCAAACCAAGCAACATAAACTCCATCAGCCATGGGTGCAATAGAATCCATGATGAAGCATTATGCGAAGTGGCGGTTTAAGTGTGAGTGATGGGGTTCGTGGACCAACAATAACCTATGATTGAAGAAGATTCACTTACGTAACAATTACCGGTGGCTGATGGAGCAAAGTCGCCTTTTTTGAAGCTTGGGGAAGTTTTTAATGGCGGGATTAAGAGAGCAGGTAATGAGAAAGAAGAAGGGGATGTGATTTATACCTTGCAGTGAAGGAAACTGAAGCGGCAATTCACCGGCATAACTTTTAGATCGTGCCCGACCTAACAATATACCGACCTAGTGAAGGGACGAGATAAAAAATATCGAAGCATACGACCTAACCATTAGGCGTATACTTCGAGGGGCAAATGTTAACTCTGCCTCGGTTCATGGGCTACCGACCCAAGAGATGCCGACCCAACTGAGTAAGACTTATGCAGGTCTGCCGACCTAAGGCTCCAGAGGATGTCTGCCGACCTAAAGGTGCTACCGACCTAAGGCTCCAGAGGATGTCTGCCGACCTAAAGGTGCTACCGACCTAAGGTTAGAGGGGCATACCGACCTAAAGGCTAACAGGGGAGACCGACCTAAGACCTAAGAGAGGTACCGATCCAACGCTTTAAGAAGGCATGCCGACCTAACTGCTTGAGGTTTAAGAAAGTCTGCCGACCTAACCTAGTTACCGGTCTAACTATACAAGAAGCCTGCCGACCTAACCATTAAGCACAAACTCATCCAATCTAAACCGTGACCGGCTTAGCCCATCTCGGCAACGACCTAGAGCTTAGCCTATCTCGGCCACCAACCTAAAACCGGAGACCGTGCATAAGAAAGAGGGGAGGCGACCTACGACCTAGCTTGTCTCGGCACCAACTCGCGACCCTACCTAACTCGGCCGCGACCTAAAAGCCACTGAATGAAGAACCCGATGCCGTGTTACTAGTAAGGGGAGGAGTTAGCTCGGAGGCGACTTGGAACTTGAACGAAAATGCCTCTGTGAGGCCCGGACTCACTCTAAACCGGTTGCAACTAGTTAAGTCGCCCACGACCCAAGTTAAGTCGGTCACGACTTGCGGCCTAAGGGAAAAAGTTGGCTATAAATACATGGCCACCTACAACATTGAGAGGGGCTGGGGGGGGCTCATTCACTTCAAGCGCCGTTACTCTGCTGCATTCTAAACTGCTCCAACACTTAAAGTTTTCGAGACACGAAGAACGCTTCAAGGAACTTCATGAAGAAATCACACACATCCGACATGGATTCGAAGATTTTGACCAACATTGAAGTTTAGGCTACTTGTTCTAAGTGACTGATAACTCAAAGTGTGTTGTAATTGAGGAATCTTGTAAAGGGTTGTAATCGAATTCATAATAAGAGAGATTAAAGTGGACGTAGGCTTAATCTAAAGCCGAACCACTATAAAACTTGTTGTCTTTTATTGCTTTTCTGGGTTTCTGCTTATTTCTAGTCCCCGTACCAACGGGTGGTGCTTTCAAAACTACATTCCTCACACCAGGGTGTTAGCGTTCAATTTTTAGCGTTAACACGGATCAGTCAAGCTATACATATCAGATAAATTGAGATAGAATAAGAGGTATGACAAAAATGTGTGATAACAATAATGCCATACTGTGATAAGTATATATTTGAAAATCAACCATAAATCATTCAATATCACAAGAATCTTATTAAAGATCAAAAATGAATATCATATTCTTTATTTTTATTCATCAAGTCACAAATGTTGGCAAACATCTCAATGCCAATCATAAAAGTTGGAGAAACACAAATTCACCAATGCACAAATATTGATATATCTTATCAATGAAATCACGAAAATTGGTGAAACACAAATTCTAGAAATCATCAACAGAAATCCAGAAATCGCAAAAAATGGGGGGGAGGCCTATCACAAAATAGGAGCATAAAAACTCACCAACACGTGTATCAGAAAACGGAATGCTATTCCATGGTTGCTAACCATTAATTTTGAGCCGAGGCTCCATAAAACGGCCCGAAGACCATGGGTCGCTACCCCACCAATTTTGAGCCGAAGCTCAACAGAAACGGGGTTTAGCCTCCCTTGCAGACAAAGAGACATCGCACATTGCTAGTCTAATCCAAAAATGATCATCATCGATCATCAAGAAGTGTCAATTACACTAAGCTAGTAAATAAATGAGTTTAGCTTCATGTCCCATAACCACTAGCTTAACTTAAATATTTACGAACAAAATGCAGATCTCCACTCGAAAATTGTCACAAGAGTTTTCAATCGAACAAGTCTAAATATTAACCGACAAAGTAAACGCAAGCGTTTCATACCACTTGTTTTGCTAAGTCGTTTAATTGGATTTCTCGAACGAATGAGGAAAAGGTTTGTGTATACTAATAGGTTGGGAAAACGGTTTTATAACGAGCTTTGTATTAAAAACAGAGTTGAAATCGTTTTAATAAAAGAGTGTTGATATTTACTACTAATATAGAAACCTTTGCATTTTAAAGTGACAAACCATAGAAATGATTGTAGAAATAATCAATCACCAAAATTTCACGTTCGAAGACGTGAATTAAATCCAAAGAAATCGATACCAAATCCATCAAAATGGATATTCCCAAAAATCCATAAAAAGAAGTCATCGAAGTCGATAATAGTGATAACAACTAATCAGATCAACCAAAATCAATTAACATTGGAATTTTAGTCAAAAATAAGGCAAATAGGAAAAACTGGGAAATTCCAGACGTATGAGGGGTTGTTCTAGACGTCTGGATTTGGTCTCTGGAAATATTCCAGAAAACCATCCAGGCGTCTGAAACCTAAAATCAAACGTCTGAAAGCCTTCCAGACGTCTGGGTGTCAATCCAGACATCTGGTTTTGGTTTTTGGAAATATTCCAGAAAACCAACCAGATGTCTGAATTTTAAGATCAGACGTCTGACCTCCTTTCAGACGTCTGAACACCTAGTAAGGGCAACAATTTGCTTAGGCCATGATGGCCAAAACGATTCGGGACCGATCGAGCGAGCAACGACGACTAAGGATTTACGCCAAACGGCAACCCGGCCTTATAAGCTCTTCGATACACCCCAAAACAACAGGTCCAAACATCCATAGTAGGATTTTCATATATTGGACTTCAAAAACCAGAAATTGGAAAATCACCATATCAATTCAAATCAAAAGCAAATGATCATGAATAGATGTTAGGAATTCATACCTAACCACAAAGATAGATATAGACATAGATGTGAGATAAAAATCTCACCTTTTATAGAAAAACAAGGAAGACGAAGCTTGAAAACAAAGGAGGATCAACCACTCTTCAATCTCAACTCTAGAAGCTCCAAACTAAGATCAAAAGCAAATATTTCCTAAGTCAGGTTATAGAATATTTCTGAAATCGGAGATAGATTGAGATGGAGAAGAAGAAGGAGATACTTAACTAAGCTTCTCTTTGAATTTGGAGCTAAAACTTGGATTTGCTAAAGAAACTAGAGCTTAGGATTTTAATTTCTCATCTCCACCACCATTTTTGCTAAAGCTTAAGTTGTTGGAAATATTATGAAGTAATGAAGAGGAGTGGAGTGGAGTTAGGTTGATATGTTAGGTTAACGGGCTGAAACCCATACCCAAAGCCCTAAGTGAAAATGTCGAAATTTTAGCTAGCTCCAAACATATCAATGTTTATACTCAAAAAGGTTGCAAATGCCATTTTGGACTCAATGGAAGTGGTCTCGAGTCCTAATTCGGCTGTTTGCAAAAAGTAACTTTTCGGACTTAAATCCGACTAACGATGTTATATTTAAATATACAATCGTAAAATATGTGGGTTGTTACAGACTCCCCTCCTTAAAGAAATTACGTCCTCGCAATATTTAAGAAGGAATAAAAAGTAACAACCATAAAAGCATATTAACACAAAAGAAATTTGAGGTAAGAAGTTCACCTCAAAGAGCATGAGAGAGTAAGTCCGGATGTGTTCGCTCGATGAATTCTCTAGATTCCCAAGAACAATCCTTAGGATTTGAGGACCATTGAACTTTCACAAGCGGGACATCTTTATTTCGAAGGCGTTTAACCTCCGTAGCAATGATGCGAATAGGATGTTGCTCATAAGTCAAATTAGGCAAAACTTCAATTTCTTCCACAACACCGGACTCAAGAGTAGAATCGGAATCTCGAAGGCATTTCCGTAGTGGAGAGACGTGAAATACGTCATGAATAGCATAAAACTGAGCCGGTAATAAAAGGCGATAAGCCACGGAACCAATACTTCCGTGATGGGAAATGGACCAATATATCGAGGCGCTAATTTTCCCGATTGACTGAAACGCACAACACCTTTCATAGGTGAAACACGAATAAACACCAAATCTCCCACATAAAATTCTAATTTCCTTCTTCGGTTATCGGCATAGGATTTTTGCCTACTTTGAGCTTCTCTCATTGTAACGACCCGTAAATTTCGACGATTTAATTTATTTAATAGAATTTTGTAATAAAAATTTAGTAGAAGTAATAAAAGGTGATAAATATATATTGAACGCTAATTTAACAATGGTAATTTAAGCCTTTGTTTGTAATATGAAAAAAAATTTCAATAAAAATTGGTGTAAGTATTGTACCTGAATATAATGGGAAGATAGAGAATATAGGTGTTAACGCTAAATTTGAACGCTAACACCCTGGTAAGAGAAGAAATAAGTGAAAGCACCACCCGTTGGTACGGGAACAAAGTATAAGCAAAGAAATCACAGAAAAGCTATAAAAGACACAATTTTTATAGTGGTTCGGCTTAAGATCTAGCCTACGTCCACTTTAAAGCTCTTTATTGCTGATTTAGTTACAACTCTTTACAATCAACTCCGATTACAACACACTTAGACAAATAGCTCAAACCCCGATATAGAAAAATCCTTCGAATGCATGGCGAATGAGTTAGATTTCCTCTTGAGATTTGCTGAAATGTCTTTGGTGATTGGAGTGATAGAAGTGTTGCTTGAACGTTGCTTGAAGTCGAGAAAATGGCAGAGTAATGGCGTCCAGGAAGTGAGCCAAAAGTCCCCCGAAAGTTGGAGATGGCAATGCATTTATAGAGAAATTCCAGCCTGGGTCTTAGGTCGTGACCGACCTAGGTTAAGTCGTGGGTCGGGACCGACCTAAGTTGGGTCGTGGATCGTGGCAACCGGTTGTGACCGACTTAAAGCTGAGTCCAGACTTCCCAGTGGCATGCTTGTTTGCCTGGATATATCCCAAGTCCCAGATCGTCCACGAGTTAAAAGGCCACGATGTAAAATGACGCGGTATAGAATCCGTTTGCTTAGGTCGTGAACGACCTACCATAGGTCGTAGGTCGGTTGCGACTTAAGTGTAGTTGCTCTAACTTCTTATTGTCTCCTTATGTCGTGGCCGACCTAACATAGTCATAGGTCGGTCATGACTCAAGTGTTAACCAATTTGCTTTTAACAGTTAGGTCGGCTCGGAACCTTCTCTGAGCCTTAAGTCGGCATGCTTCTCAAGACGTTAGGTCGGTATCCCTTTTAAGCCTTATGCAGTTAGGTCGGTCTTCCATGCTATGTTACTAGGTCGGCACCCGCTTATCTCGTTAAGTCGGTTGACCGTTTAACTCGTTAAGTCGGTTGAGCCCTGGGTCGTGAACTTGGTTAAGTCGTCCCACTTTTAGGTCGTCAAGCATTTTAAGTCGGTAGGTCGCTGGTCTCGAATAGAAGATAGGACGCTCCATTCTTTATGTCGTATACCGTTTTGGACGGGGCGCTGCCCCGCACCCCGCCGGGGGCGCTGCCCCGCACTCCGCCGGGGGCGCTGCCCCCTGGACCCCTGCGACCTGACCGGTCAGGTCGAACACCGTAGGCGGTGGCGTTGCCCCCGCACCCCCACCTAGGGGGGTTGGCACCCCCCCCGGACCCCCTCCCCTCCGTAGGGGATCTTATCAGAAAAACCATTCAATAGAACTTGTTTTGGGGAGATGTTGAGTTGACCATCCTTCGAGATGAACTATCATTGGCTTCTCGGTCGATTTTTTGATATCACGGCCTTGCTGAAAAAGTGGAGTTAACACTTGCCCCTCGAAGTATATGCCTAGGGACTAGGTCGTGTGCTTCGATTCTTCTTAACTAGTGCTTTACTGAACTGCTGAGCTTGTACTTAGGCAACTTTGCTTTGTTTTGACCTGAAGCCTTTTGAACTTGACCAGTGCTTGTTGCATCTCTTCACAGATTATTTTAACAACCTGTTAAATGCAACATTTGCGGGAAAATGGGGCGAATATACTCATCACCGATTGCCCATATCGAGTGATGGATTAGATCAAAGAACTGATATTTTACTGTAAGTAAATTAGTATGGATTTGATGAAGTGTTGCGAATCAACTATCTTGAATGAAGTATCAACACAAAATTTACACAGTTATAACTGCTATTTGCATTGATACTGCACTTATTTTCAAATAACAAGCCTCGAATTTTTCTGAATTGAGATATTTGCCAACCAGTATTATTCCGAGTATTACTTTATTAGCTTGTTTTTCAAGTAGCTTTGCACAACACTTCACACGCTTTCAGGAATCGTGCACCTTTATTTTCGAATACTCAGTTCTTTATGTAGAATGTCTTCTTGATAAGAAGAAATAGTGGAGCAAGCTGGATTTTTTCACTTCTGAGATTTTCAGAATTCGAGTTGTTGAGTGCTAATTTCGTTCTTTACTTTGTAGCATTCCCTTCTCTTTCCGAATATTCCAGTCATAAGTCAATTTTTAAAAGACTAAGTGCTGTGGCGGTTAAAGAGAGGAGTGTTAAATTTCTGCTGAAAGACGAATTTTTGCACTTAATTCGGACTTTTTTCCTCTTTTGATTGACTTGGCCTTATGATGCTCCTGATTTTCAAGCAGAGACTTCAGGTGCCCCAGCTTCCGCAGAGGAACTTGCATCTAGGAGACCTGCAAATGTATGAATTTTTTTTATAGTATGGAATGAGATGATTCTTCCTACTTGTACAGAATTTTGTCTGTATTTGAGAATGCAATTATTGCTCATTTTCATATAAGTTTTTCATTTTCTTTGCATAATACTACGGTGAGCTTGTGGTCTTTTGCTTGGGTATTGCCTTGACTAATATAGCAATATTTTATTGTCCCTATACCACAGCTCATTGTAATATTCTCCACTTTGCGGAGATTTTGGAGGA
This sequence comes from Allium cepa, assembly GCA_030765085.1. Lineage (NCBI taxonomy): Eukaryota > Viridiplantae > Streptophyta > Magnoliopsida > Asparagales > Amaryllidaceae > Allium > Allium cepa. The sequence goes on along the minus strand of CM060931.1, from coordinate 54,920,795 downwards.
CAATTCTTCTGTTTTGAGAAGACTTGTACTCTTACTTTAGAGAATAACTCTTCCATTTTGAGAAGGCTTGCACTCTTTTGTTAGAGAATAAACTTTCCATTTTTGAGGAAATATTATTCTGCTTTAGTAGAGTGCGCCTTCTTTTGAAGAAGTTTTTTCTCTTTTTCCTTCTACACTTCATCCTTCAGAGATGATCACTTTTGTTTTTAAGAAGTGGAATCTCCTATACGGTGAAGCGGGCTTCTGAAGAAGGCTTTGGCACTTCAAACTTGGGAGGTGTGCCTCATTGGAGGACTTTAATTTGCACTTCAAACTTGGGAAGTGTGCCTCATTGGAGGACTTTAATTTGCACTTCAAACTTGGGAAGTGTGCCTCATTGGAGGTCTTTTCACATTTAACCCTTGTGAAGTTTGCACTTCAAATCCTGGTGAAATATGCGCCTCCGAAGAGGTCTTTGTTTTGCATTTCAGCTCTGGTGAAGTGGGCCTCCGAAGAGTTTGCACTTCAGCTCCGGTGAAATGTGCCCTCGAAGAGGTCTTTATTGTGCACTTCAAACTTGGGAAGTGTGCCTCGTTGGAGGTCTTTAATTTGCACTTCAAACTTGGGAAGTGTGCCATGTTGGAGGTCTTTATTGTGCACTTCAAACTTGGGAAGTGTGCCTCATTGGAGGACTTTAATTTGCACTTCAAACTTGGGAAGTGTGCCTCATTGGAGGACTTTAATTTGCACTTCAAACTTGGGAAGTGTGCCTCATTGGAGGACTTTAATTTGCACTTCAAACTTGGGAAGTGTGCCTCATTGGAGGACTTTAATTTGCACTTCAAACCTGGGAAGTGTGCCTCATTGGAGTACTTTAATTTGCACTTCAAACTTGGGAAGTGTGCCTCATTGGAGGACTTTAATTTGCACTTCAAACTTGGGAAGTGTGCCTCGTTGGAGGTCTTTAATTTGCACTTCAAACCTGGGAAGTGTGCCTCGTTGGAGGTCTTTAATTTGCACTTCAAACTTGGGAAGTGTGCCTCATTGGAGGACTTTAATTTGCATTTCAAACTTGGGAAGTGTGCCTCATTGGAGGACTTTAATTTGCACTTCAAACTTGGGAAGTGTGCCTCGTTGGAGGTCTTTAATTTGCACTTCAAACTTGGGAAGTGTGCCTCGTTGAAGGTCTTTAATTTGCACTTCAAACTTGGGAAGTGTGCCTCATTGGAGGACTTTTTCCTCCGAAGAGTTGTGCCTCCGAAGAGGGCTTGTACCTCCGAAGAGGGCTTGTGTGTTTTCTGTCTGCTTGCCCATATCTTTTCACCATTTGCTTCTCAGCGATTCCTTGCCATCATTTCCAAGCCCATGTTCTTTTCTTTGACAGTTATTCATTCCTTTTCCAGAGAAGTGCTCTACATTATTAAGTGAATCCACAGGGCAGACCCAAACTATTCAACTGGATGTCTGTTTGCACAAACGATCTTTGTTGGTTAGCAAGGGCCTGAAACCTTCACGTTAGGAAGGTGCCCCTTTGGTGGAATCGACTGTTTGTAAGGAACACTTCTTATGCCGGAATTGAATTTGGAACTTTTCTGGCTTCTACATTTGTTTGCTGAATGATTTATGGGAATCGCTTAGCTTTGTGATATGTTGACTAGGTAAGCTTTGTTTTGACTGCCTGCAATATTAAATCGACATTTTAACAATATATTTAAGATATTTGCATATCGAAATGAAACAAGCATTTTATAGTAATAGAAAACACCAGATTTATAGTTCCTATTATTCATTTGCAGTGTTTTTACAATGGCATTTAACACAAGAATGATACATCCATCATTCTTTTACAAATTTGTAGCAAAGCCTTAAAGTAAAACATGGATGCAAGTCATTGCTATCCCAAGCTTTCAGAATTGAATTTCCGGTGTGAGGGGACTAGATGGCAGCATCTTTTAGAACATGAACATTTTCTCCCTCTGGGGCTTTTCTCAAGGCATGAGCGTATCTCTCCATCTCATCACAATTTCTGCCCGCTGGGTGAGGGCCTCCTGTGATAGCATTAATGATATGCCTCTCAGATCCCTGCGCTGCAGCTCTTTCATTAGAGTCATATTGATGAGCAAGAAGTATTTGCCCCTGAGTGGATGAGGACGGGTCATTCCTTTTTCTTCTGACATATTGTTGGAGTTTATTCTGTTTCAATAGTTCTTCAATCAAATTTCTTAGATGGCGACATTCATTGGTGTCATGACCAGGTTGATTGTGGAACTGACAGAATCTCCCATTATGCACAGCTTTTTTCCCAATCTTTGACTCAGGTGGCTCAGGATATTCAATAGCGTTCTTAGTTGCAAGAAAGATGTTCTCCAGAGTATCAGTTAAGGGAGTAAGGTCTGAAGGTCTAAAGCGACGAGCTTTCTTCAAGTCTCTCTGCTCTTTCCCATCATCGCTCTTCCTCTTCTGTCCTCCAGATTCTCTTTTATTAGAAGCAACATCGTTATTCAGAACTTCGGCCACAACTGCTTTTGCTGGCACATGAAGACTTTCCAAGCGCATAAATTCGTCGGCCTTTTTATAGAATTTCTCAAGTGAGTTTGGCTCCTTCATTTTTAGCCATTTTCCAAATTCACTTGATTTATTGATAGCCCGCATCAAGTATGTTAGGATCATTCGGGGCTCTGCATTGTCCACTTCGGCCAAAGCTATGTGGAAACGATTCAAGAAAGATTTGATAGTTTCCCCGGGGTTTTGTTCTAGACTGGAGAGTGACATTATATCTTTGGCCTTTGTAGCATATAGCCTGAACTGATCCTTGAACTTTCGTGTTAAGTCAGAGAATTGATCCACGGATCTAACTGGCAGCTTTGTGAACCAAAGTAAGGCCACTGCTTCTAAGTATACCGGAAAGTATCGACACTTGATTTCATCTGTTGCCCTTGCTCCGGTCATATGCCAATCGTACTTGTATAGGAACTGATTTGGATCACTTGTCCCTCGATACGCCGGGATCGTAGGAGGTACAAATTTCCTGGGAAAATCCGCCTTTAAGATCTTTTCGGTGAAAGGAGTTTTGCTTGGAGTGAACCCCCATTCATTTTCAATTTCTTCCCTTTGCATGCTTTCTTTCATGATTCGTCGAACCATTTCCGAGAGATGTTCCTTATTGTTTAGAGGCCAATGTTCGTGAAGAGTTGGCTGTGGCCTAGAACCTCCATCTTGGGGAGTTGCATCCTTGGCGGTGTCAGTTTTCCTTTGAGGAACATTTCTCTCTTGGGAATTGTGGACATCATCTGCAAAGGTTTCTTCATTGTTTTCTGCTTGACGGTTGCCCCCAAGTAAAGCATTCATTCTATCTAGCATTAGAGCGTTCTGGGCTTCCATCTGCTGATATAACCCAGAAATGGCAGCATCTAACACCTCTCGCGTAACTCCAACACTTGGGGCTGCTTCATTTGGAGCTGCTTCATTGGAAGTGGGAGAAGTGGCAGTATTCTCATGAACATCACCAGATCTATCAGATCTGAGTTGTCTTCCAGGAGCCATTATTTCAGATAAACTTCTTGTCTTTAAGGAGATTCTTTCAACAAACTTTTGAGAAGCAATGATGAAAGTAGCCTGAGTTCAATTCTCAGTGAAAGCACCAAAATGTTAACGCTAAATTTGAACGCTAACACCCTAGTAAGAAAAGAAATAAGTGAAAGCACCACCCGTTGGTACGGGAACAAAGTATAAGCAAAGAAATCACAGAAAAGCTATAAAAGACACAATTTTTATAGTGGTTCGGCTTAAGATCTAGCCTACGTCCACTTTAAAGCTCTTTATTGCTGATTTAGTTACAACTCTTTACAATCAACTCCGATTACAACACACTTAGACAAATAGCTCAAACCCCGATATAGAAAAATCCTTCGAATGCATGGCGAATGAGTTAGATTTCCTCTTGAGATTTGCTGAAATGTCTTTGGTGATTGGAGTGATAGAAGTGTTGCTTGAACGTTGCTTGAAGTCGAGAAAATGGCAGAGTAATGGCGTCCAGGAACTGAGCCAAAAGTCCCCCGAAAGTTGGAGATGGCAATGCATTTATAGAGAAATTCCAGCCTGGGTCTTAGGTCGTGACCGACCTAGGTTAAGTCGTGGGTCGGGACCGACCTAAGTTGGGTCGTGGATCGTGGCAACCGGTTGTGACCGACTTAAAGCTAGGTCCAGACTTCCCAGTGGCATGCTTGTTTGCCTGGATATATCCCAAGTCCCAGATCGTCCACGAGTTAAAAGGCCACGATGTAAAATGACGCGGTATAGAATCCGTTTGCTTAGGTCGTGAACGACCTACCATAGGTCGTAGGTCGGTTGCGACTTAAGTGTAGTTGCTCTAACTTCTTATTGTCTCCTTATGTCGTGGCCGACCTAACATAGTCATAGGTCGGTCATGACTCAAGTGTTAACCAATTTGCTTTTAACAGTTAGGTCGGCTCGGAACCTTCTCTGAGCCTTAAGTCGGCATGCTTCTCAAGACGTTAGGTCGGTATCCCTTTTAAGCCTTATGCAGTTAGGTCGATCTTCCATTCTATGTTACTAGGTCGGCACCCGCTTATCTCGTTAAGTCGGTTGACCGTTTAACTCGTTAAGTCGGTTGAGCCCTGGGTCGTGAACTTGGTTAAGTCGTCCCACTTTTAGGTCGTCAAGCATCTTAAGTCGGTAGGTCGCTGGTCTCGAATAGAAGATAGGACGCTCCATTCTTTATGTCGTATACCGTTTTGGACGGGGCGCTGGTCTCGAATAGAAGATAGGACGCTCCATTCTTTAGGTCGAACACCGTAAGCGGTGGCGTTGCCCCCGCACCCCCACCTAGGGGGGTTGGCACCCCCCCCGGACCCCCCCTCCGTAGGGGATCTTATCTGAAAAACCATTCAATAGAACTTGTTTTGGGGAGATGTTGAGTTGACCATCCTTCGAGACGAACTATCATTGGCTTCTCGGTCGATTTTTTGATATCACGGCCTTGCTGAAAAAGTGGAGTTAACAATAGGTAAGGCATTTAATTAGTTAAGTGTAAATTTATGGGTATAATAACAATTCGTATACATTACCTAATTAATCTGTCAATTAATTTGTAAAAAAAAATCAAAACCTTTTAATTTGGTAAATAATTTGATGCGTATTAATAAGCGTTGCTTTAACGATTAATTTTAAAGTGATGGAAAGAAAATAAGTAAAGTTATGCAGTAATAAATAAATAAAAATATCGCAATAAATAGGAAACTGACATAACATTTATTTATAGGAACATTACTTATTGATTTGAGAGTAACGGAAGTGTGAACGTAGAATAAAATAAGCGTAGATTTATGTTAGGTAATTATTGAGAATATGGGGAATAAGTTGAAATTTTATTAATTAAAAATTTATGCGTAAAACATGTTATGTAAGATATATTGATTCCATTTAATAAATTGAGGATTAATATTATCGAAGAGGATTAAATATGGCCTCAATGTAAATTTAGATAAGTTTTGAAATAAATACTAATTCCATTCAGAAGATGACAATGGGTGCAATATTTTGATTTGTAAGCAATAGTAATAGGTTACATGTTTAATTGGTTGATAGAATTTGAATTGAAATAAATGTTAATACACTAAATAAAGGTTACATTAATATGATAAGTAATACAATGTCTAGAAGTTTAATATAGAGTGTGTTAAGACGTAGAAATGGAAATTAGGAAGCAGTTGGAACTAAATGAAATTTTAGGTGTATTTATGAGAAATTTACGTTACAATTAAAGAGGCGAATGAAATAAATACCAACCAATTTTAGTGAATAACGGGATCTAAACCTAAATAAATAAATTCCTTGAAATTTAAGTTTTAATTTTTGATAAATTGGATTTGTACTTTAATATTGAAAATTTTGGGATTATTCAAAAATAAATTAATGTAGGAAGTTGTTAAAGGATTCTGAATTTACCAAGTGGTCCAAACTGACAAAATTTGCAAATAATTAAAGTTGGATTGTAAATCTGATTCAATTAACCTATTATTAATTTATTTGTTTGGAATATAAAAAGTAATGATAGGGTTAATTGAAATTTAGGGTAGTTTAATTTGTATGTTATTTGGGATTAAGGCAAGATGGGTGGATATTAGGAGTTATATACTTAGATCATTCAATTTATTTGGATAACATTGTAATAAATGTAATTAAATGTACATTTACGTGAAGTATAATACCATGCTTAATAGATTGCTAAGTTGTATATATTAAAGGGAATTTTATTAATTGTTTTTAAAAAAAACCTTAATTAATATGGTTGATAAATTTAATATAAGAAAAACCAATGAAATTCTTGGGAATAATGTAGGTTAATATGAGTTTAGTTAGGGTAGTGACTAAAAATTGGTAATACATTGCAATTAATGTTAATAGTGTTGACATAAGCTAATAAATTTAAATGTTAATGCAATACCAATTTATGTATTTAAGGTGATTGCGAAATTGGAATTTGATAAATGCAGTAACTAACTCAGGGCAAATAGATTTTATGGAATCAATAAAAGATAGGTAAATTTAATGATTGTTTGGTGGTAATTTAAGCATGAATGGGAATAAATCGGGCAATAGTGAGAATTATTAATTATTACCCATCAATTTATTTAGAATCTAAATCAAATGCAACATTCGTTGTTATTTGTAGCTTATAGGTGGAAATAACGTAAACTTTATTCAGAATATGATAATTAGTTAGATTAAAAGAATGGAAGGCAGGATATATGGATTCATTTGGATTTAGAACATGATAATTTGAATCTATTGAATTTATTGGAAACTGAATAGAACATTTTATGTGATTGAAATTAAAGTTGGAATTTGGAGATGTTTTAGGAATTCCCATCTATGGGATACCAATAGATAGGATAATTAAATGAAAGGTCAACTAAAGGATTTCTGCAAAGTTAATTTATAATTTGTAGATAAAATAAAATTGAAGTTTTACGCTGAAGTTAATAATTTACTCAGCATTTAAGAAACATCTTAAATTGTCTAAATTTGAATAAACAATGAAGCAATAAATAATAATTATTAATAAAATCCAAAATTTGGTAACCCGTTTTCAAATTAATGATAATTAGTGTTGGTATAGGCTATTTATTTAAGTAACAATGCGATGCCAAAAAAATGGATTGGAAGAAATTGCGAAATATAAATAAAATATTTTTAGTAGGGAATTCAAATGTATATATACATAGAAATGTGGATTTTTATAGTATGAAAACTTAGTCAATTTACAATAGTTAAATCTATTGAGAATGAATAAAAATCTAAGATAATTATTACGGTAATTTAGAAATTTAGTTAAAGATGGAAACTTATCTATGAATTTGGAATATAATGAAATTGTGAATTTATATTGAAACTTATAAATGAAGCATCTAAATTCACATTTGTAAATACGTTTAAAATTCAATGTAAATGTCTGAGGAAGAAATTAATTTATTTACTAATCCGTAACGTATCCAATTAATATAAAATATTCTGGTGGGCCAACAACCGTTTTGCGCATTTATGATTCGCGCCCACCCATCCTATTTCACTTTGTCTATTTATAGGCTGTGTAAACCCTAGCCTCCATCTATCTTCATTTCTCTCTGTGTGTTCTTTTCTTCAACTTCTTCTCTTCCAATGGCTGCAAAATTTCTAGATCCAATTACAGTCCAAAATAAAAATAAAAAAATTCAAACTCCTCTAAAAATTCCAGAAAAATTATGTGTCATAATTCTCGAAGAGCGTAATCTGTTGGTACTATCCATTTTTTTTTATTAGTGCTGTAGCGTGCTCGAATTTGAGAAGAAGGACGTGGCCTGTGACGTGGCATGGTGATGGGGTATATTTGTTTATTTTGTTTTATTTAATTTTTGTTTTCAATCGAAATTTTCGAATAACTTTCTCATACGTAGTCCGATTCACGCGAGATTTTTTTTGTTAGGATCGTAATTAAATTCCAGATCTGTTGACGCTAGCTTGGACCAATTTGGAGACCGTCGAATTTTTGAGTTTAAATTGAATTTTTTTTTTGAAAAATGGGTTCAAATTTTCTATTCAAACTATAATCAATGTTTTACAAAAGTAATAAGAGCAACCGTTGAGCTCATTAACAACAAAAAATACAATACAAGATCGACTAGGCCTGTTATCATTTAAAACATAGCCCATATAACTGATGCTTCGAGATAAATCTTCAGACCATAATAGGAAAGTATCAGTTCCGAAGCAGTTCATTTATTCGTCTTAGAGAAAAAAATGCGTGATAATGCCAGACTCTCTGAAAAACTCCTTCTTCTACTCTTAACTGTTCTTCAGATCTTCTAAATCGAAGATAAAATTAAGACCATACTTCGTTCTGTCTCAAAAGAATGAAGATCTTCTACTGCCAGTGATAGATTATATTGTCGAAAACATTTTCCAGATCCAGGAATAAAATCAGATCTAGACTTCATAGCATTGCTTCTACTAATATCTTTCAACATCTAGCACCTTCTGGAGTCATAAAATATGAGGATTCTAAGATAAGTCTCCTTAGTCCAGATCTTAATTTTTATTTGTCTTGTGTGCATAATTAACAGCTTTGTTTTATGTTTATTAGGTCAGATGCACCAAGACCTGGATATGTTTGACATCCCTTAAAACAGCAGCATCGAGATCCTTAATAGCTAGATCTGCACTAACTTTTCACTTTCTGATGTATTTGTAATTTGTTATTGTAGTAAACTATAATGTAATTAATTGAGAGAAAGGGAAAACAATGTAATTAAAACAGGAACCTGAAGAAGCAAAGCCAAGGATCAGAAAAGCGAGAAGTTATAGGACGAGCAGCAAATGATAAAGTAGTTGCACCCCAATTCAGCATTGGGAGGTAAAACCCCATTTTTGAACTATAATTTCTTTAATGCCTGAGTTATTTCTGAAATATTTAGACTTAGTCATTCTGATGCTCATAGTTTGGTGAATGTTTCTACATATCTGTGACCTATCAGTGAACTGGTTTTGGAAAGTCCTATCATTCCTTTCTTTCCATATATGCCACACACAGACTGATATTGATAATTGAAATAAATCTGATATGAGATTTTTTGAATTTGTGATGAAAACTATTTTCTGCAAGTCTTCTTTCAAAGAAAATGTAAATTGACTGTCTGGTGATCTGAAAAAATAATTTGTGTTCCTAGCCAAATATGTTTTGTGTAATCACACTGAAAAAATAAATGATTTATAGTTTCAGTGAGTTTAAATTGAATTTAAATTCAATTTAAATTCAAAAGGTGAGTGTTTTAACCCACTCACAACTTCTAAACTTTCTTATGTTTGTTAAATTGTGTTAACTCCACTTTTTTAGCAAGGCCGTGATATCAAAAAATCGACCGAGAAGCCAATCATAGTTTATCTCGAAGGATGGTCAACTCAACCTCCCAACAAAGCAAGTTCTGTTGAATGACTTTTCAGATAAGATCCCCTGCGGAGGGGGGGTCCAGGGGGGGTGCCAACCCCCCAAGGTGGGGGTGCGGGGGCAACAACCGTTTTGCGCGTTTATGATTCGTGCCCACCTATCCTATTTCGCTTTGTCTATTTATAGGCTGTGTAAACCCTAGCCTCCATCTATCTTCATTTCTCTTTGTGTGTTCTTTTCTTCAACTTCTTCTCTTCCAATGGTTGCAAAATTTCTAGATCCAATTACAGTCCAAAATAAAAATAAAAAAAAATCAAACGCCTCTAAAAATTCCAGAAAAATTTTGTGTCATAATTCTCGAAGAGCGTAATCTGTTGGTACTATCCGTTTTTTTATTGGTGCTGTAGCGTGCTCGAATTTGAGAAGAAGGACGTGGCCTGTGACGTGGCATGGTGATGGGGTATATTTGTTTATTTTGTTTTATTTAATTTTTGTTTTCAATCGAAATTTTCGAATAACTTTCTCATACGTAGTCCGATTCACGCGAGATTTTTTTTGTTAGGATCGTAAATAAATTCCAGATCTGTTGACGCTGGTTTGGACCAATTCGGAGACCGTCGAATTTTTGAGTTTAAATTGAATTTAAATTCAATTTAAATTCAAAAGGTGAGTGTTTTAACCCACTCACAACTTCTAAACTTTCTTATGTTTGTTAAATTGACTTTAGATATGAGTAGAAATTTATTTATGACTGTTTGGCATGTTTTATTCTTTATCTCTGTTAAATCGCATTTATTTAATATAACTGTTCATTAATTTTATTATTGCATATATATTGACAGTTAAAATATTTATTTGCATATAACTGATAGTTAAGCAGTTAATAAATTTAATTGAATATAAACTGTTAGTTAATAACTGTCATTTATTTCCTGTTATATTGTATATGCCATATATTGATGTTTGTTTAAATTGATGATGATTGAAATAATTTGGTTGATGATTGATATTGGGTGAATGGATGATTGTGTTACATTTTATATAAACTGCAAGTTATTATTCATCTTCATACCATTCGGGATTGCGGTTTGAAACGATATACAACCGCATTTTTATTTTTAAATTGCGGATTGAAATGATAAATATCCGTATCACTTGACCATAGGATAGAAAATTATATACAAGCACCGCGGTATATATATAAAAATTATTTTTGAAATGTTTTCTATGGTTTTGCAAAGCTACATATATATATGGATATGGGTTTTGATTTGATTTTTAATAAAAGCTACATATATATAGAAATTTTCGGGTTTTAAGCTTTGTATAAATTTGATTTGAAGTATAGAATAAAGTTTGATTTTTAGATCAAATACGATTAAGCTTTTATTTAAAAATTTAAATTTCTGGAGTTTTAATGACTCAAATGAAATAAGATTTGGAAGATGAATTTTAAGTTAAATTGAAATTTAATAAAAATTAGAATTTTAAAGGGAGATGATTTGGTAACTTGATTTTGTGTAAAGTGATTTAAATGAATATCAGGTTGATTTAAATGAATATATCAAGTTTAATAAATTGAAAGATTATCCCGTTTTACTTAAATTATATTGAAATCATTTGATAAATATTTCAAGTCTAAATAATAAGTAATTGAATTTGATATATATGGGTTTGTCAAATGAGTTGTTTTTGAAAGGGGAAATATTTAAAGCTTTGAACCATAATAATTAAAATGTTATTTGGAAGTTTAAATCGATATTTGAAATTGACTTGTGAAATCTAAAGAAACTATTTTGTTTATTTAAGAAGTTTAATATTTAACCATTTAAGAGATGGAACTTGTTTCAAAGTTATGATTTTCAAGGTAGTATAATTTGAAATTTTTATATTCAAGAGTTGTGATCTCTAAATATTTACTTTGAAAACCCTATGATTTTGGAAAGTATATATATTGGAAAATAACATGATATCGTATTGATTTGGGTTTAAAAAGAAATGATATCATACTTATATGGGTTTTAAAATGGATATTTTATTTTGGTTTTAAAGTATAAATTATTTTAAATGACCGCGGTGTTATAATAACGGTTGGTTGTTGAAGAGACCGGGATCGGAAGTTGTCATACTCTCTGCTAACTCCGAAAACCACTTTAACAACCGTGTACGCGGTGGAGATTCCAGAATGAAGTAGGATGGTGGCGGCGTTTCCTATAAGGTAAATACGTGGACCCAACTCCCGTGAGTTGGCATAAGGTGGCTAAAACAGGAGCGATTGACGGGTTAATGAGGTAGCACCTCTGATCGGACACTTCCCTTCGATACTATACTCTGACTTTGGATTGATTCGGTGGCCACCTTCACTTTTGATTTTTGATTTGGGGGAGTTTGTTCGAGGTGGGCGGTAGCTGCGGCTATGCGTTTCCATCGGCCCGGAAGCGTAATTGGTATATCTACCCTGGCATTGCCTAGTTGTGCCGTGTCACCTACCCTAGCGCACCTTATACGATTTTGTTTTGTACCATACCTATGGAGTGCCCTCTGACGACGCCCAGTACGGGGGAGATTACGATACTGTATAGACTATGGGAATATATAAATGTGTTAAGGTGGAAAATGTAAAGCCTTAACGCTATTTAAAAGTAAGTTTATTTTACAATTAGACACTATTATAATAGCGCAATATACTACATAGTAAATAGTTTAACGGATCCTTAAGAGATGTAAATCCCGAGCATCTTTTGAGTTACTGCACTCATATTTCTTTCAGTTAATTTAACTAACATAAGATCTTTTAGTTCTGACTCGAGTGTTTTTGTCTTTTCAAATTCGCTCGGGTCAGTCCGAGCTTTTCAGGATTTGAAGATTTAGCTCCGGAGGATGAAGACGAAGATTTGTATTATTATTATTTATATTTTTGCACCACACTCATATTTTTCCGCTGCATTGTCAAATGGTATGTGTACTCTGATATGTATTGTAAATATAATCAAAGGTTTTGTAAAACAGCTTCATGAACTGTATATTTGATTATTATATTTTATCCTTCCGCAGTGAGATTCTGTTTAGTTTTTTTTCTTTCTCTGTTTTTCTTATTTATCCCATAACAATCCGCCCTTACGTATGGTTTGAATCGGCACATGTGTCTGTTTAAATCGTGCGAAAAGGCGGCAGTTACACTCATCCTATGACGAATAAGGTCAATCTTTTCTGTGGAATCACGAATTAAATCTGGACCTAAAACCAGATTCTCACCGGCCTCAACCCAACATGAAGGAGATCGGCATCGCCTTCCATAGAGTGCCTTGAAAGGAGCCATATCAATACTAGATTGGAAGCTATTATTATAGGAAAACTGAAAAAGAGAAATATGATCTTCCCAACTTCCACCAAAATCAAGAACACATGCACGAAGAAGATCTTCAAGAGTTTGATTCATATGCTTGGTTTGTCCATCGGACTGAGGATGAAAAGCGGTGCTAAAATTAAACTTCATTCCCAAAGCTTTTTGAAGATTCTTCCAGAATCCACTAGTAAACAATGGATCAGGATCGCTAACAATAGAAATAGGAACTCCATGTAATTTAATAATTTCTTTAATAAAGAGTTTGGCCAAAAGAGGTACGGTCCGGTTGGACCGAACAGGAATAAAATGGGCGGATTTTGTTAGTCTATCAACTATCACCCATAAGCTATCACGACCCGATCGAGAATGGGGAAGGCCGTCAATAAAGTCCATGGAAATTTGATCCCACTTCTAAATTGGAATGTCGAAAGGTTGCAATAACCCACCAGGCCTTTGATGGTCGGCCTTAACAAGTTGGCAAGTCATGGAACACTTAACAAAGTTAGCAATGTCGGATTTCATTCCATCCCAATAATAAAGTCGCTTCATATCCGCGTACATTTTACTACTACCGGGATGAATGGTAAATTTAGAACGATGAGAATCTTCTAAAATGTCTTTATGTTGATCATCAATATTTGGCACAATAAGTCTACCAATTTTTCAAATACCGCCACGAGAATCAATATCAAAGTCTTTCAAACATTCAATATCAATTTTATCCCTAAAATCTTGGCTAAGAAGAGCCAATTCGGGATCTAGCTTTTGAGCTTCAAGGATGCGGTCTAAAAGAGAAGGATGAGCCTCAAGGCTACATAAGATAAAAGATGAGCATAAATCGGATTCATGATCTTGAATCTCACAAGTGGAAAAAGTCTCGAGATCATTCCATTCGGATATCATCATAGAAACAAACGCTTGTTGCATACGACTAAGAGCATCGACAACGCGATTTCCCTTTCCGGGAGTATAAAGAATATCAAGATCATAAGATGCAAGGAACTCGAGCCAACGTTGTTGACGCAAATTAAGTTCCTTTTGAGAAAATAAATACTTCAAAGATTTATGATCGGTATTTCTCTCCCAAAAGATAATGATGCCAAATTCGAAGGGCGAAAAAAATAGCCGCGAGCTCTAAATCATGAGTGGCATATCTAGTCTCGGCAGACTTTAATTTCCTAGAAGCATAAGCGATAACACGTTGACTTTGCATAAGAACGGCTCCCAAACCAACACGACTAGCATCGGTATAAACAACAAAATCTTGGTTCCCTTCGAGAATCACAAGAATAGGAGCATCGGAAATGAGATCTTTTAATTTTTGAAAAGAAGCTTCACATTTGTCCGACCAAATGTATTTAACTCCTTTCTTTGTCAAGCTAGTAAGAGGCACGAAAATTTTAGAAAAGTCCTTTATGAACCGACGGTAATAACCCGCCAATCCCAGAAAGCTACGAATTTCCATCACACTATCCGGTCTATTCCAATCTTGAATCGCTTCAATCTTTGAAGGATCCACGGAAATTCTGGATTCAGAAATGATATGACTGAGAAATTTCACACGAGATTGCCAAAAGTGGCACTTAGAAAATTTTTCTTTCAATTGATTGGTCCTAAGAGTTTCCAACACAATTCGAAGATGCATTTCATGCTCCTCCTCGGTTTTAGAATACACAAGAATATCATTTATAAAGATGAGAACAAATCGATCGAGGAAGTCTTTGAAAACTCGGTTCATAAGGTCAACGAAATAAGCTGGAGCATTCGTTAAACCAAATGGCATGACAAGCCATTCATAAGATCCATAACGGGTATGGAATGATGTCAAAGGAATACTATCCTCTGCAATACGAAGCTGATGAAAACTGGTTGCTAAGTCTAACTGTGAAAATACTCTAGCACCACTAAATTGATCGAATAGATCATCAATCCGAGGTAAATGATATTTATTCTTGATGGTGAGATCATTAAGCTTGCGGTAGTCAACGTAAAGCCTAAGTGTACCATCAGATTTTATTCACAAAAATAGCCGATGCTCCCCAAGGAGAGGAACTAGAGCGAATAAATTGCTTCTCTTCCAATTCGGATAATTTTTTACGCATCTCCTTAATTTTCTTATTGGACATACGATAAGGAGGACGAGTAATGGGTAGAGCTCCACGGATTAGATTAATTCTAGACTCAATTGCTCGCTTAGGTGGTAATCCTAAAAAGGGCTCAAAAATGTCGGAAAATTCACGAACAACGTGAATACGAGAAATGACATTTTCCTCATCATCATTATCGTCATCATCAGGATTTAAAGAATATAAAGATGCTGTCAAGTTGGAATCCGAATCTTTAAGAACAATAGAAATCTGCTTAACAGATTGAGGATGTCGAAGATGAATAGTCCGCTCAGGACATAAGATATTGGCTTCATAACGGTTAAGCCAATCCATTCCCAAAATCATTACAAAGCCTAAGTAACGCATGACATGCAAATCGGCTCGGAAAGAAAAATCACATAAAATAATCTCGACATTTTTACAAAGCAAATTGAGTGTTGTGGATCCACCAACCGGATTCGCAATTCTTAGTGAAGTCATAAAAGCCATAACACTTAAAGAAAAAGTATCAATAAGCTCTTTTGATATAAAAGAATGGGATGCACCCGTATCAAAAAGAACTCGAATACGTTGATCACGAAACATAATAATTCCATCAAGGATAGAATGAGAAATACCTTGACCATGAGAAGTGTTACTAGGCGCTTGTGCAACATTTAGCTTTCCCTCCTTCTTGCTTTGAAGTTTGGGACATGCGGATATATAGTGACCCGAACTTTTGCAATAGCGACATGCAAAGGGCTTTGAACACTTGTTTGCATAATGGTCCTTAGAACCACAATTGTAGCATTGGCCACCACTAGAGGTAGAAGTCTTTGCTACCGGAGTTGCTTGCTTCCCTTTCTTATTGGGATAAGGGCCTTCGAACTTATTAGGCCTTTTCTTGTTGTTGTTGAAGTTCGGTTTGGCACTCCCAACTTCAACATCACTCTCTCTATCTGCCTCTTTAAGTCGAAGAGTGATATCAACGAGCTGATCAAAAGAAACTTCCAGTTTCAGAAGTAAAGGCTTTTTGAGATTCTTATTCAAGCCATAGATAAACCTTTAATTTTTCTTCAATGGGGTGTTTATATTCTCGACCACATATTTAGAGAGGGATTCAAAAGATGCAACATACTCTGCCATAGAAGATTCACCTTGAACAAGGTCAATAAAACGACGAGCCAAAGTCACTTTCTCAGCTTCCGACACAAACTTGGATTCGAATATTTCTCGGACTTGCTCCCAAGTAAGATCCGCTTCAGTGATTTCAGAAATCAGAAGCTCATACCAATCTAATGCTCTTTATTGGAGCATACTAGAAGCCACTTGGACTCGGCGAAGATCAATAAGATTCATGCGAGAAAATATGCGATCGCATGTTCTAAACCAAGCCTGGACTTCGACAGCGCCCTCGGAACCCTTGAATGGCTTCCCACCCAAGTTGGTATAATCACTGCACAAGCGTGCAAACCCAGATTTAGGGTGAGTAGGCTCTGGAATCGGTCCAGCAGCTTGAGCATTCTTTACCAGATCAAGAAGCTGTTGGGCGGACATAAATAATCCATCCTGAGGAGTAGTACTTGATTGACCGGCGCTGGGATGGCCTGGTCTAACCATTTCTCTTCTTTGAGAAAGAAAGAAAGAAGAAGAAAAAGGTTATTCTCAGAATGAATATCAAACAAACTTGATTGATAAAACAAGGCATCACAAAGAAAATAGGATAGAACGGGTCCTAAAACTCGGATAAATCCTAAGGCACGATTCCTAAGAAGGACTTAGGACAATGATCCTTGCTAGATTATTCTACATTGTTCTTAAGTTTGGCTCTGATACCAAGCTGTGACGCCCCACCTCTATACTCTGGCTATCCAAGGACACTACGGGGTAATGCCGTCAACTAGCACGATGAATAAGGCTGTTAAGGAGCGACCAACCATGTAATTTCTTTGTGCGAGCACCGATATGTCAATAACATGCATTTCATCTCAAGAGGAAATCCGACATACCGATATAAACTCAAAGATACTACACAGTGGCTATAATATCTTCGGAAACAAATATAGAAATAAGCATAACACAAACTAGTCACAGATGTTCATATCACAAAGGCAGAAACAGATATGAATATAACGCATGGAAGTGTACATTAGAGTAGTGGTCAAAAAAGATCCACAATATCACAAAAGAATAGATACAAGTGCTAGACAAAAGAATAAGTATACTTCGAGGAGTCTCTATCTCAAATGTATAATAACAAAAACTACAAGTCTAATGTAGTGACAAAAGTCAGATAATACTCCCAGATGAGGAGTCAAGCAGAAGCACCTGTAACATCTCGGTCTGTCCCGAGTATTATTTAAGAAGAAAAATAATAAACGGATCAGTCAAGCTATACATATCAGATAAATTGAGATAGAATAAGAGGTATGACAAAAACATGTGATAACAATAATGCCATACTGTGATAAGTACATATTTGAAAATCAACCATAAATCATTCAATATCACAAGAATCTTCTCAAAGATCAAAAATGAATATCATATTCTTTATTTTTATTCACCAAGTCACAAATGTTGGCAAACATCTCAATGCCAATAGTAAAAGTTGGAGAAACACAAATTCACCAATGCACAAATATTGATATATCTTATCAATGAAATCACGAAAATTGGTGAAACACAAATTCTAGAAATCATCAATAAAAATCCAGAAATCACAAAAAAAGGGGGGAAGGCCTATCACAAAACGGGAGCATAAAAACTCAACAACGCGTGTATCACAAAACAGAACACTATTCCATGGTTGCTAACAATTAATTTTGAGCCGAGGCTCCACAAAAAGGCCCGTAGACCATGGATCGCTACCCCACCAATTTTGAGCCGAAGCTCCACAGAAACGGGGTTTAGTCTCCCTCGCAGACAAAGAGACATCGCACATCGCTAGTCTAAACCACAAAATGATCATCATCGATCATCAAGAAGTGTCAATTACACTAAGCTAGTAAATAAATGAGTTTAGCTTCATGTCCCATAACCACTAGCTTAACTTAAATATTTACGAACAAATTGTAGATTCCACTCGAAAATTATCACAAGAGTTTTCAATCGAACAAGTCTAAAAATTAACCGACAAAGTAAACGCAAGCGTTTCATACCACTTGTTTTGCTAAGTCATTTAATTGGATTTCTCGAACGAATGAGGAAAAGTTTTGTATATACTAATAGGTTGGAAAAATGGTTTTATAATGAGCTTTGTATTAAAAATAGAGTTGAAATTGTTTTAATAAAAGAGTGTTGATATTTGCTACTAGTATAGAAACCTTTGCATTTTAAAGTGACAAACCATAGAAATGATTGTAGAAACAATCAATCACCAAAATTTCACGTTCGAAGACGTGAATTAAATCCAAAGAAATTGATACCAAATCCATCAAAATGGATATTCCAAAAAATCCATAAAAGGAATTCATCAAAGTCGATAATAGTGATAACAACTAATCGGATCAACCAAAATTGATTAACATTGGAATTTTAATCAAAAATAAGGCAAATAGGCAAAACTGGGCATTTCCAGACGTCTGAGGGGTTATTCCAGACATCTGGATTTGGTCTTTGGAAATATTCTAGAAAACCATCCAAGCGTCTGAAACCTAAAATCAGACGTCTGAAAGCCTTTCAGACGTCTGGGTGTCAATCCAGACATCTGGTTTTGGTTTTTGAAAATATTCCAGAAAACCAACCAGACATCCGAATTCTAAGATCAGACGTCTAACCTTCTTTCAGACGTCTGAAACGATAATTCAGACGTCTGAAATTAGTCACTGCCCTTTTTATTTTTTCTGCCGTGTATAATTTTTCTCCATGAGGCAAAACCAGACGTCTGGTATTGGTATCCAGATGTCTGAACACTTGGTAAGGGCAACAATTTGCCTAGGCCGTGATGGCCAAAACGATTCGGGACCGATCGAGCGAGCAACGATGACTAAGGATTTACGCCAAACGACAACCCGGCCTTATAAGCTCTTCGATACACCCCAAAACAACACGTCCAAACATCCATAGTAGGATTTTCATAAAATTGGACTTTAAAAAAAAAAATTGGATAATCACCATATCAATTCAAATTAAAAGCAAATGATCATGAATAGATGTTAGGAATTCATACCTAACCACAAAGATAGATATAGACATAGATGTGAGATAAAAATCTCACCTTTTACACAAAAACAAGGAAGAAGAAGCTTGAAAACAAAGGAGGATCAACCACTCTTCAATCTCAACTCTAGAAACTCCAAACTAAGATCAAAAGCAAATATTTCCTAAGTTAGGTTATAGGAAATTTCTGAAATTGGAGAGAGATTGAGATGGAGAGGAAGAAGGAGATACTTACCTAAGCTTCTCTTTGAATTTGGAGCTAAAACCTGGATTTGCTAAAGAAACTAGGGCTTAGGATTTTAATTTCCCATCTCCACCGCCATTTTTGCTAAAGCTTAAGTTGTAGGAAATATTATGAAGTAATGAAGAGGAGTGGAGTGGAGTTGGGTTGATATGTTAGCTTAATGGGCTGAAACCCAAACCCAAAGCCCTAAGTGAAAAGGTCGAAATTTTAGCTAGCTTCAAACATATCAATGTTTATACTCAAAAAGGTTGTAAACGCCATTTTGGACTCAATGGAAGTGGTCTCGAGTCCTAATTCGGCTGTTTGCAAAATGTAGATTTTTAGACTTAAATCCAACTAATGATGCTATATTTAAGCATACAATCGTAAAATATGCGGGTTGTTACACGACCTATCTTTTGTTTAATCCTCTTTTGATGATTGTGCTTATTTTTGTTACTCCTTTAAAGGAGTTAAGTGCGTTTCAACATATTCAGAAAGTTGGCTCCTTGCTATATAGGATCATCTACTATTACTGAACGCCTTGGTTCGATTGTTTCATGCATCGTTTTTTGTTCAGTTTTGGGTATTCATAATATGTTCCAGGTAACCCAATTTTGTTGTATCTTCGAGATTTAATCTCATTGTTAATTCTCTTATGTTGCATGATCACGAGTCTCACCGACTTGTGTATTGTGCCAAATTCTATTCGTGTAGGTGTTTCAAAGATTAAACACCTTCGAAATAAGAATGTTCTGCTTATGAAATTCTATGGTCCGCTAACCCTAAGTATTGTACTTTGGAAACCATAGGATTTACCGAGCAAACTTGTCCTAATCCTTTCATCCTTTGTTGAGGGAGAATATCTATGATCCTATTATTTGATTTGAATCTTGTTGTGATGAAATAGATGTTATAGATAACTTGACACAACGGATAATCACAATTGAAGCAACAACGATGGAACGATACAATTGATGAATCGATGGATTGATAATACCCAAGATAAAGGCCCAAATCCGTTAATCTGAAGAGATACCAGATTCTAGCTATCTTTAACACGTTGATCGCGCACGATACCGTGTTAGAAGATCTACAATTCTTCGACGTTGATCTCGCGCAAGAGATTCCGTGAATCGGCTTCAAAATCGTTGATTCGAGCGCACTCGAATAACCGAAGATGGAGAAAGGAGATAACACTCAACTTCCAATTTTAAAGAGGCACAAAGCACTCAAACAAAAGTTTATTCAAAATCAACCACCTTTTACAATGACCTCACATCCCTATTTATAGAGTTTTTACAACACACACAGCCACGGCCGACCTAACACCGGCTTGCCGACCTACGTCATATAGCATACAACACACACGACCTAAGGACAACGCGGCTCAACATCCAGCGACTTACAACATTGACGACTCAATAGTATACAACGACCTACGACATACGAGATAAGAAAATTACAACACACGACACTACAAGAAAAATACCTTTTTATAGCGTTTAAAAAACGCTATAAAAGGATACGATGGCGTTTTTATAAACGATGTATATCAACAAGTTGTAATATGTCAGGGATCTATAATAGCAACCTCAGAATCGCTATAAAAAACATGCTATAAATGACATTACTTATAGCGTTTCTGAATTGCTATTAAATGGACGATTATAAATGCTATAGAAATATCATTGCCTGATTATTATAGCAACTATAAATGCTATAAAAACGCTATAGAATGTTTGCTTTAGTCTTTCATAGCATTATTTACTTGCCATGAAAACTGTTTAATCGTTGCAGAATATTTTTATTGCACTAGCACAACGCTATAATATGTATAGCCATGACAATTTTTTTTCCTAGCATTAATATAAAAAGGATGTAATATACGGTATTTCACATAGTATTAACAATTAAGTATAAAAAAATATATATGAATAAAAGCATTTCATGCACAATATTAAGCATATTAATATTAGTAACAATTCATACAATCGTAGCTAACCAAAACAATACATAATAAAAGTAACAATCCATACAACCGTAGCTAACCAAAACGATACATAGTAAAAGTAAAGATGTAAGATCATCGACACAAAATACATTTGAAGGAGAATGAGTGCGGCAACATATTTTTTCATGCCTTCCACCATAGCGTAAACCCAGAGCATCATACACCACCTGTGAAAAAGTACATACGTCTATTAGTCATAAAAAGTAAACATAAATTATCATGAATGCCGAAATATGGAAGAAAATATGTGCGACAAACAAAGAAAATACTCGAAATTAACAGCTAAATCATTCTATGCGCTGATTTTACGTAAACAGCAACTGTATACCCTTGCTGTTCTTGCTGTTTACGGTCCCAGATTTCAAACAACTTCTTTTGGTTTGGGACTTACTGTAAGCATAGTAGTATCACTATTATGCAAAAATTATCCCTGACATAGTAGTTTGGAGCACTGAACACCGCACATATAATTAACACTGTACTATTATGCAAAAATTATTGCCATATCACTATAAAAGTAATAGTAGTTTGGAGCACTGAACACCGCACGTTCTTTCTTACACAATAAAGTACTTGGTTATGGGTTTATTCAAAAATGTTACTATCAAACTCAGAAGTTTTTAAGTACTGGTAATTATTTAGTTTATTATTGAATGAAAATCTAGTTAATGTAAACAGTAAAGTACAAACTAGAGTTGTTTAATAGTTACTTATATTACTAAATAAGCATTTGACAAATCAACTAACCTTTTAGTAAAGTATTTATGGTGCTTTAATGCGGTCAATTCCTTGAATTTTATCAAATTTTATCAAAGTTTATATTCTGTACAATTCCCAAATCAATACAATGAATCTTATCCATAGGTAATTTTAAATATGAAGCATGGCTTTTCAACAACATGAGCAGCTTAACATCTACAATTATATCTTATAATATGTATACATCTACCCTTATTTATAGAGCAGTTGAGGATCCACTACTAATTGAATTCTTCAAGTTTTAAATATACAGCGAATTATTGACATAAAATCATTAAAAAATAAATTTACTCAACAATTGCTGATAAAATATAAAACCAAAAATGTATAATTTATTACAATACCTGTTCAGTTGTCTACCTTCTCAGCTCCCTTTGGCTGCCTAAACTCTTTTGCTGTAAAATTTAAACTATTTTAATTCATATTCATTACTGAAATGCAAACTCATTGCTGGTTCGCTTTAAGAAGGAAAAAAATTATTTTTAATGCTAAAAGAGGAAGGAAGAATCCAAACAGTGTAGAAACGAGAGCAAATGACATATTCTAGTCCTGTACCCATCATATCATTGCGGCCTTTTCTTGGATAGTCAGGATAGATAGTGAAATTACATTATCAGCAATGACATAAACATTTCATAATTAATTCCTACAAAAATGTCATGGTAGTTTGGAGGGTGTAAGCAACGATTTTATATTTCGATCGGTGTTTACCTTGAATTTACTTTAACAACAAAATGATCACAAAATAATGCATAAAAGTATATTTTTGACTAATTATCATTCTATTTTAAGGCAGTTATAACCGACTTAACAATCCACCATTCATTCAAGTCCGCCTACTACTTTGAAATTACACCATTCTATTGTTGTTCAAGTATTTAGGTAATTCACCAAGTTTGACAAACTATTAACATATAAACCTGTGTCGGTGAAGTGTGTATGACACATGCTTGATTCCAACAATTTTAATGCTAAAATTGAACGCTAACACCCTGGTGTGTGTCGAAGTAAAGTGAAAGCACCACCCATTGGTACGGGAACAAAATATAAGCAGAGAAATCACAGAAAAGCAGTAAAAGACAACAGTTTTATAGTGGTTCGGCTTAAGATCAAGCCTACGTCCAATTTAATTTCCTTTATTGATGATTTGATTACAATTCTTTACAATGCACTTCGATTACAACACACTTTAGACTAGTAGCTCAAACTTCGATGTAACGAGGCTCTTAGATTCCATGTCGGATGTGCAAGATCTCTTTCGAAGCTTGTTGTAGCGTCTTCAGTGTTTGGACACTACAAGAAAAATTAGCTTTGACAGCAAATTTATACAGCGTTTTTCATAGTGGTGCTGTCCTTCAACTGGTTAAACCGATAAAAATAATATAAAAACGATGTTTTTCAGATCGCCAATTTTTTTGCGGGAAAGACCAAATATTATTTTTTGTGGCCGCTCTTTTTCCATATTTTCAGATCTCCTTCCTTTCTTTTCGTCAGTATTCATCCTCCGCCTTCACAGCAACGTTCCTTTTCTTCTCGATTTCTCTTTTACATCCTTCATCTAACCCTAAAATAAATTATATGTTAGCTGGCAGCACCATTTATTTTACTAAAATGATGGTGAGAGTAGCTACAATCATTAATTTGGTGACAGGATGATCGATTTTGGGTGGTGGTTGATTTGATGGTGGTTGCGATTGATGTGAAACAAGGTACAGAGAGAGCATACTACAGAACCTCATGATGTTGGAACTGAAGTAAGCCTAATTCGCATTCAGGTACTACCCATACGTCGTCAGATTACGGCGATGTATAGCTTTTAGCAGTTTTTCCTATTGATTGTAATTATTATAAGAGTAGACGAATGAAATCCACTTCACATTATATGATTTATTCGTTATTTTGACTTGATTCGGGTTAGATATGTTCATTTGTAATCAGTACCATGGTTATGGTTACATTAGCGAACCCTTGATTTGTACTTCTCTTTCAGTTTAGTATCGTCTGTTGCAGTGTTTTTAATATCCAATACAGCTTGAAAAATTACCTGTCTTGAAACTCAGGGAAATCGAAATTATTGAGTTATGGGTTTATTTTTTGTTCTTTACTGTAAGAGTTTGATGAAACATTGGAATCTTCAATAGAAAGAACTCACAGTATGATAATAGAACATTAGTATTTACTTATATATTTATTTATTTTCAAAATGGCCGATTTGATCTTGTCATGAGCATTTGGATTGGATTGAGTCCTACAAACAAATTTTCAAATGCAGGCCCACCCCGTCATTTGTTTCCGGTTTGTCTGTGTTTTTGTATATTTCAATTACATATTCATTTGCTGCCATAAATGCATCATAGCTGTTGCTGACCAAAAAAGTAGTGGTTGGGTTTGCTGTCGTTCAATCTTGGCAGAGTTTTTCCTTCTTTTTCTTTTTCTTTAATGGATTCATACATTCTTTTGGTGAACAGTGAGTTGGTGGGGATAAATTGCTGTTATGTTGGATTCTTCAGTATATTGAATAGGTCATATAATCTTCACTATGTTGAATAGGCCATGTATCTTTTCACCCCCACCTCTAGTTATGTTGGATTCATATATTCTAAATATTTTTAATGTACTCTGTCATGGCTTCCCTCTATGAATTTTATTGGTGAAGCATTCAAATTGTATCAAGTCTTATTTGATGATTGTTTTCATGATTTGCTAAACTAGTGTTAATATTTTAGCATGCAATCTTTAAGACCATGCATTTTTATAGGGTATGATGATATGTATATAATATCTTTAGTTAACTTCTAATAGTTTTGATATTTTGATAATATGAACGATGGAAATTATTATTTGTACATTCCTCGTTTTATATGCTGCCTTACAATTTTTTCGTTCTCATGATTTAGTTCAGTAATACTTCATTAGAAAGATGAAAATGCAATTATTTTAAAGCAGGCTTTGATGATGTTAGTGTTATTACTTAATACTAAATTGAAGGCAAAATAATGCTCTTTTCCTTTTTTGCATGCAGCAGAGAAGCCTTTTGCAATGCCCGATGAGTTGTCTTTAAAACAATAATGGACTCTTCGATGTGTAAGTCACTCAATCCTAGTAAATGCAATATCCACTTCACATTAATAGTAATATTAGCTGTATTCGAGCACACACCTCTGTTTCTTTTTTATATTTTAATTTACTTACAAATAAGCATTAGTATGGCTCTTTTGTAAAAATAGCTATACGTTCTAAATTTGTAGTAATTGAAAACAAGTCACATTTATTACATAGGCAATGAACGCGAATAAGCTATACATATTAGATCACCATGATGGGTTAATGCCATACTTAAACAGAATTAACTGAACAAAGAACAAAGTTTATGCAACTAGAACACTTCTTTTCTTGAAAGAAGACATCACTTAGAAACAGTTTTAATTTTTTTGTGTGTGTGTATATTGTACCATGTTAAATAATGCATGAATTTTATTTGTATGCTTTCTCATAGACATCTTTGCATAAAAAAAATTGGAGCTAGTATCCCCACTCTGTAGCCAAATAATTTTGCTCTGTTGTTTGTTGAATTCATGCTGATTTTTCATATTTTCCTTGAGTTGAATATGCAACTGAAGTAACTTGTTATACTGCTCCATATCCTCTGGGTTTTCATCAAGCTGGAAAAAGACTTTGCTGTATTCTTCTTCTAATTGTTGCACTGGATTGGTCTTTAGTCTAGTTTTATTCCAAAATTTAAGCTTTGACTTGACTGTTTGCGAAATATTGATGGACTTGTGTGTGTCAATACCCCATGTTAAAGCTTCAAGTCCACCTTGCAAATAGTCTTAATATCCTTCCATTTGATACCATGCTTTCACATATCTAAAATGGTCTTCCTTTTGTTGTTGCTGTTGAGTAGTGAGTTGCAAAAATAGTGGAGCGTGATCGCTGAAATGATCAGGTAAGGCAATAGTAGCCAAATCTGGAAATTTGGTTAACAAATCATAATTGATAAGTACCTTGTTAATATTAGTTGTCATCCCTCTCCTCCTCCATGTGTATTTGCAACCCTGCAGGACAGTTTTAACAAGACCACATTTTAGCATACAGTTTTTAAAATTAGTGATATAGGAGAAAGGGATTGGTAGGCTCCCACTTTATCCTTCGGACTTGAGGCATTATTAAAACTCCCAAAACAATCCACAGCAATTCTATTATAGTGGCATCCAACTGAAACATTTAGCCTGGAATAACCTAGACCTACTACCATTCTCTCAATCCCAATTTCCTTTTAATACTTTTCCAGCCTATACTCAATCATAGGTCCTTCCTACACAACTTGCAGCATGCCCAACAGTTGAGAAAATATATTAATTTGGGTATAAAAAAAATAGTATACACAACTCCACTTTTAAAAAAAAAAGTATTCACAACTTGCGATGTAAATAAACATACAATGTCGATCCTAGGTTTGGAGCATAAACAATGAGAGCATGAATGAAAATAATATTTGTTGGAAATCAAACTACAATGCAAAAAAATTAAAATCAGGCCACAATATAAAATTCACTTATAACCTTTAAATCGGTTAAAAAAGCCCTACCGGTTGCCTCTAAGGACATATAATTAAAAATAATAGAAAACCGAATTTGTTGACCTACATTCATGCTCAGGTCTAAAAGGAAATCATAGCCATCTCTTGGTTCCAAGATAAAGAAAGTTTATAATTGTCTCAAGCGCTATATTTTTTTAAAGTCACAAACCGAATCTTTTTTTGGGCTGAATACTTAAGCTTAGGTAAATGTAGTTTAGAATAACAATATACTACGCAATATGAATTTGTGCTTTGCACAAATAGTATCATAATGAAATTGATGCTTAAACAAACAACATATTTTAGTAGTCTAAGAAATAGTTTTGAAGAAAGTTAGCAGTTCATATAACACGAATTAAACATTCTTAAGTGACTTTTTTGGTAATAGAAGGCGATAACAGTGATAATGATAGTTAAAAACTTAAAACATATTTAAAGCCCCAATTTGGTAAAATTGTTTGCAGTACTTGGTCAAACTTATATCATCTGTTGACTCGTCAAGTTGAAAGACAACCATTTGAACCTAGAAACAAATCGTGAAATCTGACAAACACATTCAAAGCAATATTGTGTAATGAACCAACAAAATCAATGTGCGAAAAATGGTTACTTGTAAAAAAAACAGCATTGTGGATTGAAATTCATCCACATATGACATCATAACAGATAACAACGTAAAAGTATGCAATTCTGGAACATTAAAAGGAGAAAGAACTTACTCGGACAAAGTTTACTGAATTATATCATCTAGCCGCCTAGGAAGAACACACATGAATCCCATCTATTTGTATGCTAAAATGGGCCCTTACAGACTTACAGTATTGGATGACAGTTCATTTACTGTGATTGGTTCACTTATCTACTATTTTAGAGACTTTGCAGTGGTATCTCATGCTTAACTATATTTGTTTACAAGTTCTGAACGCCAAATAAAGTTGAGCAAATAATTATTTTACCAAAATTTGGTGAGTTTAGTATTAATTTCAAATTGCAATGGTTATTGAGTACAGTTTATGTACTGTTATCTCAGAGTAGAATTGGATGCATTTTGTGAATATTAATTCAGATTTCTTGGAGCTGTATACAAATGAAACTAATAATTTGTGTGTGTAAAGAAAACCAAATATGGAATTAGTTATCTTTTGTATGCATATATCTGTTTCTCGTAGTTGTAGTACTACAGAAAATTTATTCTTATAGGCTTGTCAATTGAATTAGCTTGATTTCTTGAAATTTTTCTTCAATTTCCTTAACTTATCAATCGAACAGGATAATGGATCTTAATGATTCAATGAGGATTTCCCCTTTAATGTTGATGTTTAATATTCTATTGCTAATAACTTCGAAAGTAAATGGATTTCCTGTGCCAATGACATTAGTATCAAATGCTGCAGCCAAAGGAGCAGGTATTTAATTTGGTATGGAGAATGATTCATATTTATTTATGTGATATATTCTTTAACATATTATCCTGTTTTTTCACAGTTTGTTTAGATGGAAGTGCGCCGGCTTATCACTTTGCACCTGGTTTTGGTTCTGGTGTAAACAATTGGTTGGTTCACATGGAGGTAAATTTTTCCAACCTGTATTTGACTTTTTGCTTTTATTAATATTTTTCAAGCATATGGTTTATGTATCACTGCGAAAAAATAGTTATTAATCAGATGATTCTATGTTAGAATTTGTGTAATGTGAATTATTTGCTTACAATAGCATGCCTAAGTGACAATGATAACCTGTCGAAAATTGATATGGCAGATGGTTTTTTCTGGAGAAATCCTCCCTACGCTTGTTTACTTTGTTATATGTACTTATTATCAGCTGTAAATAGAAATATGTATAATTTTTTAGTTGTTGACATGAAAAACATACAATAAGGCTGTATTAACAGGGAGGAGGTTGGTGCAGTACTATTGAAGAATGCTTAGAGCGCAGAAACACATTTCGAGGCTCATCCACAAAGATGAAACCTATGTCCTTTTCTGGTATCATAGGCAATCAGCAAAAAAGCAATCCTGGTATGGAACACTACAGTAAAATGAATGCACTTTTAGTCTAGATTAAATTACAGTTTTTAAAATAGTTTCGTGTTTTACATTATTTTCCAAAAAAACAGATTTCTACAATTGGAACAAAGTTAAGGTTCGATATTGTGATGGTTCTTCATTCACCGGAGATGTTGAAAGTGTCGACC
The DNA here is from genome assembly GCA_030765085.1 of Allium cepa. Taxonomy (NCBI): domain Eukaryota; kingdom Viridiplantae; phylum Streptophyta; class Magnoliopsida; order Asparagales; family Amaryllidaceae; genus Allium; species Allium cepa. Next base: position 54,892,014 of record CM060931.1, on the reverse strand, counting down.
CAGTAAGAACTCAACATTTTTGAGATGGTAGAATCATAAAACTATGGTTACATCTGATTTATTTGCAGGCTATGCTTTCAGGCTGTTCAGCTGGTGGATTGGCATCGATACTACATTGTGATAAATTCCGCGATATGTTACCAGCTGGAGCAAAAGGTAAGTGTTTTTCAGATGCTGGTTACTTCATTCATGCGTAAGTTAATTCAAGATGATTTGCATATCTCTGCTTATTTTTTCATAATTACATGTATAATTTAGCCTCAATTGTCATTTACAGGAAAGACGTTTCTGGAGCAGACCATATAAATAGCTTCTTTTCAGCGGTTGTAGCTACTCATGTATGTATTATATAAAAAATTCTACAAGAGAAATAATGTGCAATGAATAATTAGGAACTGACGCATATATTTTTCTATAGGGTTCAGCAAAAAATCTGCCTTCTTCGTGCACTTCTAAATTCACTCCTAACCTGGTATGTTATACTTTGTGCTATTTAGAGGTTTATGTATAACTCTAATAAAGAAAATATAACTTCTCTTTATATTTTATTTTTGGACAGTGTTTCTTTCCAGAATATGTTGCTCAAGTAATGCGTACACCGCTCTTTATACTGAATTCAGCATATGACGAATGGCAGGTATACGCCTTAGGAATTGGTAAATGTGATTTTTGGTGTTATGCATCGTGATACTATTAGTTGAGCTGAATAAGAAATCTTAAAATATTACACAAACGGTTTGTAAAAGTTTAAACTCTTACATAAGGTAAACAATTTGATTTAACTAAACTATTCATTTTTAGAAGAGTTATATTTGGAGTGATACATAAGATAGTAATTTTATTTTTCCTATAGGTCAATGATCATGCAGAATAAAAGTGAGTAATGCATTAAATTTGTGAACTATTACGTGTACCATCATATAATAACTGCTATTGTTTGATGCAGTTGACAACTTCCTTTGGGGTTCGCATTCTGATTCTGTTTGCATCTGCAAGCATCAGTACTCCCATACATAAAATGTTGATATGTCGTTGGAATGTGCAAATTAATAAGGTATATTTATTACATTTACATGATATTTGACCATGTATACTTAGTTGCTTAGTTACAGAATTATAATGTATATAACTACACAATCAAAATTGTTTTTTCATTTGATGTAATGCGCTATTGACAGTAAGTTTGTATCACCAATTGTGACACTTTGACTATAGGACTTACTGAATTCAGATATTTTAAAGTTATGATCTGCTTTGCTATTATCTAATACCATTTCACCCATATGTCAAAGCTATTAGGGACGTTGGAATACAGCATTGTAAAGTTGATACATCCTTATTCATGGTTTAATCAATAATTTTTTTTCTTTAGGATTTTGGGATTTGACTGTGGGTTTGGTTGCACAGTTCAACTGAAGGGGTTGGAAACTGGTGGAGCAAAGTGGTAATGTGACAGTGGTATGAGAATGTGAAGGTGGAAGAAGTATTGGGTAGGTATGTGTGATGTAGAAGCACTGCAGTGGGATTGTCTGAGATGGTCAGGGCAGGGGATTTAGCAGTGAGAAGGCAGGCAGAGTGGAAGATTGATGGCTGTGTGGTAGGCTGTTGGTTATATGTTGCAGCGTGATGTTGTTGAAGTAGGGGATTGTGTTTGTGGGGTGTGCAGTTTTGGTGTGTTTGCAGGGTTGCGGAGACGTGAAGGGCAGAGGAAGGCGATTTGTGGCTTGTGTTGATGTATTCAAGGTAGAGCAGTTCGATGGTGTTTGAATGAAGGCAGGGGATGGTTGATTGTATGTGTGGATGGTGGTTGTTCAGGTAGGAATTTGCAGCATTGACAGTCTGATGTGGTCGAGCAGCTGTGGTTGTGAAGTCGTGAGTGTTTGTGCAGAGATGAGATGTCTGGGGTAGTTGTGAGTGGTGATGAAGTGGTTGTTTGGGGTGATGCTCGTTGACAGTAGTGGAGTGGAGATGGTAGCAGGAGTATGTCAGGACTATGGGAAGTTTGTGTAGTGGTTTGGAAGTTTAGTGTTGGAAGAATTTTGTGGAAGGGGTGTTGAAATGATGCTGTGGAGTAAAACAGTAGATGTTGTGCAGAGGAGATTGCAGAGAATGTACAGCAATTTGATGGTTGTGGAGAGGAATGGCACTGTAGTTTGCGGACAGAGCAAGGAGGAAACGTATGGGTATTGGTGGTTGTTGAGCTGTAATATAGAGGAGTGAAGTGTTAAGGCAACTGATGTTGTTTGGTTTGTGGGATGAAGGTGTCTGTTGTAAACTGTTTGATTGCAAGAGTGGGTTGCGGTTTGTGATGAAAGTTGGTTTTTTTTATCAATGTAAATGTAAAATTGTAAAGGAAAAAGAAAGTTGTAAAAAAGAAAATGAATAAATAGAAAATTTATTTCTGAAATGAAATTGTGGATGCTCTTTTTTTTTAATAGAAAATATATTGTTTATTTATTTTTTTTAATAGAAAATATATAGAAGACAGCGTTTGAATAATGCTGTCAATGAAGAAACAACAGCGTTTAATTCGTGCTGTAATTATCTTGAAATTGTCAATAACAGCGTTTTTTACATGTTGTCGAAATTGTTGATGATTTAATAACAGCGTTTAGAAAAAGCTGTTGTAAACAGTTAAAGTAGAATTTGAACATCTTCGACAGCACGTCTGAAACGCTGTAAAAAATACTATTGACAGCTCGTAATAAACGCTGTCACAGAGATGTTTCAACAGCGTTTATAGAAACGCTGTTGTAAGTTATGTATATACGACAGCATGTCGTTATACAGCGTTTCTAATAACGCTGTTGTATCATATTACAGCGTTTATCAAACGCTGTTAAAAGCCTTTTGGGGTGTAGTGGGAGTACTTCAAGTGTTGGTTCAGTTAAGAGAGCGGCAGAGTATCGGCGCTTCCAGAAATGAGCCAGTCGGATCCCCCTTTCGGTGGTGTAGGCATGGTATTTATAGAAGATTCCTGGAGTAAGTCGTAGGTCGAAGGTTGCGACCTAAGATAGGTCGTAGGTCACACATGAGCGACCTAACAAATACAAGCTTCGGCCCTACTTGGTTGCACTGGTCTCTTCTGAGCGAGCTAATAGGTTATGGGCGACCTAGTGGTTAGGTCGGCTATAATTTAGGTCGTGAGCGACCTAATAGAAGAGGTTGTGAAGTTTCTTGTGGAAGATGCTTGCTCGCCAGGTCGTGATAGCATTAGGTCGCTAGGTCGTGGCTTCCTGTAGGTCGCTTGAGTTCTTTCATTCCTTAGGTCATTAACACTGTAGGTCGTAGGTCGTTGGACCACTGAGTCGCCTAGTCTTCCGGTTGTTAGGTCGCTGGACCATCTAATCCTTTAGGTCGTTAGGTCTCCTATGAAGTTAGGTCGCTAGGTCTCCTGTGAAGTTAGGTTGCTAGGTCTCCTGTGAAGTTAGGTCGCTAGGTCGCTGAACTTTTAGCTCGTTAAGTCATTAGGTCGCTCAGTACTTCTTAGGTCGTTCCACTTCTTAGGTCGTTAGGTCGTTCCACTTCTTAGGTCGCTGGGTCGCTTTCAAAACGGAGTTAACACTTGCCCCTCGAAATACACGCCTAGGTCGTAGGTCGTGTGCTTCGATCTAATCCCACTAGGTCGTGAGCGACCTAAGAGATAACTTAACTCGTACACCCATTTGCCTCTGTATTATATAGCTGCTAGCTCGTTTCTTTCTCTTTACTTAACTGCTTCGATAACCTTCTCCGCCATTAACGATTTTTCGAGTTTCCAAAGGCGAATCTGTTCCAATCCAGCCGCAGATTCATCCTAATTTTCACATCGTGTAAGTGAATTCGATCTTTTATCCAACTCTCAATTACCGTCGAACCACGAATTTTCACCTCCTGCCCCCAGTTCAATATCCATACATCGTGTTCCACTTTCAAGCCATGCTTTGATTGGTTTTCGATCGCAATTGGCTATGCTGTTGTTATGACCCACGAGGGTCCAGCATTGCGTTGGATTTGTGATGGATTGGATCAGCGCTAGGTGATTTGGTGGTATGAATAGATAATGGGTTTTGCTGAGAGGATAATGGATTATCGGGTTATAAGTTGATGAGATAGCGGGTTATTGATTGGAGAGGAGGTAGTGGGTTAAGGAGATAGCTTGAAATTGCCGAGTTACACCAGAAGCGGCCTAGGGATTCTGCACGACTTAAAAATCCTTGCGACCTAACTGATTTGCACGACTTACGGATCGACCGACCTAAGAACCCTTGCGACCTGAGGGAAACTGAACGACCTTCGAATTCGCGACTTAACTTCCTGCAACATCACCTTTTGTGACTTAACTTTTAGGTCGCGCGAGGATTCAAACGACCTAGGTCTTAGCTAGATTTACACTGCCTTGCTTTGAACAATGTGACTTAACCTCGCCAGAATAGCATATGAATTCCAAACAGGACGACTTAAGGAAAACCCGACCTATGCTAGGTTGTTTGAGCGACCTATGAGATGAACATAACTTGAACATTTGCAAAATTCGACAGAACTTGATTATATTTCAACTTTGAACTGCTAGAACGAGATGCTTGGGCTAGTTGTACTTCTTTACAGATTATACTAACTTGAATGCTGATAACCTGTTAAATACAACATTTGTAGAAAACTAGGGCGAATATACTACCATTGATTGCCCACATCGAATGACAGATTAGCCGATAAAAGATAATCAACTTAAAGAAACTGTGTGAACGAAATGCTGTAAACCAACAAATTCAAGTGAGATATTAAAGAAAAACTAAAATAGTCAGCTAAAGCTGATCCGTTTGCATTAACACTGCACTTGAGTTTTAAATTAACAAGCCCTGAAATTTTATAATTGACCAATGTCAACTAGTTTGATTCCAGTTATATTTGCTTGCTATTTTTATTAGTTCTGCACAACACTTCACACTTTTTAGGAAACGTGCACCTTCACATTTGAACATCCAGTTGCTTATGTAGAATGACTTCTCAACAAGAAGAGGTAATAGTTCAAGCTGGAGAGGCCATTCCTATTCCTGCTCCGATAAATAACCCTTCCGAGAGAACCTCGACTACTTTAAATCATAGATCCTTCAGCCAATTATGCGCGCAATTCGGCATCGCTGAAGCAGATGCCATACTTCCCGGGAGAAGCGACACCGCTGACATACCACCTCATGGCTTCGTTGTAGTGAACCATCAAATGAGCACGAGCGGAGCCATTCCTCCTTTCAATGACTTTCTTCAACGGCTTCTTCTCCGACTGGCTATCTCTCCCTTCCAATTACATCCCAATGGCTATGCCATCCTGATGGGGTTATGTTTGCTATTCACGAGGACGCTTGACCGTCTTCCGAGTTTTGATGAAATTTGCTACTTGTGCACATTTGCCAAGAATAAAGACCATCCTTCCATCACACTTGTGAGAAGTGCTCGGAATCGTAAACTTATTATTGGTCTTCCCGAAAGTGCTCACGGGTTTTTGAGCCAATTCTTCTTCGTTCGCTGCCCTCCAGGGTTTTATTCCATCTGGAGAGTAGGAAGTAAGATCGCTCATCTTTGTTTTCTTCTACTTTCTGAGCTTTTCGAAGTCCGAGTTGTCAAGTGCTAATTTCGCTCTTTACTTTTCAGTGCTTCCCCCTCCTTCTAGAGACTCTGGCCACAAGCCGACTTTTGAGAGGCTTAGCGCCGTGCCTGTCGAGGAGAGAAGCATCAAATTTCTATTAAAAGATGATTTTTTACACCAGTTTGGACTTCTACACTCCTCCCGGTCAATTCAACTTCACGATGCCGCTGACTCTCAAGCTGGAACATCTGATGCCCCTGTTTCAGCCGAAGAAACCGCGTCAAAAGAACCTGCCATGGAAGCTTCTTTGGTAAAATGCTCCACTCCTGTCAATGTTGCAGAATTGTCAGGCAAGTTCACGCTTCCTCCGGTCATTGAAGAAGAGGAGCCTTCTCAGCATTCCGGAAAGGCGGCTAATGTGGAAGTTGAAAGGGAAGGTTCCGCCGGGCACAATGGTGATGATATTTTTGAGGGGTTGAGTGATTTAGTTACAACTTCTCAGGAGCTCTTTAAAGACGATGCTTCAAAAGTTATCTCCCCTGCAGTTGAGGCGACGTCTATCTTGTAACAGATTTCAACGCCTGCTATACAAGTCGTCACCACTTCCACACCAAAAAGTGGTTTGTAGTTTGACGCGCGTAATTTGCACGCCACACACACTTAGGATGCTTAGCACTTATATGCACTTGACTCCTTTTCTCTGAAGACTTTTTAAAACTTGTCTTTTTCACTTTCAGATTCTTCAATGGGTCGCAGCGGCACATACTATGATGACTTCCAGCATTATGGAAGACGCGGTTCTTATGACCCTAAGAAGTATCTTCCCGCCCCAAGGGAAACCGATGAGGAAAGAGCTGCCAGGAAAGCCCGTGAAAGGCGGGACTACGAGGAGCGGCAAAAAAGAAGGGATGACGACTCCCACAAAAGGAAATCTTATGATGTTAAGGGGAAAGGTCACATTGCTGACGATCCGAGCAAGCGGGTCAAGCTGAGCGAAAAACTAGCGTCTGCAATTTGTGAAAAGTCCGATGCTCTCACCTCTCTTGAAATTCCTTCCAAGTCCCCTACCCTTGAAGGAGCCGAAATTCAAACACTTCTTAGCAGGCCTTCGTACCAAGTTGAGAGAGGTCCGCCAACTCTTCAAAGTCGGTTCCCGCATTGGTGCTTAAAGGGAGTCTGCTTCGACCTCGGCTTGGTTCCCATCGACAAGCAGGCCATGTTACGAAATCTTGACGCTGTTAAACTCTATATTGAGAGAATGTCAGGGTGGCAAAAGCTTGTCGATGAGCTTCAGAGGGTAAACCGGGCCAACCTTGAAGCTATGCTGACGATGGAGAACGACAAATCTGAATGGCAGAAAATTCTCGATCAGCACAATACCGAGATGAAAAACATCGCTGCTTACAATGAAAAGCTTGAGGCGGAGGTCGAGAAACTTAAGCACGAGCTTGTTACTTCTTCCACCTCTTATACTCAAAAGGAAGAAGTGCTTCAGAAACAAGTTCGAGATGCTCATGCCGCTCAACGGTATGCCGAAGCCCAACTTGAAGCTGAACAGAATGCGGTGGAAAAATATTGTGCTGATTCTGCAGAGCTACGGGAGAAAGCTAACTCCCAGGACTTGGAAATCATGAGGCTGAAAGCTCAATTATTAAGGACTGAGAAAGAACGCGATGAGGCCATGGCTGGAAAAAGAGCAGCTGAACAATCTCATGAAGAGACAAAGGCCGGCATTAGCTCTACTCTGTTTGATTTTTACATCCAGAGCGTCTTGGGGCGTGGCAGCCTTTCATTTTTAGGGCCTAAATATGAAATCACTTTGGCCGAAGTGTGGGAGGCTGCAATGGATATGCTCGGAGGTGCCGGTTATTCTGAAGATCAACTTGAGGCGCATTACTTTGATGATGAAACTCGTGCTGCTCTTGCCAGAGGAAAGGAGTAGCTTGCTAAAGTACGAGCCGAAACAATGGTAGGGGAGCATCTAGAGAAGGAATCACCTTTAATTGCCCCTGTCCCTCCTTTGATTTCGGCCGACGTTGATATTATAGGCTCTGGTTCCCATTCTCCGCCCCCTGCTAAAGTCAGAACTGAGATTACAAGCGCACAGGCTAGAGATGAAGGCGAAGAAAGCACTGAACCAAGTCAAGCGGATTACTCATTTGCTTCGACCGAGCTTGATGAAATTCTCGCTTATTACATAAGTCTCGATAAACCTATGTCTTCTTTTTTTGCGAAGAGTGCTGATTTTAACTTTTCTTCTTCTGTAGCGGAAATTCCAAGTGATGAGTACACTTCTCCTCTTCTGGCCGTTCTTCCTTCGTCTCCTCAAGTTACTCCACCTTCTGCTTTTCTACCGGGATCACAAGAAGAGAAAATAGGAGCACTTCAGGGCTTGGATGATCCGGTTGCTTCGCAAGAACAGCAGGCGGAGGAACTTGAGGAAGGTGAGAAGACTACGGAGCAACCTTATGATGATGATACAAAACTTTCTTCATTAATTACTCCGGGAAGTGAATCTCCTTCAAAGAAGAGGAGGAGGCATTCAGTTTCGAAGAGGAATAAGAAAAGCGCTTCTGCTGGCGAAGAAAAAACAGAAGAAGATCCAGCTGCACTTCCTTCTCCTTCCTCCCCGACCCGTCCAAGTCGGCCTCAAAAATTAATCATTAGGCCGGGTAAAAGCTCCAAGGGTGGCGGGTAGAAGGAGAAATGAATTCGGCTTTTCTCTGCTCATTTTGCATTCTTGCTTTTTGCTTGTACTGGCCGGAGATTGTGCATGTACCAGCCCCGCTTTGCTTTATTTTGAAACCTGCATATGTACAAAATTTTCATAGTATTGAATAAAATGATTCTTTCTACTTATACAAACTTTTGTCTGTACTTGAGAATGCATTTATTCTTCAATTTTATACAAGTTTCTTTAATTTCTTTGCATGATATTGCAGTGAGCTTGTGGTATGTTGCTTGAATATTACTTTTATTGAGGTAGTTGTATTATATTGCCCCCATACCACAGCTCATTGTAATATTCTCCATTTTGAGGAGACTTTGGAGAACAATTCTTTTGTTTTTTGAGAAGACTTGTACTGTTACTTTAGAGAACGACTCTTCCATTTTAAGAAGGCTTGCATTTCTTGCTTTAGAGAATAATTCTTCCGTTTTTGAGGAAATATTACTCTGCGTTAGTAGAGTGCGCCTTGTATTGGAGAAGTTTCTCTTATTTTCTTTTACACTTCAACCTTCGGAGATGATCACTTTCATTTTTAAGAAGTGGAATCTCCTACGCGGTGAAGCGAGCCTCTGAAGAGGGCTTTCTTTGGCATTTCTATCTTGGGAAGTGCGCCTCATTGGAGGACTTTATTTTGTTTTTATTTTGCATTTCAACTCTGGTGAAGTGGACCTCCGAAGAGAGATTTTTCCACATCAGCTCCTAGTGAAATGTTCCTCCGAAGAGGGCTTTTCACATTTCAACGCTTGTGAAGTTTTATTTCAGATCTTGGTGAAATGTGTGCCTCCGAAGAGATTTTTTTATCACTTCAACTCTGGTGAAGTGGGCCTCCGAAGAGGAGCATTGGACTCCGAAGAGTAGCATTGGACTCTAAAGAGTAGCATTTGGACTCTAAAGAGTAGCTGGACTCTAAAGAGTAGCATTGGACTCTAAAGAGTAGCATTGGATTCCGAAGAGTGCTTTGGACTCTAAAGAGTAGCATTGGACTCTAAAGAGTAGCATTGGACTCTAGAGAGTAGCATTGGACTCTAAAGAGTAGCATTGGACTCTAGAGAGTAGCATTGGACTCTAGAGAGTAGCATTGGACTCTAAAGAGTAGCATTGGATTCCGAAGAGTGCTTTGGACTCTAAAGAGTAGCATTGGACTCGAAAGAGTAGCATTGGACTCTAGAGAGTAGCAATGGTGCCCGTGTCCTTCTAACATATGCTTCTTAGCGATTACTCGTTATCACTTCAAGTACATGTCCTATTCTTTTGCAAGTTGTTTTCTTTTCGCTAGAGAAGTGTACTTTATCGTTGAGTGAATCCATGGGGCAGACGCAAGTTGCTTTACCGGATGTTCGTTTACACAAACGATCGCGATTGGTTAGCAAGGTTCTGGAACCTTCTCGTTTGGAAGGTGCCCGCTTTGGTGGAATTCCTAATTGTTTGCAAACAACACTTCTTTGGTAGAATATGAATTCGGAACTTTTGTGACTTGTCATTTGTTTATTCAGTGATTTGTAGGAATCGCTTAGCTTCATGATGCGTTGAATAGGCAAGCTTTGCTTTGATAGCCTGCAATATTAAATCGACATTTTAGCAATATTTCTAAGATATTTGCATATCGAAATGAGACAGGCATTTTTACAGCATTAGAGAACACAAGATTTATAGTTCTTTATTACATCAATTTTACAGTGGTTCACAGCACAAGAATTATACATCCATAATCATTTTACAAGTTTAAGCAATGCTATTAAGTAAAATATGGGTGCAAATGAATGTTGTTCCAAGGTCTCAGGATTAGATTTCCATTTCCACTGGATTCATTGCTTTTGATCCATATGTCAATTAGAATGGAGTGGACCCCCTGTGACAACATTAATGACAAGCCTCTCGGATTCCTGCTCTGCAGTTTTGTCGCCTGAGCCGGATCGATGAGCAGGAATTTGTTGCCCCTGAGTGGATGAGGTTGGGTCGGTTCTGTTTTTCTTCACATATTGTTGCAGTTTATTCTGTTTCAGCAACTCTTCAATCACATTCTTTAACTGGCGACATTGGTTAGTGTCGTGGCCAGGCTGATTGTGAAATCGACAGAATTTCCCATTATGCAACGCACCTCTCCCCATCTCAGGTGGTTTGGGATACTCGATAACATCCTTCGTTGCCAAGAAGATTTTTTCAGGTGTATCAGTTAAGGGGGTAAAATCTGAAGGATTGAAGCGGCGAGGTTTCTTCTCATTTCTCTGCTTCTTTCCTCCGTCATTTTCCCTCTTCTGGTTTCCAGATTCTCTTTTGTTAGAAGCAACATCGTTATTCTTGACTTCGGCCACAACTACTTTCGCTGGCACCGAAAGGCTTTCTAGGCGCATGAATTCGTCGGCCTTTTTATAGAATTTCTCAAGTGAGTTTGGTTCCTTCATCTTCAGCCATCTCCCGAATTCAGTTGATTTATCGATGGCCCGCATCAAGTATGTCAGGATCATTCGAGGCTCCGCGTTATCCACTTCGGTCAAAGCTATATTGAAACGGTTCAAAAAAGACTTGATGGATTCTTCGGGCGCTTGTTCAAGGCTGGACAATGACATCATATCTTTTACCTTTGATGCATACATCCTGAATTGTTCTTTAAATTTTCGGGTTAAGTCAGAGAATTGATCTATGGACCGAACTGGTAGCTTGGTGAACCAAAGTAAAGCCACCCCTTCCAAATACACTGGAAAATATCGGCATTTAATCTCGTCTGATGCTCTTGCCCCAGTCATATGCCAATCGTAATTGTATAGGAACTGATTAGGGTCACTTGTCCCTCGATAGGCCGGGATAGTAGGAGGTACAAATTTCCTGGGAAACTCTGCCTTTAAGATCTTTTCGGTGAACGGTGTCCTGCTCGTGGAAAACCCCCAATCATTTTCATCCTCTTGCCTCTGCATGCTTTCTTTCATAATTGAGCGAACCATCCCTGATAGGTAGTCCTCATCGTTCAGAGGCCTCGTCGGGCAGACGTCAGCTGCTCTTTCGGAAGTTTGCCTGGGCAAATGTTCGCGAAAAGTTGGCTGCGGCCTTGAACCTTCAGCTTGAGAAGGTGCCCCTGCGGCGGTGCCAACTGCTTTTGAGGAATAACTTTCTCTTGGGAATCATGGGCATTTTCGGCAAAGGTTGTTTCATTGTTTTCTGTCCGTTGGTTCACCTCAAGCAGAGCATTAATCCTATCCAACATCAAAGCGTTCTGGGCTTCCATCTGCTGATATAACCCAGACACTGCAGCGTCAAACTCCGCCCGTGTAATTCCAACACTTGGAGCTGCTTGACTTAACGGACGAGAAGTGGCAGTGTTGTCACAAGTATCTCCAGATCCGACAGACCTATGCTTACTTCCAGGAGTCATGATTTCTGATAACTTCCTAGTTTTGAGAGAGATCCTTTCAACGAACTTTCGCGAAGCAATGGTGAAAGTAGCCTGAGTTCAATTCTCAGTGAAAGCACCAAAATGTTAACGCTAAAATTGAACGCTAACACCCTGGTGTGTGTAGAAGTAAAGTGAAAGCACCACCCGTTGGTACGGGAACAAAATATAAACAGAGAAATCACAGAAAAGCAGTAAAAGATAGCAGTTTTATAGTGGTTCGGCTTAAGATCGAGCCTACGTCCACTTTAATTTCCTTTATTGATGATTTGATTACAATTCTTTACAATGCACTTCGATTACAACACACTTTAGACTAGTAGCTCAAACTTTGATGTAACGAGGCTCTTAGAATCCATGTCGGATGTGCAAGATCTCTTTCGAAGCTTGTTGTAGCATCTTCGGTGTTTGGAGTACTTCAAGTGTTGGTTCAGTTAAGAGAGCGGCAGAGTATCGGCGCTTCCAGAAATGAGCCAGCCGGATCCCCCTTTCGGTGGTGTAGGCATGGTATTTATAGAAGATTCCTGGAGTAAGTCATAGGTCGAAGGTTGCGACCTAAGATAGGTCGTAGGTCACACATGAGCAGCCTAACAAATACAAGCTTCGGCCCTACTTGGTTGCACTGGTCTCTTTTGAGCGAGCTAATAGGTTATGGGCGACCTAGTGGTTAGGTCGGCTATAATTTAGGTCGTGAGCGACCTAATAGATGAGGTTGTGAAGTTGCTTGTGGAAGATGCAAGCTCGCCAGGTCGTGATAGCATTAGGTCGCTAGGTCGTGGCTTCCTGTAGGTCGCTTGAGTTGTTTCATTCCTTAGGTCGTTAACTCGGTAGGTCGTAGGTCGTTGGACCACTGAGTCACCTAGTCTTCAGGTTGTTAGGTCGCTGGACCATCTAATCCTTTAGGTCGCTAGGTCTCCTGTGAAGTTAGGTCGCTAGGTCGCTGAACTTTTAGCTCGTTAAGTCATTAGGTCGCTCAGTACTTCTTAGGTCGTTAGGTCGTTCCACTTCTGAGGACCTTAGGTCGTTCCATGTAACGACCCGTATTTTACGTGTCGATATATCGTACAATTTACAGGTCGTTAGGGTTTGTTATGCTGTCTTTAGCCTGAGTCTTGTTCGAGCTATGTGATGAGTCATGTACGAGTTAAGGGTTAGCTCGTGGTGTAACTTAGGTCGTATGAGAGTCAGCTCGTGTGGAGCGACCTAGTGGTTCGAGCGACCTAAGGAGATAGGCCGGTTTAGGCAGGTTTGCGACCTAGGAAGCTTAGGTCGAGAGGAACGACCTAAGGAGTCATCGGGTTAAGGAGCTAGTGGTGAGCGACCTAAGGTCCTAACGAGTTAGAGTGCTAGGCGACCTTACGAGTTAGCGGGTTAGTAAGGTCAGGGGGTTAGCGACTTAGTGGCTAACGGGTTAGTGGAAGTTAGCGTGTTAGCGACCTAAGGGTTAGAGTTAAGTCGTTGAGCGACCTAAGGGTTAGAGTTAGGTCGTGTCTTGTGTGGTTAGATAGGTCGCTGATACTAACCTGTTTGCTAGTTAGATGCTAGGTCGCGTAAGCGACCTAGTGATAAGTCGCTCGAGCGACTTAGTGGAAGCAGTTGGAGTTTATAAGTCGCAAGCGACTTATACAGGATGGTTAGCTCGTGAGCGTTAACTCGCGTACATACCAGGTCGCTTTGTTTTAGGTCGCGTGAGTGGGTGGCTGATGCTTATAACTCGCAAGCGACTTAGGCTAGGTCGCTAAGTCGCGAGCGACATAAGATAAGTCGCTATGTTGTTGTAGAGGGCTGTGTTAGGTCGTGGGAATGGCTAGGTCGTGAACGACCTAGGGGATAACTCGCGAGCGACTTAAGGACGTTCGAGTTAAGGAATTTCAGCCTATAAATAGGAGGGGTTTGGCTCACTTTTTGGCACCGGTTTTTGAAGCAACGAAGTGCTGCCATTTTGGGAACTCGACTACAACATTTTCTTCACTTCTTTCTCTACTTCAATCAAGTGCTAACATCCATTGAAGATCGAAGATCAAGATCGAAGATCGAAGAGCCCAAGTTGAAGATCTTCATCCGACGAAGCTAGATTTCACCATTTCAAGCGAGATTTCGACGAATCGAGCTTGAATCCTTGCTGTCCAGATCTGGAGTTGATTGCATTTAGGTTGTTTGGGTGATTCGGTGAGTGGTAGTTATCTCTCACGCGGACCCAAATGAGTATATTGGATTGGTGGCTTGTTTGAGTGTTAAAGTTAGAGATTTCATGCATTTTTCTTAGATACGAGTCTAGATCCATTGTTTTGAAGATGTTTACTTATGCAAGTTTACTTAACAAGTATTAGAGACAAAACCCATGTTTTATATTTGATAAATCTATGCTAAAAACCATGATTTCATATATGTTGGACTTTTGCTCATTTATTTACGAAACTGCCATTGTAGTTAATATTGCTTGTTAGATCTTGTTTGAATGCTTGATTGTTTGGATGTATAATTGATTAGATTGTCTCGAGTTAGCTTGTAGTTGATTTGGGACAAGGTGAGTGAAGATGATTCAAAAGCTAAGCGGAAAGGCTATTGAATGGTGAAAGCTGCTTGTGGCATATGAAGCGGATGATGAAGCTCATATGGATGGATGCGAGGACTTTGCAGAGGCTAGGTGAAGCAAAGTATGATGATGATGAGGGAACTTTGCTAAGATGTGTTGGAGCAAAGCATGACGTGGAAGTCTTGGCTTAATCCAGACGGGATCATTCCAAGCATGTGATTACTCGATGATGCGGTTCGAGTTGGTGGATAATGGTGGGCTCGAGAGGTGCTTGAGCCATAGTGGAAATAGTCGTCGAGGAGGATGACTAGAAGGCTGAGATCTTATCGTTATTGAAGGTTCTAGTATGCTCAAAGCAAGAGTACGTTGGGTAGATTCGTTATACCCAGGCGCGGGTCATGATGACGTGCTAGTACTCTGGGTAGATTCGTTATACCTAGGCATGGGTCACGAGGACGTGCGGAGTTATAACTAGAACCGGGGTTGCCATTAGCCCTTGACGGATGGTTGAAAGATGAGTTGGTCATTCAATTAACGGTAAAATCGAGGCAATGATAACAGTGATAGCCAGAGTCATGGATGTTTGGTTGTACTATCATTCGGTCTCAAGAGCGGTGTTTTCTAGGTGCTTATCTGATCTTGGTTTAGGCCTTGGGGGTTTGTATTTGGAAAACATCGACCTTGACTCGAGTGGTTACTGCTTTATTTTAATTATCTGTTTGCTATGCTTGTTTCTCCTTAGTGTGTGTCTGGGGGCTATCACTGTAGAAAGAGGTGGAGTGGGATGATTTGGGTTCCTATTCCTTGTATCCTTTATATTCTTTTGGTATGCTTGATAGTTAATTTACTGCTCACTAAGACTGTTGTCTGACTCAAGGTTTTATGTCTCCTCTTATTACCTTGGGCTGTTCATCCATGTTGGGATGGGCAGACTAGGTGACAGGTGGCAGGTGCTGATCTTTGCGGTTGACGCTGATGATGACGAAGACGAGCAGGAGGCTATACATATTATTTTCATTATATGTACTGGATTTTCCGCTGTATGATGATTGCTCTGAGTGTTGTAGTGAGGCTTCTTGTATTGATGACTTGCAGACCTTGTATAAAGTTGTTTGGATTTTATGAGATACAGTTTCTGTTCTATGGAGCTTTACTATATTATACTTCTCTATTGTATTTTATCCATGCGCTGTGAGTTTACGATAGAGTTTTTGTTGTTTTATCTTCCCTTGATGGTCTCCCATGGCTGCCTGGCACACATTACAGCGCACCTTTCCTTGTTTACGTGCGGGAGTCATGGGCGGTCGTCACATTTGGTATCAGAGCATTGGTTAATCGATTTGAGCCAACGCTCGCTGACGTAACTACGTATGAGAGACGTAATTGTATTTTGATGGATGATTACTATATATAATATAGTAGTTTAGATAGATTTGAACTCCTTTTGCAGTTGTTTCTCAAAGGTGTTCTAATTATTCCTTTTTGTAGATATTAAGGATGAGTCGAAGTGAGAGACAAGCTGCTAGGGAAAGTCGTGCTGCTAGGGGAGCTGCTGATTATGGGGCTATGTTCGAAGCGATGATGACTTCGATCATGAGAAGGATGCCAGCCCCAGGGCCATCTGTTGATGTTGGAGTTCAAGTCCAAGCTCCAAGGCCGGTGGATTTTGCTAAGCTATGCAGGGATTATACGGCTCTTGGAGGGAAAGTTTTCTTGGGGACGGAATCTACCATAGAAGTCCAAAGATGGATGGACGCTTGCAGAAGGATCTTTGGTGATTTGGGGATTGATGATGCAACTAAGAGGAAACTTGCATCGAGACAGCTTCATGGGAGAGCTTCTGATTGGTGGAACTCTATCACCATAGATACTCCGGAAGAAGAGATTACTTGGGAGCAATTCCAAGTTAGGTTTGAAGCTAAGTTTATCTCCACTGCTCAGAAATCCGTCTTGTTTAAAAAGTTTGTGGAGCTTAAGCAAGGTGGGAGATCGGTGCTGGAATATGTTTCTGAGTTTGAAGCCTTGTCCAAATATGCTAGATCATATATTGATTCTCCCTATCAGAAGAACGAGAAATTTGTGACAGGCTTGGATGCTTATCTTGGGAGACAGTTGGTG
Organism: Allium cepa; assembly: GCA_030765085.1. Lineage (NCBI taxonomy): Eukaryota > Viridiplantae > Streptophyta > Magnoliopsida > Asparagales > Amaryllidaceae > Allium > Allium cepa. The sequence goes on along the minus strand of CM060931.1, from coordinate 54,875,684 downwards.
GATCATCTGGACGATCCATTTGAGAAGCTTGTGGAGAAAGCTCTCAGGCATGAGAGTTTGTTTCCTAAGGAAATGTCTGTTGTTGCTGTGACCAAGGAAGAGCTCAAACCACAGCAGGATGGAAGTAAGAAGAGGAAGCAGCAACAACAGAAGGGCAAGGATGGTCAAAAGAAGCTGAAGGGGGAAAAGACCTGCTATAATTGTCGGCAGAAGGGTCATCTCTCCAAGGATTGCAAGAATCCGAAGGTGCAGTTGAAGTGCTACAACTGCGATAAGCTGGGGCATATTAAGAAGAATTGCCCGGAACCGATAAAGGACAGGCAAGTAGTGCAAGCTTATGCATTGGGGGCTGTTCCGTCGTCTTCTAAAGCTCCTACTGCTGAGGAGAAGGGAAAGAGTGTTGTGGTTCAAGGTACTCTTTTTATTTGTGGTTTTCCAGTTAGAGTTTTGTTTGATACTGGAGCGTCTCATTCTTTTGTTTGCAATGAGTTAGTAGACCGGTTAGGTTTGGAACCGGAGGTTGTTGATAGGCCATTGGTTGTGACTAATCCAGTTGGGGGTTCGTCATGTTTGTGTATGCTATGCCGTGGTCTAGTTGTATCGAGTCATGATTGCTCTTTTGTTTGTGATTGCTTTGTTCTTAACTTTGCGGGGTTCGGAATTATCTTGGGTATGGACTGGCTTAGGAAGTATGCGGCAAAGGTTGATTGTGAGAGGTTGGAGGTGACAGTCGAGAATGTGGAGGGGCGAAAGGTTGTGATACGATGTAAGCATGAAGAAGGCGTCTTCATGAGCTTCATGTATTCGCTGGTTGTTCCACGGGATGGACTGTCATCGATGCCAATCGTGAATGGATTCGAGGATGTCTTTGACGAGGTCAAAGGGTTACCGCCGCATAGGGAGATCGAGTTTCGTATCGATCTAGTTGAGGGAGCCAGACCGGTTGTGATGCCTCTTAGGCGGATGGCGCCTAAGGAACAGCAAGAGTTGAGGGTGCAGGTTGATGACCTTTTACGGAAAGGATTCATTCGGCGTAGTGTGTCCGAATGGGGTGCACCAGTTGTATTCGCAACCAAAGCGGATGGATCGTTGAGGTTGTGTGTCGATTATCGTGAGCTGAATAAGGTGACTAAGAAAAACAAGTATCCATTGCCGAGAATAGATGACTTGTTTGATCAGCTTCACGAGGCTAAGGTGTTTTCTCAGATGGATTTGGCAACGGGATTTCACCAGTTGAGAGTAGCAAAGGATAGTGTGCCGAAGACTGCTTTCAGGACACCATCCGGATTTTATGAGTGGCTGGTTATGCCGTTTGGATTGACTAACGCACCAGCATATTTTGTGGATCTTATGAATAGAGTGTTCAGAGATCAGTTGAACAAGTTCGTGCTTGTGTTCGTGGATGATATTATGATTTATTCCAGAACTGAGGAAGAGCACAAGACGCACTTGAGGATTGTTTTGGAAACCCTGCGGAAACATCAGCTGAAGGCTAAGTTTTCGAAGTGTCACTTCTGGAAGAGTGAAGTGAGATTCTTAGGCCATGTTATTTCTGGAAATGGAATAGCGGTTGATCTCGCTAAGGTGGCAGCAATCCAGGATTGGGTTAGACCTAAGAATGCATCAGATGTGAGAAGTTTTCTTGGATTAGCAGGATATTATCGTCGGTTTATCAAGGACTTTTCCAAGATAGCTGCACCGTTGACAGGATTGACGAAGAAGAATCAGGTATTCAGTTGGGATGCTAAGTGTAAGCAGGCCTTTGGAATCCTGAAAGAGCGACTGACCAGTGCTCCTGTTTTGACTATTCCGAGTGGGAATGATGAGATGGTGGTTTACACCGATGCATGCGGTACCGGACTTGGAGCAGTGCTGATGCAGAAGGATAAAGTTGTTGCGTATGCAAGTCGACAACTGAAGCCGCATGAAAGGAATTACCCGACTCATGATTTGGAGTTGGCGGCGATTGTGTTTGCTCTGAAGATGTGGAGACACTATCTATTGGGAGTTCGATTTGAGTTGTTTACGGATCACAAGTCTTTGAAGTATCTTTTCTCCCAAAAGGATTTGAATCTTCGGCAGCAACGATGGTTAGAGTTTTTAGCATCGTATGATTTTGGTATAGCTTATACTCCGGGAAAAGGTAACGCAGTGGCAGATGCGTTAAGTCGAAGACATGCGGGATTGGGAGCCATGTTTTCAGAATGGAAGAATCTAGAGTATCTAGCTAGTTTTGATTTCAGGCCCAGATGCGAATTGGAACCTGAGATGTTGGCAAACTTATCGATAAGGCCTAGTCTTGTGGAAAGAATTGGCGAGGGTCAAAAGCGAGACGATAAGATTGTCAAGGTTATCCGAGATTTGGAATCTGGATTGGACCCAGAGAAGGATAAGGGATTCGAAGTCGATCGAGAGGGTTGGCTTCGGAAGCAAGGACGATTGGTTGTTCCCGGTATCGATGAATTGAGAGATGAAGTTCTGAGAGAAAGTCATCACTCGAAGTTGACAATTCATCCTGGAGGGAATAAGATGTATCGGGATATGAAAAGATCCTATTACTGGGAAGGTATGAAGAAGGATGTTGGAAGTTTCATTTCCAAATGTATGAATTGCCAGTTGGTTAAAGCTGAGTAGAAGAAGCCAAGTGGATTGCTTCAGCCATTGGAAGTTCCTACATGGAAGTGGGAGCAGATATCGATGGATTTTATCGAGGGTTTACCTAGAACAAGAACGGGAAATGAAGGGATTTGGGTCATTGTAGATCGTTTGACCAAGAGTGCAAGATTCATTCCTGTTCGGTCGACAAGGACTGCATCGAAGTTGGCTGAACTGTATGTAAAGTGGATAGTTCGTTTCCATGGTATTCCGAAGAGTATAGTGAGCGACCGAGACCCATTGTTCACTAGTGGATTTTGGAAGAGCTTCCAGGAAGTTTTGGGAACCGAGTTGTGTTTGAGTACGGCTTATCATCCCCAAACAGATGGTCAGACTGAGAGAGTCAACCAGGTTTTGGAAGATCTCTTGAGAGCATGTGTTTTAGATTTCGGAGGATCGTGGGAAGATTACCTTCATTTGGTGGAGTTTGCATATAACAACAGTTATCAGTCTAGCATTGGTATGGCACCATATGAGGCACTGTATGGAAGACCGTGTAACTCTCCGACATGTTGGTTGGAAGCTGGAGAAAAGCTGATGCTTGGGCCAGAGATGATTCGTCAGACTACGGATTGCATAGAGATCATTCGGCAACGAATGAAGGCAGCCCAGGATCGCCAGAAAAGTTATGCAGATAAACGTCGAAAGGATTTGGAATTCGACGTAGGGGATATGGTTTTTGTGAAGATTTCTCCTTTGAAGAATGTTATTCGATTCGGGAAGAAAGGAAAGTTGACTCCGAGATTTTTTGGACCATTCCCGATCATCGAGCGTATTGGAAAGCTCGCTTATAGATTGGAGTTACCGGAGAAGATGGCGGGTGTGCACAATGTTTTTCATGTATCTTATCTACGGAAGTATGTGCACGACTCGAGCACAGTGGTTTCTGCTGATAGCTATGAAGATTTGGAGGTTGATCCAGTTGTTCGAAGACCTCGTAAGCCGCTTCGTATTGTTGAAACCGATACGAAACAGCTTAGGAGGAAGACGATTACGTTGCTCAAGATACAATGGAGTGATGATGTTAACGACTGTACGTGGGAGGAGGAAGAGAGGATGAAGGCAGCTCATCCAGGACTCTTCGAGGTATGGCCCTAAGGTGTCGTGACATCTCATGAATTTGTACCTTGATTTCTATCTTAGAATTCTGCATGCTAGGCTAGAATTGGATGCATGGTTTGTTGATTGCTATGGATGGTAGGCATGCGGAATATCTTTGATTGCTGTTGTTTGCTTGGAATTTCGGGGGCGAAATTCCTAAGGGGGAGAGAATGTAACGACCCGTATTTTACGTGTCGATATATCGTAGAATTTACAGGTCGTTAGGGTTTGTTATGCTGTCTTTAGCCTGAGTCTTGTTTGAGCTATGTGATGAGTCGTGTACGAGTTAAGGGTTAGCTCGTGGTGTAACTTAGGTCGTATGAGAGTCAGCTCGTGTGGAGCGACCTAGTGGTTCGAGCGACCTAAGGAGATAGGCCGGTTTAGGCAGGTTTGCGACCTAGGAAGCTTAGGTCGAGAGGAACGACCTAAGGAGTCATCGGGTTAAGGAGCTAGTGGTGAGTGACCTAAGGTCCTAACGAGTTAGAGTGCTAGGCGACCTTACGAGTTAGCGGGTTAGTGAGGTCAGGGGGTTAGCGACTTAGTGGCTAACGGGATAGTGGAAGTTAGCGTGTTAGCGACCTAAGGGTTAGAGTTAAGTCGTTGAGCGACCTAAGGGTTAGAGTTAGGTCGTGTCTTGTGTGGTTAGATAGGTCGCTGATACTAACCTGTTTGCTAGTTAGATGCTAGGTCGCGTAAGCGACCTAGTGATAAGTCGCTCGAGCGACTTAGTGGAAGCAGTTGGAGTTTATAAGTCGCAAGCGACTTATACAGGATGGTTAGCTCGTGAGCGTTAACTCGCGTACATACCAGGTCGCTTTGTTTTAGGTCGCGTGAGTGGGTGGCTGATGCTTATAACTCGCAAGCGACTTAGGCTAGGTCGCTAAGTCGCGAGCGACATAAGATAAGTCGCTATGTTGTTGTAGAGGGCTGTGTTAGGTCGTGGGAATGGCTAGGTCGTGAATGACCTAGGGGATAACTCGCGAGCGACTTAAGGACGTTCGAGTTAAGGAATTTCAGCCTATAAATAGGAGGGGTTTGGCTCACTTTTTGGCACCGGTTTTTGAAGCAACGAAGTGCTGCCATTTTGGGAACTCGACTACAACATTTTCTTCACTTCTTTCTCTACTTCAATCAAGTGCTAACATCCATTGAAGATCGAAGATCAAGATCGAAGATCGAAGAGCCCAAGTTGAAGATCTTCATCCGACGAAGCTAGATTTCACCATTTCAAGCGAGATTTCGACGAATCGAGCTTGAATCCTTGCTGTCCAGATCTGGAGTTGATTGCTTTTAGGTTGTTTGGGTGATTCGGTGAGTGGTAGTTATCTCTCACGCGGACCCAAAGGAGTATATTGGATTGGTGGCTTGTTTGAGTGTTAAAGTTAGAGATTTCATGCATTTTTCTTAGATACGAGTCTAGATCCACTGTTTTGAAGATGTTTACTTATGCAAGTTTACTTAACAAGTATTAGAGACAAAACCCATGTTTTATATTTGATAAATCTATGCTAAAAACCATGATTTCATATATGTTGGACTTTTGCTCATTTATTTACGAAATTGCCATTGTAGTTAATATTGCTTGTTAGATCTTGTTTGAATGCTTGATTGTTTGGATGTATGATTGATTAGATTGTCTCGAGTTAGCTTGTAGTTGATTTGGGACAAGGTGAGTGAAGATGATTCAAAAGCTAAGCGGAAAGGCTATTGAATGGTGAAAGCTGCTTGTGGCATATGAAGCGGATGATGAAGCTCATATGGATGGATGCGAGGACTTTGCAGAGGCTAGGTGAAGCAAAGTATGATGATCATGAGGGAACTTTGCTAAGATGTGTTGGAGCAAAGCATGACGTGGAAGTCTTGGCTTAATCCAGACGGGATCATTCCAAGCATGTGATTACTCGATGATGCGGTTCGAGTTGGTGGATAATGGTGGGCTCGAGAGGTGCTTGAGCCATAGTGGAAATAGTCGTCGAGGAGGATGACTAGAAGGCTGAGATCTTATCGTTATTGAAGGTTCTAGTATGCTCAAAGCAAGAGTACGTTGGGTAGATTCGTTATACCCAGGCGCGGGTCATGATGACGTGCTAGTACTCTGGGTAGATTCGTTATACCTAGGCACGGGTCACGAGGACGTGCGGAGTTATAACTAGAACCGGGGTTGCCATTAGCCCTTGACGGATGGTTGAAAGATGAGTTGGTCATTCAATTAACGGTAAAATCGAGGCAATGATAACAGTGATAGCCAGAGTCATGGATGTTTGGTTGTACTATCATTCGGTCTCAAGAGCGGTGTTTTCTAGGTGCTTATCTGATCTTGGTTTAGGCCTTGGGGGTTTGTATTTGGAAAACATCGACCTTGACTCGAGTGGTTACTGCTTTATTTTAATTATCTGTTTGCTATGCTTGTTTCTCCTTAGTGTGTGTCTGGGGGCTATCACTGTAGAAAGAGGTGGAGTGGGATGATTTGGGTTCCTATTCCTTGTATCCTTTATATTCTTTTGGTATGCTTGATAGTTAATTTACTGCTCACTAAGACTGTTGTCTGACTCAAGGTTTTATGTCTCCTCTTATTACCTTGGGCTGTTCATCCATGTTGGGATGGGCAGACTAGGTGACAGGTGGAAGGTGCTGATCTTTGCGGTTGACGCTGATGATGACGAAGACGAGCAGGAGGCTATATATATTATTTTCATTGTATGTACTGGATTTTCCGCTGTATGATGATTTCTCTGAGTGTTGTAGTGAGGCTTCTTGTATTGATGACTTGCAGACCTTGTATAAAGTTGTTTGGATTTTATGAGATACAGTTTCTGTTCTATGGAGCTTTACTATATTATACTTCTCTATTGTATTTTATCCATGCGCTGTGAGTTTACGATAGAGTTTTTGTTGTTTTATCTTCCCTTGACGGTCTCCCATGGCTGCCTGGCACACATTACAGCGCACCTTTCCTTGTTTACGTGCGGGAGTCATGGGCGGTCGTCACATTCCACTTCTTAGGTCGCTGGGTCGCTTTCAAAACGGAGTTAACAAACAACAATTGCATATAGTTTGGACATCAAATGGTTAATATTCCAACTGCAGAACTCATAAATTTGTATTTAAGCAAATGCTTCCTCAGTCTTTCCTTATTCTGATCATATGTCAGTCTTAAAGCTAAGATGGAAAATAATTGAATGGTAACTAACCTTATCAGCATATCCAAAATGAGGGACATAAAGTTACTATTTGGCAATTCGACCGGCATTACTTCCATCATTTTTATATTATAATAAATAAAAGACTATTACGAGCTGTAAACACAACACACAATTGGCATATACTTCAAAGAACAATTGATATGTATAAGAAAGTAATCCTACCATGAAAGCGAAGCAAAGAAATCGAAACAACAATTGTGAAGGTCTTCACGGTTCGATATGCTATGGGAGGGTACGCATTCAATTTGTTGTGCACTAAGCAAATGCCTTTCTGGAGGCTTTCGTAGGTCAAAATCTTTACCGATATTTTGTTTGGCTCTTACACAACATTTAGTATCTGGTATTGATTTTCTCCTTAAAGAAAACTGTAACTGCAAGTCCAGAAAACATAAGATAGTTAATATTACAAGAAAATATAAGATAGTTTATATTGCTTGAGGTAGTGTGCTTTATTTAACTGCAACTTCAGTTGCCTGTGAATATGCATTGACAATAAATAGCTGGGTTGTAGAGACCCAACATTCTATTGCATTAGTATAGTTTAAACTACAATAAGCATGTTGCATACCTACTGGTTATTACTTATCAAACTGGTAATCAAAATTGCAACATAGACTAATCATACTTCATTTTTTTCTCCTCATATTGATGAAACATTGTTAATATAAGAGCAAAGTTCATCAAAATGTCAAGAAAATATCAAAGAATGTTTATGTTTTCCTGAACTAAAATATTATGCAACTTTTGGAAGTGAGAGATGAAAGACAATTGAGTCAAAAATAATGACAGAGGATAAGGACAGAGAAGGGAGTGATGCATAAAAACTTAGAGTCATTTATTTAGTCATGGTCACAAATAAATTTCCTTTTGATTTTTCCGTCTTTGCTGCCTGCTTTTAATGCTGTATGTAATATTTTTTGGTATGATATCTTGATAATAAAAGTTTTTGATATAAAACTAGTAATCTCCTTTGTTACAATTAATGCTATAATTAAGCTCATTTCAATTTATTCACAAAGGATGTGTTACAAACTTACTTCTTTTTTTTAGTACGCAGAATGATACCATACAAATTTGGAAACTGGTTGAGGATTTATGAATTATATATGGACAATAATACTCCATTATTTAACAAACAAAACATATCCAAATTAAAATCATAAAGACAAATAGTATTGTCCATAAGAGTAAATTGGAAAAATTCCAGCAATATAGTTAATTTTTTCAGTACACTAAAATAGAAAAGTAGTATAGAGAAACTCCTAGATTAAAAAAAAAATTTATTTTATTTTGTTTAAAAAACGAAGAAGAATAAGAAATAGATATATTGCATCTATTTCAGTTGACCATAATTATCCATATGGACATAAAGAAGTGGCAAAAAAGGATGTATAATAATATGATTGACATATTGATAGTGATATAAAGTATTCAAATATTCAGAGTATTAAGAATACCACAAATGAATTCAACTAACGATAAAATGGAATAAATAGAAAGGCATCCATGCAAAAAAAATTGTAGGAAAATAAATTGCTGATTTTTTAAGAGTTAATACCTCTTACATTCAGTTTTCCATTTTAAAAAACTGATATTCTGATTTTGACCTTTTGTATTATTCAAATGTGCATACATGCTAAATCAAATTACGATTCAAACAGTAGACATTTTAAGTAACTTTGGGATTAAATCCAGATTACATAACTACTGTCAAATAAAATTGCTAGCCACAAAAATTAAAGCTAATTGTGTTTTGTAATATAAATAGCACATTTCTGCATTAATTAGGGGAAAACTTCAAATGGAAATCTTTTAAACATAATGCTACTATATTAAATTCACATTTCCATATTCTGATGAGTAATTAATGACATAATTAACTATATAAAATGAAAGTAATTAAGTAAATAATCAATATTACCAGTATCATAGCCAAAAAGGAGACCACCAATTCCTGCAGTGAGAAACTACACATATTTTAGTCCTAAAATATGAATATCAAACTAAAGCATATCATACTAACCTACACATTCAGTCCTAAAATGCTGAAGCCTATCATGCTAAGGCATATGATACCACCCTCGTTATCTCTATCGGTCCTTAAATGCTAAAGCATATCATACTAACATACACATTCAGTCTGCACATGAGTGTACTTAAGAGTTATATAAGAAAACATAAGGATGTGCAAGTCAGACTAAACAACTCGGTGCAAGAAAGTAGGCATGCCTATAAGCTTTCCGCATTGTAATTGCTTACATATGTAACGAAAATATAAAATGAATTATCTCAACTCATACATGAACCTACTCTAAACCAACACATACAATCATGATATAGTATGTTTAATAACAACAATGATGCACACAAATATAAATCCAAACGACACATAACATTTCAATCACTGAAATCAATAGTAAAATAACACTAGTAATATATTATATGTATATTTTATTATAGATTAATTTATTTTCCTCAAGTCAAGTAAAGCCTGTCAGCTTATGAGCTACAAAGTTAATCAAATGGCCATATTCTCTTTCTTATAGTTTTACGAGATAACTACAAACCCTATCAGCTTTCTATATGTTGAAAGTTCTCTTAAGTAGTTCTGATCTATTCATATCACAAGTATGGAATATAAGCTAAATTACCCCCGTGATTGACTACTTGGGCAAATATCCCTACCCGGTCCACAACCATGGATGACTGATTCATCCATTTATGCAAACGGTTGACCTATAAACTATGGGCTAGATAAGTCTATTTGGTCAATTAATTCTTTTGGATTCTCTCGCTCAAGCATCCAACATGCTCGACACCTTCAATATCTTTGTAATTGCTCTCCTCTTTAAAACCAACCTAGTTTTCTACCCTTAGTGACGTGCATCTCATATTCTACCATGGTTGATATTCTACACTATATTTGTTCATTCAGAATCTATCTTAGATCTTCTGGATGAAATTTTACTCATATAGAAGCATTGCCAAATTTAGTGCTCAATTACAACAAGAGTACAGTCACATATTCAATCCTAACATAGAAACTATGTCTAATTAGGGTTTATTGGTGTAAAAAAACTAACACTTCACTTACAAGTTGAAATTTAAACTATAGTAGGAATATTGATACGTGAAAAAGGAGTTTACATAATATTCAAATTCCTAAATCATCTATAATGTTATGCAACTGAGAATCATTTAAACGGAAATACAAATGAATTACGCAAGTATTACCTTTGGCCAGGCTTGAAGATCGCACTTCAGCTGCTGAATCGGTCGGAACCAAGCTCGAGGAAGAGAGGATTGCAGATTTTTCAGATTAACTCAATTGAAGGAAGAAGTGAGGGAACATGCGTGAGAATCGAAGAGAGTGGAATTGTGGGAATCGAAGAGCTTCGATTGGAATCGTGAGAATCAAAGAGCTTCGATTGGAATCCTGAGGAAGAAGGAAATGATTGTGAAAAGGTAAATTTGGCGGCCCTAAAATAATTTAGAGGGAAACTGAATTTAGAACGCGAATCTTGTTTCTGGAGGTTATTAATTGCGTTAGATGATGCTGTCTTAATAGTTAATTAATCTAAACAACCTCAAACAACTTAATAATTGCAAGTCATATTCCTGTGCAATGCACGCTTGCTATTAATATAACATTTTCTTGTAGTGCGACATAACACTATATACAGCATACATGCGACCCAACAACAACGACTTAACAATTTACAACCATGCGACCTAACATCGGCGACATAATAGAACCTCCAGGAGCGACTTAGCGACCTATCTCCAGTAGCGACTTAAGGAGGCTCGCGACTTAAAAGATAGAATAACTTTAGGAACATGCGACATAAGATCTTTTGCGACTTAGCAAAATGAAGACATCTCGCGACCTAAGGTTGGAGCGACCTAAGGCTTCAGCATCAGGAGCGACTTAAAATACAATGGCATAAGCTTGAGCGACTCAGGAAAACACGGCAGCGACTTACTGGTATTCACGACATAAGGAGGCTCGCGACTTAAGGAACTCGCGACATAGGAAGCTCGCGACCTACTGGAATTCATGAATTCTGGAGCGGCTTCAATCTCGCGACCTGAGATATGTCGCGCTGCATCACTTATATTGGTAGGCCGTGAGTCGTTAGGTTGCAAGCGACTTAAGGCACCCAAGCGACCTAAAGCAACTGAGCGTTCTAAAACAACCGAGCTAGCATGGTGCGCTGCATCATAACTTCCATTATAGAAATTGCGTGGACGCAATTTTGTTAAGGGGGGAGTTTGTAACAACCCTGGTTTCGGAGATTACCTGTAAATATTAAATTATAATGGTAGTTATAATTTAATATTGTGAATTAAAATAAATTTTGAGAAATTAAATTATTTATTTGGAATAAACAATGAATTTTGGAAATAAAATGATAAAATAAAGTTTGAAACTTTATTTTATTTGTTTGGGTTAATAATAAATGGAAAATAGTTTTTATTTAGAGAAAATGCAATAATTTTATTAATTATTCTCAATTTCTTCTTTTAATAAATTTTAAAGGAAGTATTTGATTTTTAAAGGTTGTTCATTTAAATAAAAAGGTGGAAATTGTTTTAAAAATGAGTTTTAATTATAAATCTGAGTTTAGAATGGTTAGTTATATTTTTCTAAGCAAGAAAAATACTTTTGTGGAATTTTAGAAGTTAAAAATAAGGTTTTGTGCATTTATTTGTGAAAATTGTGTATTTTGTTAAATAAGAGATTTTAATAATAATAATATTTTAAAAAATTAAAATTTATCTTTTTATATAGTGTAAAATATTTTCTTTACTATGTATATATGTTTACATATTTTGTTTGTATGAAAATTTGAAGAAAAATGTATTATTTTATAACATAAGATGAATGGGTGAGCAATTGCTTAAGTATGTGATTTAATTACTTAGGCTAGTTAATCTATTTCTTTAATTATGTCCAAAAGGCCCATTAGCCTACTTAATCAGGTATTGAGAAGGTGAGAAACAATTACTGTACATACAAGTAATTGCACTCTTCTTCTTCCTCTTGCTTGTAAAAAAAGTTCATATTTTTCTCAAAATCAATGTTTTAAATCTTCATACTTTTTCAAACAAACTGAGATTTTTATCAATCTAGAGTAAATATAAAGGTTATCTCTTCCAAAACTGAAAATTTCATCAAGAAAATCTTAGTTGAGTTGAGGATAGATAGGTTAATGTTTTCTTTTTCTTTGCATGTCGATATATTGGTTTCTACAGGTTCTTGAAGGCAAGAATCACTCCAAAGCTTCAATCTTTTTGCTTAAATCCGGTTATTTGTGCAACTACAGCAAGGTGAGTGATAAACTCACAATTTCTAGCTGAAGCAAAGCTTGAAAAATCGAAATTCGAGCTTTTGTAATCATTTTTTGTTGATAATTTTCTTTCTACGAATCTAGTTTGGGTTGCTTCTTTGCATGTTTATATCTTTTGATTCCGGTAATGAAATGCTGCCGAATTTTTTGCATTTGGTAGCTTGCATGTTGAAATTTTTTTCTGCAAAATTTGGTCGAAAAATATTGTCATTTGAGCATTCAAACCATTGCTGCAAAATCAATGCACAACCTGAAAATTTTCTGTACACATTTTGTTTTCCGAGTTGCTGCAAACATGGTCTGAGCCTATGTTTGAGACAGCATATCTCTTTCATTTCTTACTTGAATTGTATGATGCTTTTTTTGTTTGAAAGATGAAGTTCTCTGATATAATCATACCAAATTTTAGGTCATTTTGGCATAGATAGCTTGTATTAATATGCTGTCAAACTTTGACCTGGACCATGTTTTTGCCCAGAGTTTTACAGTGAACACACTGTCTGGGTTCAACTTTGAGACATCATAAATTTCTCATATTTTATCCAAATTGGATCATTCTTTTTTTTATTTAAAAGAAAAAGTTTTCGACTACATGTATATCAATTTTGAGCTCAATTAGATGCCATTTGTTCCTCTGTTTCATGCCTGGAAGTTGAACCCAAGATGGTTTCAGGCCTGTACATTTGGTTTTTGAATTGTTGCAAACATGGCCTGAGTCCATGTTTGAGACTACATAACTCATTCGTTTCAAATTGGATTTCAGTGATTCTTTTTGCAGATTGAATTAGGAGTGTTGATTTACATTCCTGCATATTTTCATGACAATCTAGTTTAGTTTGCAATTTCACAACTACTGTCGAACTTGAACCCGCAGCCTGTTGGAATTCAGCGATTTAACCTTGTTTATGTCCAACTTCGAAACGATGCAGATTCTTCGTTTCAAATCGGAATTAAATAATTCTTTTCGCAGATTGAAGTAGGAATGTTGAACTACATTCCCGCCATAATTTAAGTCATTTTGACACTGTTAACTTGTTCAAACCTGCTGTCGAATATCGAGTCGCAGCTTGTTTTAAACGGATAATACTTGGTGTAATTTCCCTTATTTCGATGTCCTCTTGATATTTCTTTCTGGATTTCATACACTGGTTTTTATAATGTGTTTTAAAAAAAAATTCAAATGAATGGGCTTTTGAAATAATTATTATATTTTTTTAGTATAAAAATTATATACTATAATAAGAGAATTTCAAAGGCAATTTCTAAAGCAATTTCAAAGGGTTCCTAAAACTCGTTTTCTTCAACTTAATTTCTATATAAAACACACAATTTTGCACTTCGAGCGAAGAGGGAGGAGAATTAAATGATTTGATAAAATACGTGCTATGAACACGTGCGTTTATCTTTTTAGTTAATTCCTAATCTATTCATTTGATCGTTTTGACCTTCGGGTCTGGTTTATCGATGAGATAAGGTAAACTTTGTACTGCTTTGAGTGTAGGATTGACCAACAGTTAGTAAACCGTTTAGTGCGAACGTGTGGTATGGGACACACGTTAACACTTTGTGGGTTCCTATCCGAGGAGTTTGTGACACATATTGCCAGTTAGTGGTGTCCAGTACAGGGCCTCCGGACCTTCGCCACTACGGTTTGTTGCCTTCAGGTTTGTGCCTTCAGGTTTCTGCCTTCGGGTTTGTGCCTTCGGGTTTGTTGCCTTCGAGTTTGTTGTCCTATAGTATCACTTTTGGAGTTGGTCCTTCATCACAGCTCGAGAGATACTTGGGTTTGTCGCCTTCGGGCATGTGGGTCCTTGTTTATACGGTACTGAGCATGTGCATCTTTTGTTTCTTTGATATTTATATATTTCCCTAGAGTATCGCCTTTCGGGGTAGGTCCTTTGAACCACACGATATATAGCGATTACCTTGTGTAAACTTGTGTTACCTTCATTGGTATTTGTTATTTGCCTTTTTGGCTTGATTTAGGATATTCATATCCTTTGTTTATTTGAGTTGCCGATGATATGAGCCTTGTTATGATTCATCTTTTGTTAGATGATCGAGTTATCTCTTTTAGAGATATTTGCGGTACTTTATGACCTTGCATGTTCATTATCATTTAGTTTATCTAACTGATTTTTTTAGCTAGACTGACCCATGTATTTTTATACTCGGGTTAGACCGAGGTGTTTTAGGTTAGGTATATTTATACATAGCCTATTCTGCTTTCGCATGGACTATTTTGCTAGCTCCTTTTGTTATAGCTTTCTATTTAGTCCTTTTTGGTTGTGACTCTAATATGTATATTCTTTTGACTCGCCTGTATATTGTAGTTGCTATACCACTTGACATGTATCATTTTGTGTACTCTGTGATGTATCTGTATATGTGTATATGTATGTGATGATCTACTATTTTGTGATGTGGTTTACATTTGAGTTGTTATATTTTATTCTATTAGATCTTATAGCCATTATAGTTTTTTATTAAGTATCTAATGGATATGTCAATCCACATGAAAAAAATGCTACATTTATCGACGTATTCAGTAGATAGTTAAGACAAGGCTATAGATGGTCGCTCTTATCAAGCTCTATTCTCCGTATTAGCAGAAAGTATTACCTGTAAATACTCTTTTCTATTGTGGGTCTCGGAGTGGGGCGTTACAATACGTTTGCATCCATCTCTATGCATGGTACATTTCCTTTATTCCTATTTTGAAAGCCTTTTCACTTCCTCTGCAAACTTCTATTCTTCTCATTGCATTTTTTTCATCTGGCTTCTCAAAACCATGCATGCTCCTTCACACCACCTCCACACATCTCCTCTTCGGCCCACTTTCACCACCCCATCGGCCTCTGGTTCGAGCCAAACATTTTAGCCGAATTACCCGTTCCCCTCCCTCACCTTGAACCCAATAAACCACTGCAGCCTTCGCCTGAGCCGATCTCCTCACCTTACCTAGCCGATGTCTCCTCCCTTTGCTTTTGCTCAACCTTCCAATTATATCTGTGGCTATGTGTATTTAATTTATATATTTATATGTCTGAATCAATCAATGTAGTAGTAAATCCTTGGTTTCTTTAGTTTAAAATTTCTATTACACCATATAGGTTATATGACGTATCTGTATAGACGCATGCGTATGTTTGCTAGAAAAAAATTTCTTCTTTTAACTGAATATATTTATAGATGTATGCGTGTGTTATTTTTTTTAGTGGTACATATATGTATATATAGTTTATAAAGTTATTAAGCTATAAAAGTTTTTACTGTTTATAATTTATAAGGTATATATATCGATTTCTGTTTTGTTCTTCTGAAGCTATATGCATAGGTGTGTTGTTTATATTAAGAGGTATAGTTATGTGTATCTTTGTGTACATATTACAGCATATATATGTTTGTATAGTTTTAAGTATTGATTGCTAGTTCACACACACACACACACATATATATATATATATATATATAAGGTCACGATAAATGTTATTTTACAAGCCTCTATTTGGGTTACCAGGTTATTCTCATATATGTAATATAAATATATAATTAAGTAGTGAAGAACTATATTATATACATTGTAATATATATATTATTGTTATAAAAGTCTGCATATTATATGTTTTAAACCTATGTGCATAGCTACAAGCTTATTATGTGTCCTATGTTTAAAAAAAATTAATAACATAATAAGTAAATAATAAATAAATAAATATATATATATATATATATATTAAAGTCATGTCAGTTATATGTTCAAATATATAAGTTAGCTATTATTGCATATATAAAAGTGTTGTATACATATATATAAGTATTTTGCATTTCATATATGTAAATACATTATATATGTAAGTATTTTGCATTTCATTAAGCATATATACATTAGTATTTATTTCAATTTATATAATGTACATAGATTGATTTTATGTATGTGTTCAATTTAAACCAATGATTTTTGAAGTATATATGTGTATTTAATTTAATATTTGTTTAAATGTAGAATATGACTTTATATATATATAGTTATATATATATAAGTTCACTCATATCATTTATCGTCATCGATCCAGCTCTGATTTGACCTCGTCGATTCCCATCTATCAGCTTGTCCATCAAATTCGTGCCCATTTCGCTTTGCTTTGGGATTTGTAGCTTACTTTGTTGTCAAATACTCTAGCCTCGAAAGGTGAGCAATCACTCACGATTAATGTTCTTTTGTTTATTAAATTTGATTTCAATTGAAACAACAATTGAAATATGCTGCTATTAGTTATTTACATTGCTATACATATGCTATTCTCTCTATCTATTCACCTATGACATCTGACACCATTATCTGTTATTTACATTGATGATATATGCCTGTTATATTATTATCATATATGTTATCACTCTGCAAGTTCCCTGTTAGTGTAGCAT
Source organism: Allium cepa (assembly GCA_030765085.1). Classification (NCBI taxonomy): domain Eukaryota; kingdom Viridiplantae; phylum Streptophyta; class Magnoliopsida; order Asparagales; family Amaryllidaceae; genus Allium; species Allium cepa. Next base: position 54,858,949 of record CM060931.1, on the reverse strand, counting down.
TCACTATGGGTTGAAATGATACATACCCGAATGGACTTTAGAATAGGAGGAAATCATTATGGTTTGAAATGATAAACCCAAGTGATTTTCATTGAATTAAATTTTGGATGGCGGGTTGAAATGATATATACCCGTATTTATAATTTAAATTGTGGATTGAAATGATAAATATCCGTATCACATGACCACATGATATAAAATTTTATACAGACACCGTGGTATATATATATAAATATTTCAAAAATAGTTTCTATGGTTTTGGAATGAAATATATTGTAACGACCGAATTTTTCGACCTCCGAAAGTCGACATTAATACGTCCACTGTATCAAATGCCGCACAATCGAATGCCGGAAAACCGAACCGTTTGGGTTAAAGAAGAAGAAGATAGAAGAGGAAACAAAAACAATAAACATAATCTCACAATTCACAGCGGAACATATATAATAGATAAATGAATAATCTTTAAAACAAAGAACTATATCAGTTTTACATTACATTATCAGAGTTTACAACAACACAATACAACACAGACAGTCTTTATAACTTGACTACATGGAAATTTTAACTTGCACCAATCCAATCGCAACAGACACTACATAGTATAAGTGGTACGTCTTGCCATCCAGCTTGAACTCCAGATCTCCACAGCATCCTTTCCGACTTCGCTCCAGAAAATGACAACCTAACTTTAGGCTACCCGTGTGGAAAATTATGGGCACCGAGAGTTTAGAAAGGGAACAATAAACTCCAGGTCAGTCATGGGACTGGTGTGAGATCTTCTCACTCAATTATAATTTCCAGTTAAATTTTAAATAGTTAAATTTAAAATTGTTGATTGTGTGCTTGGATGATAAATTATAATCAGTTGTATTGGAATAGACCCTATGCGTCGCATAATAGCGGATGATATTATATATAAACCCATATACCGCGATATTCAACCTTGAAGTGGAATTGGTATTATATATGTATTTAGTGATTGATTTCCCGCATTATATAGCGCGATATTCCAGGGAAATATACTCGGCTTATATTCTCAAAATACGGGAAATCAATCACTCCAAATACATATATAATACCAATTCCACTTCGAGGTGGAATATCGCGGTATATGGGTTTATATATATAATATCATCCGCTATTATGCGACGTATAGGGTCTATTCCTATACAACTGATAATAATTTATCATCCAAGCACACAATCAACAATTTTAAATTTAACTATTTAAAATTTAATTGGAAATTCTAATTGAGTGAGAAGATCTCACACCAGTCCCATGACTGACCTGGGGTTTATTGTTCCCTTTCTAAACTTTGGGTGCCCATAATTTTCCACACGGGCAGCCTAGAGTCAGGTTGTCATTTTCTGGAGCGAAGTCAGAAAGGATGCTGTGGAGATCTGGAGTTCAAGCTGGATGGCGAGACGTACCACTTATACTATGTAGTGTCCGTTGCGATTGGATTGGTGCAAGTTAAAATTTCCATGTAGTCAAGTTATAAAGACTGTTAGTGTTGTATTGTGTTGTTGTAAACTCTGATAATGTAATGTAAAACTGATATAGTTCTTTGTTTTAAAGATTATTCATTTATCTATTATATTTGTTTCGATGCGAATTGTGAGATTCTATTTATTGTTTTTGTTTCCTCTTCTATCTTCTTCTTCTTTAACCCTAACGGTTCGGTTTTCCGGCATTCGATTGTGCAGCATTTGATACAGTAGACGTATTAATGTCAACTTTCGAAAGTCGAAAAATTGGGTCATTACAAAGTAGTATTAGAGCATTTGGTTAAGCGATAACCTTGGCTCTGGTGTGTAACAACCCGCATATTTATCGGTTGTATATTTAAATATTTTTTATTTAAATATAACATCGTTCGTCGGATTATAGTCTGAAATGTTACTTTTTGCAAACGGCCGTATTAGGACTCGAGACCACTTCCATTGAGTTCAAAATGGCGTTTGCGATCTTTCTGAGTATAAGCTTCGATATGGTTGGAGTAAGTCGAATTTGGCTACGTTTTCTAATTGGGTTTTAGGTTTGGGTTTGGGTTCAGCCCACTAGCATAACTTAACACCCTAACTCAGCCCACTCCTCTCCATTCACTCATTCTCATTCCTCAAACTCTTGCTTCGACTGAAAATGGGGGAAAGGAAGAAGAATTAGAAACTCCAAGCCCTAGTTCATTTGCAAAATCCAAAGTCTTGCTCCAAAATCAAAGAGAAGCTATTGGTAAGCCTTCTCTTCATCTTCTCCAACTCTTTCCTTCTTCAATTTCAGAAAGTTTCCTAAACCTAAATTTGGGAAATACTTGTTTTGATCCTAGATTGAAGTTGTAGAGTAGAAGTGAAGAGTGGTTGGTCTTTTCCTTCCATTTCAGCTTCTCATCTTTGTTTTTGAGTTAAAAAGGTGAGTTTTTGGAACTCACATCTAAGTCAATATCTTTTGCTGAGGTTGGGTAAGAATTACTAACCTCTATCCATGTTTATTGCTTTTGATTTGGATTGACTCGTTCCGATATGTTCTGGCCACTTTGGCCTAGGCAAATTGTTGCCTAGACCAGGTGACCAGACGTCTGGTAGCCAAGCTCAGACGTCTGGTTTGGACATGGAGCGAAAAATAAGCATACGGCAGAAAGATGGGAAAAGTCAGAAACTAATCCAAGATGTCTGATTTCTAAGTTCAGACGTCTGAATGGTTTCAGACGTCTGGTTTGCCGAACCAGACGCCTGGTTGGTTTTTTTGGAATTTTTCCGGAGGCCAAAACCAGACGTCCGAATTGACCCCCTCAGACGTCTGGAATCACCCTGTTTTGCCTATTATGCCTATTTGCTTGTGATTCCAACTTTTGTCGATTCGTGTTGATTCCAATTAGTTGTTATTGCATTTTGACTTTGATGATTCCTTTTCGACTTCATTCAGGGGTTTTAATAAATGATCTCTTCAAATCGTATTAAAAGCTCGCTTCTCCAATTTATAAATTCTATTTAAAACACACACAACTTCGCACTCCGAGCGAAGTGGGAGGATAATTAAATGATTGGATAAAACGCGTGCAATGAACACTTGCGTTCATCTTTTCAGTTAATTCCCAATCTATTTGTTTGAACGTTTTGACCTTTGGGTTTGGTTTACCGATGAAATGAGGTAAACTTTGTATTGCTTTGAGTGTGAAATTGACTAACGGATAGTAAACCGTTTAGTGCGAACAAGTGGTTATGGGACTCACGTTAACACTTTTCGGGTTCCTTTCTGAGAGTTTGTGACACATGTGCCTTCGGGCTTTTGCCTTCGGATGTTACCCTATTGTATCGCTTTTGGAGTTGGTCCTTTGCCCCAGCTCGAGAGATATTTGGGATTGATTGTTGCCCTATAGTATCGCTTTCGGAGTAGTTTCTTCACCACCGCTCGAGAGATATTGGAGTTTTGCTTTTAGTAGTGCTTTCAGAGTGGTTTCTTCACCACCGCTCGAGAGATATTGGAGTGGTTTCTTCACCACCGCTCGAGAGATATTGGAGTGGTTTCTTCACCACCGCTCGAGAGATACTTTGGTATGTCGCAGTTGGAATTTTCTGTTGTTTCATTGATAATTATATTCCCTAGGTATCGCCCTTCGGTGTTGGTCTTTTTGAACCACACGATATATAGCGGTTACCTTGTGGAACTTGGATTGCCTCCATTGGCATTTGTTAAATGCCTTTTGGCTTGATTGGGATATTTGCATCCATTGTTTATTTGAGTCCCGATGATATGCGGCTTGTTTTGATTCATCTTTTGTTAGATGATTGAGTTATCTTTTGAGATATTTGTTGTTCTTTATGATCTTGTAGGTTCATTATTGTTCAGTTTATCTAACTGATTTGTTTAGCTAGACTGACCCATGTATTTTATACTCAGGTCAGACGGAGATGTTTCAGGTTAGGTGCTTTTGGACTTAGCCTATTTTGCTTCCGCATGGACTATTCCGCTAGCTCCTTTTTGTTATAGTTTTTTGCGTAGTCCCATTTTGTTGTAACTCTGATATGTATTCCCTTGGGTTCTCCTGTATATTGTGCTTTGCTATACCACTTGACATGTATCAGTTTGTATACTCTGTTATGTATCTGTATATGTGTATATGATGATCTACTGTTCTATGATGTATTTTACATTTGAGTTGTTATATTCTGTTCTGATAGATCCTCCAGCCACCTATGGTTTTGTATTAAGTATTTATTGGATATGTCGATCTGCTTGGTATGGCAATTGTTGATGTATTCAATAGATAGTTAAGGCAAGGCTGTAGATGGTCGCTTATAACCAGCCTTATTCTTCACAATAGCAGACGTTATTTGTAACGATCCTGATTTAAAGACGAATTTAAATTTATAATTTAATTGAATTTTTGGATTAAATTATGGATTTGTTTGAATTTTTCAAATTTAATAAGATGTATATACTAATGTATTTTAAAATTTGATTTGAAACTCAAAAATGAATATTTTCTATTGAATTGAATTATAAATAAAATGTTTAAAGTATAAAATAAAATATACGTTATAAATTTAATACTTAAGTTAGAAATATAATTATAAGATAAATTACAAAATAACAAGTAAATTACAAAGTAAATGAGACAAAGAAGAAATAATATAAATGTTATCCCACCTTTTGGCAAGGTCAAGATACCAAGAATTGATCGAGAACCGAGTTTGACTCGTCACAGATATCAGCGAATTTTATCTTAGTCCGGTTCAGGCTACAATTGATATGACGTAACAAGCAAAGCTGAGGAAGCCAATGTTCCAAGTTTCAGGTCAATCCGAGCTCGTATGCACAAGTTGTGATCGATTCAATTTTAGAGAAGAGACCTCAGTTTCGAACCCATGGATTTCGTATCGATCAAAGGAACGGCGGCTTCGAACCGATAAGGAAAGCTCATTTCGTATCGATCGAGTTCGAACCCATCAAAATGTCTCAGTTCGGCTCGATCACCTTCGAACCCATCAACAACTTAGTGCTTCGCCTCCATCAGACAAGGCATTAAGACACTGTTTCGAATCCATCGTAGAAGCATCTGTTCGTTTCCATCAGCAGACCTCGTCTTCATATCCATCCAGCTCGTATCCATCCTCTGCTCCACATCAGCTTACCCCATGAGTTGGCATCGGTCTAGTAAGTGATGTTCGAAACCATCGTTAGAACATCACTTCGTATCCATCAAGTTCCTGCTCCTCGAACCCATCAGGGGACTTTGGTTCGAATCCATCATAAGCCTCTTGTTCGAACCCGTGACCAACGTTTCGTTCGAGCCAAAAGGACCAGGTCTAAGCATAACGGTCTTGATTCCAAACGAAGCGAGATATATGGAGTCGATACGGTCAACTCGGCACAAAGACCGGATCGAGGCGAAGTGGACGCACCACGTCATCACTAAACCACGTGAGATGGTGGTTTCGAGGGCATCAGTTCGAAGGAAACGGTTCGAAACATGCCAGACACGATGATCTTTATTTCGAATCGACTATATCTCTCAATCCATTGATCCAAATGTTATGAGATTTTCAGGGAAGGTTGCGCATATGTTAAAGGAGCTTCACACCAAATTTGGGCTCGATCGGACATCATCTTGATCGATTCGAAATAACTTCGAATCGATCTCAGAACGGGCCGAAACTTTCTGGAAATGGTCGTGTGGGCCCCCTCACGTGCCAGACTGAGTCTCACGAAGTTTCAGCGAGATTTCAGCTTCCTATGCCTATAAATAGAGCCCCGGAGCCAACTAAAGAGGGGGCTTTTCGATTCTCTTGCGCTCAGACTCTGCCGGATCAAGACCTGTATCATTTCCTTACTGTTGATTCCGAATTTCCAGTTGTTTTTTGCTGTTCTTCGCTGTAATTGCTTGTAACTATTCAAAGAGAATCAATAAAAGTGCAAAAACTTCACAGTGGACGTAGGCAATACGCCGAACCACTATAAATTGCTTGTCTACGCATTTATATTCATGTTGTTTGGAGTTTTTGTTAGATAATCCTCTGTTTCAATTTATATTCTTCATTTATTATCTCTTCAAAAACTCCCGAAGAGTGTTGTGCCCAATTTTGGTACAAACACTTTGGTGCTTTCACTGAGAAAACCCAGTTTTTCTCCTGCTCCTTGGATCTGTCGTCAATACCGGATTGCATAAATCTAAGAGAGAGATCCAGATTTCAATTTCAGATTCCTTCCATTCTATTCAGATTTGCTTAAAGTCTAGGAAACGATTCTACCCTTTAAGATGGTGAGTACTAGAACTACCTCCAACGTTGGTGATCAGGAAGGTCGGGACAGACGGAATCCCGCCCAGCCACAATCAGCCAACCAAGATGTTACTGGACCTGCAGATCAGTCAGGTCCGGTCACCAGACAAGAGTTCCAGGCATTGCTCCAGGAACTAACCCAAAGTCGCCAACAACTAACTGAGCAGTTGCGCGCTGGCGCCGAGTTGACCAATCAGCTAAATCGCCAAAGGCGAAGAAGATCCAGAAGGGATCACGCTCCTAATTCTTCCACTGAAAGTTCTGCTTCATCTGCTCACAATGGCAGATCTACCCGTCCTAGACTAGACGGAAATTATGCGCAAACTGCTAACTATCAGCAGGCATTGACTGTTGGGCAAATAAGAGTTGGCCCTTCTACAAGTTTTCATACTGGACCCTCCTCCCGAGGAGGCACTGCTCCACAGTACACTGCAGATAATCGTGCAGCCACGACCGCTGCAGAAACAGGAGTTGATACCCAAAATCAGAATCATCATCAACAAAGGCATGCTCCTAAACCTTATGTTCCAGAAGACATCGAGCCAAGGAGGCGAGATGTGGATCGTCAACAGCATCGGATCCCACCCCGCGATGTGGGACCCGACCACACTTTGGCTCATCGTGCTTAGAATACGGCTGCACCAGATCTCTCGACTATGATACGCCAAATGATTCGCGAGAGTCAGGGCCTCACAAATGACGATTGAGGAATCTCCCGAAGTCATACTCCATTTACCAACGAGATATTATATGCAGAACCTCCTCGGCGATTCAGGATGCCAGCCCTGCCTATGTATGAGGGAAATTCAGATCCTAACCAACATATTCTGAAGTATGAATGGTCAATGACTGCTGCAAGAGCCGATGACGCAGTGAAATGCCGTAGTTTCCCCATTTCATTGGGAGGGATTGCTACAATGTGGTTTACACGACTACCACCCCGATCTATCTCTTCATTTGACCAGCTAGCTACTAAATTTGTTGAACGATTTCGTATGCACATTGCAAGACCCAAAGATGTCAATACTTTATCAAGTGTCATTCAAGCTCCCGGAGAGACGCTCAGGCGATACCTAGAAAGATTCAACGCTGCTTGTGCAGAGATTACCAACCCCAACGATAATTCTATTTTGATGGCCTTAACTAAAGGAATTGATCCTGAGTCCGAATTTGGGAATTGGTTAGCTGGGAAACCCCCCGCATCGTTGGACCGTTTCTACTCCAAGCCGCTAAATTCTTGAGGCGAGAGGACGCGAAACAGTCTAGGAAGCAGGACGATGCGAGGCCCAGCAGTGAAGGGATTCAGAGTAATGTTGCAGTTAAGCAGTCGGGTGAAAGTTCAGGGAAAGTTCAGTTAAACATCCAGAACAAACAAACCCAACCAAGGAATGATGGAAATCAAAACAAGAAGAGAGAAAAGAACCATGGCCCACGGCGAAGGGCTCCAATGTTCGACAACTACACACCACTGAATACGTCGTTGGAAAACGTGTACCTACAAACTTGTAACGCAATGCAATATAAAAAGCCTACTCCAAAACCGTCATCGGAAAGGCAGATTACGACAAGCAAGTTTTGTGGATTCCACGACAGCTATGGTTACAACACCAACGAGTGCAGGCACTTGCAGGATTTAATTGAAAATTTGATTAGGGAAAGAAAATTGGATCAGTTCGTGCGGGCGCCGCAGTCTGGTGGAGCGGGCCCATCAAATCAAAACCGTCAACCGAATCAACCAAGGCAAGAGGAACCCGCCTGTACGGGTGGGAGATTAGTGATAAATACAGTCAGTGGTGGTCCTCATCCAGCAGACAGAAGCTGGGGGGAAATGGAGTCATATGCTAGCTCGATTAGGCATATGGACTTCGAGTGTTGCAGTAGTTATGATGAAGGGGCCCCGGCCAAATAGCAGAAGACGATGACAGAAGACATCGTGTTCAGAAATCGTGATGCCGATAAAGTCGAAGCCCCGACTATCGATCCGCTTGTTATATCCGCACAGGTTGGTCATGCTTGGATGAAGAGGATACTGGTGGATAGCGGAAGTTCAGTTAATATTTTGTTCAAAAGAGCTTTTGACCAGATGAAGATGGAAGCTAAGGACCTGAAACCTTGTCAGTCCAGGATCCACGGCTTCGATGGGAGTGCTAATATACCTGCAGGAGTTGTGGAGTTACCCGTGGAGTTAGGAGTTGGTGAATGCAGGAGAGTGCGTATGCTGCAATTTGTTGTTTTAGACATTCATTCCCCGTATAATGCTTTTCTGGGCCGACCGGCCCTTGCTGAATTTAGGGCGGCGATAGCCCCATGGTGTTTGACATTAAAGTTCCCCACTGATCGTGGGATTGGAGTAGTTCAAGGTGATCTGTAACGACCCATATTTTACGTGTCGATAAATCGTAAAATAGTTGCCATCAAGTAGTTAGTATTGCTTAAGTCGTTTTGAGTCTAAGTTGTAGGGTTAACAGCTTAAGGGGTTAAGCCGTGTGGTGCTTAGGTCGTGAGCGAGTTAGTGATATGGAGCGACCTATAGAAGTTAGGCCGTGTAATAGTTAGGTCGTGAGGAAGATAAGTCGGGTGGAAGTTGACCCGTGTGAGCGACTCATAGAATGTGACCGACCTAAGAAGTAGACCGACTTAAGGAGTTAGCGGCTTAGGAGTTAACAAGTTGGACCGACCTATAGAATTGACCGACCTAAGAAGTAGACGACTTAAGGAAACTAGCGGCTTAAGGGATAACGGCTTAAGGGGTGTAACGACCTAGGAGTTAGCTGGTTAGCGACCTAAGAGAGGTAAGTCGTAAGAGCGGCTTAAGGGTTATAGTTTAAGTGTTGTAAAAGGTGGCAAGCGACTTAGGGTTAGGTCGTAAGTCGTTGAGTCGCTAAATCGTTAGGTCGTTAAGTCGTCCAGATGACTTAGGAAGGAACGCGACTTGTGTGTTAAGTCGTGTGTGTTAAGCCGTGTCTGAGTTATGTCATTGGAGTTTTAGGTCGGTAGGCCGTAAGTCATAAGTCGTGCATGGTTTAGGTCGGGGATGCTGTTAAGTCTTTAGGTCGGCATATTAGTTAAGTCGCGCATCTCTGTTGAGTGTTAGGACGGTAAGCCGTGGGGGTTGCTAAGTCGTATGTCGTTAGGTCGTTGGACTGTTAGGTCACGCATGTTGTTGTGTTAAGCGTTAGGTCGTCTAGGCGACTTAGGAGGGGATGCGCATGCGTTAGGCCGTGTCTTGGATAAGCCGTGCATATTAAGTCACGTAGAGGCTTGAGCTTTAGGTCATTGAGTCGTGTAGTGGCATAAGTTGTAGGTTGTAGGCCGGGGTAGTTGAGTCGGTAGGTCATGAGTCGGCTAGGGGTTAGGTCGGCGACGACTCATGGGGCGGCCGACTCATGGGGAAATCTGCCTATAAATAGAGGGGTTTGGCCTACTTTTTGGCACCGGATTTTGAAGCGACGAAGTGCTGCCATTTTGAGAGCTCGACTACAACACTTCTTCACTTCTTTTCTCCACTCTAATCTAGTGCTAACATCCATCCAAGATCGAAGATCCAAGAGCCAAAGTTGAAGATCTTCGTCCATTGAAGTGAGATTTCATCGTTCGAAGCGGAATCTTGTCGGATCAAGCTTAGTTCTTCGCTGTCCAGATCTGAAGTGGGTTTCTTTTGAGGTGTTTAGGTGATTTGGTGAGTGGTAGTCATCTCTCACACGGACCCAAAGGAGTATATTGGATCGGTGGCTTGTTTGTGTGTTAAAGCTAGTGTTTTCATGCATTTTTCTTCAACCTAAGTATAGATCTACTGTTCATGATGATTTGACATCCATTTTACTACATGTTCACCTATGCAAGTTCATTCATCAAGTTATAGTGATATTGCTCATGATTCATACTTGTTAGATTGCTTGTTAGATTTAGATTCTTTATTTACGAAAATGCCACTATTGTTATAATTGTTTATTTAGATCATATTTGAATGATTGATTACTTGGATTAATGATTGATTTGATTGATTGCTTAAAATTAGTTGATTGATGATTTGATTTGGACAAGTTGATCGAAGATGATTCAAAAGCTAAGTGGAAAGGCTCTTGAATAAGGAAAGCGGCTTGAGGCATATGAAGCGGATGATAAAGCTCACATGGATAGATTTGATGATGATGTTGAGATGGACTTTGCTATGATGTGATGAAGCGAAGCATGATGTTGAGATGGACTTTGCTATGATGTGATGAAGCGAAGCATGATGTTGAGATGGACTTTGCTATGATGTGATGAAGCAAAGTATGATATTGAGATGGACTTTGCTAAGATGCGATGAAGCAAAGCAAGAGATGAGATAGCCTTGGTTTAATCCAGACGGGATAATCCCAAGCATGTTGATAACTCGGTGATATGGTTCGAGTTTGTTGATAATGGTTAGCTCGAGAGGCGCTTGAGCTTGGATGAAAATAGTCGTCGATGAGGATGACTAGGAGGCTGAGATTTCATCGTTATTGAAGGGTCTAGCAAACTTAAAGCAAGAGTATATGGGGACGCCCAAAAGACTAATTGATGATGGTCGAGTACTCTGGGCAGGTGCGAAAATTCCTAGGCACGGGCTGTGATGGCGTGCGAAGTTTGTCTAGAACCGGGGTTACCATTAGCCCTTGACTAACGGATGAAAGAAGGTGTCATTCATTCAATTAACGATGGTATCGAGGCAATGATAACAGTGATAGCCAGAGTCATGAATGTTTGGTTGTATCATCATTCGGTCTCAAGAGTGGTGTTTTCTGGGTGCTTATCTGATCTTGGTTTAGGCCTTGGGGGTTTGTATTTGGAAAACATCGACCTTGACTCGAGTGATTATTGCTTTACTTTAATTGTCTGCTTGGTTATGCTTGCTTCTCCTTAGTGTGTGTCTTGGGGCTATCACTGTAGAAAGAGGTGGAGTGGGATGGTTGGGTTCCTATTCCCTTTTACCCCTTATGCTCTTTTGGTATGTTTGATAGTTGATTTACTGCTCACTAGGACTTTGTCTGACTCTAGGTTTTATGTTCAACTCTTATTACCTTGGGCTGTTCATCCATGTTGGGATGGGCAGACTAGGTAGCAGGTGACAGGTGCTGATCTTGGAGATCCACGCTGATGATGACGAAGACGAGCAGGAGGCTTTTGCATATTATTTTCTTATTATATGTACTGGATTTTCCGCTGCTGTATTTTCTTTGAGTGTTTTGTAGTGAGGCTTGATGTATTGTTTTTCAGATGCTTGTATCAAACTATTATGAAGTCTATATGATGATATTCTGTTATGGAGCTTCACTATATATTTTCTCTATTGTATTTTGTCCATGCGCTGTGAGTTATACGATAGATTCTGCGATTTCATTCTTACCTTTGACGGTCACCCATGGCTGCCTGGCACACTTTCAGCGCACTATCTCCTTGTTTCGGTGCGGGAGTCATGGGCGGTCGTCACATTTGGTATCAGAGCTTTGGTTAATCGATTTTAGCCAACGCTCGCTGACGTAACTACGTAAGAGAGACGTAATTGTATTTTGATGGATGATTACTATATATAATATAGTAGCTTAGAAGGATTTGAACTCCTTATGCAGTTATTTCTCAAGGTGTTCTAATCATTTCTTTTTATAGATATTAAGGATGAGTCAAGGAGAGGGACAAGCTGCTGGGGAAGGTCGTGCAGCTGAAGGAGCTGCTGATTATGCTGCTAAGTTCGAGGCTATGGTGACTTCAATCGTGAAGAGGCAGTTGTTGGATTATCTAGACAATTCATTTGAGGAGCTTATGGAGAAGGCTTCCAGGCACGGGAACTTGTTTCCTAAAGAAGAATCTGCTGTTGCTGTGACCAAGGAAGGGTTTAAACCACCGCAAGGCGGAAACAAGAAGAGGAGGCAGCAACAGAAAAAGGGTAAGGGTGGCCGAAAGAAGCAGAAGGGCGAAGTGACCTGCTACAACTGTCAGCAGAAGGGCCATCTCTCCAGGGATTGCAAGAATCCAAAGGTGCCAGTTAAGTGCCACAACTGTGACGAGCTAGGGCATATTAAGAAGAATTGTCCGGAACCACAGAAAGACAAGCAGATTGGGCAAGCTTATGCTTTGGGGGCTGTTCCGTCATCTTCAAAAGCTCTTACTACAGAAGAGAAAGGAAAGAGTGTGGTGGTTCAAAGTACTCTTTCCATTTGAGGTGTTCCAGTTAGAGTGTTGTTTGATACTGAGACGTCGCATTCCTTTGTTTGTAATAAACTTGTATGACGGTTGGGTTTGGAACCAGATATTATTGATAGACCATTGGTTGTAACTAATTCAGTTGAGGATTTGTCTTGTTTGTGTATGCTATGCCATGGTCTAGTTGTATCGAGTCATGATTTCTCTTTTGTTTGTGATTGTTTTGTTCTGAACTTTTGCGGGGTTCGGAATTATTTTGGGTATGGACTGGCTTAGGAAGTATGCGGCAAAGGTTGATTGTGAGAGATTGGAGGTGACAGTCGAGAATGTGGAGGGGCGAATGGTTGTGATACGATGTATGCATGAGGAAGGCGTCTTCATGAGCTTCATGTATTCGCTGGTTGTTCCATGGGATGGACTGTCATTGGTGCCAATCGCGAATGGATTCGAGGATGTCTTTGATGAGGTCAAAGGGTTACCGCCGCATAGGGAGATCGAGTTTCGCATCGATCTAGTTGAAGGAGCCAGACCCGTTGTGATGCCTCTTAGGCGGACGGCGCCTAGGGAACAACAAGAGTTGAAGGTGCAAGTTGATGACCTTTTACGGAAAGGATTCATTCGGCGTAGTGTGTCCGAATATGGTGCACCAGTTGTGTTCGCAACCAAAGCAGATGGATCGTTGAGGTTGTGTGTCGATTATCGTGAGCTGAATAAGGTAACTAAGAAGAACAAGTATCCATTGTCGAGAATAGATGACTTGTTTGATCAGCTTCACGAGGTTAAGGTGTTTTCTCAGATGGATTTGGCAACGGGATTTCACCAGTTGAGAGTGGCTAAGATAATGTGCCGAAGACTGCATTCAGGACACCGTCTGGTTTCTATGAGTGGCTGGTAATGCCGTTTGGATTGACTAATGCACCAGCATATTTTGTGGATCTTATGAATAGAGTGTTCAAGGATCAGTTGAACAAGTTCGTGCTTGTGTTCGTGGATGATATTCTGATTTATTCCAAGACTGAAGAAGAGCACAAGACGCACTTGCGTATTGTTTTGGAAATCTTGCGGAAACATCAGCTGAAGGCTAAGTTTTCGAAATGTCACTTCTGGAAGAGTGAAGTGAGGTTCTTAGGCCATGTTATTTCTGGAAATGGAATAGCAGTTGATCCCGCTAAGGTGGCAGCAATCCAGGATTGGGTTAGACCTAAGAATGCATTTGATGTGAGAAGTTTTCTTGGATTAGCGGGATATTATCGTCGTTTTATCAAATACTTTTCCAAGATAGCTGCACCATTGACAGGACTGACGAAAAAGAATCAGATATTCAGATGGGATGCTAAGTGTGAGCAAGCTTTCGGAATCCTGAAAGAGCGACTGACAAGTGCTCCTGTTTTGACTATTCCAAGTGGAAACGATGAGATGGTAGTTTACACCGATGCATGTGGTACTGGACTTGGAGCAGTGCTAATGCAGAAGAATAAAGTTGTTGCGTATGCAAGTCGACAACTAAAGCCGCATGAAAGGAATTATCCGACTCATGATTTGGAGTTAGCGGCGATTGTATTTGCTCTGAAGATGTGGAGACATTATCTATTGGGAGTTCGATTCGAGTTGTTTACAGATCATAAGTCGTCGAAATATCTTTTCTCCCAGAAGGATTTGAATCTTCGGCAGCAACGATGGCTAGAGTTTTTGGCATTATATGATTTTGGTATAGCCTATACTCCGGGAAAAGGTAACGCAGTGGCTGATGCGTTAAGTCGAAGACATGCAGAATTGGGAGCCATGTTTTCGGAAGGGAAGAATCTCGAGTATTTAGCTGGATTTGACTTCAGGCCTAGATGTGAATTGGAACCTGAGATGTTAGCAAACTTATCGATAAGACCTACTCTAGTGGAAAGAATTGGCGAGAGCCAAAAGCGAGACGATAAGCTTGTCAAGATTATCCGGGATTTGGAATCTGGATTTGACCCAGAGAAGGATAAAGGATTCGAAGTCGATTGAGAGGGTTGGCTTCGGAAGCAAGGACGATTAGTTGTTCCCGATATAGATGAATTGAGAGATGAAGTTCTGAAGGAAAGTCATCACTCGAAGTTGACAATTCATCCAGGTGGAAATAAGATGTATCGGGATATGAAGAGAACCTATTACTGGGAAGGTATGAAGAAGGATGTTGGAAATTTTATTTCCAAGTGCATGAACTGCCAGTTTGTAAAAGCTGAACAGAAGAAGCCAAGTGGATTGCTTCAACCTTTAGAAGTTCCTACATGGAAGTGGGAGCAAATATCGATGGATTTTATTGATGGTCTACCTAGAACAAGAGCGGGAAATGAAGGGATTTGGGTCATCGTAGATCGTTTGACTAAGAGTGCGAGATTCATTCCTGTTCGATCAACTAGGACTGCACCAAAGTTGGCTGAGTTGTATGTCAAGTGGATAGTTCGATTCCATGGTATTCCGAGGAGTATAGTGAGCGATCGAGACCCATTGTTCACTAGTGGATTTTGGAAGAGCTTCCAGGAAGTTTTGGGAACTGAGTTGTGTCTGAGTACAGCTTATCATTCCCAAACAGATGGTCAGACTGAGAGAGTCAACCGAGTTTTGGAAGATCTCCTTAGGGCATGTGTTTTGGACTTCGGAGGATCATGGGAAGATCATCTTCATTTGGTGGAGTTTGCGTATAATAACAGTTACCAGTCAAGTATTGGTATGGCACCATATGAAGCATTGTATGGGAGACCGTGTAACTCTCCGACATGTTGGTTGGAAACAGGAGAAAAGCTGATACTTGGGCCAGAGATGATTCGTCAGACTTCGGATTGTATAGAGATCATTCGGCAACGAATGAAGGCAGCCCAAGACCGTCAGAAAAGTTATGCTGATAAGCGTCGTAAGGATTTGGAATTCGACATAGGTGATATGGTTTTTGTGAAGATTTCTCCACTAAGGAATGTTATTCGATTCGGGAAGAAGGGAAAATTGACTCCGAGATTTGTTGGACCATTCCCGATCATCGAGCGAATTGGAAAGCTCACTTATAGATTGGAGTTACCGGAAAAGATGTCGAGTGTGCACAATGTTTTTCATGTATCTTATCTACGGAAGTATGTGCACGACTCGAATACAGTGGTTTCTGCTGATATCTGTGAAGATTTAGAAGTTGATCCGGTTGTTACGAGACCTCGTAAGCCGCTTCGTGTTGTTGAAACCGACACGAAACAGCTTAGGAGGAAGACGATTACGTTGCTCAAGATACAATGGAGTGATGATGTTAACGACTGTACATGGGAGGAGGAAGAGAGGATGAAAGCAGCTCATCCTGAACTCTTCGAGGTATGGCCCTAAGGTGTCGTGACATCTCATGAATTTGTAACTTGTTCTAATCTTAGATTCTGCATGCTAGGCTAGTAATTGGATGCATGGTTTGTTGATTACTATGGATGGTAGGCATGCATAATAGTTTTGGTTGCTCTTGTTTGTTTGGAATTTCGGGGGCAAAATTCTTAAGGGGGAGAGAATGTAACGACCCGTATTTTACGTGTCGATAAATCGTAAAATAGTTGCCATCAAGTCGTTAGTATTGCTTAAGTCGTTTTGAGTCTAAGTTGTAGGGTTAACGGCTTAAGGGGTTAAGCCATGTGGTGCTTAGGTCGTGAGCGAGTTAGTGATATGGAGCGACCTATAGAAGTTAGGCCGTGTAATAGTTAGGTCGTGAGGAAGATAAGTCGGGTGGAAGTTGACCCGTGTGAGCGACTCATAGAATGTGACCGACCTAAGAAGTAGACCGACTTAAGGAGTTAGCGGCTTAGGAGTTAACAAGTTGGACCGACCTATAGAATTGACCGACCTAAGAAGTAGACGACTTAAGGAAACTAGCGGCTTAAGGGATAACGGCTTAAGGGGTGTAACGACCTAGGAGTTAGCAGGTTAGCGACCTAAGAGAGGTAAGTCGTAAGAGCGGCTTAAGGGTTATAGTTTAAGTGTTGTAAAAGGTGGCAAGCGACTTAGGGTTAGGTCGTAAGTCGTTGAGTCGCTAAATCGTTAGGTCGTTAAGTCGTCCAGACGACTTAGGAAGGAACGCGACTTGTGTGTTAAGTCGTGTGTGTTAAGCCGTGTCTGAGTTATGTCGTTGGAGTTTTAGGTCGGTAGGCCGTAAGTCATAAGTCGTGCATGGTTTAGGTCGGGGATGCTGTTAAGTCTTTAGGTCGGCATATTAGTTAAGTCGCGCATCTCTGTTGAGTGTTAGGACGGTAAGCCGTGGGGGTTGCTAAGTCGTATGTCGTTAGGTCGTTGGACTGTTAGGTCACGCATGCTGTTGTGTTAAGCGTTAGGTCGTCTAGGCGACTTAGGAGGGGATGCGCATGCGTTAGGCCGTGTCTTGGATAAGCCGTGCATATTAAGTCACGTAGAGGCTTGAGCGTTAGGTCGTTGAGTCGTGTGGTGGCATAAGTCGTAGGTTGTAGGCCGGGATAGTTGAGTCGGTAGGTCGTGAGTCGGCTAGGGGTTAGGTCGGCGACGACTCATGGGGCGGCCGACTCATGGGGAAATCTGCTAATAAAAAGAGGGGTTTGGCTCACTTTTTGGCACCGGATTTTGAAGCGACGAAGTGCTGCCATTTTGAGAGCTCGACTACAACACTTCTTCACTTCTTTTTTCCACTCTAATCTAGTGCTAACATCCATCCAAGATCGAAGATCCAAGAGCCAAAGTTGAAGATCTTCGTCCATTGAGGTGAGATTTCATCGTTCGAAGCGGAATCTTGTCGGATCAAGCTTAGTTCTTCGCTGTCCAGATCTGAAGTGGGTTTCTTTTGAGGTGTTTAGGTGATTTGGTGAGTGGTAGTCATCTCTCACACGGACCCAAAGGAGTATATTGGATCGGTGGCTTGTTTGTGTGTTAAAGCTAGTGTTTTCATGCATTTTTCTTCAACCTAAGTATAGATCTACTGTTCATGATGATTTGACATCCATTTTACTACATGTTCACCTATGCAAGTTCATTCATCAAGTTATAGTAATATTGCTCATGATTCATACTTGTTAGATTGCTTGTTAGATTTAGATTCTTTATTTACGAAAATGCCACTATTGTTATAATTGTTTATTTAGATCATATTTGAATGATTGATTACTTGGATTAATGATTGATTTGATTGATTGCTTAAAATTAGTTGATTGATGATTTGATTTGGACAAGTTGATCGAAGATGATTCAAAAGCTAAGTGGAAACGCTCTTGAATAAGGAAAGCGGCTTGAGGCATATGAAGCGGATGATAAAGCTCACATGGATAGATTTGATGATGATGTTGAGATGGACTTTGCTATGATGTGATGAAGCGAAGCATGATGTTGAGATGGACTTTGCTATGATGTGATGAAGCAAAGTATGATATTGAGATGGACTTTGCTAAGATGCGATGAAGCAAAGCAAGAGATGAGATAGCCTTGGTTTAATCCAGACGGGATAATCCCAAGCATGTTGATAACTCGGTGATATGGTTCGAGTTTGTTGATAATGGTTAGCTCGAGAGGCGCTTGAGCTTGGATGAAAATAGTCATCGATGAGGATGACTAGGAGGCTGAGATTTCATCGTTATTGAAGGGTCTAGCAAACTTAAATCAAGAGTACATGGGGACGCCCAAAAGGCTAATTGATGATGGTCGAGTACTCTGGGTAGTTGCGAAAATTCCTAGGCACGGGCTGTGACGGCGTGCGAAGTTTGTCTAGAATCGGGGTTACCATTAGCCCTTGACTGACGGATGAAAGAAGGTGCCGTTCATTCAATTAACGATGGTATCGAGGCAATGATAACAGTGATAGCCAGAGTCATGAATGTTTGGTTGTATCATCATTCGGTCTCAAGAGCGGTGTTTTCTGGGTGCTTATCTGATCTTGGTTTAGGCCTTGGGGGTTTGTATTTGGAAAACATCGACCTTGACTCGAGTGATTATTGCTTTACTTTAATTGTCTGCTTGGTTCTGCTTGCTTCTCCTTAGTGTGTGTCTGGGGGCTATCACTGTAGAAAGAGGTGGAGTGGGATGGTTGGGTTCCTATTCCCTTTTACCCCTTATGCTCTTTTGGTATGTTTGATAGTTGATTTACTGCTCACTAGGACTTTGTCCGACTCAAGGTTTTATGTTCAACTCTTATTACCTTGGGCTGTTCATCCATGTTGGGATGGGCAGACTAGGTAGCAGGTGACAGGTGCTGATCTTGGAGATCCACGCTGATGATGACGAAGACGAGCAGGAGGCTTTTGCATACTATTTTCTTATTATATGTACTGGATTTTCTGCTGCTGTATTTTCTTTGAGTGTTTTGTAGTGAGGCTTGATGTATTGTTTTTCAGATGCTTGTATCAAACTATTATGAAGTCTATATGATGATATTCTGTTATGGAGCTTCACTATATATTTTCTCTATTGTATTTTGTCCATGCGCTGTGAGTTATACGATAGATTCTACGATTTCATTCTTACCTTTGACGGTTACCCATGGCTGCCTGGCACACTTTCAACGCACTATCTCCTTGTTTCGATGCGGGAGTCATGGGCGGTCTTCACATGATCAGGCTGCTGGAAGAGCCTGTTATGTTGCGGAGTTGCGCGAGGCGCAGCGAAAAGAAAAAGGGAAGGGTGTAGAGGAATCTCTATGCGTCCGATTTGCAGACAATTGACAATTGGTGCCTGGGCCTCGGCCCGGGCACCACAACCAATTCAAAAAGGATCTTGACCCGAGAGACAACGATAATAAAGGGGAATCCACAGAGAGTCAAGCTTCTTCGGCTGAGCTGATGATTGACGTTCCAATCGACGATGATGATGATGACTCAAGAATGTTGAAGATTGGATCTCAGTTAAGCCAAGAAACACAACAGGAATTGGTTGAATTTCTCCGGGCGAATCTTGATGTATTCACCTGGACGCACTCTGATATGTGTGGGATCTCGCCGGACATTGCGAGCCACACTTTGAATATTGATCCGTGGTATATCCCGGTCAAACAAAAAAGGCGCGGTATGGATCCAGAGAGATCTGCCGCCCTCAAAGAAGAAGTTGATAAGCTGAAGAAGAATAGGTTTATCCGGGATGCTTTATACCCGGAGTGGGTATCCAACCCTGTACTCGTCCGAAAACCAACTGGGAAGTGGAGAACGTGCATTGACTATTCCGATTTAAACAAAGCTTGTCCGAAAAACAGCTTTCCACTTCCCCGAATTGATCAGCTTGTGGATTCAACGGCCGGACACGAGTTGCTATCTTTCATGGACGCTTACTCCGGATACAATCAGATACCCATGCATGTGCCAGACCAGGAACATACAAGCTTCGTGACTGATTTGGGACTATATTGCTACAAGGTCATGCCTTTTGGGTTAAAGAACGCCGGAGCGACTTATCAGCGCTTAGTTAATCGAATGTTTGCCGATCAGATTGGAAAGACGATGGAGGTTTATGTAGATGACATGTTAGTGAAATCATGGTACTCCATCGACCATGTCAAAGATTTAGAATCAATGTTCAAAATCCTCCGGAGATATGGAATGAAGCTTAATCCACTTAAATGTCATTTTGGAGTCGCATCCGGAAAATTCCTTGGGTTCATCGTCAACGCCCTAGGAATAGAGGCCAACCCCGAAAAGATCTAGGCTATTAGAAATCTTCAAACTCCAAGGACCATAAAGCAAGTTCAGAGCCTTAATTGGAAAGTTGCAGCGTTGAGCAGGTTCATTTCAAAGTCGACCGACAAATGTATTCCCTTCTTCGATTTGATCCGAAAAGGAAAACGAAACTTTGAATGGACTACAGAATGTGAAGGCGCATTTCATTCACTAATTCAACCCCTTTCTACACCGCCGATTCTTTTAAAGCCTGTTGATCATGAACAGTTATATCTTTACCTGGCGGTGTCAGAAAATGCGATAAGTGTTGCCCTTGTTCGGGAGGAAGACCGAGTTCAGAAACCGGTCTATTATGTTAGCAAGCGACTCACCGGAGCTGAGAGAAACTATCCGAAGCTGGAGAAATTAGCTTACTGCTTAGTCATTGCCTCGAGGAAGCTCCGTCCATACTTCCAGGCACATCCCATCACTGTATACACTGATCAGCCATTACGACAGGTCCTCACGCGGCCTGAGACGTCTGGCAGGTTACTCAAATGGAATATTGAATTGAGTCAATTCGATATTACTTACACGCCAAGGAGAGCCATCCATGGTCAAGTCCTAGCAGATTTTATAGCTGAATTTACCGTTCCCGAAGACTTGCCGGAAACTAGCAAATCTCCAGAATATGTCTGGAAGCTGTATACTGATGGTGCGTCCAATGATCGGTGCTCAGGCGCCGGAATAGTGCTAGAAACCCCAGAGGGCCGATCCATATGCTATGCTTTAAAGTTCGAGTTCCGTGCAACCAATAATGGGGCCGAATATGAAGCTCTACTCAACGGGTTAAAATTAGCTCGCGATTTGAGGATCATCGCGGTGGAAATTTATTGTGATTCACATTTAATCGTATGCCAAGTTCTGGGCGAATATCAGGCCAAGGATCGAAGATTAGCTGCTTACTTATCTCGAGTCCGGGAGGTGCTTGATCAGTTTGATTATTATGCCATCTTCTACATACCCCGAGAACATAATCAGAAAGCTGATTCACTGGCGAAGCTCGCAAGTACGGGCGAAGCTCAGCAGCTGGGGTTAGTTCCCGTTGAAACTCTATCCGCTCCTAGCATTGATCGAATGGAGACTGATTTTGTATTTGAAGCTACCTCCGATAGGGAGTCATGGATGACCCCTTATCGAAATTATATTGAGCAAGGTATATTACCCGAGCATCGGAGCGAGAAGAGACAAGTTCTTCGAAAAGCCTCACGGTTTGCCATTCAGAATGGTGTCATGTATCGAAGGGGATATTCTATTCCTCTCCTCAGGTGTGTCGCCCATGACGAAGTCAAATGAGTATTACGTGATGTACACGAAGGAGAATGTGGTGATCACACTGGGGGGCAAGTGCTAGCCAAGAAAATACTTCGATATGGATATTATTGGCCCACTGTTAATCGTGATGCTGCAGATTATGCTAAGAAATGCGACAAGTGCCAGAAACACGCTCGGATTCCTAGAGCCCCTCCTACCGAGATAACCCAAATGGTCAGTCCCTGGCCATTTGCAATATGGGGGATTGATATAATTGGCGCTTTGCCTTTAGCCAAAGGTGGCGCGAAGTACGCCATCGTCGCAGTTGATTACTTCACCAAATGGGCTGAAGCTGAACCCTTTGCAATAATAACGACAAAGAAAGTAATTAACTTTGTAGTGCGCAACATCATCTGCCGATTTGGTCTCCCGCATACTATCATTACCGATAATGGAGCCCAATTCGACAGTATTGAATTCAAGAGTTTCTGTCAGCGATTCCGCATCCATAAGAAATTTTCTGCAGTAGCGCACCCTCAAGCGAATGGTCAAGTCGAAGCCGTAAACAAAGTTATCAAGTCTATTCTGAAGAAACGGCTGGAAAAGGCCGGGGGCAAGTGGGTCGATGAGCTCCCTATGGCTTTATGGGCTTATCGAACGACTCACAAAACTGCGACCGGACACACTCCATTTTCTCTATCTTATGGTTCTGAAGCAGTAATCCCAGTCGAAATGGAGGTGCATTCTCATCGTGTGACATATTACGATCCGAAGACGAATGCTATATTACTTGCTAAATCTCTAGATCTACTCAATGAGAGACGTGAAGAGGCTGATTTGAGGGCAGCCGCATATCGAAGTCGAGTTGCCCGAATATACAATGCCAAGGTTCGGCCACGAACCTTCGAACTCGGCGATCTCGTACTCAAAAGAATTTATCCGGTTCCTTCTCATATGAAGCCGAATTGGGAGGGACCGTATGTCATTTCGCAAAAGCTCGGAGATGGCACGTTCAAGTTATCGACCGTCGATGGTCTCAATCTACCGAGGGCCTGGAATAGCGAAAGTCTTCGTCGCTACTACATATAACCGGCCCTGTTTACTTTGAATTTTACATTCATTTGCTATTTGTTTCTGCATTTCGAAGTTTGAATTTGTAATAAGGCAACTGACTTTGCCATATTTTCTTATTTCAGCAATAAAATGCCATCTCTTGAGCCAAAGCTGTGATTTATTGAGTGTGACACACAACATCACGATGCACGAAGAGCTAAGTTCCATCATGCGGTGGGATTTATTCAAATAGGGAGTGACTGTGATGCGACCGGTCACTCACTAAGTGAAACCCGAGCTCGGGGGCAGAACACTACATCAACAGTCACAAGGATTGATACAGGACAATCTTTCTACTAACTCCAAATTCCCAGAGTGCGAATTGGAGTATAAACACTGACTCTTGGTTCCCGGAGTGCGAACCGGAGTATAAACATTAACTCCAAATTCCCAGAGTGCGAATTGGAGTATAAACACTAACTCTTGGTTCCCGGAGTGCGAACCGGAGTATAAACATTAACTCCAAATTCCCAGAGTGCGAATTGGAGTATAAACACTAACTCTTGGTTCTCGGAGTGCGAACCTGAGTATAAACACTAACTCCAAATCCCCAGCGTGCGAATTGGAGTATAAACACTAACTTCTGGTTCCCGGAGTGCGAACCGGAATATAAAACTCTAACTCCGAATTCCCAGAGTGAGAAGTGGAGTATATTTATCAACTCTTGGTTCCCGGAGTGCGAACCGAAGCATAGACTAGAAGCTAAAGATTCCCAGAGTGCGAGTTGAAGTGTAAACGCTAATCCCAACTTCCCGGAGCGCGAATTGGGACGTAAGTAACAAGCCAAAATTCCCGGAGTATGAACTATGTCACCTACACCGATAATTATCGGGTTCCCGGAGCGTGAACCGAATTGTCGTCATAAAATTATTCTAAGTCCCCAAATTGCGGACATGCGCTCAAGATTTGCGAAAAGAACAGTAATGAGCCAATCATGGCAACACTTAAGCAAAAAGAACAGTTGAAGTGAAAAAAGCAAAATTTCGTTTCAACTATCTGAAAGAAAGAAGTTTATGTACAAATGAGTTCTTCCCAAAAAGAATTCCTACTAGCAGGGGCCGAACCTGCGTCTATACACGGCTTACTAATGAAAAAGAGAAATAAGTAAATAAGTCGCTATCTACCATAAAAATTTGCCCAAATGGCCGGTCTAATTCTTCTTTTTCTTCAGCTTCCTTATTAACGGTTCTTCATCAGATTTGCTGGAAACAGAAATCCTCCGCTTAGAACTCTTCTTCTCCAGCAGGTGTTCTTCGGTTGGAGGCATAATATCAATGCCCTCCTCTGAACTCGATTCAAGATTTACACTCCCCACTGGAGGAGTTGGAGGGACCGGACCTGCGGTAGAAGAGAGAGCGGATACCAAAGTACCGACTGCAACGTCGCTTGGCAATATCACATTCAAAGGCGCTGGACTATGCACCGTGGCCCTGACACCGGCACTGCTCTCATGCCCCACAGCCCCTATCTCGACGTTGATTTCGGCTAATATCTCCTCGTCTCGGGCTGATTGAGCTTGACTGGGGGCAACGGTAGTCTACGTTACGAAACTAGAAGCAGGCGGGAGATCACTAATGATAAATGACAAATCCCTGAAGGGGTCACCGTTTTGGCTAAGCAGCTCGCTCACCATCTGTTCGTCAAGAGACAAGGAGCTCTCCCGCACCATCCCAGTAGATACCGCTGTCGCCACGACAGTCGTTTCGGTAATAATGGATTTCTGCCCTTGAGAGAACTCTTGAGCTGCACGTGTCGGTGTGTCTCCAGTTACTGAACAAGAGAAGAGAAGGAGGTATTAGCGATTGTTTCAGAAGAAACATTATTAGCAACGTACTTAAGATGCGTTCAGAGTACCTTCCTCAGTTCAGCTCGTGGACGGCTGGGAGGCATCAGAGGTGTGCTCGTGAATGGGAGATAACCGCGGCTATTCTGGGTCGTATGCTGGAACAGATTGTGAATAGACCGCAGATACAGCTTCAAGCGAAGGAGGAGTAGTGACCCCAAGAACAGTAGCGCGATGCTCAACACCTGACCCTTCTCCAGCCTCCAGAGATTGGCCACCGATCATCTCCTTCTCATGAACGATTATAGCATCGTGGAGGACTTTCTTTTCTTCATCTGTCAGCAACCGGTTCTCGAGTTCGAATCGGTCGACCGATTCGTCTGGATGCGCCTCCTCTTCTTCCTCAACCAATCAGTCCCAAGCACTATGGAGGTGTACAGGATAATCTTGAAGCCAAGCCAGATTTCTGTGCTTCAACACGTTGGCGTTATAGGTGATAAGCAGATCTTCGATATCTGCCTCCAGCCTGGCCTCAGCTTATTGAACCTTCTCCTCAACCCCCGCCTCGACCGCCTGAACCTTGGCCACTGCCACATCCCGTTCGGTCCTGAGCATCACAGCTTGTTCACACGCCTCCTGGGCTGCGTTGTTCGCATCATCCCTATCCTTGGCGATTTCAGCGAATTTGGACATTAGCTCATTTGGCTCCTTCAGAGCCGCATCCCTTTCAGCAGTGACCAAGGTGTTCCGATGGCCCATATCCTCCACCGTGGCATAATGCTCACGTTTCATCCTATCCATCGTTGCTTGGGCTTCGTCGGCTATTTTGATGGCCTCCATTTCATATTTTCTAGATGATTCGGCTTCGGTGTTTAGCACTTCAATGATACGGCTCTTCTGAGCCAACTCCGCCTGCAACTTCTCGTTGGCGGCCCCACGCTCAAAGGCTAATGCCGACGCTTTCTCCGCCGCTTTAAACCATGCCCTATACTGGGCGTAGAAATCGTGCGTATAATCGTGCACCACCTGTTCAGCCTCCATTGGAATTCTCTTCAGATGAGGAGGGAAAATATAATTATCAAAACAGATAGTTGGGAACTCCTTCTTTAGTTGGGCAAGCCGGATCGCCCCTTCCCCAGCAATTTCAGCAGGAGGCTGTTCTGTAATTACAGCAGTGGATGGCTTAGTTCTAGGTCGGTGAGAGTCATGCCGGGAAGATTTAGAGTCCGACTTATGACGTGAGGGCTCAGGAGGACGAGAAACATAAGCTGGAGGTTGTATGGGATCTCTGGGAGGAGGAGGGGTACGCGATCGAGATCGACGCTTATAGCCCCTGTCTTTGTCATATCTATCTTGGCTAGAATATCCAGAGTGTCCCTGGTCATAGTCTCTGTCTCCTTCTCGTCTCCGCGAATCAGAGTATGAAGACTTGCGGGCATGGCGGAGACTTCCTAACATCGAACCACGACCAGACATAGTATCTGCAGAGCAAAACAAAGTAGGATTAGTCAACTAACGTTTTGCAGTTAAGCGTTATGCAGTGTTGTGCAGTCTGTGTGAATGTGCAACCCCCCGACCAACCAGATGTGTATGCCACACCAGTGGAAAAAGACTCGCTTAACACTAGAGCCTGTGATATTTCGTCTATTCCGACGTCCTGCTGCACGGACACGTCATCCAGAATCAGAGGGTCAGAGAGTCCTTCGTAAAGGTTCTCCATTCTAGGGGAAAGCATTTCCGAAATCCTAATTCCGGAGGTAGGGCGGGAAGTGACAACGGTTTTCCATCTTCCCTTTTTAGATGGCTTAAAGACAGCTGCCTTGCCTTTTCTTTGCTCATCATCTTCCGGGACTACGTCCGCGGGTTCGCCAAAAAGCTCTTTGTCGGTATGAGTCTTCTCAGAGTCGGCCTCCTCGATTATAACAACTTTGCGCTTTCTTCATTTGACCCGCTCTTTCGAAGCTGTTTTTAGAGCACCATCGAGCAGTATGCTTTGTCTTCGCCCGATTAACCCGAGAATTCTCAAATTCCTATCGGTCAAGAGCAGCTCGATGTCTCTGTCTTCACTCGGAATCTCTTGAAGCACCCGGACTATCTCCTCAAAATGCCTACCTTCCGGACGTTGAATTATGGCTGTAAACAAAAAAAGATGTGAATTTTACTTCAACTACAAGCGATGTGGTAATTATTCGAAAGCTCAGCCATACTCACGTCTGTATAACCATCGTCGGGCAAACCCCGGAGGACATCGGACATAAAACCATTCTGTCCTATAATAGCTCAACCTAGTCCAGGCTCTAGTGACCACCTGGCAGTGTCTAACCGCTTCCAAGAATGTGAAGGATGGAGTATCGCTTCGACTTTTAAAATTGAATAGATATCTAATCTCAGTTGGGATTGGCGGCCGATGAAGATATTCCATGAAGACGATGTACAAACTGTTAAGTGACGCATACCCGTTCGGATGCAACTGAGATGGAGCAATTCCCAAAAATGACAACGCTTCCCTTATATAGTCGTTGAATGGGGGCAGCGTTCCAGCGGCACAAGCATGACGGTTAAATGCGGTATATCCCTCGGGTGGGTTGTGTAGCCTATCATTTGGCCCGGGCAACAGCACATCGTCCATCGACAGGCCATGCCTCAAGCATACTCTCCCCAGCGTATCTTCAGTTATATGTGACCAGACGGAATCTTGCGGATTGGCAATGAATGATGCATCAGGGAGTTCATCCGAAGCTGGAACAACCACATCAGGCTCAATGCGCGGAATCTCTAGGCTCGGAGGAATTATGCTTTGGATTTCTTGCGGATTTTCTTGCGGCTGCGAACTTGATGGTTCCATAACTGACTAACTTATGAGAAATTATCCTTAGGCGATAAAGAACCCGTGTATTCCCCGGTGTCAAGTGTATGAAGTGTGTTGTGCAGTGTTGTGCATTACGCGGATAAATGTTGCAAAGTTAGAGAAAATATGCAAGTGATTAAAGTTGTTACGGTTCCATCGACGAGCTTCAAAAGGCAGTCAAGTATGCAGTTTAATTGTCAAGTCCAAATGTGCAAGAATGAAGCTCGTCGGAGTTATGTTGAAAAATGCCAAAGTTTCGTATCCATCATAGGGAAATTTCGAATCGATCGATAGAAGGACAGTTCGAATCCATCCAGACCTCACTTCGAATCGATGCTGGGGGCACATTTCGAATCTATGTTCCGAAGGCTGAATTCGAATCGATCTGGATAGGGTGTCTTCGGATCGATCTATGGTTGCCAAGTTCATATCAATTAGGAAGGCCTTAACTCGACATCGACCACATTCGAACCGATACCTTTCGTATCGATCCATTGATATAGTTCGAATCGATATGGAGTTAACGACTTCGAATCGACCGTATGCTCATTTCTCGTATCGATTGTTTCGAATCGATACGATCCATTGCCGTGGCTTTCAGTACGAACCACGTCTTCCCCATCATAGCACCCCAGAGATCGATGCGAAACTTGACAAAGGAGATCAACGCTTTCATCAACCCGAAACGATAAACCTCCAGATCGATTCGATTTTAGCCCTCTTTCTCTTCTCCAAACCATATCTGGTTTTACCTTCGAAGGAGGAGGGATAGATCTGAAGCCTTTTTGTTGTTTGGATTCGGGTATGATTACCTTGTTTAGGTATGGGATTCGAAGGATTCAAGAGATGAATTGTAACGAGCCGAGGGCGTGATGCAGTGTTATTTACTCCTGTGCTTTGAATCGATGCGAAAGCTAGAGGCGGCAGTAAAAAAGTAAAAAGTAAAAAATGAAGTACTCGAAGTATTTATAGGGAGCAGAAGGAGTTACCGGGCCGATTCGCCTCCCGGTATATACAACCGGCCCTACCCAGTCCAACGTGCCTTGGTTTGAATGGTTGTCTCGAACCCATTGGACCTTGCTTCCATCAGTATGAGTGTATTTCCAAACCCCCTCATTTTGAAGCTACTCCACGACTCGATTCCGTCCACAAGCTACCAATGCGAACTGCATCGATTGAATCATACAAGTCTCTACTTCCCGAGGCCAACATCCATTGATGCAGGACCGAGTCCATCGATGCGAAACCATCTGACCTGAATCGATTCGAACACTTCACCTCACAATCCACAAACGATCGTATGCAAGTCCATCAATACGAACGCCAGCGATCTCGTATCCGCTACAACTCGAGAATCGGTATCAGTACGAATACATGCTTCGTACCCAACGGACTCCCAAGCTATCGATGTGAAGCTAATCTTCACGACCTTCTATATCGATTCAGGAGAGGATCGATGCGAAGGGACTACGTAAGACAACTGTCAGAACGCGGTTGCAACTCAAATTTCACGTAAATTCAGGAGAGGATCGACACGAAATTCATATATAGCAAACAGATAACCTCAATCATGCAACGGTCAGCTGCAACAATAAAGAATGCGATTTTCGGCAGAGAAATGCAATCTTTGGCAATGAAATGATGATTGTCCAAGATAAAGACCACGACTTTTCAAAGCACATCACATTCCCACGAGACGTACATTGGGGGGCAAATGTTATCCCACCTTTTGGCAAGGTCAAGATACCAAGAATTGATCGAGAACCGAGTTTGACTCGTTACAGATATCAGCGAATTTTATCCGAGTCCGGTTCAGGCTATAATTGATATGACGTAACAAGCAAAGCTGAGGAAGCCAATGTTCCAAGTTTCAGGTCAATCTGAGCTCGTATGCACAAGTTATGATCGATTCAATTTTATAGAAGAGACCTCAGTTTCGAACCCATGGATTTCGTATCGATCAAAGGAACGGTGGCTTCGAACCGATAAGGAAAGCTCATTTCGTATCGATCAAGTTTGAACCCATCAAAATGTCTCGGTTCGGCTCGATCACCTTCGAACCCATCAACAACTTAGTGCTTCGCCTCCATCAGACAAGGCATTAAGACATTGTTTTGAATCCATCGTAGAAGCATCTGTTCGTTTCCATCAGCAGACCTCGTCTTCGTATCCATCCAGCTCGTATCCATCCTCTGCTCCACATCAGCTTACCCCATGAGTTGGCATCGGTCTAGTAAGTGATGTTCGAAACCATCGTTAGAACATCACTTCGTATCCATCAAGTTCCTGCTCCTCGAACCCATCAGGGGACTTTGGTTCGAATCCATCATAAGCCTCTTGTTCGACCCCGTGACCAACGTTTCGTTCGAGCCAAAAGGACCAGGTCTAAGCATAACGGTCTTGATTCCAAACGAAGCGAGATATATGGAGTCGATACGGTCAACTCGGCACAAAGACCGGATCGAGGCGAAGTGGACGCACCACGTCATCACTAAACCACGTGAGATGGTGGTTTCGAGGGTATCAGTTCGAAGGAAACGGTTCGAAACATGCCAGACACGAAGATCTTTATTTCGAATCGACTATATCTCTCAATCCATTGATCCAAATTTTATGAGATTTTCAGGGAAGGTTACGCATATGCTAAAGGAGCTTCACACCAAATTTGGGCTCGATCGGACATCATCTTGATCGATTTGAAATGACTTCGAATCGATCTCAGAACGGGCCGAAACTTTCTGGAAATGGTCGTGTGGGCCCCCTCACGTGCCAGACCGAGTCTCACGAAGTTTCAGCGAGACTTCAGCTTCCTATGCCTATAAATAGAGCCCTAGAGCCAACTAAAAAGGGGGCTTTTCGATTCTCTTGCGCTCAGACTCTGCCGGATCAAGACCTCTATCATTTCCTTACTGTTGATTCCGAATTTCCAGTTGTTTTTTGCTGTTCTTCGCTGTAATTGCTTGAAACTATTCAAAGAGAATCAATAAAAGTGCAAAAACTTCACAGTGGACGTAGGCAATACGCCGAACCACTATAAATTGCTTGTTTACGCATTTATATTCATGTTGTTTGGAGTTTTTGTTAGATAATCCTCTGTTTCAATTTATATTCTTCATTTATTATCTCTTCAAAAACTCCCGAAGAGTGTTGTGCCCAATTTTGGTACAAACAATAAACAAAGCAAAATATCCACAAACTAACTACATACATAATTTAAACAGGCAAGAAGATAGTAGAATGTATCAACAAGACAAAAGAAGTACATGTAAAAAGTAAAGAAATAGTACAAACATGTATAAAGTAAATAAAGTAAACATGATAGGATTTGCATTTAATGCCCACCTCCTCAGCACGAATTGGTTTCATCTTAGCCGAAGTATAAACTTCATTTCAGTTATAAAATAAATAGCCTTAGTCAACAAAAGAAGTAAGCCATGCCTAGTATTGTACGAAATATATTATTGCCTGTACAAACCATCTTCTTCTATATCTAGGTATGTAATGCATCCTATTCTAGTTGGTTCAGAGAAAAAAAAGCATAGAAAAACCAAAAGAAAAAGAAAAACACCACCATTTACAAGCTCATATATCATTCAAGTTTAAAGAAAAGCAAAACAGATTCAATCTGCAGTTTCAACAACAAGGCAGTCCTCTGTTCTTCCCTTTCAACTGTGAGCAAATCACCCTTATAATTTAAAAAAAAAACTTGATGTGTCTGATTTACATGTAATAATCTTAGTAGTATGTTATGAACTATGATGTGCATGTTGATCTTGTATATATAAGGGTTAATACCTGTATATATGTCTGGAGATAGGCAAGAAAACGTGCGTCTGTTCATCATTTCCAGGTTTTAAAACCTATTTAAAACTTAAACTATCCTAACCCAACTACATTATGCTCTGATAGCTGAATGAAAAATGTTTATATGAGTATAATATTACATATAAAAATATAATTGAGTGTATTTAACCAATGAACTACTGGAAATTTAGAAATTACAGTGATAAACAAATTTTATCAGAAATCCAAGTGTCAAGATTTTAAATTACAGTTATATGTTTGGATTCACACTTGAATATTATGAATTTTGATACCTAATTCATGATTTTTAAGTCTATATACATTGAGATATTTCAAATTGAACGAAAAGTGCATTTTTGTGGTTTGCCATTGATCGACGAAGAATGAGATGTCGCGTTTGGTGGTAAAGGAGGTTGGTGGATAGGTGGTTATCAGAAAATTATTTGTTTGAATTCTAGTTCACCGTGGAGATCAGGTAATGTTGATTTAGGGTTTGTATAGCAGTTGTGATTGTCAAAGTTTTCGAATCAAATTCTCTATCATGGATGAATAGAGTGCTGCCGCACCAAGAGAAATCGAAGCGTTGTTGAGGGGAGCTACTCTGGTCAAGGTGGTGGGGTTTCAGGTGGTTGCTATCGTCCGCGGTGAGGTTATTCGCTTCGTTTTGTTTTTTGTTCCAGTTCGACAGAGTGCTCGAATTCTGATTGGCAGTAGTTATTGACGATTCGCGTGGTCAGTTCGTCTAAGGGGATGACCTTCGACTTGCTCGAAGTATTAGTGGCGAACGGAGGTGGCGAACGGAGGCGTGCACGTGCACGGTGGCGTGGGTCATTTTGCGTGTCACTACAGTTAAGTTTTAGCTTAAGCAAATAAAAAAAGGGAGGAAAGAAGGAGAAGAGGGAAGAGTGTTTGTGTACAGAGAATGTCTTGGGAAAAAAAAGAAAAAAAAACATGAGTTTGGTTACCTGATGCTTTCAAACTTAAAACTTAAGCTAACTAATAAAAAAAAAAGCAAACCTAAGTGATGGGAGTTAATCATCTTAATCAAATTTTAAGTATTGATAATTTAATAAAGGCTTAAAAAAAATTAAGCTAAGATATTTTGACAAGTTTAATTAATCAAGTAAATACCTAACAAACTTTTAAAATCTTAATTAATATTTTAATTAAGTAAATAATTTAAGTTAAATGATAAAGTTAATCAACATTTAAGTTTTTTTTTATTAATAATAATTTGTTTTCAAAGTTTAAAGAAGATTTTAAATGTAAATTAAGATAAATTATTATTTATTAATTGTTTAAAAAGGTTAATGAAGAATGGACAATTAATTTTAAAATTGAAATTAACTAAGTGATTAGAGATTTGTCAATTTGAAATTAAAGATTGGGCTAATTTAAAATTAAGTATTTAATTGATTTGTAATGAAGAATTGTTAATTAGATGATTTAAAGTTGATTAATTTATGATTGGTAGTCAATCAAGATAATTGATTTAAAGAATAATTAAATTAAAAATTTAATTAATTTATTATTAAGATTTGTTAATCATTGATTTAAATAAATCAATAAAAATAGTCATATAGTTAATTCTTTTAAATCACTTTCACTTTAAATCAAAGATGATTGACTATCATCAAATGTCGTGTATTGGATTGATATTTCTGTTTATGATCGTGATGTTATGTGATGTGAACTGCCTTACGCTGTACTGTGAATCGTGATTTGTTTCTGTGAAAACCCTTTTTGCCTGTAAAACGGCATTTGAATTTCGATGCGACAGGGATTCGGATTCCAGTTGGCTATCCGGAATCCACATCGAATCGTAATGATGAATTTCTGTGATTGATAAATTTACTTTATCTATGAATCTGTGAATGAAGATAAGCGTTATGGATTTTACCGCTTATCGATATTGATTGAATTTGTGATGATTGATGTGGTGCACTATTTTGTAAAACCCCTGGCCCACACTATACACACACAAATATGGATTTCACGTGGAAATCGGTTAAGTCACAGATTTATAAATAAGTTTTGAATTTGAATTTTAAATTCAAATAGTTTTGGAAATAAATTAAGTTTAATGTGAAAAGCTTTTGAAAAGGTGTATTAAGAATAAAAGTTATTTTGAATAACTAATAGAGATTTGGAATTTGAATAATTCGATTTAAATTGGAACTCAATATCTGAAATTGAATTCTATATTCAGTTGTTATGATTTAAAAAGGACTTTACAAGTTATATGGATTTTAAACCATTTTTAA
This sequence comes from Allium cepa, assembly GCA_030765085.1. Taxonomy (NCBI): domain Eukaryota; kingdom Viridiplantae; phylum Streptophyta; class Magnoliopsida; order Asparagales; family Amaryllidaceae; genus Allium; species Allium cepa. The sequence continues at coordinate 54,825,779 of CM060931.1, read as the reverse complement.
AGCGTTATTTTGGGAATCTGAATTAAACCAAAGATTGTAACTTGTATAAATGGAATCGGGTTTTTCCGAAATAAAACTATTGTTTCTACATGATAAAAACTTTCACATAAGTAATGAATTTCCAATTTGTATTAAAGGAATTTCAAGTTTAAATTGAAAATGGTTTTCCAAGTTAGGGATAAATCTTTGGAAACGTTTTGAAAGCTATGAGATAAATCTTGATTTTAAGATTTAAATGAGTTAATCTAATTGAAATGAAAATTGCTTTGAAATCCGTAAATGGATCTTTGTGAAACTGAATGAACCTTGTGAAGTAAATCTTTTTGTTTAGAGGATTTGAAATGGTAATTGGTTTAAACCATTTGAAAGAGAAGTTTGGAATTATTAAGTTGTGACTTAATTGAAATCCCATATCCATATGTTTTTAAATATTACGCTCATTATTCGGTTTAGCCAGGAAAGGACCGAATAATGATACGTCGTTATGGATAGCATTTGAAGACCGGTGGTGAAGACCGGGTATTTGCGAGAATGATTGGATAACCTATCGATTGTCCCTGCACCGAGTAGCTACGGTATAGAGATTCCCTAAGTGATGGGAAGTCCGATCGGGATTGTGAATACCCGGATTGCAAGGACTTCTTTGGAAGTACCTTCGGTTCTGTTCTAATCCAGAACATACTTGTATGGATTGTATGTCTGACTTTACATTTTGAGATATAAAGCAGATTTCTTTCAAATACATTTCTGTTGGTGGCGGAGAATTTATTCTCTTAGCTTAACACCCTTCTCTGAGACATACGAGCTCAGAGGTTATGTAGTTGATTGTTATCAGTGATATATTCCCAACTTGGTAATGTGGCATGCTGAGTGCTACTGATCATTTGTTGATCAAAGCGTGGCTTTTGTAAAAAGCGTAGCTTTGTGGACGAGACTTCGTCGAGCCTCACAAACCGGTAATGGTCGAAACAGGAATTGTGCGGCAAGATTTCAGGGGTAGCTTCCCTAGGGTATGACCATTACTTCTGGAAAAGGGTAGTATCATGGTATGAAGCCCAGATACTTACTCATGTGGACACACTATATTCATTATTGTGTGATGTTGGTTAGAGAGCTCTCGTTTAAAGGTCCCAAAGGACCGAGGGTGGCATATCTGAAGTTTTGTATATTCCCCGGGAAGGGGGGTAGCCGGCCTTGTTTGGTAGTGATCCGGTTTGGTTCTCGGGGCGTCCCGCCAGAGGCGTTCCCATGTGGCAATAGGAAGTTCCTTAACCTGACCATTTGTTGGAAAAATCCAAAGAAACAATACGAGCCCTGTACGGTTTTAGTTGTATAACCTGCCATGGAATGTGGCGGTAACCTGCTATTGAACATGGTAGCTATAGTAGGCATAAGTGCGAAATGTCTATGCTGGCTAAGATTTATATTATACTTTCGAAAAGTTTTCCTGCACTTTGCAGTTATAATAATAATATCAAAGAAATTCGCGTATCAAGCATATTTGACTATCATAAGGAGAAATCTCCTCCGATTCTGCGTTTGCATTGTGTGTGTATGCGGGAGGCCTTATGGTTGTCTCATTTTCCAAAAGCATTGCGGTTATAAAATTTAAATCTTTTTGATTGTTTTAAAGACAAACTATTTTTGTTTGCTCACACCAGTCTTGCTTGGCTTAGTGCAATGTGATGGGGGGTTCTCGCTTCGTGGTTTGGTGGCGAACGGGAGAATCTTGCCCCTACACGTCCTCTTTACAGTGTTGGTTAGGCAGATGCCGTGACAGTCGAGAGGCTGGCCGTAAAAGCAAGTTTGGGATATCAGTGTAAGCCACGGTGGGGCTGGGATGGTTGAAAAGCCTACCGGTTGTGACCGCTGTCGATGGTTGAAAAGCCTAGTATCGTGACAAATTGGTATCAGAGCTGAAGGTTGAGTAAGAACTTTAGCTACGGAGTGTAACACATTAGATGGCTCTTTAGAGATAAGGTGAAGTATACCCTAGAATGAGTACAACCAGTGGAACCAAAACCCAAATTTCTTAATCTATTCTTTTTATCTGATGATATTCTCTAAGATATTTCGTACGAATGCCTAAATCGGATTTCTTACTATTTACAGATAGTAAGAATGAGTGGAAGAAGAGGACAAAATAGGAGACAGGAAAGTACCACTTCAACTGGTCAAAACCCTGCGACGACAGATATTCTCGTTCAATCTCAATCAAATTTGACTGATTTATATCGAAGCTTTTCTAGACTTGGTGGAAAGCCGTTCACTGACAAAGAAACCGTTATCGAAGCACAAGCCTAGATTCGATCGTGTGAAAAGATTTTCAAAGGACTAAAATTAGAAGATGATCAGATGCGATTGATAGCTTCTTGGCAGGTCCAGGAAGTGGCTTTAGCTTGGTGGGAAGCAGTTACATTGGATAAGTCGGCGGATGAATTTACTTGGAGTCATTTCAAGAAAGTGTTTGAGCAGCGATATATGTCGTCTGCTTGTATCTCTAGAGTGTACCAGGAGTTTATGGATTTAGAACAAGGGAGTTTATCGTTTGAGGAATACTTGAACAAATTTATTGAATTATCTCGATTTGGTCCAGAATTGGTGAATACACCGCTAAAGAAAAATGAAAAGTTTATTCGGGGAATGAACAAGGAGTTTCAGGAAAGGATGACTACTCACGTCAAGGAATCTTTTTCTGAATTAATCGATATGGGCTATCAATACGATACTCTGGAAAAGCGAAAAGATCCGGAGGAGAATGGAAATACAAGTAATCTGAATTGGAGAAAAAGAAAGTTTGGCGGAAAGAAATCGAGGAAAGATAAAGTAAAGAAAAAGGTGAAGAATGTCACTTGTCTCAATTGCTTGGAGAAAGGTCACTATTCGGATAAATGCAAGAATCCTTGGAAGCCAGGAATTTCGATGCGACAGGGATTCGGATTCCAGTTGGCTATCCGGAACCCACATCGAATCGTAATGATGAATTTCTGTGATTGATAAATTTACTTTATCTATGAATCTGTGAATGAAGATAAGCGTTATGGATTTTACCGCTTATCGATATTGATTGAATCTATGATGATTGATGTGGTGCACTATTGTGTAAAACCCCTGGCCCACACTATACACACACAAATATGGATTTCACGTGGAAATCGGTTAAGTCATAGATTTTTAAATAAGTTTTGAATTCGAATTTTAAATTCAAATAGTTTTGGAAATAAATTAAGTTTAATATGAAAAGCTTTTGAAAAGGTATTTTAAGAATAAAAGTTATTTTGAATAACTAATAGAGATTTGGAATTTGAATAATTCGATTTAAATTGGAATTCAATATCTGAAATTGAATTCTGTATTCAGTAGTTATGATTTAAAAAGGACATTACAAGTTATACGGATTTTAAATCATTTTTAAAGCGTTATTTTGGGAATCTAAATTAAACCAAAGATTGTAACTTGTATAAATGGAATCGGGTTTTTCCGAAATAAAACTATTGTTTCTACATGATAAAAACTTTCACATAAGTATTGAATTTCCAATTTGTATTAAAGGGATTTCAAGTTTAAATTGAAAATGGTTTTCCAAGTTAGGGATAAATCTTTGGAAACGTTTTGAAAGCTATGAGATATGTAACGACCCGGTATTTTGGACTATTCGCATCCGCACATGTCGGACTTGAATAATTCAAAATACCGAATTGTTAATTTAAATTTGGCAAAACTGAGATATACAGTAAATAAATAGTCACAGAATCACAGACACAGAGTAATAATATGCAGCGGAAATAAAAGAGATAGTAGTTCATGAAGCTACTATGTAAATATATAAGATACATCAGAGTTTACAACAAAAGTGTAATACGATACATCAGATACAAATCAGAATACATCACTGGAATCATCGAATACTGCAAGCAAGATAGATGGCTGGATCTTCAAGCAAAGCTCCAACTCCAAAGGTGAGTCTCGAATACTAGTACACTCAGTCTGACCCGAGCGCAAAGCAAAACACAAGACACTCGAGTCAGGATTAATATTCTTATATCAATATATCCAACTCAAGTGAAATAGCAATCGAAATACAAGTAACTCAAAGGATATTGGAATAACCATCCTCTAAGGATCCGCTAAACTATCTACTAGGTAGTAATGTACGCTAAGTAGATAATGTCTATCAGTAATATAAAATATCAAAATAGCGTTAAGGCGTTACCATAATCCCCCTTAACACATTTTATATTCCCAAAAGCATATACAAGACCGTAGTTTCCCCAAAACCGGAAGTCACCAGAGGGCAATCCATATACTCAAGGTACAAATCAAAACGTAGTGGTCGCGAATAGGATAATCAGTATGACAAGGTACATGAGGCGATACCAACTAGGATACTAGTAGTTGCGTGATCCGGACTGATGTTGAGCATAGCCAGCAGCTACCTCAACACCGCGAAACAACACTCCCAAATCGAGGGGTGCACCCAAATTGAATCACAAAAGTAATAGATATGGTATCGAAGAAGTGTGTCCGCTAGAGGTGGCGAACCTCAATGGCCCGGCGCGGCTCCTGTTTTAGTCATGTCAGGGGTCATCCAATATCGTTCTCTTTCTTCAGTCAACGCGTTCACCAAACCATCCACTTCATTCTGGATCAACTCTCCTCGTATAATAGTTATTAAAGTGGTTTTCGGTATCGACAGAGAGTATGTCCATATCCCATCCCGATCTCTTTAATAACTACGTATTATTGCACCGATTGGTCGTTTAATATATTTCAAACAATCAATTTCAATTTCAATTAGAATTCGTAAACCATCATTTCATTTGTCTTTCTATACCAATTTCCATAATTTACATTTCAAAACTTCCAAATTACCATTTCAAATCTTATGATTCAATTTCAACTTTTATTTAAAACAATTCAAATATTGATTCAAGTTCGTATATAAATTTCGTCCTGAAATCATTTAAATTAATTTAAATTTAACATTCAAAACAATTCCTTTTAATTTCCAAGTCATTAAAACAATCACTTAAGTTAACTTCATTATATCAAACTTACAAATTTAATTAAATTAAATTTTTCAAATCAAATTCCTTAAATTACAATTCTTACATTTATTTCAATGAAACGCATTTTATTTCTTGTCAAAGAAATTCAATTTCATTTATTCTTTACATAGTTACAAATTTCAAAACTCAATTAATAAAGAAACTAAATTTCATATATTCGAGAAATCAAATTTCACTTTTAACTTACTTAAATAATTTTTCCAAAACTTAATAAATAAAGAAACCCAATTTCATTTATTAACGAAGTCCAAATTCACTTATTCAAAAGTTAAATCTCTTATCAAAGAATTCAATTTTCATTCAATTATCAAATAATTCAATCTTATTCAATTATTAAATAATTTCAATCTTAATTATTAATAATTTCAAAACTTAATAATTTCAAACTTAATTATAAATTCAAACTTAATTATTTAATCATTTCAAAATTAATTCAATGAATAATTCCAAATTTAATTGTTAAATAATTCATTTTAAAACAACGTTCTTTTCATTAGTCATTACATTAACATTTTGTTCCAAATTTCAATGTTAACATTTTCCTTTCATCAATATTTACGTTCAAATTTTATTTCAAAATCTTATTATTCAAATAAAACCTTTATTTTATTTCAAATCAAAATTTTGACCAATCGGTTTATTTAATTCTCTATCCTAAGTCAAGTTCATTTTGGGTATTTATCATTTCAACCCGATTCCATTTAAATTCCAAAATCAAAGCATAACAAAGGGAACTTGCAGTGTGATAACCAGGATGGTGTCAAAGTAAATAAACAAGCAATAACAACAATCAATAACAATTCAATAATCAATTCAACTAATCCCGAAATAATCATATTAATTCACATTGTTATTTCTGCAAATTAATATAATTATTTCTAGAATCTACACTATCATTTCATGTAGATTAAAGATCATTACATAAATGTTTATTCGGTTTTTCACTTGTCATTTAATTTCAATTTTATACTTTAACAATTAATCCAATATACGTCTAAAGGTTCAAAGTGTAATTTATCAAATTCTACGTGTCAATTAACTTAACAATTAAAAGGGGTCATATTATTCAAATTAACTAATCAAATTCAACACATATGTCGATTCAAAATTTTAAACTATCCTACGTCGATTTCAATTTCTATTTATTTATCACTTTATACATTACAATTTAACATCCAATATAAACAACAAACAAACAATCAATTTTCAACCAAACTGGATTATTATTGCGTACATAACAGATAACGGTGTCAGATGTCAAAGGTTAACTAATACGTAAATAACAGTGCAATAGATAACAGCAGTATATTTCAATTATCGTTCCAATTGAAATCAAATTTAATAAATAAAAGAATATTAATCGTGAGTGATTGCTCACCTTTCGAGGCTAGAGAAAATAGGAGATGGCAGGGATACGCACACTGATACAGACACTGAAATGGAGTTACAAATCCAAGCATGATTCTCAGAGCAAAGTAAGATTGGCACGAATCGACGAGCAAAACTGTTAAATAGGAATTGCCGAAATCAATCAAAACATTTAACATAGCAACAATTACAAAACATATCCTACGTCAAAGTTTAACAATATAATTCTATGTGCTACCGAGATCGAAATGGTCTGAAATTTGGTATGAACAAAGAACAAAACTTGTATTTCAAAACTGCAAAGAATCACTTGATTCCGACGTAAGACGGAGGAGATACGATGCGTAAAACATGAACTCAGGTCGTGTTTGCAGCAGAGTAAAATAATTTTAAGTACAAAAGAACATCTGCCTGGGTCTAACTTCCAGATCCTCGACCACTAATCAAACGATGTCGGATTTTGCTGGAATTTGACATGTATAAACTAGGTAACTTCAACCCTTTTTTAAAAATAGAATCAACCTATTCCGATAAAACATGAGTGAGATACGATGCGTCAAACATGAACTCAGGTCGTGTTTGCAGCAGTGTAAAATAATTTAAGTACAAAAGAACATCTGCCTGGGTCTAACTTCCAGATCCTCGACCACTAATCAAACGATGTCGGATTTTGCTGGAATTTGACATTTATAAATTAGGTAACTTCAACTCTTTTTTAAAAATAGAATCAACCCATTCTGATAAAACATGAGTGAAATATGATATCGCGAACATGTAGTCTAACTGCCGTTCAGAAAAAAAAAATAAAAAAAAAATAAACATGCAAACATATATACAATACAAAATAAAATCTTATAAACGTTATATTATTAACATATAACCCACCTTGTCTGTAAACAAATCTGTTATAAACTTATATATAGTTTGAAAACTTACATATACAAAACAAAGGAGTATCATAACTTTATATAAAAAAAAATGTAATAGACACACTTTTCAAACTATGTATATTATATGTATACAAACAAATCAGCAAAGTCACCATGCAACTTATAATATATATCTTTATTTAAACCAAATGCATAATTACATACTAATATAATAGCAGCTACCTATATAACTATATGTACAACTATCTATACTTTTCTACATTGCAGCATGAATGTTTGTGCTTAAATAGTATTATACATAAACTAACATAAAACCTACGTACACATCATCCCTTCAAATTAATATTTATAAACAACATAGCCTACTTTATATTAGTAGATGTATGAACTCATACAGGCAACCTACCACTATATACAAAGAACGCATATATACCTACCACTGTATACAAAGAACGCATAATTTTTTTTTTTTTAACATACGTATATTTGTATAACCCTTTAAAATCAACAATTTATAACACCCCATTATCTAACCGACCATAACACCTATATATATATAGAAAAACTATGCAGATAATACTTTTCAATAAACAAACGCACTTCACCTTGTAATATATTTGCACAGAGGCCTAAGAAAACACGGCAGCAAGTTGGATGTTGGCTTCGGCATAGGAGGATAACGGCTGAGAGGTCGAGGTGGAAGTTGCGGCGGGTCACGGCGTGCACGGAGGTGGGAAAAATGGTGGGCGAGCATGCGGAGGTGGCTGTGCGGAGTTGACGCGCGGTAGTGGAGATGGGTGGTCGGTGGACGGTGGCCTGGGCGGTAAAGAGGTGGGTTCGTGCTTGCGGTGATAAGGTGTTTGGAGCGGCTAATAGAGATGGTGTGGCGCGACGTGAGTGGGGAGGTGCAGGCGGTGCAAGGGCTGGTGCGCATGCAGCATGGGCGGAGGCGAGGGGAGGTGGCGGCTTGTGGGGCGGAGCTGCATGGTGGGGCAGTGGGTGGTCGAGTGGACAGTGGGGCGGAAGCCAGTAGTGGAGTGGTGGAGCATGGGGCTAGTAGGGCGGAGGCCGGGCCGTTAGTGGTGCATGTGGAGGTGGTGCAGGGTGTGGGAAGGGGAGTGCGAGCTGGGGTTCATTTTGAAGTGGAAAAATAAATAAATACATGTGGAGAGATGGAGGGAAAAGGAGGGGCTGTAGGGACCGTGCTTCATGTTTGCAGAGAAGAAAGAAAAAAAATGTGAAGAAAGAAGAAAGGGAGGAGAAAAGAGTTGGGTTTCTGAAGAGTTTGGAAATAAAAGAAATAGGTGAAAGAAGGAGACAGAGGGCAGAGCACGTACCAAGTTTTCTCCGAGGTGAAATGTTACAGAACAATAAATGAGTGAGCTGGTTTGCAGGGAAGTAAATGAAGGGAGATAAATAACAGGGTTTAGAGTGTGCAGAGGACAGTGCAATGATGATTTCTAAAATGGAGGCTATTTGGGTTCCCAAGGCAGCTGAATGGCTCCAAAGTTTTAAAATGTTGAAATGTTGGGTACTGGTTTGTGCTGCGTTACAATTTATCGTTTGCAATGCCGAACTCCGATTGACACAAATAAATATACCATTTTGATCAGCGCGACGAGGCGGACACAACGGTATAAAGATATCAGTGATTTGATTGAATTATAAAAATTCGAAATTTTCTACTGAAGGAAAATGCAGTAAAACGTCGAAAAATAAGAACGACGGAGCTAAAGAAGTCCGAATTTGGAAAAACGAAAAATGACGTCTTGCTCAGAAGACGATTTAGAATTTTTATATGTAAAAATATTTAGGTTTCGAAAACGGTTTATTTTCATCGATTACTAACTGATTTAAATTGAAGTAAGTTTACGCGCGAAATAAACTTTCATATTTCCGGATGAAAATTTACCAGTTGCTATGTTTAATTAGACGCATTCTAAATATGAAGTTTGAACAGCATCGGAATTTGTTTGTGAAAATTCGAAACTCTACACTAAATAAGCAATTTTAAAAATTTTAAACTGGGTTTGAATTTCAGGGTCGTTACATTCTCCCCCACTCAAAACTTTTCGTCCCCGAAAAGGAAGGAGGTAGGAGAATAGAAACAACCAAAAGAAATAGACTTGAATTACAAAATAAATAATTAATTTAAACCATATACTTTCGATTTAGATAAATTATATTCACAATTTGTTTTTTTTAAATTCATGGTTTCCATTAAACTGATTTAATTTCACATTTATTAATGTTAGATACGAAAAGGTTTCTTTCAAAATGAATTTTAATTTAAATTCAATCTATTCAAGATACTACCTTAAGTTGATTTAATTCAATTTATTAACTTCCAAACAAATTTTTCTTCTATTAATCTCACCTATTATTTATTTAACTTATTATTCTATTAATCTTCATAAACATTTTATAATTAAAATTTAAGTGAATAACATTTATTATACGCACTCACATTTCTATTTATAAAGACAATTTATATCATATATTATCCAATTTTCTTAAATTAAAAATTTCAAAGATCATAAATTTGCATAGTCATTTGTTAAAATTATACTTTGTTTAACAAATTTTATTCTTCTTTATTCCAATTATTATTAAATTTTATTCCACTTAATATATCTTATCACATATATTAAGTATATTTACATTAATTATAACTAGTCAATTTATTAAAAATTCCATTGATATCCTTTTCTACTGTACAATATTCAATTACATAATTAACTCTTTTTTTTTTTTAGGTAAGTTATATATAATGCAATTGAGTATTATCCAAATAAAATTTTACAATCCAGTTATTTCAAGCTAAGTATTTATATAAAATAATTTGGCTTCATTTAAAATTGTAAAATCATCCTTTAACAAATTTTAAGAATTAATTTCCGATTAGCTTCAAACAACTTGAGATAAAATAAACATATATATTCATAATATATCAAATCAAATTTAAATCTTCAATATATATTATAAATCAAGTCATGTTTAGAAATTCAAATCAATTTATTTTTCAAAACAAACCGTAGCAAAGCTACAGAATAGTCTCTCCACTTCGAAACTCGAATATGAATGTCGATGATGCGGCCGTCATCACCGAAATTATTTTCCAGCGACAAAGAGAAGAGCACTGATTTAAACATCTAAAATTTCTTCGAAAAAATTTCTATTCGAAAATACTTTAAGCAATATACCCTTTAAAACTTTAAAGCCAAGTTTGAAATCACCGGAAAATTAATTCTCAAATTCTAATTTAAATACGTTTCAAGTTCCAAATCCAATTATAACCAAATTTTATAAATTCATTTATTTATGTTATGAAATAGTCAATGATTTATAAAATAATAAATGAAAATTAAATTCTAACATTTCGGACAACAGATTCATTAACATTTTAATTTTAGGAAAATTTATACTTATATAATATAATCATACAAAACTATTTGTTTACCAAATTTGAAGACAATATTATGTCAGTTTGCTCTGTTCAAGTGTTTTGGAAGTCCTATCGATAGCATTGATCAGACGAATCGATCGAAAACCCAAATCAATATCAACAACTCAAACAACACAATATATAAAACATTTTTAAATATTAATTTACAAATACACTTCCTCGCTCGACGATACAAGAATAGATTTCAAAACAAGTATAGAGATTCAAATTTGATGGAAATCAAATCAAAGAGAATTTTGATTCGATAATAAGTTCGAAACAGAAGATAAGATAATTCAATTAACAGAATCTGGAGATGGATAAGCTTATTTAATTTGCGGGCAACCTTAACCGGGTCGACCGTAACTTCAAGAATAAGATCGATGCAGAATTCCGAGGTAAATCAACATTCGATCTCAAAAATAGAATTCAAGTATAACAGGAGATAGATAGCATCGTAACCGAGGATACGGAAATCTTCGGTAAATCGATGTCTATTGTAAAGGCGTTTTACCTTTTTATAAATTATTTGAAGTTTGGCAAGACCGCCGATTTATTATAGATATCATTCGATGTGGAGTTATGGGAAGCTCCAAAATTGAAAGAAGACGAATAGTGAGGGACACGAATGAATTTTGGGACCGCAGGGAACGTTCCAAAGTTCAAAGAAATTGAGTCAAAAAAAAAGATTGAAACTCGAATGAGGGTGATTCTGTAAATACATTTACCCTATATGCTAAGTTCTGCCTAGAGCTACCAAAAGCTCTGATACCAACTGTAACGACCCGGTATTTTGGACTATTCGCATCCGCACATGTCGGACTTGAATAATTCAAAATGCCGAATTGTTAATTTAAATTTGGCAAAACTGAGATATACAGTAAATAAATAGTCACAGAATCACAGACACAGAGTAATAATATGCAGCTGAAATAAAAGAGATAGTAGTTCATGAAGCTACTATGTAAATATATAAGATACATCAGAGTTTACAACAAAAGTGTAATACGATACATCATATACAAATCAGAATACATCACTGGAATCATCGAATACTGCAAGCAGGATAGATGGCTGGATCTTCAAGCAAAGCTCCAACTCCAAAGGTGAGTCTCGAATACTAGTATACTCAGTCTGACCCGAGCGTAAAGCAAAACACAAGACACTCGAGTCAGGATTAATATTCTTATATCAATAAATCCAACTCAAGTGAAATAGCAATCGAAATACAAGTAACTCAAAGGATGTTGGAATAACCATCCTCTAAGGATCCGCTAAACTATCTACTAGGTAGTAATGTACGCTAAGTAGATAATGTCTATCAGTAATATAAAATATCAAAATAGCGTTAAGGCGTTACCATAATCCCCCTTAACACATTTTATATTCCCAAAAGCATATACAAGACCGTAGTTTCCCCAAAACCGGAAGTCACCAGAGGGCAATCCATATACTCAAGGTACAAATCAAAACGTAGTGGTCGCGAATAGGATAATCAGTATGACAAGGTACATGAGGCGATACCAACTAGGATACTAGTAGTTGCGTGATCTGGACTGATGTTGAGCATAGCCAGCAGCTACCTCAACACCGCAAAACAACACTCCCAAATCGAGGGGTGCACCCAAATCGAATCAAAAAAGTAATAGATATGGTATCGAAGAAGTGTGTCCGCTAGAGGTGGCGAACCTCAATGGCCCGGCGCGGCTCCTATTTTAGTCATGTCAGGGGTCATCCAATATCGTTCTCTTTCTTCAGTCAACGCGTTCACCAAACCATCCACTTCATTCTGGATCAACTCTCCTCGTATAATAGTTATTAAAGTGGTTTTCGGTATCGACAGAGAGTATGTCCATATCCCATCCCGATCTCTTTAATAACTACGTATTATTGCACCGATTGGTCGTTTAATATATTTCAAACAATCAATTTCAATTTCAATTAGAATTCGTAAACCATCATTTCATTTGTCTTTCTATACCAATTTCCATAATTTACATTTCAAAACTTCCAAATTACCATTTCAAATCTTATGATTCAATTTCAACTTTTATTTAAAACAATTCAAATATTGATTCAAGTTCGTATATAAATTTCATTCTGAAATCATTTAAATTAATTTAAATTTAACATTCAAAACAATTCCTTTTAATTTCCAAGTCATTAAAACAATCACTTAAGTTAACTTCATTATATCAAACTTACAAATTTAATTAAATTAAATTTGTCAAATCAAATTCCTTAAATTACAATTCTTACATTTATTTCAATGAAACGCATTTTATTTCTTGTCAAAGAAATTCAATTTCATTTATTCTTTACATAGTTACAAATTTCAAAACTCAATTAATAAAGAAACTAAATTTCATATATTCGAGAAATCAAATTTCACTTTTAACTTACTTAAATAATTTTTCCAAAACTTAATAAATAAAGAAACCCAATTTCATTTATTAACGAAGTCCAAATTCACTTATTCAAAAGTTAAATCTCTTATCAAAGAATTCAATTTTCATTCAATTATCAAATAATTCAATCTTATTCAATTATTAAATAATTTCAATCTTAATTATTAATAATTTCAAAACTTAATAATTTCAAACTTAATTATAAATTCAAACTTAATTATTTAATCATTTCAAAATTAATTCAATGAATAATTCCAAATTTAATTGTTAAATAATTCATTTTAAAACAACGTTCTTTTCATTAGTCATTACATTAACATTTTGTTCCAAATTCCAATGTTAACATTTTCCTTTCATCAATATTTACGTTCAAATTTTATTTCAAAATCTTATTATTCAAATAAAATCTTTATTTTATTTCTAATCAAATTTTTGACCAATCGGTTTATTTAATTCTCTATCCTAAGTCAAGTTCATTTTGGGTATTTATCATTTCAACCCGATTCCATTTAAATTCCAAAATCAAAGCATAACAAAGGGAACTTGCAGTGTGATAACCGGGATGGTGTCAAAGTAAATAAACAAGCAATAACAACAATCAATAACAATTCAATAATCAATTCAACTAATCCCGAAATAATCGTATTAATTCACATTGTTATTTCTGCAAATTAATATAATTATTTCTAGAATCTACACTATCATTTCATGTAGATTAAAGATCATTACATAAATGTTTATTCGGTTTTTCACTTGTCATTTAATTTCAATTTTATACTTTAACAATTAATCCAATATACGTCTAAAGGTTCAAAGTGTAATTTATCAAATTCTACGTGTCAATTAACTTAACAATTAAAAGGGGTCATATTATTCAAATTAACTAATCAAATTCAACACACATGTCGATTCAAAATTTTAAACTATCCTACGTCGATTTCAATTTCAATTTATTTATCACTTTATACATTACAATTTAACATCCAATATAAACAACAAACAAACAATCAATTTTCAACCAAACTGGATTATTATTGCGTACATAACAGATAACGGTGTCAGATGTCAAAGGTGAACTGATACGTAAATAACAGTGCAATAGATAACAGCAGTATATTTCAATTATCGTTCCAATTGAAATCAAATTTAATAAATAAAAGAATATTAATCATGAGTGATTGCTCACCTTTCGAGGCTAGAGAAAATAGGAGATGGCACGGATACGCACACTGATACAGACACTGAAATGGAGTTACAAATCCAAGCATGATTCTCAGAGAAAAGTAAGATTGGCATGAATCGACGAGCAAAACTGTTAAATAGGAATTGCCGAAATCAATCAAAACATTCAACATAGCAACAATTACAAAACATGTCCTACGTCAACGTTTAACAATATAATTCTATGTGCTACCGAGATCGAAATGGTCTGAAATTTGGTATGAACAAAGAACAAAACTTGTATTTCAAAACTGCAAAGAATCACTTGATTCCAACGTAAGACGGAGGAGATACGATGCGTCAAACATGAACTCAGGTCATGTTTGCAGCAGAGTAAAATAATTTTAAGTACAAAAGAACATCTGCCTGGGTCTAACTTCCAGATCCTCGACCACTAATCAAACGATGTCGGATTTTGCTGGAATTTGACATGTATAAACTAGGTAACTTCAACTCTTTTTTAAAAATATAATCAACCCATTCCGATAAAACATGAGTGAGATACGATGCGTCAAACATGAACTCAGGTCGTGTTTGCAGCAGTGTAAAATAATTTTAAGTACAAAAGAACATCTGCCTGGGTCTAACTTCCAGATCCTCGACCACTAATCAAACGATGTCGGATTTTGCTGGAATTTGACATGTATAAACTAGGTAACTTCAGCTCTTTTTTAAAAATAGAATCAACCCATTCCGATAAAACATGAGTGAGATACGATGCGTCAAACATGAACTCAGGTCGTGTTTGCAGCAGTGTAAAATAATTTTAAGTACAAAAGAACATCTGCCTTGGTCTAACTTCCAGATCCTCGACCACTAATCAAACGATGTCGGATTTTGCTGGAATTTGACATTTATAAATTAGGTAACTTCAACTCTTTTTTAAAAATAGAATCAACCCATTCCGATAAAACATGAGTGAGATATGATATCGCGAACATGAAGTCTAACTGCCGTTCAGAAAAAGAAAAAAAAAACATGCAAACATATATACAATACAAAATAAAATCTTATAAACGTTATATTATTAACATATAACCCACCTTGTCTGTAAACAAATCTGTTATAAACTTATATATAGTTTGAAAACTTACATATACAAAACAAAGGAGTATCATAACTTTATATAAAAAAAAATGTAATAGACACACTTTTCAAACTATGTATATTATATGTATACAAACAAATCAGCAAAGTCATCATGCAACTTATAA
The DNA here is from genome assembly GCA_030765085.1 of Allium cepa. NCBI lineage: Eukaryota > Viridiplantae > Streptophyta > Magnoliopsida > Asparagales > Amaryllidaceae > Allium > Allium cepa. The sequence continues at coordinate 54,810,164 of CM060931.1, read as the reverse complement.
TATATATCTATATTTAAACCAAATGCATAATTACATACTAATATAATAGCAGCTACCTATATAACTATATGTACAACTATCTATACTTTTCTACATTGCAGCATGAATGTTTGTGCTTAAATAGTATTATACATAAACTAACATAAAACCTACGTACACATCATCCCTTCAAATTAATATTTATAAACAACATAGCCTACTTTATATTAGTAGATGTATGAACTCATACAGGCAACCTACCACTATATAGAAAGAACGCATATATACCTACCACTGTATACAAAGAACGCATAATTTTTTTTTTTTAACATACGTATATTTGTATAACCCTTTAAAATCAACAATTTATAACACCCCATTATCTAACCGACCTTAACACCTATATATATATAGAAAAACTATGCAGATAATACTTTTCAATAACCAAACGTACTTCACCTTGTAATATATTTGCACAGAGGCCTAAGAAAACACGGCAGCAAGTTGGATGTTGGCTTCGGCATAGGAGGATAACGGCTGAGAGGTCGAGGTGGAAGTTGCGGCGGGTCACGGCGTGCACGGAGGTGGGAAAAATGGTGGGCGAGCATGCGGAGGTGGCTGTGCGGAGTTGACGCGCGGCAGTGGAGATGGGTGGTCGGTGGACGGTGGCCTGGGCGGTGAAGAGGTGGGTTCGTGCTTGCGGTGATAAGGTGTTTGGAGCGGCTAATGGAGATGGTGTGGCGCGACGTGAGTGGGGAGGTGCAGGCGGTGCAAGGGCTGGTGCGCATGCGGCATTGGCGGAGGCGAGGGGAGGTGGCGGCTTGTGGGGCGGAGCTGCATGGTGGGGCAGTGGGTGGTCGAGTGGACAGTGGGGCGGAGGCCAGTAGTGGAGTGGTGGAGCATGGGGCTAGTAGGGCGGAGGCCGGGCCGTTAGTGGTGCATGTGGAGGCGGTGCAGGGTGTGGGAAGGGGAGTGCGAGCTGGGGTTCATTTTGAAGTGGAAAAATAAATAAATACATGTGGAGAGATGGAGGGAAAAGGAGGGGCTGCAGGGACCGTGCTTCATGTTTGCAGAGAAGAAAGAAGAAAGGGAGGAGAAAAGAGTTGGGTTTCTGAAGAGTTGGAAATAAAAGAAATAGGTGAAAGAAGGAGACAGAGGGCAGAGCACGTACCAAGTTTTCTCCAAGGTGAAATGTTACAGAACAATAAATGAGTGAGCTGGTTTGCAGGGAAGTAAATGAAGGGAGATAAATAACAGGGTTTAGAGTGTGCAGAGGACAGTGCAATGATGATTTCTAAAATGGAGGCTATTTGGGTTCCCAAGGCAGCTGAATGGCTCCAAAGTTTTAAAATGTTGAAATGTTGGGTACCGGTTTGTGCTGCGTTACAATTTATCGTTTGCAATGCCGAACTCCGATTGACACAAATAAATATACCGTTTTGATCAGCGCGACGAGGCGGACACAACGGTATAAAGATATCAGTGATTTGATTGAATTATAAAAATTCGAAATTTTCTACTGAAGGAAAATGCAGTAAAACGTCGAAAAATAAGAACGACGGAGCTAAAGAAGTCCGAATTTGGAAAAACAAAAAATGACGACTTGCTCAGAAGACGATTTAGAATTTTTCTATGTAAAAATATTTAGGTTTCGAAAACGGTTTATTTTCATCGATTACTAACTGATTTAAATTGAAGTAAGTTTACGCGCGAAATAAACTTTCATATTTCCGGATGAAAATTTACCAGTTGCTATGTTTAATTAGACGCATTCCAAATATGAAGTTTGAACAGCATAGGAATTTGTTTTTGAAAATTCGAAACTCTACACTAAATAAGCAATTTTAAAAATTTTAAACTGGGTTTGAATTTCAGGGTCGTTACAAGATAAATCTTGATTTTAAGATTTAAATGAGTTAATCTAATTGAAATGAAAATTGCTTTGAAATCCGTAAATGGATCTTTGTGAAACTGAATGAACCTTGTGAAGTAAATCTTTTTGTTTAGAGGATTTGAAATGGTAATTTGTTTAAACCATTTGAAAGAAAAGTTTGGAATTATTAAGTTGTGACTTAATTGAAATCCCATATCCATATGTTTTTAAATATTACGCTCATTATTTGGTTTAGCCAGGAAAGGATCGAATAATGATACGTCGTTATGGATAGCATTTGAAGACCGGTGGTGAAGACCGGGTATTTGCGAGAACGATAGGATGACCTATCGATTGTCTCTGCACCGAGTAGCTACGGTATAGAGATTCCCTAAGTGATGGAAAGTCCGATCGGGATTGTGAATACCTGGATTGCAAGGACTTCTTTGGAAGTACCTTCAGTTCTGTTCTAATCCAGAACAGACTTGTATGGATTGTATGTCTGACATTACATTTTGAGATATAAAGCAGATTTCTTTCAAATACATTTTTGTTGGTGGCGGAGAATTTATTCTCTTAGCTTAACACCCTTCTCTGAGACATACTAGCTCAGAGGTTATGTAGTTGATTGTTATCAGCGATATATTCCCAACTTGGTAATGTGGCATGCTGAGTGCTACTGATCATTTGTTGATCAAAGCATGGCTTTTGTAAAAAGCATAGTTTTGTGGACGAGACTTCGTCGAGCCTCACAAACTGGTAATGGTCGAAACAGGAATTGTGCGGCAAGGTTTCAGGGGTAGCTTCCCTAGGGTATGACCATTCCTTCTGGAAAAGGGTAGTATCATGGTATGGAGCCCAGATACTTACTCATGTGGACACACTATATTTATTACTGTGTGATGTTGGTTAGAGTGCTCTCGTTTAAAGGTCCCAAAGGACCGGGGGTGGCATATCTGAGGTTTTGTATATTCCCCGGGAAAGGGGGTAGCCGGCCTTGTTTGGTAGAGATCTGGTTTGGTTCTCGGGGCGTCCCGCCAGAGGCATTCCCATGTAGCAATAGGAAGTTCCTTAGCCTGACCATTTGTTGGAAAAATCCAAAGAAACAATACGAGCCCTGTACGGTTTTAGTTGTATAACCTGCCATGGAATGTGGCGGTAACCTGCTATTGAAAATGGTAGATATAGTAGTCATAAGTGCGAAATGTCTATGCTGGCTAAGATTTATATTATACTTTCGAAAAGTTTTCCTGCACTTTGCACTTATAATAATAATATCAAAGAAATTCGCCTATCAAGCATATTTGACTATCATAAGGAGAAATCTCCTCCGATTCTGCGTTTGCATTGTGTGTGTGTGCGGGAGGCCTTATGGTAGTCTCATTTTCCAAAAGCATTGCGGTTATCAAATTTAAATCTTTTTGATTGTTTTAAAGACAAACTGTTTTTGTTTGCTCACACTAGTCCCACGACTGATCCAGAGTTTATTGTTTATTTCCTAAACTCTGGGTGCTCAAAATTTTTCCACACGGGCAGTCTAGAGTTTGGTTTTTCAGATAGTCAGGTTTAGTAGATTATCTGGAGCTAGTTCAGTCTTTGGATATAGACCAGACTTGCTTATCTTGGTGCAAATCTTGATGGTGGATCGAGCTTGAAGTTTTTGGAGCTCTAGCTTGGGAGTTTTGGATTAGAGTTGCAGTATTGGATTCTGTGAAGACTCATTTCATATTGTATTGTGTTCCGCTGTATTCTATGTTGTATATTCTCTGAAGTTGATGATTATCATTTGTTTGCACAAAAAATGGGCAAACACCTCCAAGTCGTATGATTTAGTCGATTTTATGTTGTTCTTAGTGATTTGGGTGATTTATGCAAATATGTAAAAAGCAGGGACTAAACTGTAAAAGACACACAGATTTATAGTGGTTCGGCCAGAATGTGCCTACGTCCACTTCATATGTTATTCCCTTTCACTGTTCAGATTACAAGTACAAAGCTTTGATTACAAGTGTATGAAAGTTGTTTGAAAGTTATGTCCGTGCTTGAGCTCTCCAACCCGTCCCCCATTGTTGTACCCCTACCGCTCTATTTATAGAGTGAAGCTGGGGGTAGGGGCCTTGGATGTATATAGCTGCTGGTGGGCCTGGGCTGATGTGATCTGGCCTGGCAATGTTGGTTCGGTAACGCCTTCTTCATTTTGGTTCGGTAGCATTGGTCCGGTGGTGAGAGCATGGACTGGTCCGGTGGTGAGAGCATGGATTGGTCCGGTGGTGTTGGAGTTGAGATCTGGTCCGGTAGTGGGTGAGTTGAGATCTGTTCCGGTGATCTTGGTCCGGTGGCCCTGGTCCGGTGGTGAGTGGAGTTGAGTTCTTGTCCGGTTGTCTTGGTACGGTGGTCTTGGTCCGGTGGAAATACGCCCAACATTTGCCCCCTAAAGTGGGGCATATGCCTGCATATGTCGTGCTTTGTTTTAGATCATTCAGTTTGGACACTCTCATTCGGCCCAAGTGCCGAACCAGTTGGTCTGGTCATCCTACGCTTGCCTATAAGTATGGGCTTCACGCCTTTTTCATTCTTTACTGTTTGAAATAGCTGAACCAAACTTTTGTATGCCGAATCAATCATATCACCGAACCAGATTTGACTGCCGGACCAGGTGAGGCTTTCTTCTACCGAAAAACTTTATGCTTGAACTACCGAATGAACTTTAGGGAGTATGAGTGCCGAATGGACTCTTAGCCTCGAACTACTGAATGAAACTTAGGGGGTATGAGTGCCAAATGGGCTCTTAGCCTCGAACTACCGAATGAAAATTTTGTGTTTTGAATTATGAATGAGATTCCAGACTATATGTACTTGTTTGTTCATATCTCTACATTCCTGGTTCTAACGACATGCTTTCTCGTGTTGCAGATAATGTTTCATAAAGTAGAAACTCGTTCTGACAAGAAGAAATCCAAGGACAAAGGAGAGTCCTCCATAGTGCCCCTAGTCCAGGCAGAACCAGAACGACATGGACCAACCCCGAGATCATTAGTAGACGGGTACGGTCCTCATAAGCTCTTGAACTCACCGCCTGACTGCTTTCCCAGCTCCCTCAAAGATGAGCAGCTTGACATTATATCCAGATCTTTTGGGATTGACAGAGCGCATATGATGTTGCCGGGGAATGTAGTGATGCCGTATAACCTCCCAGAAGGGTATTTTGCTTACAGTAGGTATCACTGCATGTGCGGAGCCATCCCTCCGATCAACGCTTGGATAGTCAGCTTCATCGCATACTTGAAGGTGGCCCCTTTCCAGCCTCAGCCCAACTCTTATGCCATCTTGGTGAGTCTGTTCATTATCTTCCAGAGAAAATACGGGCGTCCCCCTTCCAACCGGGAGATCCAGTACCTTTACAACTTGAGAGGCTACAAGAAGGGGTCTCCATATATTAGCTTAGAATCGGCCGTGTCTTTCAAGCCAGTCCTGGACTTATATTCAAAATTTAGCATGTTCAAGAAGGAATGGTTCTTTGTCAGAGATGACTCTGTTTCTTTCCACCGCTTCACTTCTGGCTGTAAGTTGAATCTCATTTATAATTCCCATTCTGACTGTAATGCTCCTTCTTATGTGCTTTATTTCTTGCTAGCGACAGGTGGCTTTGCGGTTGTAGAGGACGATCGTCTGGTTCAGATGGCTGAGGAAATAGAAGCCATCCCGGAAAATGAGAGGGCAGCTTCTTATTTGATCAAGAATGCTACTCTTTTGGGGCTCAACTTGATTCTGCCACGCCAGTCTGTGGTCAAGAAAAGAGACACAGCTGAGGAGAAGGCTGCCAAAGCTAAAGGAGGGGCTACGGCGAAGAGAAGCAAAAGGAAATCTTCCTCGAAACATCCAATTACCGGGGGGAAGAAACTTAAGAAGTCCGATGGACCCTCCCCCATCACATGTCCAGACATCCCGGAGGAGGAAGATGTGGAGGAGGAAAGAGGTGAGGATGCGGAGGAGAGCGGAAGTGGTGGAGAAGGTGATGGTGATGGTCATAGCGATGATGGTTGCGACGGGCAGAGTGGTGATGGCACTGCGGCTTCGTCTCCTAAGCAAGCAGGTGTGGCTTTGTCTTCTAAGCAAGCAGGTGTGATCCAGGAGTGGACAGACGATGCTCTCCGCCTAGCTTTTGAAGGGTTGGAGGAAGGGCCGGCTTCAGTAGAGAAGCCTAAGAAAGCTGACAAGGCCGAGACCGGCGCCGATTCATCTTCCAAGAGCGCTTTAGCCGTGGCAATTCCTGCGATTCAAGGTGAATTTTTGACTCCTACAGACTCCATTTATGATAAGGATTTAGGAACATTTTATGGCCAGCTCCCGTCCTGGAATGAGATCCTGGACTTATTGCAGCGTCCTACTCCTCCCCAGGGTTTGTATAACAAAGCGTCTCTTTACTCTTCTTAACTTGATATATTTCTTGAATTATAGTTCAATGTCTGCTTGTAACACTTGGTTTTTATCCCAGAAGCAGGTAAGGCGGCCAAGACATCATATGTCCAGCACCGTCTTGAACAATACAAACTTCTCAAGGCTTCTACTAAACCAAAGCCTCCGACTAACCGCCCTGGAGATGTAATCGGCTACCGCCCTCTTCTTGGAGTTATCGAAGAGGATGTCCAAAGGAAGAAGAGGAGTTGTTCCTTGTTTGAATCCTCACCTGGTCCTCAGTCCCCAACTCAGCTTCTTCGGGATACCACGGAGGAGAATACTTAATTTATACCTTCTCCGCACCCATCTGAAAATCCTACCGTTACCCAGATAGATCATCCCGGCTTGGCTCGTAATCCGTTTGCAAGTCATCTAGATCTGGATCCGGGTTCTCGTGATATTACCTTTGATGAGGCAACCGGTGAGCACTTTCTCCCTCATAATCCTATGGTAAGAGTACTAGATGAAGCTAAGTCCCTGGACCTTGATTTGCTTACCACTCGGGTTGTAGGACGAAGCTAAGGCAAATATTGATCGGGTTGCTGAGGAAACCAGAAAGCTGATGGGGCATCATGCCCGACTGGTCAAGGCTGGAGAAGAAATTGGGAGTGCTAACATTCGACTGCGGTTAATGGTTTCCGACCAGGCCAAACAACTTGCTGATCAAGCTATCCAGATCTCTCAACATGAGGCCGCCTCAAGACAACTAAAGAAAACCACGGAAAAGGCCAGCAGAGCAGAGTTACGGAAAATGGAGGCTGCTTGTAAGGAACATATTGATATGGCTATTGCAACGGTGGATGAGGTCCGAAAAGCGGATCTCGAGAGGGTACAGGAGCTATCCGGGAAACTTGAAGCCGTAGAGCTTATTCAAACCAAGCTGAAGGAGGAGATGGAGGCGATGAGGAAATCCTTCCAGCTGACTGCTCGCGATACCAATCGGAGAGGGATGCTGCTACTGTAAAGTTGTTGGCTTCTGAGGACCGAATAAGGGAGTTCGAGGAGAATGAGGGGATAATGGATGAGATGCTCCAGGACATATACTTTCGCACTTGGAAACTGGGCGACTTATCTTGGATGGATGATTATCCCCGAGTCATGGCCAGGATTTATCTCAGGGCCCTGGAGGAGGCTAAGGCCAATGCAGAGAGGGAGGGTTGTGTGGCCTTTAGACTGGACGTGGTCACGGCTCAATTCACCAAGGAGGAGAAAGCGGCGGTGAAAGAGGGTATGCGGCTGCTTACTGCTGAGGAGGTTGGTGTGCAATTAGAGGATGATGATCAAGGAGCAGATGCTGGTAAGTCTTCCCTTTTTAGCTTCTCGTAACTTGATTGCTTATTGTTTATGACTATTAATGGATTCTCTACCGAATTGGATAGGCGGGACCTCTGGAGCACCAAGTACCTCTGGTCAACATGCTGAGAGTTCCAATCCCGCGGTTAAGGAGATCTCGGAGGGCCAGTAGGATAGAGGTAAAGCTCCGATGCAGCCGACTCCTTGACTTGATCTGGATATCTTTCGGTTTGTTTGAAGTTGCTGTCTATGCTAGTCCCAAAATATTCGTGCAACTTTTAAGCTGTAATTGTGTTATTGGTAACGAACGACTTTATTCTTGGCATGTAATTTTTAACTTAAGCTGATTCTCCCTTCATGTTTTAGACGTAGATGGTTGCTTTGAATGTCTTGTATGACTAAGTATGGAATGCAGTTCAGTGACCAGTCATCCAATTGTGAGTTCATGTCCCCATTTAGTGAGCGCATCCTATTTTGTGTCCTGTACTTTAGGGATCGTTATAGAGGATAGGAGGAAAGTTTTTAAATAAAATAGAAATATAAGAAATAGTAAAACTTCCAATCACGGAAGGCCTGCGATGTGCTTAAGTTCGTGGTAAACGGGTTTTGTAGTCACTTTCCCTAGCTGTGGGTCTTGGAGACATTTGTCACCCATCTTACGCCTCCGCGGGGAGTTTCTCTTTTTTACCACAGCCGTACTTAAGACACTCGGAGCCGAGATCGCACACAGTAACTACCCGGTCTATTATGGCCCGTAATCGTGGGTATTATTTGATTTACCATGGCCGGCTAGCGTGGGTGCCGATCGTCAACTGTGAACTACCCTTGGCTGGCCACACCTTATGTTGGGGTTTAAAGTAGGTTCACGGTTGCCGGCGAGCCGAACGCCGTAATGAGCTGCCTAGGCTATAGTCGGCCTACTTGGTGGCTTATAATCGGCTCATTACAGTTGGCTTTAAGGGCCGATCGCGAGCAATGAGTTAACCCGCAGCAGAGGGATGCTGGAGCAAAAGTGTCCCATTGGCGAGGGCATAGATTCGTATAGTACCTGTTAGGTCTTGTCCAAGTGAAGTCGCGCTGTGATGTGTCTTGAATGGAAATGCCATTACACAGGATTTTGTTCAACAGAAAAGGATAAAGTTAACAAGCAGCCAGGATATAAAGGAACAAGTTAAAAAAGAGACAAGTTTTTAAAGTGGTTCGGCACGAAAATGCCTACGTCCACTGATTCTCTTTGTTAATTCACTTCATATGGGCAGTACAAGTTAAGAAAAGTATCGACGAAGGTGTTGGATGTTCCATGCCCTCTGGAACACCTCTCCATCCACTGTTGACAAAATATAAGCTCCGTTGTGGAGATCTTTATGAATTACATATGGTCCGTCCCAGATTGGATCTAGTGCTCCGGGGCGCGGGAAGATTCGCTTGAGGACAAGATCTCCTTCTTGTAAGCTACGATGCTTGACTTTGGAGTTGTATTGCGCTGCCACTTTTTGCTTGTGAGTTGCTGCTTTGAGTGCTGCATCGTTTCTTCTCTCTTCAATTAGATCCAAAGACATGTGAAGGAGTTCTTCGTTCTCTTTTGGGTCATAGTGGATCCTACGGTGAGAAGGCACTACAGTTTCGACAGGGAGCATGGCCTCCGATCCGTATGCCAAAGAGAAAGGAGTATGCCCCGTTGATGTTCTGAAAGATGTGCGGTAAGCCCAAAGTGCCGTAGGAAGTTCATCCACCCAAGCGCCTTTTGACTTTTTAAGTTTCTTCTTGATTAGAGTTTTGAGAATTCTGTTGACAGCTTCGACTTGTCCGTTTGCCTGGGGATAAGCTACAGATGAGAAGCTCTTATGAATTCCATGCTCTTGGCACCAGTCGGCGAACTCCTCGCTATCAAACTGGAGTCCATTATCCGATATGATTTTGAGTGGAACTCCATACCTACATAGAACATTTTTGATCAAGAAGTTAATAACCCTTGCCGAAGATATTTTATTTAGAGGTTCCGCTTCCACCCATTTGGTGAAATAGTCGACTGCCACTATAGCATATTTGGCTCCGCCTCGGCCCACCGGCAGTTCGCCAATCAAGTCAACTCCCCATACTGCAAAGGGCCAAGGGCTGGTCATTTGAGTAATCTCATTTGTTGGTAGTCGAGGAATCTTAGCAAATTTCTGACATCTGTCACATTTTTTGACGAAGTCTAAGGCGTCTTTGTTTAAGGTGGGCCAGAAATATCCATATCGGAGTATCTTCTTTGCCAGAGTCTACCCTCTAGTGTGATCTCCGCAGCTCCCTTGATGGATGTTGGATAAGACTTCCTTGGCTTCCCTTCCAGCGACACAACTTAATAAGGGGTTAGAGAATCCGCGCCGATAGAGGATGCCTTCTTGTATTGTGTAGCGGGAAGCTTGCCTCAATATTTTCTTGAATTTGTTATGCTCGTTGGGCAGTGTGCCATCTTGTAAGAATTTTCGGATGGGAGTCATCCAAGTTTCCTCTTCGATTGCAGCTATCAGATTCACTTGCTCGAAACTCGGGGTTAGTTGCTTTGAGATGGCTACTGTTCCGGAAATGGTGTTGTCTTTCATGCTAGCTTGCTTTGCCAATTCGTCGGCCTCTTGGTTCTCTTCTCAAGGAATGTGTTTGATTAAATAGTGATCCAATTGACCGAGTAGCAGCTTGGTCTTCTTTAGATATGTTGTGAGTCGTTCTCCTCGAGTCTGAAATTCTCCTAGTATTTGATTTACAATAAGTTGTGAATCACTATGAAGACATAAAGATCTGACTCCAATATCTAAGACAAGTTCTAATCCAGCTATTACTGCTTCATATTCTGCATCGTTGTTGGTGGCAGCGAATTCCAACCTTAGAGCATAATGTAGCTTCCTTCCCCTGGGAGTGATTATTACAATACCTGCCCCCGAGCCTTGTTCGTTTGATGCTCCGTCCACAAAGAGATTCCACTTGATGTCTTCTGCTATTTCAGATTGCTCCTTACCTTCATTGGTAGTGAATTCAACAATGAAATCGACCATGGCTTGTCCCTTGATGGCGGTGCGAGGATGGTAGGTGATATCATATTGACTCAGTTCAATGCACCATTTAAGTAGTCGCCCAGAGGTGTCGGGACGATGGAGTACCTGCCTTAGCGGTTGATCGGTTAGAACTCTGATGGAATGAGATTGGAAATAGTGTCGCAGTTTCCGCGATGTGATTAGTAAACAGTATGCTAGCTTCTCAAGTTTAGGATATCTGGCTTCTGCCCCCGTAAACATCTTGCTTACAAAGTATACTGGCCGCTGCGCGCGGTTGTCTTCTCTCACCAAAGCAGCGCTTAGAGCATGAGATGACACAGCAAGGTATAAGTATAGCTCTTCGCCTTCGTTCGAAGTTGAGAGTACTGGTGATCTCTGGAGGTGTTCGATTAGGTTAAGGAAGGCTGTTAAGCATTCGTCAGTCCACTCGAACTTTCCTTTGTCTTTCTTTAGAGCTTCGAAGAAGGGGATGCACTTGTCAGTTGCTTTAGAGATGAATCTTCTTAGGGCGGCCACTTTCCCATTAAGGCTTTGCATTTCTCTTCGAGTGGAAGGTATCTTGATATCTTTCAGAGCTCGGACTTGTTCGGGGTTTGCTTCAATCCCTCTGGCATGGACGATGAATCCCAAGAACTTTCCTGATGATACTCCGAAGGAGCACTTTAGACGATTCAGCTTCATTCCATATTGGCGAAGTACTTGAAACATCTGGCCCAGGTGGCTTACGTGATCGTTGGCTTTCCTCGACATTACTAGCATGTCATCCACATAAACTTCCATAGTTCGTCCTATTAGTTCCACAAACATCTTGTTGACGAGGTGCTGATAAGTAGCTCCGGCGTTTTTAAGTCCAAAAGGCATTACTTTGTAGCAGTACAATCCCCGGTCAGTGATGAAACTAGTGTGGTCTTGATCGGGAGCATGCATAAGAATTTGGTTATATCCTGAGTATGCGTCCATAAAAGATAAGAGTTCGTGCCTAGCTGTGCTGTCCACAAGCTGATCGATTCGGGGGAGTGGGAAGCAATCCTTCGGGCAAGCGTCATTTAAGTTGGAGAAGTCAATGCATCTTCACCACTTCCCATTAGCCTTCTTTACTAGTACCGGGTTAGCGATCCACTCTGCGTAGATGGCTTCTCGTATGAAGTTATTGGCAAGTAGGTTCTTTACTTCTTCATCGAGGGCTGCTGATCGTTCTACCCCCATACTTCTCTTTTTCTACTTTACTGGCACCTTGGTAGGATCGATGTTCAGTGCGTGGCATGCTACGTCTGGGGAGATTCCAGTCATGTCAGTGTGCATCCATGCAAATACATCCAAGTTGTGGCGGAGAAAATCAATGAGTTGATCCTTCAATTCTGCTTTTAGCTGAGATCCGATTTTCAATAGTCTACTTGAGTCGTGTTTGTCTACAGATACAAACTCCATAGCCTCTACAGGCTCGACGGTGTGTTGCCATGAGCTGCCTTAGTTTGTTGCCATGTCTGCCTTTCAGTGGCAGCGTCTTCAAGTCTCATATACTTTCCGGCTTCATGGAAGAAATCGGGTAAGGTAGCTGGTTTTTCTTTTGTTAATCTTCTAGAAAATTTAGTATCCGGATGCACACCACTACAGATGGCCATTAAGATAAGTTTCTCATCGGCATCTTGGACTGCGGCCGCTGCGGCATTGAATAGGGTTAGATATTGTTGCACTGTCTCTCCAGGCTTCTGTTTGATATTAGATAAGGAATAAGCGTCCTTGGGTTGTTCCACATGAATGCGGAACTGGCTGATGAACTTTTCTTTCAACATTTCCCATGAGCTGATGGATCCTTGGGGTAGATGGCAGAACCAGGAGGTAGCTAGATCTGCCAAGAATAGTGGAAAGCATTTGCACAATACTCCTTCTGTTGCTCCGCTCATGAGCATATGTTGTGTGTATCTCTGCAAGTGTACAATGGGGTCAGAGGTTCCCTTGTAAGGTTCCATTGTTGGCATTTTCCATTCTAGGGGGGTGATGGCAATTTCGATATTGCGGGTGAAAGGGCTGGTTACCCTAGCTCCTATCCCTCGATATCTTTGATCCCGTTGGACGCACTCTCTGAACAATCGTGTCATCCTTTCATCAGAATTTGGAGCAGATAGAAATGAGTTTGGTTCTTCTCTGCGGGATTGATTCCGTCCAGATGACCTGTAGGGATGGTATCGTCTATCACTCCTAATATTTTCCAGTGGTTGTCTGTGGTCTTCTGGGAGCATGCTAGGGTCAGCTACAGTTGGCCCTTGCCTTTATCTTCCCCTGCTGGGTTCTGTTCTAAGCACTTCCTCGAGTCCAACTTCGGGCTGGACTCTAGCTCGGCCCCGTTCATTGGTGTTTCCATGGCTAGGTAGCATGACAGGCTCAGCTATAGCAGACCCTCGCCTGGTACCTCCCCCGCTGGGTTCGGTTCCAAGTGTTTCCTCGGGTCGGAGTTCGGGCTGAGTTCGGGCTCGGCTCCTACCATTGTTGTTTCTGTTGTTAGTTTCTTCGAAGAAGAAAGATCTTTGTCGCCTCCGAGATCCTCTAGACTGGGACTTATCCCATGATTCAGTGTTGCGGTTGGATTCTTCAGCATCCCTTAAGTGTGACATGAGTTGGTTCACCAAGGCTTCTTGTTGGGATGTGAAGCGGTTAGTCACTTCAGCCACAACCCTGTCTAGATCTGCCCTAGTAATTGCTGTCGGCTATTCCGTGGCAGGGGCTGTCAGATTTGCCTGATTTCCATTTTGTACCACTGTTGGAACGGGACGATTCTCTTGATCCGTGACCACTGGATCTGGAACACTGCTAGTTGTGATGTTCTTTCCTTTGTTAACATCTTTCTTCTGCTTGGGAGGCACGTCTTCCAAGCAATGAGCGATGCTGTTGGGAAGAAGGTTAAGTGGGAGAAGCTGAAGCTTCGAGCTCCCTCTCTCAATGAAAGCACCAAAAATGTTTGCACAAAAAATGGGCAAACACCTCCAAGTCGTATGATTTAGTCGATTTTATGTTGTTCTTAGTGATTTGGGTGATTTATGCAAATATGTAAAAAGCAGGGACTAAACTATAAAAGACACATAGATTTATAGTGGTTCGGCCAGAATGTGCCTACGTCCACTTCATATGTTATTCTCTTTCACTTTTCAGAATACAAGTACAAAGCTTTGATTACAAGTGTATGAAAGTTGTTTGAAAGTTCTGTCCGTGCTTGAGCTCTCCAACCCGTCCCCCATTGTTGTACCCCTACCCCTCTATTTATAGAGTGAAGCTGGGGGTAGGGGCCTTGGATGTATATAGCTGCTGGTGGGCCTGGGCTGATGTGATCTGGCCTGGCAATGTTGGTTCGGTAACGCCTTCTTCATTTTGGTTCGGTAGCATTGGTCCGGTGGTGAGAGCATGGACTGGTCCGGTGGTATTGGTCCGGTGGTGAGAGCATGGATTGGTCCGGTGGTGTTGGAGTTGAGATCTGGTCCGGTAGTGGGTGAGTTGAGATCTGGTCCGGTGATCTTGGTCCGGTGGCCCTGGTCCGGTGGTGAGTGGAGTTGAGTTCTGGTCCGGTGGTCTTGGTCCGGTGGTCATGGTCTGGTGGAAATACGCCCAACATCATTGTATCAAATTGATGTATCAGATATTGTATTTATGTTATATCAGTGATATCATCTTTTATTTCCGCTGTGTTATTAATCATCTAATGGGTGTTGCAAGCTCCCGCGATACGAATTTGATGTTGTTGTTGGGCATCAAGTTCGGGTCGTGACATTATTCCTTCTAATAACCTTTGTTATTGTGAGTATAGAGGTGGGGTGTCACAGCTTGGTATCAAAGCTGAGTTCAGAACAAAATATGATAAACACAGAACATAAGCACATATTACGGTACATTAAAGTGTAATAAGTGTTACAAATCTTTGAATCATCGTGCCTCTATTCCTTCTACCCCAAAGGCTAGATAGGGTTTGGGAATACGTCTAGGAATGCATTTAAATTCCGTAGTATTCCATATTGAATTATCTACCTTGGGAATAATCTTTATCTTATCTTAACTTTCAGCGCATGGCTGAAAGAGGCAGGGGACGGCGTTCGGATGCTGGGCAATCCAGTGGCTCACATCCGGATGGCGTTTATATGTCTGCCGATCAGTTTTTGGAATTGTTTATGAGCACTCAGCCTCCAGCTCCTACTCGAGTATCTCCACCTTGCAAGTCTGCCTTTGCACGTCTGTGCAGTGATTTTTCTCATCTTGGAGGAAAGCCGTTTAAAGGCTCTGAGTCTGTTCTTAAAGTCCAAGCTTGGGTTCGCACGTGCGAGCGTATCTTCTCTCGCATGGATCTTTTTGATCATGATTGAGTTCTTGTAACTTCTAGCTTATTGCAAGAGCGTGCCCTTGATTGGTACGAGCTTCTTGTAGCCGAAATTGATGGGTCTGCTCTTTCTTGGACTCAGTTTCGGGATCGATTCGAACACAAGTTCGTTCCTGAATCTGAGAAAGCTTTATTGGCCCGTCGCTTTCTTGAATTGAAGCAAGGGGAGTCTTCCATTTCCGAGTATGTTCATCTTTCGAGGCCTTATCTAGGTATGGTCTTGAATTCATTAGCACTTCTTATAAGAAGAATCTGAAGATTGTCTCTGGTCATAAGAAATATCTTAAGAAATCTTTGATGCTTGAGCTTAAGCTTTCTTTCGAGAAGTTGGTTGATTCTGCACTTCATCTCGAAGCCATCGAGAGGAAGTGGATAGTGGTGATGATGTTGAGGTTCGCAATGGTTAAGCGGGAATTTTTCCCTTCCAAGAAGAAAAAGCCCGTTGAATCTGATTCTCCGTCTCAGTCTGCTGGAACACCTTCCATTCAGAAGTGTTTCAATTCTAGTTCCCCTGATCATATGATTCGAGCTTGTCCTAAGCCTCTCTTATGTCGCTATTGCAAGAAGGAAGGCTATCATAGTTCCACTTGTCCCATTTCTCCGAATAATTCTCCATCTGGCAAGTTAAATGTAACAGATGCTTCTGGAGGTTCTTTTCAGGGATAAGGTATGTCTCCATCTATTTTGGAAGGTTTCTATTTTTCTTTGTGATTTAGATTCCAGTTTGATGGCATCATTTTATTCTTTAAACCCACATGATGAGGAAAAATGTTATTTCTCTCATTTGGGTAGTTTGTGAAATTTTCCGGTATCTTTGGACTTGTCTTAGGATTATCATCTAAACAATCTTTTGAGTTGTGTTAAGGTCTTTTTAGCTCGACCTTACCACCGGTTTGGATTTGGCTACGAGTTGCGGAAGTTAGCACTCCACTTACTGCATTCCGCACTCGTTGTGATTCTTATGAATGATTTATTATGTCATTCAGTTTGTCTAGCTTATTTCATCCATTTTATGAATCGAGTATTCTACGAATATCTCGATGATTCCATTTTTGTATTTATTGATTTTGGATGGAAATTAGCAATTTAAAATTTTTCAAATCTTTTTCATAAAATTTATTTATAAGTAAAATTGGATTTTTTTCTTGAAACGAGCAAAGCCTTTAAGAGATATTTTTATCATATAGAAGGTGATTTTGTGATTGTATTGCCCATTGAGTGCTTTAAGAATTCTGGTCGATGCGCTTGATTAACGTTATCGATAGGAATCTCCTAAACGCTTTGATGAGACAATCAGACATAGTGAATTGATTTGGAATAAGAAAATTTTTTCTAGAAAAATGATTCCATAAAGATTATTGTAAATTTTGAAGATTTAGCTTTTCGGGAAAGAAGATTTTGAAAGAACTCTTTTCCGATACTCCTATTCTTGGGGTCCCCGAAGGGAACCAAGACTTTATCTTTTGTTCCAATGCTAATCGTATTGGTTTGGATACCATTCCCTTGCAAAAGAGAACGTGCTATCACTTATGTTTCTAAATCAAAAGCCTATCGAGACTAGATATGCCACTCATGATCTAGTGCTCGCGGCTATTGTTTTCGCTTTTTGTATTTGGCATCATTATTTTTGGGTGAGGGATTTTGTTCTCCTCACCAATCATAATTTTTGAAATGTTTATTTTCTCATAAGGAACTTAATGTTGGCTCGAGTTCCTTGCATCTTATGATCTTGATATTCTTTTTATTCCCGAAAGGGGGATCGTGTTGCCAATGCACTTAGTGTAAGCAACAAGTGGGTGTTTCTTTGTTGATGTCCGAATGGAATGATCTTTTTACAAAGTTCATCGGACGTTTCATTGTACTTCGTTTTGTTGAGTTTCGGTTCATTTGACGTACTGTTTGTACTACATCGGTGTTTCGAATTATTTGAGCTTAGGAATCTAGAGAATTCTCTGAGCAAACAAGTTCGGGCTTATCCTTTCGTGCACTTTATGGTGAACTTTTTATTTCAAATTTGCTTTGGTGTTGATATGCTTTTATGGTTGTAACTCTTTATTTACTTCTTAAGAATTGCGAGGACGCAATTTCTTTAAGGAGGGGAGTCTGCAACAGCCCGCATATTTATCGGTTGTATATTTAAATATTTTTTATTTAAATATAACATCGTTCGTCGGATTATAGTTCGAAATGTTACTTTTTGCAAACGGCCGAATTAGGACTCGAGACCACTTCCATTGAGTTCAAAATGGCGTTTGCGATCTTTCTGAGTATAAACTTCGATATTGTTGGAGTAAGTCGAATTTGGCTACTTTTTCTAATTGGGTTTTGGGTTTGGGTTCAGCCCACTAGCTTAACTTAACATCCTAACTCAGCCCTCTCCTCTCCATTCACTCATTCTCATTCCTCAAACTCTTGCTTCAACTGAAAATGGGGGAAAGGAAGAAGAATTAGAAACTCCAAGCCCTAGTTCATTTGCAAAATCCAAAGTCCTGCTCCAAAATCAAAGAGAAGCTATTGGTAAGCCTTCTCTTCATCTTCTCCAACTCTTTCCTTCTTCAATTTCAGAAAGTTTCTTACACCTAAATTTGGGAAATACTTGTTTTGATCCTAGATTGAAGCTTGTAAGGTAGAAGTGAAGAGTGGTTGGTCTTTTCCTTGCATTTGAGCTTCTCATCTTTGTTTTTGAGTTAAAAAGGTGAGTTTTTGGAACTCACATCTAAGTCTATAGCTTTTGCTGAGGTTGGGTAAGAATTACTAACCTCTATCCATGTTCATTGCTTTTGATTTGGATTGAATCGTTCCGATATATTCTGGCCACTTTGGCCTAGGCAAATTGTTGCCCAGACCAGGTGACCAAACGTCTGGTAGCCAAGCTCAGACGTCTGGTTTGGACCTGGAGCAAAAAATAAGCATACGGCAGAAAGATGGGAAAAGTCAGAAACCAATCCCAGATGTCTGATTTCTAAGTTCAGACGTCTGAATGGTTTCAGATGTCTGGTTTGCCAAACCATACGCCTGGTTGGTTTTTCTTGAATTTTTCCAGAGGCCAAAACCAGACGTCTGAATTGACCCTTCAGACGTCTGGAATCACTCCTGTTTTGCCTATTATGCCTATTTGCTTGTGATTCCAACTTTTGTCGATTTGTGTCAATTCCAATTAGTTGTTATTGCATTTTGACTTTAATGATTCCTTTTCGACTTCATTCACGGGTTTGTATAAATGATCTCTTCAAATCGTATTAAAAGCTCGCTTCTCCAATTTATAAATTCTATTTAAAACACACACACAACTTCGCACTCCGAGCGAAGTGGGAGGAGAATTAAATGATTGGATAAAACGCGTGCAATGAACACGTGTGTTCATCTTTTCAGTTAATTTCCAATCTATTCGTTTGAACGTTTTGACCTTTGGGTTTGGTTTACCAATGAGATGATGTAAACTTTGTATTGCTTTGAGTGTGAAATTGACTAACGGATAGTAAACCGTTTAGTGCGAACGAGTGGTTATGGGACTCATGTTAACACTTTTCGGGTTCCTTTATGAGAGTTTGTGACACATGTGCCTTCGGGCTTTTGCCTTCGGACGTTGCCCTATTGTATCGTTTTCTGAGTTGGTCCTTTGCCTCAGCTCGAGAGATATTTGGGATTGATTGTTGCCCTATAGTATCGCTTTCGGAGTAGTTTCTTCGCCACCGCTCGAGAGATATTGGGGTGTTGCTTTTAGTAGCGCTTTCGGAGTGGTTTCTTTACCACCGCTCGAGAGATATTGGAGTGGTTTCTTCACCACCGCTCGAGAGATATTGGAGTGGTTTCTTCACCACCGCTCAAGAGATACTTGGGTTTGTCGCAGTTGGAATTTTCTGTTGTTTCATTGATAATTATATTCCCTAGGTATCGCCCTTCGGTGTTGGTCTTTTTGAGCCACACGATATATAGCGGTTACCTTGTGGAACTTGTATTACCTCCATTGGCATTTGTTAATTGCCTTCTGGCTTGATTGGGATATTCGCATCCATTGTTTATTTGATATGAGGCTTGTTTTGATTCATCTTTTGTTAGATGATTGAGTTATCTTTTGACATATTTGTTGTTCTTTATGACCATGCAGGTTCATTATTGTTCAGTTTATCTAACTGATTTGTTTAGCTAGACTGACCCGTGTATTTTATACTCGAGTCAGACCGAGATGTTTCAGGTTAGGTGCTTTTGGACTTAGCCTATTTTGCTTCCGCATGGACTATTCCGCTAGCTCCTTTTTGTTATAGCTTTTTTCGTAGTCCCATTTTGTTGTTACTCTAATATGTATTCCTTTGGATTTGCCTGTATATTGTGGTTTGCTATACCACTTGACATGTATCAGTTTGTATACTCTGTTATATATCTGTATATGTGTATATGATGATCTACTGTTCTGTGATGTATTTTACATTTGAGTTGTTATATTCTGTTCTGATAGATCCTCCAACCACCTATGGTTTTGTATTAAGTATTTATTGGATATGTCGATCCGCTTGGTATGGCAATTGTTGATGTATTCAATAAATAGTTAAGGCAAGGCTATAGATGGTCGCTCCTAACCAGCCTTATTCTTCGCAATAGCAGACGTTATTCCTTCTAATAACCTTTGTTATTGTGAGTATAGAGGTGGGGCGTCATAGCGGTGGGTGCTACTCATTAGAGATAGAGTCAGTAGTACTCTAGAATGAGTTTGAGTGTATTAATAGATATGAGCGCTTATTTTAAAAATAAGTGTTACATTCAAATTTCAAGTCAATCACAACAAATGTCCACTTTGATCTTTTAAACAAAAGATCCATCACCAAGATTTGATGTGGTTTTCGAATATCCATTTGGAATCCGACCCCCGGTCGCATCGAGATTAAAACGCCGTTTAAAGGCCAATATTGATAGTCGGTTATTTAACTATCAATCAACATTCACAACAATCACTGGATTTCAAATAAATTTTCCCCCAGTTATTTATTTTCAAAATATCTTTGCAAGATATATTTTCACACTTCAACCATTTGAAAACAAATTTCAAATCACTTTTCACTCGCGGAATAAGATTCCTGATATTATTTATTTCCATTGAAAGTCTACCGAGTTCAAATACTTTAAATCACTTATCCAAATATACTTGGAAATATTTGTATAAAACTATTTTGAAACATTTATTTAAATATTAGTTATGAGAACATTATACCAATATCTCATATAAAACTTCAAGTCCAATCTAATTTTAAAATAAAATTAGTAGAAAGAGTTTAAATATTTAAATAACCCTTTTCTAAATCAAATATCAATTAAATCTTTAGAATAATCACTTCTATAATTAATTAAATAAATATTCACTGTAAAGATTTAAAAACAACTCAAGAAATAATTTGTCGAAAATATTCTTTTAAAAAATCAACTTTAAAACTTTTATTTTATACTTCAAAGCTATTTTGAAAATATACTGGGCTTCCTAGGGAAAATACGCTTTCCATTTCAAAATGGTCTATTTAGACCAATTAATAAACCCTTCTTGATTAATTTTAAATTTACGTTCCAAATCCGTAAATTCCTTTCCACACTTTTAAAAATAAAACAATATTTATTTTTAAAACAAATTTCCCTTTCTTTCATAAAATTCCTATTGTGAATTTAGATTTCCAAATATCAACTGATATACGATTTTCAAATCGATTTCCAAATATTCACTATCAACACCAAATCAAATATCTAATTGATTTCCAAAATCATTTCAAACAACAAATCAAATCCCGAATTGATTTCCAAATTTATTTCAAAACACCAAATCAATTTTCAAATTGATTTCCAAATTTATTTCCAAACACCAAATCAATTTTCAAATTTATTTCCAAATTTATTTCAAATACCAAATCAAATCCCAAATAGATTTTCCAAACATTTATTTCAAACACCAAATCGATTTCAGAATTGATTTTCCAAAATTTATTTTTAAACACCAAATCAATTTCAAATCGGTTTCCCAAAGATTTATTTTCAAACACCGAATCAAATTCCAAAATGATTTCCAAATTGATTTTCTTTTAATAATTCCCTTTGTTTCTTCCAAATTATTTAAAATCCATATTTTAAATAAATTCTTCAACCTTTGAATAATATTACCCGAAATCCGTTTATTAAGCCTTTTTCCCATATTTTGGAATTTTATTCAATAGGATTAAAAATAAAACTTTATCCTTTTAAAATTCCTTCTTTTAAATTTATCTTATTTTCAAAAATAAATTTTACTATAAATTTTCAACTTGAATTTTAAAAATCCAATTTTATTTATTTCCGGTATCCTACGATACCAAAAATATATTCGGCTAAACTATAGCCTTCAACAATTTCAATCATAAATATAATCACACAGAGATTATAAATAAAACAACACACATCATTTAAACAAATTCAAATATTTGAGGAATCCTGTTGGATCCCCCAAACCTATTTCCCTACACCCACAGACGTTAGCACAACAATTAAATACCAATTCCACATCGAGGTGGAATATCGCGGTATATGGGATTAATATAATATCATCCGCTATTATGCGGCGCATAGGGTCTCATCCGTTATATAATGCGGGAAATCAATCACTCCAAATACATATATAATACCAATTCTACTTCGAGGTGGAATATCGAGGTATATAGGTTTATATATACAATATCATCCACTATTATGCGGCGCATAGGGTGTATTCCAATACAACTGATAATAATTTATCATCCAAGCACAAAATCAACAATTTTAAATTTAACTATTTAAAATTTAACTGGAAATTCTAATTGAGTGAGAAGATCTCACACTAGTCCCATGACTGACCTGGAGTTTATTGTTCCCTTTCTAAACTCCAGGTGCCATAATTTTCCACACGGGCAGCCTAAAGTAAGGTTGTCTTTTCTGGAGCGAAGTCAGAAAGGATGCTGTGGAGATCCGGAATCCAAGCTGGATGGCGAGATGTACCACTTATACTATGTAGTGTCTGTTGCGATTGGATTGGTGCAAGTAAAAATTTCCATGTAGTCAAGTCATAAAGACTGTCAGTGTTGTATTGTGTTGTTGTAAACTCTGATAATGTAATGTAAAACTGATATAGTTCTTTGTTTTAAAGATTATTCATTTATCTATTATATTTGTTCCGCTGTGAATAGTGAGATTATGTTTATTGTTTTTGTTTCCTCTTCTATCTTCTTCTTCTTTAGCCTTAACGGTTCGGTTTTCCGGCATTCGATTGTGCGGCAATTGATACAGTGGATGTATTAATGTCGACTTTCAAAAGTCGAAAAATTGGGTCGTTACAAAGTGGTATCAGGGCATTTGGTTAAGCGACAACCTTGGCTCTGGTGGGTGTTACTCATTAGAGATAGAGTCAGTAGTACTCTAGAATGAGTTTGAGTGTATTAATAGATATGAGCTCTTATTTTAAAAATATGTGTTACATTCAGATTTCAAGTCAATCACAACAAATGTCCACTTTGATCTTTTAAACAAAAGATCCATCACAAAGATTCGATGTGGTTTTCGAATATCCATTTGGAATCTGACCCCCGGTCGCATCGAGATACAAAGGTCGTTTAAAGGCCAATATTGATAGTTGGTTATTTAACTATCAATCAACATTCACAACAATCACTGGATTTCAAATAAATTTTCCCCCGGTTATTTATTTTCCAAATATCTTTGCAAGATATATTTTCACACTTCAACCATTTGAAAACAAATTTCAAATCACTTTTCACTCGCGGAATAAGATTCCCGATATTATTTATTTTCATTGAAAGTCTGCCGAGTTCAAATACTTTAAAACAATTTAAATCACTTATCCAAATATACTTGGAAATATTTAGATAAAACTATTTTAAAACATTTATTTAAATATTAGTTATGAGAACATTATACCAATATCTCATATAAAACTTCAAGTCCAATCTAATTTTAAAATAAAATTAGTAGAAAGAGTTTAAATATTTAAATAACCCTTTTCTAAATCAAATATCAATTAAATCTTTAGAATAATCACTTCTATAATAATTAAATAAATCTTCACTGCAAAGATTTAAAAACAACTCAAGAAATAATTTCTCTAAAATATTCTTTTAAAAAATCAACTTTAAAACTTTTATTTTATACTTCAAAGCTATTTTGAAAATATACTCGGCTTCCCAGGGAAAATACGCTTTCCATTTCAAAATGGTCCATTTAGACCAATTAATAAACCCTTCTCAATTTATTTTAAATTTATGTTCCAAATCCGTTAATTCCTTTCCGCACTTTTAAAAATAAAACAATATTTATTTTTTTAAAAAAATTCCCTTTCTTTCATAAAATTTCCATTGTGAATTTAGATTTCCAAATATCAACTGATATACGATTTTCAAATCGATTTCCAAATATTCACTTTCAACACCAAATCAAATTTCTAATTGATTTCCAAAATCATTTCAAACACCAAATCAAATCCCGAATTAATTTCCAAATTTATTTCCAAACACCAAATCAATTTTCAAACTGATTTTGTCGATTATTTAACAATCAATCAACATTCACAACAATCACTGGATTTCAAATAATTTTCCCCCAGTTATTTATTTTCAAAATATCTTTGCAAGATAAATCACTTTTCACTCGCGGAATAAGATTCTCGATGTTATTTATTTCCACTGAAAGTCTACCGAGTTCAAATACTTTAAAATAATTCAAATCACTTATCCAAAATATACTTGGAAATATTTAGATAAAACTATTTTAAAACATTTATTTAAATATTAGTTATTAAAACATTATACCAATATCTTATATAAAACTTCTAGTCCAATCTAATTTTAAAATAAAATTAGTAGATAGAGTTTAAATATTTAAATAACCCTTTTTTTAAATCAAATATCAATTTAATCCTTAAAATAATCACTTCTATAATTAATTAAGTAAATCTTCACTTTAAAGATTTAAAAACAACTCAAGAAATAATTTCTCTAAAATATTCTTTTAAAATCAACTTTAAAACTTTTATTTTACATTTCAAAGCTACTTTGAAAATATACTCAGCTTCCCAGGGAAAATACGCTTTTCACAAAAGCCATGCTTCGATCAACACCTGATCAGCAGCACTTCGTATGCCACATTACCAAATTGGGAATGTATCACTAGTAACCATCAGCTACATAACCTCTGAGCTCGTACGTCTCAGAGAAGGATGTTAAGCTAAGAGATTAAATTCTTCGCCACCAACAGAAATGTATTTGATAGAATTTAGCTTTACATCTCAAAGTGTAACGTCAGACACACATCCGTTGATTACCTTCGGCTTCTGCATTCTGGTCCTGATCCTGACCATCGTTAGCTTCTGTAATCCTGATTCCTTGTCCCGCATTCGTTGTTGTCGTAGTTGGTCCAAGGTTTTGTATATTCGCTGCTCTCATCTGTTCAAGGAAATTCTGTAGCATCTCCTGTTGGGTCTTCATCATGCTTTCGCGCAATGAATTAGCCATGGCTTCCATCTCGTCTCTAGTTATGTAGATGGAAGCTTGTCCTTCTCCATCACCAGAGGATGCTTCTTGGCTTCCTCCTTGTTGGCTCCGATCAGCTCTTTGTCTTGTTTGTCGAGTCATTGTCTCTGAGTCGGAATTCTTTAAACTTTTAAGTCTGAATTCTGAATTTGGTGTAGCGGGTGCTAGTTCAATTCTCAGTGAAAGCACCAAAGTGTTTGCGCCAAAATTGGTCACAAACCCCAAGTATTGTGAAAGCACCAGCGTATGAATATCAATCAACAATATTCACACAAAAATCTCAGATCTAAGCAAGTGGTAAACAGCAATTCAGAAATAACAAGTAATGACACAGGATTTATAGTGGTTCGACTATCTCCGGCCTACGTCCACTTCAATGATTTTATCCTTTTATTGATGTTGTTTGCTGATTACAAGTGATTACAGCAGTTACAATGAAGGATTCTGAGTGCAATGAATGTCTTGATGTGCAGAATGGAATCCAGCAGAGTCTTGTTGCTTAAATGGTTGTAGAAAGTTCCGATCCCCAATCCTGAATGACCAGGGGCTCTATTTATAGGCGTAGGAGGCTGATATTTCTCCTAAAAACATGGTAGACCGCTTCAGGCACGTGAGGGGGCCCACATGACCGAAATCTGAAGATCCGGGCCCACCTTGGGATCGATTCGAACTCCATTCGAATCGATCAAGAAATTGTCCAATTGGGCTGAAAATTGGTGAGAACATTCTTCAGCATGAGTGCAAGCTACTGTAAAAATTTCGTGGCATTTGGATTTATGGTTTGGGAGTTATGATCGATTCGAATTCAAGGTTTCATGTGCTCTGCGTGGTTCGAATCCATTGATTCGAACCCACCTTCTTCGAATCGATGGATTCACGTGCGCATCGATGACGTGTTGCGCTTTCTTCGTGTCGACTCGGTCTTTGCTCCGAGGTTGCTGGGTCAAATCCTTGGTTGTAGCCGCTTTGACTTGGTGGCTTCGAGGGAGTGAATGTTTTCTGGATTCGAACGTGATCGATTCGAACTGAGGTACTGGGTTCGAACTCGATCGATTCGAACGAGTTCACTCCGAAGCGACCAACTCTCGATGGATTCGAACCTGGTAGGTTTGCATAGAGCGAGGCGTTGATGGATGCGAACTACACGGAGTCGAGTTGAGACATGTGGATGGGTTCGAACTTCATGGATTCGAAGTATTCCAAAGTGATGGATTCGAACTAGGGCAAGTGCGAATGGAGGCGAACCAACTGGGTTCGAACGGGGGTTGCGCTGATGGATTCGAAGTAGATGGGTTCGAACAGGGGTATCCTATGGATTCGAACAGAGCAAGGCTCATCTCGTTCAAATTGAATCCATCATAACTTGGACATACGAACTCGGATTGACTTGAAATTTGAAATCCGGACTTCTATGATCTTTCTCGTCATGTCCTATCAATTATAGCCCAATCCGGACTCGGAAAAAATTCAGTGATATCCATGGTGACCCTGCAACGTACAATCGATATTCTTGATTAATAATCATTAATTCTTGGTGAATTTTGGGTTTCTCAGTTTTGGCAAAAAGTGGGATAACACTTTGCCCCCCAAAATATCCCTTTTTGTAAAAGGTATGTTTTGAACAATCTTAAATCAAGTGCAGTGAATTCGTATTTCATTCATAGCTACTGCAACGTTAATCATGCATATGGCTGTTCGGAGCCGAATCTGTGTTCATTTCCGTTTGTAGGAGTTAGCAATCAAGCTTTATAGTTTCTCCGGACTATTGATGGTCATTCTGGACCCTTGCCAAGTCCATTCCAGACTTAGCGATCGAATAGAAAGATCCTATAGCACTCTGGCATTGCTTTCTATCCCTTGCACTCTGGCCCCAGTTAGGGCATATAGCGATGTCTTGGTTGTTCGAAACCGATCATAGCCTCTCTGCTCTTGTTGGATCCTATCCTGTCACTCTCTGGTGAAGGGGAAACAACGATAAGTGAGTCGATCCTGTCGCTCTCCGGCGAAGCGACTCACTCCTTGCCCTATGGACTCACCTCTCCGGGTAAAGGCGATCATTCTTGTATAAGTGAGTCGATCCTGTCGCTCTCCGGCGAAGCAACTCACTTCTTGCCTTATAGGTTTCACCTCTCTGGGTAAGGCGATCATTCTTGTAGTGGTATTCAATGTTCATCCTTTAACTCTCCGGTCAAAGGTTTATTTCAAGAAATTCAATTTCATTTATTAAATTCAAAGCCTGGGTGTTCAATCTCAAACACCAGGAAAACTAAACATTGCCTCTCCGGGCAGACCAATCTATTGCCATCTCAGAGCATGCCTAGGGATCTCTCCGGTTCCCGTACATGTGTAAGTGGAATAGTTATTTATTCTGAAATGAAAGCTAAAGAAATCAAACGACCGAAGCCCTTGTCTCGGACTTGGCCCTTGCCATCATAATCAGTTGATGACGAGTCGTGACCCCGATCCAGGATCATTTCTGTTTGGTGGGGGCAGTAGCCGTTCGGGTGCTGCTGCCGTTGTTCGTTCCCTGATATACTGTGGCAATCTACCACTCCTGGCGTGTTCCTCTACCTCGTCTCTTAAGTGGCGGCATTCATCAGTCGTGTGCCCATCCAGCTCATGGAATAGGCAATACTTTCCGCTTTTGCTCTCCCGCTCTGTGGGATCTCTCCGAGGGGGCTTTCGATAAGGGAGTTGCCCCCGAGTTTCTGTGTATATCCGTTCTAGACTGGCAGTCAAATCTGTGTAGCTTCTGAATCTCGGTTCCCGGAATTTCTTCCGCTTTTCAGGACCATCATGTCCATCATCCTGCTTTCTCTTTCCTTTGTCCGCTCCGGACTGTCCTCTGGCGGTTCCTTCGCCTCGCACAACATTTACCATTTGTCTCTCAGCACGTGATTCTTCTAGCCGAATGAATTTCTCGGCTTCATGATGAAATTCATCGAGGTCTTGTGGTGGGTCCTTTGTCAGGGAGTCTTTGAATTCGGTGCCTTCCCCAACTCCTGCTACCGCCGCCATCAGAATCATCTATGGATCCGGGCGATCTACTGAAGCCACCGTTTCATTGAATCGCAATAAGAAATCTCTCAGGGACTCTCCGGTCCTTTGCTTTATCGTAGCCAGCGTTATCACGTTCTTGGGTCTCGTCACATGAACCCTAAACCGTTTCATGAAGCGCTCTATAAGCTCGCTCCATGTTCTGATCGATCCAGCTTCCAGTTGTCTGAACCAAAGTGTAGCCAAACCTGATAAATATAGGGGGAAGCATCGTGCCATTACTTCCTCGGGTGCCCCCAGTACTTCCATGTGGCTGATATATCTGGTTATATGTGCAGTAGGGTCTGACTTTCCGTCGTAATAATCCAATGATGGTAACTTGAACCTTGGAGGGTTCCTTGCGTTCCTGATGTTTGGAGTAAATGGACTCCGATTAACTTCTTCCAGCCTTCCGCTAGACAATCCTCCTCTCATGACTCGCCGCATTAGACTGATCATTCTTTCATCTCCTTCTAGGGGTTGACCCCTTGTCATGTTTCCGTCCTGCCCCCCGAGCCTTGAAGGGAATTCTGGTACGTACTCTTCATGAGGCTCGTTAATATTAGCATTGGTTCCAGTCTGTTGAGCTCCGTCTGTCGGTCTTCCAGCATCGGACTCGGAGGGTCTGCCCCCAAGTCCTCGTTGATTACCTTCGGCTTCTGCATTCTGGTCCTGATCCTGACCATCGTTAGCTTCTGTAATCCTGATTCCTTGTC
Source organism: Allium cepa (assembly GCA_030765085.1). Classification (NCBI taxonomy): domain Eukaryota; kingdom Viridiplantae; phylum Streptophyta; class Magnoliopsida; order Asparagales; family Amaryllidaceae; genus Allium; species Allium cepa. Next base: position 54,781,890 of record CM060931.1, on the reverse strand, counting down.
CCGCATTCGTTGTTGTCGTAGTTGGTCCAAGGTTTTGTATATTCGCCGCTCTCATCTGTTCAAGGAAATTCTGTAGCATCTCCTGTTGGGTCTTCATCATGCTTTCGCGCAATGAATTAGCCATGGCTTCCATCTCATCTCTAGTTATGTAGATGGAAGCTTGTCCTTCTCCATCACCAGAGGATGCTTCTTGGCTTCCTCCTTGTTGGCTCCGATCAGCTCTTTGTCTTGTTTGTCGAGTCATTGTCTCTGAGTCGGAATTCTTTAAACTTTTAAGTCTGAATTCTGAATTTGGTGTAGCGGGTGCTAGTTCAATTCTCAGTGAAAGCACCAAAGTGTTTGCGCCAAAATTGGTCACAAACCCCAAGTATTGTGAAAGCACCAGCGTATGAATATCAATCAACAATATTCACACACAAATCTCAGATCTAAGCAAGTGGTAAACAGCAATTCAGAAATAACAAGTAATGACACAGGATTTATAGTGGTTCGGCTATCTCCGGCCTACGTCCACTTCAATGATTTTATCCTTTTATTGATGTTGTTTGCTGATTACAAGTGATTACAGCAGTTACAATGAAGGATTCTGAGTGCAATGAATGTCTTGATGTGCAGAATGGAATCCAGCAGAGTCTTGTTGCTTGAATGGTTGTAGAAAGTTCCGATCCCCAATCCTGAATGACCAGGGGCTCTATTTATAGGCGTAGGAGGCTGATATTTCTCCTAAAAACATGGTAGACCGCTTCAGGCACGTGAGGGGGCCCACATGACCGAAATCTGAAGATCCGGGCCCACCTTGGGATCGATTCGAACTCCATTCGAATCGATCAAGAAATTGTCCAATTGGGCTGAAAATTGGTGAGAACATTCTTCAGCATGAGTGCAAGCTACTGTAAAAATTTCGTGGCATTTGGATTTATGGTTTGGGAGTTATGATCGATTCGAATTCAAGGTTTCATGTGCTCTGCGTGGTTCGAATCCATTGATTCGAATCCACCTTCTCCGAATCGATGGATTCACGTGCGCATCGATGACGTGTTGCGCTTTCTTCGTGTCGACTCGGTCTTTGCTCCGAGGTTGCTGGGTCAAATCCTTGGTTATAGCCGCTTTGACTTGGTGGCTTCGAGGGAGTGAATGTTTTCTGGATTCGAACGTGATCGATTCGAACTGAGGTACTGGGTTCGAACTCGATCGATTCGAACGAGTTCACTCCGAAGCGACCAACTCTCGATGGATTCGAACCTGGTAGGTTTGCATAGAGCGAGGCGTTGATGGATGCGAACTACACGGAGTCGAGTTGAGACATGTGGATGGGTTCGAACTTTATGGATTCGAAGTATTCCAAAGTGATGGATTCGAACTAGGGCAAGTGCGAATGGAGGCGAACCAACTGGGTTCGAACGGGGGTTGCGCTGATGGATTCGAAGTAGATGGGTTCGAACAGGGGTATCCTATGGATTCGAACCGAGCAAGGCTCATCTCCTTCAAATTGAATCCATCATAACTTGGACATACGAACTCGGATTGACTTGAAATTTGAAATCCAGACTTCTATGATCTTTCTCGTCATGTCCTATCAATTGTAGCCCAATCCGGACTCGAACAAAATTCAGTGATATCCATGGTGACCCTGCAACGTACAATCGATATTCTTGATTAATAATCATTAATTCTTGGTGAATTTTGGGTTTCTCAGTTTTGGCAAAAAGTGGGATAACAGTATGTATGTATGTATGTATTATATAAATAACCAAAGAATAAAAATAACTTGAAAATGAGTATCAGAAGTGAGTGAAATAATTATGCAAGGGGATAATTATTTTTTTTATATATACATAGTGATGAGAGGAAAATGATTAAGTATAAAATGAATTCTTAAATTCACATGACTTGTATATATGTGAATATTGTATAGAAAATATATACATATGGTTAGAGAAGTATGGGATGTGTTAACGCTAAAAATTGAACGAGAACACCCCGGTGTGTAGAAAATGATTGTGAAAGCACCACCCGATAGCTCGGGAACAGATTACAAGCAGATAATAGCAGAAAAGTAGTAAACAACAGCAATTTTATAGTGGTTCGGCTTAAGGAAGAGCCTACGTCCACTTTGAATATCTTTATTGATGATTTGATTACAAGTCGATACAATTACACTTTGATTACAACACACTTCGGACTAGTAGCTTAAACTTCCAAGAAGAACAATCTCTTGAATTCATTTTGAATGATGTAGATTCTTTCTTGAAGTTCGTTGTAGCGTCCTTGGAGTGCTTGAAGAATTGCTCGAGTTGATGAAAATGGCAGAGTATCGTTACCTTGAAGAAATGTTCGGCCCCAAAGTCCCCCCTTCGTTCAATGTAGGTTGGTATTTATAGGTGAATTCTGGATAGGTGTTAGATCGTGAACGACCTAACATAGGTCGTAGGTCGCCCTCGATCTAGGCAACACGAGCTACCACTTAACTGTTCCATATCATTCGAAAATAGTGATAAGTCATAGGTCATGAACGGTTTAAGGTAGGACATAGGTCGTGAGCGACCTATGAGGCACGGTTTGTGGCTTGATAGGATGCACTTAACTGTGTTAGGTCGTGCGCGACCTAGGAAAAGAGGCAACCTAACTGTGTTGAATGGTCCGGTGGTGCGACCTAAGTTGACGCGACCTATAACTTAGCTTGTTAAGTCATTAGGTCGCTAGGTCGTCTCCTTCTTTATCTGTTAAGTGGTTGAATGCTTAAACCATTAGGTCGCTCGTCTCTTGAACCAGTTAAGTCGTTGAATGCTTGAACCGTTAGGTCGCTCATCTCTTGAACCAGTTAAGTCGTTGGGTTGTGAAGTCCGTTAGGTCGCGGCATTCTATAAGTCGCTGAGGAACGGAAGCACTAGGTCGCTAAAGACTTTAGGTCGCTGAGACAAGTAGGCCGTTAGGTCGTTGAGAATATTAGGTCGTCAGGTACTGTTAGGTCGCTGTGTTACTGGAGAAGTTAGGTCGTTAGCTTCTTAGGTCGGCGGTCTTTTAGGTCGCTAGGTCATTTCTGTAGTTAGGTCGCTCCACATCTTCAGGTTGCTAACGAAGAGGAGTTAACATTTGCCCCTCGAAGTACACGCCTAGGTCGTAGGTCGTGTGCTTCGATCCTCTTAACTCGTGCTCTGATGAGTTGTTAGGTCGCAAGCGACCTATCGAGGAAACTAGGTCGCGTATGCCGATTCGCATTTCACTCCCCAAGGGGTATAAATAACTTAGGTCGCACTTCCTTCACCTTATCTGTTTTAACATTCCATTCGGCCATTAACAAGTTCCCAAGCTTTCGAAGGCGAATTTAGCTCACTTAGTTTGTCGATTCATCTTTTGATTCATCTTTTCTAACGTACTTCGTAAGTGAATTTAATCTCTATCCAACCATAATTGCCATCCAATCGTGAATCCATGTTTTCCGACTCAAGTCCAATTCATGTATTGTGCTTTATTTTCGAATGATTATTATGATCGACTTTTGATCGCTGTTTGGTATGTCGTTGTTGTGATTCGAGAAGGCACGGTAACATTTATAATGGATCAGAGGTACTTCGAATCGATTCCTGGATGATTCGGTGGTATGTAGGAATGATGAATTTCACGAAGAGGATGATGGATTTCATCGTGAGTGATAATGGGTTAATGGGTCATAGTTTTAACGAGATGGTGAGCTATTGCGTGGAGAGGAAGTCAGCGACCTAAGGCTTGCACGACCTAAAACTTATATGACCTAACAAATTAACGACCTAAACTTTGCGGCATAGGCTTTAGGTCACGACCGAGTTAGGACTTGAACAAATCTGCATCGCCTTGAACCTTTTAACTTGCACAGTGCGACCTAAGAAAGCTCTGATCTAACAAATTAACGACCTAATCTTTGCGGCATAAGCTTTAGGTCGCGGCCGAGCTAGAACTTAAACAAATCTGCATTGCCTTTGAACCCCTTTAACTTGCACAGTGCGACCTAATATAGCCTTGACCTATGCTAAGTCGCAGGGGACAGTCTGGATGACCTATGACCTGTAAAATTCTGAGAGAATTTGATTGAACTGCTTGGACTTGAATTGTTTGAAATTCATTACATTCCTTTGCAGATTGCTCTAACTTTTAATCTAACAGCCTGTTTAAACATAACATTTGCAGAAAAATGGGACGAATATACTGTCACTGACCGCCCACATCGAATGACAGATTAGTCGATAAAGAATAATCAACTTAAATGAACTGTGTGAGTGAAATGCTGTGAATCAACCGACTCAAACGAAGTGTAAAAGCAAAGCTAAAATTTTGTTTGAATTAACACTGCAGTTTGAGTTTTAAATTAACAAGTCCTGAAATCTCACAATCGATCAGTTTTCAATTAGTTTAATTTCAGTTATTTTGCTTGTTATTTTTATTTGTTTTGCACAACACTTCACACTTTTAGGAAACGTGCACCTTCACATCTGAACATCCAGTTGCTTATGTAGAATGACGTCTCAACAAGAAGAAATGATAGAACACGTCGAAGGGGCTTTCCCGATTGCTATTCCACTGGAGAACCCTCCGGAAAGAACTTCTACCCTTCTGAAACGGTGGGTGCTTAATCAATTATGTGTTCAATTTGGCATTGCCGAGGCAGAGGTTTTACTCCCTGGACCAAATGATTTTGCTGATAGACCACCTTACGGTTTTGTTGCCATTAATCGCCAAATGTGCTTAAGTGGAGTAATGCCTCCTTTTAATGAATTTCTTCAACAAATCCTTCTTCGACTAACGATCTCTCCTTTCCAACTGCATCCCAATGGCTATGCCATTTTGATGGGATTGTGCATTCTATTCAGGAGGACTCTTGACCGTCCTCCGAGTTTTGAGGAAATCTGTTGCTTGTGCACTTTTGCGAAAAACAAGGACCACCCTTCAATTGTACTTGTAAGAGGTGCGAGGAACCGCAAACTAATTTTGGATTTGCCGGAGAGTGCGCATGGTTTTTTGAATCAATTCTTCTACATCCGTTGCCCCGTAGGGTTTTAAGCAGACTGGAGAGTAGGAAGTGAGATCTTCTTTCCCTTCTCTCTTCAACTTTTTTTTTTAAGTTTCTCATGGTTCGTATTGCTAGATGCTGATTCCTTTCCTTATTTTTACAGCACTTCCTCCTCCTTCTAGAGATTCCAATCATAAGCCAGTCTTTGAAAGGCTAAGCGCTGTGGCTGCTGAAGAAAGAAGCGCAAAATTTCTATTGACAGATGAACTTCTTCATCAGTTTGAGCTTTTACATTCTTCTCGTTCTACTCAAATTCACGAAGTCCCCGATTTTCCAGCTAAAACTTCTGATGCCCCGGTTTCTACAGAAGGGAATGTGTAGGGAGAAACTTCCATTGAAATCTCACTAGTAAAATGCTCAACTCCGAGAGATGACGCGGGGACGTCTGACAAGCCTGCACTTGCCCCAATCATTGAAGAAGAGGAGCCTCATCATCAAACCGGAGAAAATATTGAGGAAGAAGCAGATGGAGGAAGCCTTATTAGGCATGATGGTGAGGACATCTTTGGGGGTTTAAGCGACATAATGATCACTTCTCAAGAGCTCTTTAAAGATGACTCTGCTAATGTTAAAGTTATATCTTCGGCAGTTGAAGCGACTTCTGCCCTTAAACAGACCCCCTCATCCGAAGAATTGTCGTTAGTTACAAAACCTGTTGTTACCCCTCAGCCGATGAGCAGTTCGTAGTCTAGCTTGACGCGCGTAGTTTACACATCACACGCATTTAGGATCTTTTCAGCCCTTCCATGCACTTAACTTTCTTATTCTTGGAAGATTCTCAAATCTCGCTTCTTTCTTTAATTTCAGGTTCTCCAATGGGGCGAAGCGGCTCTTACTATGATGACTTTAAACAATATGGGAGACGCAGCCAATATGACTGTAGACGCCATCTTCCCCCTCGAAGAGAAACCGATGAAGAAAGAGCTATCAAAAAAGCGAACGAGAGGCGGGCACATGAAGAACGTTACGGAAGAGAACAGGAAAGACATGACCCTCCTCATAGAGATGATGACGCCCATAAACGAAAGACTCACGATGAGAGAGGGAAAAGTCATATGGATGATTCTTCCAGCAAGCGAGCTAAACTTAATGAAGAAACAATGCCAACAATCTTTGAAAATGTCCCTGCTCAATCTCCTGCCCTCGTTCGTTCTGATATTCAAACAATTATCAATCGGCCTGCATACCAAGTTGCGCAAGGTCCACCCACTCTTCAAAGTCGATTCCCTCAGTGGTGCCTAAAAGGGGTTCGATTTGACCTTGATCTGGTCCCTCTCGACAAATCGGCTATGCTGCGAAATCTTGATACTGTCAGGACTGATATTGAAAGAATGTCCAACTGGAAAACGCTCGTCGACGAACTTCAGAGGGTTAACAGAGCAAATCTCGAGGCCATGCTCACAATGGAAAATGATAAAACCGAGTGGCAGAAGATTCTCGAACAGCATGACGCCGAAATGAGAAGTATTGCTTCCTATAACGAAAAACTCGAAGCGGAAGTGGAAAAGCTTAAAGGAGAACTTGTTACTTCATCCACTTCCTATTCTCAGAAGGAAAGCGTGCTTCAGCAACAAGTACGAGATGCGCATGCCAATCAAAGGGCAGTTGAAGATAAACTTGCATACAAAGAGAAAGTCGTAGAAGAATATCGCACTGAAGCTTTACAGCTGCGAGAACAGACTGGCTCTCAAAGCCTAGAAATAGAATTGTTAAAAACTCGACTTGCTATGGCCGAGAAGGAGCGTGATGAGGCTGTTGCTGGTAAACTCGCAGCTGAAGAAGCTCATCAAGCAACCAAAGCTGATATTGGCTCCACACTGTTCGATTTTTATTTACAATGTATCTTGGGGCGCGGCAGCCTTTCATTTCTGGGTCCTAAATATGAAATTACATTGGCTGAAGTATGGGAGGCTGCCGTAGATATGCTTGGAGGCGCTGGTTACCCCGAAGACCAGCTTGAAGAATATTATTTTGACGAGGAGACTCGAGAAGCGCTAGCCAGGGGAAAAGAGAAACTTGCTAAATTTCGGGTTGAAATGACAGGAGAGGGATGCTCAGAGAAGGAACCGCTTGTAACTGCCCCTGTCCCTCCTTCGGTTTCAGCTGATGTTGATATAGCTGGCCCTAGCTCATCTTCTCTTCCTCAAGACAAAACCGATCTCGGAGTTATAACTTCCCAGGTTGCAGAAGAGCCTCAGGAGAGCGCCGAAGCCCAAGACTATGAGATTGAAATAATAAAAATAACTGCCGCAGGTAACTTCATCGTTGAACCAGCTCAAGCTGATTGCTTGTTCACTTCCCACGAATTTGATGAATTATTTGACTATCTCTTGGACTTTGACTTTAACTTCTCTTCTTCCGCAGAGAAAGCAGCGAGTGTGACCGAGATTTCTCCTCCTTTGGTTATTGTCCCTCCACCTCCCCAAGTCTCATCTACTCCTCAGCTGGGGTCACAGGAAGGGATAATAGGTGCCCTTCAAGACTTGGATGACCCAGCTGCTTCGCAAGAGCAGAAAGAGGAAGGACTTGAGGTTGGTGAGATATATCCGGAGCGGACTCCTTCGGATGACATAACTTTGTCTAAACTTGTCACTCCAGGAAGTGAATCTTCTTCAAGGAGAAAAAAGAAGCGCGGAACACCAAAGAAGAGGAAGAAAAGCATCATCGCTACTGAAGAGGAACCGGAAGTTGAACCAATTGTACCTCCTTCTCCTTCTTCCCTCATGTCTACAGATCGACCCAAAAAGCTAACCATTCGGTCGGGTGAAGGGTCCAAAGGTGGCAAGAAGACGTGAAGAATCCGGTTTTCAGCTTTTTGTTTTTTGTATGCACTGGTCGGGAATTGTGCGGGTACCGGCCCCCGCTTTCTTTATTTCGAAACCTGTACTTGTAAGAAATTTTAATAGAATAAAATGGTTCTCTTATTTGTACAAACTTTTGTCTGTATCTGGGAATGCATTTATTTTTCTTTTTCGTACAAGTTTTTTTTTATATGATATTGCGGTGAGCTGGTGGTATGTTGTTCGAGCGTTACACTTACCAATGTAGTTATACCATGTTGCCCCCATACCATGAGCTCGCCGCAATATTTCCAACTTCGAGGGGACTTGTACTCTTATTTTCTGGGGAACAATTATTCCACGCTTGGGGGGGAATATTATTCTACTTAAAATAGAGCACACCTCGTTTCACATGAGTTTTCACGCTTCATTCATCGGAGATGCCACTTTTTCTTTTATATATATTTACAAAGTGGATTCCCCTACGTGGTGAAGCGCGCTTATTTGGTTGTTGTTTTGTATTTCTGATGAAATGCTCCTTTGAAAAGATGTACCTCCGAAGAGGATTCTTCATGTTTCAACACCTGGAAATTTTATTTCAATCTTGGTGAAACATGTGCCCCTGGGGAGCTGTGCCTCCGAAGAGGGCTTTCCACGTTTCAGCGCTCGTAAGTTTTATTTCAATCTTGGCGAAACGTGTGCCTCCGAAGAGAGCTTTGGACTCTAGGGAGTAGCATTGAACTCTGAGGAGTGGCACTTGACTCTGAAGAGAAGCATTTGGTCTCGGAAGAGCAGCATTTAGTCTCCGAAGATAAGCATTTGGTCTCCGAAGAGAAGCATTTGGTCTCCGAAGAGAAGCATTTGGTCTCCGAAGAGAAGCATTTGGTCTCCGAAGAGAAGCATTTGGTCTCCGAAGAGAAGCTTTTGGTCTCCGAAGAGAAGCATTTGGTCTCCGAAGAGAAGCTTTTGGTCTCCGAAGAGAAGCATTTGGTCTCCGAAGAGAAGCATTTGGTCTCCAAAGAGAAGCATTTGGGCTCTAAAGAGTGCTTTGGACTCTAAAGAGGAGTATTTGTGTTTGTGTCCTTCTACCATATGCTCCTTAGCGATTCCTTGTTATCACTTCGGGTATATGCCCCTTTCTTTTGCAAGCTATTCCTTTCTACTCAAAGAGAGTACTATATTGCCGAGTGAATCCACAGGGCGGACGCAAGTTGCCTCACCGGTTGTTCGCTTAAACAAATGATTACGATTGGTTAGCAAGAGTCTGGAACTTTCTTGTTCAGAAAGTGCCCGTTTTAGTGGAATCCTCAATTGTTTGCAAATAGCACTTCTTTGAGTTCGGAACTTTTGCGAATTGTGATTTGCTTATGCCGTGGTTCATGAGAATCGCTTGGCCTTATGATACGTTGAATGGACAAGCTTTACTTTGATTGCCTGCAAATTTAAATCGACATTTTAATAATACATTCAGAGTATCTTACGTATCGAAATAAAATGAGCAATAGTAAAGAACACAAAATTTATAGTTCTTTAATTCGAATCAGTTTTACAATGGTTCACAGCGCAAGAATTATACATCCATCATCATTTTACAAGTTCAAACAATGAAATTAAGCAAGGTACGGATGCAAATAAATGCTGTTCTAAGACCACGGAGGATTCATTGTTTTTGATCCATATGTCAATTTATGACAAGTTTCTCAGACTCCTGCTCTGCAGTTTTGTCGCGTGAGCCGGATTGATTAGCAGGACGTTGCACCCCCTGAGCGGATGAGGTTGGGTCAGTTCCGTCTTTCTTCACATATTATTGCAGTTTATTCTGTTTCAGCAACTCTTCAATCACATTTTTTAATTGGCGGCACTGGTCAGTGTCGTGACGGGGCTGATTGTGAAATCGACAGAATTTTCCGTTAGCTTGTGCACCTCTACTCATCTCAGGTGGTTTGGGATACTTGATGACATCCTTCGTTGCCAGGTAAATCCTTTCCGGTGTATCAGTAAAGGGGGTAAAACTTGAAGGGTCAAAGCGGCGAGGTCTCTTCTCATTTCCCTGCTTCTTTCCTCCGTCGTTTTCCCTTTTCTGGCTTCCGGACCCTTCTTTGTTAGAAGCATCATTGTTATCTTTGACTTCAGCTGTAATTATCTTAGATGGCCCTGAGAGGCTTTCTAGCCGTATGAATTCGTTGGCCTTTTTATAGAACCTCTCCAGTGAATTAGGTTCCTTCATTTTCAGCCATTTTCCAAACTCACTTGATTTGTCGATGGCTCGCATTAAGTATGTTAAGATCATTCGGGGTTCCGCGTTTTCTACTTCAGCCAAAGCTATATTAAAACGGCTCAGAAAAGACTTGATGGATTTTCCGGGTGCTTGTTCAAGGCCGGACAGTGACATTATATCTTTCGCCCTTGATGCATACAACCTGAATTGTTCTTTAAATCTTCGGGTTAAGTCAGAGAATTGATCTATGGATCGAACCGGTAGCTTGGTGAACCAAAGCTAAGCAACCCCTTCCAAATACACTGGAAAGTATCGACATTTAATCTCATCTGACGCTCGTGCCCCAGTCATATGCCAATCGTATCTGTATAGGAATTGGTTAGGGTCACTAATCCCTCGATAGGCCGGGATAGTAGGAGGTACAAATTTCTTGGGAAACTCTGCCTTTAAGATTTTTTCGGTGAATGGAGTTTTGCTCGGGGCAAACCCCCAATCCTTTTCGTCCTCTTGCCTCTGCATGCTTTCTTTCATAATTGAGCAGATCATCCTTGATAGGTACTCCTCATCATTCGGAGGCCTCTCCTGGCAGATGTCAGCTCCTCTTTCGGAAGTTCGAAAGGTTGGCTGTGGCCTTGAACCTTCAGCTTGGGAAGGTGCCCCTGCGGTGGTGCCTTCTGCTCTTTGAGGAATACCTTTCTCTTGGGAGTCACCGGCATCTTCGGCAAAGGTTGTTTCATTATTCACTGGTTGACGGTTAGCCCCAAGCAAATCATTCAACCTATTCAAGATCAAAGCATTTTGTGTATTTTGAGCCTCCAACTGCGCATTTTGGGCATTCAACTGCTGATTCAACCCCAGAATTACGGCGTCCAATTCTGCCCTTGTAACTCCAATAGTTGGAATTGCCTGATTCGGTGTCGGAGAAGCGGAGGTACCCTCATTTGCACTTTCGGATCTGACAGATCTACTCTTCCTACCAGGAGCCATAATTTCTGATAAACTTCTGGTCTTTAAAGAGATTCTCTCAACAATCTTTCGTGGAGCAATGATGATAATTCACCTGAGTTCAATTCTCAGTGAAAGCACCAAAAATGTTAACGCTAAAAATTGAACGCTAACACCCCGGTGTGTAGAAAATGATTGTGAAAGCACCACCCGATAGCTCGGGAACAGATTACAAGTAGATAATAGCAGAAAAGTAGTAAACAACAGCAATTTTATAGTGGTTCGGCTTAAGGAAGAGCCTACGTCCACTTTGAATATCTTTATTGATGATTTGATTACAAGTCGATACAATTACACTTTGATTACAACACACTTCGGACTAGTAGCTTAAACTTCCAAGAAGAATAATCTCTTGAATTCATTTTGAATGATGTAGATTCTTTCTTGAATTTCGTTGTAGCATCCTTGGAGTGCTTGAAGAATTGCTCAAGTAGATGAAAATGGCAGAGTATCGTTACCTTGAAGAAATGATCGGCCCCAAAGTCCCCCCTTCGTTCAATGTAGGTTGGTATTTATAGGTGAATTCTGGATAGGTGTTAGGTCGTGAACGACCTAACATAGGTCGTAGGTCGCCCTCGATCTAGGCAACACGAGCTACCACTTAACTGTTCCATATCATTCGAAAATAGTGATAAGTCATAGGTCATGAACGGTTTAAGGTAGGACATAGGTCGTGAGCGACCTATGAGGCACGGTTTGTGGCTTGATAGGATGCACTTAACTGTGTTAGGTCGTGTGCGACCTAGGAAAAGAGGCAACCTAACTGTGTTGAATGGTCCGGTGGTGCGACCTAAGTTGAAGTGACCTATAACTTAGCTTGTTAAGTCATTAGGTCGCTAGGTCGTCTCCTTCTTTATCTGTTAAGTCGTTGAATGCTTAAACCGTTAGGTCGCTCGTCTCTTGAACTAGTTAAGTCGTTGAATGCTTGAACCGTTAGGTCGCTCGTCTCTTGAACCAGTTAAGTCGTTGGGTTGTGAAGTCCTTTAGGTCGCGGCATTCTATAAGTCGCTGAGGAACGGAAGCACTAGGTCGCTAAAGACTTTAGGTCGCTGAGATAAGTAGGCCGTTAGGTCGTTGAGAATATTAGGTCGTCAGGTACTGTTAGGTCGCTGTGTTACTGGAGAAGTTAGGTCGTTAGCTTCATAGGTCGGTGGTCTTTTAGGTCGCTAGGTCGTTTCTGTAGTTAGGTCGCTCCACATCTTCAGGTTGCTAACGAAGAGGAGTTAACAGGATGATAAAATAAAAATTCTCTTAATAATTTAAATGCATAAAAATCAGTCAAGCAATATTTATGAGTGTGGATGCATTTTTTAAATAAATCAAGAAAGAAACAAATGATGATGAATATGTTAGCTATAAAAAATTAAACTGGCAAAAGAAATGTAAAGTCAACTCGGGTATAAAAAAAATGTAGTATGAGGTTGAGCCACATGAAAATAATATGCAAGCGAATCATGCAAATAGCATGCACACAGAGAAAGCAGTGAGGTAACTGCTTTTGCCAGAAATAGAAATCAAGAGAAAATGGCAAATTTAGCCATAACCACTCACACATAATTCTCTGAGCAATGTGAGGATAAAATGGGTTTTTCCTCTAGTAAAACCCTAGTTAAATGATTTAAATCAAGGGGGAAGGCAGAGGTTTTTCTCTGGGAGAAAAACAGGAGAACATTGAAAAAAAAAGAGAGGGAGAGAACAAACTTACATTGTCTTCAGGCTTGAGTATTCTCGGGGAAGAGAGAAGAGGAAGGTGAGTGATAATCACCTATGAGATTTAAGGCATTAAGACCCAAGTAAGGGCAGCCAATTATTTTATATAAAAATCATATTATGTTTTCTGTTAATCTTTATTTCTCTGAATAAATATATGATGATCATGAATGGCATTTTGGTTGAATTTTTGGTTGCTGTTTTGATTTGTTTTTGGTATTGACTATTTTTGTTTTGAAATTTGATTAATCAATCATACAACCTGATTACAGAACTGAGTTTATGACTCAGTTTTTATAAGAGAATAATTTGATTAATTTACTGAGAAATAGGGTATTAAATAAAAATGGATTAGGTAGTATGAGCAAAGAGGTTTATGCTCATGTCTAGTTCATTTAAAAATTGATATGAACAAAGTAATATTGTGAAAATGTGCTGATTTGTTCAGATCAAAATCTAGTATGTTTATGGGTTTTTCTCAAAAACCATATCCTATGTTCACAGTAAAAACAAATATGGTATTTCTTATAATTTCAGTAGATTTATATAAGCAAAGAAAAATTTCTAGAAAACATTGTACTAGTAGGTTTTATTAAAATGTGATCAAGAAGAAATGGCTTTGAAATGGGTTAAGAAATTTTGTATGAATGTTTGGTATGTTTGGATATGATTTTTAAGGAAATTAAATTCCTGACTTATGAAATGAAGAAAGGAATACAAAAGTATTTTTGGAGTTAAAAAGGAAAATTCCTCAAATGAATATATAAACATGGTCTCTAAATTACAAAGTAATTTAGGAGTGGTGCCTTGATCTATTCATCATCAGGTGGATGATGGGTATGTGCATGACTTGTTCAAGTCCTGAAGGCCTCTGTGCAAGGGTTAACATAATTGAGTCCTTTGCAATGCAAACTTTGTGTTCAATGGCAAGAGTTAAGGCCATATAAAAATGTAAAATGGAACTGGAAATGAAGGCTGTGGAATTTAAGAGCTTAAATCCATAGGAGTTTTGTACATGTACAACTGAATAAATTGGATGAATGACTGCTTGAATGTATGCTTGATGTATAGGTTTAATTATACATATGCTAAAGCTTATTATGAAATTGGAAAGCATTAAACCCTATATGATCTCTGCACAGCCTTAAAAGAATTTTACAAGTTATTTTTAATTTTGATTTCACTCATACCAGAATTTTATTCTGACCCTATTTATTGCCTTTGCAATATTTGGGGTGTCTCATTTTTATTGAGGCAGCTCAAAATATTGTTGCAGGTAGAGATGCATGAGTAGCTTGCTCACTTGGAAATTTAGAAGAGCTACTTGAATTTTAAAATGCTAGGAAGAAAATGCAGTAGTTCATTGCAATAAAGATAACTAGACAAACTTTCTCAAGTCTTATGCAAATCTCTCAGTATTGTAGTTGCTTGGTTCATCTGAAAAGAATTTGTAAAACTTAAGTATTATATGTGTCTTGAGCTACTGATTTAAGTAACTGATCTTGATATTTTTTTTGGTGGATTGTGATGAAGGAAGTTATGCCATGAAATTTGATATGTGGACATATTTTCTTTAGCATAATTGATAAATTTCTAAATAGTGAAGTTGCTGTGGTTTTCTTTTTGATAATGCATGTAGAAGAATTGATAGGTGATGGTTGAACCTGACCTGGGTTAGCCAGTAAGGCTTGATCATGACTTATAAATTGATATAAGACCATGAGAAGCTCGAAGTCTTAGTTTGTAAATCCTTCTTTAACATTTGATTTTCAGTAAAAATTTGTATTGCAGAATGAATCACATGTTATATACTAGTAATCTGAGATGCAACTACATTAAAACTGGGCCTAACAACCCATCTATTTGATTTAAGTTAAGTGTGTTTTTGTCTTAAACAAATCTGCTGCAAAAAAAAAGCTTTGTCATGTAGTCTACCTAGATATTAAACATGCTAATAAACCCACTGTTTGATTATTCACTATCATTTGTTTTATAATTTGAGAACCTATCAGTAATCTTCTCAAAATGCTCATCTGAAAGTTTGCATTAGACTGATTTTGATATTGCTCCAATCATTCTGTTTTCATATACATGCAAGTCTATATCTGGGAATGCTAGATTGAGTTAGCATTTGGCTTGTTTGTAGTTTTTTTTCTTCTGCCTGGTCTATAACACACTTACCACCAAATGTTCATAAGATTATTGCCAATATTATAAATTAAGACATGAGTATATTTACCTGACATAAACATTGTTTTTGTAAGAAATAAGCACCCCGAGATAAATTCTCAAACTTGAGTTGTTTTAGTACTTTGCATAAATTCAAAGGAAAACAATAAGCAACAAACTCCTAGATTCCCAGACATTAAAAGCATGAGTAGCAAATCCAGAAATTAAAATTATTGGGCCATAAAACAAGCTGTGAAGTAAATCAATTAAGTAACAAGAAAGTAATGCCAGAATTACATAAGAAATCTAGCTTGTTTGAAGAAGAAGCTTAAAAAAAACTCAGAAATGGCTATGTGTCATATTATCTCCCAAAAGTTAGGAATATTGTGTGATTGAATTTTCTTTGCTAACTTAATTACTCTAATAGGCAAAGAAACATTTATATATCTTCATATATGTAAATGGCAAGATTTGATTTATATACTGATATTTTTATATTGGTAAAACTATGGATCTTGGGGAAATGAATTAAGGAAGTGACCACAAAAAAAAATCACATAAATTAGAGTAAAAAGAAGTGGGTCACTTCAGTTGGTATCAGAGCTATGTTGATTAAGACATAGCACACATATATATTATCCAACCTTCTTGTATGGATAAAAATTAAAAAAAAAAAATTATTGATAAAAATAAATACTCACAATAGGAATAAATTGTTGAAATAGCTAAATTAGAAATAACGCTAACTAGCTATGCAATTGAATAGTGAATCATGGTAGGAAGACCACCAAGCACTGGAGCAGGACCCTCAAATGCTGCACCATTAGTTAACTTGCAAGATTTGGTGAGAGCATTTAGGGAAGGAGCATTGCAGAGGGAGGAAAATCCTCATGAATAATTAGCTAAGCTATTGAAGACCTTTTCAAATTTAGGAGGCAAGGATTTTGAAGGCACTGAAGGAGTTAAGGGTGTGCAGACATGGTTGAGAACTCTAGAAAGAATATTTGCAGATATGCAAGTTAATGATCAAAGGAAGAGGCAAATAGCTTCAAGGAGGCTCAAAGGAGCAGCATTAGATTGGTGGGAGGTGATCATCACAGGAAGGCCAGAAAATGAGATAACATGGGATCAATTCAAGGAGATGCTTGAGGCAAGATTTGTCCCAACAACAGCTAAGGCAACATTGCTTAAAGAATTCATAAGGCTGAGGCAAGGTGTAACGACCCTGAATTTTTAACAATTTAAATTAGAAATATTTAATTAATTTTAAATATTTGAATGATGGTTTGGGTTGAATTTTCAATATAACTTTGAATTTAACGATTAAGTTGTAAAATTTAATCTATTGAATGTTGAACAAAAATTTGAATCTTCAAATTTGAAGCTGATTAAAAATATTTCAAAGGTTTGTAAAATCTATATTGATAATACTGAAGATAATAGAAGCTTCGGAATTGAATTTAGAAGTGACTTGTTCAGTTTTGAATTTGTATCACTTGAATTGAATTTAAAAATAGCCGTCCGAGGCACAGTCTCGGAATTCGACGAAACCAGTTCCATTGAGTCCGTAGTATTGAATTATTACCGGATTTCAAATTTCGTATCGATCTGAGTTGTTGTGTGAGCACACGACACATAAACGCGTCAAAATTTTAAAGCAAATTCAATTTAAAATTTAAATTTAAAATTCAGTCTACATCAGCCACCTTCTCTCCCCCTAAAATTACGCCTAAATTGTTGCCAAAAATCACGCGATTTCATCTGAAAAGGCACGATCTCTCGTCCTTAAAAAAATGCCGTCTCCATTTCATTTTCAGAGAAAAAATCATCTCGTTCAAAAAAAATTTTAATGGCCGCTCGTTATATCATACAAAATCGAAATCAAGGCCGAAGCCTCTCTCTCTCTCAGTTCATTCACGAAAAAAACGAAATCGAAGAAATAAAAAAAATCAAAAAAAAAAAAAAACCACCGTCCCTCCCATTCCTCTCTGCAATTCGAAATCGAAAATCAAAAAGGGGGCATGGCGAACGAGGCCGAGGCGAGGCAGGGCAGGCGAGCACACGATTTCATGTCGCGTTCGAAGACGAGTAGGCACTGCAAATTTTTGTCGTGACGATCTGGGGGAGCCTCAAAGGCGATGGCGGCGGCTCGTTTATGGGACACGACTTTGAGGGAGGAGAGGGAAGTTGCAGACGAGGCTAGGGAAGGATTTCGTCTCGAGCAAGATGATGACGCTCGATCGATGGGGCGGCCGCGTGTGCGCTCGCGACTGGAAAGGTGGGGTTCGCCTGATGATGCCGCACTGGAGTGCGTCGTGGATAGGGTCTGGCATCAGCATTCAATATCTAGATTCAAGAATTGCCAGAAACAGTGAGGTTTAAATTTGGAGTTTTATATTTTTATCTGTTTGAAAATATGAACGAAACAGAAAAAAAAAAATAGTTACAGTAAAGAAAAATATTTTGTAAAGGAAGATTTGTTAGAAATTTAATTGGATGAAAAAGATTTATTTTTTTAAAGGGAATTAAGATTAAAAATTTAATTTTTTTTAATAAGTTATTTGAAAGAATTGATTTTTTGAAACTTATAAATTAGTTTGAAATAAAATTTGAGTTAATTAAATTAAATTTATAAAATAGAAATTAACTTGTTCAATTTGTTTTCTTTTACTAAAAATAATTTATTAAGATAACTTATGGGGTTAATAAGTTTATTTCAATTGTTTAGTTGCCAATTTTTTTTTTCAAAGGAAAATTAGTTAAAATATAATTTTTGGTAAGAAAAAGAAATTTAATAATTAGTTGGATAAATTTAATTATAGGGTAAGTTAATTAAATTTATTAAAGGAAGATTAGTTTTGAATTTAATTTTTGTTAAATCAAATTATTAAAAAGAAATTGTTTGAAAGCCAAAAACAATTTATTAAGAAGGAAATTTAGTTTTAAAATTAAATTGTAATTGAATAAAATTATTAAAGGAATTGGTTTAGAACAAAACCATTGAATAATTAAAACAATCAAAAATGAAAATTTATTATTCGATCTATTCGAATATTAATTAATTGTATAAAATTGTTTATACAAGGTAAAAATGGTGAAATCAAGTCAAGATGGAAATGGATTGCAAAGTAATAGCTAAGGTGAGAACTTCTCACTCTATAAAAGGGTTCATTTGAATTTTAAATAGTTAAATTTAAAATTGTTTGATTGTGTGGATTGAATGCTTGAATGATGATTGTTATATATATAAATATATTTATTGGATGTGAATAGACCCTATACGCCGTTAGTAAGCGGATGTTATTTATTACACCCATATACCGCGATATTCCACCTCGAAGTGGAATTGGTATTATATATGTATATATATATATATATTGGCATATGTATATATTGCAGTTGATGATTTCCCGCATTGTATAGCGGATGAGACCCTATGCGCCGTTATTAAGCGGATAATATTTATTAATCCCATATACCGCGATATTCCACCTCGAAGTGGAATTGGTATTGTGCTAATGTCTGTGGATGCAGGGAAACAGGTTGGAGGGATCCAACTGGATTCCTCACCAGTATTTAATTTATTTCAGATATTGTGATATTTGATTGTTTATCATATTGATATATGATGTTTGGATGCGTTGATTTGTTATTTGGATGTTGTGGCATCATCGGACCCAATTTTGAAGTTTAAAGTAACGATTTTGTTTTTAAAAGGGATTTTTAAAGTGATTTTTGAATTATACGTTTTATTAAAATTTTGAATTGATTCATCTTAAATAAAATAAACATCATAATTTTTATGTTATAAAATTTAAGATTTTTGTGAAATATAACCAAAGGTAAATTTTAAAGCAAATGGATTTATAGAATAATTTAAATTTGGATTTTTGAATTTTTATAAAGGAGGTTTATAAAAGATTTTAAAAAAATTGATATTTGTAAAACAAAAATATTGGAATAATAAAACGAGTCTTTATTAAATATTGAAAATGAAGTATTAAAGGATTTCATAAGTAAATGGAATTCAAAGTTGTATAAATGACAAAATTTTAACATGAATAGATGCTGTAAAATAAAGGATTTATAAGTAAATAACTTATAAACTGGATTTTGACATTTAAATAAGATATTAAATAGAAATTGTTAATAAAGGGGATATTATAAGTTGAAGTTGTTATAAAATATAAACGAAATCTTATAAGTAACAAGATTTCTAATTTTTGAAGTTTTGAAAAGAACGACTTTGTAAATAAATAATATTGTAAGTATTCAACTTATAATATAGACTTTTGGTATAAAATTGAATTATATAAATTGAATTGGATTGATAAAGGAAAATTATAATTCGAAGTTATAAATAGAAATGGAATTTATGGACATTGTTTATAAATTCGAAATCAATTGAATTTGATAAATTGAATATAGAAGTTTATTTAACGAAGTATATTCACGATTTTGGACATTGAATATATTATTAAATAAAATGGTTATGTTTTGGGAAAGCGATGTTATAAGATGAAATTAATTATTTTAAAAGATGTTTTAAAATGTATTATGAATCGAAACCATAGATTTCAACATTCATTGTTGAAATAGACGTTTTCGAGAAATAGAAGGAAATAGTGGACTATAACACTGTTGTTATAGTAAATGGTTTCCGAAAGGAAATATTTTATATAGTATTGGGATTTATATATCTATTTCAATTTCGAATCCCTATACTAGTGATTTTGGGTCGTCGTAACGATGTTTTACGCAACATTCGTTTTGACCCAAATAAAAGTGTTTAAAAGAATGATTTCCTTAAAAGAATGAAATATATACTAAATTTTGATTTAAGTATATCGAATATTTTCAAATGTTGAAAATAAAAATAGATTTGTGAAATACTTATGGTTAAATAAGTATGGAAATGTTTTCCCAATATGAAATAAAACGTTTTGAGAATTTATCTTTTTAAAGATAAATAGAAAGTGAATATTTGGAATCTATTGAAAACCATATATCAGTAGATATTTTGAAATATAAATTCACTATGGAATTTATAAGGGAAATTTGTTCAAAAATAAACATTGATTTATTTTTGAAGTGTGGGAATGAATTTACAAATTTGGAACGTAAGATTTAAATAAATCAGTAAGGATTTATTTAATGATTTGAAATCTGTTTTCAAATGGTTAAGTGTGGAAATAATATATCTAGTATAGATATTTTGGAAAATAAATAATTTGGGAAATTATTTGGAATCTGATGATGTTGCGCATCCCTATGGATAGTTAAATAACCGACTATCAATATTTACCCTTTGAATGGGTATTAGCTGTGAATTGCTTGGATTGGAATGCCACACTTATTTTTAAAATAAGCGCTCACTATTCGGGTTAACCGGGAAAGGACCATGGGGTCGTATAACCCATTCCGAATATGTGATACGTCGTAATGAATAACATTTGATGACCGGTGTTGAAGACCGGATATTTATGAAAACGGAAGGATTACCGTCGAGTTACTCTGCATCGGCTGATCTCCGATACAGAGGTTTTATCACCCTTAGTGACGGAAAGTCCGAACGTGGTTAATGAATATCCGGATTGCAAGGACTTCTTTGTAAGTGCCTTCGGTTCTGTTCGAGCCCGGAACAGACTTGTATGGATTATATGTCTGACATTACAAATTGAGATATAAAGCTGATTTCTTTCAAATATATTTCTGTTGGTGGCGGAGAATTTATTCTCTTAGCTTAACACCCTTCTCTGAGACGTACGAGCTCAGAGGTTATGTAGTTGAAGGTCATTAGTGATATACTCCCAATTTGGTAGTGTGGCATACTGAGTGTTGCTGTGTGATGATCATTGGTTGATCATTTGTGATAGGATCATTTATTTGATCGTCTGTCTTGATGATCATTGCTTTGATCATTTGTTGACCCAAAGCACTGCTTTTGTAAAGCGTAGCTTTGTGGACGATACTTCGTCGAGCCTCACACCCCGAAATGGTCAAAACAGGAAAGATGCGGCAAGGTTATTAGGGGGTAGCTCCTCTTTAGTGTATGTCATTCCTTCTGGATAAAGGTGGTATCATGGTATGGAGCCCAGATATTTAACCTATGTTGTTGCTGCAAATTTATTACTTTGTGGTTGTTGGAAATCGAGGATCCTCGGATATAGATCGGTTACGATCGGGGGATGACATATTCGTGTCAGTTGTTACCCAGTTAGGGGTAACCCGGCCTTGTGTTGGCAGAGATCCGGTTAGGTTCTCGGGACGTCATTCCAGAGGCGTTTCCATGTGGCAATGGGAAGTTCCTTGGCCTGACCATTTGTTGGAAATCCAAAGAAACAATACGAACCTTTACGATTGCAAATTGTAGAACCTGCTTCCTCAGGAGGTAGCTATAGCGGGCATAATATAATGGTACCTATGCTGGCTAAGATTTATATTCTACTTTCAAAAAAAGTTTTCTACACTATGCACTAATAATAATATCAAAAATGATTTGATTTTGCGTAGTAAGCATCTTTGACTATCATAAGGAGAAACCTCCTCCAAGTCTGCGTTTGCATTGTGTGTGTGGTAGGAGACCTTATGGTAGTCTCATTTTTCTTTCAAAAATAAAAAGCATTGCGAATCTATTTTAAAGATATTTCTCTGTTGTCTTTTAAAGATAAATAAACTGTTTTAAGTTCTCACACCAGTCACATGACTGACCTGGAGTTTATTGTTTCCCTTCCTAAACTCTAGGTGCCCACCAATTTCCACACGGTCAGTCTAGAGTTAGGTAATCAGGTCATTCTGGATTCGGGAGTCGCTACAGAAATCTGGAGGCGAGCTGGATGGCGTAGCATATTATTTATTGTATATAGTATTTCTTTTCCGCTGTTTGTTTGTTGTAAACTCTGATGATGAAATGTAATATGATGTGATGTAATGTATAAATAATATACAGTTCTTTGTTTAATGAATATTCATTTATCTATTATATGTTGTTCCGCTGCGAATTGTGAGATTCTGATATTATGTTGTTAGTTTTTGTTGTTACTCCTTTCTTCTTCTTTTCTCTCTTCTTCTACCTCTTTCTTCTTCTTAAACCCTAACGGCTCGGTTTTTCGGCAACGAAAAATCTCGTTCGTTACATTTGGTATCAGAGCATATGGTTAAGCGACAACCATGGTTCTGTTGGGTGTTACTCATTAGAGATAGAATCAGTAGTACTCTAGAATGAGTTGAGTGTAATAATAGATATGAGCGCGTATTTGTTAGTGAATATAAAATTGTTTTATATTGTGATGATTGGTTTGTTGAGTGGCATATGAACCTTCATCAGCGCAGTCTGCACAACTGTGCCGAAAGGGTTTCTAAACACTTGAATAGAATAATTCGACACAGTATTGTTTTAAAATGGGGTGAATGAAATAATTTTTCCTCGATTATATTTTATATATAAGAAAATAATTTTTCAGAATTATTAAAGTGTATATAAATTGATTGTTTGGTTGTTGAATAAGTTAAATCAAAACAACAATTATAAAGGAATGAATTGTTTAAGTCAATGAATTATAAGATGAAATTTGACTTTGGTAAAAGTTAAATAAAAATTTACTTCAGGAATTAGAATTGAAATATAACTAAAGCAATATAGAATGAAATTGATTTTGGTATCGAAGTAAAATCATAAAGTGCATTAAATGAAATGAAGTCATTAATAGAAGTGAACTTGAGTTATGTAATAAAATTCCACCTAAAATTAGCAATTGAATTAATGAATGAATCGAATGGTACTAATGAAGTAAATTAGTAAATGAAATTTGAAGTGAATATGAATCAATCGAATGTAAATCAATTGATATGGAATAATGGATATAAATGTTAATTCATTAAAAGCTAATGTTATTAGAAGATTGAACCAAATTGAATATAAAATAAACACTTTGGTTATGTTGGTTATACATTGGTTGTTAGATTGATTGTTAGTGAGTGTATATAAATTCATTAAGTGATAATGAAATTGAATTGAAATTGAATTAGCGAAGTTAGAAGTTATGAAATTAAATTCAAATTAGAAGATAAATTGAATTTGAATAGAATTGAAATTGTGAATCGAATTCAAATGAAATTGAAATGCAAAGTTGATTGGAATTGAATATATATAACTTCAAAATAAAGCTAAAAAAGAATGATATAAGAAATAGATATCGGAAATTTTGTAATAGAATTGGCAAAATGGTCTGAATATTTGTAAATTGGATATTATGGATGCTACTGTTAGTAAGACATACAGGTGTATAAAGGAATTGGGATTTTGATTTCAAAGATTAAAAATTGAATTGCTCGACAAAAAGGTATGTATTTAAATTTCAATATGGGATTTGATGACTTTCTTGTCTAGCCGCTTGGCTTTTTCTTTTTCTTTTTGTAATTGGGAGGCCGTAGAGCCATTTTGTAGTCGTGCCGAGCTAGCCGCGCAAAGGAGACACTGGCGAAATATTTCGAAATTTTAGGGTGTTAGAAAATTTTTGAGAAATTTTTGAAAGTTTGAATTTGAATTTAAATTTAAATTTAAATTGCTGAGTAAACAATGTTGTTAAAACTTATAAGTGAAGTTGGAAATCTAGTTGGAATGATAATGGATCTTTAATAAAAAGATTTAGGTTAGTAAGTTGATAAAACTGTTTAGTTTTGGGAAAAATAGTAGACGAGTTAAGGATCATTCTTCCTAACTTGCAATTTCGGGACGAAATTCTTTTAAGGGGGGAAGATTGTAACGACCCTGAATTTTTAACAATTTAAATTAGAAATATTTAATTAATTTTAAATATTTGAATGATGGTTTGGGTTGAATTTTCAATATAACTTTGAATTTAACGATTAAGTTGTAAAATTTAATCTATTGAATGTTGAACAAAAATTTGAATCTTCAAATTTGAAGCTGATTAAAAATATTTCAAAGGTTTGTAAAATCTATATTGATAATACTGAAGATAATAGAAGCTTCAGAATTGAATTTAGAAGTGATTTGTTCAGTTTTGAATTTGTATCACTTGAATTGAATTTAAAAATAGCCGTCCGAGGCACAGTCTCGGAATTCGACGAAACCAGTTCCATTGAGTCCGTAGTATTGAATTATTACCGGATTTCAAATTTCGTATCGATCTGAGTTGTTGTGTGAGCACACGACACATAAACGCGTCAAAATTTTAAAGCAAATTCAATTTAAAATTTAAATTTAAAATTCAGTCTACATTAGCCACCTTCTCTCCCCCTAAAATTACGCCTAAATTGTTGCCAAAAATCACGCGATTTCATCTGAAAAGGCACGATCTCTCGTCCTTAAAACAATGCCGTCTCCATTTCATTTTCAGAGAAAAAATCATCTCGTTCAAAAAAAATTTTAATGGCCGCTCGTTATATCGTACAAAATCGAAATCAAGGCCGAAGCCTCTCTCTCTCTCAGTTCATTCACGAAAAAAATGAAATCGAAGAAATAAAAAAAAAAAACCACCGTCCCTCCCATTCCTCTCTACAATTAGAAATCGAAAATCAAAAAGGGGGAATGGCGAACGAGGCCGAGGCGAGGCAGGGCAGGCGAGCACGCGATTTCATGTCGCGTTCGAAGATGAGTAGGCACTGCAAATTTTTGTCGCGACGATCTGGGGGAGCCTCGAAGGCGATGGCGGCGGCTCGTTTATGGGACGCGACTTTGAGGGAGGAGAGGGAAGTTGCAGACGAGGCTAGGGAAGGATTTCATCTCGAGCAAGATGATGGCGCTCGATCGATGGGGCGGCCGCGTGTGCGCTCGCGACTGGAAAGGTGGGGTTCGCCTGATGATGCCGCACTGGAGTGCGTCGTGGATAGGGTCTGGCATCAGCATTCAATATCTAGATTCAAGAATTGCCAGAAACAGTGAGGTTTAAATTTGGAGTTTTATATTTTTATCTGTTTGAAAATATGAACGAAACAGAAAAAAAAAATAGTTACAGTAAAGAAAAATATTTTGTAAAGGAAGATTTGTTAGAAATTTAATTGGATGAAAAAGATTTATTTTTTTAAAGGGAATTAAGATTAAAAATTTAATTTTTTTTTAATAAGTTATTTGAAAGAATTGATTTTTTGAAACTTATAAATTAGTTTGAAATAAATTTTGAGTTAATTAAATTAAATTTATAAAATAGAAATTAACTTGTTCAATTTTTTTTCTTTTACTAAAAATAATTTATTACGATAACTTATGGGGTTAATAAGTTTATTTCAATTGTTTAGTTACCAAATTTATTTTTTTTTAAAGGGAAATTAGTTAAAATATAATTTTTGGTAAGAAAAAGAAATTTAATAATTAGTTGGATAAATTTAATTATAGGGTAAGTTAATTAAATTTATTGTTTTGAATTTAATTTTTGTTAAATCAAATTATTAAAAAGAAATTGTTTGAAAGCCAAAAACAATTTATTAAGAAGGAAATTTAGTTTTAAAATTAAATTGTAATTGAATAAAATTATTAAAGGAATTGGTTTAGAACAAAACCATTGAATAATTAAAACAATCAAAAATGAAAATTTATTATTCGATCTATTCGAATATTAATGAATTGTATAAAATTGTTTATACAAGGTAAAAATGGTGAAATCAAGTCAAGATGGAAATGGATTGCAAAGTAATAGCTAAGGTGAGAACTTCTCACTCTATAAAAGGGTTCATTTGAATTTTAAATAGTTAAATTTAAAATTGTTTGATTGTGTGGATTGAATGCTTGAATGATGATTGTTATATATATAAATATATTTATTGGATGTGAATAGACCCTATACGCCGTTAGTAAGCGGATGTTATTTATTACACCCATATACCGCGATATTCCACCTCGAAGTGGAATTGGTATTATATATTTAGCAATATATATATATTGGCATATGTATATATTGCAGTTGATGATTTCCCGCATTGTATAGCGGATGAGACCCTATGCGCCATTATTAAGCGGATAATATTTATTAATCCCATATACCGCGATATTCCACCTCGAAGTGGAATTGGTATTGTGCTAATGTCTGTGGATGCAGGGAAACAGGTTGGAGGGATCCAACTGGATTCCTCACCAGTATTTAATTTATTTCAGATATTGTGATATTTGATTGTTTCACTACAAGAAGAAACGCAATTTCCGACGGCTGAAAACCGTCGGCGGCCGTGTGTACGAAACAGTCCCGTCTGGATTAACACGCTCGACAGCATGCGTACGGGTGAACACGTCCATATAGCTGACAGAACCATGTGCCTCGGCTTCCTGAAGTTGATTGTTACATACAATTATTATACATTTAAAATCATATAGCATAAACTATTTACATTTATTATTAAGTAAATTTACCAACTCCTGCCGATACTGCTGAAACGACTTCGATCCTCCGCGATGAGTGACGGGATTCTTATTTCTATTTGTAGAGTTCCTATCCGACTCTGCCTGTAAATTCAAAATTTGATACATTATTTTCCAATCATGTTAAATTAATAATTCAAAAAAAATTAGTATACTTGCCTTCGCCTCGTCCGTCTCCCAGTAGCTCAACCAAGCGTTCCACACGCTCTCCCCCATCCACTGCAGTCTCTTCCCGGATTTCTTAACCTCAGATATCGTGTCCCTGTAGTTCTTTCGCATCTTCCTCATCCAGTATGCTCGTGCCAGCTGCATATCATCTGCCTGGATGTCTATCTCAGCCTGTGTTAAAAAAAGATTACACTTTAAACGATAAACGGTAGAAAAACGACAAAAATGAATTAAAAATGAAAAACATAAAAAGTATACATACCAGGACATCCTGCCAGATGCACTCTATGATGTGCGGAGGGATGGTATCCCACTTCGGCCAGCACGCACTCATCCTACTACGATATGCTGCTCTGGAGACGTCCAGCACTACCTTAGATGGTAGTAGCTCGAACCCCCTGTTTTTAAGTACGATACAGATAAGTACGTACGTATAGTATAGAAAAAATAAGATGATGAATAAAATTTAATTTTTACCCATCTGCTCTGGGGACTAACGATACAACTGGACGCTGTGGAGCTTGCGATGGGCCACTGCCATCGCCTCCTGAAGAATGGGAAGAGCTCCTCCCTCTATGTGACATAATGATAAACCTGTGACGTTTACACATCATTATATAAGATAATAAAAACATGATAATGAAATATATTTCATATGTAAATTCTTACTGTGTTCATAACTTGTCGAATACAGGGAAAAATCCGACAAACATTGTACCAGATGAATATAAATGGTCGTTTTTCGAAAAAAACGACTATTTATACAACGATCATGTACAACACTCGTCAGACGGGGCCAAAAACTCTCTAAGGGACATTTGTCAGTTACATGCGTGCATTTTACGAAAAAATACAGTTTTACTCACTGTTCACATTTACAAAAATATATATTAATTGAACACAGTTATTCGACGTATTACGCATCAACTTAAGGCTGTTTTAACATTTTTATCATTTTTCAATACACACCACTGTAATTTAGAGTAATGCATTTTTTTTGTTTCATAAGTAAATATGTGCACAATATAATACTCCTAGTTCATTCAATCATTTTATCTTATTCCAAATAACGTATACAATCGCCGAATCAAGGCATACACAACAATTTACATATACATGAACAACCCCAAATTATAGGTGTTTTTCACAATTTCACGATAAAAGATGAAATCGGTATACCATGTGATGCTATAAACCACTATTACGCTATTGGAAACAATTGTAATCGCTAATTCGCCCTAATTTACCAATTTATGCAAATCTAGAATTAGGGTAAAAACTGAATTTTTCACAAAAATAAGAGATTATACCTGAGAATAAGAGTAATGGACTTTGATTAGGCAGCCGTGGAGGATCCGGAAGCTAGAAATTAGGGATTGGAAGCTTGGAGAAGGGAATTGGGGGTTTTTTGTTTTAATTTTCGTATGAAATGAGGAGGAAGAAGAAGGCTCGGCTGAAACATATTCGCAGATTTCCGACGGCTTCCGACGGCCGCCGACGGCCCGTGGGAAGCCGTTGGAAATTGGCCGTCGGAAGCCGTCGGTCCTGGCTGTCGGTATTTAGGCCTTTTCTAGTAGTGTTTATCATATTGATATATGATGTTTGGATGCGTTGATTTGTTATTTGGATGTTGTGGCATCATCGGACCCAATTTTGAAGTTTAAAGTAACGATTTTGTTTTTAAAAGGGATTTTTAAAGTGATTTTTGAATTATACGTTTTATTAAAATTTTGAATTGATTCATCGTAAATAAAATAAACATCATAATTTTTATGTTATAAAATTTAAGATTTTTGTGAAATATAACCAAAGGTAAATTTTAAAGCAAATAGATTTATAGAATAATTTAAATTTGGATTTTTGAATTTTTATGAAGGAGGTTTATAAAAGATTTTAAAAAAATTGATATTTGTAAAACAAAAATATTGGAATAATAAAACGAGTCTTTATTAAATATTGAAAGTGAAGTATTAAAGGATTTCATAAGTAAATGGAATTCAAAGTTGTATAAATGACAAAATTTTAAAATGAATAGATGTTGTAAAATAAAGGATTTATAAGTAAATAACTTATAAACTGGATTTTGACATTTAAATAAGATATTAAATAGAAATTGTTAATAAAGGGGATTTTATAAGTTGAAGTTGTTATAAAATATAAACGAAATCTTATAAGTAACAAGATTTCTAATTTGTGAAGTTTTGAAAAGAACGACTTTGTAAATAAATAATATTGTAAGTATTCAACTTATAATATAGACTTTTGGTATAAAATTGAATTATATAAATTGAATTGGATTGATAAAGGAAATTTATAATTCGAAGTTATAAATAGAAATGGAATTTATGGACATTATTTATAAATTCGAAATCTATTGAATTTGATAAATTGAATATAGAAGTTTATTTAACGAAGTATATTCACGATTTTGGACATTGAATATATTATTAAATAAAATGGTTATGTTTTGGGAAAGCGATGTTATAAGATGAAATTAATTATTTTAAAAGATGTTTTAAAATGTATTATGAATCGAAACCATAGATTTCAACATTCATTGTTGAAATAGACGTTTTCGAGAAATAGAAGGAAATAGTGGACTATAACACTGTTGTTATAGTAAATGGTTTCCGAAAGGAAATATTTTATATAGTATTGGGATTTATATATCTATTTCAATTTCGAATCCCTATACTAGTGATTTTGGGTCGTCGTAACGATGTTTTACGCAACATTCGTTTTGACCCAAATAAAAGTGTTTAAAAGAATGATTTCCTTAAAAGAATGAAATATATACTAAATTTTGATTTAAGTATATCGAATATTTTCAAATGTTGAAAATAAAAATAGATTTGTGAAATACTTATGGTTAAATAAGTATGGAAATGTTTTCCCAATATGAAATAAAACGTTTTGAGAATTTATCTTTTTAAAGATAAATAGAAAGTGAATATTTGGAATCTATTGAAAACCATATATCAGTAGATATTTTGAAATATAAATTCACTATGGAATTTATAAGGGAAATTTGTTCAAAAATAAACATTGATTTATTTTTGAAGTGCGGGAATGAATTTACAAATTTGGAACGTAAGATTTAAATAAATCAGTAAGGATTTATTTAATGATTTGAAATCTGTTTTCAAATGGTTAAGTGTGGAAATAATATATCTAGTATAGATATTTTGGAAAATAAATAATTTGGGAAATTATTTGGAATCTGATGATGTTGCGCATCCCTATGGATAGTTAAATAACCGACTATCAATATTTACCCTTTGAATGGGTATTAGCTGTGAATTGCTTGAATTGGAATGCCACACTTATTTTTAAAATAAGCGCTCACTATTCGGGTTAACCGGGAAAGGACCATGGGGTCGTATAACCCATTTCGAATATGTGATACGTCGTAATGAATATCATTTGATGACCGGTGTTGAAGACCGGATATTTATGAAAACGGAAGGATTACCGTCGAGTTACTCTACATCGGCTGATCTCCGATACAGAGGTTTTATCACCCTTAGTGACGGGAAGTCCGAACGTGATTAATGAATATCCGGATTGCAAGGACTTCTTTGTAAGTGCCTTCGGTTCTGTTCGAGCCCGGAACAGACTTGTATGGATTGTATGTCTGACATTACAAATTGAGATATAAAGCTTATTTCTTTCAAATATATTTCTGTTGGTGGAGGAGAATTTATTCTCTTAGCTTAACACCCTTCTCTGAGACGTACGAGCTCAGAGGTTATGTAGTTGAAGGTCATTAGTGATATACTCCCAATTTGGTAGTGTGGCATACTGAGTGTTGCTGTGTGATGATCATTGGTTGATCATTTGTGATAGGATCATTTGTTTGATCGTCTATCTTGATGATCATTGCTTTGATCATTTGTTGACCCAAAGCACTGCTTTTGTAAAGCGTAGCTTTGTGGACGAGACTTCGTCGAGCCTCACACCCCGAAATGGTCAAAACAGGAAAGATGCGGCAAGGTTATTAGGGGGTAGCTCCTCTTTAGTGTATGTCATTCCTTCTGGATAAAGGTGGTATCATGGTATGGAGCCCAGATATTTAACCTATGTTGTTGCTGCAAATTTATTACTTTGTGGTTGTTGGAAATCGAGGATCCTCGGATATAGATCGGTTACGATCGGGGGATGACATATTCGTGTCAGTTGTTACCCAGTTAGGGGTAACCCGGCCTTGTGTTGGCAGAGATCCGGTTAGGTTCTCGGGACGTCATTCCTGAGGCGTTTCCATGTGGCAATGGGAAGTTCCTTGGCCTGACCATTTGTTGGAAATCCAAAGAAACAATACGAACCTTTACGATTGCAAATTGTAGAACCTGCTTCCTCAGGAGGTAGCTATAGCGGGCATAATATAATGGTACCTATGCTGGCTAAGATTTATATTCTACTTTCAAAAAAGTTTTCTACACTATGCACTAATAATAATATCAAAAATGATTTGATTTTGCGTAGTAAGCATCTTTGACTATCATAAAGAGAAACCTCCTCCAAGTCTGCGTTTGCATTGTGTGTGTGGTAGGAGACCTTATGGTAGTCTCATTTTTCTTTCAAAAATAAAAAGCATTGCGAATCTATTTTAAAGATATTTCTCTGTTGTCTTTTAAAGATAAATAAACTGTTTTAAGTTCTCACACCAGTCACATGACTGACCTGGAGTTTATTGTTTCCCTTCCTAAACTCTAGGTGCCCACCAATTTCCACACGGGCAGTCTAGAGTTAGTTAATCAGGTCATTCTGGATTCAGGAGTCGCTACAGAAATCTGGAGGCGAGCTGGATGGCGTAGCATATTATTTATTGTATATAGTATTTCTTTTCCGCTGTTTGTTTGTTGTAAACTCTGATGATGAAATGTAATATGATGTGATGTAATGTATAAATAATATACAGTTCTTTGTTTAATGAATATTCATTTATCTATTATATGTTGTTCCGCTGCGAATTGTGAGATTCTGATATTATGTTGTTAGTTTTTGTTGTTTCTCCTTTCTTCTTCTTCTACCTCTTTCTTCTTCTTAAACCCTAACGGCTCGGTTTTTCGGCAACGAAAAATCACGTTCGTTACACAAGGACCAATGAGTGTGGCTGAATACACTCAAAAATTTGAGAGCTTGTCTAAGTATGGAACTATGCTCATAGGAAATGAAGAATCAAAGAATTCAAGATTTATTCAAGGACTCAATGCTATTTTGAGTAGAGCAATGTTACCATACAAAGACAGGACATTTGATCAAGTCATAGATCTTACTCTTTCTTTTGAGCAACATGACAATGCAAGGGAAAAATTTAGGAACATGAGGGCTAACAATCAAAAGAAGGGAAAAATAGAGCACATCCTTATAACAAAAAGAATGTAGATAAGAAAGTGGAAGGAGCAGCCACTGGGGAAGTTAAGAAGAAAGTTACTTGCTACAACTGTGGCAAAGAAGGGCATATGAGTAATAGGTGTCAAGCAGCTAAGAAGGCACCATTCAGTTGATATAATTGTGGGAAAGAGGGCCATATCAAAAGGAACTGCCCAGAGTTCAAGAAAGGAGCAAGGGTAGGAGCACTGGAAGCCAAAGCCAAGACAACTGCAGTAGAAAATTCTGGACAATTGGAAGGTATACTTCTAATTAAAAATTATCCCATCACAGTTGTATATGACACTGGAGCCACACACTCTCTAATCTTACAGGATATAGTGGATAAATTGGCTCTCACATGCAATTTAGTTGAAAAACCTTTGTTTATTCAAAGTCCCCTAGGTAGTTCTTGTCTGCTAGGATTAAAATGTTTGGGAGTAGAATTAAACATAGGAGGAAATGTGTTTAAATCTGACTTGTTTGTGTTAAAGTATCCTGGAATAGGAATTATTCTAGGAGTAGATTGGTTGAGTAAATTCAAAGCAATTTTGAATTTAGAAAATTTTACTATTTCCTTGAAAATAGAAAATGGTAAAAATCTTTTAGTCATAAGTGAAATAGCTAAAACAAATTGCCTTAATCAAATATGGAGTATGACTGAGAAGGAATTAATTTTGGAAAACATAGAAGTAATAAGAGAGTATCCAGATGTTTTTGGAGAGGTAGTAGGGGTACCAGATAATAGACCAGTTGAATTTCAAATAAGGCTAATTCCAGGATCCAGTCCTATCATCAAGAAGCCTACTAGAATGGGTCCAAAAGAATTAATAGAATTGAAGCAACAGCTGGAAGAATTGGAACAGAAAGGCTTCATAAGGCCTAGCAGTTCAAACTAGGGTTCTCCAGTGGTGTTTGTGAAAAAGCATGATGGTACACTAAGAATGTGTATTGATTACAGAGAACTAAATAAAGTTACCATCAAGAACAAATACCCACTCCCCATAATTGATGATTTATTTGATCAATTAAATGGAGCAAAGATTTTTTTTCAAGGCTAGATTTGGCCTCTGGGTTTCACCAAATGAAAGTAGAGGAAGAAAGCATTAAGTACACTGCCTTCAACACAAGGTATGGGCTGTATGAATTTTTGGTGATGCCTTTTGGATTGACAAATGCACCATCCTATTTTTGTAGATTTAATGAATAGAACATTTAGAGATTTTCTAGACAAATTTGTGGTTGTCTTTATTGATGACATATTAGTGTATTCAAAATCAGAAGAGGAACATACAAGACATTTGCATTTGACTTTGTCAAGACTAAGAGCACATAATTTAAAGGCAAAATTTAATAAGTGCACCTTTTGGCAAAATGAAGTAAAGTTTTTGGGGCATATTATTTCTCAACAAGGAATTAGTGTAGACCCAGGTAAGGTTATGGCAGTTCAATCATGGAACAGACCCAAATCAGTGACTGAGGTGAGATCATTTTTGGGAATGGCAGGCTACTATAGAAGGTTTATAAAAGACTTTGCAAGAATAACCATTCCATTGACCAAGCTAACTAGAAAGGAGCAGCCATATGTGTGGACAGAGAAGTGTGAACAGGCCTTTACATTATTGAAGAAAGCATTGATGGAAACTCCAGTTTTGCAAGTCCCAGAGGGTAATGAAGGATTGGTAGTTTACACAGATGCTAGTGGATCTGGATTAGGGGCAGTACTTATGCAACATGGAAGAGTCATAGCATATGCATCAAGGCAACTCAAGCCAAATGAAACAAGGTATGCTACACATGATTTAGAACTTGCTGCTGTTGTATATGCATTGAAGCTATGGAGACACTATTTATTAGGTGCTAAGTTTGAATTGTTTACAGACCATAAGTCACTTAAATATTTGTTTTCCCAAAAAGACTTAAACATGAGGCAACATAGGTGGGTAGAATTTCTAGTTGCCTATGATCTTGATATATTATATACCCTTGGAAAAGCTAACAAAGTGGCAAATGCACTGAGCAGGCATCAAGCAAAATTAGCAAGTTTAATGATGAATGAATTCAAGGATTTGACAATCCTCGGTGAAGTAGAAATAAGAGGAGAAATTGAAATAACAAATAAGGCACATAGTGATATGATTGAATATGGTAATCTAAGCCTGATTTCCTTAAGGTCAATTCTGGTTGATAAAATAGTAGAAATGCAAAGTCAAGACTTTAATTTAAAGGAGAAGAAGGACATGTTATCACAAGGCATGGCAGTAGAAAATTATGAAGTAGATGA
Organism: Allium cepa; assembly: GCA_030765085.1. Taxonomy (NCBI): domain Eukaryota; kingdom Viridiplantae; phylum Streptophyta; class Magnoliopsida; order Asparagales; family Amaryllidaceae; genus Allium; species Allium cepa. The sequence continues at coordinate 54,747,768 of CM060931.1, read as the reverse complement.
TAAAGGATACATAAGGAAAAAGGGGAAGCTCTGTCTGCCAAATGTAGAGGAACTGAAGCAAGAAGTTATGGATGAGCATCACAAAACAAAATATACTATCCAACCAGGTGGTACAAAAATGTACCATGATCTCAAGAGAAATTACTGGTGGCCAGGAATGAAAGGAACAGTAGCAAAATATGTAGCAAATTGCTTGACATGCCAACAAGTAAAGGCAGGTTATCAAAGACCCTTAGGCCTACTGCAACCTTTGGAAGTGCCTACTTGGAAGTAGGAAAGCATTTCAATGGATTCTGTGGATGGTCTGCCAAGAACAAGAAGAGTTAATGATAGTATTTGGGTAGTGGTTGATAGGCTTACAAAAACAGCACACTTCATTCCTATAAATTCAAACAGAAATGCCCATATACTAGCTCAATTATTTGTGAAAGAGATAGTGAGATTGCATGGCATCCCCAAGACTATCATTAGTGATAGAGACACTTTTTATACTTCAAGATTTTGGAGTAGCTTTCAAGAAGCTATGGGGACAGAACTAAGCCTAAGCATAGCCTACCACCCACAAACAGATGGGCAAACTGAAATTGTTAATAAGGTTTTAGAAGATTTGCTTAGAGCATGCATACTTGATTTTGGAGGCAACTGGGAGGATCATATTTATTTAGCTGAATTTGCTTATAATAATAGCTACCAGTCCACCATAGGCATGGCTCCATTTGAGGCTTTGTATGGAAAGCCTTGTTTATCTCCTGCATGTTGGATGGAGGCAGGAGAAAGAGTGTTGCTTGGACCAGAGCATGTAAAAGAAACTTCTGAAAGAATTGAATTAGTGAGGCAAAGAATGAGGGCGGCACAAGAGAGACAGAAAGCTTATGCAGATAAGAGGAGGAGGCCAGTGGAATTTGAGGTGGGAGACTATGTTTTTCTCAAAGTCTCACCAATGAGAAAAATACTGAGATTTGGCAAAGTAGGAAAATTATCACCAAGGTATATAGGGCCATATGAAATTATTCAAAGAATAGACACCTTGGCTTATAGGTTGAAGTTGCCAGAGGAATTGAGCAACATACATGATGTATTTCATGTGTCCCAATTGAGAAAATGGGTGCATGATAAGGAGGCCATTCTAGAATCTCCTACACATGTTGAAATTCAGGAAAATCTGGTTTATAAAAAGGAACCAGTAGGCATTGTAGCCAGAGAGGAAAAGAAATTGAGAAATAAAATAATTAAACTAGTTAAAATCTAGTGGAGTTTAGATGGAAATGACTGCACATGGGAGGCTGAAGATAGGATGAAGGTTAAGTACCCTAATCTATTTTCCGCTTGAAGGAATGTCTAAAATCATAATAGCTTTAAATATTACTTGGGTGTATTTGATTGGTCTCGGATGAATGAATTTCTGATATTTTTGAAATATACTAACAAACAAATATATAATTGTGGGACACAATTCCTTTTAGGAGGAGAGTATGTGAAAACCCAAAATTTTTGAGAAAAAAAATTACTTTAAAGAAAAACAGGTAATGGAGAATAAATACCAAGAATGAATGAGGTAAATAAGTGAGAGAATGATTGTTAGAGAAAATAAAAATGGGGAGAAAAATAGCTGAGTAAAAAGGAGCATTATATTCACATATTTTATGTATGTATATATATATATATATATATATATATATATTATATAAATAACAAAAGAATAAAAATAGCTTGAAAATGAGTATCAGAAGTGAGTGAAATAATTATGCAAGGGGATAATTATTTTTTATATATATACACAGTGATGAGAGGAAAATGATTAAGTATAAAATGGATTCTAAAATTCACATGACCTGTATATATGTGAATATTGTATAGAAAATATATACATGTGGTTAGAGAAGTATGGGATGATAAAATAAAAATTCTCTTGATAATTAAAATGCATAAAAATCAGTCAAGCAATATTTATGAGTGTGGATGCATTTTTGAAATAAATCAAGAAAGAAACAAATGATGATGAATATGTTAGCTAAAAAAAAATTTAAACTGGCGAAAGAAATGTAAACTCAACTCGGGTATAAAAAAAATGTAGTATGAAGTTGAGCCACATGAAAATAATATGCAAGAGAATCATGCAAATAGCATGCACACAGAGAAAGCAGTGACGTAACTGCTTTTGCCAGAAATAGAAATCAAGAGAAAATGGCACATTTAGCCATAACCACTCACACATAATTCTCTGAGCAATGTGAGGATAAATTGGGTTTTTCCTCTAGTAAAACCCTAGTTAAATGATTTAAATCAAGGGGGAAGGCAGAGGTTTTTCTCTAGGAGAAAAACAGGAGAACATTGAAAAAAAAGAGAGAGGGAGAGAACAAACATACATTATCTTCAGGCTTGAGTATTCTCGGGGAAGAGAGAAGAGGAAGGTGAGTGATAATCACCTATGAGATTTAAGGCATTAAGACCCAAGTAAGGGCAGCCAATTATTTTATATAAAAATCATATTATGTTTTCTGTTAATCTTTATTTCTCTAAATAAATATATGATGATCATGAATGGCATTTTGGTTGAATTTTTGGTTGCTGTTTTGATTTGTTTTTGGTATTGACTATTTTTGTTTTGAAATTTGATTAATCAATCATACAACCTGATTACAGAACTGTGTTTATGACTTAGATTTTATAAGAGAATAATTTGATTAATTTACTGAGAAATAGGGTATTAAATAAAAATGGATTAGGCAGTATGAACAAAGATGTTTATGCTCATGTCTAGTTCATTTAAAAATTGATATGAACAAAGTAATATTGTGAAAATGTGCTGATTTGTTCAGATCAAAATCTAATATGTTTATGGGTTTTTCTCAAAAACCATATCCTATATTCACAGTAAAAACAAATATGGTATTTCTTATAATTTCAGTAGATTTATATAAGCAAAGAAAAATTTCTAGAAAACATTGTACTAGCAGGTTTTAGAAAAATGTGATCAAGCAGAAATGGCTATGAAATGGGTTATGAAATTTTGTATGAATGTTTGGTATGTTTGGATATGATTTTTAAGGAAATTAAATTCCTGACTTATGAAATGAAGAAAGGAATACAAAAGTATTTCTGGAGTTAAAAAGGAAAATTCCTCAAATGAATATATAAACATGGTCTCTAAATTACAATGTAATTTAGGAGTGGTGTCTTGATCTATTCATCATCAGGTGGATGATTGGTATGTGGATGACTTGTTCAAGTCCTGAAGGCCTCTGTGCAAGGGTTAACAGAATTGAGTCCTTTGCAGTGCACACTTTGTGTTCAATGGCAAGAGTTTAGACCATATAAAAATGTAAAATGGAACTGGAAATGAAGGCTGTGGAATTTAAGAGCTTAAATCCATAGGAGTTTTGTACATGTACAACTGAACAAATTGGATGAATGACTGCTTGAATGTATGCTTGATGTATAGGTTTAATTATACATATGCTAAAGCTTATTATGAAATTAGAAAGCATTAAACCCTATATGATCTCTGCACAGCCTTAAAATAATTTTACAAGTTATTTTTAATATTGATTTCACTCATACAAGAATTTTATTCTGAACCTATTTATTGCCTTTGCAATATTTTGGGTGTCTCATTTTTATTGAGGCAGCTCAAAATATTGTTGCAGGTAGAGATGCATGAGTAGCTTGCTCACTTGGAAAATTAGAAGATCTACTTGAATTTTAAAATGCTAGGAAGAAAATGCAGTAGTTCATTGTAATAAAGATAACTAGACAAACTTTCTCAAGTCTTATGCAAATCTCTCAGTATTGTAGTTGCTTGGTTCATCTGAAAAGAATTTGTAAAACTTAAGTATTATATGTGTCTTGAGCTACTGATTTAAGTAACTGATCTTGATAATTTTTTTGGTGGATTGTGATGAAGGAAGTTATGCCATGAAATTTGATATGTGGACATATTTTCTTTAGCATAATTGATAAATTTCTAAATAGTGAAGTTGCAGTGGTTTTCGTTTTGATAATGCATGTAGAAGAATTGATAGGTGATGGTTGAACCTGACCTGGGTTAGCCAGTAAGGCTTGATCATGACTTATAAATTGATATAAGACCATGAGAAGCTCGAAGTCTTAGTTTGTAAATCCTTCTTTAACATTTGATTTTCCGTAAAAATTTGTATTGCAGAATGAATCACATGTTATATACTAGTAATCTGAGATGCAACTACATTAAAACTGGGCCTAGAAACCCATCTATTTGATTTAAGTTAAGTGTGTTTTTGTCTTAAACAAATCTGCTGCAAAAAAATGCATGGTCATGCAGTCTACCTAGATATTAAACATGCTAATAAACCCACTATTTGATTGATCACTATCATTTGTTTTATAATTTGAGAACCTATCAGTAATATTCTCAAAATGCCCATCTGAAAGTTTGCATTAGACTTATTTTGATATTTCTCCAATCATTCTGTTTTCATATACATGCAAGTCTATATCTGGCAATGCTAGATTGAGTTAGCATTTGGCTTGCTTGTAGTTTTTTTTCTTCTGCCTGGTCTATAACACACTTACCACCAAATGTTCATAAGATTATTGCCAATATTATAAATTAAGACATGAGTATATTTACCTGACATAAACATTGTTTGTGTAAGAAATAAGCACCCCGGGATAAATTCTCAAACTTGAGTTGTTTTAGTACTTTGCATAAATTCAAAGGAAAATAATAAGCAACAAACTCCTAGATTCCCAGACATTAAAAGCATGAGTAGCAAATCCAGAAATTAAAATTATTGGGCCATAAAATAAGCTGTGAAGTAAATCAATTAAAGAACAGGAAAGTAATGCTAGAATTACATAAGAAATCTAGCTTGTTTGAAGAAGTAGCTTAAAAAAACTCAGAAATGGCTATGTGTCATAATATCTCCCAAAAGTTAGGAATATTGTGTGATTGAATTTTCTTTGCTAACTTAATTACTCTGATAGGCAAAGAAACATTTATATATCTTCATATATGTAAATGGAAAGATTTGATTTATATACTGATATTTTTATATTGGTAAAACTATGGATCTTGGGGAAATGAATTAAGGAAGTGACCACAAAAAAAAATCACATAAATTAGAGTAAAAAGAAGTGGGTCACTTCACTTTTATAATTAATTAAATAAATCTTCACTTTAAAGATTTAAAACAACTCAAGAAATAATTTCCCTAAATTATTCTTTTAAAAAATCAACTTTAAAACTTTTATTTTATACTTCAAAGCTATTTTGAAAATACACTCGGCTTCAAAGGGAAAATACGCTTTCCGCTTCAAAATGTCCATTTAAACCAATTAATGAACCCTTCTCGATTTATTTTAAATTTACGTTCCAAATCCGTAAATTCCTTTCCACACTTTTAAAAATAAAACAATATTTATTTTTAAAACAAATTTCCCTTTCTTTCATAAAATTCCCATTGTGAATTTAGATTTCCAAATATCAACTGATATACGATTTTCAAATCGATTTCCAAATATTCACTTTCAACACCAAATCAAATTTCTAATTGATTTCCAAAATCATTTCAAACACCAAATCCAATCCCGAATTGATTTCCAAATTTATTTCCAAACACCAAATCAATTTTCAAATTTATTTCCAAACACCAAATCAATTTTCAAATTTATTACCAAATTTATTTCAAATACCAAATCAAATCCCAAATTGATTTTCCAAACATTTATTTCAAACAGCAAATCGATTTCAGAATTGATTTTGCAAAATTTATTTTTAAACACCAAATCAATTTCAAATCGGTTTCCCAAAGATTTATTTTCAAACACCGAATCAAATTCCAAATTTATTTTCTTTTAAAATAATTCCCTTTGTTTCTTCCAAATTTTTTAAAATCCGTATTTTAAATAAATTCTTCAACCTTTCAATAATATTACCCGAAATCCATTTATTAAGCCTTTTTCCCATATTTTGAAATTTTATTCAATAGGATCAAAAATAAAAATTTATCCTTTTAAAATTCCTTCTTTAAAATTTATCCAATTTTCAAAAATAAATTTTACTATAAATTTTCAACTTGAATTTTAAAAATCCAATTTTATTTCTTTTCGGTATCCTACGATACCAAAAATATATTCGGCTAAACTATGGCCTTCAACGATTTCAATCACAAATATAATCACACATAGATTATAAATAAAACAACACACAACATTTAAACAAATTCAAATATTTGAGGAATCCAGTTGGATCCCTCCAACCTGTTTCCCTACACCCATAAACGTTAGCACAACTATTAAATACCAATTCTACTTCGAGGTGGAATATCGCGGTATATGGGATTAATATAATATCATCCGCTATTATGCGGCGCATAGGGTCTCATCCGCTATATAATGCGGGAAATCAATCACTCCAAATACATATATAATACCAATTCCACTTCGAGGTGGAATATCGCGGTATATGGGTTTATATATAATATCATCCGCTATTATGCGGCGCATAGGGTCTATTCCAATACAACTGATAATAATTTATCATCCAAGCACACAATCAACAATTTTAAATTTAACTATTTTAAATTTAACTGGAAATTCTAATTGAGTGAGAAGATCTCACACCAGTCCCATAACTGACCTGGAGTTTATTGTTCCCTTTCTAAACTTTGGGTGCCCATAATTTTCCAAACGGGCAGCCTAGAGTCAGGTTGTCATTTTCTGGAGAGAAGTCGGAAAGGATGTTGTGGAGATCTGGATTTCAAGCTGGATGGCGAGACGTACTGTAACATCCCGCCTTTTCGCATGGTTTAAACCGACACACGTGCCGATTCAAACCATACGAAAGGGCGGATTATTATGGGGTAAATAAGGAAAACAGAGAAGAAATAAAACAAAACAGAATCTCACAGCGGAAGGATAAAATATAATAATCAAATATACAGTTCATGAAACTGTTTTACAAAATATTTTATTTTACTTGTACAATAAATATCAGAGTTACACATACCATACAATCAATGCAGCGGAATTAAATGGTGTAGTGGAATAATAGTAGATACTAGTAATACAAATCTTCGTCTTCGTCCTCCAGAGCTAAATCCTCAAATCCTGAAACGCTCGGACTGACCCGAGCGAATTTGAAAAGACAAAAACACTCGAGTCAGAACTAAAAGATCTTATGTGAGTTAAATTAACAGAAATAAATATGAGTGCTGTAACTCAAAAGATGCTCGGGATTTACATCTCTTAAGGATCCGTTAAACTATTTACTATGTAGTATATTTCGCTATTATAATAGTGTCTATAGTAAAATAAACATACTTTTAAATAGCATTAAGGCTTTACATTTTCCACCTTAACACGTAATAGTCCCAGTAGTCCATCCAATATCATAGTCCCTCCTGATCGGGAAGCCACCAGAGGATACCACACGGGCTACGGGAGAAATCCAAACTCGTACAAGGCTCGGTATGGTAGGTGACACGGCACAACTAGGCAATGCCAGGGTAGATATACCAATTGCTACTCAGGCTAGTGGAAACGCGTAGACGCAGTTACCGCCCACCTCGAACAAACTCCCCAAAATCAAAATATGGAAGTGGCCACTGGATCAATCCAAAGTCAAGGTATAATATCGAAGAGGAGTGTCCGATCAGAGGTATGACCTCATTGGCCTGAGAATCGCTCATGTTTTAGCCACCTTATGCCAACTCACGGGAGTCGGGTCCACGTATTTACCTTACAGGAAACGCCGCCCCCAACCTACTTCATTCTGGAATCTCCACCGCGTACACGATTAGTCAAACTGGTTTTCGGTATCGACAGAGAGTATGTCCATATCTGATCCCGGTCTCTTTGCCAACCCATCGTTATTATAACACCGCGGTCATTTAAAAATAGTTTATACTTTAAAACCATACTAATATATCCATTTCAAAACTATGAATACGATATCATCTTAAAACCCAAAACAATATGATATCATTTTATCCAAATATAATTCTTTTCCAAAAAAAAAACATACTGCTTTAAAATTTATAATATCTGGAAACCTAATATTTGAATTATACTTTCAAAGCATACTATTTCGAAATTCATACTTTTATAACCATAACTTCTAAAACTTAAATGGTTTGGATATTCAACGGTATATAGAATAAATGGTTTAACTTTAAGGTTACTTTGTAAAGAAAATAATTTCCATGGCTTTACAAATATATTTCTTTATTTAGAGTCTAAACCAAAATTTAAATATCACTTTCATGTTCCAAAACCACTTCAATTTCTATATATATGTATATATATCCATTTGGAGTATTAATATTTCAAAACTAAAGTTGGAATTTATTCTTTCAACAAATTAAATGTTCTATTATTTAGTTTTGAATATTAACATACAACAAATAAATAAACTCCAATTTCTAGCAATTAAATATTTTCTTCTATTTAATTTATACTAAAATATTCATTTTAAATTTATCTTGGAAAAAATCCAGTTATAAATATCATATCTTAAAATTCCCAAACTTAACATATAATATAAATTATCAAATTCCATTTCTCAAATTTTCCATTTTTATTTACGGATTTATACACAACTTAAATTTAAAAATTTAACTTCATATGTATATATATATGGAAGAATAATATTTACAAAATATCAAAATTAAAAATCTTTATAAACCGTATCCCATCCAACCATAGAAATCACTTTAAATTATTTTATATATATACCACGGTGCCTGTATATAATTTTCTATCCTATGGTCAAGTGATACGGATATTTATCATTTGAATCCGCAATTTAAAATAAAAATGCGGTTGTATATCATTTCAAACCACAATCCCAAATGAAATAAAAAAATGCATGATAAATTACAATTTAATGATATACAATAAACATCCCTTCATCAACATCATCCATCATCCAAATCACAATCATCAATCAATATCAATATATATCTGATAATATATAACAGGTAATAACTGGCAGTTATATTCAAAAATAATAAATTTAACAACTATTAAACTAATAGTTTATATTCAGTAATAAATTTTATAACTGTTTACTAGCAGTTTATATGCAAATAAATAAATTCTAACTGTCAGTTAATATGCAATAAATAAAATAAATTAACAGTTAAATTAAATAAACGCGATTTAACAGATATGATGAACAAAACATGCCAACAGTTATAAATAAATTTCTACTCATATCAAAAATGAATTTAACAAACATAAAAACCTTTAGAAGTCGTGAGTGGGTTAAAACACACACCTTTTGAATTTAAATCGAATTTAAATTCAATTTAAACTCAAAAATTCGACGGTCTCTGAATTGGTCCAAACCAATTCCAAACTGTCCGGAATTTAATTACGATCCTAACAGAAAAAGTTTCGCGTGAATCCGAGGTCGTATGAAAAAGTTATGCGATTTAAATGATTTGAAAATCAAAATAAATTATAAAACAAAACAAACCTTAATTAAATACTCGCCACTTCACTATCGTCTTCCACGCGCTTTGGCTACAGGAGCACGCGAATATGTTTCCAGACCGAACCCAAAACGGAAAACGAACACCACCAGTAGATTGCGTATTCTGAGTACTCCAACATATAATTTTTGTGGAATTTTTTTAGAGGAGTTTGAATTTTGACTTTTTATTTGGATTGAAACTGGATCTAGAAATTGTCTGTTGCCATTGAAGAAGAGAAGAAGTTGAAGAAGAGACTACACAGAGGAATGAAGATGGAGGCTAGGGTTTCACCGCCTATTTATAGATAGATCGCAAAAGAATAGGTGTGCACGAATTTTAACGTGCAAACAGAAGTGGTCCCAAAAGGATATTAATTATACACGTTACGGATTAAATTATTTCTTTCTCAACATTTACATTGCATTTTAAACGTATTCACACATGTATAATTAGATGCTTCATTTAAATTTCCATATATATATTCACAATTCCATAAATTTCCAAATACATAGATAAATTTCCAATTTCAACTAAATTTCTAAATTACTGTAATAATTACAGATTAAATTTCTATCCATTCGCAATAGATTTACGTTTACATACTAAAAATCCACATTTCTATGTATATTTGAATTCCATATTATACATATTTTATTTATCTTAATTACTTCCAACTTAAATTTCAATCAACATAAAACGTTTTATTCAGTTTCCAATAATTTCAATCATGCTCTAAATCCAAATGAATAAATAACTTAATTCCCATTTAAGCATTTTTCATTTGATTTGCAATCAACCTTTTATGATCAATTAAATCCCGATATATTAAATAAACGTTATTTCCATCATTCTTTATCCTATGAAGAAATTTACGTTATTCACACCTATTACTAAATTTCATATTAATGCACACTAATTTACATTTATTGCAATGGTTACCAAATATTTCCCTGCAATAATTCATTCCCCTATACATACTTACATTTTCACTTAAACTTTACTATACCCATTTATTTTCTCAAACAAATTACAATGATTAAACAAATTTAAATGAAAAATTTGAGTTGATAGATTCATAGATTCAAATGTTTACTTTATTTCAATATCTACCAAACTTTGAAATTATAACATAGATTCCAAAAATTCGTTTATAAAATTCTCCACTCTTGTCATACAAGTCTTATTGAAATAAAAACGTATCTACCCTATTTTTTAGGTCTTGGTTCCTAATATCCACCCGTTTTGACTTAATCCAAATAACATACAAATTAACTATCTTTAATTCCAATTAACCCTATCATTTCTCTTTATATTCCAAATAAATAAATTTATAATAGGTTAATTGAATCAGATTTACAGTTCAACTTTAACTAATTGCAATTTATGTCAGTTTGGATTACTTGGTAACTTTAGAATCCTTTAAACAACTTCCTATATTAATTTATTATAGAATAATTCAAAATTTACAATATTAACGTACAAATTCCAATTTATGCAAAGATCAAAACTTAAGTTTTCAAGGAATTTATTTATTTTGAAATCCCGTTATTCACTAAAATTGTCATCTCATAGTTAAAATCTATATTGGATGGTTTTTATTTCATTCTCCTCTTTAATTGTACGTAAATTTCTCATAAATACACCTAAAATTTCAACTGCTTCCTAATTTCCATTTCTACGTCTTAACATACGCTATATTAAACTTCTAGACATTGTATGACTTCTCATATTATTGTAACCTCTATTAGTGTATCAACATTCATTTTAATTCAAAAATTTCCAATTAGATGGATTAGATTCAATCCCAATCTTACCCACAATTTTAGGTTATAAATCAAATTATAACATACTCCTTTCTTAGTTATTACCTTACATATTCCTCGTATTGATTTCACAAATAACCTTTATTATTAAGAAACTCTAATAACAAATACGACCCAAATTTACTCAACATTAAAACCAATGTTACCTCAATTCCACTAGTGTACACTTATTCTATTATCACTTACTAACCATTCAAATTTTTATTAACAAATAGGCAGGTAATTCCTATGTTACAAATTTTTAATTCATCCTAATCACTTACTATTGACATACATTTGCATTACTTACATAACATTTACAATGTTACCCAAAATCTCTATCCATTGTAATTAATACCTTAAATAAGTTTCAATTTATATTCAAGTGAATACATTACCCTTTTTCCGTTATGTCATCCATTTTTCACAAGAAACGTTTTATCGTTTCGACAACATTTTATTTCTAATTACCTACATTGATTTGTGTACGTCTCTACTATTTATAAATTTCAGTTATTTCTCTTAACTTATAAAAGGGCAATGACCAATTACATTTAATTGCTATAAATTAAATGCATTGGTAACGAACAATGGTTGTCACCTTTTCACAATTTATCTCAGTTGAATTTTATTCACACAATTATTTCCTATCAATATCCTTTTTCCCATAAATACAACTTGCAAATTTTTTTCTTATCCTATTCCATCTACTGTTTAAAATGTTTATTACATTAAATCAGGTTAATACTTTCCTTAAATTTCTCATAATTACTTACCTTTTAAATGGGTTTGATTTCTAATGAATTTGTTGATCCTATATTTCCTCCACTTGTAAACGAACGTTATTCCATTAATTAATATCAAGGCATCTTATTTGGTAATGAGTAAATTTACTAGTAACCTTTAATATACTTGTATATTATTTATTTACCCTATTATTTCCCCTTAAAATTATATGCACACATACAAATTAAAAATTCTAAATCCCTTTTAATTATTCCATCTATGCTCCATTCCTTCACTTAATGCACAATTAGCATTCCTTATTCAAATTTGTTACATTCCCTTATATCCACTTCATAAATAAATTGGTATTCTGTTTTCCATTTATTACTAACTTTAATTATTGCAATTTATTATCTAACATACAATTTGAATTTATTTTCAAATTTTCACCGTTAAATTAATTAACATCTTCTAATAGTAATTAAAAAGGATTGAGCAAATTAAAATTTCTATTCAGTTATAGTTTATCAATATATTGATACTTAGGCAAAATCAAATTCTTGTCTTTAATTACCTTTTTCGTAATTTCAATTAAATCAACCATTTCAACATGCAACTCATAATACCCTTTTTTATAAGTATGCATGGAATCATCATTTATTCCAATCTTTTCTTAATTTACATAATAAATTCCCTTTATTTATTTTCAATTTACACAAAGGTATCAATCTTTCACTATTTCAATCATTAGATTTTTATTCAAATTACTAATAATCAAGTTTTTTAAATACCGTTGCTATATTTTAATTTAGCGTTCATTCCAATACTAATTTATCATCTTTCATTCATTTATTTTTCTTTTTTTTTTCTACAAAAAAATTAAATTACAAAATCCTATTTAATTAACAATTTAATTGTCGAAATTTACGGGTCATTACACTCTCCCCCACTCAAAACTTTTCGTCCCCGAAAAGGGAAAGAAGGGAAAAGAAGAATTTCGAAATCAATATCATATTTAAATATTAAATTTATAAAAATTTAAATTTACAAAATTAGTTAATTTAGCTAAAATATACAACTTTATATAAAGTGAAATATTTAAGCGGTTTCAACCATTAATCAACCAGTCAATACAACAACCATCTACTTTACAAACAGCATACATACACAAGACAAAGCAACCATTTAATCCAACAAACAAATAGTTGTTCGGGTTCAAAACTTGAAATTGTATGGAATGAAAATAACTATCAAGTGCATCCTTTACTCAACAGTCTTAGATGGAACAACGATAGATTATTTATTCATCCAACAACTTCAAATTTCCTTACCCAACCAACCATAAATCAAACAATAACAATTCAAACCAACAACCAAATTAACCTATTATCCATTTATTTCATGCTTTAGTTTTTTAATTTCTTTTCTTTCATTTATTGAGTGATTCCTTCATTACTTACAATTTTCATTTTTCATTTATTACAATATTCATTAAATTTGCATTCCGTTTTATTTACTTAAGTTTATAATCATCTATTTATAATACTTACCTTTAATTATATAGTAAAATTTCCATTTTAACTTAAGTTTATACATTTAATTCTAATTTTATAATAGCAAATTCATTGAATACCTTTTATTACCTCAAGCTTCACTTATAAGATTTCCCCTTACATTTTCTTACTAACATTGCAACTTTTATTAAATGGTAAGTTATATATATGTTTTAAGAATGTACGTGAAAATTATACAAGTTTCTTCTCAATTCCTTTAATTAATTAATGGTTCAATAATTATATATATTCGTTTTATAAATTACAATTTCAACTTACTTTTCATTTTATTCATTTATTAAATGCTTACATTTCTATTATATTTAATAATGGTAATAATTTAACTACACTAAATTTGCAACTTTATACATCAATTCTTATAAATAAAGAAGTTCATTAATTCATTTAATAATGTTTACAATCATTTATTTACATTACTTATCTTCCTATTGTATTAAATTTTTACTTTAATTAAAGGTTCCAACTTCTACACTTAATTGAACTATTAATTAACTGGAACTTAAGAACCAAATACCGGGTTTAATTTTTAAATCATTTAAAATAATAGATAGATATCTATTCTTAACATATATATATATATCCAATTATAATTAAAACGATAAAATTTTTCTTAAACAATTCTGCAGTAAATTTCTACAGTGGCCTTCCCACTTCGAAACTCGAAAATGAAAGTCGATGATGCGTGCACTCATCACCGAAATTATTTTCCAGCAACAGGGAGGAAAGTACAAAACTTATTTTCTCCGAAATCTTCTTTAAAACAATTTTTCCGAATTATATTGAAATATTTATATCAGAAAATACTTATAAATAATATTATTATAATCCAAATTTATTCGAAAGAAATTTCAAAACCCCGGAACTTAAGTTCTAAATTTCCAAATTTCATTAATCTTATTTTCCAATCTAACTTATATTATTAATTATACACTTTATCACCTAACAACCAATCTATTGCAGCCAAATATAGATATAGATTGAAAAATTTATTTTATATATAGAAAATATAATAGGAAAAATTATTTCATTCACCTATATTAAAACAGATATTATGTCGGTCTGTCCTATTTAGTGTTTAGAAACCCCCATTGATGTCACAGTGTCCCATGCATCAACCAGAATTTATAAATACAAAACGGAACAGATTAACACAATATTAAAACCTTTTTATAACACTAACAAGTACGCTCTCTCATATATATACACTCAGCGACTCCCATAGGGTATTACTGCCCTATTAACAAAGAGTCAAACCCCACAAAGCTAAGGTTTATCGCTAAACCAAAGCTCTGATACCAACTGTAACATCCCGCCTTTTCGCATGGTTTAAACCGACACACGTGCCGATTCAAACCATACGGAAGGGCGGATTGTTATGGGGTAAATAAGGAAAACAGAGAAGAAATAAAACAAAACAGAATCTCACAGCGGAAGGATAAAATATAATAATCAAATATACAGTTCATGAAACTGTTTTACAAAATATTTTATTTTACTTGTACAATAAATATCAGAGTTACACATACCATACAATCAATGCAGCGGAATTAAATGGTGTAGTGGAATAATAGTAGATACTAGTAATACAAATCTTCGCCTTCGTCCTCCAGAGCTAAATCCTCAAATCCTGAAACGCTCGGACTGACCCGAGCGAATTTGAAAAGACAAAAACACTCGAGTCAGAACTAAAAGATCTTATGTGAGTTAAATTAACAGAAATAAATATGAGTGTTGTAACTCAAAAGATGCTCGGGATTTACATCTCTTAAGGATCCGTTAAACTATTTACTATGTAGTATATTTCGCTATTATAATAGTGTCTATAGTAAAATAAACATACTTTTAAATAGCATTAAGGCATTACATTTTCCACCTTAACACGTAATAGTCCCAGTAGTCCATCCAATATCATAGTCCCTCCTGATCGGGAAGCCACCAGAGGATACCACATGGGCTACGGGAGAAATCCAAACTCGTACAAGGCTCGGTATGGTAGGTGACACGGCACAACTAGGCAATGCCAGGGTAGATGTACCAATTGCTACTCAGGCTGGTAGAAACGCGTAGCCGCAGTTACCGCCCACCTCGAACAAACTCCCCAAAATCAAAATATAGAAGTGGCCACTGGATCAATCCAAAGTCAAGGTATAATATCGAAGAGGAGTGTCCGATCAGAGGTATGACCTCATTGGCCTGAGAATCGCTCCTGTTTTAGCCACCTTATGCCAACTAACGGGAGTCGGGTCCACGTATTTACCTTACAGGAAACGCCGCCCCCAACCTACTTCATTCTGGAATCTCCACCGCGTACACGATTAGTCAAACTGGTTTTCGGTATCGACAGAGAGTATGTCCATATCTGATCCCGGTCTCTTTACCAACCCATCGTTATTATAACACCGCGGTCATTTAAAAATAGTTTATACTTTAAAACCATACTAATATATCCATTTCAAAACTATGAATACGATATCATCTTAAAACCCAAAACAATATGATATCATTTTATCCAAATATAATTCTTTTCCAAAAAAAAAAACATACTGCTTTAAAATTTATAATATCTGGAAACCTAATATTTGAATTATACTTTCAAATCATACTATTTCGAAATTCATACTTTTATAACCATAACTTCTAAAACTTAAATGGTTTGGATATTCAACGGTATATAGAATAAATGGTTTAACTTTAAGGTTACTTTGTAAAGAAAATAATTTCCATGGCTTTACAAATATATTTCTTTATTTAAAGTCTAAACCAAAATTTAAATATCACTTTCATGTTCCAAAACCACTTCAATTTCTATATATATGTATATATATCCATTTGGAGTATTAATATTTCAAAACTAAAGTTTGAATTTATTCTCTCAACAAATTAAATGTTCTATTATTTAGTTTTGAATATTCACATACAATAAATAAATAAACTCCAATTTCTAGCAATTAAATATTTTCTTCTATTTAATTTATACTGAAATATTCATTTTAAATTTATCTTGGAAAAAATCCAGTTATAAATATCATATCTTAAAATTCCCAAACTTAACATATAATATAAATTATCAAATTCCATTTCTCAAATTTTCCATTTTTATTTACGGATTTATACACAACTTAAATTTAAAAATTTAACTTCATATGTATATATATATGGAAGAATAATATTTATAAAATATCAAAATTAAAAATCTTTATAAACCGTATCCCATCCGACCATAGAAATCACTTTAAATTATTTTATATATATACCACGGTGCCTGTATATAATTTTCTATCCTATGGTCAAGTGATACGGATATTTATCATTTCAATCCGTAATTTAAAATAAAAATGCGGTTGTATATCATTTCAAACCACAATCCCAAATAAAATAAAAAAATTCATGATAAATTGCAATTTAATGATATACAATAAACATCCATTCATCAACATCGTCCATCATCCAAATCACAATCATCAATCAATATCAATATATATCTGATAATATATAACAGGTAATAACTGGCAGTTATATTCAAAAAAATTAAATTTAACAACTATTAAACTAACAGTTTATATTCAGTAATAAATTTTATAACTGTTTACTAGCAGTTTATATGCAAATAAATAAATTCTAACTGTCAGTTAATATGCAATAAATAAAATAAATTAACAGTTAAATTAAATAAACGCGATTTAACAGATATGATGAACAAAACATGCCAACAGTTATAAATAAATTTCTACTCATATCAAAAATGAATTTAACAAACATAAAAACCTTTAGAAGTCGTGAGTGGGTTAAAACACTCACCTTTTGAATTTAAATCGAATTTAAATTCAATTTAAACTCAAAAATTCGACGGTCTCCGAATTGGTCCAAACCAATTCCAAACTGTCCGGAATTTAATTACAATCCTAACAAAAAAAGTTTCGCGTGAATCCGAGGTCGTATGAAAAAGTTATGCGATTTAAACGATTTGAAAATTAAAATAAATTATAAAACAAAACAAACCTTAATTAAATACTCGCCACTTCACTATCGTCTTCCACGCGCTTTGGCTACAGGAGCACGCGAATATGTTTCCAGACCGAACCCAAAACGGAAAACGAACACCACCAGTAGATTGCGTATTCTGAGAACTCCAACATATAATTTTTGTGGAATTTTTTTAGAGGAGTTTCAATTTTGACTTTTTATTTGGATTGAAACTGGATCTAGAAATTGTCTGTTGCCATTGAAGAAGAGAAGAAGTTGAAGAAGAGACTACACAGAGGAATGAAGATGGAGGCTAGGGTTTCACCGCCTATTTATAGATAGATCACAAAAGAATAGGTGTGCACGAATTTTAACGTGCAAACAGAAGTGGTCCCAAAAGGATATTAATTATACACGTTACGGATTAAGTTATTTCTTTCTCAACATTTACATTGCATTTTAAACGTATTCACACATGTATAATTAGATGCTTCATTTAAATTTCCATATATATATTCACAATTCCATAAATTTCCAAATACATAGATAAATTTCCAATTTCAACTAAATTTCTAAATTACTGTAATAATTACAGATTAAATTTCTATCCATTCGCAATAGATTTACGTTTACATACTAAAAATCCACATTTCTATGTATATTTGAATTCCATATTATACATATTTTATTTATCTTAATTACTTCCAACTTAAATTTCAATCAACATAAAACGTTTTATTCAGTTTCCAATAATTTCAATCATGCTCTAAATCCAAATGAATAAATAACTTAATTCCCATTTAAGCATTTTTCATTTGATTTGCAATCAACCTTTTATGATCAATTAAATCCCGATATATTAAATAAACATTATTTCCATCATTCTTTATCCTATGAAGAAATTTACGTTATTCACACCTATTACTAAATTTCATATTAATGCACACTAAATTACATTTATTGCAATGGTTACCAAATATTTCCCTGCAATAATTCATTCCCCTATACATACTTACATTTTCACTTAAACTTTACTATACCCATTTATTTTCTCAAACAAATTACAATGATTAAACAAATTTAAATGAAAAATTTGAGTTGATAGATTCATAGATTCAAATGTTTACTTTATTTCAATATCTACCAAACTTTGAAATTATAACATAGATTCCAAAAATTCGTTTATAAAATTCTCCACTCTTGTCATACAAGTCTTATTGAAATAAAAACGTATCTACCCTATTTTTTAGGTCTTGGTTCCTAATATCCACCCGTTTTGACTTAATCCAAATAACATACAAATTAACTATCTTTAATTACAATTAACCCTATCATTTTTCTTTATATTCCAAATAAATAAATTTATAATAGGTTAATTGAATCAGATTTACACTTCAACTTTAACTAATTGCAATTTATGTCAGTTTGGATTACTTGGTAACTTTAGAATCCTTTAAACAACTTCCTATATTAATTTATTATAGAATAATTCAAAATTTACAATATTAACGTACAAATTCCAATTTATGCAAAGATCAAAACTTAAGTTTTCAAGGAATTTATTTATTTTTAAATCCCGTTATTCACTAAAATTGTCATCTCATAGTTAAAATCTATATTGGATGGTTTTTATTTTATTCTCCTCTTTAATTGTACGTAAATTTCTCATAAATACACCTAAAATTTCAACTGCTTCCTAATTTCCATTTCTACGTCTTAACATACGCTATATTAAACTTCTAGACATTGTATGACTTCTCATATTATTGTTACCTCTATTAGTGTATCAACGTTCATTTTAATTCAAAAATTTCCAATTAGATGGATTAGATTCAATCCCAATCTTACCCATAATTTTAGGTTATAAATCAAATTATAACATACTCCTTTCTTAGTTATTACCTTACATATTCCTCGTATTGATTTCACAAATAACCTTTATTATTAGGAAACTCTAATAACAAATACGACCCAAATTTACTCAACATTAAAACCAACGTTACCTCAATTCCACTAGTGTACACTTATTCTATTATCACTTACTAACCATTCAAATTTTTATTAACAAATAGGCAGGTAATTCCTATGTTACAAATTTTTAATTCATCCTAATCCCTTACTATTGACATACATTTGCATTACTTACATAACATTTACAATGTTACCCAAAATCTCTATCCATTGTAATTAATACCTTAAATAAATTTCAATTTATATTCAAGTGAATAAATTACCCTTTTTCCGTTATGTCATCCATTTTTCACAAGAAACGTTTTATCGTTTCGACAACATTTTATTTCTAATTACCTACATTGATTTGTGTACGTCTCTACTATTTATAAATTTCAGTTATTTCTCTTAACTTATAAAAGGGAAATGACCAATTACATTTAATTGCTATAAATTAAATGCATTGGTAACGAACAATGGTTGTCACCTTTTCATAATTTATCTCAGTTGAATTTTATTCACACAATTATTTCCTATCAATATCCTTTTTCCCATAAATACAACTTGCAAATTTTTTTCTTATCCTATTCCATCTACTATTTAAAATGTTTATTACATTAAATCAGGTTAATACTTTCCTTAAATTTCTCATAATTACTTACCTTTTAAATGGGTTTGATTTCTAATGAATTTGTTGATCCTATATTTCCTCCACTTGTAAACGAATGTTATTCCATTAATTAATATCAAGGCATCTTATTTGGTAATGAGTAAATTTACTAGTAACCTTTAATATATTGTATATTATTTATTTACCCTATTATTTCCCCTTAAAATTATATGCACACATACAAATTAAAAATTCTAAATCCCTTTTAATTATTCCATCTATGCTCCATTCCTTCACTTAATGCACAATTAACATTCCTTATTCAAATTTGTTACATTCCCTTATATCCACTTCATAAATAAATTTGTATTCCGTTTTCCATTTATTTCTAACTTTAATTATTGCAATTTATTATCTAACATACAATTTGAATTTATTTTCAAATTTTCACTGTTAAATTAATTAACATCTTCTAATAGTAAATAAAAAGGATTGAGCAAATTAAAATTTATTTTCAGTTATAGTTTATCAATATATTGATACTTAGGCAAAATCAAATTCTTGTCTTTAATTACCTTTTTCATAATTTCAATTAAATCAACCATTTCAACATGCAACTCATAATACCCTTTATTTATTCAGTATGCAACTCATAATCAATCAAATTCAGTATGCATGGAATCATCATTTATTCCAATCTTTTCTTAATTTACATAATAAATTCCCTTTATTTATTTTCAATTTACACAAAGGTATCAATCTTTCACTATTTCAATCATTAGATTTTTGTTCAAATTACTAATAATCAAGTTTTTTAAATACCGTTGCTATATTTTAATTTAGCGTTCATTCCAATACTAATTTATCATCTTTCATTCATTTATTTTTCTTTTTTTTTCTACAAAAAAAATTAAATTACAAAATCCTATTTAATTAACAATTTAATTGTCGAAATTTACGGGTCATTACACGTACCACTTGTACTATGTAGTGTCTGTTGCGATTGGATTGGTGCAAGTTAAAATTTCCATGTAGTAAAGTTATAAAGACTGTCTGTGTTGTATTGTGTTGTTGTAAACTCTGATAATGTAATGTAAAACTGATATAGTTCTTTGTTTTAAAGATTATTCATTTATCTATTATATTTGTTGTTATCCCGCCTTTTCAGCAAGGCCGTGATACCAAAAGATCGACCGAGAAACCAAAGATAGCTCGTCTCAAAGATTGGTCAACTCAGCATGTAACGACCCGTTGAATTAATGATATTTAATAAATTAAATTTATATATAATTTCTAATTTGTTTAAGAATAAATGTAGAAATGTGTTATAGTAATTGGAATTTAGTGTAACAATAAAAATTTTATGAAAATAGATTTGGATAATGTAATTTGTCACTTTTGTTAAAAGTAAATTTTAAGAAATCAATAAATGTTGAATTGAGAATATTAATAAAATTTTTAACTAATAAAATATTAGTGAAGATGTTTACCTTAGTTGTAATAAAGGTGAATGCTATTTAGTGGATGTCAACACTTAATAAGATTTATTTAGAATAAAAAGGCTTCAAATGCATGTCTACATTGAATATGTAATTGATGGGTTAAGGGTAAGTAATTAGAATTTAATCCTATAAGATTTGGACTAAGTGTATGAAGATAAATTTTGTAGAAAAAATTTATTTACCTCTTAATTGTGCATACCCAATATGATATGAATAACAAAAGGACTAGAACTGGATTTGCCTAGGCATGTATATATATTTATGAACTATAACCAAGTGGGAAATTTGGTAGTAAATAGGGAATAAGTTGATTAAGGAAATTAGTAATTTAATAAATGAATGCACTAAGTAAGTGGAAATTTATGCACAAAAATATTTTCACATATAGGATAATTACAGAAGTTTACCCATTTATCTAGTGTATATAAATGAATCTAAATAAATTATTTTGGGTATTGTTGTGTCTAGTCAATAAAAGGAGAACTTTCAGACAATAAATTATAAATGAATGTATTTGGGAATAGAGTTCTGTAATGTTAAATAGTTATTATATAGTTAGTAAGAATGAACGTTACTTTATTAAGTATAAATATAGTAACAGAAGTATGAATAAATTTATAGAAACGTAGGACTTACTTTAAGGTGATAATGGAGTGTAGACTTTTGAAATAAATTTAATAACAATAAATTTTGTTCGTTACATATCTTAGTTGTTGTTAAGTTTATTTTGAAAACAATCTCAGAATTATTCACTAAATGTTTGCAGTTAGCGTAGTTTGGTTTTGTAACTGCAGTAGTAAATTCTACAAGGTGAGGTTAATACTAATTTTATTTTTTGGACCATTTGTTGATATAGGCTTTGGAAAGCAAGATTTATAATTATAGTTGGGTATTCGATTCAACAAAGGGTATTTACTACAAATAAAATAGAATTAAATGTAAAATATTACGTTATTGAATTTAAAATGGAATTTGTAAACAATTGAGTGAATTTAATAAATTTATCAAACTTATAATGTTGAATTCATTAAGATTGGAATTAATAATAGTTAAGAAAAATGAGGGAATAATAATTTGAAATCATTGCAATAGATATTAATGTAAGGTTACCTTAAATAAGTTAAGGCAAATCAATGGAGAATAGTGTAGATACCCTTATAATACGATGATTGTGTGTAAAGGAAATGGGAATAAAGTTTATTAATAATTTGGAATTTAATGTATGGTAAAAAGTTTATTTGCAATCAAATGAGTTGGAATGGAAATCAAATCTATTTATCTAATTGGATTCAAGTTGAGAGTATAAGAGTATAAGAATTAATAATTGGGTTTTGAGAATAAAATTTATAATTCCAAATAATAAGAAGTGAAGAAATTAACACTGCAAATTGATATACTTATAAATTTTAATTCACAGCCAAGCTTGTTAAATCATTTGGAAGTGATTGAGTTATATAAGTAATGAAATTTGGCCAATATTTAAAGTTGAAAGAAAAATTTGGACTTTTATAATTTATTTAATTTATTAATAAATATTAAAAATAGCCATTTTGGGCCCGGACTCGGATTTCGACGAAACCAGTTTCATCGGATCCATATCGGTGAGTTATTATAGGGTTTCAATTTTCGTATCGATCGGACTTGTCGTTTGATCGTACGGACGCGAAACGCCTTGAAATCAATTTTATTAAAATCAATTTGAAATCAATTTGGAAATCTTGTTTTCAGCATAACTTCTTCATACGATCAAATTTGGTCGCGAAACTTTTTCCATCGCGTTCAGAATATGTTTAAATACCTATCTGGATATATAGATTTAACAAATTCGATTCCGGAGACATAGCGGGCTTTTTGGGCCATAGTTTATTCCGTACGTTCGCGTATCCAGTCTAGCTACCCTACCTCTAGCCTATCTATAAATATACAGTTATAAACCCTAGCTCCTTTCTTTTTCATTTGATGTACGTTCATTTTCTTCAACCTTCTTTCTTCCTCAATGTATACATCTCAGATCCAATTTCAAATTGCAAAATTCAGTGAAAATTCAAACACCTCAGAAAATTCCCAAAAAAAAATATGTTGAAGAATTCGATACGCGTAATCTCATGGTGTAATTCGTTTTTCAATTGGAGCTGTCGTTCATCCAGAATAAATTCAAACAGCCCCAAAACCGTTCGTTATCATCGCACAAAACTTCATCGGATCGAGATTCTGTTTCTGGGTATCGTAGTATGGACGATGGGGAGCGCATCTATGTATTTTGTTTGACGAATCGACGGTTGGATTGGCGGGAATTTGCGATTAGGGTTTGAAATTAACTGGCGGCTGCTAGGAGATTCGCCTTCAATAGGCGACTGGGCATGTGAGGAGGGGGCCGTGTGGTCAGAGTCGGTCGAAGGGGGGGCTTTGGCAAATCGTGGTCGTCAGTAGGTGGTCAACGGCAAGGTGGCAGCGCGTTTGGGTCTCCTGTTCGTGCGTGAAAACTGTAGCATGAGTTGGGACAGCCTGGCAACTAGCGTTCACATGTATAATATTGCTGACGTGTCCAGGTTAATGTGTGTCATTTTGTTATTTTTTTTTTGAATTCAATCACCATTTTTCGCCATAACTTTCTCATACGACCTCGGATTCAAACGAAATTTTTTTTGTTAGGATCGTAATTTAATTCCGGACATGATGACGCTGGTTTGGACGAATTCTGAGATGGGCGAATTTTTGAGTTTAAATTGAATTTAAATTCGATTTAAATTCCAAAGATGAGTGTTTTAACCCACTCACAACTACTAGAAGCTTTTATGTTTGTTAAATAAATTTTAGAAATGAATAGAATTTAATTTATGAGTATTTGGCATGTTATTTCATTCATATCTGCTGAATTGCATTTTTTACATTTAGCTGTTAATTTAATTGATGTATTGCGTATTAATTGACTGTTAGAAATTTTTGTTTGCATATGAAATGCTAGTTAACAGTTATATAAATTATCTCTAAATATAAACGGTTAGATTTATAGTTGAAAATTTAATTTGAATAAAACTACCAGTTATTACCCGTTGTATATTATCAAACATATATTGTTATTGATTGATATTGATTGGTGTTTGTAATTGGATGATGGATGATGTTGATGGATGTTATCTGTATGTCATTAAATTGCAAAGTATCATGCATATTTCATTTCATTCGGGATTGTGGTTTGAAATGATATACAACCGCAGTTTATTTTTATTTGCGGATTGAAATGATAAATATCCGTATCACTTAACCATAGGATAGAAAATTATATACAGGCACCGCGGTCTATATATAACTATTTTAAATGTAATTTCTATGGTTTGGATGGAATACGGTTTATAATAATCTTAATTTTATACTGTATAAATATTTTTCTTCCATATTTAAAAAAATTTTGAAATTAAAAGGTGTACAAATTCCTTTATTTAAAAATGGAAGAAAATTTAGAAAATGGAGATTGATAATTTATATCCTATGTTTAAATGTTAAGTTTGGAAACTTTAAGATATGATATTTATAATTGGATTTTTCCCAAATTTAATTGAATGAACATTCTAGTGTAAATTTGAATGGGAAATATTCTAGTATAATTCGAATTGGAAAATATATGTGTTTTATTACTAGAAACTGGAGTTTTATTTATTTATGGGTTTATGTGAATATTCAAGGCTAATTAATAAACATTTGATTTGTAGAAAGAAAGAAAAACCCAACTTTAGTTTGAAATATAAATACTCCAAATGAATATAGGCATATATGTATATAAATTGAAATGACTTTTGAACTCAAGAGTGATATTTAAGTTATGGTTTAGACTTTAAAGTAAAGAATTTTATTTATAAAGCCGTAGAAATTATTTCTTTGCAAAGTAAACTTTAAAAGTTGAACCATTTACTCTATATACCGTGAATATCCAAACCATTTGGGTTTTAAAAGTTATGGTTTGAAATTATGGATTTCAAAATATTATGCTTGAAAATATTTGGGTTTCAGACGTTATGAAGTTTAAAGCATTATGATTTGGAAAATTTTATTTGGGATAAACGATATCATATTGTTTTGGGTTTTAAAAGAAGAAATGATATCGTAATATTATGGTTTTGAAATGGATTATATTCTGGTTTTAAAGTACAAACTATTTTTAAATGACCGCGGTGTTATAATAACGATGGGTTGGCAAAGAGACCGGGATCGGATATGGACATACTCTCTGTCGATACCGAAAACCACTTTGACTAACCGTGTACGCGGTGGAGATTCCAGAATGAAGTAGGTGGTGGCGACGTTTCCTGTAAGGTAAATACGTGGACCCGACTCCCGTGAGTTGGCATAAGGTGGCTAAAACAGGAGCGATTCTCAGGCCAATGAGGTCATTCCTCTGATCGGACCCTCCTCTTCGATACTATACTTTGACTTGGATTGATTCAGTGGCCACTTCTATATTTTGATTTTGGGGAGTTAGTCCGAGGTGGGCGGTAACTGCGGCTACGCGTTTCCACCAGCCTGGATAGCAATTGGTATATCTACCCTGGCATTGCCTAGTTGTGCCGTGTCACCTACCATACCGAGCCTTTACTACGAGTTATGTTTTGTACCATACCTATGGAGTGCCCTCTGACGACGCCCAGTACGGGGGAGATTACGGTACTGTATAGACTATGGGAATATAAAAATGTGTTAAGGTGGAAAATGTAAAGCCTTAACGCTATTTAAAAGTAAGTTTATTTTATAAATAGACACTATTATAATAGCGCAATATACTACATAGTAAATAGTTTAACGGATCCTCAGGAGATGTAAATCCCGAGCATCTCTTGAGTTACTGTACTCATATTTATTTCTGTTTATTTAACTCACATAAGATCTTTTAGTTCTGACTCGAGTGTTTTGTCTTTTCAAATTCGCTCGGGTCAGTCCGAGCATTTCAGGATCGAAGACTTTAGCTTTGGAGGACGAAGACGAAGAATCCGTAGTATTATTATATATAGTATTGCACCACACTCTTCCTATTCCACTGCATTGTTGTATTGGTATGTGTAACTCTGATAATTTATTGTATAAAGGAGAATTTAACCGTTTTGTAACCGTTTATGAACTGTATATTTATTATTATATTTTATCCTTCCGCTGTGAGATTCTATTTTGTTTTATTTCTTCTCTGTTTTTCTTATTTACCCCATAACAATCCGCCCTTGCGTATGCTTTGAATTGGCACGTGTGTCGGTTTAAAGTGTGCGAAAAGGCGGGATGTTACACAGCATCTCGACAAAAAAAGTTCAAGTAGGTCGCTCACGACCTAACGGGTTAGAGGTTCTAGCGAGTTAGTGAGTTGAGCCATCAAGTGACCTAACGAGCCAAAGCCTTCAACGAGCTAACACGGCACAGCGACATACGACTTCAAGGTCCCAGCGACCTACGACCTAAAGAATGGAGCAACTCAGCATGAGAAGCGACCTATCAACTCAGAAGCTCCAGCGAGTCAACGGGATGAAGAACAAACGACTTAAGCTTGTACCGACCTAAAGGTCGCGACCTAACAACCTGTAGAGATTCAGCGACCTAGCGGCACAACCTAGCGACCTAAGACTTAATGACCCAGCGGGTTAAAGAAGAAACAACCTAGAAGATTTACCTCATCAGAGTTAGGTCGGTCGCGACCTAACAAGCTCCTTTAGGTCACTGACGACCTAAGACCTTCCTCTAGGTCGCTCTTACCTCAGCGTTGTTTGAATCACCACTCCCATAGGTCGCTGACGACCTAACCACTCTCTATACCACAACACTCCCTACCTTCTCTCCATAACCCGTAGGTCGCTCACGACCTAAACCAGTCCCTACCTCTTCCCTTAGATCGCTCCTAATCTTAAGTCGCTGACCACTCTCCCTAAGTCGTTCTATGACCTACTAACTCACTGAGAAGAGACCAAGTGCTACCCTGTTGAGCCGTATGTCGTGTCCTCTAGGTCGCTCGCGACCTACGATCTACCCTTAGGTCGTTCACGACCTACGACCCAGTTCAGAATTTCCCCTATAAATACAGCACTAGCATCAATTAGAAGGGGGACTTCTCCGGATAAAAAAGCGCCAATACTCTGCTGTTTCCTCGACTCTCAAAACACTTCAACCATCGAAGGTTCTTCATCTACTCCATTCAACATGGATCCAAGGAGCAATTCATCATCAAAGTTCTAACTTCTTTCTTCAATCGTGTTGTAATCTTGAAGTTGAATTGTAAAAGTGTTGTAATCGAGAGATCGTGTTGTAAAAGTGTTGTAATGTTGTAAAAGTGTGCTCAAAGAAGATAATGGAGGATGTGAAGTGTATGTAGGCTTAACTCAAAGCCGAACCACTATAAAAATTTGCTGTCTCCTTTACTTTTCTGCTATTTTCTGTTTACTTTAGTTCCTGTGCAAACGGGTGGTGCTTTCACTTCATCACGACATACACCGGGTGTTAGTGTTAATCCATTTTTATCGTTAACATTTTGGTGCTTTCACTGAGAATTGAACTCAGGAATTCGAATAATCAAGAGTTGGATCCGAGAAATCCGAAGAATTATGGTATGGCGATCGAGTAGGTTACAAAGACCAGAGAATAGTCAGCACGAAGGAAGTCAAGAGGCTTCTTCAAGAGCAAGCCATACTTCAGCCTTCGTTACAAGAGACGAGATGAAGGCAATGATGAAAAGGAAAGAGGACTTGATCCAGAATTTGTTTCATCAGATTAGGCAACTTGGAGCGCGGAATCAAAGAGGAACAGAAGCCCAACCGGTAGAGCAGATTCCACCATCCCCTCGTGAACTCGGGGGGCAAGACGAAGGCCATGGGTGAGGACCATCGCTTGGAGACAACGACAGATTAGTGGAAATGGTCAAAAAGGCTATGAGAGGTGGTTTGGTAAACAAGGACTTGGAGGATGTGAATAGGAGTCCTTTTACCACAGCAATTAGGCGAGCTAAGAACCCACCAGATTTTAAGTTACCATCGTTGGATATGTATAATGGAAGGACAGACCCTACGGTTCATCTAACAAAATATATGAGGCATATGGAAGTGCTGGGGGCATCAGAGGAAGTTATGGCTCGGTGCTTTCCGTTGTACTTGACAGATGTTGCGGCACTATGGTTCAGACAATTGGAAAATGGATCGATTGAAAC
Organism: Allium cepa; assembly: GCA_030765085.1. Classification (NCBI taxonomy): domain Eukaryota; kingdom Viridiplantae; phylum Streptophyta; class Magnoliopsida; order Asparagales; family Amaryllidaceae; genus Allium; species Allium cepa. The sequence continues at coordinate 54,719,012 of CM060931.1, read as the reverse complement.
GTGGAATGATTTGATTGAGAGGTTTATGAGGCAATTCAGGGTCCACATCTCGAGGCCCAAGAATGTTATGAGTTTGACAGTACTAAAGCAAAGAACTGGAGAATCTTTGAGAAGCTTTTTGACGCGATTCAACGCAGCTGCGACATTGGTGGATCGACCGGATCCATCGATGGTTCTGATAGCAGCTGTCACGATGCGAAATCGATGTCCGACAAACAACATCAACTTCGTACCGAGGGAGCTTGCAACACCATTAAATGATAAATAACACAGCGGAAATAGAGGATGATATCACTGATATAACATAAATACAATATCTGATACATCACTTTGATACAATGATAATCATCAACATCAGAGAATATATAACATAGAATACAGCGGAATATAATACGAAATGAGATAAGTCTTCATAGATCCAATACTGCAACTTTGATCCAAAAGCTTCAAAAAAACAGAGCTCCAAAACTTCTAGCTCGATCCACCCTCAAAATTGCACCAAGATAAGCAAGTGCGGTGTGATCCAGAGACTGAACCAGCTCCAGATAATCTACTGAACCTAACTATCTGAAAAATAAACTCTAGACTGCCCGTGTGGAAAAAAATTTGGGCACCCAGAGTTTAGGAAATAAACAATAAACTCCGGGTCAGTCGTGGGATTGGTGTGAGCAAACAAAAACAGTTTGTCTTTAAAAACAATCAAAAGATTTATCCTTTTGGAAATCGCAATGCTTTTTGAAAATTGAGACTACCATAAGGCCTCCCCACACACACACCATGCAAACGCAGAATCGGAGGAGATTTCTCCTTATGATAGTCAAACATGCTTACTACGCAAAATCAAATCATTTGATTATTATTATTAGTGCATAGTGCAGAAAACATTTCGAAAGTAGAATATAAATCTTAGCCAGCATAGACATTTCGCACTTATGCCTACTATAGCTACCATGTTCAATAGCAGGTTACCGCCACATTCCATGGCAGGTTATACAACTAAAACCGTACAAGGCGCGTATTGTTTCTTTGGATTTTTCCAACAAATGGTCAGGCTAAGGAACTTCCTATTGCCACATGGGAACGCCTCTGGCGGGACGCCCCGAGAACCAAACCGTTCTCTGCCAAACAAGGCCGGTTACCCCTTTTCCCAAGGGATTTTACAAAACCTCAGATATGCCACCCCCGGTCCTTTGGGACCTTTAAACGAGGTACCTCTAATCCAACAACCACACAGAAATAAATATATTGTGTGTCTACATGAGTAAGTATTTGGGCTCCATACCATGATACTACCCTTTTCCAGAAGGAATGGTCGTACCCTAGGGGAGCTACCCCTGAAACCTTGCCGCACAATTCCTGTTTCGACCATTACCGATTTGTGAGGCTCGACGAAGTCTCGTCCACAAAGCTACGCTTTTTACAAAAGCCACTCTTTGGGTCAACAAATGATCAAAGTAATGATCACAAAGATAAATGATCAAACAAATGATCATATCACAGATGATCAAACAATGATCATCACACAGCAACACTCAGCATGACACGCTACCAAATTGGGAATATATCGCTAATAACCTTCAACTACATAACCTCTGAGCTCGTACGTCTCAGAGAAGGGTGTTAAGCTAAGAGAATAAATTCTCCGCCACCAACAGAAATGTATTTGAAAGAAATCTGCTTTATATCTCAAATTGTAATGTCAGACATACAATCTATACAAGTCTGTTCCGGGCTCGAACAGAACCGAAGGCACTTCCAAAGAAGCCCTTGCAATCCGGGTATCCACAATCCCGATCGAACTTCCCATCACTTAGGGAATCTCTATACCGGAGCAACTCAGTGCAGAGACAATCGATAGGTCATCCTATCGTTCTCGCAAATACCCGGTCTTCACCACCGGTCTTCAAATGCTATCCATAACGACGTATCACATATTCGGAATGGGATATATGACACAAAGGTCCTCTCCCGGATAAACCGAATAGTGAGCGCGACATTTAAAACATATGGATATAGGATTTCAATTAAGACACAACTTAATAATTCCAAACTTCCTTCAAATGGTTTAAACCAATTTCCATTTTAAATCTTTTAAACAAAAAGATTTACTTCACAACGTTCACTTAGTTTCACAACGATCCAGTTACGGATTTCAAAACAATTTCCATTCAAATTGATTTACTCATTTAAATCATTAAGTCAAGATTTTAGTTTTTAGCTTTTGAAACTCGTTTCCAAAGATTTATCCCTAACTTGGAAAAATTATTTCAATTCAAACTTGAAAACCTTTTAATTCAAATTGGAAATTCATTACTTATGTGAAAACTTTTATCATTTGGAAAACAACAGTTTTATTTCGGAAAAATCCAATTTCATTTATACAAGTTACAATCTTTGGGTTAATTCGAATTTCAAATTTTTATTAAGTTATTCAAAATAACTTTCATCTTTTAAAACACTTTCTCAAAAGCTTTTCACCTTAAAACTTAATTTGTTTCCAAAAATATTTGAATTAAAAAATTCAAATTCAAAATTTATTTAAAAATCTGTGACTTAACTGATTTCCACGTGAAATCCATATTGTGTGTGTATGAGTGTGGTCTAGGGGTTTTACACAATAGTGCACAACATCAATCATCACAGATTCAATCAATATCGATAAGCGGTAAAATCCATAACGCTTATCTTCACTCACAGATTCATAGATAAAGTAAATTTATCAATCACAAAAATTCATCGTTACGATTCGATGTGGGTTTCGGACAACTAATTGGAATCCGACTCCCTGTCGCATCGAATTTCAAAATGCCGTTTTACAGGCAAAGTGGTTTTCACATATATATAGAAACAAACACAGTTGACAGTATAGCATCAGGCAAATTCACATCACATAGTATCTTAATCACAAATAGAAATATCAATCAAGTATACAACACTGGATGATAGTCAATCATCTTCAATTTAAGGTGAAGGTAAGAAGAATTAACCACGTCACTATTTTCATTTATTTATTTAAATCAATGATTTATTATTCTTAATGATTGAATTAATTAAATTTATAATTAAGGATTCCTTAATCAATTATCTGAATTGACTACTAATTATAAATTAATTAATTTCAATCATCAAATAAACCGTTCTTAATTCCAATGAGTTAAACGCTTACGTTTTAATTTACCAATCTGAAATTTCTATTATAAATCATTCTTAGTTGCTTTTCAAACAATTAGTTAATAAGAAAAAAAAATTATTACTTTAATTAACATTTAAAAATCTTGCTTAAGCTTTGAAACCAATTTATTACTTGACTTGAAACTTAAATATTAATTCTTTACTTACTTATCGTGAAGTGATTACTTAATTAAAGTAATAATAATTAAGTATTGAAAACATTGTTATATAATAACTAAAATAACTAACTTGTTTTTAAGTTTTAACTTAAACTGTTAAATCCTATTTAAGTTTACCGGTTTCAAAACTTGTTGAACAATAGTTTATTTAGCATTGCTTTAAAAATACAACACTAGTGATAAAAGAAAACCCAAAATTCCCTGTTGCATTGAATTCTTCTCCTTCTCTTCTATTTATTTATCACCTTTTTCTTTCCCAGTCAAGTCTTAAGTTTAAACGATAAACATCAGGTACTATCTTGCATACTACCACTGACACCATGATTTGTCGTGCACGTGCATGGAGCGGCGACGCCGCTCTAGCGATCGATGAGGCTCCCCACAAGTCACAAACTACCTCGACGTCGAATTCGCGACGTCGAATCACCCAATCTTACCATCGTTCAAAATCGAGCAGAGCCTGGGAAGCTCGAACCCAGACATCGATCACAAATCCAATTCGCAATCCCAAACCCAGACCATCTGACACCTAGCAACCCCAGTCATGCCTCCACCACCCACCAAGCTTCTTCCCTTTCCAATGACGTGCCACTCGACGCACGGTGAAGGTCGCGGCGGGCAAAAGTTCGAGCGCCACAAAAATTAGGGTTACGAAACAAAAACGATCACCGTAGTCGCCACCATGGATGATGCCATCTCCGACCATTTTTCCTACGACCGCTGTAGGCTCCTCCTCCTTCCCACGTAACCCGTCCTCCCCCAGTTCCACCAATCGCCTGAATTCGACGAAAGGCCAAAATTTGATCATCTCGAAACTACTCTTTGCATACTCACTTAAAAATTCTCATTGGAGGCTTAAAAATCCTATCTTCCAATGCGAATCCAAGATATAAACTCGAATTTGAAAATTGTTAGTTTCAAATTTATCCAAAAATGAGAATTTTTACTGTAAATTATTATATTCAAAATATTTGCTTAATATTTTTACATAACATTGTTTGTAGAAATAGCTTCACATTGTTGTTGGTGCGGGATTCCGACTCCAATCGAAACCCCACGAGCGCAGCGGAAGACGGGATCGTGATAAGCAGTGTAAAAACAACCAATCGATAAATCAAATCCAATCTCAATCAATCAAAATCCCAGACAAGCAAATCAAAAATCAAAGCAATAATGAAAATAAATCACATAGAGATTTATAGTGGTTCCACTAACGTTGTGTTAGTGTACATCCACTTTAAGAGAGAGCTTTTATTATTATTGATGAGAAGAGTACAAGAGATTGATTACAATGATCAATAATCAAAATAGAAATTGATTTTGTGGAGAAGAGAATTGAAGAAAAATTAGGTTTTGATAAACCCTAATTTGGTGGAGGCTGATCTGTTGCAGTTGCTTGCACGCTTCTCACTTTTTCCCACACCTGGATCTGATACCTGAGGCTAGCTTATATAGGAGAATAGAAACCCTAGACAATATTCCAAAATTGCCCCTGCAGTTACTGCAAATTTTCACCAAAGTCCGTATGCAGAAAAAACAGGCCGAAGTCGTTTCAGACGTCTGACCAAAAGGTCAGACGTCTGGTTTAACTCTCTGGAGCGACTTCGCTCCAGAGCAGACGTCTGACCAAAAAGTCAGACGTCTGGTTTAACTCTCTGGAGCGACTTCGCACCAGAGCAGACCTCTGACCTTTTTGGTCAGACGTCTGAAAGAAGTCTCTGCCCCCAAACTTCCCCACTTCGCCTTTTCTCTTCTAACTTCCACCTCCGAACTCCGATTTGCGAACCGTTTCCTCCGTTACGAAGCTACTTCCGACCTCTACAAATCCACATATAGTGTCGCCAAAATTCAACACTCCACCTCGACACTATATCCATCTTCAACTCCAATGGTACCATACCATCAATGACTACCGATAGCGCCAACTATCACCTCTTCTACCTTCAACCAAACATAAATGCTTTCCCAATGAGCTCCGGCAAAGCCACCGCCCATTGCACTCCACCAACGAGCTCAGGCAAAGCCCCCGCCCGCTAATGAAATGTTGAAAACATCCAAATCCTAAGCTATCTCACCAAAGACTAGCACTTACCAAGAAGATAGAACATCAATCTCTCTCACCAATACTCTTCCTCATCTACCACCAAGCTCCTCCCTTAACCGTGCCACCCCGTGGCACCTAGCACTTCTCCAAGAGAATCAAGTTCGAGCAATGCTCGAACTTTCCAACCGGCAATGCCTTAGTGAACATATCGGCCGCGTTATCCTTTGTGTGCACCTTTCGAAGATATACTTGCTTATCTTCATCCATGGCTACTAGAAATGACTCTCTCACCTCAATATGCTTGGTCCGTGAGCTAAACGCCAAATTCTCTGCCAAGTGAATAGCACTCTGGCTATCACATCGAACATCAATACTATCATGCCCGAATCCCAAGTCACACATCAATCGCTTCAAATAGAGTGCCTCCTTTGCCGCCTCCACTGCGGCTATCAACTCCGCCTCCGTAGTGGATAAAGCAACTACGGTCTGCAATCTAGATCTCCAACTTATGGCTGTTCCCCCAAGTGTGAAGACATATCCGGAAGTTGATTTTCTTCGATCCCTATCACCAGCGTAGTCCGAATCACAATAACCAACCAACTTGCAATCCATCGCCTTACTACCGCCAAAAACAAGACCATGAGATGATGTGCCTCTAAGGTATCTCAATATAAGCTTCACAGCTTCCCAATGCGATTTTCCCGGATTAGCCATGTAGCGACTAACCATCCCGACGGCATTTGCAATATCGGGCCTTGTACACACCATAGCATACATTAGACTTCCAACCGCACTAGCATATGGCACCTTTGCCATATAAGTCTTGTCTTCCTCCAAGATAGGTGATCCTTTACTCGAAAGCTTCATATGCAAAGGTAAAGGTGTATATGACGCATTTGCATTCTCCATGCTAAACCGGCAAAGCACTTTCTCTATGTATTCCTTTTGAGTTAGTTTCAACTCAAAATGCTTTCGATCCCTTACAATTTCCATGCCCAATATCCTTCTTGCTTCTCCAAGATCCTTCATTTCGAACTCCGATTTCAAACTCAGTTTTAGCTTGTTGATTTCAGTTTTATCCTTTGAAGCAATGAGCATGTCGTCCACATACAAGAGTAAATACACCCAACAATCATTTTTCAACTTCTTGAAATAAACACAAGCATCCTTGATGCTTCTATCAAAACCATTTTCAAGCATAAAATGATCAAACCTCTTGTACCATTGTCTAGGTGATTGCTTTAAACCATATAGTGATTTCTTTAATTTGCAAACCAAATTTGACTTACCATCCACAACAAAACCTTCCGGTTGCACCATGTAGATGTCTTCATCCAAGTCACCATGCAAGAAGGCAGTTTTCACATCAAGTTGCTCCAACTCCAAGTCGTGAATAGCAACTATAGCAAGTAATATCCGGATAGAAGTATGGCGCACAACCGGTGCGAATATCTCATCATACTCCTTTCCCTTCCTTTGTGCAAACCCCTTAGCCACTAGTCTAGCTTTATATCTTCCATCGTCCTTCACCTTGTATATCCATTTGCACCCAATAGCACGGTTTCCTTTAGGAAATGGAACCAAATCCCAAGTTTGATTCTTCAACAATGATTGCATCTCTTCCTCCATGGCACAAATCCATTTCGAGCTATCACTCGACTTCATGACGTCATCAAGGTCCATCGGCTCATCTTGGACTACATGAAGAGCATAGTCCACATTATCACAAAAGCTAAGATAGTTCCAATCACCATATCTTTCGGGTGGTCTTATAGTACGACGACCAACCCGAGTAGCAATACCATCACCCAAACTCCCTTCGGCTCCACCTTGAACCGAATCATCTCTAGAATCATGTACATCACGAACACTCCTAGAAGCACCCTGTGGACTATGTGATGTAACATCAACCGCTACCTCCTCACAAGCATCGCCAACTACTCTACTCTCTCTACTCCTTGGACAAAATATGGAGATAATTTCCTTCTCCTTTGATTCAACATGAACCAAATCCGAAACATCCGATGAGCTCACATTCTCCTTGAACATCGCCGACTCATCAAAAGTAACATGGCGAGAATTCACTACCTTCTTCGTTTCCGGATTCCAAATCCGATAGCCTTTTACACCATCCATATAGCCAAGCAAAATCCCCTTGAAAGCTCTAGGTTCAAGCTTATCATTTCCTGGATCATGCACATAAACCGGACTGCCAAACACACGAAGATAACTCAAGTCAATGCTCTTTCCCTTCCACACTTCCTCCGGAATTTTGTTACTAATAGCTGAGCACGGAATTCGATTAATAATATGCACTGCGGTTGACAAAGCTTCAGCCCAAAATCCCTTCGCCAAACCCGATGTCAATCTCAAGCATCGAGCTTTCTCAAGTAGAGTACGATTCATTCTCTCTGCAACACCATTCGACTGCGGATCTCCAGGTGTAGTAAAATGCCTCCGAATACCATGATGCTTGCAATACTCCAAAAATTCTCCGGAAACATACTCTCCGCCATTGTCAGACCTTAGAATCTTCAAAGACTTGCCACTTTCATTCTCAACAAGATCCTTCCACGCTTTGAACTTTGCAAATGCCTCTGACTTGGCCTTCATTACATACGCCCAAACTTTCCGAGAAAAGTCATCTATAAAGGAAATATAATAGCGAGCTCCACCTAAAGAAGCTACAGGTGCTGGTCCCCAAACATCCGTGTGAACATACTCAAGAACCCTTCTCGAATCATGTTTTCCTTCACCGAATGAAACTTTAGTTTGCTTCCCCATGACACAATCTTCGCAAAACTCCAACTTGTTGAAACTTTCTCCATCGATCATCTCTCTCTTTCGAAGAACATCTAAACTTCTCTCCGAGACATGACCTAACCTCAAATGCCACAGTCTAGTCGCATCCAAGCCACGAGAACTATCAACCCCCATACAAGTTTCACCTTCCACAGTCACTCCTTGAAGCAAATAAATATCATGAGTCCTTGCACCCTTCATCACTACAAGTGCCCCCTTCGAAACCCGCAAACTATCACTTTCAATAGTGATCTTACAACCTAAAGAATCCAGCTGCCCCAAAGAGATAAGAGACTTCCTAAGTCCCGGAACATGGCGCACATTAGTGAGAGTACGAACCACTCCGTCAAACATCCTAATTTGCACGGAACCAATGCCTTTCGACTTACAAATAGCACTATTTCCCATAACAATTGAGTTTCCTTCTTTGTCGATGTAAGAAGAAAAACAATTCCTATTTGGCGTCATATGATAAGACGCCCCAGAATCGAGCACCCATTGGCTACCCGAAACATCCGATGCTACAGCCGACAAAACATCTACATCTCCCTCACCAATTCCACTCTCCACCGCTACTAATGAAGATGCTACTTCCTTCTTTGCCTTCTCCTTGTCCGGACACTCATTCTTCCAATGACCGGGCTTCCTACAAATATAGCACTTGCCTTTTCTTTCCTTTGACATTCCTCTCCAACCGGGGTTCCTTGATTTAGAACGCCCCCGGTTCTCCTTCTTCACATGCCTCTCCTTCTCCACAAACAAGCCATGACCATTACTAGCACCACTACTTCCATCACCTAACTCCTTCATTTGATCCCGCAACTTCTCGCTAAGAAGACCCGTCATGACATCATCAAGAGTCAATGTATCTCGGTTATAGATCAAACTGTTTGAGAAACCTGTATAACGGTCTGGCAACGAACACAACAATATCATCGCCTTTTGCTCTTCCTCAATCTTCAAATCTACCGCCTTCATCTTCATTAGCAAATCATCAAAAATGTTTAAGTGAGCCTTCAGCGAAGTACCTTCCTTCATCTTATAGGTGAAGAACGTTCGCAATAAGATCAAACGATTCGTCAGTGACTTCTTCATATACAATTCCTCCAACTTGTCCCAAATACCCTTAGCGGTTGTCTCACCACTAATTTCAGAGATAACATTCTCTCCCATAGCAAGTTGAAGTGTAGTGAATGCCCACTCCTCCATCTCCTCTCTCTCAACATCCGAGATGTCCGCTGGCAATAAATGTGTGTCAAACACTACCCGATGCACCCGATTCCTTCTAAGAACCGCTTTCATCTTCCATTGCCATTTTTCAAAATCATTATCGCCATTCCACTTGTCTATTACCAATTGTGATCCTGAAGCTACGTACGAGCCACGTACATAAGGAGCTACACCACTTGGAGTACCCATTGAGGAACTACTTGAGTTATTACTTGATTCAGGCATCTCTACAACCACCTACCAAAACCTGGCTCTGATACCAAATGTTGGTGCGGGATTCCGACTCCAATCGAAACCCCACGAGCGCAGCGGAAGAAGGGATCGTGATAAGCAGTGTAAAAACAACCAATCGATAAATCAAATCCAATCTCAATCAATCAAAATCCCAGACAAGCAAATCAAAAATCAAAGCAATAATGAAAATAAATCACACAGAGATTTATAGTGGTTCCACTAACGTTGTGTTAGTGTACATCCACTTTAAGAGAGAGCTTTTATTATTATTGATGAGAAGAGTACAAGAGATTGATTACAATGATCAATAATCAAAATAGAAATTGATTTTGTGGAGAAGAGAATTGAAGAAAAATTAGGTTTTGATAAACCCTAATTTGGTGGAGGCTGATCTGTTGCAGTTGCTTGCACGCTTCTCACTTTTTCCCACACCTGGATCTGATACCTGAGGCTAGCTTATATAGGAGAATAGAAACCCTAGACAATATTCCAAAATTGCCCCTGCAGTTACTGCAAATTTTCACCAAAGTCCGTATGCAGAAAAAACAGGCCGAAGTCGTTTCAGACGTCTGACCAAAAGGTCAGACATCTGGTTTAACTCTCTGGAGCGACTTCGCTCCAGAGCAGACGTCTGACCAAAAAGTCAGACGTCTGGTTTAACTCTCTGGAGCGACTTCGCACCAGAGCAGACGTCTGACCTTTTTGGTCAGACGTCTGAAAGAAGTCTCTGCCCCCAAACTTCCCCACTTCGCCTTTTCTCTTCTAACTTCCACCTCCGAACTCCGATTTGCGAACCGTTTCCTCCGTTACGAAGCTACTTCCGACCTCTACAAATCCACATATAGTGTCGCCAAAATTCAACACTCCACCTCGACACTATATCCATCTTCAACTCCAATGGTACCATACCATCAATGACTACCGATAGCGCCAACTATCACCTCTTCTACCTTCAACCAAACATAAATGCTTTCCCAATGAGCTCCGGCAAAGCCACCGCCCATTGCACTCCACCAACGAGCTCAGGCAAAGCCCCCGCCCGCTAATGAAATGTTGAAAACATCCAAATCCTAAGCTATCTCACCAAAGACTAGCACTTACCAAGAAGATAGAACATCAATCTCTCTCACCAATACTCTTCCTCATCTACCACCAAGCTCCTCCCTTAACCGTGCCACCCCGTGGCACCTAGCACTTCTCCAAGCGAATCAAGTTCGAGCAATGCTCGAACTTTCCAACCGGCAATGCCTTAGTGAACATATCAGCCGCGTTATCCTTTGTGTGCACCTTTCGAAGATATACTTGCTTATCTTCATCCATGGCTACTAGAAATGACTCTCTCACCTCAATATGCTTGGTCCGTGAGCTAAACCCCAAATTCTCTGCCAAGTGAATAGCACTCTGGCTATCATATCGAACATCAATACTATCATGCCCGAATCCCAAGTCACACATCAATCGCTTCAAATAGAGTGCCTCCTTTGCCGCCTCCACTGCGGCTATCAACTCCGCCTCCGTAGTGGATAAAGCAACTACGGTCTGCAATCTAGATCTCCAACTTATGGCTGTTCCCCCAAGTGTGAAGACATATCCGGAAGTTGATTTTCTTCGATCCCTATCACCAGCGTAGTCCGAATCACAATAACCAACCAACTTGCAATCCATCGCCTTACTACCGCCAAAAACAAGACCATGAGATGATGTGCCTCTAAGGTATCTCAATATAAGCTTCACAGCTTCCCAATGCGATTTTCCCGGATTAGCCATGTAGCGACTAACCATCCCGACGGCATTTGCAATATTGGGCCTTGTACACACCATAGCATACATTAGACTTCCAACTGCACTAGCATATGGCACCTTTGCCATATAAGTCTTGTCTTCCTCCAAGGTAGGTGATCCTTTACTCGAAAGCTTCATATGCAAAAGTAAGGGTGTATATGACGCATTTGCATTCTCCATGCTAAACCGGCAAAGCACTTTCTCTATGTATTCCTTTTGAGTTAGTTTCAACTCAAAATGCTTTCGATCCCTTACAATTTCCATGCCCAATATCCTTCTTGCTTCTCCAAGATCCTTCATTTCGAACTCCGATTTCAAACTCAGTTTTAGCTTGTTGATTTCAGTTTTATCCTTTGAAGCAATGAGCATGTCGTCCACATACAAGAGTAAATACACCCAACAATCATTTTTCAACTTCTTGAAATAAACATAAGCATCCTTGATGCTTCTATCAAAACCATTTTCAACCATAAAATGATCAAACCTCTTGTACCATTGTCTAGGTGATTGCTTTAAACCATATAGTGATTTCTTTAATTTGCAAACCAAATTTGACTTACCATCCACAACAAAACCTTACGGTTGCACCATGTAGATGTCTTCATCCAAGTCACCATGCAAGAATGCAGTTTTCACATCAAGTTGCTCCAACTCCAAGTCGTGAATAGCAACTATAGCAAGTAATATCCGGATAGAAGTATGGCGCACAACCGGTGCGAATATCTCATCATACTCCTTTCCCTTCCTTTGTGCAAACCCCTTAGCCACTAGTCTAGCTTTATATCTTCCATCGTCCTTCACCTTGTATTTCCATTTGCACCCAATAGCACGGTTTCCTTTAGGAAGTGGAACCAAATCCCAAGTTTGATTCTTCAACAATGATTGCATCTCTTCCTCCATGGCACAAATCCATTTCGAGCTATCACTCGACTTCATGACGTCATCAAGGTCCATCGGCTCATCTTGGACTACATGAAGAGCATAGTCCAAATTATCACAAAAGCTAAGATAGTTCCAATCACCATATCTTTCGGGTGGTCTTATAGTACGACGACCAACCCGAGTAGCAATACCATCACCCAAACTCCCTTCGGCTCCACCTTGAACCGAATCTTCTCTAGAATCATGTACATCACGAACACTCCTAGAGGCACCTTGTGGACTATGTGATGTAACATCAACCGCTACCTCCTCACAAGCATCGCCCACTACTCTACTCTCTCTACTCCTCGGACAAAATGTGGAGATAATTTCCTTCTCCTTTGATTCACCATGAACCAAATCCAGAACATCCGATGAGCTCACATTCTCCTTGAACATCGCCGACTCATCAAAAGTAACATGACGAGAATTCACTACCTTCTTCGTTTCCGGATTCCAAATCTGATAGCCTTTTACATCATCCGTATAGCCAAGCAAAATCCCTTTGAAAGCTCTAGGTTCAAGCTTATCATTTCCTGGATCATGCACATAAACCGGACTGCCAAACACACGAAGATAACTCAAGTCAATGCTCTTTCCCTTCCACACTTCCTCCGGAATTTTGTTACTAATAGCTGAGCACGGAATTCGATTAATAATATGCACTGCGGTTGACAAAGCTTCAGCCCAAAATCCCTTCGCCAAACCCGATGTCAATCTCAAGCATCGAGCTTTCTCAAGTAGAGTACGATTCATTCTCTCCGCAACACCATTCGACTGCGGATCTCCAGGTGTAGTAAAATGCCTCCGAATACCATGATGCTTGCAATACTCCAAAAATTCTCCGGAAACATACTCTCCGCCATTGTCAGACCTTAGAATCTTCAAAGACTTGCCACTTTCATTCTCAACAAGAGCCTTCCACGCTTTGAACTTTGCAAATGCCTCTGACTTGGCCTTCATTACATACACCCAAACTTTCCGAGAAAAGTCATCTATAAAGGAAATATAATAGCGAGCTCCACCTAAAGAAGCTACAGGTGCTGGTCCCCAAACATCCGTGTGAACATACTCAAGAACCCTTCTCGAATCATGTTTTCCTTCACCGAATGAAACTTTAGTTTGCTTCCCCATGACACAATCTTCGCAAAACTCCAACTTGTTGAAACTTTCTCCATCGATCATCTCTCTCTTTCGAAGAACATCTAAACTTCTCTCCGAGACATGACCTAACCTCAAATGCCACAGTCTAGTCGCATCCAAGCCACGAGAACTATCAACCCCCATACAAGTTTCACCTTCCACAGTCACTCCTTGAAGCAAATAAATATCATGAGTCCTTGCACCCTTCATCACTACAAGTTCCCCCTTCGAAACCCGCAAACTATCACTTTCAATAGTGATCTTACAACCTAAAGAATCCAGCTGCCCCAAAGAGATAAGAGACTTCCTAAGTCCCGGAACATGGCGCACATTAGTGAGAGTACGAACCACTCCGTCAAACATCCTAATTTGCACGGAACCAATGCCTTTCGACTTACAAATAGCACCATTTCCCATAACAATTGAGTTTCCTTCTTTGTCGATGTAAGAAGAAAAACAATTCCTATTTGGCGTCATATGATAAGACGCCCCAGAATCAAGCACCCATTGGCTACCCGAAACATCCGATGCTACAGCCGACAAAACATCTACATCTCCCTCACCAATTCCACTATCCACCGCTACTAATGAAGATGCTACTTCCTTCTTTGCCTTCTCCTTGTCCGGACACTCATTCTTCCAATGACCGGGCTTCCTACAAATATAGCACTTGCCTTTTCTTTCCTTTGACTTTCCTCTCCAATCGGGGTTCCTTGATTTAGAACGCCCCCGGTTCTCCTTCTTCACATGCCTCTCCTTCTCCACAAACAAGCCATGATCATTACTAGCACCACTACTTCCATCACCTAACTCCTTCATTTGATCCCGCAACTTCTCGCTAAGAAGACCCGTCATGACATCATCAAGAGTCAATGTATCTCGGCTATAGATCAAACTGTTTGAGAAACCTGTATAACGGTCTGGCAACGAACACAACAATATCATCGCCTTTTGCTCTTCCTCAATCTTCAAATCTACCGCCTTCATCTTCATTAGCAAATCATCAAAAATGTTTAAGTGCGCCTTCAGCGAAGTACCTTCCTTCATCTTATAGGTGAAGAACGTTCGCAATAAGATCAAACGATTCGTCAGTGACTTCTTCATATACAATTCCTCCAACTTGTCCCAAATACCCTTAGCGGTTGTCTCACCACTAATTTCAGAGATAACATTCTCTCCCATAGCAAGTTGAAGTGTAGTGAATGCCCACTCCTCCATCTCCTCTCTCTCAACATCCGAGATGTCCGCTGGCAATAAATGTGTGTCAAACACTACCCGATGCACCCGATTCCTTCTAAGAACCGCTTTCATCTTCCATTGCCATTTTTCAAAATCATTATCGCCATTCCACTTGTCTATTACCAATTGTGATCTGAAGCTACGTACGAGCCACGTACATAAGGAGCTACACCACTTGGAGTACCCATTGAGGAACTACTTGAGTTATTACTTGATTCAGGCATCTCTACAACCACCTACCAAAACCTGGCTCTGATACCAAATGTTGGTGCGGGATTCCGACTCCAATCGAAACCCCACGAGCGCAGCGGAAGACGGGATCGTGATAAGCAGTGTAAAAACAACCAATCGATAAATCAAATCCAATCTCAATCAATCAAAATCCCAGACAAGCAAATCAAAAATCAAAGCAATAATGAAAA
The DNA here is from genome assembly GCA_030765085.1 of Allium cepa. Lineage (NCBI taxonomy): Eukaryota > Viridiplantae > Streptophyta > Magnoliopsida > Asparagales > Amaryllidaceae > Allium > Allium cepa. The sequence continues at coordinate 54,703,845 of CM060931.1, read as the reverse complement.
TAAATCACACAGAGATTTATAGTGGTTCCACTAACGTTGTGTTAGTGTACATCCACTTTAAGAGAGAGCTTTTATTATTATTGATGAGAAGAGTACAAGAGATTGATTACAATGATCAATAATCAAAATAGAAATTGATTTTGTGGAGAAGAGAATTGAAGAAAAATTAGGTTTTGATAAACCCTAATTTGGTGGAGGCTGATCTGTTGCAGTTGCTTGCACGCTTCTCACTTTTTCCCACACCTGGATCCGATACCTGAGGCTAGCTTATATAGGAGAATAGAAACCCTAGACAATATTCCAAAATTTCCTCTGCAGTTACTGCAAATTTTCACCAAAGTCCGTATGCAGAAAAAACAGGCCGAAGTCGTTTCAGACGTCTGACCAAAAGGTCAGACGTCTGGTTTAACTCTCTGGAGCGACTTCGCTCCAGAGCAGACGTCTGACCAAAAAGTCAGACGTCTGGTTTAACTCTCTGGAGTGACTTCGCTCCAGAGCAGACGTCTGACCTTTTTGGTCAGACGTCTGAAAGAAGTCTCTGCCCCCAAACTTCCCCACTTCGCCTTTTCTCTTCTAACTTCCACCTCCGAACTCCGATTTGCGAACCGTTTCCTCCGTTACGAAGCTACTTCCGACCTCTACAAATCCACATATAGTGTCGCCAAAATTCAACAATTGTTATAAACAATTTCCTTTCTGGAATCATAGTTTGAAACGATCTATATATGAAGATATGAATTTTCTTGATTAAATGGTAACCTGTAAAGGTTAAACAGAGAGATTTCATGCTTAACACAGACATGCATCTACTTCCTTCATATATATAAACACATGCAGCAAATTAACACAATCATACAAACAATATTTAACTCATCATTTCAGATATAATTCTAATCATCAAGAAACCAAGCAACTCAGGTTTTTAAAGATTATAGTTTGCTCACATTGAAATTTGGAAGAACAGAGAACTCAAATATTTGCAACTGCAGATTGAGATGAACTTCAAACTTCCAGGTTTTAAATTGTTTCAGATGTAACTGAAGTATGCTTTGATTTGTTTTCAAATTTTTTTTTTTTAAGAGAATCGGTTTGAGTTTGAGTTTGAAGATGATGATAATATTTACATTTTCCTTTTGCCTGGAACAAGCTTTGAACAGAGAGAATTTTTTTTTCACTGACTTTACTTTGGTTTTGAACGAACAAGAACTGATATGAATGTATATAAAGAAGATAGCTTGGTACTGATGGATCATACTGGTACAGGGTGTTATCTAGTACAATATCTTATTTTTTTATATTTTTTTTCTTTGTACCAATGCAGTGATTTTTCATGTTGGAGGCTGAAACAAAATCTGGTTTTGGTGGCTGAAGATAATGGCATTAAATGTCATGGTCTCCTTCCTTGTTTACACATATATTTCTTTATTTTATTTTTACAAGTACAATTCCTTTATTTTCTTGCTTTGTACACGGCTGATATGATTTCAAGACTTGCTTTGTTTCTAGCCTATATACTTTTGATTCATATTTTATTCACATTGCATTTATATTGCACTTTCTTTATTTTATAAGTATATGTTACAAGCTTGTGCTTATGTACTGAGATATTTTTTTAGCATTGTCTTTAAGTGTACATACTTACATACCTTTGTTTTATTAACATGTTGTTTGATTTCTTATGTTGCCTTGTCTTATTGCTTTTGCCAAGTTTACATACTTTGTATAAATTATTGTTGTCTTAATATTTGCTATGAATTCCTTTAGCTTGAGTATTTAGTTCCTATTTTTTTTACACAAGTGCTTATTATTATTATTATTATTTTCACTTTTTTGGTTTTATTTATTTATGTATTTACTGTTTTATGTTTTATTTGTTTCTATTTGCTTTGTATAAACTTTTATAGTATGCATTTGTTTTGTTTTCATATTTGTTTTATGCTTTATATTCTTTTTTTTTCTTACTTTATGTTTCATATGTACTTATCTTTTTATTGTTCACACTTGAATAAATCGTATTGTTTTGTAATTTATCTTCTAATTATATTTCTAACATAAGTATTAAATTTACAACGTATATTTTATTTTATATTTTTCACTTTTTGATTGATAAGTAGTTTTATTCTATTTTATTTTAAACACTTTATTCATAATTCAATCCAATTTATTTGCTTTGATTTTCAAATCAATTTCAAAAGCCAATAAGTATACTTTTCTTATTAAATTTGAAAAATTCAACCAAACCCATAATTTAATCTAAAAATTCAATTAAATTATAAATTTAAATTCGTCTTTAAAATCAGGATCATTACAGACTTCCCCCCTTAAAAGGAATTTCGTCCTCGAAATTCGCCAAGGAGATAACAAAGATAGATGAAAGATAGAGAAATATCTTTTCAGATCAAACTGGATATCAATTCTGCATTTGGCTTACCAAATCAGAATATCAACAACAGATATGAGAACAAACTCCATCAACTACGAAACAATTGTGTTATCTGATCTACGAAGTATACAGGGGTATTGGTTAGTTCGAAGGAATAACTAACCGTTCGTAGATTCTATCGAAACCCAATAGATAGAAATAGATTCGATTACGATTTCTGATTCAAGATTCAATTCATTTACGAATTGCTGAGAAATACGACGAAGGATAGTTCTCATGTCGAACAGATTTCGAACAATTTAATCGTAAACGGAAAGGTTACCTTGTAAAATTCATTTCCTTAATCTGATGTTGAGGTTGAAGAATTATCTCTAATTGCATACACATTTCTTACTAAAGCTTGCTTCTTTGTTGGACAGTTGTTGATCCTATGTCCCGGTTTGCGACATTTATAGCATCCTGTAGATTCCTGATCCGGCCTTATAAATGGCTCTCTCAATCCTGGCTTCCAATCATTCTTGCATTTATCCGAGTAGTGACCTTTCTCCAAGCAATTGAGACAAGTAACATCCTTCTTTTTCTTCTCCATATTCTTCTTTCGTTTATTTTTCCTCAATTTCTTATTGCCAAACTTCCTTTTCCTCCAATTTAAATTACTTATATCTTCATTCTCCTCCGGATCTTTTTGCTTTTCCGGAGTTTCGTATCGATAGCCCATATCAATTAGTTCAGAAAAAGATTCCTTGACGTGAGTAGTCATCCTTTCCTGAAACTCCTTGTTCATTCCCCGAATAAACTTTTCATTTCTCTTCAACGGTGTATTCACCAATTCTGGACCAAATCGAGATAATTCAATAAATTTATTCAAGTATTCCTCAAACGATAAACTTCCTTGCTCTAAATCCATAAACTCCTGGTACATTCTAGAGATACCAGAAGACGGCATATATCGCTGCTCAAACACTTCTTTGAAACGACTCCAAGTAAATTCATTCGCCGACTCATCCATGGTAACTGTTTCCCACCAAATTGAAGCATCTTCTTGGAGTTGCCAAGAAGCTATCAATCGCTTTTGATCATCTTCTAATTTTAGTCCTTTGAAAATCTTCTCACACGATCGAATCCAGGCTTGTGCTTCGATAACAGATTCTTCGCCAGTGAACGGCTTTCCACCAAGTCTAGAAAAACTTCGATATAAATCAAACAGATTTGATTGAGATTGAATAGGAAAATCTGTCGTTGTAGGGTTTTGACCAACTGAAGTGGTACTTCCATGTCTCCTATTTCGTCCTCTTCTTCCACTCATTCTTACCATCTATGAATAGTAAGAAACCGATTTAGGCATTCGGACGAAATATCTTAGAGAATATCAACAGATAAAAAGAATAGATTAAGAAATTTGGAATTTTTGATTCCACTGGTTGTACTCGTTCTAGGGTATACTACACCCTATCTCTAATGAGCCATCTAACGTGTTACACTCCGTAGCTAAAGTTCTTACTCAACCTTTAGCTCTGATACCAAGTTGTCACGACCCGAAATCGATGTCCGACAAACAACATCAACTTCGTACCGCGGGAGCTTGCAACACCATTAAATGATAAATAACACAGCGGAAATAGAGGATGATATCACTGATATAACATAAATACAATATCTGATACATCACTTTGATACAATGATAATCATCAACATCAGAGAATATATAACATAGAATACAGCGGAATATAATACGAAATGAGATAAGTCTTCACAGATCCAATACTACAACTCTGATCCAAAAGCTTCAAAAAAACAGAGCTCCAAAACTTCTAGCTCGATCCACCCCTCAAAATTGCACCAAGATAAGCAAGTGCGGTGTGATCCAGAGACTGAACCAGCTCCAGATAATCTACTGAACCTAACTATCTGAAAAATAAACTCTAGACTGCCCGTGTGGAAAAAAATTTGGGCACCCAGAGTTTAGGAAATAAACAATAAACTCCGGGTCAGTCGTGGGACTGGTGTGAGCAAACAAAAACAGTTTGTCTATAAAAACAATCAAAAGATTTATCCTTTTGGAAATCGCAATGCTTTTTGAAAAATGAGACTACCATAAGGCCTCCCCACACACACACCATGCAAACGCAGAATCAGAGGAGATTTCTCCTTATGATAGTCAAACATGCTTACTACGCAAAATCATATCATTTGATTATTATTATTAGTGCATAGTGCAGAAAACATTTCGAAAGTAGAATATAAATCTTAGCCAGCATAGACATTTCGCACTTATGCCTACTATAGCTACCATGTTCAATAGCGGGTTACCGCCACATTCCATGGCAGGTTATACAACTAAAACCGTACAAGTCGCGTATTGTTTCTTTAGATTTTTCCAACAAATAGTCAGGCTAAGGAACTTCCTATTGCCACATGGGAACGCCTCTGGCGGGACGCCCCGAGAACCAAACCGTTCTCTGCCAAACAAGGCCGGTTACCCCTTTTCCCAAGGGATTTTACAAAACCTCAGATATGCCACCCTCGGTCCTTTGGGACCTTTAAACGAGGTACCTCTAATCCAACAACCACACAGAAATAAATATATTGTGTGTCCACATGAATAAGTATCTGGGCTCCATACCATGATACTACCCTTTCCCAGAAGGAATGGTCGTACCCTAGGGGAGCTACCCCTGAAACCTTGCCGCACAATTCCTGTTTCGACCATTACCGATTTGTGAGGCTCGACGAAGTCTCGTCCACAAAGCTACGCTTTTTACAAAAGCCACGCTTTGGGTCAACAAATGATCAAAGTAATGATCACAAAGATAAATGATCAAACAAATGATCATATCACAGATGATCAAACAATGATCATCACACAGCAACACTCAGCATGCCACGCTACCAAATTGGGAATATATCGCTGATAACCTTCAACTACATAACCTCTGAGCTCGTACGTCTCAGAGAAGGGTGTTAAGCTAAGAGAATAAATTCTCCGCCACCAACAGAAATGTATTTGAAAGAAATCTGCTTTATATCTCAAATTGTAATGTCAGACATACAATCCATACAAGTCTGTTCCGGGCTCGAACAGAACCGAAGGCACTTTTAAAGAAGCCCTTGCAATCCGGGTATCCACAATCCCGATCGAACTTCCCATCACTTAGGGAATCTCTATACCGGAGCAACTCAGTGCAGAGACAATCGATAGGTCATTCTATCGTTCTCGCAAAACCCGGTCTTCACCACCGGTCTTCAAATGCTATCCATAACGACGTATCACATATTCGGAATGGGATATATGACACAAAGGTCCTCTCCCGGCTAAACCGAATAGTGAGCGCGACATTTAAAACATATGGATATGGGATTTCAATTAAGACACAACTTAATAATTCCAAACTTCCTTCAAATGGTTTAAACCAATTTCCATTTTAAATCTTTTAAACAAAAAGATTTACTTCACAACGTTCACTTAGTTTCACAACGATCAAGTTACGGATTTCAAAACAATTTCCATTCAAATTGATTTACTCATTTAAATCATTAAGTCAAGATTTTAGTTTTTAGCTTTTGAAACTCGTTTCCAAAGATTTATCCCTAACTTGGAAAAATTATTTCAATTCAAACTTGAAAACCTTTTAATTCAAATTGGAAATTCATTACTTATGTGAAAACTTTTATCATTTGGAAAACAACAGTTTTATTTCGGAAAAATCCAATTTCATTTATACAAGTTACAATCTTTGGGTTAATTCGAATTTCAAATTTTTATTAAGTTATTCAAAATAACTTTCATCTTTTAAAACACTTTCTCAAAAGCTTTTCACCTTAAAACTTAATTTGTTTCCAAAAATATTTGAATTAAAAAATTCAAATTCAAAATTTATCTAAAAATCTGTGACTTAACTGATTTCCACGTGAAATCCATATTGTGTGTGTATGAGTGTGGTCTAGGGGTTTTACACAATAGTGCACAACATCAATCATCACAGATTCAATCAATATCGATAAGCGGTAAAATCCATAACGCTTATCTTCACTCACAGATTCATAGATAAAGTAAATTTATCAATCACAAAAATTCATCGTTACGATTCGATGTGGGTTTCGGACAACTAATTGGAATCCGACTCCCTGTCGCATCGAATTTCAAAATGCCGTTTTACAGGCAAAGTGGTTTTCACATATATATAGAAACAAACACAGTTGACAGTATAGCATCAGGCAAATTCACATCACATAGTATCTTAATCACAAACAGAAATATCAATCAAGTATACAACACTGGATGATAGTCAATCGTCTTCAATTTAAGGTGAAGGTAAAAAGAATTAACCACGTCACTATTTTCATTTATTTATTTAAATCAATGATTTATTATTCTTAATAATTGAATTAATTAGATTTATAATTAAGGATTCCTTAATCAATTATCTGAATTGACTACTAATTATAAATTAATTAATTTCAATTATCAAATAAACAGTTCTTAATTCCAATGAGTTAAACGCTTACGTTTTAATTTACCAATCTGAAATTTCTATTATAAATCATTCTTAGTTGCTTTTCAAACAATTAGTTAATAAGAAAAAAAAATTATTACTTTAATTAACATTTAAAAATCTTGCTTAAGCTTTGAAACCAATTTATTACTTAACTTGAAACTTAAATATTAATTCTTTACTTACTTATCGTGAAGTGATTACTTAATTAAAGTAATAATAATTAAGTATTGAAAACATTGTTATATAATAACTAAAATAACTAACTTGTTTTTAAGTTTTAACTTAAACTGTTAAATCCTATTTAAGTTTATCGGTTTCAAAACTTGTTGAACAATAGTTTATTTAGCATTGCTTTAAAAATACAACACTAGTGATAAAAGAAAACCCAAAATTCCCTGTTGCATTGAATTCTTCTCCTTCTCTTCTATTTATTTATCACCTTTTTCTTCCCCAGTCAAGTCTTAAGTTTAAACGATAAACATCAGGTACTATCTTGCATACTACCACTGACACCATGATTTGTCGTGCACGTGCACGGAGCGGCGACGCCGCTCTGGCGATCGATGAGGCTCCCCACAAGTCACAAACTACCTCGACGTCGAATTCGCGACGTCGAATCACCCAATCTTACCATCGTTCAAAATCGAGCAGAGCCTGGGAAGCTCGAACCCAGACATCGATCACAAATCCAATTCGCAATCCCAAACCCAGACCATCTGACACCTAGCAACCCCAGTCATGCCTCCACCACCCACCAAGCTTCTTTCCTTTCCAATGACGTGCCACTCGACGCACGGTGGAGGTCGCGGCGGGCAAAAGTTCGAGCGCCACAAAAATTAGGGTTACGAAAAAAAAACGGTCACCGTAGTCGCCACCGTGGATGATGCCATCTCCGACCATTTTTCCTATGACCGCTGTAGGCTCCTCCTCCTTCCCACGTAACCCGACCTCCCCCAGTTCCACCAATCGCCTGAATTCGACGAAAGACCAAAATTTGATCATCTCGAAACTACTCTTTGCATACTCACTTAAAAATTCTCATTGGAGGCTTAAAAATCCTATCTTCCAATGCGAATCCAAGATATAAACTCGAATTTGAAAATTGTTAGTTTCAAATTTATCCAAAAATGAGAATTTTTACTGTAGATTATTATATTCAAAATATTTACTTAATATTTTTACATAACATTGTTTGTAGAAATAGCTTCACATTGTTATAAACAATTTCCTTTCTGGAATCATAGTTTGAAACGATCTATATATGAAGATATGAATTTTCTTGATTAAATGGTAACCTGTAAAGGTTAAACAGAGAGATTTCATGCTTAACACAGACATGCATCTACTTCCTTCATAAATATAAACACATGCAGCAAATTAACACAATCATACAAACAATATTTAACTCATTGTTTCAAATATAATTCCAATCATCAAGAAACCAAGCAACTTAGGTTTTTAAAGATTATGGTTTGCTCACATTGAAATTTGGAAGAACAGAGAACCCAAATATTTGCAACTGCAGATTGAGATGAACTTCAAACTTCCAGGTTTTAAATTGTTTCAGATGTAACTGAAGTATGCTTTGATTTGTTTTCAATTTTTTTTTTTTTTTGAAGAGAATGGGTTTGAGTTTGAGTTTGAAGATGATGATAATATTTACATTTTCCTTTTGCCTGGAACAAGCTTTGAACAGAGAGAATTTTTTTTTCACTGACTTTACTTTGGTTTTGAACGAACAAGAACTGATATGAATGTATATAAAGAAGATAGCTTGGTACTGATGGATCATACTGGTACAGGGTGTTATCTAGTACAATATCTTATTTTTTTATATTTTTTTTCTTTGTACCAATGCAGTGATTTTTCATGTTGGAGGCTGAAACAAAATCTGGTTTTGGTGGCTGAAGATAATGGCATTAAATGTCATGGTCTCCTTCCTTGTTTACACATATATTTCTTTATTTTATTTTTACAAGTACAATTCCTTTATTTTCTTGCTTTGTACACGGCTGATATGATTTCAAGACTTGCTTTGTTTCTAGCCTATATACTTTTGATTCATATTTTATTCACATTGAATTTATATTGCACTTTCTTTATTTTATAAGTATATGTTACAAGCTTGTGCTTATGTACTGAGATATTTTTTTAGCATTGTCTTTAAGTGTACATACTTACATACCTTTGTTTTATTAACATGTTGTTTGATTTCTTATGTTTCCTTGTCTTATTGCTTTTGCCAAGTTTACATACTTTGTATAAATTATTGTTGTCTTAATATTTGCTATGAATTCCTTTAGCTTGAGTATTTAGTTCCTATTTTTTTTACACAAGTGCTTATTATTATTATTTTTTATTTTCACTTTTTTGGTTTTGTTTATTTATGTATTTACTGTTTTATGTTTTATTTGTTTCTATTTGCTTTGTATAAACTTTTATAGTATGCATTTGTTTTGTTTTCATATTTGTTTTATGCTTTATATTCTTTTTTTTTCTTACTTTATGTTTCATATGTACTTATCTTTTTATTGTTCACACTTGAATAAATCGTATTGTTTTGTAATTTATCTTCTAATTATATTTCTAACATAAGTATTAAATTTACAACGTATATTTTATTTTATATTTTTCACTTTTTGATTGATAAGTAGTTTTATTCTATTTTATTTTAAACACTTTATTCATAATTCAATCCAATTTATTTGCTTTGATTTTCAAATCAATTTCAAAAGCCAATAAGTATACTTTTCTTATTAAATTTGAAAAATTCAACCAAACCCATAATTTAATCTAAAAATTCAATTAAATTATAAATTTAAATTCGTCTTTAAAATCAGGATCGTTACAGCAGCCGTGTCGGGCATAACTAATGGCACAGAGTTCAAGAATTCATTGACCAAAGATCCTCCTATGGATTTGGGAGAATTTTTCCATGAGGCTGAAGGGTTCATACGATTAGAAGACGCAAAGGCTGAAATAGAAGAAGGAGAAGGAACCGATGTTTTCGTGGTCAAAGGAGGGAATCCTCCTGAGAAGGGTGCAGAAACCAGCAAAGGTGAACGAAAGGCTGAGGATAACAATGATAAATCAGCACGCCAACAACGGGGATCAAGATTCACCTCGTACATAGAGTTGAATGAGACTTTGGAGTGAATCTATCAAGACAACAAGGGACAGGTTCCTTATCGAAAGCCAATTAGGAGAGATCCGACTAACAACGAGAAAAAGTCGGACAAGTATTGCTTGTTCCATGAGCTAAATGGTCATAGCACGAATGACTGCAGACACTTGAAAGATGAAATTGAGGGGCACATCCGGGATGGTTTGCTCTCACAATATGTGAAAAAGAAAATTGCGACGGTGGAACAAGAACGACCACCTGCACCAACTGGAGACGCCTCGGGATCAAAGCGTCGGCCTATTATCGAATGATTGAGGTTATGACGAATGAGTGGAAAACTCTACATCGACACAATTAAGTTGTTCACACATGTATGGGACCACGATCGATCCCCAGGCATGCTCTGACACAACTATAAATCATATCGATGTAGGTATTTGCACTCAGACGTCAATTCTTTACTTTTGAGTCTTACTTCTGATGACTGGCTACTTTACTTTCGTGTTTTTACTTCTGATGACTGGTTACTTTTCTTTCGATGTTTGGATTTGGCTTGACATGGCCCTCATGTTTTGCTTCTGATGATTGAGTTTGACTCTACATTGCTTTCGTGTTTTGCTTCTGATGCTTGAGTTTGACTCTACACTGCCTTCATGTTTTACTTCTGATGTTTGGATTTAACTCCACTATGCTTTCATGATTTGCTTGAGATGTTTGGATTTGATTTTTTCAGACATTTCTACTTTACAACATTTCAGTTGAACATTTGATTTTGATGATTTTGCAATGATTAAGCCCTATGAACAGGCACCCAACTTCGAACAGTCACAATCAAGCCCTCGAACAGGCACCCGACTTCGAACAGTCACAATCAAGCCCTCGAACAGGCACCCGACTTCGAACAGTCAAAAATCCGCCTCGAACGGCAAAAACTCATGGATTTAAGTGCTTGACCGCCAATAGTCGCACCTTCGCCTCAAATGGCTTGATCACGAATGATCGTCATTTGAAGTTAGGCACTTGACTATGGTCGGCCGCGCTTCACTCCAAATGACTCAATCCCAAGTAATCACTGTATAGATTTGAGTGCTTGACCGCGCAGGGCCGCACTTCACCTCAAATGACTCGATCACGAATGATCGTCATTTGAAGGTAAGCGCTTGACCATGAACGGCCACGCTTCCCACTGCCAACAGTCGCACTTTCACCTCAAATGGCTCGATCCCAAATGATCGTCACTTGAAGTAAAGCGCTTGACTGTGGACGGTTGCATTTCAACTTACTTGACTTAATCCTAATCATCATACAAAGTTAAGTGCTTGACCACGGACGGCCGCACTTCGCCTCAAATGGCTCGATCACGAATGATCGTCATTTGAAGTTAAGAGCTTGACCGCGAGCGGCCGCACTTGAGATCCGCCACTTGACCGCGCAGGGCCGCACTTTACCTCAAATGACTCGACCCCGAATGTTCGTCGTTTGAAGTAAGGCACTTGACCATGAATGGTTGTCATCTTGATCACGCAGGGCCGCACCTTACCACAAATGGCTCGACCTCAAACGGTCGTCATTTAAAAGTAAAGCGCTTGACCATGAATGATCACATTTTACAACAAATGACCCGATCCCGAACGATCGTCGCATGGATTTAGACGCTTGACCGCGCAGTGCCGCACTTCTCCTCAAATGACTCAATCACAAATGATCGTCATTTGAAGGTAAGCGCTTGACCATGAACGGCCGCGCTTCATCCCAAATAGCTCGATCCCGAACGGTCGTCATTTGGGACCATAAAAAACTATCAATTCCTTTGCAGGTTATCAAAAGGATATGAACATCTGACTTATGGCATTACAAAACACACCTTCCTACCTCAAGGCATGTTTTGGGGGGTAAGTGTTATCCCGCCTTTTCAGCAAGGCCATGATACCAAAAGATCGACCGAGAAACCAAAGATAGCTCGTCTCAAAGATTGGTCAACTCAGCATCTCGACAAAACAAGTTCAAGTAGGTCGCTCACGACCTAACGGGTTAGAGGTTCTAGCGAGTTAGTGAGTTGAGCCATCAAGCGGCCTAACGAGCCAAAGCCTTCAACGAGCTAACACGGCACAGCGACATACGACTTCAAGGTCCCAGCAACCTACGACCTAAAGAATGGAGCAACTCAGCATGAGAAGCGACCTATCAACTCAGAAGCTCCAGCGAGTCAACGGGAAGAAGAACAAATGACTTAAGCTTGTACCGACCTAAAGGTCGCGACCTAACAACCTGCAGAGATTCAGCGACCTAGCGGCACAACCTAGCGACCTAAGACCTAATGACCCAGCGGGTTAAAGAAGAAATGACCTAGAAGATTTACCTCATCAGAGTTAGGTCGGTCGCGACCTAACAAGCTCCTTTAGGTCGCTGACGACATAAGACCTTCCTCTAGGTCGCTCTTACCTCAGCGTTGTTTGAATCACCACTCCCATAGGTCGCTGATGACCTAACCACTCTCTATACCACAACACTCCCTACCTTCTCTCCTTAACCCGTAGGTCGCTCACGACCTAAACCAGTCCCTACCTCTTCCCTTAGATCGCTCCTAATCTTAAGTCGCTGACCACTCTCCCTAAGTCATTCTGCAACCTACTAACTCACTGAGAAGAGACCAAGTGCTACCCTGTTGAGCCGTATGTCGTGTCCTCTAGGTCGCTCGTGACCTACGACCTACCCTTAGGTCGTTCACGACCTACGACCCAGTTCAGAATTTCCCCTATAAATATAGCACTAGCATCAATTAGAAGAGGGACTTCTTCGGATAAAAAAGCGCCAATACTCTGCTGTTTCCTCGACTCTCCAAACACTTCAACCATCGAAGGTTCTTCATCTACTCCATTCAATATGGATCCAAGGAGCAATTCATCATCAAAGTTCTAACTTCTTTCTTCAATCGTGTTGTAATCTTGAAGTTGAATTGTAAAAGTGTTGTAATCGAGAGATCATGTTGTAAAAGTGTTGTAATGTTGTAAAAGTGTGCTCAAAGAAGATAATGGAGGATGTGAAGTGGATGTAGGCTTAACTCAAAGCCGAACCACTATAAAAATTTGTTGTCTCCTTTACTTTTCCTTTATTTTCTGTTTACTTTAGTTCCTTTGCAAACGGGTGGTGCTTTCACTTCATCACGACATACACGGGTGTTAGCGTTAATCCATTTTTATCGTTAACATTTGTTCCACTGCGAATAGTGAGATTCTTTTTATTGTTTTTGTTTCCTCTTCTATCTTCTTCTTCTTTAACCCTAACGGTTCAGTTTTTCGACATTTGATTGTGCCTCATTTGATACAGTGGACGTATTAATGTCGACTTTCGGAAGTCGAAAAATTGGGTCGTTACATATACGGTTTTAATAAATATTGATTGTTAAAATATTACATATGTTAACGCTAAAATTGAACGCTAACACCCTGGCGTGTGTAGAAGTAAAAAGTGAAAGCACCACCCATTGGTACGGGAACAAAATATAAGCAGAGAAATCACAGAAAAGTAGTAAAAGACAATAGTTTTATAGTGGTTCGGCTTATAGTCAAGCCTACGTCCACTTTAATGTTCTTTATTGCTGATTCAAATACAATTCTTTACAATTAACTCCGATTACAACACACTTAGACAAGTAGCTCAAACTCCGATGTAGAAGAATCTTTTGAATTCATGTTGAATGTGTTAGATTTCCTCCTGAAGTTTGTTGAAGCGTCTTTGGTGTTTGGAGTGCTTGAAGTGTTGTTTGAATCGAGAGAACAGCAGAGTATCGGCGTCCCGGAAGTGAGCCAAAAGTCCGCCCTCGTTGGAGTAGATGCAGTATTTATAGGGGAAAAACTGGGCAAGATGACCAAGTTCTAGGTCGTGAATGACCTAAGGTAGGTCGTAGGTCGGCAACGACCTAGGGGATATGAGCTGACTTATCTCATCTACACTTGGCCTTCGTCTGATCAAGTTATTAGGTCGTGAGCGACCTAGGGGAGTAGTTGGCGTCTTAGTAATGCTGAGATATCCAATGTAGCGACCTAGGCTAGGTCGTTAACTTGCTATGTCGCTTAATCCATTAGGTCACTAAGTCGTAGGAGCTCTTAGGTCGGTAGGTCGCTTCCTGTTAGGTCGCTTAGCAGTGTCCATCTTTAGGTCGTTGATCTTCTTAACTTGTTAAGTTGCTAGGTTGCTGAGTACTTGAGTCGTTAGGTCGCTGGACTATTTGGTCGCTAGGTCGTTGAGCTTGGTAAGTCGTTGAGTACTTGAGTCGTTAGGTCGCTTGATATTTTAGGTCGCTAGGTCGCGACTTTCTCTAGATCGCAGGGTCGTAGATAAAAGAGGGTTAACACATGCCCCTCGAAGTATACGCCCAAGATTTAGGTCGTGTGCTTCGATATCTTTTAACCCGTGCTACCTTAGATCGTTAAGTCGTGAGCGACTTATGAGAGAGTTAGGTCGTTCGTGCTGATTCGTGTTCCGCCCCAGTATATAAGGTGCTGAGATCACCTCTTCTTCTCTTTTACCTGCTCTAACACCCTAACCCGCTTTCAAAAGATTTCCAAGCTCTCGAAGAAGAATTCGAATCAACCAGTCGCCGATCATCTCTTCAATCTCACTACGTAAGTGAATTCGACCATTATTCAACCACGACCACCATCGAATTGTGAATCCCCCAATTTTCGACCCTATCCCGATTTCGCATGCCGCATTTTGCCATGAATCATGTTATGATTAACTTTTGATCATTATTGGACATGTTGTCGCTGTGATTCACGAGAGTATAACAGTGCATCGGGTTTAAGACGGATCTGAGGCGATTTGAATTGGTTTTGGATGATCTGGTGGTGTGGAGAGATGATGAATTTTATTGTAGAGAGGCTAACAGGTTATTGGGTTAACGGGTTAGTGGGTTAGGCGATTTGTTGAGAGAAGAAGAATTAGCGAGTTAAGGAGAGTTAGGTCATGCTCGACTTAGGAGCCTTGAACGACCAAGGGCTTTAGCAATTTGAAACATGAATCGTGCGACTTAACTCTGTGAACGACTTAACGACTTAACCATCAAACTTTGAGCGACATAAGGGACTGCGACTTAACCAACCAGAATAGCATACGACTTAAAGCTAAGCGACTTAAAGAACCAACGACCTAACTTAACTTGCAGCGTAGCTTTTTGCGACCTACTTGCATGTGACTTAATTTTTAGGTCGCATGCACATTCAAACGACCTAGGACTTAGCCAGATTTCCATCGCCCAGCCTTGAACAATGTAACTTTAAAGAACCCGACTTATACTAGGTCGTTTGACTTGACCTGCACGACTTAAAGGAAAGCCCGGCCTATGCTAGGTCGTTTGAGCGACCTATGAGATGAACAAAATTTGAACATTTGCAAAATTCGACAGAACTTGATTGATCTTGAATTGTTTGATCTTAAACTGATTGAACTTTGCTGCACTTCTTTACAGATTATATTAACTTGTAAGCTAACAACCTGCTGAACACAACATTTGCAGAAAACTAGGGCGAATATACTGCCATTGATTGCCCATATCGAATGACAGATTAGTCGATAAAAGATAATCAACTTAAAGAAATCTTATGAAGTGCTATGAATCAACAAATTCAGGTGAAGTATTAAAGCAAAGCAATATTAATCAATTAAAACTGATTTGTTTGCATCAACACTGCACTTGTGTTCGGACTTAAAACAACAAACCCTGAAACTTTGGAACTGACAAATGCCTGTTAGTTTAATTTCAGTTATATTTGCTTGTCATTTTATTAGTTCCGCACAACACTTCACACATTTAGGAAACGTGCACCTTCATATTTGAATATCCAGTTCCTTGTGTAGAATGTCTTCTCAACAAGAGGAAACGGTAGTACAAGCTGGAGGGGCTTTCCCGATAGCCAATCCACTGGACAATCCCCCGGAAAGGACTCCAACTAATCTGAGTCATCGGGCGTTCAATCAATTACGCACCCAATTTGGCATTGCGGAAGCAGATGCTATACTCCCTAGGCTAAATGATTCTGCTGACAGACCTCCCCTCGGCTTTGTCGCTGTTAATCATCAAATGTGCTTAAGTGGAGCAATTCCTCCTTTTAATGAGTTTCTTCAACAACTCCTTCTTCGGCTAACCATCTCTCCCTTCCGACTGCATCCCAATGGCTATGCCATCTTGATGGGATTGTGCGTTTTATTCAGGATGACACTTGACTGTCTTTCGAGTTTTGAAGAAATTTGCTACTTGTGCACCTTTGCAAGGAATAAAGACCATCCTTCCATGATTCTTGTGAGAAGCGCCAGAAATTGTAAGCTTATCACCGATCTCTCCGAAAGCGCTCATGGTTTTCTTAACTAGTTTTTCTTCGTTCGATGCCCCCCAAGATTTTATGCCATCTGGAGAGTAGGAAGCAAGATTTCCCGTTTCCATTTTATCCATTCCTGAGCTTCTCGAGATCTGAGTTGCTGAGTGCTAACTTCATTCTTTTCTTTTTTCAGCACTTCCTCCTCCTTCTAGAGATCCCAGCCACAAGTCGATTTTTGAAAGACTTAGTGCTGTGGCTGCTGAGGAAAGAAGCATTAAATTTTTGCTGAAAGATGAATTTCTGCACCAGTTTGGACTGCTACACTCTTCCCGCTCTACTCAGCCTTATGAAGTTCCCGATTCTCCAGCAAAGACACCAGATGCCCCAGTTTCTGCCGAGGAACCTATACTGAAAGAACCTACTCCCGAGGCCTCTCTGGTGAAGTGCTCTACTTCTACTGATGTTGCGGGGTCATTCGGCAAACTTACACTTGCCCCGGTCATCGAAGAAGAAGAACCTCCTCAACGCTCAGGGAAATCCGGTGATGAAGGAGCCGAGAGAACGAGTCCCACCAAGCAGAGCGGGGATGACATTTTTGAAGGGTTGAGCGACTTGATGATCACTTCACAGGAGCTCTTTAAAGATGACCATGTTACTGCTAGAGTTACTTCTCCAGCGGTTGAAGCAACTTCCATTTTGCAACAAGCTCCGTCAGCTCAAGAGTTGACGCTAGCTATAAAACCCATCATCTCCCCGCAACCGAGGAGTGGTTCGTAACCTGACGCGCGTAGTTTGCACGTTACACACACTTAGGATTTTTTAGCACTTATATGCACTTTTCTTCTCTACTTCAAACATTCTTAAGTTTTGTCTCTTCCTCACTTTCAGGTTCTCCAATGAGGCAAAGTGGCTCATACTATGATGACTTCCAGAGCTACGGGAGACGCGGCTCTTATGACCCTAAGAAGTACCTTCCCTCTTCCAGGGAAACTGACGAAGAAAGAGCTGCCAGGAAAGCCCGTGAAAGGCGGGACTATGAGGAGCTGCAAAGAAGAAGGGATGACCACCATGACATTCGCCCAAGGGATGATGATTCCCATAAAAGGAAGTCCCATGATAACAGAGGAAAAAGTATATGGTTGACGACCCAAGCAAGCGGGCTAAGCTCAGTGAAAAGTCGGCGTCTGCAATTTCTGAAAAACCCACTGCTTCCATTTCTCTTGAAATCCCTTCAAGCTCCCCCGCCCTCAAAGGAGCTGATATCCAGTCAATCATTAACAGGCCTCAATATCAAGTCGGGAATGCTCCGCCCGTACTACAAAGTCGATTCCCAAACTGGTGCTTAAAAGGAGTACGATTTGACTTAGATTTAGTTCCAATTGACAAGCCCGCTATGCTCAAGAATCTTGATGCTATTAGGCTTGATATTGAGAGAATATCTGGATGGCAGAAGCTGGTTGACGAGCTTCAAAGGGTTAACCGAGCAAATCTCGAGGCCATGCTGACCATGGAGAATGACATATCCGAATGGCAAAAAATTCTAACTCAGCATGACACAGAGATGAGGAACATTGCCGC
Organism: Allium cepa; assembly: GCA_030765085.1. Lineage (NCBI taxonomy): Eukaryota > Viridiplantae > Streptophyta > Magnoliopsida > Asparagales > Amaryllidaceae > Allium > Allium cepa. The sequence continues at coordinate 54,685,947 of CM060931.1, read as the reverse complement.
TTATAACGAGGAACTCGAGGCTAAAGCTAAAAAACTTGAGGATGATCTTGTTACCTCTTCCACTTCTTTTAAACAAAAGGAAGAGGTGCTTCAGAAGCAGGTGAGAGCTCCTCATGCCAGCCAAAGAGATGCCGAGGCAAAAGCTGAGGGGTTGGAGAAAATTGTAGAAGGTTACCGCGCTGAAGTTGCTCAGTTGCAAAATAAGGCTAGCTCCCAGGACGCGGAAATCGAAATGTTAAGATTCCGACTTTCTAAAGCTGAAAGAGAGCGTGATGAAGCCGTTGCCGGCAAAGCAGCCGCCGAAGTGTCTCATGAGGCAACTAAAGCCGATATCAGCTCCACATTGTTTGACTTTTATCTGCATAGCGTCCTGGGACGCGGTAGCCTCTCATTTTTAGGCCCCAAATATGAAATTACTTTAGCCGAAGTGTGGGAAGCTGCACTTGATATGCTTAGAGGCGCCGGGTATGTCGAAGAAGATCTTGAGGCGTATTATTTGGATAATGAGGCACGCGCCACCCTTGCCAAAGGAAAAGAGAAGCTTGCTAGAGAGCGTGTCGGGACAGTAGAAGGAGAACATTCAGGGAAGGTACCTTCAACCGACCCTACTCATCCTTCCTTTTCAGCTGACATTGACATTACCGTTTATAGTTCTCACTCCCCGCCTCCTGCTAAGGCTGATCCTGGAATTACAACTGCTCAAACTGGAGACAATGTTCAGGAGGACATCGAAGCCCAAGCCTTCGAAATTGACGTAAAACAGCCAACCTCTCCAGGTAACTTTAACATTGAATCAGCTCAAGTGGACTGCTTGCTCGCTTCACATGAGTTTGACGAACTTCTTGATTATTTTTTAAATCTCAACGAGCCTCTATCTCCTCTCTTCGTGGGAGATACTGATATTTTTAACTTTTCTTCTTCTGTAGTGATGGCACCAATTGTTGTTCAGACTTCCCCTCTTCCAGCTATTCCTCCTTCGTCCCTTCAGGTTACTCCTCCTTCTGTTTCTCAACCGGGGTCACAAGAAGAACAGATAGAAGCTCTTCAAGAATTAGATGACCCGGTTTCTTCACAAGAACAGAAGGCCGAGGAACCTGAAGGAGGCGAAATTTCTCCCGAGCGAACAATTTCTGATGACATAAAGTTGTCTGCACTCGTCACTCCGGGAAGTGAGTCTTCTTCAAGGAAGAAGGGGAAGCATGGAGTCTCAAAGAAAAAGAAAAAGGAGGCTTCTGCTGGTGAAGAGAAAGCGGAAGAGGACCCGATTGCACCCCTTTCTCCATCTTCCCCTATTGTTTCAAGCCGACCCAAGAAACTAACTATTCGGCCAAGTGAGGGCTCTAAGGGTGGCAGGAAGAAGAAGTGATGGGTCCTGCTTTATCCGTCTTATTTTGCTTTTTGCTTTTTTCATGTATTGACCGGAGATTGTGCGGGTACCGGTCCCCGCTTGAAATCTGCAAATGTATAAACTTTTAATAGTATGGAATAAAACGATTGTTTCTACTTATACAAACTTTTGTCTGTATTTGAGAACGCATTTATTCTTCATTTTCATACAAGTTTCTTTAATTTCTTTGCATGATATTGCAGTGAGCTTGTGGTATGTTGCTTGAATATTACTTTTATTGAAGTAGTTGTATTATATTGCCCCCATACCACAGCTCATTGTAATATTCTCCATTTTGAGGAGATTTTGGAGAACAATTCTTCTGTTTTGAGAAGACTTGTACTCTTACTTTAGAGAATAACTTTTCCATTTTGAGAAGGCATGTATTCTCACTTTAGAGAATAACTTTTTCATTTTTAAGGAAATATTATTCTGCTTTAGTAGAGTGCGCCTTGTATAGGAGAAGTCTCTCTTATTTTCTTTTACACTTCATCCTTCGGAGATGGCCACTTTTATTTTTAAGAAGTGGAATCTCCTACGCGGTGAAGCAGGCCTTTGAAGAGGGCTTTTTCTGGCACTTCTATCTTGGGAAGTGCGCCTCGTTGGAGTTCTTTCTTCTCTTTTTTTTGTTGTGCCTCATTGGAGGGCTTTATTTTGCACTTCAAACTTGGGAAGTGTGCCTCATTGGAGGACTTTATTTGCACTTCAAACTTGGGAAGTGTGCCTCATTGGAGGACTTTATTTGCACTTCAAACTTGGGAAGTGTGCCTCGTTGGAGGTCTTTAATTTGCACTTCAAACTTGGGAAGTGTGCCTCGTTGGAGGTCTTTAATTTGTACTTCAAACTTGGGAAGTGTGCCTCGTTGGAGGTCTTTAATTTGCACTTCGAACTTGGGAAGTGTGCCTCATTGGAGGTCTTTAATTTGTACTTCAAACTTGGGAAGTGTGCCTCGTTGGAGGTCTTTATTTTCCTCGGGAGAGGGTTTTTTGTGCCTCGGGAGAGGGCTTTCTGTGCCTCGGGAGAGGGCTTGTTCCTCCGAAGAGTTGTGCCTCCGAAGAGGGCTTGTGCCTCCGAAGAGGTCTTGGGCATGCCTGAAAGTTATTTTCCCACAATTAAATGGATCCACGGGGTGGACGCTAGTTACTTAATTGAATGTTTGTTTGCACAAATGATCGCAATTAGTTAACAAAGGCCCTGTACTTCATCTTGGGAAGGTGCCCCTCCGGTGGTTTCACCAACTTTATTGTTGAGGGATAAGACTCCTTTTGGCCATTTTGCCTGTTTGCCCCATGCCTTTTCACCATTTGCTCCTCAGCGATTCCTCGTTATCATTTCCAAGCCCATGTTCTTTTCTTTTGCCAGTTATTTGTTTATTTTCCAGAGAAGTGCACTTCATTGTTAAGTGAATCCATGGGGCAGACGCTTACTATCCAACTGGATGTCTGTTTGCACAAACGATCGCCGTCGGTTAGCAAGGGCCTGAAACTTTCACGTTGGGAAGCAAGGTTTCAAATCTCGGATTTTGGCCAATATCTCGGGCAAATATCTCGGCTGTCTCGGGCGATATTTAAAAGACTTATAACTAATTATAACTAACCAAGCTGCCAAATCTCGGATTTTGGCTAATATCTCGGATTTTCATCTCGGCTAATCTCGGGGAGATTTAAAACCTTGTTGGGAAGGTGCCCCTTCGATGGAATCAACTATTTGTGAGGAACACTTCTTATACAAGAATTGAATTTGAAACTTTTCCGGCTTGACATTTGTTTGTTGAATGATTTATAGGAATCGCTTGGCTTTGTGATGTTTTGACTAGGTAAACTCTGCTTTGATTGCCTGCAATATTAAATCAACATTTTAGCAATATATTTAAGATATTTGCATATCGAAGCGGAACAGGCATTTTATAGTAATAGAAAGCACAAGATTTATAGTTCCTATTATTCATTTGCACTGTTTTTACAATGGCTTTTAATATAAGAATGATTCATCCACCATTCTTTTACAAATTTGTAACAAACCCTTTAAGTAAAATATGGATGCAATCTATTGCTGTCCCAAGCTTTCGGAATTGAATCTCTGGTATGAAGGGACTAGATGGCAGAATCTTTCAGAACAGGAACATTTTCTCCTTATTAAGCTTTTCTCAAAGCACGAGCATATCTTTCCATCTCGTCCCAACTTTCGCCTGCTGGGTGAGGGCCACCTGTGATGACATTAATGATAGGCCTATTATTTCTCTGTATTGCCGTTCTTTTATCTGAGTCGGATTGACGAGCAGGATTCTGTTGCCCCTGAGTTGATGAAGTCGGGTCATTTCTGTTTCTCTTTACATATTGTTGAAGTTTATTCCGTTTCAATAGTTCTTCAATCAAGTTCTTTAGATGGCGACACTCATTAGTGTCATGGCCAGGTTGATTGTGGAACCGACAGAATCTCCCATTATGCATGTCATTTCTCCTATGTCTCAACTTATGTGGTTTAGGATATCCAACAGTATCCTTAGTTGCAAAGAAAATATTCTTTGGAGTATCAGTTAAGGGAGTGAAATTTGAAGGTCCAAAGTGGCGAGTTTTCTTCGCATTTTCGTGCTTCATCCCACCATCATTTTCCCTCTTCTGCCCTCCAGATTCTCTTTTATTAGAAGCAACATTGTTATTCTGAATTTCGGCTATGACTGCTTTTGATGGCACAGGAAAGGTTTCCAAGCGCATAAAATCGTCGGCCTTCTTATAGAATTTCTCAAGTGAGTTTGGCTCCTTCATTTTTAGCCATTTTCGAAATTCACTCGATTTGTTGATAGCCCGCACCAAGTAAGTCAAGATCATTCGTGGCTCTGCATTATCTACCTCGGCCAAGGCTACATTGAAGCGGTTTAAGAATGATCTGACAGACTCCCCGGGGTTTTGTTCCAGGCTCGAGAGTGACATTATGTCCTTGGCCTTTGTAGCATACAACCTGAACTGGTCTTTGAACTTCCGACTTAAGTCAGAAAATTGATCCACAGATCGGACTGGCAACTTTGTGAAACAAAGCAATGCAACGCCTTCCAAATACACCGGAAAGTACCGGCACTTGATTTCATCTGTTGCTCGGGCCCCGGTCATGTGCCAGTCGTACTTGTATAGGAACTGATTTGGATCGCTTGTCCCCCGATAAGCTGGAATAGTGGGGGGAACAAACTTCTTTGGAAATTTAGCTTTCAGGATTCTCTCAGTAAAAGGAGTCTTGCTTGGAGCAAACCCCCAGTCATTTTCTTTCATTCCTCTGCATGCTTTCCTTCATGATTTGACGAATCATTTCCGAGAGACGTTCCTCATTGTTTAGGGACTTCGTAGGAAAGACGTCAGTCATTTTCTTGGGAGTTTGCCTTGGCAAGCCTTCATGGAGAGTTGACTACGGCCTAGAACCTCCAACTTGGGGAGATGGTCCTTCGGTGGTGTCATCTGCCTCTTGAGGAATACTCTTTCCTTGGGAATTTTGGACATCTTCAGCAAAGGTTTCTTCATTGTTTACTGGTCGATGATAAGCTCCAAGCAAGGAATTTATCCTATCCAACATTAAAGTGTTTTGGTTTTCCATCTGCTGATATAACCCAAACATCACAGCATCCAATTCCGCCCGTGTAATTCCAATACTAGGAGCCGCTTCATTGGATGTGGGAGAAGTGGCGGTATTCTCACAAGTATCTCCGGATCCAATAGATCTACGTTTCTTTCCAGGAGCCATAATCTCTGACAGACTTCTGGTTTTTAGAGGGATTCTTTCAACAAACTTTTGCGAAGCAATGATGAAAGTAACCTGAGTTCAACTCTCAATGAAAGCACCAAAATGTTAACACTAAAATTGAACGCTAACACCCTGGTGTGTGTAGAAGTAAAAAGTGAAAGCACCACCTGTTGGTACAGGAACAAAATATAAGCAGAAAATCACAGAAAAGCAGTAAAAGACAACAGTTTTATAGTGGTTCGGCTTATAGTCAAGCCTACGTCCACTTTAATGTTCTTTATTGCTGATTCAAGTACAATTCTTTACAATTAACTCCGATTACAACACACTTAGACAAGTAGCTCAAACTCCGATGTAGAAGAATCTTTTGAATTCATGTTGAATGTGTTAGATTTCCTCCTGAAGTTTGTTGAAGCGTCTTTGGTGTTTGGAGTGCCTGAAGTGTTGTTTGAATCGAGAGAACAACAGAGTATCGGCGTCCCAGAAGTGAGCCAAAAGTCCCCCCTTCGTTGGAGTAAATGCAGTATTTATAGGGAAAAAACTGGGCAGGATGACCAAGTTCTAGGTCGTGAACGACCTAAGGTAGGTCGTAGGTTGGCAACGACCTAGGGAATATGAGCTGACTTATCTCATCTGCAATTGGCCTTCGTCTGATCAAGTTATTAGGTCGTGAGCGACCTAAGGGAGTAGTTGGGGCCTTAGTAATGCTGAGATATCCAATGTAGCGACCTAGGCTAGGTCGTTAACTTGCTATATCGCTTAATCCATTAGGTCGCTAAGTCGTAGGAGCTCTTAGGTCGGTAGGTCGCTTAGCAGTGTCAATCTTTAGGTCGCTGATCTTCTTAACTCGTTAAGTTGCTAGGTTGCTGAGTACTTGAGTCGTTAGGTCGCTGGACTATTAGGTCGCTAGGTCGTTGAGCTTGGTAAGTCGCTGAGTACTTGAGTCGTTAGGTCACTTGATATTTTAGGTCGCTAGGTCGCGACTTTCTCTAGATCGCAGGGTTGTAGATAAAAGAGGGTTAACAACATACATATGATATTTTATATGTAGATTTAATAATAATATTTAATTTAATTAAGATTGATTTAATTAATATATAATATGTTTAAGTATTTATTAAAATTAATTTTTCAAAAGTAGATTTTGTAATAATTTGAATAAGTTGAGGTTGGGAAAATAAATTTGAATTTATTTGAAACTGTATTTAAATATGAAATTAATTTAATTAAATCGATTTGAAACTACTGAATGTGAAATTTAAAGATATGATTTATAACCAGATTCGATTTAAGTAATTTAATTAATATTTCACGTTTAATAAATTGAAAGAAATATTTAGAAAAATGTTATTTAAGGTTATTTAAATGATAATGGATTTATTAAGTAAATATTTCAAACTAAATAACAATGTAGTTAAAATAAGTGATATATGAAATTATCAATTTAGTTTTGAAAGTGCTATAATTTGGAAATATATAAATATATATTTGAAATGGAAACAATATCTTGGTTTTGAAGTATAAATTATTTTTGAAATGACCACGGTGTTATAATGACGCTAATAGTGTATATTTCTACATTGTAGATAGTTCCATGGATCCTTAGAGGAAGGCTATCCCAAATATCCTCTAAGTTACTTACATTTCGGTTGATATTTCACTTGAGTTGGATTTAGTGATATAAGAATGTTAATCCTGACTCGAGTGTTTTGTGTTTTGCTTTACGCTCGGGTCAAACTGAGTGATACAGCATTTGAGACTCACCTTTGCAGTTTGGAGCTTTGCTTGGAGATCCAACTATCGATTCGGCTTTCAGATTTTCCGGTTGATTTGTTCAGAGATGTCATCTGTTTGTATTCAAGACTTCAGTGTATTTGAGATATTCTGCTGTATTTTATTTCTAACTCTGATGTTTATATAGTAGCTTCATGAACTACTATTTATCTATTCCGCTGCATTATTATTATATTACTCTGTATTTGTGATTCTGTGATTGATTTATTTACTGTATATGCTGAGTTTTGCCAAATATAAATTAACAATCTGATATTTTGAGCAATTCAAGTCCAACATGTGCGGATGCGGATTGTTGAAAATATCGGGTCGTTATAGGGTCTGTTTGAGAGTATATATATGAGAGAGCGTACTTGTTAGTGTTATAAAATGTTTTATACTGTGTTTACTTATCCATTGAGTTATTTATGAATTCCGGTCGATTTGCGGGATGTCGTGTTATCGATAGGGGTTTCTGAACACTTAAACGAGGCAAGTAGACATAATATTGTTTTAAGTCGGGTAAATGAAATAATTTTACCTAAGTATATATTATATATATAAAATGATAATTTTAATGAATGTTAATTGTTCGGAGATGATAGTATTTATTTATCATCAATTATTGGTTGAATAAAAAAATAAACGAATACTAAATGAATTTTATTTTATGAAGCAATTGATAATCAAATTGAATTAAAATCAATTAAAATAAGAATTGGTTAAAGGGACCAAGTTGTAAACTAATGAAATACTTTGGTAAATAAGTTAAGGAAATTTGTAGAAGTATATTTATTATATAGCTTATATATAGAAATGATTTTTTAAAATTTGAGAATTTTAGAATTAAATTACTTTCGTTTTCAAAATTTCTTTTCGAAGCCTTCAAAATTAATATTAATATTATTTATAAGGGTTTTAATGAGAAAAATATATTTTAAAGGGATTTTTAAAGGAAATAAAAGCATTAAACCCACTTGGTCATTGGAAAATAATTCTGGGGATGACTGCAGCATCTCCATTGTTCATTTTCGAGTTTTTGAGTGAAGATTGCAACCAAAAGAAATTTATTTTAGATTAAAACAAGTTTTGATTGGAAAACAATATATATTGTAAGTGTGATTTAATGAATATATGGAAATAGTTTTGTACTTAAAATTTAAATAGTATGGATAAGAAATAAGTTTGTAAATTATAAATTGGAATTGGAAAATAAAACCAAATTTAAATTGGTTAGACATTTTGATTAAGCAAATAAAAGGAATTTGAATCCGAGAAATGAAATAAATTGATTAACTTAACAAATGTTAAATTAATTGAGTTAGTGAAATGAAGTAAATAAAATATATTTAACTCATGAAAGCTTAAATGAAAAAATGAATTGCATTTGAAATGAAATTGATAGAATAATAAATGAAATTTTAAGAAGTTAATTTGTATAACTTATAGATTTGAAAATTAATATGCTAAAAAAATGAATTTAAATTTATTGAATGCGAATGATAAGAAAATTTAACTAAAATAAAATTTAATAGAATGAGTAATGGTTTAAATTAAAATGAAGTTTAACCTAATATTAAATAAAATTGGATTAGATATTAAGTGAAACTAGATAAATTAGTAAAGCGAATTAACTAAACAACTGAATATGAATTTAATTTTTTTTAAATGAAATGTAATTTATGTATGTAAGAAGTTGAATAAAAATAAATGAGTGTAAGAAAATTTATGTGTGTAATCGGATTTAATTTAAAATTTGATGAAAATAAGTTAAATACAAATGAAATGAGTTTAAATAAAATTTGAATGTTAACTAATATAATGTGGAATAAGTTATTAGAATAAATGTTAAATTAAAGTGGACTTAAGAGAAGTTGAATGAATTAATTGTGAAAGAAAAAAAAGAGAAACTTATTAATATGAATTGAATTATAAAATAAAATTTACTTTGGTAAATTAATAATATGAAGTTCAATAAATGAAGTGAATCTATGAATTAATAATAACTTAAGATATGAAGTAATAATAATAAAGGTGAGTTGTGTTGTATAAAATATATATAATAAACTTCGATAATTTATAAATGTTGATAGTATAAAAAAAAAGAGGATATACCAAGTGGAAATAAAAAAAATAAACTTAAGTAGGGTTAAATGGAAAAAATTTATAAATGATTGACCAATAAATTTATATGAAATAGGTTGAACAAAAAAAACTAAAACAATTGGAATTTCACAAATTGAATTGAATAAGTTGAATGTAAATGATATAAATTTGAGTAAATTGAAAGAAAACCATATTATTAATGTGGTTAAGCATTTGGATAAGCAAAAAGCAATCAATGGAATGTAAATGAAATTTAAATGTGGATGAAACTAATGTAAATTATGTGAACAAATCGATTGAATGTAATTATACTGAATTAAAATAAATAAAATGTGAATGCAATAAATATTGATTGAAAGAAAAGAATAAACTAAAACCAAATTAGTTGAATGTAAATTAATTAAAAGCGAATGAATAGATTATAAATCCATTGTATGATTAACGAAATGAATAATAATAAGTGAATGTGAATCAATTTTTAATATTTGGAATGTGGCATGGAATTAAATTACTTAAGTGTAATTAATTATATGAATGATTGAAATGAAATAAGTGGATGTGAGCTTAACAACATAAAAAATGAAAATGAAAAAGAAATTGAAAAAAAAATGAGATTGAATATAAGTCGATTCAATGTTATGAATAAATGGAAAATGAGCAAATAACATGTTAATAAAAATTTAATGTTAATAAGAATGAGAGTGTATAAATTAATAATTGGCATTGAAATGTAAATTGTGATAGTTATGGATTGATTTGAATAAATATTGATTTGTTGGATGATTTGTTCTATTGCAAATCCTTGTTAATTGTTTTGAGTGCATATGACGGTTGTATGATTGCATATTGGTGCTCGTGCTTGACATTTGAATTCAGAATGCATGTTTTACACTTATTGGAACTTATACATGTTCTACACCTTATTATAAGTGACTAACATTCCAATTGAGTTGAGATACGTAAATATGAAGACCGTTGGATGTATATCTGGACTATTATATGCTTTGCTTGCTTAATACGAGCGAACTCGCTCGTATTAATAATAATAAGGTACGTATCTTGGATTACATACCATGATTTTATATTTTTGCCCTTCGGGATGCCTCATCATTGAGATGAGATGTATATTTGATATATATTCGTTATATTTGTGTTATATATTGAATTGTAAAAAAATTTCGATCGAGGCGCGCAAAGGAGACTGCCAAAATTTTTCGCAAATCCGAGAGTTAGAAAATTTTTGATGTTTTAAATTTTTTTTAACTTGGATTTATATATAAGTTATATTTTTCGTAAACCGATAGCAGAATGGCGTAGTAAAAGCGTAGTAAAGATTTTCTAATAATATTTTAATGTTATAAGTGATTATTTTAATAAAATCTATTGTATGTTAAATTCCGTACTTAACGCCTTTACGAGGACGAAAAGATTTGAGTGGGGGGGGGGGTATGAAACGAACCGTACTTTTGACCACTGTAAGTTATTAAATATAGTGAAATTATTGGGTGTATATGGTTAAAAAATAGAATGATTTTGTAACGACCCGAAATTTTCGACCATTAAATTTGTTGATTAAATATGTTGTGTAATTAAATACTGAAAGAAATAAAATTTGGGAATCATATTAATGAAATAATAACTAGAATGCAAGGTAAACAATGCTAATTAAAGTTAATAATTTATGAATTGAATGAAATGCCAATTAATGAAAATAAATTTAAATGTTATACTTGACTATAAATTGAACATAAGTGAATAAATGAAATATTGGATTTACCAAGGAAATAATAGACGGTTAATGGAAATTGAATAAAAAAATTAGTATTATGAAAATAAATGGTAACATTGATTTATAAGTAATAAAGGCTTATTAATGTGACTAAAGGTTAACAGTAACGATTATTGTATGTTACCTAATTTATTTAGCTTGTTAATTTAAATTGGAAATCAAATACAATAATTATAATTTAATATTATCTTAATATAAATTGAGTTAATATTTAGAAATAGTGTTAATTTTATTCGTAGTCTGGAAATGGATTGGATGGTAGGATGAAAGGTCAATTAAATGGAATTATTGAAAATTTAATTTATAATTTCTGAATTTAATAAAATTGGAAAATAACACTGAGATCGATGTGTTAATCAACTTTAAATTGACAAGTTATTGTAAATGGTTATGAAATCAAAAATTATAGGAATGGTAAATAATTAAATGTAAACTGAAAAGGTGATTTAATTAATTAATTTTTAATTTAATTCAATAACTGGAAAATAGCCATTTTGGCCACTGACTCGGATTTCAATGAAACCAGTTTCATCAGAATTGTAACGGTGAATTATTGTAGGATTTCAAGTTTCGTATCAATCGGACTTGTCGTTTGATCGTACGGGCTCGAAACGCCTAGAAATCAATTAAATTAAAATCAATTGAAATCAATTTGAAATAACTTAATTTTAAAATAACTCTTTCATACGATGGAATTTGGACCTGAAATCCATTCCATTGATTTTAAAATATTTTAAAACATCTATTTTGATATATGGGTTGACCCATTTTCATTCCGGAGTCAGAACGGGCTTTTCGGGCCATTTATCGTTAATCGAGCCCTTTTGTTTCTATTGTGTTCTGCCTATATATATATGTCGTTATAAACCCTAGTAGCCATTCTATTTCTCATTTCTGTACAAACAATTCTATTTGCTTCTCCTCTTTCAATGGCAGACAAAACCCTAAATCCCAAACTGCAAATTCAAAATCAAAAATCAAATTGAAAATCAAAACTCCTTAAACAATATCAAATTTAATATCGATCTGAAGCTCTCAACGAGCGCATCTCAGATATGTGTTTCGTTTTTCGATTGGAGTCTGTAACAACCCGCATATTTATCGATTTTATATTTAAATATTTTATCGTTAATCGGATTTTGGTCCGAAAAGCTACTTTTTGCAAACGGTCAAATTAGGACTCGAGACCACTTCCATTGAGTTCGAAATGCCGTTTACAACTTTTTAAGTATAAACATTGATATGTTTGGAGTTAGTGGAATTTCACTACCTTTTCCACTTGAGACTTTTGTTTGAACTTAGCCTATTAAACCCAAGTTCCAACCCCTTCTCCTCATCTCTTCATAAATTCCTACCAAACTCTAGCTTTAGCATTAATGGTGAGTGGAATGGGAAATTAAAATTCCAAGCTCAAATTCTCTTGCAAATCCAACATTCAATTCCAAATTCAAGAAGAAGACATTGGATTCAAGCTTGTGATTACTTCTCCATTGCTTTCAAGCTTTTCTTCATAAATTTGGTGAAAAGGTGAGATTTTTATCTCACATTCTTGTCTATAACTATAATGGATTGTTGGGAATGATTTCCTATCACTTTAGCATGTACATTGGTATTTGGTTTGGATTGGATTGGCGAAAAACCCCAAATTTTAGTGTTTTTGGCATAAATCTGCACTTAGGTCGTTCGTCCTATGCTAGGTCGTTCGCTGTTGAAAAGTCACTATGAGAATAGCTCGTTTCTGGCCTTAAACTCGTTCGCATGCTTTAGGTCGTTCGCCTCGGTATTAGGTCGTTGGACTTTAGGTCGTAGGTCGCTCGGCCTATGATTCGTTAGGTCGTTTCTGGCCTTAGCATGTTCTGCAGCGTTAGGTCGCTTGGCCTTTTTGGTCGCTAGGTCGTTGGCCTCTAGGTCGCGTATCCCCTAGGTCGCTCGGCCTTAATACCGTTGGATCGTTTAGCCGTTAGGTCGTAGGTCGCTCGACCTTACTCACCTCGATAGACCGCTCCCCTTTAGGTCGCATGACCTTTATTCCTTTAGGTTGCATGACCTTAGGTCGTTGGACCCCATTAGGTACCGTTAGGTCGTTGGACCTTAGGTCGTCCCCCATTAGGTCGTTCGATATATAACTCGTCCCCCTTAACTCGCTCGACTTCACTTCTTTTAGGTCACTGGACCTATTTGCTCACATTAGGTCGTTACTGGCCTTAGGTCGCATGACCTTGTTTTAGACCTTAGGTCGTTAGGTCGTAAGACCTTAGGTCGTATACCCTCTAGGACGCTCGCCTTTTTATACCGTTAGGTCGTTGGACCTTGTATCCCGTTAGGTCGCATGACCACGTTGAGACCTTAGGTCGCTCACCACCTGGGTCGCAATCCATTAGGTCGCTCGCCTTTCTATTCTTATGTCCTTCGACCTGGTTTTTATGCTAGGTCGCTAGGCATGCTTGGCCGCACCACCTATTTCTACTTTGATGTATTTCGAGCTGATTTCCTTGGATTTTTATTCACGTCTTCGAATGTGAATTTTAGTGAATTGATTTGTTTCTACAATCAATTTTGTGACTTGTCACTTTAAAAATATAAAGGTTTCAATACTAGTAGTAAACAACAAAACTCTTTCATCAAAACGATTTCAAAACTATTTTATTACAAAGCTCTTTTCCTAAACCGTTTTCCAATCTATTAGTATATATAAGCCTTTACTTCACTCGGATGAGAAATCGAATTAAACGGCTTAGTAAAACAAGTGGTGTGAAACGCTTGCGTTTGCTTCGTCGGTTAATTCTTGGACTTGTTCGATTGAACCTTTTTGTGACAATTTCCTAGTGAAGATCTACAGTTTGTTCTTAAATATTTAAGTTAAGCTAGTGGTTATGGGACATGAAGCTAAACTTTTATATTTACTAGCTTAGTGTAATTGACACTTCTTGATGATCATGACGATCATTTTTATGATTTAGACTAGCAATTGTGCGATGTCTCTTTGTCTGCGAGGGAGACTAGACCCCGTTTCAGTGTGATTTCGACTCACACATATCTCTTTGTCTGCGAGGATAGACTAGACCTCATCGGTGTGATTTCGACTCACACATATCTCTTTATCTGCGAGGTTAGTCTAGTCCTCATCTGTGTGATTTCGACTCACACATATGGGGTAGCACCCCATGTTCTTCGGACCGTTCTGTGATAGGCCTCTTTCCCTTTTTATGATTTCTGGATTTCGTGTGTTGATTTCTGGAAATTTTATGCTTCACCTATTTTCGTGATTTCTATTGATATGCTTTATCAATTTTTACGCATTGGTGATTTCGTGTGTCATTGACTTGTTATGAATACAAGTTTTGGGTATGATACCCTTTTTGGATCTTTGAGAAGATTCTTGTGATATTGATTGATCTTTTGTTGATTATCATTTACATACTTATAGTAGTATGCCATTATGGATATTATATGTTTATGCCATATCTCTTATTCTATATCATGTCATTTGATATTTATAGCTAGACTGATCCGTTTATTATTTTCTTATAAAATAATACTCGGGTCAGACCGAGATATTACAGGTGCTTCTGCTTGACTTCTCCCCAGGGATTTATTACTCTGACTTTTGGCAACTACTTAGATTAGTAGTTTTTGTTGTTTACATTTGAGATATCGACTCATAGATGTATTCTTTTGTATAGCACGTGTTGATATTATTTTGTGTTATTGTGGATCTTTCTGACCACAACTCTGATGTACACTTTCATGTGTTATATATTCATATCTGTTTCCGCCTTTGTGATATGGATGTCTGTGACTGATTTGTGTTATGCTTATTTCTATGTTTGTTTCGGAAGATTATATATAGCCATTGTGTGATAGCTTTGAGTTTGTATCGGTATGTCGGATTTCCTCCTTAAATGAAATGCATGCTATACTATCTGACATATCGGTGCTCGCACAAAGAAATTACATGGATGGTCGCTCCTTCAGAGCCTTATTCTTCGTGCTAGCCGACATCATTACACCGTAGTGTTCTTGACTAGCGTGGGTATAGAGGTGGGGCGTCACAGCTTGGTATCAGAGCCAAACTTCGGAACAATGTAGAATAACTTAACAAGGATCGTCGTCCTAAGTCCAGCTTAGGAGTCGTGTCTTAGGATTAATTCGAGTCTTCGTACCGATTCATCCTATTTCTTTTATGATTCCTTTTTTTATCTATCAAGATTGCTTGATATTCATTGGTGAATAATCTTCTTCCTCCTCTTCTTTCTTTCTTAAGGAAGAGAAATGTCTAGACCAGGCCGTCCCAGAGCCGGACCATCTAGTGTTGCTCCCCGGGATGGAGTTTTTATGACTGCTCAACAGCTTCTTGATTTACTAAAGAATGCTCAGGCAGCTGGTCCTAATCAGGTTCCTACCCACCCTAAGTCTGGATTTGCACGCTTGTGCAACAATTATACTAACTTGGGTGGGAAACCATTCAAAGGATCTGAAACTATTATTGAGGTCCAGGCTTGGTTAAGAACATGCGATCGAATCTTTTCTCGCATGAATCTTGCCGATCTTCACCGTATTCAGGTGGCCTCTAGTATGCTCCAAGAGAGAGCATTGGACTGGTACGAACTTCTTATTTCTGAGATTAATGAAGCGGATCTCACCTGGGAGCAATTCCGGGAACGCTTCGAATTTAAATTTGTGCCAAAAGCAGAGAAAGTGACATTGGCTCGACGTTTCATAGATCTTGTTCAAGGTGGATCCTCTGTGACAGATTATGTCGCATCATTCGAGTCGCTGCCCAAATATGGGGTTGAATACATCAACACCCCATTGAAAAAGAATCAGAGATTTGTTTATGGCTTAAATAAGAATCTCAAGAAGCCATTACTTCTAAAGTTGGAGGTTCCTTTCGACCATCTCATTGATATCGCTCTTCGTCTTGAAGAGGTGGATAAGGAAAGTGATGTTGAGGTGGTGGGTTCCAAACCAAACTTCAACAACAAGAACAGGCCAAACAAATTCAAAGGTCCTTATCCCAACAAAAAGGGTAAGCAAGCAACTCCTGTTGCAAAGGCTCCTTCTCCTAGTAGTGGGAAATGCTTCAACTATGGATCTAGGGATCATTTTGCCAACAAGTGCTCAAAGCCCCGTTGTTGTCGCTATTGTAAGAGCCCGGATCATTATATACATCAATGCCTCAAACTTGAAGGCAAGAAGGAGGGAAAGTTAAACGTGGCTCAAGCCCCTGGCAACACATCTTGTGGCCAAGGTATTTCTCATTCCATTCTTGATGGTATTATTTTATTTCATGATCAACCTATTAGAGTTCTCTTTGATACGGGTGCATCCCATTCTTTTATATCAAAGGAACTTGTTGACACTTTTTCCTTAAGTATTGTTGCTTTAATGACCTCTTTAAGAATTGCGAATCCGGTTGGTGGATCCGCAACTCTTAGTTTGCTTTGTAGAGACGTGGAGATTATTTTACATGATTTTTCTTTCCTAGCCGATTTGCATGTTATGCGTTACTTAGGCTTTGGAATGATTTTGGGTATGGATTGGCTTAACCGTTATGAAGCTCATATCCTATGTCCTGAGCGGACTATTTATCTCCGACATCCGCAATCTGTAAAGCAGATTTCAATTATTCTTAAAGATTCAGATTCTACGTTGACTGCATCTTTATATTCTTTAAATCCTCGTGATGATGATGATGATGATGATGAGGAAGATGTCATATCTCGTATTCACGTTGTTCGAGAATTTTCCGACATATTTGAGCCCGTTTTAGGATTACCACCTAGGCGAGAAATTGAGTTCAAAATTAATCTTATCCCTGGAGCTCAACCTATTACTCATCCTCCTGATCGCATGTCTAATAAGGAGAATGAGGAGATGCGAAAACAATTATCCGAATTGGAGACGAAGCAATTTATTCGCTCTAGTTCCTCACCTTGGGGAGCATCAGCAATTTTCATGAAGAAATCCGACGGTACACTTAGGCTTTGCGTTGACTACCGCAAGCTTAATGATCTTACTATTAAAAATAAATATCCTTTACCTCGGATTGATGATCTATTCGATCAGCTCTGTGGTGCTAAAGTCTTTTCACAATTGGACATGGCTACCGGTTTTCACCAGCTTCGTATTGCAGAGGATAGCATTCCTTTGACATCATTCCGTACTCGTTATGGATCATATGAATGGCTCGTTATGCCATTTGGGTTAACGAATGCTCCGGCTTATTTCGTTGACCTAATGAATCGAGTTTTCAAAGATTTTCTCGATCGATTTGTTCTCATCTTTATTGATGATATTCTTGTGTATTCTAAAACCGAGGAGGAACATGAAAAGCATCTTCGGATTGTATTGGAAACTCTTAGGAGTAATCAATTAAAAGTAAAATTTTCTAAATGCCATTTTTGGCAATCTAGTGTGAAGTTTCTCGGTTATATTATTTCCGAATTCGGAATATCAGTGGATCCTTCAAAGATTGAAGCGATTCAAGATTGGAAGAGACCGGAGAGTGTGACTGAAATCCGTAGCTTTCTCGGATTGGCGGGCAATTACCGCCGTTTCATAAAAGACTTTTCTAAGATTGTCGTGCCTCTTACTGGCTTAACGAAGAAAGGTGTTAAATACATTTGGTCGGACAAATGTGAAACTTCTTTTCAAAAATTAAAAGAACTCCTTTCCGATGCTCCTATTCTTGTTATTCCCGAAGGTAATCAAGATTTCATTGTTTATACCGATGCTAGTCGCGTTGGTTTGGGTGCCGTTCTTATGCAAAAAGAACGTGTTATTTCTTATGCTTCTAGGCAATTAAAGCCAGCCGAGACTAGATATGCCACTCATGATTTAGAGCTCGCAGCTATTGTTTTCTCCCTTCGTATTTGGCGTCATTATCTTTTGGGAGAAAAATTTATTCTCTACACCGATCACAAGTATTTGAAGTATTTATTTTCTCAAAAGGAACTTAATTTGCGTCAACAGCGTTGGCTCGAATATCTTGCATCTTATGATCTTGATTTTCTTTATACTCCCGGAAAGGGAAATCGAGTTGCCGATGCACTTAGTCGCAAGCAACAAGCGGTTGTTTCCATGATGATATCTGAATGTAAAGATCTCGAGGTTTTATCCACTTGTGAAATTCGAGATCGTGTTTCCGATTTATGTTCATCCCTTGTTTTATGTAGCCTGGAGGCTCATCCTTCTCTTTTAGACCGCATCCTTGAAGCTCAAAAGCTAGATCACGAATTGGCTCTTCTTGGCCAAAATGTTAAGGATAAAATTGATATTGAAGGTTTGAAAGACTTCGATATTGATTCTCGTGGCGGCATTCGAAAATTTGGTAGACTTATCGTAACAAATATTAGTGATCTTCGAAAGGATATTTTAGAAAATTCCCATCGTTCTAAATTTACCATTCATCCCGGTAGTAGTAAAATGTACACGGATATGAAGCGACTTCATTATTGGGAGGGAATGAAATCAGATATTGCTAACTTTGTTAAGTGTTGCAAGACTTGCCAGCTTGTCAAGGCCGAACATCAAAGGCCTGGTGGGTTATTGCAACCTTTAGAAATTCCAATTTTGAAGTGGGACCAAATTTCCATGTATTTTATAGATGGCCTTCCCCATTCTCGTTCGGGTCATGATAGCTTATGGGTTATAGTTGATAGACTTACTAAATCCGCCCATTTTATTCCTGTTCGGTCTAACCGAACCGTTCCTCTTTTGGCCAAACTCTTTATCGAAGAAATTGTTAAATTGCATGGAGTTCCTACTTCTATTGTTAGCGATCGTGATCCATTGTTTACTAGTGGATTTTGGAAAAGTCTTCAAAAAGCTTTAGGAACGAAGCTTAATTTTAGCACCGCTTGTCATCCCCAGGTCGATGGACAAACTGAGCATGTGAATCAAACTCTTGAAGATCTTCTTCGTGCTTGTGTGCTTGATTTTGGTGGAAGTTGGGAAGATCATATTTCACTTGTTGAATTTTCCTATAATAATAGCTTCCAATTTAGTATTGGTATGGCACCTTTCGAGGCACTCTATGGAAGGCCATGCCGATCTCCTTCTTGCTGGCTTGAGGCTGGTGAGAAGCTGGTTTTAGGTCCAGAGTTTATTCATGTTTCCACAAAAAAGATTGAACTTATTCGACATAGGATGAAAGAAGCCCAGAGTAGACAAAAATCCTATGCCGATAACCGAAGATGGAAGTTAGATTTTTCTGTGGAAGATCTTGTATTTATTCGTGTTTCCTCTATGAAGGGTGTTGTACGTTTCAGTCGATCGGGAAAGTTAGCGCCTCGATATATTGGGCCATTTCCTATCTCTGAACATATTGGTTCCATGGCTTATCGCCTTTCATTACCGGCTCAGTTTTCTGCCATGCATGACATATTTCACGTTTCTCAATTACGGAAATGCCTTTGAGATTCCGATTCTATTCTCGAGCCTGGTATTGTGGAAGAAATTGAAGTTTCGCCGAATTTAACTTATGAGCAGCATCCTATTCGAATTATTGCTTCGGAGGTCAAACAACTTCAAAATAAAGATGTTCCGCTTGTGAAGGTTCAATGGTCCTCAAATCATAAGGATTTCTCTTGGGAATCTAGAGAATTCATCGAGCGAACACATCCGGACTAGCTTTCTCATGCTCATTGAGGTGAACTTCTTATTTCAAGTTTCTTTTGTGTTAATATGCCTTTATGGTTGTTACTTTTATTTCCATCTTATATATTGCGAGGACGCAATTTCTTTATGGAGGGGAGTCTATAACAACCCGCATATTTATCGATTTTATATTTAAATATTTTATCGTTAATCGGATTTTGGTCCAAAAAACTACTTTTTGCAAACGGTCAAATTAGGACTCGAGACCACTTCCATTGAGTTCGAAATGCCATTTACAACTTTTTAAGTATAAACATTGATATGTTTGGAGTTAGTGGAATTTCACCACCTTTTCCACTTGAGACTTTGGTTTGGACTTAGCCTATTAAACCCAAGTTCCAACCCCTTCTCCTCATCTCTTCATAAATTCCTACCAAACTCAAGCTTTAGCATTAATGGTGAGTGGAATGGGAAATTAAAATTCCAAGCTCAAATTCTCTTGCAAATCCAATATTCAATTCCAAATTCAAGAAGAAGACATTGGATTCAAGCTTGTGATTACTTCTCCATTGCTTTCAAGCTTTTCTTCATAAATTTGGTGAAAAGGTGAGATTTTTATCTCACATTCTTGTCTATAACTATCATGGATTGTTGGGAATGATTTCCTACCACTTTAGCATGTACAATTGTATTTGGCTTGGATTGGATTGGGGAAAAGCCCCGAATTTTAGTGTTTTTGGCATAAATCTGCACTTAGGTCGTTCGGCCTATGCTAGGTCGTTCGCTGTTGAAAAGTCACTCTGAGAATAGCTCGTTTCTGGCCTTAAACTCGTTCGCATGCTTTAGGTCATTCGCCTCGGTATTAGGTCGTTGGACTTTAGGTCGTAGGTCGCTCGGCCTATGAGTCGTTAGGTCGTTTCCGGCCTTAGCATGTTCTGCAGCGTTAGGTCACTCGGCCTTTTTGGTCGCTAGGTCGTTGGACTCTAGGTCGCGTATCCCCTAGGTCGCTCGGCCTTAATACCGTTGGATCGTTTAGCCGTTAGGTCGTAGGTCGCTCGACCTTACTCACCTCGATAGACCGCTCCCCTTTAGGTCGCATGACCTTTATTCCTTTAGGTTGCATGACCTTAGGTCGTTGGACCCCATTAGGTACCGTTAGGTCGTTGGACCTTAGGTCGTCCCCCATTAGGTCGTTCGATATATAACTCGTCCCCCTTAACTCGCTCGACTTCACTTCTTTTTGGTCACTGGACCTGTTTGCTCACATTAGGTCGTTACTGGCCTTAGGTCGCGTGACCTTGTTTTAGACCTTAGGTCGTTAGGTCGTAAGACCTTAGGTCGTATACCCTCTAGGACGCTCGCCTTTTTATACCATTAGGTCGTTGGACCTTGTATCCCGTTAGGTCACATGACCACGTTGAGACCTTAGGTCGCTCACCACCTGGGTCGCAATCCATTAGGTCGCTCGCCTTTCTATTCTTAGGTCGTTCGACCTGGTTTTTATGCTAGGTCGCTAGGCTTGCTTGGCCGCACCACCTATTTCTACTTTGATGTATTTCGAGCTGATTTCCATGGATTTTTATTCACGTCTTCGAATGTGAATTTTAGTGAATTGATTTGTTTCTACAATCAATTTTGTGACTTGTCACTTTAAAAATATAAAGGTTTCAATACTAGTAGTAAATAACAAAACTCTTTCATCAAAATGATTTCAAAACTATTTTATTACAAAGCTCTTTTCCTAAACCGTTTTCCAATCTATTAGTATATATAAGCCTTTACTTCACTCGGATGAGAAATCGAATTAAACGGCTTAGTAAAACAAGTGGTGTGAAACCCTTGCATTTGCTTCGTCGGTTAACTCTTGGACTTGTTCGATTGAACCTTTTTGTGACAATTTCCTAGTGAAGATCTACAGTTTGTTCGTAAATATTTAAGTTAAGCTAGTGGTTATGGGACATGAAGCTAAACTTTTATATTTACTAGCTTAGTGTAATTGACACTTCTTGATGATCATGACGATCATTTTTATGATTTAGACTAGCAATTGTGCGATGTCTCTTTGTCTGCGAGGGAGACTAGACCCCGTTTCAGTGTGATTTCGACTCACACATATCTCTTTGTCTGTGAGGATAGACTAGACCTCATCGGTGTGATTTCGACTCACACATATCTCTTTATCTACGAGGTTAGTCTAGTCCTCATCTGTGTGATTTCGACTCACACATATGGGGTAGCACCCCATGGTCTTCAGACCGTTCTGTGATAGGCCTCTTTCCCTTTTTATGATTTCTGGATTTCGTGTGTTGATTTCTGGAAATTTTATGCTTCGCCTATTTTCGTGATTTCTATTGATATGCTTTATCTATTTTTACGCATTGGTGATTTCGTGTGTCAATGACTTGTTATGAATACAAGTTTTGGGTATGATACCCTTTTTGGATCTTTGAGAAGATTCTTGTGATATTGATTGATCTTTTGTTGATTATCATTTACATACTTATAGTAGTATGCCATTATGGATATTATATGTTTATGCCATATCTCTTATTCTATATCATGTCATCTGATATTTATAGCTAGACAGATCCGTTTATTATTTTCTTATAAAATAATACTCGGGTCAGACCGAGATATTACAGGTGCTTCTGCTTGACTTCTCCCCAGGGATTTATTACTCTGACTTTTGGCAACTACTTAGATTAGTAGTTTTTGTTGTTTACATTTGAGATATCGACTCATAGATGTATTCTTTTGTATAGCACGTGTTGCTATTATTTTGTGTTATTGTGGATCTTTCTGACCACAACTCTGATGTACACTTTCATGTGTTATATATTCATATCTTTTTCCGCCTTTGTGATATGGATGTCTGTGACTGATTTGTGTTATGCTTATTTCTATGTTTGTTTCCGAAGATTATATATAGCCACTGTGTGATAGCTTTGAGTTTGTATCGGTATGTCGGATTTCCTCCTTAAATGAAATGCATGCTATACTATCTGACATATCGGTGCTCGCACAAAGAAATTACATGGATGGTCGCTCCTTCACAGCCTTAGTCTCCGTGCTAGCCGACATCATTACACCGTAGTATTCTTGACTAGCGTGGGTATAGAGGTGGGGCATCACAGAGTCATCGTTTTCCGGGAATACATGGATTTTTTTCGGCCATTCGTTGTGGTCGGGGTGATCCAGTGGTGGATCTAAGTTGTTAGGTCGATCGGGGGGCATGGATGCGTAGAGGGCTTAGAGCAGGTCGCATCGGCACCACTTGTTCGTCTTCTGGTGGACAGAAATCGCCGTTAAAGGCGAACATAGGCGACGGCGGTGCACGCCCTATATGCGACCGAAGCTCACCAAATTTGTGGCATAGGGGCGGCTCGGCGTGGTCGAGAAGGTGGCGTGGTCTGATCACGTCGTTGATGATTATGGTGTCGGCGATAATTGTTGCGAGGAGGCGGCTAGGGTTCGGTCGTCTGATAAGAACGGTTCGCGTGCGCAAAACAATGTTGACGTTGCACTGTTTGTCTGGTTCGTTTTCTTTTATTTATTTTATTTTTATATTCCGATTTCAAAACTTATAATCACAATAACTTTCACATACGAGGTCCGTTTCACACGTAGTTTTCTCCGCTAGGACCGTATTGAAATTCCTGACATCTTGACGCTGGTTTGGACAAATTCTGAGGCTGTTCAATTTTTATGTTTAAATTGGATTTGAATTCAATTTAAATTCAAAAGGTGAGTGTTTTAACCCACTCACAACTTCTAAAATTTCTTATGTTTGTTAAATTGATTTATGATGTGCTTAGAAATTTATTTATGACTGTTTGGCATATTTTTAATCATCTTCTCAGTTAAGTTGAATTTATTTGAATTAAATTGTTATTTAATTTATTATTGCATATGAACTGTGATGCAGCCCAGCCTAATGATGAAGCTGCGCAATCTACTAACTCAGTGGTTTTGAGTTGTTTGATGGCCTTAGGTCGCATACGACCTAGTGAAGGTTGCTCACGTGTTAGTGGGATGAACGCTATGGCATACTAGCGACCTAATTACTTACAACCTCCCCAGATTGAAGAAGCAGCGTTCAAGCGACCTAATGAAGAAAATAAACCAACGCCATCTGTTTTGGAGTTAGGTCGGCCGCGACCTAGTATATTGGTACGTCCCAGCGACCAAATGAGTCGAGATGAGCAACCTAACGACCTTCACCCCCAACGGCTTAACAAGTTATTCAAAACTTGTGCATCTCCAGCGACCTTACTTAAGTCGCTCGCGACCTTACTTAAGTCGCTCACCCAAGGTCGCGTCAGTTAAGTCGCTTCGTTGAAGCCATGCTACTATCTTATGCCGCTCAATTGTTAAGTCGCTGAAGCCTTGTCCTTAAGTCGCTTCTGGAGATGGGTTTTGCTAAGTCGCTTACTCACTAAGTCATTCAAGCTTAGGTCGCGTGAAGAGATCCTGAGGCTGGTTTTACTTATGCCGCATTACTTCTTAGGTCGTAGGTCGTCCGCGTTTGTAAATATGTGTTGTATTTTGTTGTGTTGTACATGCTATGTCGTTAACGACCATAGTTAGGTCGTATATCGTTGATACTATGTTATAATGTGTTTGTATTTTTCTTTAAGTCGTAGGTCGTTTCTGTTGGGTCGTTCACGAGTTAGGTCGGCAGGTGTGTTAGGTCGTGTGCGACCTAGTGTGTGTTGTAGCCTATAAATAGGCATGTTGGGTCATTTTGTAAAGGTTGTTGAATTTTGAATAAAATTTGGTTTGTGCTTTGTGCCTCCGTTAAAATTGGTTGTTGAGTGTAATCTCCTATCACCACCTTCGGTATTCGAGTGCGCTCGAATCAACGATCGTTGAAGCCAATTCATGGTATCAAGTGCGCTTGATCAACGTTTGAAGAATTGTAGATCTTCTTTCATGGTATCGTGCGCGATCAACGTGTCGAAGATAGCTAGAACTCGGTATCTTTGTGATCAACGAATTTGGGCATTTCAGTATCTTTAATCCACCGATTGCTACTTTTACCGTTTCATCTATTTTTTCGTATTTTCGCTGCATCATTTTGGTATCAGAGCTAGACTTAGCCAATCGTAGCTAAGCCGAGTCTTGGAGCCAAGGAGTTTGAAGTTTGATGTTCATTGTGTTCATCGTGAAGTTGCAACAAGTTGGGAGTTTCGATCCATATCACTTTGAATCAAAGTTTGAAGGAGTGTTTGATGTGTAGATCCGAGAGTTGAAGTTCATCTTGAAGTATAGAAGGTCGTACCTTGTTTTGTTCAGATTTGAGTTGAAGTTTTGAAGTTGTGTTTGATTTGTTAAAGATAATCATGCCTCCGAGAAGAGCTAACTGCCATCAGAATGTTGAAGCGTTGTATAGAAGAGAAGAAGCCGATCAAATGGAACAACGCATCCATGAAAAGTTGGATGAAGGAATTGATCGATTAGAGAGAATGATGCTTGAAATGAATCAAAGTAGAAGAAGGGTTTCACCTGAATTGATCCATGGGGGAAGTAGAGTTTCACCACATTCGGATCGGGAGAGAAGAGAGGATCATGATTGTAGAAATGTTGATGATCGTGACAAGAATGTAGAACGAAGAAGTGGTGGTGGTAGAGATGTTGGTGGTCATGATCGATATCGATATACATCAGATTTTGATGAGGAGTTTAATGGTGGTAGAGTGACGCAGCGGATAATTCGAAACAAACTTCAATCGTTGAAAATTAGCAATCGGTGAGTTGAGAATACTGCAATGCCCAAATTCGTTGATCCAAAGATGCCGGATTCTAGCTATCTTCGTCTCGTTGATCGCGCACGATGCCGAGAAAAAGATCTACGATTCTTCGTACGTTGATCTAGCGCACTAGATACCGTGAATCGGCTTCTACGATCGTTGAATCGAGCGCACTCGATTAACCGAAAGAGGAGATAGGAGATTACACTCAACTACCAATTAAAGAAAGCACAAAGCAATCAAAAGAGAATTTTATTCAAAAGTCAACAACCCCCTAAAAATGTACAACACACTCGCTATTTATAGAGTTTTCCAACCCCCTGACCCTTAAGTCGTCACCGACTCATGACTCACCTTAGGTCGGCACCGACTCAACAACACGCGGCTCATCAAATAAAAGAAAACAACAAATTACAACACAAGTCACGACTTACGACTTACAGTAGGTCGTTGCCGACCTAACACTTCCGACTTAAGGAAACACACAAGTATACTACCCTTAGGTCATATACGACCTTACTACTCACGCGACTTACGAAGTAAACGACATACGACCCAAATCATACAACGACTCACTCACATATATACAACACAGTGACTCGACTTAGGTCGTGAACGACTCATCACTTACAAACCACACGACTCACGACTTAAATTCACAACACATAGCGACTTACGACATAGCATTCATACGACTCAAGCTCCATGCGGCATCTCTCTCTTGTGTCCTGTTAAGTCGTGACCGACTTAGCGCCTCTTCCTTAGGTCGTGACCCATAAGAGTTAGGTCGTTAACTCGGCACATCTTCCCCTCTGGTCTCCAAATAGGTCGAGGACGACCTATAGTTTGAACCTTAAGTCGTGGACGACTCAACTCCATGCCGTTAGCTCGTATTGCTTCTCCCTTAGCTCCTATAGCTATAAGTCGTAACTCCTTCCCCTGTGGCCTGTTAGGTCCGGGCCGATACAAGCCCTTAACCCGTAGCCGACTTAAATCTTTAGGTCGCAGATAACTCAACGCGGCTTCATTAACTCGTAGCTCTTCCTCCTTAGGTCGGGGCCGACCTAGCTTAACCTATGCTCGATCTAAGCTTTGTGCTTCCATAGATCGTGCTGCATCATCCTCCCCTGGTTGAGAAAAATTCGTCCTCGAATTTGTAACTTTTTCCTCATCAGACTGTTCATCTCCATAATATGGCACAAGATGTTTAACATTGAACACGTCAGAAGTGTACACATCTTCCGGCAGCTTCAACTTATAATCGTTTTTATTAATCCGTTTCACGACTTCCACAGGACCAATTTTCCTGGCTCTCAACTTGTTATACGTGCCTACTGGAAAACGATCTTTGGTTAACACATCATAAACCAAATCACCTTCGTTAAATTCAACACTTCGTCGCTTCAAATCTACAAATCGTTTATATTTCTCATTCGACTTCTCCAATCGTTCCTGAACGATTTTATGACATTCCGTCAACCCATCAACAAAGTCTACAGCTCGTTTAACCGTCCCCTTCGGTTGTGGTACTACGGCTAAATCCAACGGTCCCCTGGGTAAATTTGAATATACAATTTGAAATGGACTGTAACCTGTACTGCGATTCACTGCGTGATTATGAGCAAACTCTGCCTGGCATAATTTCATATCCCAACTCTTCAGATTATCTTTCACTAAACATCTTAACAAATTCCCCAGCGATCTGTTAACAACTTCGGTCTGTCCGTCCGTCTGCGGATGATAGGCGCTGCTAAAGTTCAACTTCGTTCCCACCATCTTCCACAAACTCATCCAAAAGTGACTCAGAAATCGAGTATCTCTATCCGACACAATAGATTCTGGTAATCCATGAAGTCGATAGATCTCCTTGAAAAATAACCGAGCAACATGAACAGCATCCGCCGTCTTCTTGCAAGCAATAAAATGTGCCATTTTAGAAAATCTATCAACCACTACATATATAGAATCATTACCACGCTGCGTTCTCGGCAATCCCAATACAAAGTCCATACTCACATCAACCCATGGTTTAGCCGGTACAGGCAACGGCATATACAACCCAGCATTGGTCGCGGTTCCTTTCGAAATTTGGCAAATATGACATCGCTCCACAAACCTTCCCACTTCTTTCCTCATCGACGGCAAAAAGTAAGACTGTGAAATCAATTGCAAAGTACGATCACGGCCCACATGCCCTTCCTCGTGTAACTCCTTGATAATTTTCAATCTCAAGCTACAATCTGGGATGCATAATCGATTCCCCTTGAACAAGAATCCATCAACCAACACAAATTCATCTGTACTTCCATCCTTAACCTTTTCAACAAACTTGGCAAAGTAAGGATCCTCCTCAAACAATTCTGGTAATAATTCGAATCCTGTCACTTCAACCTTCAGCGTTGTCAACAAGTGATTCCTCCTGCTCAAAGCATCCGCTACACGATTTGTTACCCCTGATTTGTGCTTAACGACAAAAGTAAACTGCTGTAAATAGGCAATCCATGATGCATGTCTCGCTGAAATCTTGTCCTGCCCTTGCATATGCTTCAATGCCTCATGATCAGTGTATAGAACAAATTCCTTCTGAAATAGATAGTGCCTCCAGTGCTTAACAGCTTGTACCACAACATAGAATTCAACGTCATATGTACTGTATCTCATCTTTGCTCCTGATAAATTTTCACTGAAATAAGCAACGGGATTTCCACTCTGACTCAAGACTCCACCAATTCCCACCTTCGACGCATCAGTATGCAATTCAAACAACAACTGAAAATTTGGTAAAACAAGAATCGGTGCTGTCGTTAACAGTTCCTTGATCTTCTCAAAAGAAACCCTCGCTTCCTCTGACCATACAAACTGTTTCCCCTTAATGCAATCAGTCACTGGAGCCATCACGCTACTGAAGTGTGGAATGAATCTTCAGTAGAATGATGCTAGCCCATGAAAACTTCTCACTTCCATAATTGTCTTTGGATGTGGCCAATTCCTGACTGCCTCAACTTTACTCTGATCAACTTGAATACCTTCTCCTGAAACAACATAACCCAGAAATAAAACACTATGCGTCATGAACACACATTTCTTTGTAGCAGCATAAAATTGTTCCTCACGAAGAATATTCAACACTTCCCTTAAATGTAGAACATGCTCCTCCGTACTCCTGCTATATATCAGAATATCATCGAAATAAACCACCACGAACTTCCCAATGAATGGTCTAAAGATTTGATTCATCACCCGCATGAATGTACTAGGTGCATTTGATAAACCAAATGGCATAACCAACCATTCGTATAACCCTTCTCTCGTCTTAAAAGTTGTCTTCTACTCATCTCCTGGTCTAATTCGAATCTGGTGATAACCACTCTTCAAATCAATTTTCGAAAAGATAGTCGCCCCACTCAACTGATCTAGCAAGTCATCCAACCTCGGCATTGGAAATCTATATCTCACGGTAATCTTGTTCAATGCCCGACTGTCAGTGCACATCCTCCACGTCTCGTCCTTTTTGGGTACCAATAAGGCTGGCACAGCACATGGACTCAGACTCTCCTGCACACGTCCCTGTTCAAGCAACTCTTCCACCTGCCTCCTCAACTCTTCATGTTCCTTCGGACTCATTCGATAATGTGGTCTATGTGGTAATACTGCTCCCGGAACAAGATCGATTTGATGTTGAATGTCTCTCAGTGGCGGTAACTCCTTAGGCAGCTCCTCTGGGAATACATCCTCAAATTCTTTCAAAACAGGCTTCGCTTCTCCTGGAATTTCAACCTCTTCACTACAATCTCGTCCAATCAACAAAAATACTTCCGGCTCCTCTTCAACCTCCTTAACGAACTCCTTTAATGATAGCAACGTTTTCAGCTCTTCAATTTCTTCCAACTTGCTTTCCTCTGATTGTCGCTTCTTAGGAACCAAAGTGATCTTTGTACCCTCGAACATGAAACTATAACTGTTAGAACGACCATCATGTTTCACCGCCCTATCATATTGCCACGGTCTCCCCAGCAACAGATGACAAACATCCATATCGACTACATCACACCAAATCTCGTCTTTGTATTTCTTCCCAATTGAAAATTTAACACAAGCTCTTCGTCCAACCTTCACCTCTCCTCCTTTTCTCAACCAAGCCAACTTGTATGGTTTCAGATGTTTCTCAGTCTTCAATGATAACTTCTTTACAGCCTCTGTGGAAATAATATTATCACAACTCCCAGCATCTATGACAAACTTGCAAACTTTTCCCAGAATAGTACATGTCGACTGAAATATGTTACTCCTCAACCAACTACAGTCCTCCTCTTGCTTCGGTGTGAGACAAGACCTCCTCATCATCAGATTACAACCTTCCTCTCCCGACAACTCTTCTTCCTCCTCAACATAAGGTGAATTAGAACATTCAGCTTCTTCCTCCTCATCCTCAGCTTCAACTATCATAGTTCTCTTCTTCGGCTTCGGACATTCATTGCTTTTATGACCCATCTCCTGGCAGTTGTAACATTTGAACCCACTGCTAACCTTCGCCTTCTCACCTTCCTTCACAACTGGTTTGGCAACAGCTTTAGGAACATTAGAACTTCCACCGACTCCCTTCACTTGATTGTTAGAATTGGTAAACACACCTCCTCCATGCCTTCCTTGCTTTTCCCAAGCCAACGCTTTCTGATGTGCCTCCGCCACAGATCTTGGATCAAACATATTAACCATATCCTGGATCTGCATTCTAAGCCCTCCAACAAACCTAGCAATCAGCTGTTCTTCTGTCTCCATTATATCGTTCCTGGCAATGAGTTGATAAAATTCATCTGCATAGTCATTAACTGATTTCGTCCCCTGCCTTAGATTCTGCAATCTCTGGTATATAAGTGATTGATAGTTGTATGGTAAAAATGTAGCTCTCATCAACTTCCTCATCCTCTCCCAAGATTCTATCTTTGACTTCCCCATTCGTTCACGAGTAAGTTTAGTTTGCTGCCACCACGCCAAAGCTCTCCCTCTCAACCTAGTAGCAACTAACTTCACCCTTCGATTCTCCGGAACCTCCTTGAAATCAAAGATTTCCTCCACATTTGACAACCAATCTAAGAACTCCTCAGCTACCATCCCTCCTTTAAACTCTGGAATCTCCATCTTCATTCCCGATTCCCAACGTCGATCATCATTAATTACCCGATACTGACGTTGTCCCTGGTCTCTATCTCTGAAATGAACACTTCCTCTTTCACCATCAAACTCCTCATCAAAGTCTGATGCATATCGTTGTCGTTCTCGTCCTCCATCATCTCTACCACCACTCCTAGTACCAACATCCCGTCTATCATGATCATCAACATTCCTCCTATTTCGATTGTCAACACTCCTAGGCTCTTGACTGTCTCTCCTTTCCCGTTCAGAATGTGGCGAAATTCTACTTCCTCCATGGATGGATTAAGGTGAATTTCTTCTTCCACTTTGATTCATATTAATCATAAGCTTCCCCAACCTACCAATGCCTTCATCAATCTTCTCATGCATACGTTGCTCCATTTGATCGGCCTCCTCTCTTCGATACAAAGCTTCAACATTTTGATGGCGGTTAGCTCTCCTTGGCGGCATGATTGAATCAACACAACACTTCAACAAAACAACAATAAGTCACGGCTCAATCTTCAAAATACTTGGCTCCAAGAATCAACTTAGCTATGATTGGCTAAGTATGGCTCTGATAGCAAAACTGACGCAGCGGATAATTCGAAACAAACTTCAATCGTTGAAAATTAGCAATCGGTGAGTTGAGAATACTGCAATGCCCAAATCCGTTGATCCAAAGATGCCGGATTCTAGCTATCTTCATCTCGTTGATCGCGCACGATGCCGAGAAAAAGATCTACGATTCTTCGTACGTTGATCTAGCGCACTAGATACCGTGAATCGGCTTCTACGATCGTTGAATCGAGCGCACTCGATTAACCGAAAGAGGAGATAGGAGATTACACTCAACTACCAATTAAAGAAAGCACAAAGCAATCAAAAGAGAATTTTATTCAAAAGTCAACAACCCCCTAAAAATGTACAACACACTCACTATTTATAGAGTTTTCCAACCCCCTGACCCTTAAGTCGTCACCGACTCATGACTCACCTTAGGTCGGCACCGACTCAACAACACGCGGCTCATCAAATAAAAGAAAACAACAAATTACAACACAAGTCACGACTTACGACTTACAGTAGGTCGTTGCCGACCTAACACTTCCGACTTAAGGAAACACACAAGTATACTACCCTTAGGTCGTATACGACCTTACTACTCACGCGACTTACGAAGTAAACGACATACGACCCAAATCATACAACGACTCACTCACATATATACAACACAGTGACTCGACTTAGGTCGTGAACGACTCATCACTTACAAACCACACGACTCACGACTTAAATTCACAACACATAGCGACTTACGACATAGCATTCATACGACTCAAGCTCCATGCGGCATCTCTCTCTTGTGTCCTGTTAAGTCGTGACCGACTTAGCGCCTCTTCCTTAGGTCGTGACCCGTAAGACTTTGGTCGTCAACTCAGCACATCTTCCCCTCTGGTCTCCAAATAGGTCGAGGACGACCTATAGTTTGAACCTTAAGTCGTGGACGACTCAACTCCATGCCGTTAGCTCGTATTGCTTCTCCCTTAGCTCCTATAGCTATAAGTCGTAACTCCTTCCCCTGTGGCCTGTTAGGTCGGGGCCGATACAAGCCCTTAACCCGTAGCCGACTTAAATCTTTAGGTCGTAGATAACTCAACGCGGCTTCATTAATTCGTAGCTCTTCCTCCTTAGGTCGGGGCCGACCTAGCTTAACCTGTGCTCGATCTAAGCCTTGTGCTTCCATAGATCGTGCTGCATCATAGAGGTAGTGTGCATTATCGAGATCGAGGTCAAGAATTGAATCGATATGTGAATGTTGAAGACGATCGTCGATGGGAATCGGGGATGAAGACGGAAATTCCTGAATTCAAGGGTGGAATGGTTGCAGAAGAATTTTTGGATTGGTTGTCTAATGTTGAAGAGATCTTTGATTTCAAGGAGGTTCCGGAAGATCATCGAGTGAAGTTGGTTGCTACTAGGTTGAAAGGAAGAGCTATGGCATGGTGGCAGCAAACCAAACTTACGCGAGAACAGATGGGGAAGTCGAAGATTGTTGCTTGGGATAAGATGAAGAAGTTAATGAAAGCTGCATTATTGCCTTACAATTATCAATCACTCATGTATCAGAGGTTGCAGAATCTGAGGTAAGGGACGAAGACTGTTAATGATTATGCTGATGAATTTTATCAACTGATTGCTCGAAATGACATTATGGAGACGGAGAAACAATTGACTGCTAGGTTTGTTGGAGGGTTGAGGATGCAGATTCAAGACATGGTGAATATGTTTGACCCTAGATCTGTGGCTGAAGTGCACCAGAAAGCGTTGGCTTGGGAGAAGCAGGGAAGACGAGGAGGTGGTGTGTTTCCAAGTTCCAATACTCAGAGCAAGGGTGTTAGTGGGAGTTCCAATGTTTCTAAAGCTGTCGGTAAACCAGTTGTGAATGAGGTTGCGAAGGCGAAGGTCAACAACAATTTCAAATGTTATAATTGCTAGGAAATGGGTCACAAGAGTAATGAATGTCCGAAGCCGAAGAAACGAACAATGATTGCTAAAGTGGAAGGTAAGGATGTTGATGAAGATTATTCTAGTCCAGTTGAGGAGGATGAACAGGATATCGCGTCGGGAGATGAAGGATGTAATCTAATGATGAGGAGGTCTTGTTTAACACCGAAACAAGAGGATGAGGCTAGTTGGTTGAGGAGTAATATCTTTCAGTCGACATGCACTATACTAGGGAAGGTTTGTAAATTTGTGATTGACGCGGGAAGTTGTGACAATATTATTTCTACCGAAGCTATGAGAAAGTTGAAGTTGAAGATGGAGAAGCATCCAAATCCTTACAAGTTAGCATGGCTAAGAAAAGGAGGAGAGGTGAAGGTGGATAGGCGAGTTCATGTTCCATTTTCTATTGGGAAGAAGTATAAAGATGAGATCTGGTGTGATGTGGTGGAGATGGATGTTTGTCATTTGCTTTTGGGAAGACCATGGCAGTATGATCGAGCAGTGCAACATGATGGTCGAACCAATAGCTACAGTTTTATGTTTGAAGGTATTAAGATCATTTTAATTCTGAAGAAGAGACAGCAAGGAGAAAGCAAGTCAGAAGAGATTGAGGAGCTGAAGACTTTGTTAACTTTGAAGGAATTTGTTGAAGAAATAGAGGAGAGTCCAGAGGTGTTCTTGTTGATTGGACATGAAGCTACTGAATCTGTTGAAGTTCTAGAGGGAGTAAAGCCAGTATCGGAAGAGTTCAGAGATGTGTTTCCTGAAGAGTTGCCAATGGAGTTACCACCGTTGGGAGATATTCAGCATCAGATTGATCTTGTGCCAGGGGCAGTATTACCTCACAGGCCACATTACAGGATGAGTCCTAAGGAGCATGAGGAACTGAGAAGGCAGGTGGAGGAGTTGTTAGAACAAGGGCGTATTCAGGAGAGTTTGAGTCCTTGTGCAGTGCCAGCATTATTAGTGCCAAAGAAGGATGGTTCGTGGAGAATGTGTACGGAAAGTCGGGCTCTAAACAAGATCACTATGAGATACAGGTTTCCTATGCCGAGGTTCGATGATTTGATTGATCAGTTAAGTGGGGCTGTTGTGTTTTCAAAGATTGACTTGAAGAGTGGATACCATCAGATTTGTATTAGACCAGGTGATGAGTGGAAGACTGCTTTTAAAACAAGGGAGGGTCTATACGAATGGCTGGTTATGCCGTTTGGCTTGTCAAATGCTCCGAGTACTTTTATGAGAGTGATGAACCAGATTTTCAGACCATTCATTGGGAAGTTCGTAGTAGTTTACTTTGACGATATTTTGATCTATAGTGGGAGTATGGAAGAGCATGTCCAGCATTTGCGAGAAGTACTATTGATTCTACGACAGGAGCAATTCTATGCAGCAACAAAGAAGTGTGTATTCATGATGCACAGTGTTTTGTTTCTGGGATATGTTCTGTCAAAGGAAGGTATTCAAGTGGATGGAAGCAAAGTGGAAGCTGTCAGGAGTTAGCCACAACCCAAGACAATTACTGAAGTAAGGAGCTTTCATGGGTTGGTATCTTTTTATCGAAGATTCATTCCACATTTTAGCAGTGTGATGGCACCTGTAACCGATTGCATGAAATGAAATGCATGGTCAGAGGAAGCAGGGGTTGCTTTTGAGAAGATCAAGACACTGTTGACGACAGCACCAATTCTAGTATTGCCGGATTTTCAGTTGTTGTTTGAGTTACATACTGATGCATCAAAGGTTGGAGTTGGTGGAGTATTGAGTCAGAATGGAAGACCAGTTGCTTATTTCAGTGAGAAATTGTCTGGAGCCAAGTTGAGATATAGCACTTATGACGTGGAATTTTACACGATTGTTCAAGCTGTGAAGCACTGGAGACATTATCTATTTCAGAAGGAGTTTGTTCTTTATACGGATCATGAAGCTTTGAAGCATTTGCAAGGGCAGGACAAAATTTCAGCTAGGCACGCTTCATGGGTCGCGTATCTACAGTAGTTTACTTTTGTTGTGAAGCACAAATCAGGGGTGACGAATCGTGTAGTTGATGCCTTGAGCAGGAGGAATCATTTGTTGACGACGATGAAGGTTGAAGTGACAGGATTTGAACTATTGCCAGAGTTATTTGAAGAAGATCCTTACTTTACGAAGATTGTTAAGAAGGTCAAGGATGGGAGTACTGATGAGTTTGTGTTGGTGGATGGATTCTTATTCAAGGGGAATCGATTATGCGTACCAGATTGCAGCTTGAGAATGAAAATTGTAAAAGAGTTGCATGAAGAAGGACATATTGGACGGGATCGCACATTGTAGTTGATTTCTCATTCTTACTATTGGCCCTCGATGAGGGGGGAAGTTGGAAAGTTTGTGCGTAGATGTCATGTTTGCCAAGTTTCAAAAGGGACAGCTACAAATGCGGGATTGTATATGCCTTTACCTGTTCCTACAAATCCGTGGGTAGATGTAAGCATGAATTTGGTGTTGGGCTTACCGAGGACTCAATGGGGAAATGACTTTATATATGTTGTAGTGGACCGTTTCTCGAAGATGGTACATTTTGTTGCTTGTAAGAAGACGGCAGATGCAGTTCATGTGGCACAGTTGTTCTTTAGAGAGATCTATCGCTTGCATGGTTTACCGGAATCTATAGTTTTAGACAGGGATACCAGATTTCTGAGTCATTTTTGGCTGAGTTTGTGGAAGATGGTGGGAACCAAGCTGAATTTCAGTAGTGCTTATCATCCGCAGTCGGATGGACAAACCGAGGTTGTGAACAGATCGTTGGGAAATTTATTGCGGTGTCTCTTGAAGGATAATCTGAAAAGCTGGGACGTGAAGTCATGGCAAGCAGAGTTTGCTCATAATCATGCTATCAACCGTAGTACGGGTTTAAGCCTATTTTAGATTGTATTTTCGAGCTTGCCAAAGGGGCCGTTGGATTTAACCATGGTGCCACAACCGAAGGGGACAATTAAACGAGCTGCTGATTTCGTTGATGGGTTGACAGAATGCCATAGAATCGTTCAGGAACGATTGGAGAAGATGAATGAGAAGTATAAATGATCTACGGATCTGAAGCAAAGAAGTGTTGAATTTAATGAAGGAGATTTAGTATATGCTGTACTAATGAAGGATCGTTTTCCAGTGGGAGCGTACAATAAACTTAAAACTCGAAAGATTGGTCCTGTAAAGATTGTGAAACGGATCAATGAAAACGCTTATAGGTTGAAGCTGCCGGAGGATGTGTACACTTCTGACGTGTTTAATGTTAAACATCTTATACCTTATTATGGAGATGAACAATCCATTGGGGAAGAACTGTTAAATTCGAGGATGAAATTTTCCCAACCAGGGGAGGATGATGCAGCCCAGCCTAATGATGAAGCGGCGCAATCTACTAACTCAGTGGTTTTGAGTTGTTCGATGGCCTTAGGTCGCATACGACCTAGTGAAGGTCGCTCACGTGTTAGTGGGATGAACGCTATGGCATACCAACGACCTAACGACTTACAACCTCCCCAGATTGAAGAAGCAGCGTTCAAGCGACCTAGTGAAGAAAATAAACCAACGCCGTCTGTTTTGGAGTTAGGTCGGCCGCGACCTAGTATATTGGTACGTCCCAGCGACCTAATGAGTCGAGATGAGCAACCTAACGACCTTCACCCCAACGGCTTAACAAGTTATTCAAAACTTGTGCATCTCCAGCGACCTTACTTAAGTCGCTCGCGACCTTACTTAAGTCGCTCACCTAAGGTCGCGTCAGTTAAGTCGCTTCGTTGAAGCCGTGCTACTATCTTATGCCGCTCAATTGTTAAGTCGCTGAAGCCTTGTCCTTAAGTCGCTTCTGGAGATGGTTTTTGCTAAGTCGCTTACTCACTAAGTCGTTCAAGCTTAGGTCGCGTGAAGAGATCCTGAGGCTGGTTTTACTTATGCCGCATTACTTCTTAGGTCGTAGGTCGTCCGCGTTTGTAAATATGTGTTGTATTTTGTTGTGTTGTACATGCTATGTCATTAACGACCATAGTTAGGTTGCATATCGTTGATACTATGTTGTAATGTGTTTGTATTTTTCTTTAAGTCGTAGGTCGTTTCTGTTGGGTCGTTCACGAGTTAGGTCGGTAGGTGTGTTAGGTCGTGTGCGACCTAATGTGTGTTG
The DNA here is from genome assembly GCA_030765085.1 of Allium cepa. NCBI lineage: Eukaryota > Viridiplantae > Streptophyta > Magnoliopsida > Asparagales > Amaryllidaceae > Allium > Allium cepa. The sequence continues at coordinate 54,649,015 of CM060931.1, read as the reverse complement.
TAGCCTATAAATAGGCATGTTGGGTCATTTTGTAATGGTTGTTGAATTTTGAATAAAATTTGGTTTGTGCTTTGTGCCTCCATTAAAATTGGTAGTTGAGTGTAATCTCCTATCTCCACCTTCGGTATTCGAGTGCGCTCGAATCAACGATCGTTGAAGCCAATTCACGGTATCAAGTGCGCTTGATCAACGTTTGAAGAATTGTAGATCTTCTTTCACAGTATCGTGCGCGATCAACGTGTCGAAGATAGCTAGAATTCGGTATCTTTGTGATCAACGAATTTGGGCATTTTAGTATCTTTAATCCACCGATTGCTACTTTTACCGTTTCATCTATTTTTTCGTATTTCCGCTGCATCAAACTGCCAGTTAAATAGTTATTTATTTTACTATTGAATATAAACTACCAGTAAATGCCTGTTATTTATTATCTGTTCTATATTGATGTTATTGATTGAATTGGATGATGACTGTGATAAATGTTTGATGATTGATATTGGATGAACGGATGTTGTGCTTTATATTGTTATAAACTGAAAGTTATTGTGGATTTTATTTCATTCGGGATTGCGGTTTGAAATGATATATAACCGTATTTATATTTTAAATTACGGATTGAAATGATAAATATCTGTATCACTTGAACATGGGATGGAAAATTATATACAAACATCGCGGTCTATATATAAAAATATTTTGGAATGATTTCTACGGTTTTGTAAAGAAATATATGGGTTATATAAATATTCATTTTAGATGTTATATAAATGATATTTTATTATTGATATTTAGCTATGTATAATTTTTTTTTGAAATATAAAATAAGTTAAATAATAAAGTTTGATTGTTTTTATATAATATGGTTAAGTACCTATTTAAATTATAATATATATAGAGTTTATAATGACTTAAATAAAATTAAGGTTGGAAGATAAATATGAAATTGATTTGAATTAAATTATTTAAGAATTATGCTCGAATAAATTTGATTTGAAATTTAAATAAAATTGAGATGTTAAATGGTATGATTTTTATAACTTGATTTTTGTTTAGAGTGATTTAAATGAATATATCAAGTTAAGTAAATTAAAAGAATATCCAGTTATTTGAAGTTTAAAAGTTTTACTTAAATGATATTTGATATTTTAAGTAAAAATTTCAAATCTAAATAATAGTAATTGAATTTGATATATATGAAATTATCAAAGAATTAGTTTTGAAATGGTGGAATATTTAAAGCTTTAAAATATATGGAAATTGAAATGGTTTATTTGGGGGTTCAAATCTGTATTTGGAATTGATTTGTGAAATTGTAGAAGCTATTTTATTATATAAAGTAATTTGATATTTAAGCCATTTAAGTGGTGTAGTTATGTTTTAAGGTTATGAGTTTCAAGGTAGTATGATTTGAAAGTGTTGTACTTTAAGTATTTTGATTTCAAAGTGTTATTACTTCGAAAGTGCTATGATTTTGGAAAAAGGATATATTTGAGATGAAAATGATATCGTATTGAATTAGTTTTGAAAGGGCAATGATATTTGGTTTTAATGTATAAACCATTTTGAATATGACTGTGGTGTTATAATAATGTTTGGTTGTTAAAGAGACCGTGTTCGGAAGTTGTCACACTCTCTGCCAGCTCCGAAAACCACTTTAACAACTGTGTACGCGGTGGAGATTCCCGAATGAAGTAGGATGGTGGAGACGTTCCTTTGAGGTATATACGTGGACCCCACTTCCGTGAGTTGGCATAAGGTGGCTAAAACAGGAGCGATTCAGGGCCAGTGAGGTAGCCCCTCTTATCGGACACACTCCTTCAATATCATTCCATTATATACTGACTTTAAGATTGATTCGATGGCCACTTTTTATTTTTGATTTTGGGGGTGTGGCTCGAGGTGGGCGGTAGCTGCGCGCTAAGCGTCACCGCCAGTCCGGATAGCAATTGGTATATCTACCCTGGCATTGCCTAGTTGTGCCGTGTTACCTACCCTAGCGCGCCTTGTATGAGTTTGGTTTTCTCCCGTAGTCCGTGTGGTATCCTCTGGTGGCTTCCTGATCAGGATGGACTATGATACTGGATGGACTACTGGGACTATTACGTGTTAAGGGGGAGATTGGGTAACTCCTTAATGCTATTTAAAAGTAAGTCTATTTTACTATAGACATTATTATAATAACAAAATATTACTACATAGTAAATAGTTTAACGGATCCTTAGGAGATGTGAATCCCGAGCATCTCTTAAGTTACTGCACTCACGTTAGACACTGGATAGGAGATGTAAAATCCCGTAAACATCTTCGACGTCATTTACCCTAATATTTATTTATCGTTGATTTAACTTACATAAGATCTTTTAGTTCTGACTCGAGTGTTTTGTCTTTTCAATTCGCTCGGGTCAGTCTGAGCATTTCAGGGCTTGAAGGCTTTAATTCTGGAGGACGAAGACGAAGATTGTATTACTATTATGTATTATTATTCCACTACATTCAAACTATTCCGCTGCATTATTTATTATTCTTTGGTATGTGTAACTCTAATATGTATTGTATAAGTATAATCGAATATTTTGTAAAACTGCTCCATGAACTGTTTATTTGATTACTATATTTTTTCGTTCCACTGCAAGATTCTTTTTTGTATTTCTTTCTCTGCTTTTTTTTATTCACCCCAATAACAATCCACCCTTCTGTATGATTTGAGTCTGACGTGCGTGGTTTATCATTGATTTAAACGTTTAAAAAAAGGCGGGATGTTAAATTTGGTATCAGAGCTTTGGTTTAGCGATAAACCTTAGCTTTGTGGGGTCTGACTCTTTATTAATAGGGTAGGAATACCCTATGATGAGTCATTGAGTGTATATATATGAGAGAGCGTATTTGTTAGTGTTATAAAAAGGTTTTGATATTGTTATCCCGCTTTTTGGCAAAACCGAGATACCCAAAAAATTGACTGAAATTCGATGATTGCTAGTCACAAATATCAAGTATACACTGCAAGTCCAGTACGGACATCAATGAACTTTTCCCGAGTTCGGGTCAAGCTAGAGTTGATATGACACGACAATCAAAGAGGCGGAAGTTAAAGTTTCAAACGGCATTTGTACTCGGCATTGAAGTACGTCCGGCATTCCTTCACTCGGCATCCTCCACTCGGCATTTGTACTCGGCATTGACGTACGTCCGGCATTCCTTCACTCGGCATCCTCCACTCGGCATTTGTACTCGGCGTTGAAGTACGTCCGGCATTCCTTCACTCGGCATCCTCCACTCGACATACCTTCACCCCAATGTCGTTCGGCATACCTCACCCCAGCATCGTTCGGCATGCATCACTCAAATGCCTCGCCCGGCATTATTCTATCAGACTTCGTTCGGCATTCTTCCTCCAGACGCTTCGTTCGGCATGGAACGGGTCGGCATTGATGGCTCGGCATTACATGGCTCGGCATCAATTTGAACTGCATGGCTCGGCATATGTGGACCGGCCATAGACTCGGTGGGCCTGAATCACGCAAAGGCCCAACAACTCAGGATTTTCCTATAAATACAGCATGTGGGGGTTGAGAAAAGGGATCCTCATTCTCTCTCCTACTCTCTAACTTTCTATTCCCTAAGGCGAAGGCTAGCCTATTACTTTGTAACTGTAATCGATTGTTACAGCAATAAAAAAGAAATTACTGGAGTGGACGTAGGCCAGAGTTAGCCGAACCACTATAAAATCTGTTGTTCTTTACTGCTTACATTTTAAATTTCTGTTATTCTTCATATTAATATCCTCTACATACACGCTATCTCTGGGCTGTGATTGTTGTTTGGTGCTTTCACTTGGATTTGGGTGTGAGTGACCAATTTTGGCGCTAACATTTTGGTGCTTTCACTGAGAAGGACTAGCACCCGCTACATCGGATTGAAGTTCATATCTGGGAAGAATAAAGAATTCAGATCTAGAAAGCAATGACTCGGCAGACAAGGCAAAGGGCTGATAGAAGCCAACAAGGAGGAAGTCTAGAGGCGTCTTCCGGGGCTGGAGAAGGACAAGCTTCTATTTACATCACTAGGGTTGAAATGGAGGCTATGGCGAATTCATTGCATGAAAGGTTGTTGAAAAGTCAACAGGACATGATGCAGACTTTCTTCGAGCAGATGAGGGCTGTAGGAACGCAGAACCTTGGACCAACTACAGCAACGGAGAATGTGGAACAAGGAGCTAGGACCGTAGAGCCTAATGGAGGACGGGATATGGAACCAGAGGGGAATCAACCAATGCTCGGGGGCAGGCCCATAGGATCCGACACTGGAAGACCTTTGGAAGGAGTTCAACAGGCTAGGGCCAATGTTACTGCTAATGAACCGCACGAGGAATATGTGCCAGAGTTCCCTCAAGGACACGGGGGGCAACCTTTGACGGACAATGCTGGATTAGTTGAAATTATTAGGAGAACTATGCGTGGAGGTTTGACCAGTAAAGGTTTGGAAGGAGTGGACAAGAGTCCGTTTACTCAGGAAATCAAGACAGCTCAGAATCCACCTAAGTTCAGGCTGCCTAGCGTGGAAGCATATGATGGCAAGGCTGACCCAACGGATCATTTGATGAGATACGTCAGACACATGGAAGTGCTGGGGGCATCGGAGGAAGTAATGGCCCGATGTTTCCCTCTGTACTTGACAGACCTAGCCGCGATGTGGTTCAGGCAGCTGGGAGAAGGATCTATCAGGACTTGGAAGGAGTTGAGGGACAGATTTTTGGGACAATTCCGGGTTCATATCAAGAGACCGAAGAACGTGATGACATTGACATCAGTAAAACGAAGGACGGATGAATCGCTTAGAACTTTTCTAACACGATTCAGTGCGGCAGTTACTTCAGTGGATCGGCCGGATCCATCGATGGTTTTGATGGCGACGGTATCAGGAGTCAGAGAGGATTCAGATTTTAAGATATCTCTAGTACGAGACCCACCTCAGGATATCGAGGAATTCTTTCACGAAGCTGAAAGATTCCTTCGAAAAGAAGATGCAGGTATGGATTTAAAGTTAAAGGAGGTGAATGCGACTAAGGGTGAAGGACCATCCAATGGAAGCTCGGATAAGGACAAGGGAAAAAGGAAGTTTGATGATGATTCTGGAAATGCAAGGAAGCGATGGAAGGATCCAAAGTTTTCCACTTACACAGGATTAAGCGAGACGCTGGAACGGATATACATGGATACCCGGGATCGCCTTCCTTACCGAAGGCCGGCTAGGAGAGAACCATCTGAACGGGAAAGGGCATCAGGAAGGCATTGTCTCTTCCACGACTTAGACGGACATGACACCAACAGCTGCAGGCATTTAAAGGATATAATTGAGGAACATGTGAGGAATGGACAACTGAGGCAGTATGTTGGGGCACGGAAAGCAACGGTGGAGCAGGAGCAACCACCGACTACCTCACACTGTGATGATGTGAGGCCCAGGGATGACGGTCGATTGGTTATCCATTGACCTGGATAATATGAAATAAGTAGCAAACCATCAGCAAGCGACTAAATCCTTTACACATGTATGGGACCGGAGATAGCCCCTAGGCATGCTCTGAATGATGATGAACCGTGAAGCTATGATTTGTGAAATCTGTTTCTTGTTTTGGATAGGACATTCGTTTTTCTGGTTTGGTTTTGGAGTTTGGATTGAACTCCTAGTTTTGTTTGCTTTTTGGATTTGGATTTTCTTTTGGATGATTGGTTTTTGTTTTGGATGCTGGTTTGGATTTCTAATTTTCTGGTTTTGACTTGGATTTTGGATTGGATTTTTATTGGATTTTCATCTGGTTTTCGGTAAAAGGTCGTCTGGTATAGATTATGCCTGGCAAGGGGTGAGTCATTTTGCCCGAACGCGGTAAAGTGACTCATTCAGGTCGTCGAGTATGGACTATGCTCGACAAGGGTCCGGAGTGACCAGGATTCGGCCTAGGACTTAGGCCCTATATTATCAATTGTTATTTTCAGGTCGTTGAGTATGGACTATACTCAGCAAGGGTCCGGAGTGACCAGGATTCGTCTTAGGACTTAAGCCACGGCATTATTTGCGCCCAGGGACACTGGGTGTGACGACCGCCCATGACTCCCGCACCAAATAAGGAAATAGTGCGCTGAAAAGTGTGCCAGGCAGCCATGGGTGACCGTCAAGGGTAGAAATAAACATCGCAGAATCTATCGTACAACTCACAGCGCATGGATAAAGTACAATAGAAAGATATAATATAGAGAAGCTCCATAGAACAGAACATCATCATATAAGCATCATAACAGTTTTATACATAGGTCTAAACCATCAATACAAGAAGCCTCACTACATAGCACTCAGAGTAACAACAAACAGCGGAATATCCAGTACATATAATAAAGAAAATAATACGCAAGCCTCCTGCTCGTCTTCGTCATCAGCATCGTCAATCACTAAGATCAGCACCTGCCACCTGTCACTTAGTCTGCCCATCCCAAACATGGATGAACAGCCCAAGGTAATAAGAGGAGACATAAAACCTTGAGTCAGACAACAGTCTTAGTGAGCGGTAAATCAACTATCAAACATACCAAAAGAGCATAAAGGATAAAAGGAATAGGAACCCAACCATCCCACTCCACCTCTTTCTACAGTGATAGCCCCCAGACTCATACTAAGGAGAAGCAAGCATAGCAAAGCAGATAATTAAAGTAAAGCAATAATCACTCGAGTCAAGGTCGATGTTTTCCAAAGACAAACCCCCAAGGCCTAAACCAAGATCAGATAAGCACCCAGAAAACACCGCTCTTGAGACCGAATGATGATACAACCAAACATCCATGACTCTGGCTATCACTGTTAACCTTGCTTCGATATCACCATTAATTGAATGACCGACTCCTTCCTGAGCCATCTATCAAGGGCTAATGGTAACCCCGGTTCTAGACAAACTCCGCACGTCGTCACAGCCCATGCCTAGGACTTACCTACTTTGCCCAGAGTACTCGACCACCTGCCTGTAGTCTTTTGAGCGTCCCCATGTACTCTTGCTTTAAGTTTGCTAGAACCTTCAATAACGATGAAATCCAAGCCTCCTAGTCATCCTCCTCGACGACTATTTTAATACTAGCCCAAGCTACTTCTTGAGCAATCCATTATTAACCAACTCGAACCATCCCTCGAGTTATCAACATGCTTGGAATGATCCCTGCCTGGATTAAGCCAAGACTATCTTACATCATACTTTGCTCCATCGCAACTTAGCAAAGTCCATCTCATCATCATGCTTCGCCTCATCATATCATGGCAAAGTCCATCTCAACATCATGCTTCGCTTCCTCTAATCATAGCAAAGTCCATCGTCATCGAATCCATCCATATGAGCTTTATCATCCGCTTCATATGCCACAAGTAGCTTTCACCATTCAAGAGCTTTTCCACTTAGCTTTCGAATCATCTTCGACCACCTTGTTCCAAATCAACTACTAGCTAACTTGAAACAATCAAATCAATCATACATCCAAACAATCAAGCATTCAAACAAGATCTAATAAACAATTTAACTATAATGGCAATTTCGTAAATAAATGAGCATAAGTCTAACATACATGAATCATGGGTTTTTAGTATAGTCCTAACATATATAAATCATGGGTTTTGTCTATACAACTTGATGAATGAACTTGCATAGGTAAACATCTTCGTAAGTATGGATCTACACTTGAATCTAAGGAAAAATGCATGAAATCACTATCTACAACACTCCAACAAACAACCAAACCAATATACTCCTTTGGGTCCGCGTGAGAGATAACCACCACTCACCGAATCTCCAAAACACTTCAAAAACTATCAACTCCAGATCTGGACAGCAAAGATTCAAGCTTGATTCGTCGAAAATCCGCTTGAAACGATGAAATCTAGCTTTGTTGGATGAAGATCTTCAACTTTGGCTCTTCAATCTTCAATCTTGATCTTCGATCTTGGATGGATGTTGGCACTCGATCAAAGTGGAGAAAAGAAGTGAAGAAATGTTGTAGTCGGGCTCTCAAAATGGCAGCACTTCGTCGCTTCATAAACCGGTGCCAAAAAGTGAGCCAAAGCCCTCTATTTATAGGCTGAAATCCATGAGTCGTCCGCCCATGAGTCGTCGCCGACTCATTAGACCCCACGACCTACGACTCAACAACACCTACGACTCATCACCTAGCCGACCTAACACAAACACAGGGTCATACGACCTAACACCTAGTCGACTCAACGACTTAACTCGTGTACGACTCATAGCATACACGTCCTAAAACACAGGCTGACCTAACGACTCATCTACCCAACGACTCATCGACACTATACAACTCACGACTCAGCGACTCAGCAACTCAACAACACTATACGACTCAACGACCTATCTCATATACGACCTAGCCCATTTTCCTTAAGTCGTTCCATCCTATGAGTCGGTCCAACACATGAGTCGGTCACCTCTCTTAACTCAGTCACCCCTATGAGTCGCCACTCCACTAAGTCGCTCGCTACTAGGTCGGTCACCCCTATGAGTCGGTTATCCTATGAGTCGCTTACTACCTTAACTCGGTCCAAACCTTAAACCGTTAACTCCTAAGTCGACCACTACCTTAAGTCGGTCACTCTATGAGTCGGTCCAACTCATTATCTCCTAAGTCGCTTCACCGACTTATGCTACAACACGACCCAACTCTGGACGACTCATCTCTGGACGACTTAAGCTCCAAACAACTTAAACTCTAAACGACTTAACAACGTCAATGACTAAATGTCGACAGTTTTACGATCTTTTGATCCGTAAAAATACGGGTCGTTACATTCTCTCCCCCTTAGGAATTTCGCCCCCGGAATTCCAAGCAAACAACAGCAACCAAAACTATTCCGCATGCCTACCATCCATAGCAATCAACAAACCATGCATCCAATTTCTAGCCTAGCATGCATAATTCTAAGATAGAACAAGCTACAAGTTCATGAGATGTCACGACACCTTAGGGCCATACCTCGAAGAGTTCAGGATGAGCTGCCTTCATCCTCTCTTCCTCCTCCCATGTACAGTCGTTAACATCATCACTCCATTGTACCTTGAGCAATGTAATCGTCTTCCTCCTAAGCTGTTTCGTGTCGGTTTCAACAACACGAAGCGGCTTACGAGGTCTCGTAACCACTCGATCAACCTCCAAGTCTTCACAGCTATCAGCAGAAACCACTGTATTCGAGTCGTGCACATACTTCCATAGATAAGATACATGAAAAACATTGTGCACACCCGCCATCTTTTCCGGTAACTCCAATCTATAAGCGAGCTTTCCAATTCGCTCGATAATCGGGAATGGTCCAACAAATCTCGGAATCAACTTTCCTTTCTTCCCGAATCGAATAACATTCTTCAATGGAGAAATCTTCACAAAAACCATATCTCCTACGTCAAACTCCAAATCTTTATGACGCTTATCTGCATAACTTTTCTGGCGGTCTTGGGCTGCCTTCATTCATTGCCGAATGATCTCTATACAATCTGAAGTCTGTCGAATCATCTCTGGCCCAAGTATCAGCTTTTCTCCAGTTTCCAACCAACATGTCGGAGAGTTACACGGTCTCCCATACAATGCCTCATATGGTGCCATACCAATGCTTGACTGGTAACTGTTATTATACGCAAACTCCACCAAATGAAGATGATCTTCCCATGATCCTCCGAAATCCAAAACACATGCTCTGAGGAGATCTTCCAAAACTCTGTTGACTCTCTCGGTCTGACCATCTGTTTGGGGATGATAAGCTGTACTCAAACACAACTCGGTTCCCAAAACTTCCTGGAAGCTCTTCCAAAATCCACTAGTGAACAATGGGTCTCGATCGCTCACTATACTCTTCGGAATACCATGGAATCGAACTATCCACTTAACATACAACTCAGCCAACTTCGATGCAGTCCTAGTTGATCGAACAGGAATGAATCTTGCACTCTTGGTCAAACGATCTACTATGACCCAAATCCCTTCATTTCCCGCTCTTGTTCTAGGTAAACCATCAATAAAATCCATCGATATTTGCTCCCACTTCCACGTAGGAACTTCTAATGGCTGAAGCAATCCACTTGGCTTCTTCTGTTCAGCTTTTACCAACTGACAGTTCATACATTTGGAAATAAAATTTCCAACATCCTTCTTCATACCTTCCCAGTAATAGGTTCTCTTCATATCCCGATACATCTTATTTTCACCTGGATGAATTGTCAGCTTTGAGTGATGACTTTCCCTCAGAACTTCATCTCTCAATTCATCTATATCGAGAACAACCAGTCGTCCTTGTTTCCGAAGCCAACCCTCTCGATCGACTTCGAATCCTTTATCCTTCTCTGGGTCCAATCCAGATTCCAAATCGCGGATAATCTTGACAAGCTTATCGTCTCGCTTTTGGCTCTCGCCAATTCTTTCCACAAGAGTGGGTCTTATTGATAAGTTTGCCAACATTTCAGGTTCCAATTCACATCTAGGCCTGAAGTCAAATCCAGCCAAATACTCGAGACTCTTCCATTCCGAAAACATGACTCCCAATCCTGCATGTCTTCGACTCAACGCATCTGCTACCGCGTTTCCTTTTCCCGGAGTATAGGCTATACCAAAATCATATGATGCTAAAAACTCTAGCCATCGTTGCTGCCGAAGATTCAAATCCTTTTGGGAGAAAAGATACTTCAACGACTTGTGATCCGTAAACAACTCGAATCGAACTCCCAATAGATAATGTCTCCACATCTTCAGAGAAAAAACAATTGCCGCTAACTCCAGATCATGAGTCGGGTAATTCCTTTCATGCGGCTTCAGTTGTCGACTTGCATACGCAACAACTCTATCCTTCTGCATCAGCACTGCTCCAAGTCCAGTACCACATGCATCGGTGTAAACCACCATCTCATCATTCCCACTTGGAATAGTCAAAACAGGAGCACTCGTCAGTCGCTCTTTCATTATTCCAAAAGCTTGCTCACACTTAGTATCCCAACAGAACACTTGGTTCTTCTTCGTCAATCCCGTTAATGGTGCAGCTATCTTGGAAAAGTCTTTGATAAATCGACGATAGTATCCTGCTAATCCAAGAAAACTTCTCACATCAGATGCATTCTTAGGTCTAACCCAATCCTGGATTGCTGCAACCTTAGCGGGATCAACCGCTATTCCATTTCCAGAGATAACATGACCTAAGAACCCCACTTCACTCTTCCAGAAGTGACACTTCGAAAACTTAGCCTTCAGCTGATGTCTCCGCAATATTTCCAAAACAATTCGCAAGTGCGTCTTGTGCTCTTCTTCAGTTCTGGAATAAATCAGAATATCATCCACGAACACAAGTACGAACTTGTTCAACTGATCTCTGAATACTCTATTCATAAGATCCACAAAATATGCTGGTGCATTGGTCAATCCAAATGGCATTACCAGCCACTCATAAAAACCGGATGGTGTCCTGAAAGCAGTCTTCGGCACACTATCCTTCGCCACTCTCAACTGGTGAAATCCCGTTGCCAAATCCATCTGAGAAAACACCTTCGCCTCGTGGAGCTGATCAAACAAGTCATCTATTCCCGGCAATGGATACTTGTTCTTCTTCGTCACTTTATTCAGCTCACGATAATCGACACACAACCTCAACGATCCATCTGCTTTGGTTGCGAACACAACTGGTGCACCCTATTCGGATACACTACGCCGAATGAATCCTTTTCGTAAAAGGTCATCAACTTGCACCTTCAACTCTTGCTGTTCCCTAGGCGCCATCCGCCTAAGAGGCATCACAACGGGTCTGGCTCCCTCAACTAGATCGATACGAAACTCGATCTCTCTATGCGGCGGTAACCCTTTGACTTCCTCAAAGACATTCTCAAATCCATTCGCGATTGGCACCGATGACAGTCCATCCCGTGGAACAACTAGCGAATACATGAAGCTCATGAAGACGCCTTCCTCATGCTTACATCGTATCACAACCTTTCGCCCCTCCACATTCTCGACTGTCACCTCCAATCTCTCACAATCAACCTTTGCCGCATACTTCCTAAGCCAGTCCATACCCAAAATAATTCCGAACCCCGCAAAGTTCAGAACAAAACAATCACAAACAAAAGAGCAATCATGACTCGATACAACTAGACCACGGCATAGCATACACAAACAAGACGAACCCCCGACTGGATTAGTCACTACCAATGGTCTATCAACAATATCCGGTTTCAAACCCAACCGGTCTACAAACTCATTACAAACAAAAGAATGCGACGCCCCAGTATCAAATAACACTCTAACTGGAACACCACAAATGGAAAGAGTACCTTGAACCACCACACTCTTCCCCTTCTCTTCCGCAGTAGGAGCTTTCGAAGATGACGGAACAGCCCCCAAAGCATAAGCTTGCACAATCTGCCTGTCTTTCCTTGGTTCTGGGCTATCCTTCTTGATGTGTCCCAGCTTATCACAGTTATAGCACCTTCCCGGCACCTTGGGATTCTTACAATCCCTGGAGAGATGACCCTTCTGCTGGCAGTTATAGCAGGTCACTTCGCCCTTCGGTTTCTTCTGGCCATTCTTTCCCTTCTGCTACTGTTGCTTCCTCTTCTTGTTTCCACCCTGCTGTGGTTTAGAATCCTCCTTGGTCACAGAAACAACAGATCCTTCCTTAGGAAACAAACTCTCATGCCTAAGAGCTTTCTCCACAAGTTTCTCAAACGGATCGTCCAAATGATCCACCAACTGTCTCCCAAGATAATTATCCAAGCCTGTCACGAACTTCTCATTCTTCTGATATGAAGATTCAATATACGATCTAGCATACTTGGACAGAGCTTCAAACTCAGAAACATACTAAAGAACCGGCCTCCCACCCTGCTTGAGTTCAACAAACTTCTTAAACAAAACAGACTTCTGAGCTGTAGAGATAAACTTGGCTTCAAATCTAGCTTGGAACTGTGTATAGGTAATCTCTTCCTCTGGAGTATCTATGGTGATAGAGTTCCACCAATCAACAGCTCTTCCTTGAAGCTGTCTTGATGCAAGTTTCCTTTTAGTCGCATCCTCAATTCCCAAATCTCCAAAGATCCTTCTGCAAGCATCTATCCATCTTTGGACTTCAATGGTCGATTCCGTCCCCAAGAAAACCTTCCCTCCAAGAGCAGTGTAGTCCTTACAAAGCTTAGCAAAATCCACCGGTCTTGGAGCTTGAACTTGAGCCCCAACGTCTACCGACTGCCCTGAAGCTGGTACCCTTCTCATGATAGAAGTCATCATAGCTTCAAACATTGCAGCATAATCCGTAGCTCCCCCAGCAGCACGGCTTTCCCTAGCAGCTTGTCTCTCGCTTCGACTCATCCTTAATATCTACAAAAAGGAATGATTTAGAACACCTTGAGAAACAATTGCATAAGGAGTTCAAATCCTTCTAAACTACTATATTATATATAGTAATCGTCCATCAAAATACAATTACGTCTCTCATACGTAGTTACGTCAGCGAGCGTTGGCTAAAATCGATTAACCAAAGCTTTGATACCAAATGTGACGACCGCCCATGACTCCCGCACCAAATAAGGAAATAGTGCGCTGAAAAGTGTGCCAGGCAGCCATGGGTGACCGTCAAGGGTAGAAATAAACATCGCAGAATCTATCGTACAACTCACAGCGCATGGATAAAGTACAATAGAAAGATATAATATAGAGAAGCTCCATAGAACAGAACATCATCATATAAGCATCATAACAGTTTTATACATAGGTCTAAACCATCAATACAAGAAGCCTCACTACATAGCACTCAGAGTAACAACAAACAGCGGAATATCCAGTACATATAATAAAGAAAATAATACGCAAGCCTCCTGCTCGTCTTCGTCATCAGCATCGTCAATCACTAAGATCAGCACCTGCCACCTGTCACTTAGTCTGCCCATCCCAAACATGGATGAACAGCCCAAGGTAATAAGAGGAGACATAAAACCTTGAGTCAGACAACAGTCTTAGTGAGCGGTAAATCAACTATCAAACATACCAAAAGAGCATAAAGGATAAAAGGAATAGGAACCCAACCATCCCACTCCACCTCTTTCTATAGTGATAGCCCCCAGACTCATACTAAGGAGAAGCAAGCATAGCAAAGAAGATAATTAAAGTAAAGCAATAATCACTCGAGTCAAGGTCGATGTTTTCCAAATACAAACCCCCAAGGCCTAAACCAAGATCAGATAAGCACCCAGAAAACACTGCTCTTGAGACCGAATGATGATACAACCAAACATCCATGACTCTGGCTATCACTGTTAACCTTGCTTCGATATCACCGTTAATTGAATGACCGACTCCTTCCTGAGCCATTTATCAAGGGCTAATGGTAACCCCGGTTCTAGACAAACTCCGCACGTCGTCGCAGCCCGTGCCTAGGACTTACCTACTTTGCCCAGAGTACTCGACCACCTGCCTGTAGTCTTTTGAGCGTCCCCATGTACTCTTGCTTTAAGTTTGCTAGAACCTTCAATAACGATGAAATCCAAGCCTCCTAGTCATCCTCCTCGATGACTATTTTCATACTAGCCCAAGCTACTTCTTGAGCAATCCATTATTAACCAACTCGAACCATCCCTCGAGTTATCAACATGCTTGGAATGATCCCTGCCTAGATTAAGCCAAGACTATCTTACATCATACTTTGCTCCATCGCAACTTAGCAAAGTCCATCTCATCATCATGCTTCGCCTCATCATATCATGGCAAAGTCCATCTCAACATCATGCTTCACTTCCTCTAATCATAGCAAAGTCCATCGTCATCGAATCCATCCATATGAGCTTTATCATCCGCTTCATATGCCACAAGCAGCTTTCACCATTCAAGAGCTTTTCCACTTAGCTTTCGAATCATCTTCGACCACCTTGTTCCAAATCAACTACTAGCTAACTTGAAACAATCAAATCAATCATACATCCAAACAATCAAGCATTCAAACAAGATCTAATAAACAATTTAACTATAATGGCAATTTCGTAAATAAATGAGCATAAGTCTAACATACATGAATCATGGGTTTTTAGTATAGTCCTAACATATATAAATCATGGGTTTTGTCTATACAACTTGATGAATGAACTTGCATAGGTAAACATATTCGTAAGTATGGATCTACACTTGAATATAAGGAAAAATGCATGAAATCACTATCTACAACACTCCAACAAACCACCAAACCAATATACTCCTTTGGGTCCGCGTGAGAGATAACCACCACTCACCGAATCTCCAAAACACTTCAAAAACTATCAACTCCAGATCTGGACAGCGAAGATTCAAGCTTGATTCGTCGAAAATCCGCTTGAAACGATGAAATCTAGCTTTGTTGGATGAAGATCTTCAACTTTGGCTCTTCAATCTTGATCTTCGATCTTGGATGGATGTTGGCACTCGATCAAAGTGGAGAAAAGAAGTGAAGAAATGTTGTAGTCGGGCTCTCAAAATGGCAGCACTTCGTCGCTTCAAAAACCGGTGCCAAAAAGTGAGCCAAAGCCCTCTATTTATAGGCTGAAATCCATGAGTCGTCCGCCCATGAGTCGTCGCCGACTCATTAGGCCCCACGACCTACGACTCAACAACACCTACGACTCATCACCTAGCCGACCTAACACAAACACAGGGTCATACGACCTAACACCTAGTCGACTCAACGACTTAACTCGTGTACGACTCATAGCATACACGTCCTAAAACACAGGCTGACCTAACGACTCATCTACCCAACGACTCATCGACACTATACAACTCACGACTCAGCGACTCAGCGACTCAACAACACTATACGACTCAACGACCTATCTCATATACGACCTAGCCCATTTTCCTTAAGTCGTTCCATCCTATGAGTCGGTCCAACACATGAGTCGGTCACCTCTCTTAACTCAGTCACCCCTATGAGTCGCCACTCCACTAAGTCGCTCGCTACTAGGTCGGTCACCCCTATGAGTCGGTTATCCTATGAGTCTCTTACTACCTTAACTCGGTCCAAACCTTAAACCGTTAACTCCTAAGTCGACCACTACCTTAAGTCGGTCACTCTATGAGTCGGTCCAACTCATTATCTCCTAAGTCGCTTCACCGACTTATGCTACAACACGACCCAACTCTGGACGACTCATCTCTGGACGACTTAAGCTCCAAACAACTTAAACTCTAAACGACTTAAAAACGTCAATGACTAAATTTCGACAGTTTTACGATCTTTTGATCCGTAAAAATACGGGTCGTTACACTGGGCCACGGTCGTCAAGTGTGGATTGCACTTGGCAAGAACCCGGAGAGGTTAGGACAGCACCCAGGGACACATGGCCACGGTCGTCAGGTGTGGACCGCACATGGCAAGAACCCGGAGAGGTTAGCTCAACGTCCAGGGACACTGGACCAAGGTCGTCGGGTGTGGACCGCACTTGGCAAGAACCCGGAAAGATTATGGATTTGGATATTGACCCGGAGAGGTCCTGGATTCGGTTATTGGCTACTGGATAAGAATGGATTAGGACTCGGTTGTCGAGTTCGAAGGGATATGAAATTGGCTATGGACATTGGATAATGGATTCAGAGTGGTTCAAAACACACCTTCTTATCATAAGGCATGTTTTGGGGGGCAAGATGTTATCCCGCTTTTTGGCAAAACCGAGATACCCAAAAAATTGACTGAAATTCGATGAGTGCTAGTCACAAATATCAAGTATACACTACAAGTCCAGTACGGACATCAATGAACTTTTCCCGAGTTCGGGTCAAGCTAGAGTTGATATGACACGACAATCAAAGAGGCGGAAGTTAAAGTTTCAAACGGCATTTGTACTCGGCATTGAAGTACGTCCGGCACTCCTTCACTCGGCATCCTCCACTCGGCATTTGTACTCGGCATTGAAGTACGTCCGGCATTCCTTCACTCGGCATCCTCCACTCGGCATTTGTACTCGGCATTGAAGTACGTCTGGCATTCCTTCACTCGGCATCCTCCACTCGGCATACCTTCACCCCAATGTCGTTCGGCACACCTCACCCCAGCATCGTTCGGCATGCATCACTCAAATGCCTCGCCCGACATTATTCTATCAGACTTCGTTCGGCATGGAACGGGTCGGCATTGATGGCTCGGCATTACATGGCTCGGCATCAATTTGAACTGCATGGCTCGACATATGTGGACCGGCCATAGACTCGGTGGCCTGAATCACGCAAAGGCCCAACAACTCAGGATTTGCCTATAAATACAGCATGTGGGGGTTCAGAAAAGGGATCCTCATTCTCTCTCCTACTCTCTAACTTTCTATTCCCTAAGGCGAAGGCTAGCCTATTACTTTATAACTGTAATCGATTGTTACAACAATAAAAAAGAAATTACTGGAGTGGACGTAGGCCAGAGTTAGCCGAACCACTATAAAATCTGTTGTTCTTTACTGCTTACATTTTAAATTTCTGTTATTCTTCATATTAATATCCTCTACATACACGCTATCTCTGGGTTGTGATTGTTGTTTGGTGCTTTCACTTGGATTTGGGTGTTAGTGACCAATTTTGGCGCTAACAGATATTGTGTTAATTTGTTCCATTTTGTATTTATAAATTCTGGTTGGTGCATAGGATGCTATGACATCAATAAGTATTTCTAAACACTTAATAGGACAGACCGACACAATATTTGTTTTGGAATATAGGTAATTGAAATAATTTTTCCTATTATATTTCTATATATAAAGTAATAAATTTTATAAATGTTATATTTGGTTGTTAGGTAATTAAATTTATAAATAATAGTTGAAGTAAAATTTGAAAATAAAATAAATGAAGATTGGGAACTTAGAACTTGAGTTTCAGGATTTTGGAAAAAATTTCTTTTGAATGATTTGGAATATAATAATAATATTATTATTTAGAAATATTTTCTGATATAGATATTTCAATAAGATTTGAAAGAATTTTTTTAAAGAAAATTTTGGAAAGAAATAAGTTACGTACTCCCTTCTTTGTTGCTGGAAAAAAAATTCGGTGATGAGTGCACGCATCATCGACGTTCATTTTCGAGTTTTGAAGTGGGAAGTCCACTGTGGCAGTTTTACTGCAGATTTACTTTGATAAAAAAGTATAAATTTTAATTTTTTTAAATATAATTGAATATATAAGTTGCAAGTATATATTTTCATCTATTATTTTATAATGATTTGGAATTTAACCCAGTATTTAGTTCTTAAGTTCCGTTAATTAATAGTTTCAATTATTGTACTGAAATGGAATGTAACTAATTAATAATTGGAACCTTTAATTAAAATAAGAGATTAAATGCTAGGTTATAAATGAAATTAAAAGAAATTTGGAATTCATAACCTATAAAGCAAAGTATATGATTATTGAACAATAAATTAATTAAAGAAATGAGAAAACTTGTATAACTTCCAATTACATTCTTAAAGCATATATATAACTTACCAAATATTAAAAGTTCTAATGTTTAGTAAGAAAATGTAATGGATATTATACAAGTAAAACTTGAAGTAATGAAAATATTCAATGAAATTCTTTAATAAATAAGAATTTGATGTGTAGATGAAAGGCTACTAATTAAATATAATAGAAAGCTAAGTATTATAAATAAATGAAATGAACACTGAATGAACGAATGGAAATATGGAAATTTGCAAGAAATAAATGTAAATTAAAAAGATAAATCATTATATGAATGAAAAGGAAATCAAACAACAAATATTATGAAATGAAATTATTAAGAATGAACTTGATCTATTGTTTGGAATTGTTGTTCGTTTGGTTTATGGTTGTTTGGGCAAGGATACTTTAAATTTATTTGGATGTATAAATAATCTATTTAGTTCATCTAAGACTGTTGAGTAAATGGTGCACTTAATAGTTTATTGTCCATTCTGCACGATTTAAAGTTTTTGAACCCGAACTATTTGTTTTGTTTGATATGGATGGATAATTGAATTGTGTTGATTCTGTATGATGATTGTTTGTTGTGGTTGCAAGTGATTATTGTTGTTTGACATTGATTTGTTTGCTAGTGGATGAAACAAAATTGATATTTCATTCTATATAATTATTAACTCTTTTTAGATTATATAAGTGAAATACAGGTTATGGAAGAAATTGCTACTGCTTTTGGTTTCATAATCAAGCGTTGTTTGCCCAACAAATAGGTACGTTCTCGGATTACGGTTTTATAGCGTTATTATATTGTTTTTCCCGTTGTTGGGATATATTATCTTGAGATATTGTGATATATATGGTTATATTTGATATTATATTTTCTCCCGAGCCTCTCCGTACAAAGGAGACTCTGCCGAAATTTTCAGTAAATTTTGGACTTAAGAATTTTTTTGAAAATGTTTTCCAAACTTTATTAATTTGAGTATAAAAAGATTTAATAGTTATAAATTGATATATTTTATTTAAATTATTACATTTTGTAAATTTATTTGTTTATAAAATTATTATTTTGAATAAGATGTATTGTTTACTCAATTCTTTCTTTTCCCTTCTTTTTCCTTTTCGAGGACGAAAAGTTTTGAGTCGAGGAGAGTTTAACGACCCAAAATTTTCGACCATTAAATTTGTTAATTTAACATGTTGTGTAATTAAATACTGAAAGAAATAAAATTTGGGAATCATATTAATGAAATGTTAACTAGAATGCAAGGTAAATAATGCTAATTAAAGTTAATAATTTATGAATTGAATGAAATGCCAATTAATGAAATAAATTAAAATGTTATACTTGACTATGAATTGAACATAAGTGAATAAATGAAATATTGGATTTACCAAGGAAATAATAGACAGTTAATGGAAATTGATTAAAAAATTAGTTTTATGAAAATAATTGGTAACATTGATTTGTAAGTAATAAAAGCTTTTTAATGTGACTAAAGGTTAATGGTAACGATTATTGTATGTTACCTAATTTATTTAGCTTGTTAATTTAAATTGGAAATCAATTACAATAATTATAATTTAATATTATGTTAATGTAAATTGAGTTAATATTTAGAAATAGTGTTAATTTTATTCATAGTCTGGAAATGGATTGGTTGGTAGGATGAAAGGTCAATTAAATGGAATTATTGAAAATTTAATTTATAATTTCTAAATTTAATAAAATCGGAAAATAAAACTCAGATCGATGAGTTAATCAACTTTAAATTGACAAGTTATTGTAAATGGTTAAGAAATAAAAAATGATAGGAATGGTAAATAATTAAATGTAAACTGAAAAGGTGATTTAATTAATTAATTTTTAATTTAATTCAATAACTGGAAAATAGCCATTTTGGCCACTGACTCGGATTTCGATGAAACTAGTTTCATCGGATCCGTAACGATGAATTATTGTAGGATTTCAAGTTTCGTATCGATCGGACTTGTCATTTGATCGTACGGGCTCGAAAAGCCTGGAAATCAATTAAATTAAAATCAATTGAAATCAATTTGAAATAACTTGATTTTAGCATAACTTCTTCATACGATGGAATTCGAACCTGAAATCTATTTCATTGATTTTAAAATATTTTAAAACATCTATTTTGATATATGGGTTGACCCATTTTCATTCCGGAGTGAGAACGGGCTTTTCAGGCCATTTATCGTTCAACTTTCCAACCCAATCGAGCCCTTTTGTTTCTATTGTGTTCTGCCTATACATATGTCATTATAAACCCTAGCAGCCATTCTATTTTTCATTTATGTACATACAATTCTATTAGATTCTCCTCTTTCAATGGCAGACAGAACCCTAAATCCCAAACTGCAAATTCAAAATTGAAAACCAAAACTCCTCAAACAATATCAAATTTTATATCGATCTGAAGCTCTCAATGTGCACATCTCAGATATGTGTTTCTTTTTTCGATTGGAGTCATTGTTTGTCCGGGAATCCATGGATTTGTTTCAACCATTCATTGTGGTTGGGGTGATCCAACGGTGGATCAATGTCCTTAGGTCGATCGGGGGGGCATGGATGCGTAGAGGGCGTAGAGCAGGTCGCATCGGCACCACTTGTTCGTCTTTTGGTGACCGGAAATCGCCACGAACATCTAACTTAGGTGACGGCGGCACACGCCCTATAGGCGACCGGAGCTCAACAAATTTGTGGCATAGGGGCGGCTCGGCGTGGTCGAGAAGGTGGCATGGTCTGATCACATCGTAGATGATTATGGTGTCGGCGATAATTGCCAGGAGGAGGCGACTAATGTTCGGTGGTCTGAGAAGAACGGTTCGCGTGCGCAAAACGATGTTGATGTGGCACTGTTTGTCTGGTTCGTTTTTTTATTTATTTTAATTTTATATTCCGATTTCAAAAGTTCTAATCACAATAACTTTCAAATACGAGGTCCATTTCATGTGCGGTTTTCTCCGCTAGGACCGTATTGAAATTCCGGACATTTTGACGCCAGTTTGGACAAATTCTAAGGCTGTTCAATTTTTGGGTTTAATTGGATTTGAATTCAATTTAAATTCAAAAGGTGAGTGTTTTAACCCACTCACAACTTCTAAAATTTCTTATGTTTGTTAAATTGATTTATGATGTGATTAGAAATTTATTTATGACTGTTTGGCATATTTTTAATAATCATCTCGGTTAAATTGAATTTATTTGAATTAAATTGTTATTTAATTTATTATTGCATATAAACTGCCAGTTAAATAGTTGTTTAATTTATTATTGAATATAAACTGGCAGTAAATGCCTGTTATTTATTATCTGTTCTATATTGATGTTATTGATTGAATTGGATGATGACTGTAACGGCCCGGGGTTTTGCACCAGTTAATTATCATCATTAGACAATTAAATTTGCTAGCTATTTGCTATTGGGAGTTTTTAATCGGGTTGAGATTATTTTAAAAAAATTGTTAAGGGTTATGTGGGCTTTAAATAAAATCTTGGTCCGCATTTCTTTTGCTTGGTGCTGTGATAATAATCAAAGCGAATACCCGTTTCCCCCTCCATTCATTTTGGCATCGCAAGCCCATAATGAAACAAACGAAAACAATAGCTGCTAGGGTTTTGATTTTTGACTTCGCTCGATTCCTTGATTGCCACGACTTCGATTCCGATCTGTTCGATCTTTGGTCGTTGCGGTTGTGAATTTCTGGCATCTCTGTCTTTGTTCATTTTGACTGAAAAGGGAACTTCGGCTGTTGGATTTGTGCTCTTCGATGATAAGGTGAGTGATTTTCACTCACACCACTAATTCAATATTGTGCTTCGGCCATTGGATTTTGTTGGACGTTGATGATTTCTCTGACTTAATCAAATTCGTATAAAATGATACTTGCTTCTCACGGTATTGATTTTTAACCGGTTCATTTATACGGCTTTGATGATTTCTGACTTGATTCAATTTCTTGTTATCCACGGCTTGATGATTATGCTGTGACGATTTTGGTTTTGTTCGACTTTGGCCATACTGTTCACTACCTCTGGTAGCGCTTTCGACCTTGTTCGATTTCACCTGCTGTTTTATGACTTCGGCCATTTTCATTGTAAAACCTGCCTCCTGACTTTATTCTGTTGACATTGGCATGAATGCTACTTTGAATTTGATTTTGTTCGTTATCACTTGACTTCCACTTGATATTCTTACTACTTCATATATATATTCCTGTGTTCATGCATTCTGTTGTCTGGTGGCATTTGATCTTGATGTTACACTTGCTTGATCCAGTTTCATAGTTGCATACTTGCTGTGCATTTTTCATGTCATTCCCTTAGTACTGTTGCAGACCACTTGATCACTTGTGTACATATAATGTTTGTCACCTGCAATTCTTTTAGCAAAATTATCCTACCGAGAGCCAGTACATTATTTGTTCATAATGTTCTCTGGAGTGCCATTGTTGCCTCTGATTCATTTTGAGCCCAGAACTGTAGCATGTACTCGAATCATGGTTCATGTATTCATTGAGATGTTCACTGCTTGATTTTGTGGTCTGGTTCCTTCATGTTGTTTGTGTTCTTGTATCATCACTATTGTGTGTTGTGCCTTGGCCTTTGTTGATCTCTTTGTATTGCTGTTAGCTTTGGGTTTCACTGACCACACATGTACATGCTTGCATCTTTGAATTTGGTTAGATGGTACTGTCCAGTTGAGTTTGAGTCGTATAACTCGAACTTGATCTCAAGTTGGTGCCATTTGCTTTTGATTCATTGATCTTTTTCATATTTCATCACTGTAGTGGCGAGGCAGTGCACGTGAGCGTGTACCGCAGCCAAATCAGAATAGACGTTTTAATTGATAATTTCAATTGCTTGAATTGTTTTGTGTGTCCAATTCAATATATTTTGAAAATGTATTTTGATTTGGTTTAGTTTGATTATTTTGTTGTTATCTAATTATCTATTAGATAATTAGATTATGTGTTTCTAATTATTTATTTAATAATTAGATTTTGCTGTTAATTGTTGTTTAGGTAACTCTGTTGTTTTCTAATTATCTTCATTGATAATCCTTCTAATTACCTTTGTTGATGATTTGGCTTTGTTGACTCGCTGTTTAATGTTGTACGTGTTATATTACCGTTATCCGATTTTCTTATTAAGGGATTGGATATGCGAGATTTATTGTGATTGTCGTTTATTTGTTATTTAATGGTTATTGCTTCCGTGCATTAATTAATGAGTTTGAGTTAGACTGACCCGCGTATTATTTTCTTTTGAATTAATACTCGGGTCAGACCGAGTTATTAGAGGCTGTTGATATCTCTCTTTGGGATGCTGCTTGAGCTATGAAGTCTCTTCATATCTTTTGGAGTAGTCAGTGTTATTTTACAGGATGATATGTATTCATGTATATTATTTACAATAATGTACATGAATATGTAACTTCCAGTGTCGACAGTTTTAGTTGTATCACATGTATTGTAACTGACTTCAGTTATATATGAGATTTGATATTATCTGTGTTCTGTGTTTAGCTTATTTGTGTTATTATTATATATGTTGTCCTAAACTATTATGAACCATCGTAGTTCGTTTTATACTGGGATTGAATATGTCGATGGGAGTAAATAAACAAAGAGATGAAAAAAAAGAATATATGCATATATATACCACTCCTATCGAGATAATCAATACTAGCGTAAGGCCTAACTATGGATGGCCGCTCCTATCCAGCCTTATTCTTCTTAATAACAAACAGTATTTCCTTTTAATACTCTTTGTTACTGTGAGCATAGTGGTGGGGCGTTACAATTGGTATCAGAGTGGGGGTTTATGGACATAATATATAACATAACTTAGATGGAACATGTGTTACAACTATTTGTTGATATTTTTATTTGTGCCTTGAGTCAAAAATAAAGTTTTGAAATTATGATGAAATTTTTAAATATCTTTATTTAAAAATAAAAGTGAAATTGTGTTTTGATGATTGATTAATTTGTGTTCTGTTTATCAGAGTGCGCAGCGGAAACAGTGAGACTTCCTTCGCTGAGTACAGCTAATAACCCTCTTGATTTAAAAATCAAAATATGAAAATGAAATTAATTTCATTGTGTTGTTTCATAGATGTGTTTATTTCTGTTTTCTTTGAAAATTTCGAATCCGATATGAGGATCCGCAGCGATTGCAGTTATGTGATTTTTTTGAGATTTTTGCTGTTTTAAATTATCTTCATTGAAGATATAATCGAGTGATTTCTTTGTTCATCTTGTAGTGTGCGTGCAAATATGAGTTGCACATTACTGCATTAATTTTACGTTGAACCGGTGTTTGGTTTTTAACGTATTTTGTTGCCGTTATTTTTATAACGGAATTTTTACACCGGTATTATATTTTGATGTGAATTATTTTGATGAGATTTTGACGTATAAAAATTACTGTCGCTTTGACTTCAGTAACCGTCAAATTTAAAGTGAATTTTCAAGCGGTTGGCCCGCAACACTGATTTAGTATCCATTTTTAACGGTGTTTTGTGAAGCATAATTTCCTTGTCGAAATTGCTACAGATGTTGCTGTTTTAATCACGTGTTTCAAAAATCGTTTTAAAATAAAATTATTTTCAAAAATTTTACAGTTTGCGCTTTCAAAAGAATGAGGAAGCGATTTAAACGCTTCAGCAAATTTGAGGACTATGAACCCTCACTTTTACTGATTCGCTTAATTCCGGACTTGTCTGTTTGAGAACGTAAAATGTTATTTATTTAAAATACACAATTTTGCACTTTCAAGGAAACAATGAAGTGATTCAAACGATTTACCAAAAGTGCGGAGTGTGGAACCACACTTTTACTATTTCGGTTAATTCCGGACACGTTAATTGAAACATCTACTATTTGATGATTTTGATGATTTTATTTGGCTTTCGAGCAACTCTGCTGGACCTTCGGGTCATTTGTTGGACCTTCGGGTCATATGTTGGACCTTCGGGTCAATACCAGTACTAGACCTTCAGGTCATTTGTTGGACCTTCGGGTCATTTGTTGGGCGCCAAAAATATAGTACTTGGTAGGCTTCGGCCATTTGAGATGCACGTGCGGCGTAGCTAAAACTCGCCATTTGTTGGGATCGATCCATCTTTTATGTTGATTTTCTAGTTATCTTAATTGATTTCTAGATATTTGTTGTTTCTAATTATCTGCAGGTAATTAGATATTTGTTGATTTGAGTTCTAATTATCTTTGTTGATAATTAGATATTTGTTGTTTTCTGATTATCGTTTTTGATAATTAGATATTTTTTGTTTTCTGATTATCGTTTTTGATAATTAGATAATTGTTGTTTTCTGATTATCGTTTTTGATAATTAGATATTTGTTGTTTTCAGATTATCATTTTGGTAATTAGATATTTGTTGATTTAAGTTCTAATTATCTTTGTTGGTAATTAGATATTTGTTGTTTTCTGATTATCGTTTTTGATAATTAGATATTTGTTGATTTGAGTTCTAATTATCTTTGTTGCTAATTAGATATTTGTTGTTTTCTGATTATGTTTTTTGATAATTACATATTTGTTGTTTTCTGATAATCGTTTTTGATAATTAGATAATTGTTGTTTTCTGATTATCGTTTTTGATAATTAGATATTTGTTGTTTTCTGATTAACGTTTTGGTAATTAGATATTTGTTGATTTGAGTTCTAATTATCTTTGTTGATAATTAGATATTTGTTGTTTTCTGATTATCGTTTTTGGTAATTAGATATTTGTTGTTTTCTGATTATCGTATATGACTCTTAGATATTTGCTAATTTTACTGATTATGAGATTTTCTAGTCTCTAATTGATTCTAGATTATGTTGATTATATTGAATTGCTGTTTTCTAATTATCTCCGTTGATAGTTAGAGTTTGCTGATTATGAAGTTCTTATTTTCTAATTAACTGGTTGATAACTAGATATTTGCGGTTTTGTTATTTGTGATTTATGTTTTCTAATTATCTTTGTTGATAATTAGATCTTGCTGTTTTCTAATTATCGTAGCGATAATTAGATATTGCTATTTTGTGATTTCTGTATTCTAATTATCTAATTGATAATTAAATATTGCTGATAATTGTATTTATTCAGTTTTGTTCTTTTCTGATTATCTATTTGATAATTTGATTTTGTTGAGGAATTGTGAATTTCTTTCATGAAATTAAAAGATTTCTTTGGCGTTTCTAATCTTGACCTTTATTTTTCTACCTTAACCAGTTTATGTTAGAAAAATAATTGTTATTGACGACTTTAATTATGAAAATTGTGGGGACGTAATTTTTATAAGAAGGGGAGTCTGTAACGACCCGGGGTTTTGCACCAGTTAATTATCGTCATTAGACGATTAAATTTGCTAGCTATTTGCTATTGGGAGTTTTTAATCGGGTTGAGATTCTTTTAAAAAATTTGTTAAGGGTTATGTGGGCTTTAAATAAAATCTTGGCCCACGTTTCTTTTGCTTGGTGCTGTGATAATTACCAAAGCGAATACCCGTTTCCCCCTCCATTCATTTTCGCGTCGCAAGCCCATAATGAAACAAATGAAAACAATGGCTGCTAGGGTTTCGATTTTTGACTGCGCTTGATTCCTTGATTGCCACGACTTCGATTCCGATCTGTTCGATCTTTGGTCATTGCGGTTGTGAATTTCTGGCATCTCTGTCTTTGTTCATTTTGAATGAAAAGGGGAACTTCGGCTGTTGGATTTGTGCTCTTCGATGATAAGGTGAGTGATTTTCACTCACACCTCTAATTCAATATTGTGCTTCGACCATTGGATTTTGTTGGATGTTGATGATTTCTCTGACTTAATCAAATTCGTATAAAATGATACTTGCTTCTCACGGTATTGATTTTTAACTGGTTCATTTATACGGCTTTGATGATTTATGACTTGATTCGATTTCTTGTTATCCACAGCTTGATGATTATGCTGTGACGATTTTGGTTTTGTTCGACTTTGGCCATACTGTTCACTGCCTCTGGTAGCACATTCGACCTTGTTCGATTTCACCTGTTGTTTTATGACTTCGGCCATTTTCATTGTAAAACCTGCATCCTGACTTTATTCTGTTGACATTGGCATGAATGCTACTTTGAATTTGATTTTGTTCATTATCACTTGACTTCCACTTGATATTCTTACTGCTTCATGTATATATTCATGTATTCATGCATTATGTTGTCTGGTGGCATTTGATCTTGATGTTACACTTGCTTGATCCAGTTTCGTAGTTGCATACATGCTGTGCATTTTTCATGTCATTCCCTTAGTACTGTTGCACACCACTTGATCACTTGTGTACATATACTGTTTGTCACCTGCAATTCTTTCAGCAAAATTATCCTACCGAGAGCCAGTACATTATTTGTTCATAATGTTCTCTGGAGTGCCATTGTTGCCTCTTATTCATTTTTGAGACCAGAACTGTATCATGTACTCGAGTCGTGGTTCATGTATTCATTGAGATGTTCACTGCTTGACTTTGTGTTCTGGTTCCTTCATGTTGTTAGTGTTCTTGTATCATCACTGTTGTGTGCTGTGCCTTGGCCTTTGTTGATCTCATTTTATTGCTGTTAGCTTTGGGTTTCACTGACCACACATGTACATGCTTGCATCTTTGAATTTGGTTAGATGGTACTGTCCAGTTGAGTTTGAGTCGTATAACTCAAACTTGATCTCGAGTTGGTGCCATTTGCTTTTGATTCGTTGATCTTTTGCATATTTCATCACTGGGGTGGCGAGGCAGTGCACGTGAGCGTGTACTGCAGCCAAATCAGAATAGACGTTTTAATTGATAATTTCAATTGCTTGAATTTTTGTGTGTGTCCAATTCAATATATTTTGAAATTGTATTTTGATTTGGTTTAGTTTGATTATTTTGTTGTTATCTAATTATCTATTAGATAATTAGATTATGTGTTTCTAATTATTTATTTAATAATTAGATTTTGCTATTAATTGTTGTTTAGGTAACCCTGTTGTTTTCTAATTATCTTCATTGATAATCCTTCTAATTATCTTTGTTGATGATTTGGCTTTGCTGACTCGCTGTTTAATGTTGTACGTGTTATATTACCGTTATCCTATTTTCTTATTGAAGGATTGGATATGCGAGATTTATTGTGATTGTCGTCTATTTGTTATTTAATGGTTATTGCTTCCGTGCATTAATTACTGAGTTTGAGTTAGACTGACCCGCGTATTATTTTCTTTTGAATTAATACTCGGGTCAGACCGAGTTATTACAGGCTGCTAATATCTCGCTTTGGGATGCTGCTTAAGCTATGAAGTCTCTTCATATCTTTTGGAGTAGTCAGTGTTATTTTATAGGATGATATGTATTCATGTATATTATTTACAATAATGTACCTGTATATGTAACTTCCAGTGTCGACAGTTTTAGTTGTATCACATGTATTGCAACTGACTTCAGTTATATATGAGATTTGATATTATCTGTGTTTAGCTTATTTGTGTTATTATTATATATGTTGTCCTAAACTATTATGAACCATCGTAGTTCGTTTTATACTGGGATTGAATATGTCGATGGAAGTAAATAAACAAAGAGATGAAAAAAAAAGAATATATGCATATATATACCACTCCTATCGAGATAATCAATACTAGAGTAAGGCCTAACTACGGATGGCCGCTCCTATCCAGCCTTATTCTTCGTAATAACAGACAGTATTTCCTTTTAATACTCTTTGTTATTGTGAGCATAGAGGTAGGGCGTTACAATGACTGTGATAAATGTTTGATGATTGATATTGGATGAACGGATGTTATGCTTTATATTGTTATAAACTGCAAGTTATTGTGGATTTTATTTCTTTCGAGATTTGCGGTTTGAAATGATATGTAGCCGTATTTATATTTTAAATTATGGATTGAAATGATAAATATTCGTATCACTTGACCATAGGATGGAAAATTATATACAGACACCGAGGTCTATATATAAAAATATTTTGAAATGATTTCTACATTTTTGTAAAGAAATATATTGGTTATATAAATATTGATTTTAGATGTTATATAAATGTTATTTTATTATTTATATTTAGCTATGTATAAATTTGTTTTAAAATATAAAGTAAGTTAAATAATAAAGTTTGATTGTTTTTATATAATATGGTTAAGTACCTGTTTAAATTATATTGTATATAGAGTTTATAATGACTTAAATAAAATTAAGGCTGGTAGATAAATATGAAATTGATTTGAATTAAATATTTAAGAATTATGCTCGAATAAATTTGATTTGAAATTTAAATAAAATTGAGATGTTAAAGGGTATGATTTTTATAACTTGATTTTGGTTTAGAGTGATTTAAATGAATATCAAGTTGATTTAAATGAATATATCAAGTTAAATAAATTGAAAGAATATCCTATTATTTGAAGTTTAAAATTTTTACTTAAATGATATTGGATTTATTAAGTAAACATTTCAAATCTAAATAATAGTAATTGAATTTGATATATATGGAATTATCAAAGAATTAGTTTTGAAATGGTGGAATATTTAAAGCTTTGAAATATATGGTGTAACGACCCACTATTTTGTACCATTCAAATTCGACAATAAATAAGACATGTCAAGCTTGAATAGTTCAAAACAATAGATTGTAAATAACTTAGGAGAAAATGAAATCAAAAACACAGAATCACAGACACAGATATCAGAAACTCACAGCGGAAATAAAATATTCAGTGGTTCATGAAGCCACTATAAAACTTTAACCAAACAGAATTACATAGTTTAGAATCTTCAATACAGTTTTAAAACATAAATAGAAACAGAGTCTTCCAAAGTCTTGATTACGAATAAGATAAAACTGAAAAAGCTTCCGGCAGCACGAATGATCTACGGGATGTCCTAGCTCCGGAGAGAAACTGAAGCTGCAACTCAGGCTGACCCGAGCGTAAAATAAACATAAACACTCGAGTCAGGACATACATACTTATATAATGTAAGCTAATTCAAGTGTACTGTAATATAGAGCAAGTAACTTAAAGGATGCTTGGGACCGCCCATCCTCTAAGGATCCGTTAAACTATTTACTATGTAGTAATACTTCGCTATTATAATAGTGCCTATGTTAAAATAAACATACTTTTTCTTAACATTAAGGGGTTACCCATATAGCCCTTAACACGTAATAGTCCCAGTAGTCCATCCAATATCATAGTCCCTCCTGATCGGGAAGCCACCAGAGGATACCACACGGGCTACGGGAGAAATCCAAACTCGTACAAGGCTCGGTATGGTAGGTGACACGGCACAACTAGGCAATGCCAGGGTAGATATACCAATTACGCTTCCGGACCGATGGAAACACGTAGCCGCAGCTACCGCCCACCTCGAACAACACTCCCAAATCAAAGGTGCGCACCAAAACAATCACAAAAGTAATAGAATGGCATACGAAGAAGTGCGTCCGATCAGAGGTGCTACCTCATTAATCCGTCGATCGCTCCTGTTTTAGCCACCTTATGCCAACTCACGGGAGTCGGGTCCACGTATTTACCTTCAAGAAAACGTCACCACCATCCTACTTCATTCTGGAATCTCCACCGCGTACACGGTTAGTCAAAGTGGTTTTCGGTATCGACAGAGAGTATGCCAGATATCCGATCCCGGTCTCTTTAACAACCAAACGTTATTATAAACCGTGGTTATAGTTTAAAAATGGTATTTATACTTTGAAATCAAAATAAATTCCAAATTCACTCAATATCAAAATATTGATTTAAATATTTCAATTTATAATATACCATTTAAATTTATTCAATTTTATTTTGGAATTTATTGCCTTTACCAAAATTTAAAGCTAAATTCTTCCTTTAAACCATCAAAATCAATTTCTTAAATTTTTATTAATTACATATTAAATTCCAAATTTACACCTTTTTCCCAAAATTAATTTCTATAAATTTTAAAACAATCAAATTTCAATTTCTGTAGCACTTATGGAATGCTACCTAAAGTTACGGGTTAAAACAGTCCAATTTTAAAAGACAGCATTTGAATGCTGTAATAGATTCTTTTCTTAACAATTTAGTTTTAAATTCCAAATATAACTTATTATAAAGTATTTCTTAACTGAAATCTTATCTTTAACAAAATCCAGAATTTCCAAAATAAGTTATATTCCAAAAATTTATTCGAACATTTATTTATTTATTTAACATTTTTAACTCATTAAAAATCATTATGAATAAATTCTTTAAATACATTTAAATCAGAATATTATAACCTTCCATTTAAAAATATTTCAGAAAAATATTATAGGAACCACGGGTCTGTATAAAATTTTCTAGCCTAGGTCAAGTGATACGGATTTATATCATTTCAATCCGCAATTTACAAAACCCCGGGTTCTATCATTTCAAACCCGCAATCCCAAGTTAAAATTTAACAGTTAACTGAATAAATGAATAACAATCATCGTTTTAGGCCTATCATTTCAGCCCATAACTATCTAAATTTACAGGGAACTTGCAGTAATGATTTAAAACAGAAAATAAACATTTAATAATATAACTGCAGAAATATTGCAACAGATAAATAACTGATGAGGTGTCAATTTAAATGGGGTTTAACATCCTACGTTATAGTACAGACAGATAATATTTAAATAAAAATTTACACATACACTTGCGATAATTCACAGAAATATAGGCATGTTTGTCTGGTGAGAAATACTCACCTGAAGCTGCAGCGGACCTAAATCAAATACGGTATCTACCTCGAAAAGGAAAGCACGATTAAACTTCGGCAACTGCAACGCCTTGCCTCAAATCTTGAACAAAATTAACGAATAACAAATTACGCAAATATAAAATTATCAAAGCAAACTAACAGCTGGAACGAGACTTATGGAAAGATAATTTGGCACGATACGCTCGACCACTACACCACCCTACTTGACCCGTATACCCAAGGCTCTGTCAAACAACTAAATAAACTGATATGGTATGGCCTTGATACATGCACACCGTGATATATGGACATGCACGCACCTATTCTGCAAATCCTATAGATGCAGACTATAAATACAACCAAGTCTCACCCATTTCCACTCAATTATGCCCTTATAAAACGTGTCCAACATGGCAACATCCAATCCTATGCAAGCAGAACTTGCGCAACTAGAAGACTCAAAGCATTTGCAGTCTATATCCTTTCTATCAACTGAAGCCTTACTCTCTTTCTTTTGTTATATTCTTCTTTACTCTCGTTTTATTTTTATTTTTTCTTTATCATGTTCCTGCAAATCTTAAAACATGCACATACCCAGTCTGGCTTCCTGTACACTGCACTACTTCTCTTTTAAATCTTTGCATTAAAACCCATTTCTATCCTCAACCTAAACTTACCTCAATCTTTGCATTAAAACCTACCCAAAACTAGAACACAAATACTCGGTCTAAATTTACAAATTCAGTTGTCTGAAAGGGAAAAAATGAGCAATCACTATATTCCTAAACAAACCCGTGCTTTGCAACTAAATTTCCCCAGGTCAAAGGCTTGGCCGAAACTACTCTACCTCCTAAAGCAATTTAGGTCAGAGATGATGTTGCAACAACTAGGCTCGGTTAAAATTTCAACTAAACATGCCTATGGGTGATATGACCATGCACAAACGTGCACATGTGCACCACTTTAATACTTCAAAGTTGCAGATTTCAACTGCACGCAAACACTCAGGCAATGGGATGATTGATAAACATGTCCAGTGAGAGGATCTTCTCTTTATCTCCTTCCTCTGTTTTACCAAAGCAACCTTACCATGTCTCCTCCTCTATAACCCTTCCAACTGAAACTCCTCCCCTTCTTTCTCTTTGTTATATTCCCTGCTTCCTATCTAAATATTTTTTTTTCTTTTTTTTTCCACATTTCTCTAACTACCATTGCACTCCACCACACTATCAATGTTAACAAATGATTCTCATATAAGGTTCAAGTGGCCATACTTCAATAAAAAAAATCCTAATAGAAAAATTCAACCTGGGTTCTTAAGCTGGTCACTCACCTTGGCTCGGTTAAACAAAAACATGCTTATATAAGGTGGCCGTGCACATACGTGCACAGATGAACACTCACCACAAACTTCACACTAATACCATAGCCTAACTTCCTACATTCAATTAATACCACTTCTTCCAGCTAACAAAGTTCCTATATGTTTTTATATATGACACGGTCTGATGGGTGAGGTAGCCGAGCAAACCAAATCAGAGAACACACGAGGGAGAAAAGTAAACTGGAAGAAGAAAAGAAAAATAAACCAATACCTGAAGCTTTGTACGCAACAGCCAGAGAAAATGCAAATGGAAAAACTTTGAGGTGGTGAACTTTGTAATGTGGATCTCTGGTATATATATAAACGAGTTGCGAGATTTATGGAAACGGCAAATGAGATCAGGAAATAAAAGGATACGAAGATGTGATTGAAAAATAAATAGAATAGCTTGCGAGATTTCAGGGGAAAAGAACGGCAAGAAGAATATATGCAAATTTCAAACATAGAAGGCATGAAACGGCAAGAACAGTAAGGAGCATTGATTTTAAAAGAACGGCAATCAAAGCTTGATTTGTAATCTGAACGATTGCATATATGCGTGATTTTAAACTGCCAAATAAATGAAAATTTGATTTCCTTTTTAAGAACTGAAATCAAATAGATTGGTTCAATTTCTTAAATTTAGAGGCTGTGTGAATCTTTGTTATGACAGTAAGCAATTAAAATCTGCTTTAAGCTAAATAGGCAGGTTTGAAAACGTAAGAGATAAATGCAAACGTTGATTGAATGCATGCGTTTAGGCAAGATTGATCCTTGATTGAAGAAACGGCAAGGGGATGTTGAATGGATATTGCGTAAAGATAGTAAGCCAATACAATTTGAACTGAATAGGAAATGGAGAGTTGATTTTCTTTTAAACGGCAATAAAATATATATCCATAGCGTGATTTGGTTTATAACAGTAAGCAAATTAAAGTTTGCTTTAAATTAATAGGTAGTTTCGAATGTCAAAGATCTAAAGTTATGCACACAAACAAAACTTAACTGAAGTTATGGAAAATATTTAACGTTTGCTAAAACTACCGACTGATATTTTAACCCATATACATATTTAAATATGATTTTTACAATACGTCAAACTGACGCAATATAAAACACCCAAAATATATATAAAATAACGTTTTAAATTTTTACGTTTTATTACGTTACTTACCATAAATTTTACGCGTCCCTTAAAACGCGATATTT
Organism: Allium cepa; assembly: GCA_030765085.1. Classification (NCBI taxonomy): domain Eukaryota; kingdom Viridiplantae; phylum Streptophyta; class Magnoliopsida; order Asparagales; family Amaryllidaceae; genus Allium; species Allium cepa. The sequence goes on along the minus strand of CM060931.1, from coordinate 54,614,222 downwards.
AACAGTTTATAAATATACTAAAATCTTCAAAGTTATTACTAAACAAAAATTAAATTGGTTTTCAAAATATTATATACATATATACACAATTCAATTTATTAACATTGCAAATTTAATTGTCTTTTAACCAGGTTAGAAACTTAAAACTTTTATATTTTATTTATAGACCTTTGGAAAATTTTTACATCATATATATATATTAAAATAAATTCCAAGATTTAATAATTAAAAGAAATAAATTACCAGAAAAACTAGGGTTGTTACACTCTCCCCCACTCAGAACTTTTCGTCCTCGAAAAGGAACGAAAGAAAGAAACAAAGGAAGATAAGATGGTAAAGCAAAGTATCTTAAACGAATAGTTCCGGATTTGAAGCACGAATGCTCTCTTCCGTCTCCCATGTGCAATCTCGCTCATCAGTGCTCCATTGCACTTTGACCAATTGGACAGATTTCCTTCTAAGCTGTTTCGTACCTCGATCGACGATACGAAGCGGCTTTCTTCCAATAGTTAGATCAGGCTCGATGTCCAGACCATCAAGAGCAGTAGGCTGGATGACAAGAGATGGATCGTGAAGACAGCGCCGAAGGTGGGATACATGGAACACATTGTGAATTCCGGCAAACTTCTCGGGTAGCTCTAGTCGATAAGCAAGAGATCCATTTCTCTCCAAGATACGGAATGGACCGATGAACCTAGGAGCCAGCTTTCCTCTACGCCCAAACCGAACCACATTTCTTAGAGGAGAGACCTTAAGAAAAACCAAATCGCCAACATCAAACTCCAAACTCCTTCTACGCCGATCAACATACTTTTTCTGTCTATCTTGAGCAACTTTTAACCTTCTCTTAATCTCCTCCACTTTCTCCGAAGCTTCCAAAATCATCTCAGGGCCAAGAACTAAGCGGTTACCGGACTCAATCCAACAAGAAGGGGATCTACACGGTCTCCCGTATAGAGCAGCAAATGGGGACATCTCAAGACTAGCCTGAAAAGATGGAATGAGATAGATAGGAAAACTAAGATAAAATAAGACAGAGGATTGGAATTTATACCTGATAACTATTGTTATAGGTGAATTCCACAAGATGAAGATGATCTTCCCAAGATCCTCCATAGTCCAAGATGCAAGCACGAAGAAGATCCTCAAGAATCTGATTTACCCTTTCAGTTTGACCGTCAGTTTGTGGGTGGTAAGCGGTGCTCAGGTTCAAACGAGTACCCAAGGATTCTTGGAATGCTTTCCAAAACTGACTAGTGAAAATAGGGTCTCGATCGCAAACAATGCTAAGGGGAATGCCATGGAGGCGAACAATCTCCCTCATATAAATTTCGGATAAACTCGAAGCTGTGCGGGTAGATCTAACTGGAATAAAATGAGCGGACTTAGTCAGTCTATCCACAATAACCCAGATGCTTTCATTTCCCTTCCTAGATCTCGGCAAACCATCGATAAAATCCATAGAAACTTGCTCCCACTTCCAATCTGGAATCTCCAAAGGCTGCAACAAACCCGGTGTCTTCTGATGGTCCGCCTTGACTTGCTGACAAGTCGCACATCTACTTACAAAGATAGAGACATCCCGCTTCATGCCTCTCCGCCAATAGAGTTTCTTCAAATCCTGATACATCTTTGCTACGCCAGGATGAATGGAAAGTTGGGATTGGTGATGTTCCCGAAGTAATTCCTGCCTCAACCCATCGACATTCGGAACACAAATCCGCTTATTTATCCTTAAAATCCCTTTATCATCAATATGAGCTCCACTACCGTCAAGACTACTACTACCTCTGCTCCGGACATTCTCCTTCATATCTCTAAGCTTCATATCTTCGTCCTGCTTAGCCACAATATGATCCAACAGAGGAGAAGAAACAATAAGCTGACACAACAAAGATTTCTTCCTACTCAGCGCATCTGCCACAACATTTGCTTTACCGGGAGTATAGTTGATGTCGAGATCATAAGAAGCAAGAAACTCGAGCCACCGCACTTGTCTCTGGTTTAAATCCTTCTGGGTAAAGATATATTTCAGAGACTGATGATCGGTGAAGAGGTCAAACTTAGCTCCCAAGAGATGGTGTCTCCACAGCTTTAGAGCAAAGAAAACAGCCAGCAACTCTAAATCGTGAGCCGCATAATTAGCTTCATGTGTCTTAAGCTATCGACTAGCATAAGCAATTACTTTCCCATCTTGCATTAGTACCGCTCCCAAACCCTCTCGACAGGCATCGGTAAATACCGTTAATTTCTCACTTCCATTTGGTACAGTGAGTACTGGTGCGGAGGTGAGCTTATCCTTTAACTCTTGGAATGCAGCTTTACAGTTATTGCTCCATATAAACTTAGCATTCTTTCGAGTTAGAGCAGTCAGAGGTGCCGAAATCCGAGCAAAGTTCTCAATGAACCTTCGGTAGTAACCGGCAAGTCCTAGAAAACTACGAATATCAGTAGGAGTCTTAGGTTCTTCCCAATCTTTGATTGCAGCGATCTTGACTGGATCAACAGAAACTCCTTCACTAGAGACAATGTGTCCGAGGAATCGGACTTCTTCTTCCCAGAAATGGCATTTAGAGAATTTAGCCTTTAATTGGTGATTACGGAGAGTCTCTAAAACATACTTCAGGTGCGACTCATGCTCATCCCTTGTTTTAGAGAAGACAAGGATGTCATCAATAAAGACAAGAACAAATTTATTAAGCACATCGCGAAAAACACGGTTCATCAAGTCAACGAAGAAGGCAGGAGCATTAGTCAAGCCAAAAGGCATAACTAGCCATTAGAAGAAACCATTCTCAGTACGGAAATCAGTTTTGGGTATGTTCTCCTCAGCAACTCTGAGTTGGTGAAAACCCGTGGCTAGATCAAGCTGAGAGAAAACAGTTGCTCCATAGAGTTGATCGAACATATCATTTATGCGAGGCATAGGATATCTGTTTTTCATAGTAAGCTTGTTGAGTTCCCTATAATCAACACACATCCGGAGGGAACCATCAGATTTTGTGACAAAAACTACATCTGCTCCCCATTCTGAGAAGCTAGGTCTGATCAGACCTTTGGAGGATAAGTCTTGGATCTGCTTCCTTAATTCGCTCTTCTCCCGTGGTGCCATCCTTCTGGGTGGAAGAACTACAGGTCGTGCTCCAGGAATGAGATCGATTCGGAAATCAATTTCCCGCTTCGGAGGTAGAGACACGACTTCACCAAATACGTCGGGAAATAGTTTCACTACCGGAGTCGAATGGATATTATCCGGAAAAGTGTTGAGAGAATAGATGAAACTACCAGCGAACTCCTGAGGCAATTTACACTGGATCTCCAATGGATTTCCTAAATCATCTTTGAGGTCAATAGTTCGAGAACTGCACGAGATATGGGCATCGTGCCTATCTAACCAATCACCTCCAAGCAAAAGATCGAAAACGTCGAATCCCAAAACATAGAAGTCAAGATATTCTAGGATAAGAAAAAGTTTAACTTGGACAAGCAATCTTCAAAGGTTCGAATTATAAACGATGGAGAGAAGAAAAATACTTGGAAAATTTATTTTTAAAACAGGAAGTTTTTATATCAAAATACTTCTTTTAAAACCCTTTTTGAAAATCATTTTATACTTTAAAATACGTTCTCTCACAAGGAAAGGATTCTGGAATTTGACTTCACTCATTCTAGGGTATTGCTACCCTATCTCTAATGAGTTTTTGCTCCTTAGGCTATGGTTAAACCAAAGCTCTGATACCAACTGTAACGACCCACTATTTTGTACCATTCAAATTCGACAATAAATAAGACATGTCAAGCTTGAATAGTTCAAAACAATAGATTGTAAATAACTTAGGAGCAAATGAAATCAAAAACATAGAATCACAGACACAGATATCAGAAACTCACAGCGGAAATAAAATATTCAGTGGTTCATGAAGCCACTATAAAACTTTAACCAAACAGAATTACATAGTTTAGAATCTTCAATACAGTTTTAAAATATAAATAGAAACAGAGTCTTCCAAAGTCTTGATTACGAATAAGATAAAACTGAAAAAGCTACCGGCAGCACAAATGATCTACGGGATGTCCTAGCACCGGAGAGAAACTGAAGCTGCAACTCAGGCTGACCCGAGCGTAAAATAAACATAAACACTCGAGTCAGGACATACATACTTATATAATGTAAGCTAATTCAAGTGTACTGTAATATAGAGCAAGTAACTTAAAGGATGCTTGGGACCGCCCATCCTCTAAGGATCCGTTAAACTATTTACTATGTAGTAACACTTCGCTATTATAATAGTGCCTATGTTAAAATAAACATACTTTTTCTTAGCATTAAGGGGTTACCCATATAGCCCTTAACACGTAATAGTCCCAGTAGTCCATCCAATATCATAGTCCCTCCTGATCGGGAAGCCACCAGAGGATACCACACGGGCTACGGGAGAAATCCAAACTCGTACAAGGCTCGGTATGGTAGGTGACACGGCACAACTAGGCAATGCCAGGGTAGATATACCAATTACGCTTCCGGACCGATGGAAACGCGTAGCCGCAGCTACCGCCCACCTCGAACAACACTCCCAAATCAAAGGTGCGCACCAAAACAATCACAAAAGTAATAGAATGGCATACGAAGAAGTGCGTCCGATCAGAGGTGCTACCTCATTAATCCGTCGATCGCTCCTGTTTTAGCCACCTTATGCCAACTCACGGGAGTCGGGTCCACGTATTTACCTTCAAGAAAACGTCACCACCATCCTACTTCATTCTGGAATCTCCACCGCGTACACGGTTAGTCAAAGTGGTTTTCGGTATCGACAGAGAGTATGCCAGATATCCGATCCCGGTCTCTTTAACAACCAAATGTTATTATAACCCGTGGTTATAGTTTAAAAATGGTATTTATACTTTGAAATCAAAATAAATTCCAAATTCACTCAATATCAAAATATTGATTTAAATATTTCAATTTATAATATACCATTTAAATTTATTCAATTTTATTTTGGAATTTATTGCCTTTACCAAAATTTAAAGCTAAATTCTTCCTTTAAACCATCAAAATCAATTTCTTAAATTTTTATTAATTACATATTAAATTCCAAATTTACACCTTTTTCCCAAAATTAATTTCTATAAATTTTAAAACAATCAAATTTCAATTTCTGTAGCACTTATGGAATGCTACCTAAAGTTACGGGTTAAAACAGTCCAATTTTAAAAGACAGCATTTGAATGCTGTAATAGATTCTTTTCTTAACAATTTAGTTTTAAATTCCAAATATAACTTATTATAAAGTATTTCTTAACTGAAATCTTATCTTTAACAAAATCCAGAATTTCCAAAATAAGTTATATTCCAAAAATTTATTCGAACATTTATTTATTTATTTAACATTTTTAACTCATTAAAAATCATTATGAATAAATTCTTTAAATACATTTAAATCAGAATATTATAAACTTCCATTTAAAAATATTTCAGGAAAATATTATAGGAACCACGGGTCTGTATAAAATTTTCTAGCCTAGGTCAAGTGATACGGATTTATATCATTTCAATCCGCAATTTACAAAACCCCGGGTTCTATCATTTCAAACCCGCAATCCCAAGTTAAAATTTAACAGTTAACTGAATAAATGAATAACAATCATCGTTTTAGGCCTATCATTTTAGCCCATAACTATCTAAATTTACAGGGAACTTGCAGTGATGATTTAAAACAGAAAATAAACATTTAATAATATAACTGCAGAAATATTGCAACAGATAAATAACTGATGAGGTGTCAATTTAAATGGGGTTTAACATCCTACGTTATAGTACAGACAGATAATATTTAAATAAAAATTTACACATACACTTGCGATAATTCACAGAAATATAGGCATGTTTGTCTGGTGAGAAATACTCACCTGAAGCTGCAGCGGACCTAAATCAAATACGGTATCTACCTCGAAAAGGAAAGCACGATTAAACTTCGGCAACTGCAACGCCTTGCCTCAAATCTTGAACAAAATTAACGAATAACAAATTACGCAAATATAAAATTATCAAAGCAAACTAACAGCTGGAACGAGACTTATGGAAAGATAATTTGGCACGATACGCTCGACCACCACACCACCCTACTTGACCCGTATACCCAAGGCTCGGTCAAACAACTAAATAAACTGATATGGTATGGCCTTGATACATGCACACCATGATATATGGACATGCACACACCTATTCTGCAAATCCTATAGATGCAGACTATAAATACAACCAAGTCTCACCCATTTCCACTCAATTATGCCCTTATAAAACGTGTCCAACATGGCAACATCCAATCCTATGCAAGCAGAACTTGCGCAACTAGAAGACTCAAAGCATTTGCAGTCTATATCCTTTCTATCAACTGAAGCCTTACTCTCTTTCTTTTGTTATATTCTTCTTTACTCTCGTTTTATATTTTTTTTTCTTTATCATGTTCCTGCAAATCTTAAAACATGCACATACCCAGTCTGGCTTCCTGTACACTGCACTACTTCTCTTTTAAATCTTTGCATTAAAACCCATTTCTATCCTCAACCTAAACTTACCTCAATCTTTGCATTAAAACCTACCCAAAACTAGAACACAAATACTCGGTCTAAATTTACAAATTCAGTTGTCTGAAAGGGAAAAAATGAGCAATCACTATATTCCTAAACAAACCCGTGCTTTGCAACTAAATTTCCCCAGGTCAAAGGCTTGGCTGAAACTACTCTACCTCCTAAAGCAATTTAGGTCAGAGATGATGTTGCAACAACTAGGCTCGGTTAAAATTTCAACTAAACATGCCTATGGGTGATATGACCATGCACAGACGTGCACATGTGCACCACTTTAATACTTCAAAGTTGCAGATTTCAACTGCACGCAAACACTCAGGCAATGGGATGATTGATAAACATGTCCAGTGAGAGGATCTTCTCTTTATCTCCTTCCTCTGTTTTACCAAAGCAACCTTACCATGTCTCCTCCTCTATAACCCTTCCAACTGAAACTCCTCCCCTTCTTTCTCTTTGTTATATTCCCTGCTTCCTATCTAAATATTTTTTTTTCTTTTTTTTTCCACATTTCTCTAACTACCATTGCACTCCACCACACTATCAATGTTAACAAATGATTCTCATATAAGGTTCAAGTGGCCATACTTCAATAAAAAAAATCCTAATAGAAAAATTCAACCTGGGTTCTTAAGCTTGTCACTCACCTTGGCTCGGTTAAACAAAAACATGCTTATATAAGGTGGCCGTGCACATACGTGCACAGATGCACACTCACCACAAACTTCACACTAATACCATAGCCTAACTTCCTACATTCAATTAATACCACTTCTTCCAGCTAACAAAGTTCCTATATGTTTTTATATATGACACGGTCTGATGGGTGAGGTAGCCGAGCAAACCAAATCAGAGAACACACGAGGGAGAAAAGTAAACTGGAAGAAGAAAAGAAAAATAAACCAATACCTGAAGCTTTGTACGCAACAGCCAGAGAAAATGCAAATGGAAAAACTTTGAGGTGGTGAACTTTGTGATGTGGATCTCTGGTATATATATAAACGAGTTGCGAGATTTATGGAAACGGCAAATGAGATAAGGAAATAAATGGATACGAAGATGTGATTGAAAAATAAATAGAATAGCTTGCGAGATTTCAGGGGAAAAGAACGGCAAGAAGAATATATGCAAATTTCAAACATAAAAGGCATGAAACGACAAGAACAGTAAGGAGCATTGATTTTAAAAGAACGGCAATCAAAGCTTGATTTGTAATCTGAACGATTGCATATATGCGTGATTTTAAACTGCCAAATAAATGAAAATTTGATTTCCTTTTTAAGAACTGAAATCAAATAGATTGGTTCAATTTCTTAAATTTAGAGGCTGTGTGAATCTTTGTTATGACAGTAAGCAATTAAAATCTGCTTTAAGCTAAATAGGCAGGTTTGAAAACGTAAGAGATAAATGCAAACGTTGATTGAATGCATGCGTTTAGGCAAGATTGATCCTTGATTGAAGAAACGGCAAGGGGATGTTGAATGGATATTGCGTGAAGATAGTAAGCCAATACAATTTGAACTGAATAGGAAATGGAGAGTTGATTTTCTTTTAAACGGCAATAAAATATATATCCATAGCGTGATTTGGTTTATAACAGTAAGCAAATTAAAGTTTGCTTTAAATTAATAGGTAGTTTCGAATGTCAAAGATCTAAAGTTATGCACACAAACAAAACTTAACTGAAGTTATGGAAAATATTTAACATTTGCTAAAACTACCGACTGATATTTTAACCCATATACATATTTAAATATGATTTTTACAATACGTCAAACTGACGCAATATAAAACACCCAAAATATATATAAAATAACGTTGTAAATTTTTACGTTATTACGTTACTTACCATAAATTTTACGCGTCCCTTAAAACGCGATATTTAACAGTTTATAAATATACTAAAATCTTCAAAGTTATTACTAAACAAAAATTAAATTGGTTTTCAAAATATTATATACATATATACATAATTCAATTTATTAACATTGCAAATTTAATTGTCTTTTAACCAGGTTAGAAACTTAAAACTTTTATATTTTATTTATAGACCTTTGGAAAATTTTTACATCATATATATATATTAAAATAAATTCCAAGATTTAATAATTAAAAGAAATAAATTACCAGAAAAACTAGGGTTGTTACATATGGAAATTGAAATGGTTTATTTAGGGGTTCAAATCTGTATTTGGAATTAATTTGTGAAATTGAAGAAGCTATTTTATTATATAAAGTAATTTAATATTTAAGCTATTTAAGTGGTGTAGTTATATTTCAAAGTTATGAGTTTCAAAGTATTATGATTTGAAAGTGTTATACTTTAGTTGTTTTGATTTCGAAGTGCTATAACTTTGAAAGTGCTATGATTTTGGAAAAAGGATATATTTGAAATGAAAATGATATCGTATTGAACTAGTTTTGAAAGGGTAATGATATTTGGTTTTAAAATATAAACCATTTTGAATATGACCGCGGTGTTATAATAACGTTTGGTTGTTAAAGAGACCGGGATTGGAAGTTATCATACTCTCTGCCAACTCCGAAAACCACTTTAACAACCATGTACGCGGTGGAGATTCCAGAATGAAGTAGGATGGTGGCGACGTTCCTTTGAGGTATATGCGTGGACCCGACTCCCGTGAGTTGGCATACGGTGGCTAAAACAAGAGCGATTCCGGGCCAGTGAAGTAGCCCCTCTTATCGAACACACTCATTTGATACCATTCCATTATATACTGACTTTAAGATTGATTCGGTGGCCACTTTTGATTTTTGATTTTGGGGGTGTGGCTTGAGGTGGGCGGTAGCTGCATGCTATGTGTCACCGCTAGTCCGGATAGCAATTGGTATATCTACCCTGGCATTGCCTAGTTGTGACGTGTCACCTACCCTAGAGCGCCTTGTACGAGTTTGGTTTTCTCCCGTAGCCCGTGTGGTATCCTCTGTTGGCTTCCCGATCAAGAGGGACTATGATACTAGATGGACTACGGGGACTATTACGTGTTAAGGGGGAGATTGGGTAACTCCTTAATGCTATTTAAAAGTAAGTTTATTTTACTATAGACATTATTATAATAGCGAAATATTATTAAATAGTAAATAGTTTAACAGATCCTTAGGAGATGTGAATCCCGAGCATCTCTTAAGTTACTGCACTCACGTTAGACACTGATGTGCATGTAAATGTGCGCATTTTTATCGCCATATTTAATCTATTTAAATTAAATAAATGATCATATTGGGTATTTTAACTTATTTTAACCAAAATCCATATTAATTCCAAATTTTCACATATTCATCTTCATATAAAGGCAAAACGGTCATTTGTGTACATATATTAATTTGAGAGAATTTAATTGGAAATTTCTATAATATTTTGTAGGAATTTAGTTTCTCATATTGGTGGGTTCATGAGGAAGTATGCATGCACAAAATGGATTTAAAGGAATGAAGATGGAAATAATTCAAAGTGAAGATCATGGAGGACCCCACCTACCCACCTACCTTAATGTACAAATTAGAGGCTAATGCACATGCTTATGGAATTAATGGCTTCATGTACATTTAAGTGGGGATTAAAACATGCTAATGATAACTTGGCCTCCATACTTTCTCATGGGCATTTTGGGCATTCCCCAAAATATGGATTAGGGTTTCATGCTTGTATAAATAACCCATTATGTTCATGTAACCTCTCCTCTCTTCACTTAGTCTCTTAGGCCTCCTTCTCTTTAGTTTAGTTCAGATCAAATAAAAGAAAGTTCTCTTTCTCTTTTCATGGCTACTTAGCCATTTTTATTTTATGTAATTTTCTTTTCTTTTTATGCAATGTTAATTAGTATTTCCTTTTACTTACATGTTCATTTCCTTTCATGCTAGTAGTGTAGATTTACTTTTATGCAAGTAGAATAGTTTTCTTTTCATTTGCTTTCATTTTTCTTTCTTTTTGCTTTCATATTGCATGCTACTTGTGTTGATATGATAACACAAATGAGAGGCTAATCCCTTCAATTTAGAGGTAATGAAGCCTCTAATCATGTAGCTTCAACATTTTGATGTTTTATACTCTCTTTTTGTGCTTTAATGAGAATGTATAAAGTGGTTAACTTGTTGTTTTTGCTTTGAATTTGATAGCCTATATTGTTGACACCAAATAGGCTATACTTAAACAACCACTAGCACAAATTACCTCTTCATCTACATATGATGATGGTAATGAAGTGAATGTTAAGATTAAAATTTGATGGTCTATATTTCTAATTAATAGTTAATAGGCCATACTTAAAATAGATTTTGCTTTCAACTTTGTTATCATTTTTCATGTGAATTAGTAAATGGCTTAAGGGGTGTGCTATAGTTTGATGGCTTATGTTGAGCTAATTAATAGCACAAATAGGCCATACTTATGATAAACACATCAATTAAGCTAACTAATGACAAAGAAAAGAGAGATCATAACTTCATTTTGTTGATTTATGTGATCTAGAGAGTGGAAGTTGCCTCTAAATTGTCTTAACACTCTCATATTTTTATCTATTTTCTTTTGTCACTTTTCTCCTTTTTTTTAGTTAATCACTGTTTCAACTTTGGTTAACTTGATTGAGTAGAATTTTAAAATCATCAATTCCCTGCGGATCGACCCGCATTCGCCATTTGCTATATTCGTACACCGTGCGCTTGCGGTTATTTTTAAATTTAAATTCGTTCGACGGTTTTCTAAACCGATAGAATTTCCGTCGACGAACAGACACTGAATAGGAGATGTCAATTCCCGTAAACATCTCCGACGCCGTTTACACTCATATTTATTTACTGTTGATTTAATTTACATAAGATTTTTTAGTTCTGACTCGAGTGTTTTGTCTTTTCAATTCGCTCGGGTTAGTCTGAGCATTTCAGGGCATGAAGGCTTTATTTCTGGAGGACGAAGACGAAGATTGTATTACTATTATGTATTATTATTCCACTACATTCATACTGTTCCGCTGCATTATTTATTACTCTCTGGTAAGTGTAACTCTAATATGTATTGTATAAGTATAATCGAATATTTTGTAAAATAGCTTCATGAACTTTTTATTTGATTATTATATTTTATCGTTCCGCTGCATGATTCTGTTTTGTTTTCTTTCTCTGCATTTTCTTATTCACCCCAATAACAATCCGCCCTTTTGTATGATTTGAGTCTGACGTGTGTGGTTTATCGTCGATTTAAATGTACAAAAAAAGGTGGGATGTTGCAGATTTGTTAATATTAATTTATTAGATAATTTAAATTGTTTAAATTTAATATAAGAGATTATTTGAATAATTGAATTATGAATTTAATATGATTAAAAAATGGTATCAGAAATTGATTCCAATTTTATATAAATATGAACGAAGATGGTTAACATTTAAAATTGGATTTAAAAGCGAAAAATTAAAAATCGAAATTCTATAATTTAAATTGACGAGTAAAAATAGCCACTTTGGCCACTGTATCGGATTTTGGCGAAACCTGTATCATCGAATTCGTAATAGTGAGTTATTGTAGGATTTCAAATTTCATAGCGATCAGACTTGTCATTTGGTCGTGTGAGCTTGAGACGCGTAGAAATTTATTTCAGAATTTAATTAAAATAATCTGATTTGAAAAGCTATCTTTCGCATTCGACCAAATTAGACTTCGAGACTAGTTCCAATGTGTTCGAAATGGGGGTAAAAGACTGTTAACGCCGGGCGGCATGTTCATTTGGAGTTCGGAATATCGGGCGGTTATAAGTGAGATATTTTATAATGTAAGTAATAATATATATAAATAAAATGATATTATTCAAAACCACGTCCCTATTTTTAGCCGTATCTTTTTCTCCCTTCCACATATCTTCAATTCGAAATCGCAGGCTTCAAAACAAAAATAAAATAAAAGAAAGATGAAATCAGTCGATCGAAGAAAAAAAAATTGATCGAATGAAAAATGGAGGCAAGCAATCCATGGTGACGCAGCGAAGGGTAGAAGAGGCCGAAGTCGCGATTTAAGGTTTCGCGATTTGGTTCGACCGCTCGCATTGACGTGGGGAACGAGGCGGAGGGGAGTTGCGATTGCGGTTGGTGGTCTAGAACAGCGACGTCGATTGATGGTGATAGGCATGTTTTGTGCAGCGCGAGGAGAAGAAGTTTATCGTGTTCATCGTGGTGGCAGTGTAACGACCCGTAAATTTTACTCGTTTAATAACACATTTAATTGAATTTTATGAAATTTTAAATAATAAAATTTTGAAATAAAAATTTGATATTTAGAATACGTCTAGTTAAACATAGCAACTGGTAAATTTTCATCTGAAAATATGGAAGTTTATTTTATTGTGTAATTCTATTTCAATTTATATCAGTTAATATTTGATGATGATAAAATGTTTTCCAAATCTGAATATTTTTCTATAGAAAAATTTTAAATCATCTTCTGAGCAAGACGTCATATTTCGTTTCTCCAAATTTTGACTGCTATTGCTCCGTTTGTCTTAATTCCAGCAAATTAGCAGCATTTTCGGTACCGATTATCGACTTTTGATCGGATGATCGTACCACTGATATCTGTATACCGTTTTGATCATCTCGTCGGCTGATCTGCGTTGTATATTCATTTCTATATTTTGATGTCCGATACGCGATGAAATCTGCTTAACGATTTGTCGTATCGGTATCCAATTTTTATCTTTTGTTTTCTTTCTGACTTTTCGTTTGTCCACCGTATAAATCATATTGCCAGTTGTTTCAATAATTCATGAATTGAACTGATGTCGTTTTCTATTCCGTGATCATTCACGTTCCTTTCCCTGACAACCGTCCTCTTTTTCTTTCCTGTTAATAAAGAAATCATATTGTTAAATAGTTAGATAATCAGAGCACGCCGGCGTCCTCCTATTCCCATCATTTTTTTGTTTTGTGAACCATTCCTCTCTCCTTTTTCGTTTTTTCACCTTCATTTTCGTTTTCAATGCCTGTAGCTTCCTGAAGCCATGCCACCCGAGCTTCCCTCCTCCTCTTACATCCTCCACACGTTCCAGCCTCCTAGGCGGCCACCGCCGCGTGCAAGCCACCTCCTCTCTTCCTTCCACCTCACCTTAACCCGCCACCTGCCCTACGCCTTCAACCCACTGGCCGTAGCAACCGTGATCCACACCTCTTGCCGCTCCGCCTCTCACACGCCTTGCATCCGCCTAATTTTCACTCGCGAGCAAGCCCTCTCAGCTCCGCCTCCCCATGCCGTAGCTGCTGATCCGACCTTCTCTTCTTACTGTGCTTTTCTTCCCTCGGCTTGCATGTTTATTCGAGGTATTTTATTTATATATTATAAAGCTATGATAGTTTTATATAATATTTACATACTATGTTAGTTTTTCCCATTACATAAGTCTGTTTATATGTGTATACAGGGTCGGCCCGCAATCTTTGGTTGCCCTAGTCAAATATTAATTGAGCTACTTTTATCTAGCATGTAAATTGTTTATATGAAAAACTGACAAACCTATTCTTGAATTTGTATACATAGTACGTCAAAAACTGGTTTAGAGGTTGCCCCCTATAAGACATACAAAGTACATAACAGTTAGAGTATGGAACTTTATATGTTTCTCATGTATTAATCTAACTGAAAATTTGTTTTAAAATAATTATACTATAACATCATTACACCTATCATTATATAGTTTCCCTTATGAGATATGTTACCCTAGACATTAGTCTTGGTAGCCTTGCCTTGTGGCCGGCTCTGTGTGTATATTAGTAAGTTTGAAAATAGTATTTATATGTATACTTTGTTTGACTATTTAAAGAGCTATAGTATTTTAAAAATAAGTATTGATTTTCAAACTATTTACAGGCTGAGACTCCTTTCATTTTAAATTGTATATTAGAGGCCAAGCCTCCATCATGAGATAGATCTGTTTTATATAAAGTATAAGAGTTTTATACAGCAAGTATATGTAGAGATATTAGCTGCTTTTGAACATTGTTCTTCTAATTTCGTTTATATATATATAGGCTTATATTTTACTCTGAAGTTTATGGTTAACATTATACCTATATATAGTTTAATAGTTCCTCTTACAATTTATATAAATGTGTGTTAAAATTAATTATATACATATTATGATTTGGATTCAGTTATTTTACAGAGAAGAATATATATATATATATATATTCGTATGCTGCTGTTATATACGAATATAACATATAGTTTGTAAGCTATATTATTTTTTTAGCTGCAATTTATATAATAGTTTATATAATAGTATATATTTGTTTAAACCTGATTTTTTTTCAAAAACTACATGAGTTACATGCTCTTTCCAGTCATATGATGTTTGTATATTTTATTGATATTAGTTATATTGATTTTAATATAAATGTGTGTGATGTTAGTATAAAATGCAAGCATGTCAGTTAGTTGCTTATAGAATATATATATATATAGGTAGTTATAAATGTTAGCAATTTCGTCAGTTATATATATGTATATGTTGAGTTATGTTGACTTGGGCATCGGTTTTGAAACCGTAAATATTGTATATATGGGTATTTAATAAATTTGACCTTAACTATAGACTTATATAGATTTTGATATATAGGTAATCAATATTTACAAGCTTATAAATGATATTTGAATGTTATATATATTGTAAAATGTTAATTGATATTATGCATGAGTTCTGTTTTGTATAAATATATTAGATGATAAAGGCATACATTTTACATATATTAGATGATAAAGGCAAGTCTGCATTTGGTTTTGTACTTAAACTATGGATTGTTGTATATATATAAAGTTATAATAGTTATATATATATATCCATATAGTGTTATAAGTATACAGATATGTATGTTCGGTTATAGGTAAAGGTTGTATAAGTTGTTCATATATATGGGTTTATAGAGAGTATACATTTGTATATGACCTGTAAGATATATACAAGTATATACCTGAGTTGATTTTTCCATATATATATATATATATATATATATATATATATATATATATATATATATATCTTTGCGTTTAATTTAAACAATGATTTTCTTTTGAAATATTTATATATATATATATGTATATGTATATGTATATATATATTTTATGTGTTTAAATTTGGAATATGACTTTATATGTATACATAGTTATATACATATATACGTTCACTGATACCATTTACTTTCATCGATCCAGTTTTGACTTGATTTTGTCAATTCCTATCTATCAGCTTTGATCATCGAATCGTGTCCATCTAGCATTGCTTTGGAACAAGTAGCTCATTTCTTCGTCAAATCTATCTAGCCTCGAAAGGTGAGCAATCACTCACGATTAACGTTCTTATATTTATTAAATTTGATTTCAATTGAAACGACAACTAAAATATGCTGATATTAGTTATTTACATTGCCATATATATGCTGTTATCTGTATCTGTTCACCTGTGGCATCTGACACCCTTATCTGTTAATTATATTGATGATATATGCCTGTTATATTATTATCATATCTGTTATCACTCTGCAAGTTCCATGTTAGTATAGAATTCACTATGGGTTGAAATGATACATACCCGAACGCACGATAGAATAGGAGAAAATCGTTATGGGTTGAAATGATATACCCAAACGATTTTCAATTGAATTGAATTTGGGATTGCGGGTTGAAATGATATACATCCATATATAATTTAAATTACGGATTGAAATGATAAATATCTGTATCACTTGACCATATGATAGAAAATTATATACAGACACCGTCGGTCTATATATATATTTTGGAAATGATTTCTATGGTTTTGGAAAGAAAGATATGGTTTAATAAATATTGATTTTTTATATTATAAAAATATTATTTTGTATATAGTCAAATTCTTAAATTTAAGCTATGTATAAATTTGTTGATATAAAATAAGTTTAGTAATAAGGTTTGATGTTATTAAAAATATAATATGGTTAAGTATTTATATAAATTATATTTTTATATACACGTATAATGATTTTAAATTAATTAAGGTTGGGAAGATAGATTTGAAATTGATTTGAAATGGTATTTAACTAAGAATTTATTTAATTAAATCGATTTGAAACTTATGGAATTTGAAATTTTAAAGGATATGACTTATGATATTATAACTTGATTTTGTTTAAGGTGATTTGAGTGAATATATCAAGTTTAAATAAATTGAAGGAATATTCAGTTATTTGAAATTTGGAGTTTTATTTAAATGATATTGGATTTGTTAAGTAAATATTTCAAAACTAAATAATAGTGAATTGAAGTTGATATATATATAAAGTCATCAAATTTAGTTTTGAAAATATGGGATATTTAAAGCTTTGGAATATATTGAAATTGAAAGGGTTTATTTGAGGTTCAAATCTATATTTGAAATCGATAATTTGAAATGGTTTATTAAGAACTGAATTAAGTTTGATGATTTAAGATTTGATTAAATTTGAATTTTTGGAATTCGGGTTGATTTGGAATTAATTGGTAAATTTGAGGAAAACAATTTTATTATATATATTATTTTAATATTTAAATCGGTTAAATGGGAAGTATTATGATTTCTAAACTATGATTTCCAAAGTGTTATAATTTCATACGTTT
The DNA here is from genome assembly GCA_030765085.1 of Allium cepa. NCBI lineage: Eukaryota > Viridiplantae > Streptophyta > Magnoliopsida > Asparagales > Amaryllidaceae > Allium > Allium cepa. The sequence goes on along the minus strand of CM060931.1, from coordinate 54,597,007 downwards.
TGGTTTCGAAAGTGCTATAACTTTGGAAAATGCTGTGATTTTGGAAAAGATATATTTGAAATGGAAATGATACCATATTGATATGGTTTTGAAATGGAAATGATATTTCGGTTTTAGAGTATAAATTATTTTGAAATGACCGTGGTATTATAATAACGGTTGGTTGTTAAAGAGATCAGGATCGGAAGTTGTCATACTCTCTGCCAACTCCGAAAACCACTTTAACAACCGTGTACGCGGTGGAGATTCCAGAATGAAGTAGGATGGTGGCGACGTCCTTTAAGTTATATACGTGGACCCAACTCCCATGAGTTGGCATACGGTGGCTAAAATAGGAGCAATTGATGGGCTAATGAGGTCGCTCCTTTGATCGGACACACTCCTTCGCTATTATATTCTGACTTTGAGATTGATTCGGTGGCCACTTTTGATTCTTTTGATTTGGAGGTGTGGCTCGAGGTAGGCGGTAGAAGCTGCTACGCGTTACCACTATCCCGGAAGTGTAATTGGTATATCTACCCTGGCATTTCCTAGTTGTGTCGTGTCACCTACCATAGCGCGCCTTGTACGAGTTTGGATTTCTCCCGTAGCCCGTGGAGTATTTAAGGTAGTCTCCCAATCTGGAGATGCGCTGATACTAGATGGACTACTGGGACTATTACGTGTTAAGGTGGAAAATGTAAATCCTTAACGCTATTTAAAAGTAAGTTTATTTTACTATAGACATTATTATAATAGCGAAATACTACTACATAGTAAATAGTTTAACGGATCCTTAGACGATGGTTATCCCAACATCCTTTGAGTTACTTGTATTTCTGTTGTTATTTCACTTGAGTTGGATTTATTGATATAAGAATGTTAATCATGACTCTAGTGTTTTTGTGATTTGCTTTAGCTCGGGTCAGACTGAGTGATACAACATTAGAGACTCACCTTCGGAGTTGGAGCTTTGCTTGAAGATCCAGCTATCTATTTCAATTCCAGTTATTCAGTTGATTCCAGTGATGTATTCATCTTTGTACTTGATTATTGTAACGAACTTCTGTTGTACCATATAGTAGCTTCATGAACTACTATTTCTTTTTTTCCGCTGCATTATATTACTCTGTGTCTGTGATTCTGTGATTATTTTATTTACTGTATATGCTGAGTTTTACCAAATTTATAGTTACAATTCGATATTTTGAGCAATTCAAGTCCGACATGTGCGGATGCGAATGGTTCAACATAACGGGTCGTTACAGGTGGTATCAGAGCTTTAGCTCTAGGCAAACTTAGCATATATGGTAAATTTATTTACAGAATCACTTTCGTTCGAGCTTGAATTCCTTCTTCTTCGATTCGGTTTCCTTTGAATTTTGGAACGTTTCCATTGGTTCCAAAATCCATTTTGTCTCTCCCTATTCATATTCTTATGAACTCTAGAGCATCCCATAGCTCTGCGATATGATTTGTAAAGGGGTACCACTACACCAAAACAGGCAAATTCTAACATTTATAAGTGTTACAAATAATTTCAGTAACACTTTTTAAGTGTTACTAATGGACTGTGAGGAATGGAGCGGCCAAATTTGTAACACTTCTAAGTGTTACAAACATACGTATTACTAACACTTATAAGTGTTGGGACCTAAATATACGGTAACGCTTATAAGTGTTGGTAATGAAATATACGGTAACCCTTATAAGTGTTGGTAACGAAATATACGGTAACACTTATAAGTGTTGGTGCAGAAATATACGGTAATGCTTATAAGTGTTGGTACAGAAATATACGGTAATGCTTATAAGTATTGGAAAATTATTATTTAGTAACACATATATATATATACCAAAACTTAAACGCAAAGTTTAAATATAAACACTCTGTAAATAATGGTTTCCATATCACAAATAATTGATCATACATATTCAATGCAAAGTTTAAATGCTCTGCAAATGTAGTATAATATATCATAAACAATTATTTACATATCTAAAATACCACAATGTCATATATTCAGATATTATTACGACATAAGCTTCAATTTTTTTTCAAAATACACTTAAAGTTTAACTTACGGTTAACCTAACCATTCCTGATCATCCACTCTAAACTTTAATGGTTTTGAATATTCTTCAACGTCCAATACAACAATCCAAAGCGTCCTTCTTCAAGTTCCTGCATTTAATATAAACACTCGATAAAAACGTATACCTTCAAAAGCAAAAGGTCAAAGACTGAATTACAACTCAGGTTCTAATTTCTTTGTATTTATGAATTCGCGAACTTAGTATGCAAAATACATGTTAATCAAACTCAACTAGCATTTGCGAATTGAGTTTGCAAACACAATTTGCATCAATTTTGCTACATGCTCAGTTTGTGTGTTCATTTTGCATGCTCGGTTTGTGTGCTCAGTTTTGCAAACCAGGGTGATGAAAAAGGAGAAATGTTCTTGGTATACAAAAAAGATTTTAAAAAAATGCTGTTATGATGCTCTTGAGTTAAAATTGAATATAATTGTCATGGTGTGAACAAAGGAGTGATATTGATGGTCTACCGAAAAATGAAAAAATTCTACCATCCTTATCAACATATATAAAATAATTGATTTTGTTTTCCTCTTTCAAGCATCATCGCTGCGGTCAATAAGCAATCAATTAGATATTCAAAGGGATATTGGTATGGAAATTCATTCATTCATTTTGTTAAACAATGTTGTGGTGGGAATATAAGAAAATAAATGATGTAGAATTTATGTTCTTCCAAGACAATTATAAATCAAATCATGCAAAATTATATACCAAAGGTGTTAACGCTAAAATTTGAACGCTAACACCCCGGTGTGTATCGTGCGAATGTGAAAGCACCACCCGATGATTCGGGAACAGAAAGTCAACAAGTAAATCACAAAGAATACGGTAAAAGACAACAATTTTATAGTGGTTCGGCTTATGGAGTAGCCTACGTCCACTTTAAGTATCTTTATTGCTTATTTGATTACAAGACAATGCAATTCACTTCAAGTTCAAATCTCTCTCTATCACAAGTCACTTCAGAAGACAAGTAGCTAGAAAAACTCCGATGCATCTTCGAATTCATGGTTTGAATGTGACGAATTGCAACTTGAAGTCGATCTAAACGTCTCACGTGAGCTTGGAATGATTGAGTGTAGATTGAGTTGAAAATAGTAAAGTTTCGATGCCTTGAAGAAATGATCTCCCTCCCCCCCTCCAAAAGCCCTTTGAAAGTTGGAGATGGCCATATATTTATAGGCAAATTTCTGGGCAGGAATGGTTGCCTAAGTCCTGAGTCGTGGCCGACTCAGGATAAGTCGTGCCGACCCATCGAGCCAAGTCCACGGTTTATAGGTAAGCTTGTCTACTTAGCAGCTTTAGGTCGCTGACGACTCAGGTTGAGTCGTGAGTCGTGGCTTAAATGGTAAGCTTATTTATTTCAGATGCCAAGTCCTGAATCGTGTCCGAGGTAAGAAGCTTTGGTTCCAGTAACTCGGTGTTAACGCTAAAATTTGAACGCTAACACCCTGGTGTGCAGAATGTAATTGTGAAAGCACCACCCGATGGTTCGGGAACAGAGAGTCAACAAGTAAATCACAGAAAATACGATAAAAGACAATAATTTTATAGTGGTTCGGCTTAAGGAGTAGCCTACGTCCACTTTAAGTATCTTTATTGCTGATTTGATTACAAGACAATACAATTCACTTGAAATTCGAATCTCTTTCAATTACAAGTCACTTTAGAAGACAAGTAGTTAGAAAAAACTCCGATGCATCTTCGAATCCATCGTTTGAATGTGGCGAATTGCAGCTTGAAGTTGATCTAAACGTCTTGCGTGTGCTTGGAATGATTGAGTGTAGATTGGGATGAAAATCGTAGAGTTTCATTGCCTTGAAGAAATGATCCAAAAAAGCCCCTTCAATGTTGTAAGCGGTCGTGTATTTATAGGCTTTGCTCGGAGTTAGGTCGTAGGTCGGAGGTTGCGACCTAACATAGGTCGTAGGTCGGAGGTTGCGACCTAACATAGGTCGTAGGTCGGAGGTTGCGACCTAAGGCATACGAGTTATGGCCTAAACTGGATTTAACCTCCTCTTAGTGAACTGGTAGGTCGTGGACGACTTAAAGTAGGTCGCTGCCGCTTTGACTCTTTAGGTCGTGAGGTACTTAGGTCGTTATGTCATTAGGTCGTCCACCTTTTAGGTCGTCATGTCCTTTAGGTCGCAAGATCGCTTCACCAGTTAGGTCGCTAGGTCGCTTCACCAGTTAGGTCGCTAGGTCGCTTCACCAGTTAGGTCGCTAGGTCGCTTCACCAGTTAGGTCGCTAGGTCGCTTCACCAGTTAGGTCGCTAGGCTCTTTAGGTCGCGGCCTCTTTAGGTCGCCGCATTCTCTTAGGTCGCGGCCTTCCTTAGGTCGCTTGACACTTTTAGGTCGCGGCCTTCCTTAGGTCGCTTGACACTTTTAGGTCGCGGCCTTCCTTAGGTCGTTGAGCCGCTTCTCCTGTTAGCTCCTTAGACCGTTCCTTTTATTAGATCGCGTATACCGTTTTGGACGGGGCGCTGCCCCGCACCCCGCCGGGGGCGCTGCCCCCTGGACCCCCACCTTAGGTCGAACACCGTAGGCGGTGGCGTTGCCCCCGCACCCCCACCTTGGGGGGTTGGCACCCCCCTGGACCCCCCTCCGTAGGGGATCTTATCTGGAAAGTCATTCAACAGAACTTGCTTTGTTGGGAGGTTGAGTTGACCATCCTTCGAGATGAACTATCATTGGCTTCTCGGTCGATTTTTTGATATCAGGGCCTTGCTGAAAAAGTGGAGTTAACACTCGGTATTGGATTTACCTTTATGCTTAAACTGTGAACGACCTAGCATAGGTCCTAAGTCGGTCGCGACTCAAATGAAGTTGCCTTGAGCCTTTTTTACTTTGAGTCGTTAAGTTGATAACCCGGTAAGTTGCTTATCCTCTGAGTCGTTGCCCCTCCTGTGCCGTTGAGTCGGTAACCTCTTCAAGGTTGCTGAGTCGGTAACCTCTTCAGAGCTGTTGAGTCGTTACTAGTTGAGTCGGTAACCTTGGTCCTTTAGGTCGGTACCTAAGTTGAGTCGGTAGCCTTTAAGATGTTAGGTCGTGGCATCTCAATGAGTCGCACATCAGTTAAGTCGCTGTGGGCCTTTTCTTTGAGTCGCTGAACATAGGAGTTAACAATTGCCCCTCGAAGTACACGCTTAAGTCGTGAGTCGTGTGCTTCGATCTAGTGCCTGAGTCGTGAACGACTCAAAGAAACTTATTAACTCGCTAGTCCTTCCATCTTCTCCCCTGTCTCATATATAAGTCGTTGAGTCGCCTCTTCCTTCTCACTTTAACGCTTGCCTCCCTGTTCGATTCTGCCATTATCATTCCTCTGAGCTCCCAAAGGCGATTTCGATTCGATCAGTCACCGGTTAATTTGAGATTACATCACGTAAGTGACCTTGCTCCTTTCTCGATCCTTTATTATCACTGATTCGTGAATTCCACTTCTCAATCTTAAATCACCTCCTCGCACGATTCTTTGCCGCGATTCTCGTTACACAGATAGTTGATGGACTTGAATTAGCTTGATTTGGCGTTAGAATGGCTGAGCAATGGATTTAGGTGATTTTGAATGATCCAGCGTCGTGAGAAAATAAGGGCTTTTGTTGATGGAGAAGCCATCGGGTTAACGGGTTAAGAGGAGTTACTGATCAGATAAGGGGTTTGCTAGTTGAGTAAAGTGAGATACTAACTCGGACACGGCCTAGCATCTCTGGGCGACTTATAATCCTTATGACCTAACTTTTGACCGACACAAGTAGGTGCGACATAGGCGTTGAGTCGCCGCCGAGACAGGACTTGGAGAAATTCACTCAATTTTGAACTGAGGCCTTACCTCCTTATACTGTCTTATGACTTAAAAAGACCAACGACTTAACTTAACTCGCAGGGAAGCTCTTGGGTCGTAGACGACTTAGGACTTGGGGAATTTCTGAGTTGAATTGCTATAACAAACTGCTTAGATTCAATTGCTTAAATTCTGGATTGCTTGAACTTTGTTGTACTTTCTCACAGATCATATGAACTTATAAGCTAACAACCTGCTTAATACAACATTTACAGAAATTCGGGACGAATATACTGCCATTGATTGCCCACATCCAATGACAGATTAGACAATAGAAGATAATTAACTTAAATAGATTGCGTGAATGAAGTGCTTTAAATCAACGAATTCAAGTAGAGTGCTAAAGCAACATTGAACTAGTCAACTGAAATTGACCGGTTTGCACTAACACTATACCTGAATTTTTAAATTAACAAGTCCTGAAATTTGGTAATCGATCAATTGCCAACTAGCTTAACTTCAGTTATATTTACTTGTTTATTTTCATTAGTTCTGCACAACACTTCACACTTTTAGGAAACGTGCACCTTCACATTTGAACATCCAGTTGCTTATGTAGAATGGCTTCTCAATAAGAAGAATCGATGGGCCAGGCTGAAGAAGTCTTCCCAATAGCTAACCCATTAGATAACCCTCCGGAGAGAACTCCCACTACTCTGAATCAGCGGGTGTTCAACCAACTGCGCATCCAGTTTGGTATTGCTGAAGCTGATGCCTTACTCCCGGGGCCAAATGATACTGCAGATAGGCCCCCTCTCGGCTTTATCGCTGTCAATCGCCAAATGTGCTTGAGCGGTGCCATCCCACCTTTCAATGACTTTCTTCAGCAGTTCCTGCTTCGATTATCTATCTCTCCGTTCCAATTGCACCCCAACGGCCATGCCATTCTGATGGGGTTATGTGTGCTATTCAGGAGAGTTTTGGACCGATTACCGAGCTTTGGGGAAATCTGCTACTTCTGCTCATTCACAAAAATTAAAGATCATCCCTCTATCGTAGTTATAAGGAGTGCTCGAAACCGCAAACTCATCACTGATCTTTCTGAAAGCGTTCATGGATTTCTAAATCAGTTTTTCTTTGTCCGCTGCCCTCCAGGGTTTTATGCCATCTGGAGAGTAGGAAGTAAGATTTCCTGTTTTTATTTCTCCATTCTTGAGCTTTTCGAGATCTGAGTTGCTAAATGCTAACTTCGCTTTTTTCCTGTTTTAGCACTTCCTCCTCCCTCTAGAGATTCATGCTATAAGCAAATTTTTGAAAGACTGAATGCCGTGGCGGCAGAAGAGAGGAGTATAAAGTTTTTGTTAAATGATGAATTTTTACATCAATATGGGCTTCTTCATTCCTCTCGCTTCACTCAGCCTCATGAAGTTCCAACTGAAGTTCCCGATTCTCCGATGAAAACTCCTGATGCCCCGGTCTCTGCTAAAGAGCACATGCGGGGAGAAACTTCTATAGAAACTTCACTAGTAAAATTTTCTACTCCAAGGGATGATGCGGAGCCGTCCGAAAAGCCTGCACTTGCCCCCATAACTGAAGAAGAGGAGCCCCTTCCTCATACTGATGAGAACGTTGATCTTGGAGTTGATATTTTTGGGAGTTTAAGTGACATAATGATCACTTCTCAAGAACTTTTTAGGGATGATCCTGCCGTTGCCAAAGTCACATCTCCAGCGATTGAAGCAACTTCTACTCTCAAGCACACTTCCACAGCCCCGGAAGTGCAATTGCCCACAATAACTACCACTACCCCTCAGTCGATGACTGGTTTGTAGTCTAGTTTGCCGCGCGTAGTTTTACACGTCACACGCACTTAGGATGCACTTGACTTTCTTATTCCTGGAAGATTCTCAAACCTCGTTTTTTCTTTAATTTCAGGTTCTCCAATGGGGCGAAGCGGCTCTTACTATGACGACTTTAAACAATACGGGAGGCGCAGCCAATTCGACTATAGACGTCATCTCCCCCCTCGAAGAGAAACCGATGAAGAGAGGGCCATCAGAAAAGCGGACGAGAGACGGGCATATGAAGAACGTCACCGAAGAGAACAAGAAAGACATGACCCTCCTCACAAAGATGATGATGTCCAAAAAAGAAAGACTCACGATGAGAGAGGGAAAGGTCACATGGATGATTCTTCTAGCAAGCGGGCTAAACTTACTGAAGAAACAATGCCGACGGTCTCTGAAAATGTCCCTGCTCAATCTCCTGCCCCCGTTCGTTCCGACATTCAAACAATCATCAACCGGCCCGTATACCAAGTTGGGCAAGGTCCTCCCACTCTTCAAAGTCAATTCCCTCAGTAGTGCCTGAAAGGGGTTCGATTTGATCTCGACTTGGTTCCTCTCGACAAATCGGCTATGCTGCGAAATCTTGATACTGTCAGGACCGATATTGAAAGAATGTCGAACTGGCAGAAACTTGTCGACGAGCTTCAGAGGGTTAACCGAGCCAATCTCGAGGCCATGCTCACAATGGAGAACGATAAGACTTAGTGGCAGAAGACTCTCGAGCAGCATGACGCCGAAATGAGAAGTATTGCTTCCTATAATGAAAAACTGGAAGCGGAAGTAGAAAAGCTTAAGGGAGAATTAGCTACTTCATCTACTTCCTATTCTCAAAAGGAGAGCATGCTTCAGCAACAAGTACGAGATGCGCATGCCAGTCAAAGGGCAGTCGAAGATAAGCTTGCATACAAAGAGAAGGTCATAGAAGAATATCGCGCTGAAGCTTTACAGCTGCGAGAACAGACTGGCTCTCAAAGCTTGGAGATAGAGTTGTTAAAAACTCGACTTGCTATGGCCGAAAAGGAGCGTGACGAGGCTGTTGCTGGTAAACTCGCGGCCGAAGAGGCCCATCAAGCAACCAAAGCTGATATTGGCTCCACATTATTTGATTTTTATCTTCAATGTATCTTGGGGCGCGGCAGCCTTTCATTTCTGGGTCCCAAATATGAAATTACATTGGCTGAAGTATGGGAGGCTGCCGTAGATATGTTTGGAGGCGCTGGTTACTCCGAAGACCATCTTGAAGAATATTATTTTGATGAGGCAACTCGGGAAGCACTAGCTAGGGGAAAAGAGCAGCTTGCTAAGTTTCGAGCTGAAACGACAGGGGAGGGGTGCTCAGAGAAGGAAGCGCTTGTAAATGCCCCTGTTCCTCCTTCGGTTTCAGCTGATGTTGATATAGCTGGCCCTAGCTCATCTTCTCTTCCTCAAGATAAAACTGATCTCGGAGTTATAACTCCCCATGTTGTAGAGGAGCCTCAGGAGAGCACCGAAGCCCAGGATTATGAGATTGAAATGATAAAGACAACCGCCGCAGGTAACTTTATTGCTGAACCAGCTCAAACTGATTGCTTTTTCACTTCCCACGACTTTGATGAATTTTTTGACTATCTCTTGAATCTCAATGAGCCATTGCCTCCTCTCTTTACGAGAAATACTAATTTTAACTTCTCTTCTTCCGCAGAAAAAGAAGCAAGTGCGACGGAGACTTCTCCTCCTCTAGTAATCGTTCCTCCACCTCCTCAAGTTACTTCTCCTCCGCAGCTGGGATCACAAGAAGAAATAATAGGTGCTCTCCAAGATTTGGATGACCCAGCTGCTTCACAAGATCAGAAAGAGGAAGGACCTGAGGCTGGTGAGAGATCTCCGGAGCGGACTCCTTCAGTTGATATAAAGCTCGCCGCACTTGTTACTCCGGGAAACGAATCTTCCTCAAAAAAGAAAGGGAAGCGCGGAGTTTCAAAGAAGAAAAAGAAGAGTGCCGCCGCTACCGAGGAGGAAACAAATGTTGACCCGGTTATCCCTCTTTCTACCCCTTCTCCTACCCTTACCAGCCGACCTAAAAAGCTGACTATCAGGTCGAGCGAATCTTCCAAAGGCAGTAAGAAGAAGTGAAGAATCGGGCTTCGGAGCTTTTTTGATTTCCTTTTTATGTAATGGTCGGCTATTGTGCAGGCACCGGCCCCTGCTTCTTTATTTTGATATCTTTACCTGTACAAAATTTTACCGATATTGAATAAAATGACTCTTTTGAACAAACTGCTGTCTGTATTTTAAGAATGCTATCATTTCTTTCATTTTTGTACAAGTTTTTTTTTTATATATGGTATTGCAATGCAGTTGTGGTATGTTTTTTTGAGCATTGCTTTTATTGCTACAATCATATTATATTGCCCCCATACCACAGCATATTGCAATTCTTTTGAAGTACAATTTCTTCTGCTTTGAGGAGACTTGTACTTTTATTTTAGGGAATAACTTTAAAAATTTTAGCACTTCAAGCTTCGGAGATAATCACTTTTATTTTGAACATTGTGGAATCTCCTAAGCGGTGAAGCGAGCCTCTAAAGAAGGCTTTCCTTTGATAATTCTATTTTGAGAAATGCGCCTCGTTAGAGGTCTTTTCATATTTAAGCCTTGCGAAGTCTGTACTTCATATCGTGGTGAAATATGCGCCTCCAAAGAGGTCTTTACTTTGTTTTTTGTTTTACATTTCAACTTTGGTGAAGTGAAATTTCGAAGAGCGGTTGTTATACTTCAACTCCTGGTAAAATGGGCCTCCGAAGAGGGCTTTTCACGTTTCAACACTTGGAAGTTTTATTTCAATCTTGGTGAAACGTGCGCCTCCGAAGAGGGCTTTATTTTGTTTTGCATTTCAACTTTGGTGAAGTGAAATTCCGAAGAGCGGTTGTTACACTTCAACTCCTGGTGAAATGGGCCTCCGAAGAGGGCTTTTCACGTTTCAACACTTGGAAGTTTTATTTCAATCTTGGTGAAACGCGTGCCTCCGAAGAGGGCTTTGGATTCTAGGGAGTAGCATTGAACTCTGAGGAGTGGCACTTGACTCTGAAGAGAAGCATTTGGTCTCGGAAGAGCAGCATTTAGTCTCCTAAGAGAAGCATTTAGTCTCCGAAGAGAAGCATTTAGTCTCCGAAGAGAAGCATTTAGTCTCCGAAGAGAAGCATTTAGTCTCCGAAGAGAAGCATTTGTGTCCTTCTACCATGTGCTTCTTAGCGATTCCTTGTTATCACTTCGGGTATATGCCCCTTTCTTTTGCAGGCTATTCCTTTTTGCTCAAAGAGAGTGCTATATTGCTGAGTGAAACCACAGGGCAGACGCAAGAGTCTGGAACTTTCTTGTTCAGAAAGTGCCCGTTTTAGTGGAATCCTCAATTGTTTGCAAATAGCACTTCTTTGAGTTCGGAACTTTTGCAACTTGTGATTTGCTTATGTCGTGGTTCATGAGAATCGCTTGGCCTTATGATACGCTGAATGGACAGGCCTTACTTTGATTGCCTGCAAATTTAAATCGACATTTTAATAATACATTCAGAGTATCTTACATATCGAAATAAAATGAGCAATAGTAAAGAACACAAAGTTTATATTTCTGAAATTCGAATTAGTTTTACAATGGTTCACAGCACAAGAATTATACATCCATCATCATTTTACAAGTTCAAACAATGAAATTAAGCAAGGTACGGATGCAAATAAATGCTGTTCTAAGATCACGGAGGATTCATTGTTTTTGATCCATATGTCAATTTATGACAAGTTTCTCAGACTCCTGCTCTGCAGTTTTGTCGTGTGAGCCGGATTGATTAGCAGGACGTTGCATCCCCTGAGCGGATGAGGTTGGGTTAGTTCTGTCTTTCTTCACATATTGTTGCAGTTTATTCTGTTTCAGCAACTCTTCAAACACATTTTTTAATTGGCGGCACTGGTCAGTGTCGTGACCGGGCTGATTGTGGAATCGACAGAATTTTCCGTTAGCTTGTGCACCTCTACTCATCTCAGGTGGTTTGGGATACTTGATGACATCCTTCGTTGCCAGGTAAATCCTTTCCGGTGTATCAGTAAGGGGGGTAAAACTTGAAGGGTCAAAGCGGCGAGGTTTCTTCTCATTTCCCTGCTTCTTTCCTCCATCGTTTTCCCTTTTCTGCTTTCCGGACCCTCTGTTAGAAGCATCATTGTTATTTTTGACTTCAGCTGTAATTATCTTAGATGGCCCTGAGAGGATCTCTAGCCGCATGAATTCGTCGGCCTTTTTATAGAACTTCTCAAGTGAATTAGGTTCTTTCATTTTCAACCATCTTCCAAACTTGCTTGATCTGTTGATGGCTCGCATTAAGTATGTTAGGATCATTCGGGGCTCCGCGTTATCTACCTCAGCCAGGGCTATGTTGAAACGGTTCAAAAAAGACTTGATGGATTCTCCGGGTGCTTGTTCAAGGCCAGACAGTGACATTATATCTTTCGCCCTTGATGCATACAACCTGAATTGTTCTTTAAATTTCTGGGTTAAATCGGAGAATTGATCTATGGATCGAACCGGTAGCTTGGTGAACCAAAGAAAAGCAACCCTTTCCAAATACACAGGAAAGTATCGACATTTAATCTCATCTGATGCTTGTGCCCCAGTCATATGCCAATCGTATCTGTATAGGAATTGGTTGGGGTCACTAATCCCTTGATAGGCCGGGATAGTAGGAGGTACAAAATTCTTGGGAAACTCTGCCTTTAAGATCTTTTCGGTGAATGGAGTTTTGCTCGGGGCAAACCCCCAATCCTTTTCGTCCTCTTGCCTCTGCATGCTTTCTTTCATAATTGAGCGGATCATCCCTGATAGGTACTCCTCATCATTCGGAGGCTTCTCCTGGCAAATGTCAGCTCCTCTTTCGGAAGTTCGAAAGGTTGGCTGTGGCCTTGAACCTTCAGCTTGGGAAGGTGCCCCTGCGGCAGTGCCTTCTGCTCTTTGAGAAATACCTTTCTCTTGGGAGTCACGAGCATCTTCGGCAAAGGTTGTTTCATTATTCACCGGTTGACGGTTAGCCCCAATCAAATCATTCAACCTATTCAAGATCAAGGCATTTTGTGTATTTTGAGCCTCCAACTGCGCATTCTGGGCATTCAACTGCTGATTCAACCCCAGATTTACGGCGTCCAATTCTGCCCTTGTAATTCCAACAGTTGGAATTGCCTGATTTGGTGTCGGAGAAGCGGAGGTAACCTCATTTGCACTTCCGGATCTGACAGATCTACTCTTCCTACCAGGAGCCATAATTTCTGATAAACTTCTGGTCTTTAAAGAGATTCTCTCAACAATCTTTCGTGGAGCAATGACGATAATTCTCCTGAGTTCAATTCCCAGTGAAAGCACCAAAATGTTAACGCTAAAATTTGAACGCTAACACCCCGGTGTGTATCGTGTGAATGTGAAAGCACCACCCGATGATTCGGGAACAGAAAGTCAACAAGTAAATCACAAAGAATACGGTAAAAGACAACAATTTTATAGTGGTTCGGCTTATGGAGTAGCCTACGTCCACTTTAAGTATCTTTATTGCTTATTTGATTACAAGACAATGCAATTCACTTTAAGTTCAAATCTCTCTCTATCACAAGTCACTTCAGAAGACAAGTAGCTAGAAAAACTCCGATGCATCTTCGAATTCATGGTTTGAATGTGACGAATTGCAACTTGAAGTCGATCTAAACGTCTCACGTGAGCTTGGAATGATTGAGTGTAGATTGAGTTGAAAATAGTAAAGTTTCGATGCCTTGAAGAAATGATCTCCCCCCCCCCCTCCAAAAGCCCTTTGAAAGTTGGAGATGGCCATATATTTATATGCAAATTTCTGGGCAGGAATGGTTGCCTAAGTCCTGAGTCGTGGCCGACTCAGGATAAGTCGTGCCGACCCATCGAGCCAAGTCCACGGTTTATAGGTAAGCTTGTCTACTTAGCAGCTTTAGGTCGCTGACGACTCAGGTTGAGTCGTGAGTCGTGGCTTAAATGGTAAGCTTATTTATTTCAGATGCCAAGTCCTGAATTGTGTCCGAGGTAAGAAGCTTTGGTTCCAGTAACTCGGTATTGGATTTACCTTTATGCTTAAAATGTGAACGACCTAGCATAGGTCCTAAGTCGGTCGCGACTCAAATGAAGTTACCTTGAGCCTTTTTTACTTTGAGTCGTTAAGTTGATAACCCGGTAAGTTGCTTATCCTCTGAGTTGTTGCCCCTCCTATGCCGTTGAGTCGGTAACCTCTTCAAGGTTGCTGAGTCGGTAACCTCTTCAGAGCTGTTGAGTCGTTACTAGTTGAGTCGGTAACCTTGGTCCTTTAGGTCGGTACCTAAGTTGAGTCGGTAGCCTTTAAGATGTTAGGTCGTGGCATCTCAATGAGTCGCACATCAGTTAAGTCGCTGTGGGCCTTTTCTTTGAGTCGCTGAACATAGGAGTTAACAAAAGGTACTAATTCGAAGGAGAGAAAGAACATATGCAATATTTATAGAAATTGAAATAACCCAAATATTGAGAACAACTTAAACCCAAATGTTGAAGCTAGCCATTTGGTAATAACCACTCATGCTAGTTTCCTTTTTCTTTATTGTACTTCCAAGAAAGCCCATAAACCTGTTATTTACACCAATTGATACTATCAACACCTTATTTTATGTTACATAGGAAAAATATACACTAAGCAGTAGGCTTAACAGCATAGTAAGAAGCTAAACTAATTTGTTCCCAGCGGATCCTGACTAGTAGACTCAAATATTGTTTGATGTCCTTTGAAATGCCATTTCGAAGTAAAGCTAGCTTCAACAGTGGCTCATTCTACACACTTGCACAGTGGAGAACATCATGCTCACCGTTGATTAAAATGAGAATTATCCACTTTTCTCTGGGAAAACCGAAGAAATAATTATTTTTATTTTCCATCTAGACCACTACTTAACTCTAATATCTGAAATGAAATTCTTCTAAATTCCATATTTTCAAATTCCATTTGTCAATAACTCTCATGCATTTTAGTATTCATTTGCTTGACGTAGATTTTCCATCACTAGTTTTGTTATCAACCTTACAATTGCTGGCATCGATGGTATCGAATCCAATTCAGCTTCACAGTTTCAACACCAACCACATTTTCTAAAAACATGCGGCAACATGAACCTAGACCTAGGTAGCACGATCTACTTGTTGGGACGTGCATATAACAAGAACACATTTGAATGTTGATTTTAGCTAGTACATGATCCCTCAAATAGACTAGCTAAATTTAACTATCATATGATTAAAAACAGTTAGATACTACAGTTAGAAGAATAAAAGGAAAAAAACAAACCAATCAAACAATTAAAAAACAGGTAACAACAAATAGTTTAATCCTGAAGAGTGTTAGATAAAAATCATATAGTTTTTAATGATATTCTCGAAGGACTCAAACTATTACCAACTATCAAAATATAAATGAGTGCTAGTTCAATGGACTGAGTTTATGTAAATTACTGCACAGTTCAAATTGGTGATAAACTAATTGAAAACTTCAAATTACTGAACTGTTCAAGGTGAGAATAAGCTGATTTAAAACATTTGCTTTCCATCTTGAATAAAGAAAGCATTAAGGAAAAGAACTGAGAATGCATAGAGCATATTAGAATGTGGTAAAAATACGTAATAATATGAATTTTATATCATTAAGACAACACAAATCAATTATCTAACAATGAGTATGGTTTAACTATATATGTTTCAATGTTTTTCTACCTTGATCAGCTCCGCTACTTGTAGAAATATGTGTACTCCCACTTTCAATGATATCGAGCAAATTCGATCTATCACCAGTGACGTCACTTCCTAATATTTTTCATCCTTTAAGTACTTTTAGATTTTTAAGCAAATGAAAAACATAGGTAAATGCAGACGATATGGTTGCATAAATATTATTTCTTCTATGCATCTAATTAAACGGTTAACGTACAAAGTGGTTACACGGACAAAAACATAATGATGAACAAATTGCAAAATTTGATTTTGAGTAACAAATTTTATATGCAGAAGCATCCACTGACATCTAATATTAGGGCACTAAAAAACAAAATTATTGGATTTTTAACAGTAGCGACTAACTACTATTATAGAGAATGAATGTCATACACATCTAACAAACAGTTTACCTAAAAATTGAACAACATAAAGCAATTCAGGTGAATCTTGAAGTTCTCATTCCTATGTTCATAGTCTATTCCTATATGCTTATGTTATCAACATGTTTGAAATATTATTTTGGTTTTGTGAGCTTGTTGAAAATAGGAGAGGAAAATGTTTTCTTTTATGTGCAGGTCAAGTCAATTATATGAGTGTGAAAAGCTTGTTATGAAATTTGAAGGTAAAGATACGTAATGCAACAATAAGGTTGTAAAACTGTAGATCAACAATTTATATTAATATAATGAACCTTAAGATCGAGAAGTAAGTATTTACCCAATATCTAATATGATGATTAGTACACAAATCCTGAAGCCTGCATCAATGCGATAAAAACTTAATAGGTTAGTGAAATTAAGCCAAGCTATTTGCAATCCAATAAAAGGGAAAAAATAAGAAATGAAATTTCCATATAGAAGGGTTAGATGGAATGTTTTTTGGTACTTTCAAGGTAAATCTGATAACTTAAGAAGCCAAAAGTTATTTAATGTGAAAATTTAAGATTGTGAAAAGCTTGTTATGAAATTTGAAGGTAAAGATATGTAATGCAACAATAAGGTTGTAAAACTGTAGATCAACAATATATATTAATATAATGAACCTTACGATCGAGAAGTAAGTATTTACCCAATATCTAATATGATGATTGGTACACAAATCCTGAAGCCTGCATCATTGTGATAAAAACTTAATAGGTTAGTGAAATCAAGCCAAGCTATTTGCAATCCAATAAAAGGGAAAAAAATAAGAAACGAAATTTCCATATAGAAGGGTTAGATGGAATGTTTTTTGGTACTTTCAAGGTAAATCTGATAACTTAAGAAGCCAAAAGTTATTTAATGTGAAATATTTAAGATTAACAAATATACCAAGTATTATCTTGTTAAGTAACTTAAAGACAAGAACTGAAGTACTCAACAAATAGCTATTGTGATTTCAAAAACATCAAGTTTGGTGATTAGCAAACCTTCATCGATAAATTTACATTGGTCAGGTTGGCACAAAATTAAAGAAGTTTGTATCAAATTCTGTTGATAAACTATATATTGTTAAATTCACTTTTGTAATTTTCTTTTGTTTACTCACTATAAAGTTAAAGACCTGAAAGAAAAACTCAGAATATGTTTCAATTTTACTTATAATCTTAAATAAGTTATTCACTGGTAATCATAACCTACTATTCTTCGGTCTATCATTAAAAAGACATGCATCATTAAAACAATTTAACCTGAAATGGGATCTGACTTCGATGGCAAAAACATACCATAACATTATCCATTTAAAGCATCTTGAAATCTATCATTTTTGTAGTTAATGATGTGCCTAAATTTAACGATTTTCCAAGTACATATTTTGATGGTATACCCCCTATATATATTTTACAACATCTACTTACTAACATAGCAAGCAGTTGCCATAATTGCGAAAACGTATTCAGAAGGAAAATATCCTTAAATTTAAAAGTAGGATAGTAAACATAAATATTACACAAATGATATTGTGGCTTAGAACAAGAACAGATACTTCAAAGAACAACAAGATAATTCAAAATCAAAATCAAACCTAAGTCGATGTACATGGAGATGACGCGCGGGATGGAATGAAAAATCGGTAGTAGGATGTAGAGATGAAGCGGTTGGGAAATCGTTAGTAGAATGGGAAATCGTTACCAGGAGAAGAAATGGAGGATGCACGGAACGCGGGAACCCTAATTAAAATAAAAATTAGGCGGCCGATATTGGAGATGGAAGGGAAAGCGTTAGAAAGATGATACATATATAAGATTACACAAGGGTCCAATCTTTAGTGAGTTATTTACAAATTTACCAACTGTTCTAACACTTTTTCGTGTTGTAAATTATAACTGATGTGTTGGAAAGTTTATAAAAAACATTATTTATATTTCCCAACAATTTTTTAGGTATCCTGACACTTTTTTAACGTCAGCAGACTGTAACATTTATAAGTGTTGGAAATTAACAAATGGAAAATGTTGCAAAATCACTATTTTGGTGTAGTGGGTGAAACTCCTTTACAATAGCATCGATTCATCGGAGATTTACATATCCTCGGTTTAAATGCCGGTATCTCTTGTTATCCCGAATTCTATCTCTTGATATCGAATGTAGATTTACCCCAGGATTCGTCATCGATCTAATACTTGAAGTCGCGGTTGACCCGGTTAAGGTTGCCCGCTATTTATATAAGCTTATCCATCTCCCGATTCGGTTATTTAATCATTTTGTCTTTGTTTCGAATTTATCTTCGAATCAAAATTCTCTTTGATTTGAGTCCATCAAATTTGAATCTCTATTCTTGTTTTAAGATCCATCCTTGTATCGTCGAGCGAGGAAGTGTATTTGTAAATTAATATAAAAAATGTTTTATATATATGTTGTGTTGTTTGAGTTGTTGATGTGGATTTAGGTTATCGATCGATTCGTCTGATCAACGCTATCGATAGGATTTCCAAAACACTTGAACATAGCAAACTGACACAATATTGTTTTCAAATTTGGTAAATAAAATAATTTTGAATGATTATATTATATATAAGTATAAATTTTTCTGAAATTAAATTATTAGTGAATTTGTTGTCAGAAATGATATTATTTGATTTTCATTTATTGTTTTGTAAACTATTGATTTACCAACTTATGAATAAATGGAATTATAATACTTGGTATATAAGTTGATTTGGAAATTAAGATGAATATAAAGTAAGAATTTGAGAATTTAATTTCTGAAAATTTTAAACTTCGGTTTTAAAGTCTTAAAACGTATTATGTAAAGTATTTTCAAATAGAAATTGTTTTCTAAAGAATTTTTAACTGCTTAAATCAGTGCTCTCCTATTTTGTCGTTGGAAAATAATTTTGGTGATGGCGGCCGCATCATCGACATTTATTTTCGAGTTTCGAAGTGAAGAGATCATTCTGTAGCTTTGCTACAGTTTTGCTTTGGAAATTAAACTGATTTGAATTTCTAAGGTATGTCTTGATTTATAATGTATATATAGGTATATTATCTTAGATTTGATTTGATTTGAAATACATATTTTATCTCTAAATGGTTTGAGGTTAATCGGAAATCTAATTCTTAAATTTTATGTTAAGGATGATTTCAATTATGAAGTAGAACCAAAATTTTGAATAAATATTTAAGCTTGAAATAATTGAATTAGAAACATTTTACTTGTATAATAGTCAATTTCATTCCAACATAACTTACCTTAATCATTTAGAAGTTGAATATGAAATTGAATAATATACAATATAAAAAAAATTATAAATAAATTGAGTGATTATAATAAGTGTAAATATACTTAATATATGTGATAAGATATATTAAGAGGAATAAATTTAATAATAATTTGGAATAAAGAAGAATTAAATTTGTCGAATAAATATGAGTGTAATAAATGACTATACAAATTTATGATTTTAGACATGGTTGATTTAGGATAAACTGGATAATAAGATAATAAGCAAATATAAGTTTAGAAATCGTCTAAATGTAACAACCCGTAATTTTCAATGTTTTAAATTCGTTAAATTGAGGAAGTTTTGATAATTTAATATTGAAGGAATGATAATTAATAAGGAGATAACACTACACCAAAACAGGCAAATTCTAACATTTATAAGTGTTACAAATAATTTCAGTAACACTTTTTAAGTGTTACTAAAGGACTGTGAGGAACGGAGCGGCCAAATTTGTAACACTTATAAGTGTTACAAACATACGTATTACTAACACTTATAAGTGTTGGTACCTAAATATACGGTAACGCTTATAAGTGTTGGTAACGAAATATACGGTAACACTTATTAGTGTTGGTACAGAAATATAGGTAAGGCTTATAAGTGTTGGTAACGAAATATACGGTAACACTTATAAGTGTTGGTACAGAAATATACGGTAAAGCATATAAGTGTTGGTAACGAAATATACGGTAACACTTATAAGTGTTGGTATAGAAATACACGGTAACACTTATAAGTGTTGGAAAATGATTATTTAGTAACACATATATATATACCAAAACTTAAACGCAAAGTTTAAATATAAACACACTGCAAATAATGGTTTCCATATCACAAATAATTCATCATACATATTCAATGCAAAGTTTAAACGCTCTGCAAATGTAGTATAATATATCATAAACAATTATTTACATATCTAAAATATCACAATGTAATATATTAAGATATTATTACAACATAAGCTTCAAAAAAAATATTTCAGAATACGCTTAAAGTTTAACTTACGGTTAACCTAACCATTCCTGATCATCCACTCCAAACTCTAATGGTTTTGAATATTCTTCAATGTCTAATACAACAATCCAAAGAATCCTTCTTCAAGTTCCTGCATTTAATATAAACACTCGATAAAAACTTATACCTTCAAAATTAAAAAGTTAAAGACTGAGTTACAACTCAGGTTCTAATTTTTTTTGTATTTATGAATTTGCAAACTTAGTATGCAAAATACATGTTAATCAAACTACATCAGCACTTAGTATGCAAAATACATGTTAATCAAACTACATGAAGATAAAATGGGGTAGCCATACGTATAGACGAAGTATTAATCAATGACACCTTTCTGCAACACTTCCAAGATTTCATAGCTACTACCACTACATCAACACTTAGTGATCACAACCCTATCATCATTAAACTACATTCACAAGGTGCTCAAGGAAAGGGGATACATTCCAGATATATCAATACACTACAAATTTTCAAAGTATTAGAGGCACTAAACTAGAAGCAAAAAAATGTTTTGGTCCCTAATGATAATTTATTACGGGCATAAATTGCATCAGCCTTTATATTAAATATTTGAGGGAACAAATACATCTGCCCCTAGGAAAAACCAAGGCAAAAATGAAATTATCCCCTGCTGTTATTTACTATCCAATACTTTGTCCCATCTCGTGTGGTTCCATACCTAACTATAGCAACTCCATGGTCCAGTTCAGTTCCACAGTGACCTGTAAATACTCCCTGCAAAAATTAAATCATGTTTGGATCATTATATTAAGTAAAGTTCCTATTATATAACCTGATATTAATATAATAAGGCATACTAGTTACCTCTAAGTAGAACTAAAAGGCCATGCCGCTAGCTTCTATGGCAACAGACACAGGTTGGTTCGCCACAGCTTTCATCAATGCATTCTCATTGTCTGCTGGAACATCTTGATATCCATCAATTGAAACGACTGGAGATATCTGAACAAATGCGTATGCATTAGTGTGACGCCCCACCTCTATACCCACGCTAGTCAAGAACACTACGGTGTAATGCTGTCGGCTAGCATGGAGAATAAGGCTGTAGAGGAGCGACCATCCATGTAATTTCTTTGTGCGAGCACCGATATGTCAGATAGTATAGCATGCATTTCATTTAGGGAGGAAATCTGACATACCGATACAAACTCAAAGCTATCACACAGTGGTTATATATAATCTTCGAAAACAAACATAGAAATAAGCATAACACAAATCAGTCGCAGACATCCATATCACAAAGGCGGAAAAAGATATGAATATATAACACATGAAAGTGTACGTAAGAGTTGTGGTCGGAAAGATCCACAATAACACAAAATAATAGCAACATGTGCTATACAAAAGAATACATCTATTAGTCGATATCTCAAATGTAAACAACAAAAACTACTAATCTAAGTAGTTAGCCAAAAGTCAGAGTAAGAGATCCCAGGGGAGAAGTCAAGTAGAAGCACCTGTAACATCTCGGTCTGACCCGAGTATTATTTTATAAGAAAATAATAAACGGATCAGTCTAGCTATAAATATCAGATGGCATGATATAGAATAAGAGATATGGCATAAACATATAATATCCATAATGGCATACTACTATAAGTATGTAAATGACAATCAACAAAAGATTAATCAATATCACAAGAATCTTCTCAAAGATCCAAAAAGGGTATCATACCCAAAACTTGTATTCATAACAAGTCAATGACACACGAATTCACCAATGCATAAAAATTGATAAAGCATATTAATAGAAATCACGAAAATTGGTGAAGCATAAAATTTCCAGAAATCAACACACGAAATCCAGAAATCATAAAAAGGGAAAGAGGCCTATCACATAACGGCCCGAAGGCCATAGGGTGCTACCCCATATGTGTGAGTCAAAATCACACAGATGAGGTCTAGACTAACCTCGCAGACAAAGAGATATGCGTGAGTCGAAATCACACAGATGAGGTCTAGTCTAACCTCGCAGACAAAGAGATATGTGTGAGTCGAAATCACACTGAAACGGGGTCTAGTCTCCCTCGCAGACAAAGAGACATCACACAATTGCTAGTCTAAATCATAAAAATGATCGTCATGATCATCAAGAAGTGTCAATTACACTAAGCTAGTAAATATAAAAGTTTAGCTTCATGTCCCATAACCACTAGCTTAACTTAAATATTTACGAACAAACTGTAGATCATCACTAGGGAATTTTCACAAAAAGGCTCAATCGAACAAGTCCAAGAATTAACCGACGAAGCAAACGCAAGCGTTTCATACCACTTGTTTTACTAAGCCATTTAATTAGATTTCTCATCCGAGTGAAGTAAAGGTTTATATATACTAATAGATTGGAAAACAGTTTAAAAAAAAGAGCTTTATAGTAAAATAGTTTTGAAATTGCTTTGATGAAAGAGTTTTGATATTTACTACTAGTATTGAAACCTTTATATTTTAAAGTGACAAATCACAGAAATTGATTGTAGAATCAACAAGTCATAAAAATTCACGTTCGAAGACGTGAATAAAAACCCAAGGAAATCAGCTCAAAATTCATCAAAGTGGAAGTTCCCATGCGACCTAACGTGGCTGAGATAAAGTGAAAAGGAACGACCTAAAGTTAAATAGGTCGAACGACCTAAGGGTAGAAAGGTGAGCGACCTAACTAAATTGCACAGGCCAAGCGATTTAAGTGGGGACGAGTTATCTGTCGAGCGACCTAGTGGGTAAACGACCTAAGGTCCAACGACCTAACCCATGCGAGCGACCTAATGGTTTAAAGGCCTAACCCATGCGAACGACTTAAGGTCATACGACCTAAAGGGAAACGACCTAAGGTCACGCGACTTAACGATGCCGAGTGAATTAAGGCCGGAAACGACCTATATACGAACGATGTAACAGCCCAAATATTAGCAATATTTTATTCTTTATTTATAACTCTAGGGTTTTAGTTTTTCGAAAATTTGATTGTCTAAATTTAATTATAAATAATCACCCAAGATTTTTATTTGTGTGAAAATTCTAAAATTCTTATTTTGGTTAAAACTTAACATTTATTGAAGTTATAAATCTTTAAATTTTTAATTTTTAATCTTTTAGTTTAATTTAATATATTCGTAACAACGTTTATTTCACCTTTTGCTCTTTAAAAAAAATTATTTTATACTTTTAAAATTTAATATTTTATATTTTACTTATATACATTTTTGAAATAAATTTCTTAGTAAATGTGTACACAAATCATATTTTATACAAGTAATAAATTTCCAAAACTTTGTGTATAAACAAACTATTTAATTACGCGTTTAAAAGGGCGCGTTATTTGATGAAATAAATAATGTATATATATAAACAAGAAAACGTATAAAATTTAAAATCCGTTATTTTCATTTTTATTTGGACAAAAATCACTATGTCTGTTGTACGCGTTCTAAATATATTCACTTCCCTTTTTCTCTCCTGATTTAATAGGAACATTATTTACAAATTTTATAACCGTTCACTTTTTTTTTCTTGCCATTGTTCCCATCAACGCGAACTTTAATTTTAAACGCATTCAATATTGTTTAAAAATCTTATTCCAAAATCTAATCTTAGTTGACCGTTTCTTCTGCTTTAATTGCGAAACCCAATTGCTTAGGATTGGTTAAAAATCTAGTAGTTATGTATAACAAGAAAAAAATCAGTGCTCAATCAACTCGTGGTCCTTTTAAAAATATCAATGTTTATAGTTCTTGCCTTAAACCACTTATCTAAATCAATGCTAATTATTCATAAACACGTTCGTTTTTTTATTTCCTTTCCGTTTCAAAGCAAGTTGATTTATTGTCGTTCTTCCTTCTCCTTAAATCATGCTACCTCTCTAATCAAACCTATATAACTCACGCAATATTCATTTCTCAACAAAATTTCTTCCACTTTCTTGCCTGCGTGTGCTGAAGGTATGGCATCTCTCTTTTATTTATTTTTACTTTATATGCTTTTCACGATTTCATGCTTGGCTCCTTCTCCTCTCTTATTTTTCTTCTTCAGTTTTTCTTTTATTTTCCCTCCTTTCTTTTTGTTTTACTGTGTATGTATTATTTTTATATATATGTTTAAAATTTTATAAGTATGTTGCGTGAAGAGAAAGAAAAAATTATATATTGTTTTACTTTTGGTTTAAATTGTATGTATATAGTCTATACACTATTATCTAGTTGATATTGAGTCTTATATGAAGGATAGGTTAGGCATTGGTTTAAACAAGGTATTGGTTGCGTGAGTTTATAAATATATGAATGTAAGCATTAGCAGCCTTTCTCCGTTATTCTACTAGCATGGTGTTAGCATATGTTAGCATTGTTTAAAAATTTTAAGGTCTGCACACATAGACATATGCAACGTATATGGTTTCCTGATGCCATATAATAGTTTTAAGAAATGCTTGATGACGCATATTCCATATAAGGTTATAGTAATTATATATATTGTTTATTTAGAATGTACGTTACATTTATATAAATATATTAGTTGTCTATTTACATATAATATGTTTATGTATATGTATAGATTTTAGGATGGTTATGATATTTTAATTTAGTCTCAAAGTAGATACTAATTTTAATTTACATGTACACATATATATATCAGGATTCTATTTTTGTGAGTGAATTCTAACATATATATAGTGGTGGTTTCTATGTGGTCGAATAAAGCAAAGTTGATTAGTAAAAAGAAAATAAAAAAATTCATTGAGTCTGCATGTAGATTTGTGAGTGGGCTGTGTGTGTATACATAGTTTTAAAAAGTAAAAGTTGCAGTTCATAATGTCAGTTTTCATGTTATTGAAATATATGTATTTTAATTTAATTTGTGTTCAAATTTATTTTGATTTTTGAAAGTAAGTATAATATATATATACCTCTTATTTAAATACACGTTTTAAAAGAAAATTTGATTTAGAGAAAAATTATAACGTATATTTTGTTACGATTATATCAAGACGATTCTGATTCGTTTACATCAATCCCTATTTTTCAGCTTTGCCGTCAAATCCACTTTCAGCTTACTTCGCTTTGAGATTGTTGTTTGGATTTTTTTCGATTGTCTAGATCGTGACCCAATCCGTAGCTCAAATTTTTTTATCAAATCTATCTAGCCTCGAATGGTGAGCAATCACTCACGATTAACTTTCTTTTATTTATTAAATTTGATTTCAATTGAAACAACAATTGAAATATGTGGCTGTAGTTTTTTAAATTGTTATATATGCTATTATCTATAACTGTTCACTTATGGGATATGACACCATATCCTATTGTTTATATTTATTTTGATGATATATGCCAGTTGTTATTATTATTTTCATATATGTTATCACTTTGCAAGTTCCCTGTTAGTATAGAAATCATTATGGGTTGATGTTAACGCTAAAATTCGAACGCTAACACCCCGGTGTGCAGAATGTAGTAGTGAAAGCACCACCCGTTGGTACGGGGACTAAAAAATAAGCAGAAATCCAGAAAAGCAGTAAAAGACACAAGTTTTATAGTGGTTCGGCTTTAGACCAAGCCTACGTCCACTTTAATCCCTTTTATTATTGATTCGATTACAATTCTTTACAAAAAACTTCGATTACAACACACTTTGACAAATAGTTCAAACTCCGATGTAGAAGAATCTTTTGAATGCATGTTGAATGATCCAGATTTTCTCTTGAAGTTTGTTGGAATTGTCTTGATGTTTGGAGTGCTTGAAGTCTTGTTTAAGTTGAGAAAATGGCAGAGTATCGACGCTTGAAATCCACGAGCCAAAAGTCCTTTGAATATTGGAGGTGGCCGTGTATTTATAGGAGTCTTCAGCCCTGAGTCGTGAGTCGTGTTCGACCCATGCTTGACTCGTGGCCGAGTCAAATTAGGTCATGGCCGACTCATCGAACCAACCCTTGATTTCTCCATGGCTCATTCCTCTGCTGGATTTTATGCTAAGTCCTGAGTCGCTTACGAGTCAATCTTCATTGGCATAGGCATTGTTGCAATGGATTACGACCCAATGGCTTTAAGTCGTGGACGAGTCATTCTGAGTCGTGAGTCGTTAAGCCGTTAACGACTTATCAGGTAGCGGTATATAAACGAAGCGGCACAAGGATTCACCTTCTTAGGTCGTTACTTCCCCTGAGTCGTCTCATATGATAAGTCGCGAACTTGTTGAGTCGTTGATCCACTGAGTCGTTGTAAGCTCTGAGTCGCTGCTTACCATGAGTCGTTGAGGCGATAGTCTTGATGAGTCGGTAACTCACTGAGTCGGCCTGCCTTGTGAACCGTTAACCCCTTGAGTCGTCCGATCCCTCTTAGTAGATGAGTCGGTCCATCCCTTGAGTAGATGAGTCGGTCCAGTCCTTGAATCGTTGGCAAAACGAGGTTAACACTTGCCCCTCGAAGAACACGCCTAAGTCGTAGGTCGTGTGCTTCGACTCATCCTGTCTCGTGTGCCGATTCAACTTTCACTGCTCAAAGCTATAAAAGACTTGAGTCGTTACTCTTACCATACTTTACTGTTTATCTGTTTCAGTTGATCCTGCCATTTGCGATCCCTCAAGCTTCCAGAGACGAATCCAAGCTAATCAATCGCCAATCCATCTTTACTCTCATATTGCGTAAGTGAATTCGCCTTTTGTTCAATCTACGATCACCACTGATTCACGAATCCGGACTCCCCATTTCCCTTTTTTACTTCGATACAGTTTTGTGTCGTGTTCCATCGCGACCCATGCTTTTGATTGATTTACAACTGCCGTCGATTATGCTGTTGTTATTGTTCGCGATGACATAACAGCGCTTGAAGCGATTCGAATTGTTCTTTTGAGTGATTTTCCGATTGCGTGAGGAGAAGACAATGGATTATAACGCCTCGAATCATCTGGTCTGTGAATTTGGAAGAGATGAAACGACCCTTAACGGGTTAATGGGTTAGGAGTAGGAAGGCGTATTGGCCGAAGAGGATGGGACGTTGCTTCGGATGCGACTCAGCAATTTTGGACGACCCAATAACCTCCACGAGCTAACTCTGGACTGACCTACTCATTCTAGCGACTCAAGTATTGAGTCGTGGCCGAGACAAGACTTTACAAGATTTGTGGTCGAGAAAATCAGTAAAAGACACGACCCAAAAACCTTCACGAGTTAACTCTGGACCGACCTACTCATTCTAGCGACTCAAGTCTTGAGTCGTGGCCGAGACAAGACTTGGAGAATTTCACACTGCTTCGAACTAAAATCTTTTCCCTTTACCATGCTTTACGACTTAGAGGACCAGTGACTCAAGGCATAAATGACTTAGCTTAACTTGCCTCATAACCTTTAAAACGTGGACGAGTTATCACATTGTACTGCTCTGAAGCATAATTCTGACTCGATCTTTGACTCGAATTGCTGAAATAAATTGCCTGAATGTTGAATTGTTTGGACTTTAACCTGTTAAACTTTGTTGCATATTTTAGTTTTACAGATTGCTTCAATTTGCAAGTATACAACCTGTTTAATACAACAATCACAGAAGATTGGGACTAATATACTGCCATTGATTGCCCACATCTAATGACAGATTAGTCAATAGAAGATAATTAATTTAAATAGATTGCGTGAATGAAGTACTTTAAACCAACGAATCCAAGTAGAGTGCTAAAGCAATGTTGAAATAGTCAACTGAAATTGACCGGTTTGCACTAACACTATACCTGAAATTTTAAATTAACAAGTCCTGAAATTTAGTAATTGATCAATTGCCAACTAGCTTAACTTCAGTTATATTTACTTGTTTATCTTCATTAGTTCTGCACAACACTTCACACTTTTAGGAAACGTGCACCTTCGCATTTGAACATCCAGTTTCTTGTGTAGAATGACTTCTCAACAAGAAGAACCGATGGGCCAGGCTGAAGATGTCTTCCCAATAGCTAACCCATTGGATAACCCTCCGGAGAGAACTCCCACAACTCTGAATCAGCGGGTGTTTAACCAACTGCGCATCCAGTTTGGCATTGCCGAAGCTGATGCCTTACTGCCGGGGCCAAATGATACTACAGATAGGCCCCCTCTTGGCTTTATTGCTGTCAATCGCCAAATGTGCTTGAGCGGTGCCATCCCACCTTTTAATGACTTCCTTCAGCAGTTCCTGCTTCGGTTATCTATCTCTCCATTCCAATTACACCCCAACGGCCATGCCATTCTGATGGGGTTATGTGTGCTATTTAGGAGAGTTTTGGACCGATTACCGAGCTTTGGGGAAATCTGCTACTTCTGCTCATTCACAAAAATTAAAGATCATCCCTCTATCGTAGTTATAAGAAGTGCTCGAAACCGCAAACTCATCACTGATCTCTCTGAAAGCGTTCGCGGATTTCTGAATCAGTTTTTCTTTGTTCGCTGCCCTCTAGGGTTTTATGCCATCTGGAGAGTAGGAAGTAAGATTTCCTGTTTTTATTTCTCCATTTTTGAGCTTTTCGAGATCTGAGTTGCTAAATGCTAACTTCGCTCTTTTCCTGTTTTAGCACTTCCTCCTCCCGCTAGGGATCCATGCTATAAGCAAATTTTTGAAAGATTGAATGCCGTGGCGGCAGAAGAGAGGATCATAAAGTTTTTGTTAAACGATGAATTTTTACATCAATACGGGCTTCTTCATTCCTCTCGCTTCACTCAGCCTCATGAAGTTCCAACGGAAGTTCCTGATTCTCCGATGAAAACTCCTGATGCCCCGGTCTCTACTAAAGAGCACATGCGGGGAGAAACTTCTATAGAAACTTCACTAGTAAAATGTTCTACTCCAAGAGATGATGCGGGGCCGTCCGAAAAGCCTGCACTTGCTCCCATAACTGAAGAAGAGGTGCCCCTTCCTCATGTTGAGGAGAACGTTGATCTTGGAGTTGATATCTTCGGGGGCTTAAGTGACATAATGATCACTTCTCAAGAACTTTTTAGGGATGATTCTGATGTTGCCAAAGTCACGTCTCCGGCGGTTGAAGCAACTTCTACTCTCAAGCACACTCCCACAGCCCCGGAAGTGCCATTGCCTGTTATAACTACCACTACCCCTCAGTAGATGATTGGTTCGTAGTCCAGTCTGCCGCGCGTAGTTTTACACGTCACACGCACTTAGAATGCACTTGACTTTCTTATTCCTGGAAGATTTTCAAATCTCGTTTTTCTTTAATTTCAGGTTCTCCAATGGGGCGAAGCGGCTCTTATTATGATGACTTTAAGCAATACGGGAGACGCAGCCAATTCGACCATAGACGTCATCTCCCCCCTCGAAGAGAAACCGATCAAGAGAGGGCCATCAGAAAAGCGAACGAGAGGCGGGCATATGAGGAACGTCACCGAAGAGAACAGGAAAAACATGATCCTCCTCACAGAGATGATGATGCCCACAAAAGAAAGACTCACGATGAGAGGGGGAAAGATCATGTGGATGATTCTTCTAGCAAGCGGGCTAAATTTTCTGAAGAAACAATGCCGATGGTCTCTGAAAATGTCCCCGCTCAGTCTTCTGCCCCCGTTCGTTCCGATATTCAAACAATCATTAATCGGCCTGCATATCAAGTAGGGCAAGGTCCCCCCACTCTTCAAAGTCGATTTCCTCAATGGTGCCTGAAAGGGGTTCGATTTGATCTCGACTTGGTTCCTCTCGACAAATCGGCTATGCTGCGCAATCTAGATACTGTCAGGACTGATATCGAAAGAATGTCAAACTGGCAGAAACTTGTCGATGAGCTTCAGAGGGTTAATCGCGGCAATCTCGAGGACATGCTCACAATGGAGAACGATAAGACTGAGTGGCAGAAGACTCTCGAGCTGCATGATGCCGAAATGAGAAGTATTGCTTCCTACAATGAAAAATTAGAAGCGGAAGTAGAAAAGCTTAAGGGAGAATTAACTACTTCATCTACTTCCTATTCCCAAAAGGAGAGCATGCTTCAGCAACAAGTACGAGATGCACATGCCAGTCAGAGAGCAGTCGAAGATAAGCTTGCATATAAAGAGAAAGTCATAGAAGAATATCGCGCTGAAGTTTTACAGCTGCGAGAACAGACTAGCTCTCAAAACTTGGAGATAGAGTTGTTAAAAACTCGACTTGCTATGGCAGAGAAGGAGCGTGACGAGGCTGTTGCTGGTAAACTCGCGGCCGTAGAGGCCCATCAAGCAACCAAAGCTGATATTGGCTCCACATTATTTGATTTTTATCTTCAATGTATCTTGGGGCGCGGCAGCCTTTCATTTCTGGGTCCCAAATATGAAATTACATTGGCTGAAGTATGGGAGGCTGCTGTAGATATGCTTGGAGGTGCTGGTTACCCTGAAGACCAGCTTGAAGAATATTATTTTGATAAGGCAACCCGGGAAGCACTAGCTAGGGGAAAAGAGCAGCTTGCTAAGTTTCGAGCTGAAACGACAGGGGAGGGGTGCTCAGAGAAGGAAGTGCTTGTAAATGCCCCTGTTCCTCCTTCGGTTTCAACTGATGTTGATATAGCTGGCCCTAGCTCATCTTCTCTTCCTCAAGATAAAACTGATCTCGGAGTTATAACTTCCCATGTTGTAGAGGAGCCTCAGGAGAGCACCGAAGCCCAGGATTATGAGATTGAAATGATAAAAACAACCGCCGCAGGTAACTTCTTTGCTGAACCAGCTCAAATTGATTGCTTGTTCACTTCCCACGACTTTGACGAATTTTTTGACTATCTCTTGAATCTCAATGAGCCATTGCCTCCTCTCTTCACGAGAAATACTAATTTTAACTTCTCTTCTTCCGCAGAAAAAGAAGCAAGTGCGATTGAGATTTCTCCTCCTCCAGTAATCGTTCCTCCACCTCCTCAAGTTACTTCTCCTCCTCAGCTGGGTTCACAAGAAGAGATAATAGGTGCTCTCCAAGATTTGGATGACCCAGCTGCTTCACAAGATCAGAAAGAGGAAGGACCTGAGGCTGGTGAGAGATCTCCGGAGCGGACTCCCTCAGATGATATAACGCTCGCCGCACTTGTTACTCCGGGAAACGAATCTTCCTCAAAAAAGAAAGGGAAGCGCGGAGTTTCAAAGAAGAAGAAGAAGAGTGCCGCCGCTACCGAAGAGGAAACACATGTTGACCCGGTTATCCCTCTTTCTCCCCCTTCTCCTACCCTTACAAGCCGGCCTAAAAAACTAACTATTAGGTCGAGCGAATCTTCCAAAGGGGGTAAGAAGAAGTGAAGTATCGGGCTTCGGAGCTTTTTTGATTTCCTTTCTATGTAATGGTCGGCTATTGTGCAGGCACCGGCCCCTGCTTCTTTATTTTGATATCTGTACCTGTACAAAATTTTACCGATATTGAATAAAATGACTCTTTTGAACAAACTGCTGCCTGTATTTAAGAATACTATTATTTCTTTCGTTTTTGTCCAAGTTTTTTTTTTTAAATGGTATTGCAATGAAGTTGTGGTATGTTTGTTTGAGCATTGCTTTTATTGCTACAATCATATTATATTGCCCCCATACCACAGCATATTGCAATTTCTTTGGAGTACAATTTCTTCTGCTTTGAGGAGACTTGTACTTTTATTTCAGGGAATAACTTTAAAATTTTGAGCACTTCAAGCTTTGGAGATAATCACTTTTATTTTGAACATTGTGAAATCTCCTAAGCGGTGAAGCGAGCCTCTAAAGAAGTCTTTCCTTTGATAATTCTATTTTGAGAAATGCGCCTCGTTGGAGGTCTTTTCATATTTAACCCTTGCGAAGTCTGCACTTCATATCGTGGTGAAATATGCGCCTCCAAAGAGGTTTTTATTTTGTTTTTTGTTTTACATTTTAACTTTGGTGAAGTTAAATTTCGAAGAGTGGTTGTTACACTTCAACTCCTGGTGAAATGGGCCTCCGAAGAGTTATGCCTCCGAAGAGTACTTTTCCACGTTTCAACGCTTGGAAGTTTTATTTCAATCTTGGCGAAACGTGTGCCTCCGAAGAGAGCTTTGGACTCTAGGGAGTAGCATTGAACTCTGAGGAGTGGCACTTGACTCTGAAGAGAAGCATTTGGTCTCGGAAGAGTAACATTTGGTCTCCGAAGAGAAGCATTTATTCTTGGAAGAGAAGCATTTGGTCTCGGAAGAGAAGCATTTAGTCTCCGAAGAGAAGCATTTGGTCTCCGAAGAGAAGCATTTAGTCTCCGAAGAGAAGCATTTAGTCTCGGAAGAGAAGCATTTGGTCTCCGAAGAGAAGCATTTAGTCTCGGAAGAGAAGCATTTGGTCTCCGAAGAGAAGCATTTATTCTCCGAAGAGAAGCATTTGGTCTCCGAAGAGAAGCATTTGGTCTCCGAAGAGAAGCATTTAGTCTCCGAAGAGAAGCATTTGGTCTCCGAAGAGAAGCATTTGGTCTCCGAAGAGAAGCATTTGTGTCCTTCTACCATGTGCTTCTTAGCGATTCCTTGTTATCACTTCGGGTATATGCCCCTTTCTTTTCCAAGCTATTCCTTTTTGCTCAAAGAGAGTGCTATATTGCCGAGTGAAACCACGGGGCAGACGCAAGAGTCTGGAGCTTTCTTGTTCAGAAAGTGCCCGTTTTAGTGGAATCCTCAATTGTTTGCAAATAGCTCTTTTTTGAGTTCGGAACTTTTGCAACTTGTGATTTGCTTATGTCGTGGTTCATGAGAATCGCTTGGCCTTATGATACGCTGAATGGACAGGTTTTACTTTGATTGCCTGCAAATTTAAATCGACATTTTAATAATACATTCAGAGTATCTTACATATTGAAATAAAATGAGCAATAGTAAAGAACACAAAGTTTATAGTTCTAAAATTCGAATCAGTTTTACAATGGTTCACAGCGCAAGAATTATACATCCATCATCATTTTACAAGTTCAAACAATGAAATTAAGCAAGGTACGGATGCAAATAAATGCTGTTCTAAGATCACGGAGGATTCATTGTTTTTGATCCATATGTCAATTTATGACAAGTTTCTCAGACTCCTGCTCTGTAGTTTTGTCGTGTGAGCCGGATTGATTAGCAGGACGTTGCATCCCCTGAGCGGATGAGGTTGGGTCAGTTCTGTCTTTTTTCACATATTGTTGCAGTTTATTCTGTTTCAGCAACTCTTCAATCACATTTTTTAATTGGCGGCACTGGTCAGTGTCGTGACCGGGCTGATTGTGGAATCGACAGAATTTTCCGTTAGCTTGTGCACCTCTACTCATCTCAGGTGGTTTGGGATACTTGATAACATCCTTCGTTGCCAGGTAAATCCTTTTCGGTGTATCAGTAAGGGGGGTAAAACTTGAAGGGTCAAAGCGGCGAGGTTTCTTCTCATTTCCCTGCTTCTTTCCTCCGTCATTTTCCCTTTTCTGGCTTCCGGACCCTCTGTTAGAAGCATCATTGTTATCTTTGACTTCAGCTGTAATTATCTTAAATGGCCCTGAGAGGATCTCTAGCCGCATGAATTCGTCGGCCTTTTTATAGAACTTCTCAAGTGAATTAGGTTCTTTCATTTTCAGCCATCTTCCAAACTCGCTTGATCTGTTGATGGCTCGCATTAAGTATGTTAAGATCATTCGGGGCTCCGCGTTATCTACCTCAGCCAGAGCTATGTTGAAACGGTTCAAAAAAGACTTGATGGATTCTCCGGGTGCTTGTTCAAGGCCGGACAGTGACATTATATCTTTCGCCCTTGATGCATACAACCTGAATTGTTCTTTAAATTTTCGGGTTAAATCGGAGAATTGATCTATGGATCGAACCGGTAGCTTGGTGAACCAAAGCAAAGCAACCCCTTCCAAATACACAGGAAAATATCGACATTTAATCTCATCTGATGCTCGTGCCCCAGTCATATGCCAATCGTATCTGTATAGGAATTGGTTGGGGTCACTAATCCCTTGATAGGCCGGGATAGTAGGAGGTACAAAATTCTTGGGAAACTCTGCCTTTAAGATCTTTTCGGTGAATGGAGTTTTGCTCGGGGCAAACCCCCAATCCTTTTCGTCCTCTTGCCTCTGCATGCTTTCTTTCATAATTGAGCAAATCATCCCTGATAGGTACTCCTTATTATTCGGAGGCCTCTCCTGGCAGATGTCAGCTGCAGCTGCTCTTTCGGAAGTTCGAAAGGTTGGCTGTGGCCTTGAACCTTCAGCTTGGGAAGGTGCCCCTGCGGCGGTACCTTCTGCTCTTTGAGGAATACCTTTCTCTTGGGAGTCACGGGCATCTTCGGCAAAGGTTGTCTCATTATTCACTAATTGACGGTTAGTCCCAAGCAAATCGTTCAGCCTATTCAAGATTAAAGCATTTTGTATATTTTGAGCCTCCAACTGCGCATTCTGAGCATTCAACTGCCGATTCAACCCTAGAATTACAGCGTCCAATTCTGCCCTTGTAACTCCAACAGTTGGAATTGCCTGATTTGGTGTCGGAGAAGTGGAGGTTCCCTCATTTACACTCCCGGATCTGACAGATCTACTCTTCCTACCAGGAGCCATAATTTCTGATAAACTTCTGGTCTTCAAAGGGATTCTCTCAACAATCTTTCGTGGAGCAATGGCGAAGACAGCCTGAGTTCAACTCTCAGTGAAAGCACCAAAAATGTTAACGCTAAAATTCGAACGCTAACACCCCGGTGTGCAGAATGTAGTTGTGAAAGCACCACCCGTTGGTACGGGGACTAAAAAATAAGCAGAAATCCAGAAAAGCAGTAAAAGACACAAGTTTTATAGTGGTTCGGCTTTAGACCAAGCCTACGTCCACTTTAATCCCTTTTATTATTGATTCGATTACAATTCTTTACAAAAAACTTCGATTACAACACACTTTGACAAATAGTTCAAACTCCGATGTAGAAGAATCTTTTGAATGCATGTTGAATGATCCAGATTTTCTCTTGAAGTTTGTTGGAATTGTCTTGATGTTTGGAGTGCTTGAAGTCTTGTTTAAGTTGAGAAAATGGCAGAGTATCGACGCTTGAAATCCACGAGCCAAAAGTCCTTTGAATATTGGAGGTGGCCGTGTATTTATAGGAGTCTTCAGCCCTGAGTCGTGAGTCGTGTTCGACCCATGCTTGACTCGTGGCCGAGTCAAATTAGGTCGTGGCCGACTCATCGAACCAACCCTTGATTTCTCCATGGCTCATTCCTCTGCTGGATTTTATGCTAAGTCCTGAGTCGCTTACGAGTCAATCTTCATTGGCATAGGCACTGTTGCAATGGATTACGACCCAATGGCTTTAAGTCGTGGACGAGTCATTCTGAGTCGTGAGTCGTTAAGCTGTTAACGACTTATCAGGTAGCGGTATATAAACGAAGCGGCACAAGGATTCACCTTCTTAGGTCGTTACTTCCCCTGAGTCGTCTCATATAATAAGTCGCGAACTTGTTGAGTCGTTGATCCACTGAGTCGTTGTAAGCTCTGAGTCGCTGCTTACCATGAGTCGTTGAGGCGATTGTCTTGATGAGTCGGTAACTCACTGAGTCGGCCTGCCTTGTGAACCGTTAACCCCTTGAGTCGTCCTATCCCTCTAAGTAGATGAGTCGGTCCATCCCTTGAGTAGATGAGTCGGTCCAGTCCTTGAATCGTTGGCAAAATGAGGTTAACAGTTGAAATGATACATACCCGAATGGACTTTAGAATAGGAGAAAATCATTATGGGTTGAAATGATAAACCCAAGCGATTTTCATTTAATTGAATTTGGGATTACGGGTTGAAATGATATCACCCGTATATATTTAGTGTATGGATTGAAATGATAAATATCCGTAACACTTCACTATATGATAGGAAATATATACAGGCACCGTTGGTCCATATAAATATTTTGAAAATAATTTCTACAGTTTCAAAAGAAATATATGGGATTTAATGAACAATGGTTCTTAAAATATTATATATAAATGGAACTTTTATATATTGATTTAATAATAATATTATCGAGATTGATTTAATCCATATAACATGTTTAAGTATTATTAAAGATTTATTTTATTTTTTTCAAAATTTACCGTTGTAAAAATTTGAATAATTAAGATTGGGAGATAAATTGGGTTTATTAAAAATGGTATTTAAATAAGGATTTATTTAATTAAATCAATTTGAATTTATTGAATGGGAAATTTAAAGGTATGATTTTGTAACTGGATTTTTGATTTAAGTTATTTAATGAATATTTCACGTTTAAATAAATTAAAGTAATATTGAGTAAAATGTAATTTAAGGTTACTTGAATGATGTTGAATCTAATGAGGGAGTATTTCAAGACTAAATAATAATGAGATTAAATCGAGATCTATATGAAACTGTTATATTGAACATTTAAATATTAAAGCCTTGAACTATATTGGAATTTAAATGGTTTATTTTGAGATTCGGATCTGTATCTGAAATTAATATAGTTGAATTTGTTATTTAGAAACTAAATTGAATTAAAGTGAAAATTTAGGCTGAACTAAACTTGAATTTATTATTTAGAAAACTAAATTGAATAAAATTTAGTTTGAAACGTTGAATACTTAAAGTTTTGAAATATATTGAAATATAAAGGGGTATTTTGTGATTTCAAATCCGAATTTGAGATCGATAAAATTTAAGTGGTTAATTTAGGGATTGAGTTGAATTTAAATTGATAAATTGAGATTGAATTTAATTTGAATGGGAAGGTCGGGTTGAAACGATTTGTTAAGTTGAGGGAATTGAAAATACTTTACTGTATAAATTATTTAATATATATATATAAATACTATTTTGGGAAATATAGAGATATTTGAAGAGAAAATGATATTTGGTTTTGAAGTATAAATTAAGTTGAAAGGACCACGGTGTTATAGTGTATATTTCTACCTTGTAGATAGTTCCATGGACCCTTAGAGGATGGTTATCCCAAACATCCTTTAAGTTATTTGTATTTCGGTTGATATTTCACTTGAGTTGGATTTATTGATATAAGAATGTTAATCCTGACTCGAGTGTTTTGTGTTTTGCTTTACGCTCGGGTCAGACTGAGTGATACAACATTTGAGACTCACCTTCGAAGTTGGAGCTTTGCTTGAAGATCCAGCTATCTATCCTTTCAGTCATCCAGTTGATTGGTTCAGAGATGTCATCTGTTGCATTGGAGACTTCATGGCATTTGAACTATTCGGTTGTATTTTATTTCTAACTCTGAGGTATATAGTAGCTTCATGAACTACTATTATTTATCTATTCCGCTGCATTGTATTACTCTGTGTAAGTGATCTGTAATTGATTTATTTACTGTATATTTTAAGTTTTGCCAAATTTTTATTAACAATTTGGTATTTTGAATTATTCAAGTCGGACATATACGGTTTTATTGTCGATTTAAATGGTCCAAATTAGCGGGTCGTTACAGTTGGTATCAGAGCTTTGGCTCTAGGCAAAACTTAGCGTATATGGTAAATTTATTTACAGAATCACTTTCGCTCGAGTTGAATCTCTTCCTTTTGACTCGATTTCCTTTGAATTTTGGAATGTCCCTCGGTTTCGAAATTCATTCTGTCTCTCCCTATTTATATTCGTTTGATTCTGGAGTATCCCATAACTCCACTAAATGTTTTTGTAAAGGGGGTGAAAACTCCGTTACAATTGGCATTGATTCATCGAAGATTTCTATATCCTCGGTTTACGATGCTGATATATCTTGATATGCCGAATTCCATCTTTAGCGATCGAATGTCGATTTTTTTGGAATTCCACATCGCTTATATTCCTAAGGTCACGATTGACCCGTTTAAGGTCGCCCGCAATTTATAGAAGTATATCCATCTTCTATTTTGTAATTTAATTATCTCATCTTCGATCGAGTCTATCTTCGAATCAGGATTCTATTGATTAGAGTTCCTCTAATTTAAATCTCTATCTTTGTTTTGAAATCCATCTCTTGAATCACCTTTTGAAAAATCGGGTATGTTTGTATTTTTGAAATTGTTTTATATATCGAAATTATTATTTTGATAACTATGATTTTATTCTATATATAAAAGTGAAAATGTTTCCGATAAGGATTATATACCTATATATAAAACAAATAAGAAATGTTATTCTATATAAAAAAGTTTTGAAAGGATTTAAATTTTTGGAAATTTATAAGAAATTGATTAATATAAAAATGATTTATAACTGAAGGGTTAAATTTGAAATTCGAGAATTGAATTCCGGTATTTTGAAAATGGTTTTAAGATTTTGGAAAATATATAAAAATAATACAATTTAAAAGTATTTTCCAAATAAGAAATGTTTCAAATGAGTTCAAATGAATTCCAATAATTTTGAAGAAATTTCAAAGAAGTTTTCAACAAAATAGAAGTCCAGAACTCACTGATGTCGCTGGAAAATAATTTCGGTGATGAGTGCACGCATCATCGACATTGATTTTCGAGTTTCAGAGTGGGGGAGAGGCCACTCTGGTAGCTTTGCTATGCGAGTGATTTTGTGAAATAAAGTTTGATTACAAATTCCGCAGTAATTTGATATTTGCGAAAGATATATGTATATATTTGAAACAATTTAAAGAGAGACCGGTATTCAGTCCTCGAGTTTCGGACTTAATTTGGTATACCCCTACTTATTGAAATTGATTTATTGATTTGTTGTTAATTTTCAACTCTTGAATTGGAAATTTGATTTCCCTAACTATTTTGAATGTTCGAACACTTCCAAATCGAGATTAAATTTTCAAAGCTAAGAAATTTCGAAGGGTATAAAATGTTTGATAAAGAATATAAATTTAGTTTTGAAATGTTTTGAAAAAAAAATAGTTGAATAATGGTTTTCAGAAAGGTAAATTGGATATTTCACATAGAAATAGATAGTTTAAATTTTTAAAAAAAGGGATAATTAAAAATTTGGAAACCATTTTGAGTATAATTGATTTTGGGAAAATATTTGGTTTTGAAAATAAATTGGAATTAAAAACAGTACTTATATGGTGATTTTGGAAATGAATTTGTTTGACTTGAATTATTTTAATTTGGAAAATGGGATAATTTTCTAAACCTATTATTTTTGGAACTTTGAAATTTAGATATTTAATTTGGAAGAAAATTTGGTGAAATCATATATGATTTTGAAACTGAATTGATATTGAAATAATTTGAAATTGAGAACTTTATATTATTAAGTACTTGATTTGGGAGTGGTCAAACTTATATAAGATGGTTTTGTATAAGTATGAAGTTGATTTGAAATCTATTGATTTGAAAGGTACTCAATTTTTGGAAAGAGAATTTTATATAATCAAAATCTATATAGGTATGATTTGATATACTATTGATTTGGAAAGTATTCGATTTGAAAAAAGAATCCTATGTATAATGGACTTTATATAAGTATGATATTTGAAAGTATTTGGAAAGGTACTATATGATATATATTTTCGAAGTATAGATATGGAAAGTGCCTTCTGCTTGATATCCGCTTTGTGGCCACATCGTGGATTCATTCTATCGATATTATTCTCTTTGATTTTGGTTTTCCGGATGTGATACTCGAGTGTTCCCACCGTGGCGTAACCCATGGTCTTTTTTTTCTCTCGCGACTGCATAGCGCAATTGCCTGGCCGAGTCTTGCCTAGGGGTACGGATTGTTTCCTGGGGGATCCAGGCGTAACCATTGTGTATCCTGCAATCTGTGTAGGTCGCGGATAGTAGCACAACTACCTGGTTTAGTCTTGCCTAGGGGTACGGATTGTTTCCTGGGGGATCCAGGCGTAACCATTGTGTATCCTGCACTCTACTAGTCATCATGGCGTAACTCGCAGGGCTGAGAAAGCTTACGGATATGGATTGTTTCCTGGGGGACCCAGGCGTAACCATTGTGTATTTGCGAACCATGATCTGACAAAGGTTTTGTTTTGGTTGTTTTGTTTGGATTGTACTTTCCATATCTGTTTTTAAAAGGTTTTTCAAGTATTTTCACTGGGTGTTGAAACAGGTCTACTAAGTACTTGAAGAATTCTAGCTTTGCGCCTGATCAACGCATGGCCAGAGTCTGCAAGAACGAGGATAAACTTGTTAAAACATCGAGTTATAAAAGTATTTTCGAAAGAAAGTGTAACGACCCGTTAAATTTGATGATATTAAATGAGTTGATTTAATACGGTTTCTAATCTAATTTAGAATGAAATAAAAGTCTTAAGATTTTATTTGAGTAAATGTAGGAATTAGATATAGTAATTGTAATTAAATGTTAAACAATTTAATATTTATATGGCAATAGGTTTGAATAATGTAAATTGTCATACTTAGTTATAAGTCAAACATAAGAAACCAATATAAATGTTGAATTAGTGAATATTAACAAAAATATTAACTTGAATGGGATTCATTAATATAAAAATCAATAGTGGAGATTTTACATTTGGTTGTAAAATAGATAGTGACTAAATAAAAGTGACCGTTGAATAAACCAATGCAATAAGTGTAGATAAGTAATTTTAATGAATGTTGTCAATAATAAACGTACTTAAAATGGTAATAAATTGTTTTGCATAGGTGATTATATATTGATAAACTATAACCAAGTAGGAAGTTTGGTAGTAAATAGGATATAAGAAGACAAAGGCAATTAGTAAAGTAATAAATGGAATTCATAATAATAAGTAGTAATTTATGCATATATTTGGGCATTTGTGATAATTACCAAATTTTAACCATTCATATAATTTATTTAATTAAATCTAAATCTATGGCAACATTTGGTGTTAATGATGTGTAAGTGAATTTGAATATAAAAGGGTAACAAGTATTTAGGTTAACCATTTATTGAGTATATTAAGTAAGAACGGAAATAGATTGTAATAAATCTAAATTTAAAATTTTGCTTTGATAATGCGTTCTAGTTAATAAAAGGGCTTTATAAGAAATAAAGCGTGCACTAATAAGATGTATTTTAATTCAAATGTTATTATACCCATAAAATGTCTATTTACTGAATAGAAAGATTTTTAAATCAATAAACGAATTTATTGTGGTTCCAATTTATAATTTATAACATTTAATGTAGAGTCAATTTAAATTTATTGATTTGAATTGTGCAGTTAGCGTAGATTTGTTTTGTAATTGAAATAGTTAATTCTATAAGATGAAGTAAATGCAAATTCTATTTATAATTGGACCCTTTGTTGATATAGGCTTTAGAAAGCAAGATTTATAAATTTAATTAAAGTATCAAAATTCAACAATGATATTTATTGCAAATAAAACGTTAAATATTACGTTTTTGAAATTAAAATGGAAATTGTGGATATTAAAGTGAAATCATGAACTTATGTAAGTGGCATCCTTATTTGGATAAAAGATGAGAATATAAAAGTTGAAATTCTAATAAATGGGTTTTTGAGAATTTAATTTATAATTTCTAAATATAAGGAAGCGGAGAATTTAATACTGAAATTTATAGACTTGTCAACTTTTAATTCACATCTAATCTTGTTAAATCATTGAAATTGATTAGGAAATATATAAGCGATAAAATTTGGTCAATTTTGAATTTAGATCTAAAAATTGGATTTTTATAATTTATTTTAATTTATTTAATGAATATAAAAATAGCCATTTTGGCCACGGCTCGGATTTCGACGAAACCAGTTTCATCGGATCCGTATCGGTGAATTATTGTAGGGTTTCAAATTTCGTATCGATCGGACCCGTCGTTTGATCGTACGGATGCGAAACG
This sequence comes from Allium cepa, assembly GCA_030765085.1. NCBI lineage: Eukaryota > Viridiplantae > Streptophyta > Magnoliopsida > Asparagales > Amaryllidaceae > Allium > Allium cepa. The sequence continues at coordinate 54,555,117 of CM060931.1, read as the reverse complement.
CCTTGAAATCGATTTAATTAAAATCAATTTGAAATCAATTTGGAAATTTGTTTTCAGCATAACTTCTTCATACGATCAAATTTGGACGTGAAACTTTTTCCATCGCGTTCAGAATATTTTAAATTACCTATCTGGATATATGGGTTTAATAAATTTCGTTCCGGGGTCAGAACGGGCTTTTTGGGCCAACTTCCGTTTAGCACGTTCGTAATTCGTGCCCACCTAGCCTTCTTCTATTTGTCTATAAATATGCTGTGATAAACCCTAGCCTCCTTTCTATTGTCATTTGGCTGTACGTTCATTTTTCTTCATCTCTTTCTCTTCCTCAATGGTTGCAAAACCTACATCTACTTCAATTCAAAATTCAAATGAAAATTCAAAGTCCTCCTAAAAATTCCAAAAAAAATATATGTCAATGCTCTCGATGAGCGTAATTCAGTGGTGATATCCGTTTTTCGATTGGAGCTATCATTTGCCCAGAAAAATTCAAATCATTTTCGGCCTTACATCATCGCCGTAACAAACTTCGTCAGATCGTCAAACGATTCCTGGGTCTTGGAGAGGAAGCTGAGGGGAGTTGATCTGTATGTTTTATCGTGCAAATCGACGGTCAAATCTGTGGGAATTTTGGTTTTAGGGTTCGAAACCCTAGGTTTCTCGTGGCGGCTGGTGGAAGTTTTGGGCGACCGGACCTAGGGGATGCAGGCGGCTCGTCGATGGCATGGGAAAGGTGGTGGTAGCTTGGTGAACGGTGGCCGGAGGTGGATGCAATCAGAGGTCAAAGTCGCGGTCAGCTGTTTGCCTGCGTGCGTTTCTACTTGCGGTGCGTGATGGTGAAGGGACGAAGAGTGTTTCACGTGCCTGGAGACATGCGTTCATTTCTGACGTGGAAGTGACTTTTAGGGTGAGTTTGTTTAATCTTTGTTTTAAATAAATTTGATTTGTAATCCTATTTATCGCTGTAATTTCTTCATACGATATCCGTTTCTCACGAAATTTTTTTCGTTAGGATCGTAATTAAATTCCAGATCTGTTGACGCTGGTTTGGACAGATTTGGAGACCGTCGAATTTTTGGGTTTAAATTGGATTTGAATTCAATTTAAATCCCAAAGGTGAGTGTTTTAACCCACTCACAACTTCTAAAAGCTTTTATGTTTGTTAAATTAATGTTTGATATGAGTAGAGATTTATTTATGACTGTTTGGCGTGTTTTATTCATCATATCTGTTTATTCGCATTTATTTAAATTAACTGTTAATTTAGTTGATTTATTGCATATTAATGGACAGTTAGAATTTATTTATTTGCATATAAACTGCTAGGAAACAGTTATAAAATGTATTACTGAATATAAACTGTTAGTTAATAGTTGTTAAATTCATTTTTAATATAACTGCCAGTTATTACATGTTATATATTATCAGATATATATTGATTTGATTGATTATTAGATGATGATTTGTGATTTGGATGACGGATGATGTTGATGAATGGATGTTTATTGTATATCATTAAATTGCAAGTTATCATGCATTTTTCATTTCATTTGGGATTGTGGTTTGAAATGATATACAACCGCATTTTATTCTAAATTGCGGATTGAAATGATAAATATCCGTATCACTTGACCATAGGATAGAAAATTTTATACAGGCACCGTGGTCTATATATAAATATTTTAAAGTGATTTCTATGGTTTGGATAGGATACGGTTTATAAGAATTTTAAATTTTGATATTGTATAAATATTATTCTTCCATATATATATACATATGAAGTTGGAAATTTTGAATATAAAATGTGTATAAATCTCTTTAATAAAAATGGAAAAATTAAAAAATGGAGTTTGATAATTTATATCATATGTTTAATGTTTAAATTTGGAAATTTTAAGATATGATATTTATAACTGGATTTTTCCAAGATAAATATAAAATGAATATTCTAGTATAAATTAAATTGAAGAAAATATTTAATTGCTAGAAATTGGAGTTTTATTTATGGATTTTATGTGAACATTCAAGACTAAATAATAGAACATTTAGTTTGTTGTAAGAATAAATTCCAACTTTAGTTTCGAAATATTAATACTCCAAATGAATATAGATATATAATATAGAAATTGAAGTGGTTTTGAAACTTGAAAGTGAGATTTAAATTTTGGTTTAGACTTTAAATAAAGAAATATATTTGTAAAGCCATGGAAATTATTTTTCTTTACGAAGGAATCTTAAAGTTAAACCATTTATAATATATACTGTTGAATATCCTAACCATTCAAGTTTAGAAGTTATGGTTTTAAAAGTATGAATTCCGAAATATTATGTTTGAAAGTATAATTCAAATGTTTGGTTTCAAGATATTTTAAATTTTAAACCAGTATGATTTTGGAAAAGAATTATATTTGAGATAAAATGATATCATATTGTTTTGGGTTTTAAAATGATATCGTATTCATAGTTTTGAAGTGGAAATGTTTATTCTGGCTTTAAAGTATAAACTATTTTTAAATGACCGCGGTGTTGTAATAACGATTGGTTGGCAAAGAGACCGGGATCGGATATGGACATACTCTCTGTCGATACCGAAAACCACTTTGACTAACCGTGTACGCGGTGGAGATTCCAGAATGAAGTAGGTTGGTCGCGACGATTCCTGTAAGGTAAATACGTGGACCCGACTCCCGTGAGTTGGCATAAGGTGGCTAAAACAGGAGCGATCGACGGGTTAATGAGGTCATTCCTCTGATCGGACACTCCTCTTCGATATTATACTTGACTTTGGATTGATTCAGTGGCCACTTTTACTTTGATTTTGGAGGAGTTTGTTCGAGGTGGGCGGTAGCTGCGGCTACGCGTTTCCATCGGCCAGGAAGCGTAATTGGTATATCTACCCTGGCATTGCCTAGTTGTGCCGTGTCACCTACCATACCGAGCCTTGTACGAGTTTGGATTTCTCCCGTAGCCCGTGTGGTATCCTCTGGTGGCTTCCCGATCAGGAGGGACTATGATATTGGATGGACTACTGGGACTATTACGTGTTAAGGGCTATATGGGTAACCCCTTAATGATAAGAAAAAAGTATGTTTATTTTACTATAGACACTATTATAATAGCGCAATATACTACATAGTAAATAGTTTAACGGATCCTTAGGAGATGTAAATCCCGAGCATCTCTTGAGTTACTGTACTCATATTTATTTCTGTTAATTTAACTCACATAAGATCTTTTAGTTCTGACTCGAGTGTTTTTGTCTTTTCAAATTCGCTCGGGTCAGTCCGAGCGTTTCAGGATTTGAGGATTTAGCTCTGGAGGACGAAGGCGAAGATTTGTAGTATTAGTATCTACTATTATTCCACTACACCATTTAATTCCGCTGCATTGTTTGTATTGGTATGTGTAACTCTGATAATTATTGTACAAGTAAAATAAAATATTTTGTAACACAGTCTCATGACCTGTAAATTTGATTATTATATTTTATCCTTCCGCTGTGAGATTCTGTTTTGTTTATTTTTTCTCTGTTTTTCTTATTTACCCCATAACAATCCGCCCTTCCGTATGCTTTGAATCGGCACGTGTGTCAGTTTTAAAGTGTGCGAAAAGGCGGGATGTTACAGAAAGATTTATTTCGATATAAAGGTATTTTATTATAAAAGTATTTTTCCCAACAAAGAAATTTTGAATTAATATTTGAAATTTAAATTCTTATGGTTCTAGATAAATTATTCGTGCCCGATACTATTCTTTGAATCTACCTTATCTGCTCAGTTTATTTATTCACCTATATACTGTTCTTCCGAATCTTCCTTATTTTTTCCTTAATTGACTATATCCTTTTTAAATATTGCTTATTTGTATACTACATTGTTTAAAAGAAAATTTTAGTGTTATAAATATTTTGAAGTTATTAATTAAATAAAACATATTTAAAGAAAATGATTATTAATTTATTTATAAAATTGGAAAGGTATCTTGAGATAAAATTAATAAATTTATGAATGATGGATTTAATGTTTTCAATAGCTTCTGTGTAAATATAACTAATTGTGTAAATAAAATTGTTTTCAAATAATTTCATATATTTATTAAGTGTTATTTAAACATATTCAATCCTAATGGGTTTTAAAAAAAATTAAATATTAAGGTATTATAGAAAATTGAATTTCAAATGAAGTTTTAAAATAGATATTTCAAATAAAATTTGTGTAGTTTTAAAATTAATTATTTATCTTGTCTTTCAATCTATGTTCTTTCTGGTTGTTTTAATTCTCCTACCTCCTTCCTTTTTGGGGACGAAAAGTTTTGAGTGGGGGAGAGTGTAACAGCCCAAATATTAGCAATATTTTATTCTTTATTTATAACTCTGGGGTTTTAGTTTTTCGAAAATTTGATTGTCTAAATTTAATTATAAATAATCACCCAAGATTTTTATTTGTGTGAAAATTCTAAAATTCTTATTTTGGTTAAAACTTAACATTTATTGAAGTTATAAATCTTTAAATTTTTAATTTTTAATCTTTTAGTTTAATTTAATATATTCGTAGCAACGTTTATTTCACCTTTTGTTCTTTAAAAAAAATTGATTTTATACTTTTAAAATTTAATATTTTATATTTTACTTATATACATTTTTGAAATAAATTTCTTAGTAAATGTGTACACAAATCATATTTTATACAAGTAATAAATTTCCAAAACTTTGTGTATAAACAAACTATTTAATTACGCGTTTAAAAGGGCGCGTTATTTGATGAAATAAATAATGTATATATATAAACAAGAAAACGTATAAAATTCAAAATCCGTTATTTTCATTTTTATTTGGACAAAAATCACTACGTCTGTTGTACGCATTCTAAATATATTCACTTCCCTTTTTCTCTCCTGATTTAATAGGAACGTTATTTACAAATTTTATAACCGTTCACTTTTTTTTTCTTGCCATTGTTCCCATCAACGCGAACTTTAATTTTAAACGCATTCAATATTGTTTAAAAATCTTATTCCAAAATCTAATCTTAGTTGACCGTTTCTTCTGCTTTAATTGCGAAACCCAATTGCTTAAAATTGGTTAAAAATCTAGTAGCCATGTATAACAAGAAAAAAATCAGTGCTCAATCAACTCGTGGTCCTTTTAAAAATATCAATGTTTATAGTTCTTGCCTTAAACCACTTATCTAAATCAATGCTAATTTATTCCTAAACACGTTCGTTTTTTTTATTTCCTTTCCGTTTCAAAGCAAGTTGATTTATTGCCGTTCTTCCTTCTCCTTAAATCATGCCACCTCTCTAATCAAACCTATATAACTCACGCAATATTCATTTCTCAACAAAATTTCTTCCACTTTCTTGCCTGCGTGTGCTGAAGGTATGGCATCTCTCTGTTATTTATTTTTACTTTATATGCTTTTCATGATTTCATGCTTGGCTCCTTCTCCTCTCTTATTTTTCTTCTTCAGTTTTTCTTTTATTTTCCCTCCTTTCGTTTTGTTTTACTGTGTATGTATTTTTTTTTATATGTTTAAAATTTTATAAGTATGTTGCGTGAAGAGAAAGAAAAAATTATATATTGTTTTACTTTTGGTTTAAATTGTATGTATATAGTCTATACACTATTATCTAGTTGATATTGAGTCTTATATGAAGGATAGGTTAGGCATTGGTTTAAACAAGGTATTGGTTGCGTGAGTTTATAAATATATGAATGTAAGCATTAGCAGCCTTTCTCCGTTATTCTACTAGCATGGTGTTAGCATATGTTAGCATTGTTTAAAAATTTTAAGGTCTGCACACATAGACATATGCAACGTATATGGTTTCCTGATGCCATATAATAGTTTTAAGAAATGCTTGATGACGCATATTCCATATAAGGTTACAGTAATTATATATATTGTTTATTTAGAATGTACATTACATTTATATAATATAGCAGTTGTCTATTTACATATAATATGTTTATGTATATGTATAGATTTTAGGATGGTTATGATATTTTAATTGAGTCTCAAAGTAGATACTAATTTTAATTTACATGTACACATATATATATCAGGATTCTATTTTTGTGAGTGAATTCTAATATATATATAGTGGTGGTTTCTATGCGGTCGAATAAAGCAAAGTTGATTGGTAAAAAGAAAATAAAAAAATTCATTGAGTCTGCATGTAGATTTGTGAGTGGGCTGTGTGTGTATACATAGTTTTAAAAAGTAAAAGTTGCAGTTCATAATGTGAGTTTTCATGTTATTGAAATATATGTATTTTAATTTAATTTGTGTTTAAATTTATTTTGATTTTTGAAAGTAAGTATAATATATATATACCTCTTATTTAAATACACGTTTTAAAAGAAAATTTGATTTAGAGAAAAATTATAACGTATATTTTGTTACGATTATATCAAAACGATTCTGATTCGTTTACATCAATCCCTATTTTTCAGCTTTGCCGTCAAATCCACTTTCAGCTTACTTCGCTTTGAGATTGTTGTTTGGATTTTTTTCGATTGTCTAGATCGTGACCCAATCCGTAGCTCAATTTTTTTTATCAAATCTATCTAGCCTCGAAAGGTGAGCAATCACTCACGATTAACTTTCTTTTATTTATTAAATTTGATTCCAATTGAAACAACAATTGAAATATGAGGCTGTAGTTTTTTAAATTGTTATATATGCTATTATCTGTAACTGTTCACTTATGGGATATGACACCATATCCTATTGTTTATATTTATTTTGATGATATATGCCTGTTGTTATTATTATTTTCATATCTGTTATCACTCTGCAAGTTCCCTGTTAGTATAGAAATCATTATGGGTTGAAATGATACATACCCGAATGGACTTTAGAATAGGAGAAAATCGTTATGGGTTGAAATGATAAACCCAAGCGATTTTCATTTAATTGAATTTGGGATTACGGGTTGAAATCATATCACCCGTATATATTTAGTGTACGGATTGAAATGATAAATATCCGTAACACTTGACTATATGATAGGAAATATATACAGGCACCGTTGGTCCATATAAATATTTTGAAAATAATTTCTACAGTTTCAAAAGAAATATATGGGATTTAATGAACATTGGTTCTTAAAATATTATATATAAATGGAACTTTTATATATAGATTTAATAATAATATTATCGAGATTGATTTAATACATATAATATGTTTAAGTATTATTTAAGATTTATTTTATTTTTTTCAAAATTTACCGTTGTAAAAATTTGAATAATTAAGGTTGGGAGATAAATTGGGTTTATTAAAAATGGTATTTAAATAAGGATTTATTTAATTAAATCAATTTGAATTTATTGAATAGGAAATTTAAAGGTATGATTTTGTAACTAGATTTTTGATTTAAGTTATTTAATGAATATTTCACGTTTAAATAAATTAAAGTAATATTGAGTAAAATGTAATTTAAGGTTACTTGAATGATGTTGAATCTAATGTGGGAGTATTTCAAGACTAAATAATAATGAGGTTAAATCGAGATCTATATGAAACTGTTATATTGAACATTTAAATATTAAAGCCTTGAACTATATTGGAATTTAAATGGTTTATTTTGAGATTCGGATCTGTATCTGAAATTAATATAGTTGAATTTGTTATTTAGAAACTAAATTGAATTAAAGTGAAAATTTAGGCTGAACTAAACTCTAATTTATTATTTAGAAAACTAAATTGAATAAAATTTAGTCTGAAACGTTAAATACTTAAATTTTGAAATATATTGAAATATAAAGGGGTATTTTGTGATTTCAAATCCGAATTTGAGATCGATAAAATTTAAGTGGTTAATTTAGGGATTGAGTTGAATTTAAATTGATAAATTGAGATTGAATTTAATTTGAATGGGAAGGTCGGGTTGAAACGATTTGTTAAGTTGAGGGAATTGAAAATACTTTACTGTATAAATTATTTAATATATATAAATACTATTTTGGGAAATATAGAGATATTAGAAGAGAAAACGATATTTGGTTTTGAAGTATAAATTAAGTTGAAAGGACCACGGTGTTATAGTGTATATTTCTACCTTGTAGATAGTTCCATGGACCCTTAGAGGATGGTTATCCCAAACATCCTTTAAGTTATTTGTATTTCAGTTGATATTTCACTTGAGTTGGATTTATTGATATAAGAATGTTAATCCTGACTCGAGTGTTTTGTGTTTTGCTTTACGCTCGGGTCAGACTGAGTGATACAGCATTTGAGACTCACCTTCGAAGTTGGAGCTTTGCTTGAAGATCCAGCTATTTATCCCTTCAGTCATCCAGTTGATTGGTTCAGAGAAGTCATCTGTTGCATTGGAGACTTCATGGCATTTGAACTATTCGGTTGTATTTTATTTCTAACTCTGAGGTATATAGTAGCTTCATGAACTACTATTAGTTGTCTATTCTGCTGCATTGTATTACTCTGTGTAAGTGATCTGTGATTGATTTATTTACTGTATATTTTAAGTTTTGCCAAATTTTTATTAACAATTCGGTATTTTGAATTATTCAAGTCGGACATATACGATTTTATTGTCGATTTGAATGGTCCAAAATAGTGGGTCGTTACAAACGACTTAACAGTTTAACGACCTACGACCTAATTCCGAGATGACTTTTCCTCCAGAACGACCTAAGGCCAGAATTTCACCAAAAACACTAAAAATTGGAGTTTTTCGCCAATCCAATCCAAACCAAATGCAAATGTGCATGCTAAAGTGATAGGAAATCATTCCCAACAGTCTAAGATAGTTATAGACAAGAATGGGAGATAAAAATCTTACCTTTGCACCAAAAATCAATGAAAATGAAGCTTGAAGCTAGCAAGAATCAATCCCTCTTCAATCTCAACACAAGAAGCTTGGATCCAATGTCTTCTTCTTGAATTTGGAGTTGAATGATGGATTTGCAAGAGAACTTGAGCTTGGAATTTTAATTTCCCATTCCCTCCTCCATTTTTGATAAAGCTTGAATGTTTAGGAAATAAGATGAAGTTATGAAGAGAAGAGGTTGGAACTTGGGTTTAATAGGCTAAGTCCAAACCAATGTCTCAAGTGAAAAAGGTAGTGAAATTCCACTATCTCCAAACATATCAAAGTTTATACTTAAAAAGTTGTAAACGGCATTTCGAACTCAATGGAAGTGGTCTCGAGTCCTAATTTGACCATTTGCAAAAAGTAGCTTTTCGGACCAAAAATCCGATTAACAATAAAATATTTAAATATAAAATCGATAAATATGCGGGTTGTTACAGACTCCCCTCCTTAAAGAAATTGCGTCCTCGCAATATATAAGATGGAAATAAAAGTAACAACCATAAAAGCATATTAACACAAAATAAATTTGAAATAAGAAGTTCACCTCAAAGAGCATGAGAAAGCAAGTCCGGATGTGTTCGCTCGATGAATTCTCTAGATTCCCAGGAGCAATCCTTAGGATTTGAGGACCATTGAACCTTCACAAGCGAAACATCTTTATTTCGAAGTTGTTTGACCTCCGAAGCAATAATTCGAATAGGATGCTGCTCATAAGTTAAATTTGGCGAAACTTCAATTTCTTCCACAATACCAGGCTCAAGAATAGAATCGGAATCTAGAAGGCATTTTCGTAATTGAGAAACGTGAAACACGTCATGCATGGCAGAAAACTGAGCCGGTAATGTAAGGCGATAAGCCATGGAACCAATACGTTCAGTGATAGGAAATGACCCAATAAATCAAGGCGCTAACTTTCCCGATCGACTGAAACGCACAACACCTTTCATAGGTGAAACACGAATAAAAACAGAATCTCCAACAGAAAACTCTAATTTCCTTCTTCGATTATCGGCATAGGATTTTTGTCTACTCTGGGCTTCTTTCATCCTATGTTGAATAAGTTCGATCTTCTCTGGGGAATCATGAATAAAGTCTGGACCTAAAACCAGCTTCTCACCGGCCTCAAGTCAACAAGAAGGAGATCAGCGTGGCCTTCCATAGAGTGCCTCGAAAAGTGGCATACCAATACTAGATTGGAAGCTATTATTATAGGAAAATTCAACAAGTGAAATATGATCTTCCCAACTTCCACCAAAATCAAGCACACAAGCACGAAGAAGATCTTCAAAAGTTTGATTCACACGCTCAGTTTGTCCATCGGACTGGGGGTGATAAGCGGTGCTAAAATTAAGCTTTGTTCCTAAAGCTTTTTGAAGACTCTTCCAAAATCCACTAGTAAACAATGGATCACGATCGCTAACAATAGAAGTAGGAACTCCATGCAATTTAACAATTTCTTTGATAAAGAGGTTGGCCAAAAGAGGAACGGTTCGGTTAGACCGAACGGGAATAAAATGGGCGGATTTAGTAAGTCTATCAACTATAACCCATAACCTATCATGACCCGAACGAGAACGGGGAAGGCCATCTATAAAATCCATGGAAATTTGATTTCACTTCCAAATTAGAATTTCCAAAGGTTGCAATAACCCACCGGGCCTTTGATGTTCGGCCTTGACAAGCTGGCAAGTCATGCAACACTTAACAAAGTTAGCAATATCAGATTTCATTCCCTCCCAATAATAAAATCAATTCATATCTGCGTACATTTTACTACTACCGGGATGAATGGTAAATTTAGAACGATGGGAATCTTCTAAAATATCCTTTCGAAGATCACTAATATTTGGTACGATAAGTCTACCTAATTTTTTAATGCCGCCAAGAGAATCAATATCGAAGTCTTTCAAACCTTCAATATCAATTTTATCCTTAACATTTTGGCCAAGAAGAGCCAATTCGGGATCTAGCCTTTGAGCTTCAAGGATGCGGTCTAAAAGAGAAGGATGAGCCTCAAGGCTACATAAAACAAGAGATGAACATAAATCGGAAACACGATCTCGAATTTCACAAGTGGATAAAACCTCGAGATCGTTCCATTCGGATATCATCATGGAAACAACTGCTTGTTGCTTGCGACTAAGTGCATCTGCAACTCGATTTCCCTTTCCGGGAGTATAAAGAATGTCAAGATCATATGATGCAAGGAATTCGAGCCAACGCCGTTGATGCAAATTAAGTTCCTTTTGAGAGAATAAATATTTCAAAGACTTGTGATCGGTGTAGAGAATAAATTTTTCTCCTAAAAGATAATGACGCCAAATACGAAGGGCGAAAACAATAGCTGCGAGCTTTAAATCATGAGTGGCATATCTAGTTTCGGCTGGCTTTAATTGCCTAGAAGCATAAGCAATAACACGTTCTTTTTGCATAAGAAGGGCACCCAAACCAACGCGACTAGCATCGGTATAAACAATGAAATCTTGATTCCCTTCGGGAATAACAAGAATAGGAGCATCGGAAAGGAGTTCTTTTAATTTTTGAAAAGAAGTTTCACATTTGTCCGACCAAATGTATTTAACACCTTTCTTCGTTAAGCCAGTAAGAGGCATGGCAATCTTAGAAAAGTCTTTTATGAAACGGCGGTAATAGCCCGCCAATCCGAGAAAGCTACGGATTTCAGTCACACTCTCCGGTCTCTTCCAATCTTGAATCGCTTCAATCTTTGAAGGATCCACTGATATTCCGGATTCGGAAATAATATAACCGAGAAACTTCACACTGGATTGCCAAAAATGGCATTTAGAAAATTTTACTTTTAATTGATTACTCCTAAGAGTTTCCAATACAATCCGAAGATGCTTTTCATGTTCCTCCTCGGTTTTAGAATACACAAGAATATCATCAATAAAGATGAGAACAAATCGATCGAGAAAATCTTTGAAAACTCGATTCATTAGGTCAACGAAATAAGCCGGAGCATTCGTTAACCCAAATGGCATAACGAGCCATTCATACGATCCATAACGAGTACAGAATGATGTCAAAGGAATGCTATCCTCTGCAATATGAAGCTGGTGAAAACCGATAGCCAAGTCCAATTGTGAAAAGACTTTAGCACCACAGAGCCGATCGAATAGATCATCAATCCGAGGTAAAGGATATTTATTTTTAATAGTAAGATCATTAAGCTTGCGGTAGTCAACGCAAAGCCTAAGTGTACCATCGGATTTCTTCACGAAAATTATTGAATCTCCCCAAGGTGAGGAACTAGAGCGAATAAATTGCTTCGTCTCCAATTCAGATAATTGTTTGCGCATCTCCGCATTCTCCTTATTAGACATGCGATAAGGAGGACGAGTAAAAGGTTGAGCTCCAGGGATAAGATTAATTTTGAACTCAATTGCTCGCCTAGGTGGTAATCCTAAAACGGGCTCAAATATGTCGGAAAATTCACGAACCATGTGAATACGAGATATGACATCTTCCTCATCATCATCATCATCATCACGAGGATTTAAAGAATATAAAGATGCAGTCAACGTAGAATCCGAATCTTTAAGAATAATTGAAATCTGCTTTACAGATTGCGGATGTCAGAGACAAATAGTCCGCTCAGGACATAGGATATGAGCTTCATAACGGTTAAGCCAATCCATACCCAAAATCATTCCAAAGCCTAAGTAACGCATAACATGCAAATCGGCTAGGAAAGAAAAATCACATAAAATAATCTCCACGTCTCTACAAAGCAAACTAAGAGTTGCGGATCCACCAACCGGATTCGCAATTCTTAAAGAGGTTATCAAAGCAACAATACTTAAGGAAAAAGTGTCAACAAGTTCCTTTGATATAAAAGAATGGTATGCACCCGTATCAAAGAGAACTCTAATAGGTTGATCATGAAATAAAATAATACCATCAAGAATGGAATGAGAAATACCTTGGCCACGAGATGTATTGCCAGGGGCTTGAGCCACGTTTAACTTTCCCTCCTTCTTGCCTTCAAGTTTAAGGCATTGATGTATATAATGATCCGGGCTCTTACAATAGCGACAACAACGGGGCTTTGGGCACTTGTTCGCAAAATGATCCCTTGATCCACAATTGAAGCATTTCCCACTACTAGGAGAAGGGGCCTTTACAGCAGGAGTTGCTTGCTTACCCTTTTTGCTGGGATAAGGACCTTTGAATTTGTTTGGCCTCTTCTTGTTGTTGAAGTTTGGTTTGGAAGCCACCACTTCAACATCACTTTCCCTCTCAGCCTCTTCAAGACGAAGAGCGATATCAATGAGTTGGTCGAAAGGAACTTCTTATTTTAGAAGTAATGGATTCTTGAGATTTTTGTTTAAGCCATAGACGAACCTCTGGTTCTTCTTCAATGGGGTGTTGATGTATTCAACCCCATATTTGGAAAGCGGCTTGAAGGACGCGACATAATCAGTCACGGAGGATCCACCTTGAATAAGGTCTATGAAACGTCGAGCCAATGTCACTTTCTCTGCTTCTGTCACAAATTTCTATTCGAAGCGTTCTCGGAATTGCTCCCAAGTGAGATCCGCTTCATTAATCTCAGAAATAAGAAGTTCGTACCAGTCCAATGCTCTCTCTTGGAGCATACTAGAGGCCACCTGAACACGGTGAAGATCGACAAGATTCACGAGAGAATAGATTCGATCGCATGTTCTTAACCAAGCCTGGACCTCAATAATAGTTTCAGATCCTTTGAATGGTTTCCCACCCAAGTTGGTATAATCGTTGCACAACCGTGCAAATCCCGACTTAGGGTGGGTAGGTTCCTGATTAGGACCAGCTGCCTGAGCATTCTTTACTAAATCAAGAAGCTGTTGAGTAGTCATAAAAACTCCATCCTGGGGAGCAGCACTGGATGGTCCGGCTCTGGGATGGCCTGGTCTAGACATTCTCTTCTTTAAGAAAGAGAGAAGAAGAAAAGTTATTCTCCGAATAAATATCAAGCAATCTTGATAGATACAACAAGGAATCATAAAGGAAATAGGATGATTCGGTGCGAAGACTCGAATTAAATCCTAAAGCACGACTCCTAAGATGGACTTAGGACGATGATCCTCGTTAAGTTAAGTTTGGCTCTGATACCAAGCTGTGACGCCCCACCTCTATACCCAGGCTAGTCAAGAACACTACGGTGTAATGCTGTCGGCTAGCACGGAGAATAAAGCTGTGGAGGAGCGACCATCCATGTAATTTCTTTGTGCGAGCACCGATATGTCAGATAGTATAGCATGCATTTCATTTAGGGAGGAAATCCAACATACCGATACAAACTCAAAGCTATCACACAGTGGCTATATATAATCTTCGGAAACAAACATAGAAATAAGCATAACACAAATCAGTCACAGACATCCATATCACAAAGACGGAAAAAGATATGAATATATAACACATGAAAGTGTACATCAGAGTTGTGGTCGGAAAGATCCACAATAACACAAAATAGTAGCAACATGTGCTATACAAAAGAATACATCTATGAGTCGATATCTCAAATGTAAACAACAAAAACTACTAATCTAAGTAGTTAGCCAAAAGTCAGAGTAAGAGATCCCAGGGGAGAAGTCAAGCAGAAGCACCCGTAACATCTCGGTCTGACCCGAGTATTATTTTATAAGAAAATAATAAACGGACCAGTCTAGCTATAAATATCAGATGACATGATATAGAATAAGAGATATGGCATAAACATATAATATCCATAATGGCATACTACTATAAGTATGTAAATGATAATCAACAAAAGATTAATCAATATCACAAGAATCTTCTCAAAGATCCAAAAAGGGTATCATACCCAAAACTTGTATTCATAACTAGTCAATGACACACGAATTCACCAATGCATAAAAATTGATAAAGCATATCAATAAAAATCACGAAAATTGGTGAAGCATAAAATTTCCAGAAATCAACACACGAAATCCAGAAATCATAAAAAGGGAAAGAGGCCTATCACAGAACGGCCCGAAGGCCATGGGGTGCTACCCCATATGTGTGAGTCGAAATCACACAAATGAGGTCTAGACTAACTTCGTAGACAAAGAGATATGCGTGAGTAGAAATCACACAGACGAGGTCTAGTCTAACCTCGCAGACAAAGAGATATGTATGAGTCGAAATCACACTGAAATGGGGTCTAGTCTCCCTTGCAGACAAAGAGACATCGCACAATTGCCAGTCTAAATCATAAAAATGATCGTCATGATCATCAAGAAGTGTCAATTACACTAAGCTAGTAAATATAAAAGTTTAGCTTCATGTCCCATAACCACTAGCTTAACTTAAATATTTACGAACAAACTGTAGATCTTCACTAGGGAATTGTCACAAAATGGCTCAATCGAACAAGTCCAAGAATTAACCGACAAAGCAAACGCAAGCGTTTCATACCACTTGTTTTACTAAGCCGTTTAATTAGATTTCTCATCCGAGTGAAGTAAAGGTTTATATATACTAATAGATTGGAAAACAGTTTAAAAAAAAGAGCTTTATAGTAAAATAGTTTTGAAATTGCTTTGATGAAAGAGTTTTTATATTTACTACCAGTATTGAAACCTTTATATTTTAAAGTGACAAATCACAGAAATTGATTGTAGAATCAACAAGTCATAAAAATTCACGTTCGAAGACGTGAATAAAAACCCAAGGAAATCAGCTCAAAATGCATCAAAGTGGAAGTTCCCATGCGACCTAACGTGGCCGAGATAAAGTGAAAAGGAACGACCTAAAGTTAAATAGGTCGAACGACCTAAGGGTAGAAAGGTGAGCGACCTAACTAAATTGCATAGGCCAAGCGAGTTAAGTGGGGGCGAGTTATCTGCCAAGCGACCTAGTGGGTAAACGACCTATGGTCCAACGACCTAACCCATGCGAGCGGCCTAATGGTATAAAGGCCTAACCCATGCGAACGACTTAAGGTCATACGACCTAAAGGGAAACGACCTAAGGTCACGCGACCTAACGATGCCGAGTGAATTAAGGCCGGAAATGACCTATATACGAACGACTTAACGGTTTAACGACCTACGACCTAATTCCGAGATGACTTTTCCTCCAGAACGACCTAAGGCCAGAATTTCACCAAAAACACTAAAAATTGGAGTTTTTCGCCAATCCAATCCAAACCAAATGCAAATGTGCATGCTAAAGTGATAGGAAATCATAACCAACAGTCCAAGATAGTTATAGACAAGAATGTGAGATAAAAATCTCACCTTTGCACCAAAAATCAATGAAAATGAAGCTTGAAGCTAGCAGGAATCAATACCTCTTCAATCTCAACACAAGAAGCTTGGATCCAATGTCTTCTTCTTGAATTTGGAGTTGAATGATGGATTTGCAAGAGAACTTGAGCTTGGAATTTTAATTTCCTTTCCCTCCTCCATTTTTGATAAAGCTTGAATGTTTAGGAAATAAGATGAAGTTATGAAGAGAAGAGGTTGGAAATTGGGTTTAATAGGCTAAGTCCAAACCAATGTCTCAAGTGAAAAAGGTAGTGAAATTCCACTATCTCCAAACATATCAAAGTTTATACTTAAAAAGTTGTAAACGGCATTTCGAACTCAATGGAAGTGGTCTCGAGTCCTAATTTGACCAGTTGCAAAACGTAGCTTTTCGGACCAAAAATCTGATTAAAGATAAAATATTTAAATATAAAATCGATAAATATGCGGGTTGTTACAATTAGGTTTAGTCACTAGTTTACATAGGTAATTGATCTTACTTGTATGTATAATGAAGGTGAAATACTAAAATAAACAACTTTGGATATTACCTCAGAGGAGCAACTTCCTAGCTCTTCAAGATATGGATAAGTATCTTCAGAAGTTGGCCTTCCAATCTTTTCTATGTACTCGAAAGCATAGTCCATTAAGCCACCATTGCATCCTTGATTATAAGTGGTGTCACAATCGATAAGTTGTTGCTCGGATAATGAAACTAATTCATTTGTCTTGATCTTGTTAATGCCTTCCACGGATACGACCGTCGAAAATGCCCAACAACTTCTTGCATTATTTTCATTATAACCAAATTCAATCACATGAAATGTTCCTGTGATTCTGAAACTTGGAATTCCTAATTGATTTCAGTATTGAAACAGAAAACATTATCATGAATTGCAGACAAGTAGATATGCACTTTTTACGAGAACAAACACTGTAGTTGTTATGATTGATGATCACCCACGCATAGATTAACATAAATTTATTTTATGGTAGCATTGCACCTAGTCACTACCACTTTCTATCCTTCACTTAAAAGTCCGTCAGTAGTGCAGTGCATAATTAATGCACATCTTGTGTGTCGTTTTACTAATATATGTAAAATCGATATAAAATTAGTAGAAAAATTACATATGACAGCGTACCTAGTTATCCCCTAAAAGTAGAACTATGCAGATATTGGTTACATATGATAGCGTACCTGGTGTAGTGGTATTGTTTATGAAATTATATTATCCAGATTATACGTCTGACCAGATTTAATTCATGAAATATCTAGAGATATTGGATACAGTAACAGAACTATGCAGCTTATGATTATTACTATAATCAACAACTGAAAATACGAACCAAATTTGTACATTGCAATTTCTACTAGACGTTGAACATGCATGATCGCATTTATGATTGATGTATATTTTTATAGTATTTTCAACTACGCACCATACCTTATTTCTGTTTCATTATATATATTATATCATGAGTCATAGTATATATACCAAACGTAATACGTTTTACAAGGTGCAAAATGAAATAAATTTCAAAATGTTTGAGTGAATGATAGCAAGCTATCATATAATCCACTCCAAAATGACATACTAAATATACAAGTAAGTAGAAATCAAAATCGCAATGAAAAGAAAGCAGTGTCCAGCGTAAAGTGAAAACAACATTTTCCAAACTATTTGCAGGTGAGACCATCAATTGTTGCGTCTACCGAAATGTGTCGCTTTTGCAAACCTGTATTCATATTGATTATAATGTCCAACCACATATTATCCCATGTTTTTTATCCACTATTTATAATATACTCGCTATAAGATCTTTTTTTTAACACTGAATCGACATGTATCCCTTTTCTGTTATGAAAATAAAATAAAATAGATGGTAGGACTGGTCGGTCATTACCATACTAGAATTTGAAGATACGGCAGAAAAGAGCATCCTATATTGATTGCCCTCCATACACACACACGTTTTATTAACAATTATTGAAAATTAACAATCAATCAAAATAAACATGCAACATGGAACAACAATTCCATTTAATGGAAAACTGTTGCTAGCTTCTTTTTTTTAAGAAAAAAAAGAAAGAAAATCAAATTCCTAACATTTCATTTCTTCCCAATTCTATATTTTTGTATTTTCAAAAAAAAAATAGATAAATAAAACACAACTTGCATGATAGACATGTATGTATTTTCACAAAACCACAATAACATTGTGACATTTTTGCTATACTAATAGAAGTTGTAATTCAAAATAAATGTCCACAAATATATTACAGAAATTCAATTTCCATATCGAACAGAATGTTAAATACTGCATAAGAGATCGAAATTTCCCTATTTTTAGTAATGTCAAACACTTTTAAAAATAAGAAAATACCTTCTACTTCACAAATAATTAACAAGGACAAACTTACATAGCTAAAATAAAATTTATCACAGAAAATACCAATTAGTTATTATAACTGCTGTATCTAAACTATTAAATAATTTAATTTAAAAAAAAATGGTTTAGGTACATCCAATAGATAGTTACAGTCTTACATTTCTTATTGTAAAGTTAACCATATAGGCTGACGCTCATTATTAAGACAAATGCTAAGATTGGCCTCACAATAGGATGGGTTAAGGTTGGTTATCATAAACATTGGGTCTAAACTTTAAATATATTAGTCAATTTGGTTCAGAATACATCCATAACCGTTGCAATCTTGCCTTTTCTATTGTAAAGTAAGGCTGACTCTCCTAATAATAGAGACATAAAAAATGAACAAATGCAGATTAAAATAGCCTTAACAGTGTGCATTTTCGTGTTAACTCTTATATAATGAAGTATTAGTATTAGAGGAGAAACAATAAACCGAGTCAACTGATGCATGCAACAAAATATACCAACACTATAAGAAAATGCAGAATAAATGGCACACCCTTTTGACCTTCACCGAATCAAAAATTTGAGTTCGAGTCTCATTCTTGCGCTGAAGGTCTTTGTCTGCTTGTTCGATCTTCGCTCTTAATTCTGGGTCTTCGTATGACCGAACCTTGATCAAATAAAATGTATGTATTTTCTTTGGAACAGGCCAATCAACCACAGCATCCTTTGGCATGTTGGGAGTTGCAAACTTATTCCCTTCTTTTGGCTTTGCACTGCTTTTTACTGAATCATCGACTTTCTCCTCCAAATTTACTACTTTATCACCTTCCATTTCAGAAGTAAACTTGGTGTTGTCATTGGTTGCTTCAACTTCCACACCCATTGTAATGGATTGTAGAGTATCAAGCCCTGATGAATATTTGAAAGTAATCGCTTCAGACATGTGTTTAGTGATGGTTATGTTCTATATCAGAAGAAGAAAAAAATGAAAAAATTCAATATTAGGTACTACATAGTACGATCAGCTAGTTGAATGTACAGTATTGTTGTTTCAGAGAATAGCTATATATAATTTTACACATATGGCTTCTGGATTAGTCATTTTTTAACAATTCGATTTTTCACATGGGAAACGTTCATAATTAAGTGGAAGCTTGGCGTGCTCGTCAATTTTTTATAGCTTTAAAAGTAATGTTTGTACGAAAAATCAACCAAGTACTGATGCCTGGAATAGTTGAAGGTGGAACCCAACTATTGTATATCAGGTGGATTGATTTCATATTTACGTATACAAAACAAAATTGATTGATTATGTTATTGATGTTGCTAATCTTGAATTTGACTTAAAGCTCTAGTTATTATGAAGTTCAATAGTATATACTGGAAGATTATTATAAGAAGAATCCAATTTACAAATGCAAGTTCACTTAAGGTATATATGCTAGAGAAACATGTCAATTCTAACATTGACCATTTACCATTTTAGAACATTCATAAATGTTTTGTCTTCATCGTCTTATTAAGATAGTAACCGAATGATCTAGTTATAAAATATCATTCTTTAATGCTCCTCTATACATACATCTTATTATTCCTTGGGACCAAGTAGCCTCTCCCAATAACTTAACACTAGTAAATCAATGTCTTCAAATACATTTAAAGTAAAAAAATTCAAATAAATAAAGAACATACAACAAGGGCACAACTGGTAATGTTGACCAAGATACAGTAGGTGGAAAAAAGAAATACGTACCAAAAAAACAACTGTATATTCAGAAAAATCTTGACATTTTATCAATTGTAGTTCAATTGCAACATGGCGGACAACCAAACCAAATAAAAAAGCAACAAATTATCTGACAAATGATAAAAGTGTATAGTAAGGATATCATCAAGACAATAAGTAGGATAAACTGGATATATCCTAAGTTCCTACCCATAACAACAAAGTGGTAAGCTAGTATAGTACTAAAAAACGGTAGTGAGATCATTATAAGAATAATATTCTAGCAGTTCTTTCTGTTGGTCATAAAACACAAACAAATAAATAACGACAACGTTAGATATATAAAACACAACTTGCATAATAGACATGTCTGAATATTCACAAAACCACAATAACCTTGTGAAATTTTTGTTGTACTAATAGAAGTTGTAATTCAAAATAAATGTCCACAAATATATTACAGAAATTCATTTTCCATATCGAACAGAATGTTAAATAGTGCATAAGAGATCGAAATTTCCCTATTTTTAGTAATGTCAAACACTTCTAAAAATAAGAAAATACCTTGTACTTCACAAATAATTAACAAGGGAAAACTTAAAGAGTTAAAATAAAATTTATCACAAAAATCACCAATTATTATTGCTGTATCTAAACTATTAAATAATTTAATTTATAAAAAAAACTATTATGATTAGCTACATCCAATAGATAGTTACAGTCTTACGTTTCTTATTGTAAAGTTAACCTTATAGGCCGACGCTCATTATTAACAAAAATGCTAAGATTGGCCTCACAATAGGATGGGTTAAGGTTGGTTATCATAAACATTGGGTCTAAACTTTAAAAATATTAGTCAATTTGTTCAGAATAAATCCATAACCATTTCAATCTTGCTTTTTCTATTGTAAAGTAAGGCCAACCCTCCTAATAACAGAGACATACAAAATGAACAAATGTAGATTATTACAGCCTTAATAACGTGCATTTTTCTTGTTAATTCTTATGTAATGAAGTATTAGTATTAGATGAGAAACAATAAACCGAGTCAACTGATTCATGCAACAAAATATACCAACACTATAAGAAAATGCAGAATAAATGGCGCACCCTTTTGACCTTCACCGAATCCAAAATCTGAGTTCGAGTCTAATTCTTGCGCTGAAGGCGATGCCACCACCTAGAGATGCAAGTTACCGCAGCGATGTGAGTGGTTGCCTCCGAGATGAACGATTTGTCGACGCCGCCGCTATAAACAGTTTGTTGTCGGGTTAAGAGATTCTACAAAACCCTAGTTATGAGATTTTATGGAATTAAATTTGATGCGGCCAAGAGAAGTGATGGAAAACGGACAGGGTTACAAATGAATGAATGGTTTTAAATTACAATATAGTCCATTGATATTGATTTATCTACATATTTACTGAGTATTGTAACACTTTTTTATGTTGCAAAGTTTATACAGAAAATTATTTATTTTTACTGAGACCTTTTGATGTATCCTAACACTTTTTAGATGTTGGTAGTTTGTAACATTTATAAATGTTAGAAATTGAGGAATATAAAATGTTACAAAATCACCGATTTGGTGTTGTGTAATAATTTAAATGGAAAGTAACAGGGTTAACCAAAGTTAATTATTAACTATTTGATTGAAATTACAATAAATGTAATAATGTAGAATGGTATAACTTGGTTATAAGTTGAATGTAAGTAACAAATGTAAATGTTGATTTATTAAAATAAATCTGTGTAATAAATGGGAATTGAATAGGATTAGTGTGATATGAGTTGGTATAATCATTGGTGACTAATAATGAACATTTCTTTTATGACAATTAATATAATAACGAAAAGTGTGAATGTATAAGTTACATAGAAACGTAATGTATGTATAAAGTAATAAACTGGTTTAAGAATGGAATTGAGGTAAATTCATTTATTGGTTTTAAACCTTAATTAATGTGTACAATTGATAGAAGTACACATTTAGAAATGTAATATTTATTCAAATTAAGATGTAAATAGGCGTATATTAGTATAATGGGATAAAACTAATGTAATTAGATATGAATGTTAGTGTTGTTTAAATAAAAGAAATTTGTAATTTGTTAATGAATTTATAACAGGAATGAAATGTAAGAATGTTGATGTAGGCTAATAAATAATTAATTCAATGCAATCCCAATTAATTGAAACAATCGCAGGGTTATAATTGATTGTAAATAGAAATATTTGGTAATAAATTTAATACAAGAAAAACAAAGGTAAATATTGCATTAAACAATGAATTAATAATAATAAATAGTAATTGAATAAAATCAATGTTCTGTAGAAATTGTTTGGAAATGATAACTTATATAAATGTGATTAAGAGTTAGTGGCCACAATTATTATAAAGTAATCATTTATTTAGTCAATTAAATCAAAATTTGTAGTCAATTACAATGAATCTTAATTTAATGTTATATCAGTATAAATTGTTTGCACAAAAAATGGGCAAACACCTCCAAGTCGTATGATTTAGTCGGTTTTATGTTGTTCTTAATGATTTGGATGATTAATGCAAATATGTAAAAAGCAGGGACTAAATTGTAAAAGACACACAGATTTATAGTGGTTCGGCCAGAATGTGCCTACGTCCACTTTATATGTTATTCTCTTTCACTGTTCAGATTACAAGTACAAAGCTTTGATTACAAGTGTATGAAAGTTGTTTGAAAATTCTGTCTGTGCTTGAGCTCTCAAAACTGTCCGCCATTGTTGTACCCCTACCCCTATATTTATAGAGTGAGGCTGGGGGTAGGGGTCTTGGATGTATATAGCTGCTGGTGGGCCTGGGCTGACGTGATCTGGCCGGGCAATGTTGGTTCGGTAATGTCTTGGTCCGGTGGTGATTAGAGTGTGGATTGGTCCGGTAGTGAGTAGAGCATGGATTGATCCGGTAGTGGGAGTAGGTGATCTGGTCCGGTAGTGTCTTGGTTCGGTAGTGCCTTGGTCCGGTGGTGAGTAGAGCGTGGATTGGTCCGGTAGTGAGTGGAGCATGGATTGATCCGGTAGTGGGAGTAGGTGATCTGGTCCGGTAGTGTCTTGGTTCGGTAGTGCCTTGGTTCGGTAGTGTCTTGGTTCGGTAGTGCCTTGGTTCGGTAGTGCCTTGGTCCGGTGGTGAGAATACGCCCAACATTTGCCCCCCAAAGTAGGGCATATGCCTGCATATGTCGTGCTTTTATTTCTTCAGTTTGGACACTCTCATTCGGCCCAAGTGCCGAACCAGTTGGTCCGGTCATCCTACGCTTGCCTATAAGTATGGGTCTCACGCCTCTGAAATAGCCGAACCAAACTTTTGTCTGCCGAATCAACCATATCACCGAACCAGACTTGACTGCCGGACCAGGTGAGGCTTTCTTCTGCCGAATGAACCTTATGTTTGAACTACCGAATGAACTTAGGGAGTATGAGTGCCGAATGGATTCTTAGACTCGAACTACCGAATGAAATTTTATGTTTTGAATCATGAATGAGATTCCAGACTGTATGTACATGCCTGTTTATATCTTGACGCAGCGGATATTTCGAAACAAACTTCAATCGATAAATGTAGCAATCGGTGAGTTGAGAATACTGCGATGCCCAAATCCGTTGATCCAAAGATGACGGATTCTAGCTATCTTCGTCTCGTTGATCGCGCACGATGCCGAGAAGGAAGATCTACGATTCTTCGTACGTTGATCTAGCGCACTAGATACCGCGAATCGGCTTCTACGATCGTTGAATCGAGCGCACTCGATTAACTGAAAGAGGAGATAGGAGATTACACTCAACTACCAATTAAAGAAAGCACAAAGCAATCAAAAGAGAATTTTATTCAAAATGTCAACAACAAAACGTTACAACACACACCCTATTTATGGAGTTTTCCAACCTCTGACCCTTGTCTCGTTACCGACCTAACACCCCTTAAGTCGGCACCGACTTAACATGAAGCGACTCAACCCCTTTACAACAAAACACAATGCAAGCGACTTAGGCAAGGTCGTTACCGACCTAATATGTTACAACACAACACAGACGACTTATCATATGACACAACTTATATTGAACCGGTAGCGACTTAGCACCCATCACAACATAAAACTACCATCACGAGACCTAAACAGGACCGACTTAAGAACATAACGACTCAACATCATATACGACTCAATGAATTACAACACAACACCATCGGCCGACTCAACATCTTACCGACCTACGACTCATTTATGCTGCAACTTACCATTACCGACTTATCTTAAGTCGTAGCTCGTTAGCTCGGCACAACTGCCCCTCTGGTCTCCAATTAGCTCGGTCCCGACTCAGCTCTTCTTCATTAACTCGCACCTTTTCCACACATGCTTCCTTAGGTCGGAAACGACTTATAGGTGAATCGTTGAGTTGTGTACGACTCATCAAGCTCGAATGATTCAGGTTCGAACGACTCAGGTTCCCTTTAGGTCGTAACTTCTTCCCCTGTGGTCTGTTAGGTCGGGCCCGATACAAGCCCCTAACCCGTAGCCGACTTAAAACTTTAACTCGTGCTTCATTAACTCGTAGCTCGGCTTCATTAACTCGTAACTCGGCTTCATTAGCTCGTAGCTCTTTCTCCTTAGGTCGGAACTGACCTAGCTTAACCTGTGCTCGACCTAAGCCTTGTGCTTCCATAGATCGTGCTGCATCATCCTCCCCTGGTTGAGAAAAATTCGTCCTCGAATTTGTAACTTTTTCCTCATCAGACTGTTCATCTCCATAATATGGCACAAGATGTTTAACATTGAACACGTCAGAAGTGTATACATCTTCTGGCAGCTTCAACTTATAAACGTTTTTATTAATCCGTTTCACGACTTCCACAGGACCAATTTTTCTGGCTTTCAACTTGTTATAAGCGCCTACTGGAAAACGATCCTTTATCAACACAGCGTAAACCAAATCACCTTCGTTAAATTCAACATTCCGTCGTTTCAAATCAGCAGCCCGCTTATACTTCTCATTTGACTTTTCCAATCGTTCTTGAATGATTTTATGACATTCCGTCAATCCTTCCACAAAATCAGCAGCTCGTTTAACCGTCCCCTTCGGTTGTGGTACCACTGCTAAATCCAACGGTCCCCTGGGTAAATTTGAATATACAATCTGAAATGGACTGAATCCCGTGCTTCGATTCTCTGCATGATTATGAGCAAACTCTGCCTGGCATAACTTCATGTCCCAACTTTTCAGATTATCTTTCACCAAACATCGCAACAAATTTCCCAATGATCTGTTCACAACTTCGGTTTGACCGTCCGTTTGTGGATGATAAGCACTGCTAAAATTCAACTTCGTTCCCACCATCTTCCACAAACTAAGCCAAAAATGACTCAAAAATCTAGTATCCCTGTCAGAAACAATAGACTCCGGCAACCCGTGTAAACGATAGATTTCTTTAAAGAACATCTGAGCAACACGAACAGCATCCGTCGTCTTCTTGCAAGCAATAAAATGTGCCATTTTAGAAAATCTGTCAACCACTACATATATAGAATCATTACCACGCTGCGTTCTCGGCAATCCCAATACAAAGTCCATACTCACATCAACCCATGGTCTAGCCGGTACAGGCAACAGCATATACAACCCAGCATTGGTCGCAGTTCCTTTTGAAACTTGGCAAATATGACATCGCTCCACAAACCTTCCCACTTCCTTCCTCATCGATGGCCAAAAGTAAGACTGTGAGACCTGATGCAAAGTACGATCACGGCCCACATGTCCTTCTTCATGTAACTCCTTCACAATCTTCATCCTCAAACTGCAATCCGGAATACATAAACGATTTCCTTTAAACAGAAAACCATCCACCAATATGAATTCATCAGCACTCCCTTCCTTAACTTGTTCAAAAAATTTCTTAAAGTAAGGATCTTCTTCAATCAGCTCTGGCAATACTTCAAACCCAGTCACCTCAACCTTCAGCGTCGTCAACAAGTGATTCCTTCTACTCAACGCATCAGCCACACGATTCGACACCCCTGACTTATGTTTAACAACAAAAGTAAATTGCTGTAAATAAGCAATCCATGATGCATGTCTCACTGAAATCTTATCCTGCCCCTGCAAATGCTTCAACGCCTCATGATCAGTGTACAGAACAAATTCCTTCTGAAATAGATAGTGTCTCCAGTGCTTAACAGCTTGTACCACAGCATAAAATTCAACGTCATATGTACTGTATCTCATCTTTGCTCCTGATAACTTCTCACTGAAATAAGCAACTGGCTTTCCATTCTGGCTTAAAACTCCTCCAATACCAACCTTCGAAGCATCAGTATGTAATTCAAACAACAACTGAAAATTCGGTAAAACAAGTATCGGTGCTGTCGTTAATAGCTCCTTGATCTTTTCAAAAGCAACCCCCGCTTCCTTCGACCATACAAACTGTTTCCCTTTCATGCAATCAGTTACTGGAGCCATCACGCTACTGAAGTGTGGAATGAATCTTCGGTAGAATGACGCTAGCCCATGAAAACTCCGAACTTCTGTTATCGTCTTAGGCTGTGGCCAATTTCTGACTGCTTCAACTTTACTCTGATCAACTTGAATACCTTTTCCTGAAACAACATAACCCAGAAATAAAACACTTCTTGTCATAAACACACATTTCTTCGTAGCAACATAAAATTGTTCTTCACGAAGAATAATCAACACTTCCCTCAAATGCAGAACATGCTCCTCCATACTCCTGCTATATATCAGAATATCATCGAAATAAACCACTACGAACTTCCCAATGAATGGTCTAAAGATTTGATTCATCACTCGCATGAATGTACTCGGTGCATTTGACAAACCAAATGGCATAACCAACCATTCGTATAACCCCTCTCTCGTTTTGAAAGCTGTCTTCCATTCGTCTCCCGGTCTAATTCGAATTTGATGATATCCACTCTTCAAATCAATTTTCGAAAAGATAGTCGCCCCACTCAACTGGTCTAGCAAATCATCCAACCTCGGCATGGGAAATCTATATCTCACCGTAATTTTATTCAATGCTCGACTGTCAGTGCACATCCTCCACGTCCCGTCCTTCTTGGGTACCAATAAAGCTGGCACAGCACATGGACTCGGACTCTCCTGCACACGTCCCTGTTCAAGCAACTCTTCCACCTGCCTTCTCAACTCTTCATGTTCCTTCGGACTCATTCGATAATGTGGTCTATGCGGTAATACTGCTCCCGGAACAAGATCGATTTGATGTTGAATGTCTCTCAGTGGCGGTAACTCCTTAGGCAACTCCTCTGGAAATACATCCTCAAATTCTTTCAAAACAGGCTTCGCTTCTTCTGGAATTTCAACCTCTTCACTACAATCTCGTCCAATCAACAAAAACACTTCTGGCTCCTCTTCAACCTCCTTAACAAACTCCTTCAAAGTCAACAGAGTTTTCAATTCCTCAATCTCCTCCAGCTTGCTTTCTTCTGATTGTCGCTTCTTAGGAACCAAAGTGATCTTTGTACCCTCGAACATGAAACTATAACTGTTAGAACGACCATCATGTTGCACCGCCCTATCATACTGCCACGGTCTCCCCAGCAACAGATGACAAACATCCATATCGACTACATCGCACCAGATTTCATCTTTGTATTTCTTCCCAATAGAAAAGTTCACGCAAGCTCTTCTCCCAACTTTCACTTCACCACCCTTTCTCAACCAAGCCAACTTGTATGGTTTCGGATGTTTCTCAGTCTTCAATGATAACTTCTTTACAGCCTCTGTGGAAATAATATTATCACAACTCCTAGCATCTATGACAAACTTGCAAACTTTCCCCAGAATAGTACATGTCGACTGAAATATGTTACTCCTCAACCAACTACAGTCCTCCTCTTGCTTTGGTGTGAGACAAGACCTTCTCATCATCAGATTACAACCTTCGTCTCTTGACACTTCTTCTTCCTCCTCAACATAAGGTGAATTAGAACATTCAGCTTCTTCCTCCTCGTCCTCAGCTTCAACTATCATAGCTCTCTTCTTCGGCTTCGGACACTCATTACTTTTATGACCCATCTCCTGGCAGTTGTAACATTTGAACCCACTGCTAACCTTCGCCTTCTCACCTTCCTTCACAACTGGTTTGGCAACAGCTTTTGGAACATTAGAACTTCCACCGACACCCTTCACTTGATTGTTAGAGTTAGTAAACACACCACCTCCACGCCTTCCCTGCTTCTCCCAAGCCAACGCTTTCTGATGTGCCTCCGCTACAGATCTTGGATCAAACATATTAACCATATCCTGGATCTGCATTCTCAGCCCTCCAACAAACCTAGCAGTCAGCTGTTCTTCTATCTCCATTATATCGTTCCTGGCAATGAGTTGATAAAATTCATCTGCATAGTCATTTACTGATTTCGTCCCCTGCCGTAGATTCTGCAATCTCTGGTACATAAGCGATTGATAGTTGTATGGCAAAAATGTAGCTCTCATCAACTTCCTCATCTTCTCCCAAGATTCTATCTTTGACTTCCCCATTCGTTCACGAGTAAGTTTAGTTTGCTGCCACCACGCCAATGCTCTCCCCCTCAACCTAGTAGCAACTAACTTAACCCTTCGATTCTCTGGAACCTCCTTGAAATCAAAGATTTCTTCTACATTAGATAACCAATCTAAGAACTCCTCTGCAACCATTCCTCCTTTAAGCTCCGGAATCTCCATTTTCATTCCCGATTCCCAACGTCGGTCATCATCAATAACCCGATACTGACGTTGTCCCTGATCTCGGTCTCTGAGATGAACACTTCCTCTTTCAACTTCAAACTCTTCATCAAAGTCTGATGCATATCGTTGGCTTTCACGTCCTCCAACATCTCTACCACCACTCCTACTACCAACATCCCGTCTATCATGATCATCAACATTCCTCCTACTTCGATTGTCAACACTTCGACGATCTTGACTCTCTCTCCTTTCCCGTTCAGAATGTGGCGAAATTCTACTTCCTCCATGGATGGATTCAGGTGAATTTCTTCTTCTACTTTGATTCATATCAATCATAAGCTTCTCCAACCTACCAATGCCTTCATCAATCTTCTCGTGCATACGTTGCTCCATTTGATCGGCCTCCTCTCTTCGATACAAAGCTTCAACATTTTGATGGCGGTTAGCTCTCCTTGGCGGCATGATTGAATCAACACAACACTTCAACAAAACAACAATAAGTCACGGCTCAATCTTCAAACACAACTTCACAAGGCTCGGCTACTTCACAAGTATACACGGCCTAACTTCAACTTCAAACACCTTCCAACACTTTGATCCAAAATGGAATGGATCGAAAGTTCTCCTTTCGTTGCAACTTCAAGATGAACACGATGAACAACTTCAAACTTCAAATTCTTGGCTCCAAGAATCAACTTAGCTATGATTGGCTAAGTATGGCTCTGATACCAAAAAACTGACGCAGCGGATATTTCGAAACAAACTTCAATCGATGAATGTAGCAATCGGTGAGTTGAGAATACTGCGATGCCCAAATCCGTTGATCCAAAGATGTCGGATTCTAGCTATCTTCGTCTCGTTGATCGCGCACGATGCCAAGAAGGAAGATCTATGATTCTTCGTACGTTGATCTAGCGCACTAGATACCGCGAATCGGCTTCTACGATCGTTGAATCGAGCGCACTCGATTAACCGAAAGAGGAGATAGGAGATTACACTCAACTACCAATTAAAGAAAGCACAAAGCAATCAAAAGAGAATTTTATTCAAAATGTCAACAACAAAACGATACAACACACACCCTATTTATAGAGTTTTCCAACCTCTGACCCTTGTCTCGTTACCGACCTAACACCCCTTAAGTCGGCACCGACTTAACATGAAGCGACTCAACCCCTTTACAACAAAACACAATGCAAGCGACTTAGGCAAGGTCGTTACCGACCTAATATGTTACAACACAACACAGACGACTTATCATATGACACAACTCATATTGAACCGGTAGCGACTTAGCACCCATCACAACATAAAACTACCATCACGCGACCTAAACAGGACTGACTTAAGAACATAACGACTCAACATCATATACGACTCAATGAATTACAACACAACACCATCGGCCGACTCAACATCTTACCGACCTACGACTCATTTATGCTGCAACTTACCATTACCGACTTATCTTAAGTCGTAGCTCGTTAGCTCGGCACAACTGCCCCTCTGGTCTCCAATTAGCTCGGTCCCGACTCAGCTCTTCTTCATTAACTCGCACCTTTTCCACACATGCTTCCTTAGGTCGGAAACGACTTATAGGTGAATCGTTGAGTCGTGTACGACTCATCAAGCTCGAATGATTCAGGTTCGAACGACTCAGGTTACCTTTAGGTCGTAACTTCTTCCCTTGTGGTCTGTTAGGTCGGGCCCGATACAAGCCCCTAACCCGTAGCCGACTTAAAACTTTAACTCGTGCTTCATTAACTCGTAGCTCGGCTTCATTAACTCGTAACTCGGCTACATTAGCTCGTAGCTCTTTCTCCTTAGGTCGGAACTGACCTAGCTTAACCTGTGCTCGACCTAAGCCTTGTGCTTCCATAGATCGTGCTGCATCATATCTCTACACTCCTTGTTCTAACAATATGTTTTCTCGTGTTGCAAATAATGTCTCATAAAGTAGAAACTTGTTATGACAAGAAGAAATCCAAGGACAAAGGAGAGTCCTCCATAGTGCCCCCAGTTCAGGCAGAACCAGAACAACATGGACCAACCCCGAGATCGTTAGTAGATGGGTACGGTCCTCAGGAGCTCTTGAACTCACCGCCTGACTGCTTTCCCAGCTCCCTCAAAGAAGAGCAGCTTGACGTTATATCTAGATCTTTTGGGATCGACAAAGCGCATATGATGTTGCCGAGGAAAGGAGTGATGTCGTATAACCCCTCTGAAGGATATTTTGCTTACAGTAGGTATCACTGCATGTGCGGAGCCATCCCTCCGATCAACGCTTGGATAGCCAGCTACATCACATACTTGAAGGTGGCCCCTTTCCAGCTTCATCCCAACTCCTATGCCATCTTGGTGAGTCTGTTCATTATCTTCCAGAGAAAATACGGGCGTCCCCCTTCCAACCGGGAGATCCGGTACCTGTACAACTTGAGAGGCTACAAGAAGGGGTCTCCATATATAAGCTTAGAATCGGCCGTGTCTTTCAAGCCAGTCCTGGACTTATATTCAAAATTTAGCATGTTCAAGAAGGAATGGTTCTTTGTCAAGGATGACTCTGTTTCTTTCCACCGCTTCACCTCTGGCTGTAAGTCGAATCTCATTTATACTTTCCGTTCTGACTGCAATGCTCCTCTTTATGTGCTTTATTTCTTGCTAGCGACAGGTGGCTTTGCGGTTGTAGAGAACGATCGTCTGGTTCAGATGGCTGCGGAAATAGAAGCCATTCTGGAAAACGAGAGGGCATCTTCTTATTTGATCAGGAATGCTACTCTTTTGGGGCTCAACTTGATTCTGCCATGCCAGTCTGTGGTCAAGCAAAGAGACACAGCTGAGGAGAAGGCCGCCAAAGCTAAAGGAGGGGTTACGGCGAAGAGCGGCAAAAGGAAACCCTTCTCGAAACATCCAATTGCCGGGGGGAAGAAACTTAAGAAGTCCGATGGACCCTCCCCCAGCACATGTCCAGACATCCCGGAGGAGGAAGATGTGGAGGAGGAAAGAGGTGAGGATGAAGGAGGTGAGGTGGAGAGTGGAAGTGGTGGAGAAGGAGATGGTGATGATCACAGCGATGATGGTGGCGACGGACAGAGTGGTGATGGCACTGGGGCTTTGTCTTCTAAGCAAGCAGGTGTGATCCAAGAGTGGAAAGACAATGCTCTCCGCCTAGCTTTTGAAGGGTTGGAGGAAGGATCGGCTTTAGTGGAGAAGCCTAAGAAAGCTGACAAGGCCGAGACCGGTGCCGATTCATCTTCCAAGAGCGCTTCAGCTGAGGCAATTCCTGCGATTCAAGGTGAATTTTTGACTCCTGCAGACTCCATTTATGATAAGGACTTAGGAACATTTTATGGTCAGCTCCCGTCCAGGAACTAGATCCAGGACTTATTGCAGTATCCTACTCCTCCCCAGGGTTTGTATAACAAAAGCGTCTCTTTACTCTTCTTAACTTGACATATTTCTTGAATTATAGTTCAATGCCTGCTTGTAACACTTGGTTTTTATCCCAGAAGCGGGTAAGTCGGCCAAGACATCAGATGTCCGGTACCGTCTTGAACAATACAAACTTCTCAAGGCTTCTACCAAACCAAAGCCTCCGACTAACCGCCCTGGAGACGTAGTCGGCTATCGCCCTCTTCTTGGAGTTATCGAAGAGGATGTCCAAAGGAAGAAGAGGAGTCGTTCCTTGTTTGAACCCTCACCTGGTCCTCAGTCCCCGACTCAGCTTCTTTAGGATACCACGAAGGAGAATACTGAATTTATACCTTCTCCGCACCCGTCTGAAAATCCTACCGTTACCCGGATAAGTCATCCCGGCTTGGCTCGTAATCCGTTTGCAGGTTATCCGGATCTGGATCCGGGTTCTCGTGATATTACCTTTGATGAGGCTACCGGTGAGCACTTTCTCCCCCGTAATCCTATGGTAAGAGTATTGGATGAAGCTAAGTCCCTGGACCTTGATTTGCTTACTACTCGGGTTGTAACTTTGGGGGACGAAGCTAAGGCAAATATTGACCGGGTTGTTGAGGAAACCAGAAAGCTGATGGGGCATCATGCTCGACTGGTCAAGGCTGGAGAAGAAATTGGGAGTGCTAACATTCGACTGCGGTTAATGGTTTTCGAGCAGGCCAAACAACTCGCTGATCAGGCCATCCAGATCTCTCAACATGAGGCTGCCTCAAGGCAACTAAAGGAAACCATGGAAAAGGCCAGCAGAGCAGAGTTACGGAAAATGGAGGCTGCTTGTAAGGGACGGATTGATATAGCTATTGAAATGGTGGAAGAGGTCCGGAAAGCGGATCTCGAGCAGGTACAGAAGTTATCCGAGAAACTTGAAGCCGTAGAGCTTGCTCAAACCAAGCTGAAGGAGGAGATGGAGGCGATGAGGAAATCCTTTCAGCCTGACTGCTCGCGATACCAATCAGAGAGGGATGCTGCTATTGCAAAGCTGTTGGCTTCTGAGGACCGAATAAGGGAGTTCGAGGAGAATGAGGGGATAATGGATGAGATACTTCAGGATATATACTTTCGCGCTTGGAAACAGGGCAACTTATCTTGGATGGATGATTATCCCCGAGTCATGGCCAGGATTTATCTCAGGGCCCTGGAGGAGGCTAAAGCCAATGCAGATAAGGAGGGTGGCGTGGCCTT
Source organism: Allium cepa (assembly GCA_030765085.1). Taxonomy (NCBI): domain Eukaryota; kingdom Viridiplantae; phylum Streptophyta; class Magnoliopsida; order Asparagales; family Amaryllidaceae; genus Allium; species Allium cepa. The sequence continues at coordinate 54,521,529 of CM060931.1, read as the reverse complement.
TGGAATAGATGCGGTCACGGCTCAATATACCAAGGAGGAGAAAGCGGCGGTGAAAGAGGGTATGCGGCTGCTTACTGCTGAGGAGGTTGGTGTGCAGTTAGAGGATGATGATCAAGGAGCAGATGCCGGTAAGTCTTCCTTTTTAGCTTTTCATAACTTGATTGCTTATTGTTCATGACTATTAATGGATTCTCTCTGGAATTGGACAGGCGGGACCTCTGGAGCACCAACTACCTCTGGTCAACATGCTGAGAGTTCCAATCCCGCGGTTAAGTAGATCTTGGAGGGCCAGTAGGATAGAGGTAAAGCTTTGATGAAGCCGACTCCTTGACTTGATCTGGATATCTTTTGGTCTGTTTGACATTGCTATCTGTGCTTGTCCCAAAACATTCGTGTAACTTTTAGGCTGGAATTGTGTTATTTGTAACGGACGACTTTATTCTTGGCATGTAATTTTTAACTTAAGCTGATTATGTCATATTTGAATGCTTTTGTTATTTTGATGTGTTGCATAAGAAATATAGCTGTGCACATGTCTATGATTCAATCGTGTTTGATGCTAAGCTCTTGCTTAAAATATAATTTCATATCTTGCAATGTTAGTGTGATGTGCGAATAAATTATAGCTACGCATTCATATACAAAAGAAGAAAGTACCTCCCTTCATGTTTTAGTTGTAGATGGTAGCATTGAATGTCTTGTATGTCTGAGTATGGAGTGCAGCTAAGTGACCTGTCATCTAGTTGTGAGTTCCTATCCCCATTAGCGAGCGTCTCCTATTTTGTGTCCTGTACTTTAGGGGTCGTTATAGAGGATAGGAGGAAAGTTTTTAAATAAAATAGAAATATAAGAAATAGTAAAACTTCCAATCACGGAAGGCCTGCGATGTGCTTAAGTTCGTGGCAAACGAGTTTTGTAGTCACTTTCCCTAGCTGTGGGTCTTGGAGACATTTGTCACCCATCTTACGCCTCCGCAGGGAGTTTCTCTTTTTTACCACAGCCGTACTTAAGACACTCGAAGCCGAGATCGTGCACAGTAACTACCCGGGCCATTATGGCCTATAATCGTGGGTATTATTCGATTTACCGTGGCCGGCTAGCGTGGGTGCCGATCGTCAACTATGAACTACCCCTGGTCGGCCACACCTTATGTTGGGGCTTAAAGTAGGTTCACGGTTGCCGGCGAGCTGAACGCCGTAATGAGCTGCCTGGGCTATAGTCGGCCTATTCGGTGGCTTATAATCGGCTCATTACAGTTGGCTTTAAGGGCCGATCGCGAGCAATGAGTTAACTCGCTGCAGAGGGATGCTGGAGCAAAAGTGTCTCGTTGGCGAGGGCATAGATTCGTATAGTACCTGTTAGGTCTTGTCCAGGTAAAGTCGCGCTGTGATGTGTCTTGAATGGAAATGCCATTACATAGAATTTTGTTCAACAGAAAAGGATAAAGTTAACAAGCAGCCAAGATATAAAGAAACAAGTTAAAAAAGAGACAAGTTTTTTAAAGTGGTTCGGCACGAAAATGCCTACGCCCACTGATTCTCTTTGTTAATTCACTTCATACGGGCAGTACAAGTTAAGAAAAGTATCGACGAAGGTATTGGATGTTCCATGCCCTCTGGAACACCTCTCCGTCCACTGTTGATAAAATATAAGCTCCGTTGTGGAGATCTTTACGAATTACATATGGTCTGTCCCAGATTGGATCTAGTGCTCCAGGGCGCGGGAAGATTCGCTTGAGGCCAGATCTCCTTCTTGTAAGCTACGATGCTTGACTTTGGAGTTGTATTGCGCTGCCACTTTTTGCTTGTGAGCTGCTGCTTTGAGTGCTGCATCGTTTCTTTTCTCTTCAATTAGATCCAAAGACATGTGAAGGAGTTCTTCGTTCTCTTCTGGGTTATAGTAAATCCTACGGTAGGAAGGCACTATAGTTTCGACTGGGAGCATGGCCTCCGATCCGTATGCCAAAGAGAAAGGAGTATGACCCTTTGATGTTCTGAAAGATGTGCGGTAGGCCCAAAGTGCCGTAGCAAGTTCATCCACCCAAGCGCCTTTTGACTTTTTAAGTTTCTTCTTGATTAGAGTTTTGAGAATTTTGTTGACAGCTTCGACTTGTCCGTTTGCCTGGGGATAAGCTACAGATGAGATGCTTTTGTGAATTCCATGCTCTTGGCACCAGTCGGCAAACTCCTCGCTATCAAACTGAAGTCCATTGCCCGATATGATTTTGAGTGGAACCCCGTACCTACATAGAACATTTTTGATTAAGAAGTTAATAACTTTTGCCGAAGATATTTTATTTAGAGGTTCTGCTTCCACCCATTTGGAGAAATAGTCAACTGCCACTATAGCATATTTGGCTCCGCCTCAGCCCACTAGCAATTCGCCAATCAAGTCAATTCCCCATACTGCAAAGGGCCAAGGGCTGGTCATTTGAGTAATCTCATTTGTTGGTAGTCGAGGAATCGTAGCAAATTTCTGACATCTGTCACATTTTTTGACGAAGTCTAAGGCGTCTTTGTTTAAGGTGGGCCAGAAATATCCATATCGGAGTATCTTCTTTCCCAGAGTCTGCCCTCCAGTGTGATCTCCGCAGCTTCCTCGATGGATGTTGGATAAGATTTCCTTAGCTTCCCTTCCTGCAGCACACCGTAATAAGGGGTTAGAGAAGCCGCACCGATAGAGGATGCATTCTTGTATTGTGTAGCGGGAAGCTTTCCTCAAGATTTTCCTGACTTCGTTACGCTCGTTGGGCAGTGTGCCATCTTGTAAGAATTTTTGGATGGGAGTCATCCAAGTTTTCTCTTCGATTGCAGCTATCAGATTCACTTGCTCGAAACTCGGGGTTAGTTGCTCTGAGATGGCTACTGTTCCGGAAATGGTACCGTCTTTCATGCTAGCTTGCTTTGCCAGTTCGTCGGCCTCTTGGTTCTCTTCTCGAGGAATGTGTGATTAAATAGTGATCCAATTGATCGAGTAGCAGTTTGGTCTTCTTTAGATATGATGTAAGTCGTTCTCCTCGAGTCTGAAATTCTCCTAGTATTTGATTTACAATAAGTTGCGAATCACTATGAAGACATAAAGAACCGACTCCAATCTCTAAGGCAAGTTCTAATCCACCTATTACTGCTTCATACTCTGCATCGTTGTTGGTGGTAGCGAATTCCAACCTTAGAGCGTAATGTAGCTTCCTTCCCCTGGGAGTGATTATTACAATACCTGCCCCCGAGCCTTGTTCGTTTGATGCTCCATCCACAAAGAGATTCCACTTGATGTCTTCTGCTATTTCAGATTGCTCCTTTCCTTCGTTGGTAGTGAATTTGGCAATGAAATCGGCCATGGCTTGTCCTTTGATGGCGGTGCGAGGATGGTAGGTGATATCATATTGACTCAGTTCAATGCACCATTTAAGTAGTCATCCAGATGTGTTGGGACGATGGAGCACCTGCCTTAGCGGTTGATCGGTTAGAACTCTGATGGAATGAGATTGGAAATAGTGTCGCAGTTTTCGTGATGTGATTAGTAAACAGTATGCTAGCTTCTCAAGTTTAGGATATCTGGCTTCTGCCCCTGTAAACCTCTTGCTTACAAAGTATACTGGCTGCTGCGCGCGGTTGTCTTCTCTCACCAAAGCAGCGCTTAGAGCATGAGATGACACAGCAAGGTATAGGTATAGCTCTTCGCCTTCGTTTGGAGTTGAGAGTACTAGTGGTCTCTGGAGGTGTTCGATTAGGTTAAGGAAGGCTGTTAAGCATTCGTCAGTCCAATCGAACTTTCCTTTGTCTTTCTTTAGAGCTTCGAAGAAGGGGACGCACTTGTCAGTCGCTTTAGAGATGAATCTGCTTAGGGCGGCCACCTTCCCATTTAGGCTTTGCATTTCTCTTCGAGTGGAAGGTATCCTGATATCTTTCTGGTCTCGGACTTGTTCGGGGTTTGCTTCAATTCCTCTGGCATGGACGATGAATCCCAAGAACTTTCCTGATGATATTCCGAAGGAGCATTTTAGAGGATTCAGCTTCATTCCATATTGGCGAAGTACCTGAAACATCTTGCCCAGGTGGCTTACGTGATCGTTGGCTTTCCTTGACTTTACTAGCATGTCATCCACATAAACTTCCATAGTTTATCCTATTAGTTCCGCGAACATCTTGTTGACGAGGCGCTTGTTTGCGCCAAAATTGGTCACAAACCCCAAATAACGTGAAAGCACCAGTGTATGAATATAAATCAACAATATTCAGACACAAATCATAGATCTCGACAATTAATAAGCAGCAATCCAAAAGTAATGGACAAAGACACAAGTTTTTATAGTGGTTCGGCTATCTCCGGCCTACGTCCACTCCAAAGTTTTATCCTTTTATTGATTATCCTTCCTGGTTACAAGTGATTACAGCAATTACAAGTCCAAATTCGAAATAAGTAGTAGAGATGATTGTGTAGAGTGATCCTAGCAGCGTCCGGGCATGCTTCCTTTCTTCAAATTCTCCGACCCCTTTTCTGAATGACCAGGGGTCTATTTATAGGTGTAGGAGGCTGATATTTCTCCTAAAATCTGGGAAGACCGCTTCAGGCACGTGAGGGGGGCCCACTTGCCCGAAATCTGGAGTTCCGGGCCCACATGGGGATCGATTCGACCCTTGGTTCGAATCGATCAAGAAATTGTCCAATTGAGCCGAAAATTGGTGAGAACATTCTTCAACATGTATGTAAGCTCCTGTAAAAATTTCATAGCATTTGGATCAACGGTTTGGAAGATATGATCGATTCATGTTCAAAGTTCCGTGTGTTCTGCCTGGTTCGAACCCATGCTTCGAATCCATCGTTCCTTCCTCCGTTCGTATCCAACACTTCGAATCCCTCTTCTTCGAATCCATCGTTTCTTGCTCTATTCGTATCCATCACTTCGAATCCCTCTTCTTCGAATCCATCGTTTCTTCCTCTATTCATATCCATCACTTCGAATTGATATGAACACTGTCCCTTAGTCCTTCGAATCCACGAAGTCGACTTCCTGCGTATCCTTCTCGAACGCTCTTTTCGAATCGATATGAAGCAACCATGTTAGAGACAGTAACTTGATCGATTCGAAGCTGCCTCAACCAGGTGGGTTCGAAGGAGCCTAGGTTGCCATCTGCTATCGATACGAACGTATCGATTCGAAGCATGCCGTTTCTTCCCATCCTGACCGATGCGAACTTCATAAAGCCGAATCCATAATCGATACGAAGTGTATCGATTCGAAGCACTCCACCCTGCTCTCTCTCCCGATCGATGCGAAGTACTTGGATTCGAATAAACCATTGCATGCTTGTTTAACAACCTGGGTATGTTGCCATCGAGTCGAACCTGTAACTTGATCGATACAACGTTATCGAGTCGAGTCTATACCATCGATTCGAACCATCATGGATTCGAACCTTCTCATACATACATACAATAATCCATTCATATCTCCTTCATACGAACTCCGATTGACCTGAAACTTGAAACATAGCCTCTCCTGGTCCTTATCATCATCTTCAACCAATTTCGTCTCGATCGGAGTTCAACCAAATTTTGACGATATCGATCGTAGCCTTGATTCCAACTGATCTCCAATCCTGATATCCATCATTCCTCTTTCATTCGTTGATATTCCAGTTTTAGCCGAAAAGAAGGATAACACTTTGCCCCCCAAAACATGCCTTGTGATAAGAAGGCGTGTTTTGAATAGTCCCGAATCCAGTATCCAAAGTCCATAGCCAATTCCAATTCCATACGAACTCGGTAGTCGAGTTTGAATCCATCTTTATCCAATAGCTAATAACCGAATCCAGAACCTCTCCGGTAGATATCCAAGTTCATAGCCTGTCCAAGTTCTTTCCAAGCGCAATCCACACTCGATGACCGTGGCCCAATGTCCCTGGGTGCTGTCCTAACCTCTCCGGGTTCTTGCCAAGCGCAATCCACACTCGATAACCGTGGTCCAGTGTCCCTGGACGTTGAACTAACCTCTCCGGGTTCTTGCCAAGCGCAATCCACACTTGACGACCTTGGCCCAGTGTCCCTAGGTGCAAATAATGCCGTGGCTTAAGTCCTAAGCCGAATCCTGGTCTCTCCGGACCCTTGCTGAGCATAGTCCATACTCAACGACCTGAAAATAATAAGTGACGATATAGGGCCTAAGTCCTAGGCCGAATCCTGGTCACTCCGGACCCTTGCCGAGCATAGTCCATACTCGACGACCTGAATGAGTCACTTTACCGCGTTCGGGCAAAATGACTCACCCCTTGCCAGGCACAGTCCGTACCTGACGACCGTTTATCAAAAATCAGATAAAAAACCAATCAAATCCAATCCGAAATCTAAATCCAAATCCGAAATCCAAATCAAAGCCAGAAAATCAGAAATCAAACAGCATCCAAGATCAAAAACAAGCATCCAAAATCAGAAAGCAAGCAAAACCGGGAGTTCAATCCAAACTCCAAAACCTAAACCAGAAAAAACGAATGTCCGAAATCCAAAACAAGAAAAACAGGTTTCACAAACCATAACTTCGCGATTTATCATCATTCAGAGCATGCCTAGGGGCTATCTCCGGTCCCATACATGTGTAAATGATTTAGTCGCTTGCTGATGGTTTGCTACTTATTTCATATTATCCAGGTTAGTGGATAACCAATCGACCGTCATCCCTGGGCCTCACATCATCACGGTGTGAAGTTGACGGTGGTTGCTCCTGCTCCACTGCTGCATTCTGTGCTCCAACATACTGCCGCAGTTGTCCGTTCCTTACATGTTCCTCAATTATGTCCTTTAAATGCCTGCAGCTGTTGGTGTCATGTCCGTCCAAGTCATGGAAAAGACAATGCCTTCATGACGCCCTTTCCCGTTCAGATGGTTCTCTCCTAGCCGGTCTTCGGTAGGGAAGGCGATCTCGGGTATCCATGTATATCCGTTCCAGCGTCTCGTTTAACCCTGTGTAAGTGGAGAACTTTGGATCCTTCCATCGCTTCCTTGCATTTCCAGAGTCATCATCAAGCTTCCTTTTTCCCTTGTCCTTACTCGAGCTTCCATTGGATGGCCCTTCATCCTTAGCCGCATTCACCTCTTTTAACTTTAAATCCATACTTGCATCTTCTTGTCGAAGGAACCTTTCAGCTTCGTGAAAGAATTCATCGATATCCTGAGGTGGGTCTCGTACTAGAGATATCTTAAAATCTGAATCCTCTCTGACTCCTGATACTGCCGCCATCAGCACCATCGATGGATCCGGCCGATCCACTGAAGTAACTGCCGCATTGAATCGTGTTAGGAAAGCTCTAAGCGATTCGTCCGTCCTTTGCTTTACCGATGTCAATGTCATCATGTTCTTCGGTCTCTTGATATGAACCCGGAATTGTCCCAAAAAATTATCCACCAATTCTCTCCAAGTCCTGATAGATCCTTCTCCCAGCTGCCTGAACCACATTGCAACCTGGTTTTTCAAAAATAAAGGGAAGCATCGGGCCATCACCTCTTCCGATGCCCCCAGTACCTCAATGTGTCTGGTGTATCTCATTAAATGATCAGTTGGGTCTGTCTCGCCATCATACGAGTCCACGCTAGGCAGCTTGAATTTGGGTGGATTCTGAGCTGTCTTGATCTCTTGAGTAAATGGACTCTTGTTTACTCCTTCCAGGTCTCTGCTGGCCAAACCTCTACGCATTGTTTTCCTAATAATTTCCACTAATCCAGCATTGTCCGCCAAAGGTTGCCCCCCATGTCCTTGAGGGAACTCCGGTACATATTCCTCGTGTGGCTCATTAGCAGTAACATTGGCCCTAACCTGTTGAACTCCTTCCAAAGGTCCTCCTGCATTAGATCCTGTGGGCCTGCCCCCAAGCCCTCGTCGATTGCCTTCCAATTCAGAGTCCTGTCCTTCGTCAGGTTCCATGGTTCTAGCTCTTTGTTCCACATTAACAGCCGCCGTGGCTGGTCCTAAGTTCTGCATCCCTGTAGCTCTCATCTGTTCGAAGAAAGTCTGCATCATCTCCTGTTGATTCTTTAGCAACCTCTCTTGTAATGAATTTGCCATAGCTTCCATTTCGTCTCTAGTTATGTAGATGGAAGCTTGTCCTTCTCCAGCACCGGAAGATGCCTCTTGGCTTCCTCCTTGTTGGCTTCTATCAGCTCACTGTCTTGTTTGTCGAGTCATCGTTTTTGAATCTGAATCTTCCAAGCTTTTCAAATCTGAACTTCAATCCGACGTAGCGGGTGCTAGTCCTTCTCAGTGAAAGCACCAAAGTGTTTGCGCCAAAATTGGTCACAAACCCCAAATAACGTGAAAGCACCAGTGTATGAATATAAATCAACAATATTCAGACACAAATCACAGATCTCGACAATTAATAAGCAGCAATCCAAAAGTAATGGACAAAGACACAAGTTTTTATAGTGGTTCGGCTATCTCCGGCCTACGTCCACTCCAAAGTTTTATCCTTTTATTGATTATCCTTCCTGGTTACAAGTGATTACAGCAATTACAAGTCCAAATTCGAAATAAGTAGTAGAGATGATTGTGTAGAGTGATCCTGGCAGCGTCCGGGCGTGCTTCCTTTCTTCAAATTCTCCGACCCCTTTTTTGAATGACCAGGGGGTCTATTTATAGGTGTAGGAGGCTGATATTTCTCCTAAAATCTGGGAAGACCGCTTCAGGCACGTGAGGGGGGCCCACTTGCCCGAAATCTGGAGTTCCGGGCCCACATGGGGATCGATTCGACCCTTTGTTCTAATCGATCAAGAAATTGTCCAATTGAGCCGAAAATTGGTGAGAACATTCTTCAACATGTATGTAAGCTCCTGTAAAAATTTCATAGCATTTGGATCAACGGTTTGGAAGATATGATCGATTCATGTTCAAAGTTCCGTGTGTTCTGCCTGGTTCGAACCCATGCTTCGAATCCATCGTTCCTTCCTCCGTTCGTATCCAACACTTCGAATCCCTCTTCTTCGAATCCATCGTTTCTTCCTCTATTCGTATCCATCACTTCGAATCCCACTTCTTCGAATCCATCGTTTCTTCCTCTATTCGTATCCATCACTTCGAATTGATATGAACACTGTCCCTTAGTCCTTCGAATCCACGAAGTCGACTTCCTACGTATCCTTCTCGAACGCTCTTTTCGAATCGATATGAAGCAACCATGTTAGAGACAGTAACTTGATCGATTCGAAGCTACTTCAACTAGGTGGGTTCGAAGGAGCCTAGGTTGCCATCTGCTATCGATATGAACGTATCGATTCGAAGCATGCCGTTTCTTCCCATCCTGACCGATGCGAACTTCATAGAGCCGAATCCATAATCGATACGAAGTGTATCGATTCGAAGCACTCCACCCTGCTCTCTCTCCTGATCGATGCGAAGTACTTGGATTCGAATAAACCATTGCATGCATGTTTAACAACCTGGGTATGTTGCCATCGAGTCGAACCTGTAACTTGATCGATACAACGTTATCGAGTCGAGTCTATACCATCGATTCGAACCATCATGGATTCGAACCTTCTCATACATACATACAATAATCCATTCATATCTCCTTCATACGAACTCCGATTGACCTGAAACTTGAAACATAGCCTCTCCTGGTCCTTATCATCATCTTCAACCAATTTCGTCCTGATCGGAGTTCAACCAAATTTTGACGATATCGATCGTAGCCTTGATTCCAACTGATCTCCAATCCTGATATCCATCATTCCTCTTTCATTCGTTGATATTCCAGTTTTAGCCAAAAAGTGGGATAACAGCGCTGATATGTAGCTCCGGTGTTTTTAAGTCCAAAAGGCATTACTCTGTAGCAGTACAATCCCCGGTTAGTGATGAAACTAGTGTGGTCTTGATCGGGAGCGTGCATAGGAATTTGGTTATATCCTGAGTATGCGTCCATAAAAGATAAGAGTTCATGCCTGACTGTGCTGTCCACAAGCTGATCGATTCGGGGGAATGGGTAGCAATCCTTCAGGAAAGCGTCATTTAAGTTGGAGAAGTCAATGCATGTTCGCCACTTCCCATTAGCCTTCTTTACTAGTACCGGGTTAGCGATCCACTCTGGGTAGATGGCTTCTCGTATGAAGTTATTGGCAAGTAGGTTCTTTACTTCTTCATCGAGGGCTGCTGATCGTTCTGCCCCCATACTTCTCTTTTTCTGCTTTACTGGCACCTTGGTAGGATCGATGTTTAGTACGTGGCATGCTACGTCTGGGGAGATTCTATTCATGTCAGCGTGCATCCATGCAAATACATCCAAGTTGTGGCGGAGAAAATCAATGAGTCGATCCTTTAATTCTGCTTTTAGCTGAGATCTGATTTTCAATAGTCTACTTGAGTCGTGTTTGTCTACAGATACAAACTCCATAGCCTCTATAGGCTCGACGGTGGCCTCCTCATCTTCGTCCCTGGGGTCTAATTAATTGAAAGGATCACTGGTATATCGAAGAGGAGGGGCTTTCTTTAGTTGTTATGCTTCCAAGTTTTTCGTGCAGAGAGTAGTCTCTGCATTCTTCCCTTTATCCTTCCTACGGTTATTGCGAAGTTCAGTTACATAGTAATCTCGAGCAGCGTCTTGATCTCCCTCTACTTCCCCTATTCCATTATCTGTCGAAAATTTCATCTTTAGGCACCACGGGGCCAGGACAATTTGGAAGTCAGACAAGGCTGGTCTTCCTAAAAAGGCGTTGTAGGCCGAGTGGTTTTCTATTAGCACAAATGTTTGTTTCCGCACAATGGAACGGGAATGACTTCCTATTTCAACAAAGAGGTCCAGTTGCCCGAGGGGCATCTTCGCATCTCCAGTGAAACCGTGTAGTGGTTTGTTGCAGGGAGACATATCCTTCATTGACAGCTTCATTCTGTCGAAAGCATGCTTGAATAGGATATTCACTGAGCTTCCAATGTCTACTAGAATTCGGAAAACTTCGGCTGGACCGAACCAGGCAGAGATGACCATAGGATCCATGTGAGGGTACTGCCTTCCCTCTAGGTCACGCCTACTAAATGTGATGTCATCATTCTCTTTACGCTTCGGGTGGCGTTCTGCTATAACAGAATTAACGCAGTCTTCATGGTTTCTAAGTGACTTTCCATATCTTTACATCTTTGCCCAGCTTCGGTCGACGATGTGTGGTCCTCCCGATATGGTATGGACCACTATCTTCTCTTGACTGGGGCCAGTGGTGTTGCGATTTCCTCCGCTTATTTCTGGGGGGTTGCCTTAGGTTCTCATTGGCAGGAGCTGGAGTCCTGTTCTGATCTTTTACATAGCGTTCCAATCTCTTCCTTCTGATGTGTTCTTCAATTAAGTCCTGGAGATGATGGCATTCATTGGTATCATGCCCATGAGATTCGTGGAAGCGGCAGAACTTTCCAGACTTAATTGTGTTATCTAATTCCTTCTTGTGCGGGGGCGTCTATATTTAACCTTTTCTTGGGTGGCCAGGAAGATGTTTTCGATTGTTTCATTCAAAGGAGTGTAAGTGTCAAATCTCGGTCCTGGCCGATATAGACGCTTTTCTCCCTTCTTGCCCCCAGCACTGTCTCTGGAGTCATTTCTTCGAACGTCCTTTGCTGCAGCGGGTGTGTTGCCATGAGCTGCCTTAGTTTGTTGCCATGTCTGCCTTTCTGTGGCAGCGTCTTCAAGTCTCATATACTTTCCAGCTTCATGGAAGAAATCGGGTAAGGTAGCTGGTTTTTCTTTCGTTAATCTTCTAGCAAATTTAGTATCCGGATGCGCACCACTACAGAGGGCCATTAAGATAAGTTTCTCATCGGCATCTTGGACTGCGGCCGCTGCGGCATTGAATCGGGTTAGATATTGTTGCACTGTCTCTCCAGGCTTCTGTTTGATATTAGATAAGGAATAAGCGTCCTTGGGTTGTTCCACATGAATGCGGAACTGGATGATGAACTTCTCTTTCAACATTTCCCCTGAGCTGATGGATCCTTGGGGTAGATGGCAGAACCAAGAGGTAGCTAGATCTGCCAAGAATAGTGGAAAGCATTTGCATAATACTCCTTCTGTTGCTCCGCTCATGAGCATATGCTGTGTGTATGTCTGCAAGTGTACAACGGGGTCAGAGGTTCCCCTGTAAGGTTCCATTGTTGGCATTTACCATTCTCGGGGGGTGATGGCAATTTCGATATTGCGTGCGAAAGGGCTTGTTACCCTAGCGCCTATCCCTCGATCTCTTTGATCCCGTTGGACGCACTCTCTGAACAATCGTGCCATTTTTTCATCAGAATTTGGAGCAGATAGAAATGAGTTTGGTTCTTCTCTGTGGGATTGATTCCGTCCAGATGACCTGTAGGGATGGTATCGTCTATCACTCCTAATATTTTCCAGTGGCTGTCTCTGGTCTTCTGGGAGCATGCTAAGGTAAGCTACAGTTGGCCCTTGCCTTGATCTTCCCCTGCTGGGTTCTGTTCTGAGCACTTCCTCGAGTCCAACTTCGGGCTGGACCCTAGCTCGGCCCCGTTCATTGGTGTTTCCATGGCTAGGTAGCATGACAGGCTCAGCTACAGCCGACCCTCGGCTGGTACCTCCCCCGCTGGGTTCGGTTCCAAGTGTTTCCTCGGGTCGGAGTTCGGACTGAGTTCGGGCTCGGCTCCTACCATTGCTGTTTCTGTTGTTAGCTTCTTCGAAGAAGAAAGATCTTTGTTGCCTCCAAGATCCTCCAGACTAGGACTCATCCCATGATTCAGTGTTGCGGTTGGATTCTTCAGCATCCCTTAAGCGTGACATGAGCTGGTCCACCAAGGCTTCCTGTTGGGATGTGAAGCGGTTAGTCACTTCAGCCACAACCCTGTCTAGATCTGCCCTAGTAATCGCTGTCGGCTGTTCCGTGGCAGGGGCTGTCGGATTTGCCTGATTTTCATTTTGTACTACTGTTGGAATAGGACGATTCTCTTGATCTGTGGTCACTAGATCTGGAACACTGCTAGTTGCGATGTTCTTTCCTTTGTTAACATCTTTCTTCTGCCTGGGAGGCATGTCTTCCAAGCAATGAGCGATGCTGTTGGGAAGAAGGTTAAGTGGGAGAAGGTGAAGCTTCTAGCTCCATTTCTCAGTGAAAGCACCAAAAATGTTTGCACAAAAAATGGGCAAACACCTCCAAGTCGTATGATTTAGTCGGTTTTATGTTGTTCTTAATGATTTGGATGATTAATGCAAATATGTAAAAAGCAGGGACTAAACTGTAAAAGACACACAGATTTATAGTGGTTCGGCCAGAATGTGCCTACGTCCACTTTATATGTTATTCTCTTTCACTGTTCAGATTACAAGTACAAAGCTTTGATTACAAGTGTATGAAAGTTGTTTGAAAGTTCTGTCCGTGCTTGAGCTCTCAAAACTGTCCGCCATTTTTGTACCCCTACCCCTCTATTTATAGAGTGAGGCTAGGGGTAGGGGTCTTGGATGTATATAGCTGCTGGTGGGCCTGGGCTGACGTGATCTGGCCTGGCAATGTTGGTTCGGTAATGTCTTGGTCCGGTGGTGAGTAGAGCATGGATTGGTTCGGTAGTGAGTGAAGCATGGATTGATCTGGTAGTGGGAGTAGGTGATCTGGTCCGGTAGTGTCTTGGTTCGGTAGTGCCTTGGTCCGGTGGTGAGTAGAGCGTGGATTGGTCCGGTAGTGAGTGGAGCATGGATTGATCCGGTAGTGGGAGTAGGTGATATGGTCCGGTAGTGCCTTGGTTCGATAGTGCCTTGGTTCGGTAGTGCCTTGGTCCGGTGGTGAGAATACGCCCAACATAAATTAAGGAAATAATTGGAAATAATATTAATCCCATTTATAATATTACAATTAGTTGATTTAAAGAATGAAAATCGAGATTTATTAACTTATTGGAATTTAAATCATAATAATTGGATTAATTGCAATAAAATAAAAGTAAACGCTGTATTTGGTAAATTGATTTACTTTGAAATTTACATCTGAAATTTTTTAAATTTTGTAATTGTCTAAGAATTCAAAAATAATAAGATTTGTTAATTTTGGAATTGAAATTTGAAAAAGTGATTTAATTAATTAATTTTTAATTTATTTAATTAATGTAAAAATAGCCATTTTGGCCACTGATTTGGATTTCGACGAAACTATTTTCATCGGATCTATAATGGTGAATTATTGTAGGATTTCAAGTTTCGTAGCGATCGGGCTTGTCGTTTGATCGTACGGACTCAAAACGCCTTGAAATCAATGAAATTGAAATCAATTGAAATCAATTTGAAATAACTTGATTTTAGTATAACTTCTTCGTGCGATGGAATTTGGATCTGAAACCTGTTCCATCGATTTTAAAATATTCAAAAACACATGTTTGGATATATTGATTGACCCAATTTCGTTCCGGAGTCTGAACGGGCTTTTCGGGCCATTTTATCGTTCAGCGTATAAACCGATCGTGTCCATCTATTCTTTTTCAACTCTGCCTATATATATCTCGTTATAAACCCTAATTGTTCCTCATTGTCATTTGTCTTTATGTACAATTCCTCCTCACCTCCTCATCTCAATGGCAGATAATTCCAAATCCAATTGCAATTCAAAAATCAAAGCCAAAAATTCAAACTCCACAAACTATATCATATTTTATATCGTCGGAAAAATCTCGAAGAGCGCATCTCAATTCTATGATTCGTTTTCAAAATTGAACGATGGTTTGTCCAGAAATTGAAGATCCGGTCACGGTCGTCCGTTACGTCGTGATGGACTTCGCCAGATCGTCGAATCGACCATACCGTATTGTAGAGGGCGCGGAGCGTAGTGCATCTGTGAAATTCGTTCGTCGAATCAACGATTGGATGAGGCTCGAAAATTGGATTAGGGTTATGAATCTCGACGGCGGCTGGTTACTGTGAGCACCGTTTTGCGTGCGCGAGGCTCAGGGAAGGTTGTGGCGGCCTTAGGGTGGTGTCGCACGGCAGTTCATGGAGGAAAGTGACGTGTCGGCCTCGACACGTGGTGGCGGCTTCCCTGATGCGAGCGAAGAAGAAGATTGGAACGTAGTTATCTGGAGGGAGGTTACGTGATTGACGTGGCTTCATCTGATTGGGTTAGGAGTTTCTTTGTCTATTTTTATTAAATTTCAAAATTCAAACAGTTTAACCTATATAACTTTAATATACGATGTCCGATTTACGCGCGGTTTTCTCTGCCAGGATCGTATTGAAATTCCGGACATTTTGGCGCTGGTTTAGACGGATTCTGAGACAGAAAATTTTGCGTTTAAATTGGATTTAAATTCAAAAGGTGAGTGTTTTAACCCACTCACAACTTCTAAAATTTCTTATGTTTGTTAAATTGATTTATGATATGATTTGAAATTTATTTACGACTGTTTGGAATATTTTTAATCATCATCTCAGTTAAATTGAATTTATTGAATTAAATTTTATTCAATTTATTATTGCATACAAACTGCCAGTTAAATTAATTTATTATTGAATATAAACTGCTAGTAAATACCTGTTGTTTATTATCTGTTTATATTGATGTATTGATTAAATTGGATGATGACTGTGATAAATGGTTGATGGTTGATATTGGATGAATGGATGTTGTATTTTATAGTGTTATAAACTGCAAGTTGTTATGCATTTTTATTTCATTCGGGATTGCAATTTGAAATGATATATAACCGCATTTTTATTTTTAAATTACGGATTGAAATGATAAATATCCGTATCACTTGACCATACGGTAGAAAATTATATACAGACACCGTGGTCTATATATATAAATATTTTGAAATGATTTCTATGGTTTTGTAAAGATATGATTTTATGAGATGTTGATTTGGATATTTTATAAATGTTATTTTATATATAGTTAAATTCTTGGTTTTAAGCAATGAATAAAATTGTTTAAAGTATAAAATAAGTTTAGTAATAAAGTTTGATTTTATTAAAATATAATATGGATAAGTATTTACTTAAATTATATTTTAATATAGAGTTATATTGATTTTATAAATCAAGGTCGAGAAGATAGTTTTGAAATTGATTTAAGATTCTATTTAATTAAGAATTATATTTAATAAGAATCCATTTGGAACTTATTGAAATTGAGATTTTAAAAGAATATGGTTTTATAACTTAATTCAGTTTTAAGGTGATTTAAGTGAATATATCAAGTCTAAATAAATTGAGGAATATTCAGTTATTGAAATTTGAAGTTTTATTTAAAGGATATTGGATTTATTAAGCAAATATTTCAAAATTAAATAATAGTAAAAGTGAATTTGGTATATATATGAATTATAAAATTTAGTTTTGAAATATTGAATATTTAAGCTTTGAAATATATTGAATTTGAAATGGTTTATTTTGGGAATCAAATCTGTTTTGAAATCGATATAATTTGGAATGGTCTATTTGAAATCGAATTGAATTGAAATTTATGATTTAGGGATTTGGTTAAATTTAAAATTTAGAAATTCGGGTTGTTTTGGAATTGATTTGTGAAATTTAAGAAGCCAGTTTATTTTATAAAATATTTTAATATTTAAACCATGTAAGGGTGGAAGTTATGTTTCAAAGTTATTAATTTCAAAATATTAAAAGTTTTCGAAGTGTTATAGTTTTGTCTTTGGTTTTGAAATTTTATAACTTTGAAATACTATGATTTTTAAAATGATATCATATTGGTTTGGTTTTGAAATGGAAATGATATCGTATTTATATGGTTTCGAAATGGATATTATATTCTGGTTTTGAAGTATAAATTATTTTGAAATGACCGCGGTGTTATAATAACGTTTGGATGTTAAAGAGACCAGGAGCAGAAGTTGTCAAACTCTCTGCCAACTCCGAAAACCACTTTAACAACCGTGTACGCGGTGGAGATTCCAGAATGAAGTAGGATGGCGGCGGCATTTCCTTTGAGGTAAATACGTGGACCCAACACCCGTGAGTTGGCATAAGGTGGCTAAAACAGAAGCGATCGACGGGCTAAGGAGGTAGCACCTCTTATCGGACACACTCCTTCGATACCTTTCTATTACTTTGTGATTGTTTGGGGCCCCTTTTTGATTTTGGGGGTGTTGTTCGAGGTGGGTGGTAGTAGCTTCTACGCCCTACCACCGGTCCGGAAGCATAATTGGTATATCTACCCTGGTATTGCTTAGTTGTGCCGTGTCACCTACCCTAGCGCACCTTGTACGAGTTTGATTTGTGTCGTACCTATGGAGTATCCTCTGGTAGCTTCCCGATGAGGAGGTATTACGGTACTGTATAGACTATTTGCACTATTACATGTTAAGGACTATGTGACGCCCCACCTCTATGCTCACAATAACAAAGGTTATTATAAGGAATAATGTCTGCTATTGCGAAGAATAAGTTGTTAACCCCGTTTTGTCAACGAGTTAAGGCCTGGGCCGACTCATCAACTTAAAGTTCTTAACGACTCAGTGGGTCTACGACTCAAGAGGATCCACGACTTAAAGGTAGAACCGACTCATCAAGATTGCCGACTCAATGACCTAAAATGAATGACGACTCAACTGATTGTCGACTCAACGACTCAGGAGGGACAGCGACTCACCGGGTTATAACCTTAGTGCCTTAAGGGTATTGGCCGACTCATGGAGTTCACGACTCATGGGGCAGACCGACCTAAGGCTTATGGTAGGTCGTTCACGACCTAAGCAAATGGACCGGATACCTTATCATTCTGCATCATGGCCTCTTAACTCGTACACGACTCATGACCTGGCTTGAGTCGTCCACGACCTAAAACTGCTAAGTAGAAATACAATGCCATGATACTTAAGTCGCACTTTGATAACTCGTTCGCGACTTCGAACTTACATGAATTCAGGAAAGCCAGCTTAACTCTACTAGACCGTGGACTTGCCTCTATAGGTCGGCCACGACTTAGCCTAAGTCGGTCACGACTCAGGACTTGGGTGAAAAATTCTTATCCAGATTTTCCTATAAATACATGGCCATTTCCAACATTCAAAGGACTTTTTGGATCATTCTCTTTGTGACATCAAGGCTCTACTATCTTCAAGATAATCTTCATTCCAATACTTCAAGCACGTGCAAGACGCTTAGATCAACTTCACACAAAGATTCGGCACATTCAATCATGAATCCAAAGAACTTTGTCGCATTGAAGTTTTCTTTAGCTACTTGTCTTTTGTATTGAATTGAATTGTACTCGAGAGAAGTTGTAATAAGTTGTAATCAAATCAGTAATAAGCAAAGATTGAAGTGGACGTAGGCTTCATTATAAGTTGAACCACTATAAACTCTGTGTTCTTTTGCTGCATTTCCTGTTATTTTCTGCTTTTTCCGATTCCCGTATTCACGGGTGGTGCTTTCGCATTATCTTCACACACACCGAGGTGTTAGCGTCAGATTTTTACGTTAACATTTTTGGTGCTTTCACTGAGAATTGAACTCAGGCTGTCTTCAGCATTGCTCCACGAAGGATTGTTGAGGGAATCTCTTTAAAGACCAGAAGTTTATCAGAAATTATGGCTCCTGGTAGGAAGAGTAGATCTGTCAGATCCGGGAGTGCAAATGAGGGAACCTCCGCTTCTCCGACACTAAATCAGGCAATTCCAACTGTTGGAATTACAAGGGCAGAATTGGACGCTATAATTCTGGGATTGAATCAGCAGTTGAATGCCCAGAATGCGCAGTTGGAGGGTCAAAATACACAAAATGCTTTGATCTTGAACAGGCTGAATGATTTGCTTGGGGCTAACCGTCAACCGGTGAATAATGAAACAACCTTTGCCGAAAATGCCCGTGACTCCCAAGAGAAAGGTATTCCTCAAAGAGCAGAAGGCACCGCCGCAGGGGCACCTTCCCAAGCTGAAGGTTCAAGGCCACAGCCAACCTTTCGAACTTCCGAAAGAGCAGCTGACATCTGCCAGGAGAGGCCTCCGAATGATGAGGAGTACCTCTCAGGGATGATTCGCTCAATTATGAAAGAAAGCATGCAGAGGCAAGAGGACGAAAAGGATTGGGGGTTTGCCCCGAGCAAAACTCCATTCACCGAAAAGATCTTAAAGGCAGAGTTTCCCAAGAAATTTGTACCTCCTACTATCCCGGCCTATCGAAGAATTAGTGACCCTAACCAATTCCTATATAGATACGATTGGCATATGACCGGGGCACGAGCATCAGATGAGATTAAATGTCGATACTTTCCAGTGTATTTGGAAGGGGTTGCTTTGCTTTGGTTCACCAAGCTACCGGTTCGATCCATAGATCAATTCTCCGACTTAACCCGAAAATTTAAAGAACAATTCAGGTTGTATGCATCAAGGGCGAAAGATATAATGTCACTGTCCGGCCTTGAACAAGCACCCGGAGAATCCATCAAGTCTTTTTTGAACCATTTTAATATAGCTCTGGCTGAGGTAGATAACGCGGAGCCCCGAATGGTCTTAACATACTTAATGCGGGCCATCGACAAATCAAGCGAGTTTGGAAAATGGCTGAAAATGAAGGAACCTAATTCACTTGAGAAGTTCTATAAAAAGGCCGACGAATTCATGCGGCTAGAAAGCCTCTCAGGGCCATCTAAGATAATTACAGCTGAAGTCAAAGATAACAATGATGCTTCTAACAAAGGAGGGTCCGGAAGCCAGAAAAGGGAAAACGACGGAGGAAAGAAGCAGGGAAATGAGAAAAAACCTCGCCGCTTTGATCCTTCAAGTTTTACCCCCCTTACTGATACACCGGAAAGGATTTACCTGGCAACGAAGGATGTCATCAATTATCCCAAACCACCTGAGATGGGTAGAGGTGCACGAGCTAACGGAAAATTCTGTCAATTTCACAATCAGCCCGGTCACGACACTGACCAGTGCCGCCAATTAAAAAATGTGATTGAAGAGTTGCTGAAACAGAATAAACTGCAACAATATGTGAAGAAAGACAGAACTGACCCAACCTCATCCGCTCAGGGGCAGCAACGTCCTGCTAATCAATCCGGCTCACGCGACAAAACTGCAGAGCAGGAGTCTAAGAAACTTGTCATTAATTGACATATGAATCAAGAACAATGAACCCAGTGGAAATGAAGATCTAGTCCCGAGATCTTAGAATAGCATCTATTCGCATCCATTTTTTGTTTAATAGCATTGCTTAAACTTGTAAAACAATGATGGATGTATAATTCTTGTGCTGTAAACCACTGTAAAGTAGAATTGAATCAATGATAAAGAACTATAAATGTTGTGTTCTTTAATACTGTGAAAAGCCCTGTCTTATTTCGATATGCAAATATTTTAAAGAAAGAATATATTGCTAAAGAGGTCGATTTAATATTGTAGGTTATCAAAGCAGAGCTTGTCCATACAACGCATCATAAGGACAAGTGATTCAAGGAATCGCTGAGAAGCATATAGTTTCAAGGACACAAATACAAATGCCACTCTTTAGAGTCCAATGCTACTCTTCAGAGTCAAATGCCACTCTTTGGAGTCCAATGCTACTCTTCAGAGTCAAATGCCACTCTTTAGAGTCCAATGCTACTCTTCAGAGTCAAATGCCACTCTTTAAAGTCCAATGCTACTCTTCAGAGTCAAATGCCACTCTTTGGAGTCCAATGCTACTCTTCAGAGTCAAATGCCACTCTTTAGAGTCCAATGCTACTCTTCAGAGTCAAACGCCACTCTTTAGAGTCCAATGCTACTCTTCAGAGTCAAACGCTACTCTTTAAAGTCCAATGCTACTTTTTAGAGTCAAATCCAACTCTTTAGAGTCTAAACGCTTCTCTTCGGAGACCAAATGGTACTCTTTAGAGCCCAAAGCCCTCTTCAGAGGCACACGTTTCACCGAGATTGAAATAAAACTTCCAAGTGATGAAACGTGAAAATCCCTCTTCGGAGGCCCATTTCACCAGGAGTTGAAGTGTAAGAGTCGCTCTTCGAAGGTCCACTTCACCAGAAGCTGAAATGATAAAAAGACCTCCTCGGAGGCACACGTTTCGCCGAGGTTGAAATAAAACTTCCAAGTGCTGAAACGTGGAAAGCCCTCTTCGGAGGCACAACTCTTCGAAGGCACGCGCTTCACCGAGATCGAAGTAAAACTTCCAAGTGTTGAAACGTGGAAAGCCCTCCTCGGAGGTACAACTTTTCAGAGGAGCATTTCACCAGAAATGCAAAACAAAGACCAAAAAGCCCTACACCGAGGCGCAATAAAAAAAAAATCCTCTTCAAAGGCACACTTTAGCTCTCAAAGGAAGATTGGTTCATCTATTTTAAGAAGGCCCTTCCTCAAAAGACTAAAGTGCCCTTCAGAGGCCCGCTCTACTACGTAGGAGAATTCACTCTGTAAAAATACACATACACACAAAAGAAAGGGTGATATCTCCGAAGAGTGGAGCATGAAAACTCATACGAAACGAGGTGTGCTCTATTTTAAGTAGAATAATATCCCCCCCCCCCAAGCGTGGAATAATTGTTCCCCAGAAAATAAGAGTACAAGTCCCCTCGAAGTTGGAAATATTGCGGTGAGCTCATGGTATGGGGGCAACATGGTATAACTACATTGGTAAGTGTAACGCTCGAACAACATACCACCAGCTCACCGCAATATCATATAAAGAAACTTGTATGAAAAAGAAAATTAAATGCATTCCCAGATACAGACAAAAGTTTGTACAAATAAGAGAATCATTTTATTCGATTCTATTAAAATTTCTTACAAGTACAAGTTTCGAAATAAAGAAAGCGGGGGCCGGTACCCGCACAATTCCCGACCAGTGCATACAAAAAACAAAAAGCTAAAAAACAGAATCTTCATTTCTTCTTGCCACCTTTGGACCCTTCACCCGGCCGGATGGTTAGCTTTTTGGGTCGATCTGTATACATGAGGGAAGAAGGAGAAGGAGGTACAATTGGTTCAACTTCCGGTTCCTCTTCAGTAGTGATGATGCTCTTCCTCCTCTTCTTTGATGTTCCGCGCTTCTTTTTTCTCCTTGAAGAAGATTCACTTCCTGGAGTGACAAGTTTAGACAAAGTTATGTCATCCGAAGGAGTCCGCTCCGGAGATATCTCACCAATCTCAAGTCCTCCCTCTTTCTGCTCTTGCGAAGCAGCTGGGTCGTCCAAGCCTTGAAGGGCACCTATTATTTCTTCCTGTGATCCCAACTGAGGAGTAGAAGTGACTTGGGGAGGTAGAGGAATAATAACCAGCGGAGGAGAAGTCTCGATTACACTTGCTGCTTTTTCTGCGGAATAAGAGAAGTTAAAGTCATTATTCTTCGTAAAGAGAGGAGACAATGGCTCATTAAGGTTCAAGAGATAGTCAAAAAATTCATCAAATTCGTGAGAAGTGAACAAGCAATCTGCTTGAGATGGTTCAACGGTAAAGTTACCTGCAGGAGTTGTCTTTATCACTTCAATTTCGTAGTCCTGAGCTTCAGTGCTCTCTTGAGGTTCTTCTACAACTTGGGGAGTTGTAGCTTCGAGATCAACTTTTTCTTGAGGTAGAGAAGGGGAACTGGGACCAGCTATATCAACGTCAGCTGAAATTGAAGGAGGGACAGGGGCAGTTACAGACGCTTCCTTCTTTGAGCATTCCTCTCCTATCGTTTCAGCTCGAGTTTTAGCAAGCTGTTCCCTCCCCCTGGCAAGCGCAGCTCGAGCTTCAGCATCAAAGTAGTATTCCTCAAGCTGATCCTCAGAGTAACCAGCACCTCCATGCATATCCAGTGCGGCCTCCCACACTTCAGCCAGGGTAATTTCATATTTAGGACCCAAAAACGCAAGGCTGCCGCGTCCCAGAACACTTTGCAAATAGAAATCAAACAGCGTTGAGCTGATGTCGGCTTTTATGGCATCGCGGGACTCCTCAGCTGCAATTCTACCAGCAAGAGCCTCATCGCGCTCGTTCTCAACCATAGCAAGTCGAGTTTTTAAAAGCTCAACTTCCAGATTTTGGGAGCTGGCCTGTTCTCGTAGTTGAGCAACTTCAACGCGATAGTCTTCTATAACTTTTTCTTGCCACATGAGTTTGTCTTCAGCCACCCTTTGACTGGCATGTGCATCCCGCACTTGTTGTTGGAGCACACTTTCCTTTTGAGAATAGGAAGTGGAGGAAGTAACAAGTTCTCCTTTAAGTTTTTCCACTTCCGCTTCAAGTTTTTCGTTATAAGAAGTGATGCTCCTCATCTCAGTATCATGTTGTTTAAGAGTCTTCTGCCACTCAGATTTATCATTCTCCATTGTTAGCATAGCTTCAAGGTTTGCTCGATTAATTCTCAGAAGCTCGTCGACGAGTTTCTGCCAATTGGACATTCTTTCAATATCAAGTCTGACGGCGTCGAGATTTCGCAGCATGGCCGGTTTATCAAGAGGAACCAGATCAAGGTCAAATCGGACCCCTTTTAAGCACCACTGTGGAAATCGGCTTTGGAGAGTGGGCGGACCTTGTCCAACTTAGTATGAGGGCCTATTGATAATTGTCTGAATATCAGAACGAGCAGGGGCAGGATATTGAGCAGGGACATTTTCAGAAATTGTAGGCATTGTTTCTTCACTAAGTCTAGCCCATTTGCTGGAGGCATCGACCGTGTGACTTTTTCCTTTTTCATCATGAGTTTTTCGTTTATGAGAGTCATCATCTCTGCGAGAAAGGTCATGTCGCTCTTCCTCTCTCCCGTAACGTTCCTCGTATGCCCTCCTCTCGTTGGCTTTTCTAATAGCCCTTTCTTCATCAGTTTCCTTCCGAGGGGGGAGATGGCGTCTATAGTCATATTGGCTACGCCTTCCAAATTGTTTGAAATCATCGTAATAAGAGCCGCTTCGCCCCATTGGAGAACCTGAAAATAAAGAAAGGAACAAAACTTGAGAATCCTCCAAATATGAAAAAGCTAAGTGTAGGAAAAGACTAAAGAGATCCTAAGTGCGTGTGATGTGTAAACTACGCGCGTCAAACTAGACTACGAACCGCTCATCGGCTGAGGGGTAGTGACAGTTTTTGTGGCTAATGGCAATTCCTGGGCTAAAGGGGTTTGTTTGAGAACGGATGTCGCCTCCACAGCCGGAGATGTAACCTTAGCACTGATAGAGTCATCTTTAAAGAGCTCTTGAGAAGTGGCCATTATGTCACTTAAACCCCCGAAGATGTCCTCACCATCATGCCTAATAAGGCTTCTTCCATCAACTTCTTCCTCAATATTCTCCTCGGTTTGATGAAGAGGCTCCTTTTCTTCAATGATTGGGGCAAGTGCAGGCTTGTCAGACGGCCCCGCATCATCTCTCGGAGTTGAACACTTTATTAGTGAAACTTCGATGAAAGTTTCTCCCCGCGCATGCTCTTCAGTGGAAACTGGGGCATCAGAAGCTTTAGCCGGAGAGTCCGGGACCTCGTGAGGGCGCGTAGAGCGAGAAGTATGTAGATGCCCGTACTGGTGTAAAAATTCATCCATTAACAAAAACTTTATACTCCTCTCCTCTGCAGCCACGGCATTCAGTCTTTCAAAGATTTGCTTATAGCTTGGATATCTAGAGGGTGGAGGAAGTGCTAAAAAAGGGAAAGAGCGAAGTTAGCATTTAGCAACTCAGACCTCGAAAAGCTCAGGAATGGAAAAATAAAAACAGGAAATCTTACTTCCTACTCTCCAGATAGCGTAAAACCCTGGAGGGCAGCGAACAAAGAAGAACTGATTTAGGAATCCATGAACGCTTTCAGAAAGATCGGTGATAAGTTTGCGATTCCGAGCGCTTCTTATAACTATGATAGAGGGATGATCTTTAGTTTTTGTAAATGAACAGAAATAGCAGATTTCCCCGAAGCTCGGTAATCGGTCCAAAACTCTCCTAAATAGAACACACAACCCCATCAGAATGGCGTAGCCATTGGGGTGTAGTTGGAATGGAGAAATGGACAATCGAAGTAGGAACTGCTGAAGAAAGTCATTGAAAGGGGGAATAGCACCGCACAAGCACATTTGGCGGTTGACAGCGACAAAGCCGTGGGGAGGATTATCAGCAAAATCACTTGGTCCGGGCAATATAGCATCTGATTCAACAATGCCGAATTGAGCACGTAATTGAGTAAACGCCCGTTGACTCAAGGAAGTTGAAACCCATTCCGGAGGATTTTCTAGAGAAGCGGCTATTGGAAGAACTTCTCTAGTCTGTTCTGTCACTTCTTCTTGATGTGAAGCCATTCTACATAAGTAACTGGATGTTCAAATATGAAGGTGCACGTTTTCTAAAAAGTGTGAAGTGTTGTGCAGAACTAATAAAAATAAACAAGTAAATATAACTGGAGTTAGGCTAGTCAACAATTGATCGATTATCAAATTTCAGGACTTGTTAATTCAAGTGCAGTATTGGTGCAACCCGGTCAATTTCAGCTGACTATTTCAATGTTGCTTTAATACTTTGCTTGAATTTGTCGATTTAAAGCACCTTGTTCACACAACCTATTTCAGTTAATTATCTTCTATTAACTAATCTGTCATTGGATATGGGCAATCAGTGGCAGTATATTCGTCCCAATTTTTTGTGTGAATGTTGTATTAAGCAGGTTGTTAGCTTGCAATTTGAAGCAACCTGTAAAACAAAAAAGTTCAACAAAGTTTAACAGGTTAAAGTCCAAACAATTCAGTATTCAGGCAGTTTATTTCAGCAATTCAAGTTAAAGTTCAAGTCGGAATTATGCTCCGAGATAGTTCAATGTGTTAACTCGCCCACGATTTAAAGGTTGTGAGGCTGCTTAGGTTAGGTAGTTTATACTTTAAGTCGTTAACACTTTGAGCCGGCAGCGCTTAAGTCGTAAGTCATAAGAAGGAAGAAAAGCTCCAGTTCGAAGTAACGAGAAATTCTCCCAAGTCCTAGCTCGGCCACGACTCAAGGCCTGTGTCGCGAAGGTTGTTAAATCGGTTCAGAGTTAGAACTGCGGAAGTCACTGAGTCGCGTCCAAGCTAATACCTAACTCCACTCGACCCATTAGCCCGATATCCACGAAGACCCTCATCCCATTCACGCTATCTCGTGCTATCGGATCATCCATTAAACCGGTTCGAAACCATTACGAATTCAACACCTAGCAATCCTAACGCAAATCAAAGTTGGCTAGTCTGAAGCAGTGAGCCATTTTCATCATCTCATCGATCATTCAAAGGCTAAATCGAGCAACTTAGCGGTGCGCAGGGAGAAGGATTAGGCTCGGATAGAATTCGTGAATCGATAACAGTAAGGAATCGAGAAAAGAGTAGGTTCACTTACGCAACGGATAGCAAAGATTATCGGTAGGTAATTGAAGTAGAATTGCCTTCGAAAGCTCGGAGGAATGTTAATGGCAGAAACGACTTAGGAGATTGGTAATGAGAAGAAGGAGGTAAGAGTGACGATTCATGCCTTTTATACCCTAGGGCAGTGGAACATGAGCCGGCACGCGTGAGTCAAGATGAGTCGAAGCACACGACCTACGACTTAGGCGTGTACTTCGAGGGGCAAATGTTAACCCCGTTTTGTCAACGAGTTAAGGCCTGGGCCGACTCATCAAATTAAAGTTCTTAACGACTCAGTGGGTCTACGACTCAAGAGGATCCACGACTTAAAGGTAGAACCGACTCATCAAGATTGCCGACTCAATGACCTAAAATGAATGACGACTCAACTGATTGCCGACTCAATGACTCAGGAGGGACAGCGACTCACCGGGTTATAACCTTAGTGCCTTAAGGGTGTTGGCCGACTCATGGAGTTCACGACTCATGGGGCAGACCGACCTAAGGCTTATGGTAGGTCGTTCACGACCTAAGCAAATGGACCGGATACCTTATCATTCTGCATCATGGCCTCTTAACTCGTACACGACTCATGACCTGGCTTGAGTCGTCCACGACCTAAAACTGCTAAGTAGAAATACAATGCCGTGATACTTAAGTCGCACTTTGATAACTCGTTCGCGACTTTGGGCTTACATGAATTCAGGAAAGCCAGCTTAACTCTACTAGACCGTGGACTTGCCTCTATAGGTCGGCCACGACTTAGCCTAAGTCGGTCACGACTCAGGACTTGGGTGAAAAATTCTTATCCAGATTTTCCTATAAATACATGGCCATTTCCAACATTCAAAGGACTTTTTGGATCATTCTCTTCGTGACATCAAGGCTCTACTATCTTCAAGATAATCTTCATTCCAATACTTCAAGCACGTGCAAGACGCTTAGATCAACTTCACACAAAGATTCGGCACATTCAATCATGAATCCAAAGAACTTTGTCGCATCGAAGTTTTCTTTAGCTACTTGTCTTTTGTACTGAATTGAATTGTACTCGAGAGAAGTTGTAATCAAATTAGTAATAAGCAAAGATTGAAGTGGACGTAGGCTTCATTATAAGCTGAACCACTATAAACTCTGTGTTCTTTTGCTGCATTTCCTGTTATTTTCTGCTTTTTCCGATTCCCGTATTCACGGGTGGTGCTTTCACATTATCTTCACACACACCGAGGTGTTAGCGTCAGATTTTTACGTTAACATAAGGCTTGTTATAAGCGACCATCTGTAAGTTATGCCTTAGACGAGTATTGATTACATCGATAGGAGTTGTGTAAAATACTCCCAAAGATATAAATTCAATCCAAATCTAAAACGAAACTACGGTGGCTAAAGAAAAATTCAGAACAATTCATAATAACGACAACACATATAGTATAATCATATCAGAACAGAAATATCAGATATATAGCGGAAGACAAGTTTGGATACATGCTACAACAATCGATAGTTCACATGAACCGAATGTACATATACATAGGTATCAACATACATGGGACGATAGTCAATGCACCAAAAAGAAACACCTCGAAGCTAGGCAAACGATGAAGTGAAATCCCAAAAGCTGAAGCAGCAACTGAATCAGAGATGGCTATTATCATGAAATAACTCGGTCTGACCCGAGTATTATTTAAAGAAAAATAATAAACGGATCAGTCTAATTTTAACTTCAGAAATAAGTGTATAATAAACAACACTTAAGCAAATAATTATAGTCTTGAACGAGACTATACAACATAAATAATCAATATAGTTTAAATGAAGAAATCTCAATTTAAACTCCATTAAAATCAATAATCTCGAATTGGACTATTCAACATAAATAATCACTATAGTTTAAATGAAGAAATCTCAATTTAAACTCCATCAAAATTAGCTTTTAAATTCCCAATTGAATTCAAAACAGAAATACGCAAATTCATAATCTCGAATGAGACTATACACAAAATTATAGTGTCGGAAGAGACTATACACAAAATTATAGTCTCGGAAGAGACTATACAACAGAGTAATCAGCATAGTTTAAAGGAAGAAATCCAATTAAACATCATCAAAATCCACTTCCAAATTCACAATTTATTTCAAAGCTGCAGTACGCAAAAATCTAGAAATCAATTAAGATAACTAGACAAATCAGCAGTCACCAAATCTAGAAATCAAAATAAGATAAATAGAAAATCAACATAAAAGACGGATCGATCCCAGCAGATGGCGAGTTTTAGCTACGCCGCACATGCATCTCAGATGGCCGAAGCCTACCAAGTACTATAATTTTTGGCGCCCATCAGATGACCCGAAGGTCCGTAGAGTGACCCGAAGGTCTAGTACTGGTATTTGACCCGAAGGTCCAACAAATGACCCGAAGGTCCAGCAGAGTGGCTCGAAAGCCAAATAGAATCATCAAAACAGTAAATATTTCAATTAACGAGTCTGGAATTAACCAAAATAGTAAAAGTGTGGTTCCATACTCCGCACTTTTGCTAAATCATTTAAATCTCTTCATCGTTTCCTTGAAAGTGCAAAATTGTGTATTTTATATAAATACATTTTACGTTCTCAAACGGACAAATCCGGAATTAAGCGAATTAGTAAAAGTAAGGGTTCATAGTCCTCAATTTTGCTGAAGCGTTTAAATCGCTTCCTCATTCTTTTGAAAGCGCAAACTGTAAAAATTTTGGAAACAATTTTATTTTAAAACAATTTTTAAAACATGTGATTAAAATAGCAACCACTATAGCAATTTCGACGAGGAAATTACGCTTCTCAAAACACCATTAAAACGGATACCAAATCAGCATTGCGGGATAATCGCTTGAAAATTCACTTTAAAATTGACGGTTACTGGAGTCAAAACAACAGTAATTTTTATTCGTCAAAAAAATACCATCAAAATAACACGCTTCAAAACTATAATACCGACATAAAAATTCCGTTATTAAAATAACGGAAATAGAATACGTTTTAAAATGAAACACCGGTTCAACGTAAATTAAATAGTGGACTGTACCACTACATTTATAAAATATTGCACACCCAAACAAAAATACAAAAGCAAGTAATCTGGCGCTTGAACTTCTTGTACGCAAAATGAATTAAAATAATGTATACTAAACCAATTCTCATGTATGACATGCACGCCTACGTTACCCAAATGCAATGTTGACAAAATATAAAACCTGTCAAAGGCAAATTTGGACTTGCACTTGCATCTTGCTACACGTGTATTATTAGATGTGTTCAATACAGTGCACTATTAACATTTTAACACAAATAAAATCTTCACACCTATATTTTTCACACGCACGAAATAACAGAGATAAATAGTGTTAATACCATTCTGAACGGCGACTCAATTACTCAAAGGAAACAAGCGACCTAACGAGTTAAAATGCGAGCGAGCTAACATGATAAGCGACCTTGCGACCTAAACATGTGACAACCTAACGACCTAACGATCTAAGTAGGTCCACGGCACAATCTAACGAATTAAGGAAAAGCGACCTAATGACCTGAACACTTGGTGAGCTAACGCAACAACAAGTTCTACATCGACCTAGCGAGTTAGAAGGTCCAGCGACCTAGCGAGTTAAAGGTTCAGCGACCTAACGAGTTAACAAGCATATCCCTAAGCCATTTAATCATAGGTCGCATCAGCATTAGGTCGCTGCCATCTCCAAACCTAACCTAGGTCGCTCCACTTGATGCCTCAACACATCTAAGTCGCCCTTCATTCTCCTATAGGTCGCTACAACCTACTAGTAGAAGCAGATGATCAAGCACAACCATTATGAGCCATAGCCCATGTCCCCTAGGTCGCTCACGACCTATGACCTACCCCTAGGTAGCCCACGACCTAAGACTTACCTTCAGATTTCCCTATAAATACCCCGCCTGCTCCAACTGAAAGAGGACTTTTGGATCATTTCTGGAACGCCGATACTTTGCTGTTTTCTCGACTCATCCAACACTTCAAACACCGAAGACGCTTCAACGAACTTTTGGGAAAGATCTTACTCATTCAACATGAATTCAAATAGCCTTTCTACATCGAAGTTCTAGTTACCCGTCTTAATCGTGTTGTAATCGAAGAATCATTGTAAAAGTTGTAATCAAATCAGCAATAAAAGAGATAAAGTGGACGTAGGCTTGACTTTGAGCCGAACCACTATAAAAACTGTTGTCTCTTTACTATTTCTCTGCTATTTTCAGCTTATTCTTAGTTCCCGTACCAACGGGTGGTGCTTTCGCTTTAACACAACTCACACCGGGGTGTTAGCGCACATTTTTAGCGTTAACATTTTGGTGCTTTCACTGAGAATTGAACTCAGGGGTGCTCTCATCATTGCTTCACAAAGATTTGTTGAAAGAATCTCTTTAAAAACCAGAAGTTTATCTGAGATTATGGCTCCTGGAAGGAAAAGGAGATCTATTAGATCTGGAGATACTTGTGACAACACTGCCACTTCTCCCGCATCCAATGAAGCGGCTCCTAGTGTTGGAATTACACAGGCAGAATTGGATGCTGTGGTGTCTGGGTTGTATCAGCAAATGGAAACCCAGAACACTTTGATGTTGGACAGGATAAATGCTTTACTTGGGGTTAACCGTAAACCAGAAAAAAATGAAGAAACCTTTGCCGAAGATGTTCATAATTCCCAAGGAAGAAGTATTCCTCAAAGGGCAGCTGGCACCGCCGAAGGGGCACCTCCTCAAGCCGGAGGTTCAAGGCCGCAGCCAACTCTTCGCGAATGTTTGTCCAGGAAAACTTCCGAAAAAGTAGTTGACATCTGTCCCGCGGGGCCTCTAAACGATGAGGAGTACCTCTCGGGGATGATTCGACAGATTATGAAAGAGAGCATGCAAAGGAAGGAAGATGAAAATGAACAGGGGTTTGCTCCAAGCAAGACTCCTTTTACTGAAAGAATCCTGAAAGCTGAATTTCCAAAGAAGTTTGTTCCTCCCACTATTCCAGCTTATCGGGGGACAAGTGATCCTAATCAGTTCCTATACAAGTACGACTGGCATATGACTGGTGCCAGAGCATCGGATGAGATCAAGTGCAGATACTTTCCGGTGTATTTGGAAAGAGTGGCCCTGCTTTGGTTCACGAAGCTGCCAGTTCAATCTGTGGATCGGTTCTCCAACCTAACTCGGAAATTCAAAGATCAGTTCAGGTTATATGCTTCTAAGGCCAAGGATATAATGTCACTGTCCAGCCTCGAACAAAACCCCGGAGAGCCTCTTAGATCTTTCTTAAACCGCTTTAATATAGCCTTGGCCGAGGTTGGTAATGCGGAGCCTCGAATGATTCTGACCTACTTGATGCGAGCTATTGACAAATCTAGTGAATTTGGAAAATGGCTAAAGATGAAAGAGACAAATTCACTTGAGAAATTCTACAAGAAAGCTGATGAATTTATGCGCTTAGAAAGCCTTCCTGTGCTGGCAAAAGCAGTCGTGACTGAGGTTGGGAATAATAATGTTGTTTCAAACAAAACGGAATCTGGTGCACAGAAGAGGGAGAATGACGGTGAGAAGAAGCAGGGAAATGCGAAGAAAACTCGCCACTTTAGACCTTCAGATTTTACTCCCTTAACTGATACTCTAGAAAATATCTTCTTTGCAACCAAGGATACTGTTGAATACCCTAAACCATCTAAGTTGAGGCTTGGGAAAAATGTTGCGCAAAATGGAAGATTCTGTCGATTCCACAATCAAGCTGGCCATGACACTAATGAATGTCGTCATTTAAATAATTTGATTGAAGAGCTGTTGAAAGACGGTAAACTACAACAGTACGTGAAGAGAAACAGAAACGACCCAACTTCTTCTACTCAGGGGCAACAAGTTCCTGCTCGTCAATCTGGCTCAGGTGAAAGGACTGTAGCACAAGAATCGGAGAGGCCCATTATTAATGTCATCACAAGGGGTCCTCACCCAGCGAGCAGAAGTTGGGGTGAGATGGAGAGATATGCTCATGCTTTGAGGTATGCCCCGATTGAAGAAAGTGTTTTTGTCTTGGAAGATGCTACACCTTTAAAACAGCAGAGAACTTTTAACGATGACATCATATTCCGAACTAGAGATTCTGTTAGTGTTGAAGCTCCCACCATGGATCCCTTGGTGATATCTGCAAGGATCGGAACAGCCATTGTAAGAAGGGTGCTTGTTGACTGCGGCGCCTCTTGTAATGTCCTTTTCAAAAAGACATTCGATCAAATGAAGATCCCCATGGCTTATGTCCAAGCTTCCTCGCAAAAAATTGTTGGGTTTACTGGAGAGCCAAAACAGCCTGTTGGGACTATTGATCTATTTGTAGAGCTTGGAGAAGGGGAAAGGAAGGTGGTCCGAAAGAAAACTTTTGTAATTGTTGATGAATTCTCTACTTACAATGCCTTCTTGGGTCGACCAACTCTTGCTGCATTCAAAGCCATTCTCGCCCCATGGTGCCTGACTATGAAGTTCCCCACTGATAATGGCGTCGGTGTTATGAAGGGGGACCAAAATGCTGGGCGAGAATGCTATCTCACAGAGTTACGGGACGCGAAAAAGAGAGAAATGGGTAAAGGTGCGGCAGCTCCGCTCCGCATCAAGGAACCCACCTTGTAGCAATTACGGGGTGGACCCTGCACTGGAAAGCATAGTGGTGCTCGAAAAGAGATTGATCCCAGAAAAACTAGTGCAGGGGAGAGTAGAGTGGTGCCGGTGGAAGTGACGGTGCCAATACCTATTGACCCGAATGACCCAAACAAGGTGCTGAATGTGGGTTCACAACTCGGTATAACGGTTCAGAATATGTTGATATCATTCTTAAAAGCAAACTTGGATGTATTCGCTTGGAGTCATGCCGACATGTGTGGAATATCTCCAGAAATCACAGTACATGCTTTGAATATTGATCCAAAATTCACACCCGTAAAGCAGAAAAGAAGAACCCAGGGTCCTGAAAGGTCGGCAGCATTAAAAGAAGAAGTAGATCGGCTCATGGAAAATGGCTTCATCAGAGAATCCACTTATCCAAATTGGGTTTCTAATCCGGTGTTGGTTAAAAAGGCAAATAGAATGTGGAGAGTATGCATTGACTTTTCAGACTTGAACAAAGCATGCCCCAAGGACTGTTTCCCGTTACCCAGGATTGATCAGTTGGTGGATGGAACAGTCGGGCATGAATTATTGTCTCTTACGGATGCTTACTCAGGATATAATCAAATCATGATGCATGAGCCAGATCAGGAGGACACGAGCTTCATTACTGATGTTGGTCTTTACTGCTACAAAGTCATGCCCTTCGGACTTAAGAACACAGGTGCAACTTATCGAAGACTTGTTAATGCCATGTTCAAGCACCATATTGGCAAGACTATGGAAGTGTATGTTGATGATATGTTGGTGAAATCGAAGAAGGCAGTAGACCACATGGATCATTTGGCAGAAATGTTCGCGGTTCTCCGAAAGTATGGATTGAAGCTAAATCCTTTGAAATGTTCATTCGGGGTAGAGTCCGGAAAATTTTTGGGTTTCATTGTGAGTGCTATGGGCATCGAAGCTAATCCTGCTCAGATTACTGCTTTACGAGAAGTTAAAGCCCCTAGGACAAAGAAGGAATTGCAAAGCCTCAACGGGAAGGTCGCTGCATTGAATCGGTTTATTTCCAAGGCCACTGATAAATGCATTCCCTTCTTTGACGCTTTGAAGAAAGGAAAGAAAAACTTTGAATGGACTCTTGAATGTTAGAAAGCTTTTGATGAACTGATTCGTCACATGGAAACGCCTCCAGTACTTTCTAAGCTTAGCAGTGGTGAATATCTTTTCATATATCTAGCGGTTTCATCCTATGCTCTCAGTGCAGCATTGGTACGAGAAGACGCGAAAGCTCAGCGCCCGGTTTATTTTATCAGCAAAAGATTCACTGGGGCAGAGATGAATTATTCAAAGCTGGAAAAGCTCGCCTATTGTCTGTTGATTGCTTCCAGAAAGTTGAGGCCATATTTTCAAGCTCATCCTATTAAAGTCCTCACTGATCAACCTCTAAAGCAAGTCCTTTTTCGCCCAGAAACTTTGGGTCGTCTTCTGAAGTTGAATATTGAACTCAGCCAATACGATATCACTTACCATCCCCGAAGAGCAATCAATGGACTAGCATATTTCATTGCAGAATACACAGATAAAGGTGACAGTGAGGAAGAAGTGACTGAAGACATCCCGATCCGATGGAAATTATATGTTGATGGTGCAAGAAATGACTATTGTTTCGGAGCTGGGGTTGTGCTTGAAACCCCCAAAGGGCGATCATTGTGCTATGCATTGAGATTAGAATTTCCTTCGACAAATAATAAAGCAGAATATGAAGCTCTTATTGCCGGCATGAAGATTGCTAAAGAACTGAACATCAAAGTGTTGCAGATCTTCAGTGATTCCCAGCTTATTGTATGCCAAGTCAAGAAAGAGTTTCAAACTAAAGGAGGAAATCTGCCTGCTTACTTGTCAAAGGCATAGGAGCTTCTTGACGATTTTGATCATTATACAATAAGCCATATACCCCGGGAAGAAAACATGAAGGCAGATTCTCTCGCAAAATATTCAAGCTCTAACGAAGCTCAATTATTGGGATTGGTCCCTGTGGAAGTCTTGTCAGCTCCAAGTATTGATGAGATGGATATTGATTGGATTATGGCTGTGTCTCAAGAGAAGGAGTCGTGGATGACCCCGATCAAGGAATATCTACTCAACGGCTCCCTGCCAAAAAACTCAAAAGAGCGCCAAAAGCTATTAAGAAAAGCCTCAAGATATGTAATTCAAGACGGCCGCTTGTACAGACGAGGATTCTCAATGCCATTACTCCGCTGTGTAACCAAGGAGGAGGCTAAGACAATTCTAGCTGAAGTGCACGGAGGAGAGTGTGGGGATCATTCAGGTGGTCAAACTTTAGCAAAGAAAATTCTACGCTATGGATATTTTTGGCCAGATGTTAATTGGGATGCTGCTAGCTACTCCCGAAAGTGTGACAGATGCCAGAGATTTGCAAAAATCCCTAGAGCAGCCTCCACCAAGCTAACACAGATGGTTAGTCCATGCCATTCGCCATTTGGGGGATAGATCTCATTGGGCCTTTGCCAACTGCCAAGTATGGAATCAAATATGTTATTGTTGCTGTTGATTATTTCACTAAATGGGCTGAATCTGAACCATTAGCTACTATTACCTCTAAAAAGATGATAAACTTTGTGACTAAGAATACCATTTGCAGGTATGGTGTGCCTCAGAAGATAATCACAGACAATGGTACCCAATTTGAAAGTGAAGAGTTCTAGGATTTTTGCAAGCGATTCAAGATCCAAAAAAGCTTCTCAGCAGTGGCTCATCCGCAAGTAAACGGGCAAGTGGAAGCAGTGAACAAAATTATCAAACCAACCATCAAAAAACAGCTAGAAAAAGCAAAAGGTGGTTGGGTCGATAAGCTGCCACTAGCACTATGGGCATACAGAACTACTCACAAGACTGCGACTGGGCACACTCCATTCTCATTAGCATATGGATCAGAAGCAATGATTCCGGTGGAAATAGAGGCCCCCTCACACAGGAGAATTCATTTCAATCAAGCTGAAAATGAAAAGCTGCAACTTGAAGCACTTGATTTCCTTGATGAAAGAAGAGAAGAGGCTATGCTCAGGCACTTCAATTCTAAAGTTCGCCAACGCAGCTTTGAGATTGGGGATCTATTCTTGAAAAGGATCATGATAGCAACAGGAGTGTTTGGGCCAAACTGGGAAGGGTCGTACGTCATAGGCAAAAAACTTCTTGATGGCACTTTCAAACTCAAAACTGTCAAAGGAGATCCAATTCCAAGAGCCTGGAACAGCAATCACTTGCATCCATATTTTACTTAGAAGCTTTGCTTAAATTTGTAAAATGATTATGGATGTATGATTCTTGTATTGTAAGCCATTGTAAAATCAGTGCAAATGAATAATAAGAACTATAAAGTTGATGTAGGCCCAGTTCTTGGCCGAACCACTATAAATCTTGTGTTCTTTACTACTATAAAATACCGTTTCATTTCGATATGCAAATATCTTAAATATATTGCTAAAATGTCGATTTAATATTGCAGGCTATCAAAGCAAAGCTTACTTATTCAACACATCACAAGGCTCAGCGATTCCTACAGATCACTCAACAAACAAATGTCAAGCCACAAAAATTCCGCATTCAATTCCTACATCAAAAGTGCTTCTCACAAATAGTTGGTGATTCCACCGGAGGGGCACCTTCCCAACGTGAAGGTTCCAGGCCCTTGCTAACTGACTGCCATCGTTTGTATAAACAGACATCCAGTTGGGTAGCTTGCGTCTGCCCCGTGGATTCACTTGACAATGAAGTGCACTTCTCTGCAAAAGAAACAAATAACTGGCAAAGAAAAGAACATGGGCTTGGAAATGATAACAAGGCATCACTGAGGGGCAGCTAGTGAAAAGACATGGGCAAGCAAACAAAAGCATCCAAAAAGGAGTCTTGTCTCTCAACAAAAAGGTTGGTGGAACCACCGGAGGGGCACCTTCCAAAAGTGAAGGTTCCAGGCCCTTGCTAACTAATTGCGATCGTTTGTGCAAACGAACATCCGGTTAGGTAGCTTGCGTCTGCCCTGTGGGTCCACTTAACCGTGAGACGCAACCTTCCTGGCGAGCCAACCACAAGTAAATCCAAGCCCTCTTCGGAGGCACAAGCCCTCTTCGGAGGCACAACTCTTCGGAAGAAAAAGCCCTCTAATGAGGCACGCCGAAAAATGGAAGTGCTTTTCTCAACCAATAAGGATGATGGAACCACCGGAGGGGCACCTTCCCAAGATGAAGGCACAGGGCCCTTGCTAACTGATTGCGATCGTTTGTACAAACGAACATCCAATTAAGTAGCTTGAGTCCGCCCCGTGGATCCATTTAACTATGAGAAAGTAACTTTCAGGCAAACCAAAAGCCCTCTTCCGAGGCACACAAGACCTCTTCGGAGGCAAAAGCACTCTTCGGAGGCCCACTTCACCGCAGTTGAAGTGCCAAAGCCCTCTTCGGAGGCCCGCTACCCCGCGTAAAGGGAAAAAAGAAAGCCCTTTCTGGAGGCCCACTTCACCAGAGTTGAAGTGCCAAATCCCTCTTCGGAGGCCCGCTACCCCGCGTAAAGGGAAAAAAGAAAGCCCTCTT
This sequence comes from Allium cepa, assembly GCA_030765085.1. NCBI lineage: Eukaryota > Viridiplantae > Streptophyta > Magnoliopsida > Asparagales > Amaryllidaceae > Allium > Allium cepa. The sequence goes on along the minus strand of CM060931.1, from coordinate 54,484,048 downwards.
CGGAAGCCCACTTCACCAGAGTTGAAGTGCCAAAGCCCTCTTCGGAGGCCCGCTACCCCGCGTAAAGGGAAAAAAGAAAGCCCTCTTCGGAGGCCCACTTCACCAGAGTTGAAGTGCCAAAGCCCTCTTCGGAGGCCCGCTACACCAGAGTTGAAGTGCCAAAGCCCTCTTCGGAGGCCCACTTCACCAGAGTTGAAGTGCCAAAGCCCTCTTCGGAGGCCCGCTACCCCGCGTAAAGGGAAAAAAGAAAGCCCTCTTCGGAGGCCCACTTCACCAAGTTAAAGTGCCAAAAAAGCCCTCCTCGGAGGCACAAAAAAAAACCTTCTCCGGAGGCACACTTCAACTCTCAAGGGAAGATTAATCTCTCCATAATGAGAACATTCTTCCCCAAAAAAAGGGGGGGTTGAAGTGCCAAATCAAAGCCTTCTTTGGAAGCCCGCTTCACCGCGTAAGAGAATTCACTTCTCAAAAAAGTGACCATCTCCGAAAGTTGAAGTGTAGAAACTTTTTCTAAAAAAAAGAGAGAGACTTCTTCAATACAAGGCACACTTTACTAGAGCAGAATAATATTTCCTCAAAATGGAAGAATTATTCTCTAAAGTAAGAGTGCAAGCCTTCTGAAAATGGAAGAGTTGTTCTCCAAAGTAAGAGTACAAGTCTTCTCAAAACAGAAGAATTGTTCTCCAAAGTCTTATCAAAATAAAAGAGATTGCAATAAGTTGTGGTATGGGGGCAGTATAATATAGCTACATTAATAAAAGCAACGCTCAAACAACATACCACGAGCTTACTGCAATATCACACAAAGAAAATAAAGAAACTTGTGTGAAAATAAGGAATAAATCCATTCACAAATACAGTCAAAAGATTGTGCAAATAAAAAGAGTCATTTTATTCCATTCTATAAAAGATTTGTATACATGTGCAGGTCTCAAAAAGCGAGGGCCGGTACCCGCACAATCTCCGGTCAATACAAGTCTTTACATAAACAAGCAAAAAAGCAAAAAAACAAAACAAGAAGGATAAAGCCGGACCCATTACTTCTTCTTCCCCCCGCCTTTGGAGCCCTCGCCCGGCCTAATGGTTAACTTCTTTCGGCTTGAACGAGTTGGGGAAAGAGGAGAAAGAGGTGCAACTAGGTCCTCTTCCGCTTTCTCATCGCTAGCAGAAGTGCCCTTCTTTTTCTTCGAAATGCTGCGCTTTCCCCTCTTCTTTGAAGAAGATTCGCTGCCCAGAGCCATAAGATCAATTAGCTTTGTATCATCGGCAGTAAATTCCTCTGGGGTCCTCTCACCCTCCACGAGTTCTTCAGCTTTCTGCTCTGGCGAAGCAGCCGGGTCATCTAAGCCTTGGAGAGCTCCTATTTGTTCTTCTTGCGACTCCGGTTGAGAAGCAGAAGGAGTAACTTGAAGAGATGGAGGAGCAGCAGCTGGAAGAGGCGAAGCCTGTTCAACACTTGTTGTTTTCGCTACAGAAGAAGAAAAGTTAAAAACATCAGTATCTCTCGCAAAAAGAGAAGATAGTGGCACGTCGGGGTTTAAGTAATAAGCAAGAAGTTCATCGAGCTCATGTGAAGCAAACAAGTAGTCCACTTGAGCTGGATCAATGTTGAAGTTACCTGGAGAAATTGGCTTTATCACGTCAACTTCAAAAGCTTGGGCTTCGATGTCTTCTTGGGCCTCATCTTCGGCAGGGGCAGTTGTAATTTCGGTTTTGGCTTTGGCCGGAGGAGAATGGGAACTAGAGCCGATAATGTCAACGTCAACCGAAGCCGAAGGACGAGATTGGTCAATCAAAGGCACCTTCCCTAAATGCTCTCCCTCTGTTGCTTCGGCTCGTTCTTTAGCAAGTTGCTCTTTCCCTCTCGCAAGGGCGGCTTGACCCTCATCATCCAAAAAATGAGCCTCAAGACCCTCCTCAGCATAGCCGGCACCTTTAAGCATGTCAACTGCTGCCTCCCACACTTCAGCGAGGGTAATCTCATACTTTGGACCCAAAAACGAAAGACTGCCACGCCCCAAGACGCTATGAATGTAAAACTCGAATAAAGTGGAGTTGACGTTAGCCTTAGTCAGTTCATGAGATTGTTCAGCTACAGCCTTTCCAGCAATGGCCTCGTCATGCTCCTTTTCAACTTTAGAAAGCTGAGCCTTTAGCATTGCAATCTCCAAGTCTTGGGAGCTAGTCTTTTCCCGCAGTTGAGCAACATCGTTGCGGTAGCTTTCCACGATTCTCTGCTACGCCTCAAGTTTAGCCTCAGCATCTCATTGACTAGCGTGGGCGTCTCTCACTTGCTTTTGAAGAACCTCTTCCTTTTGAGTGTAAGAAGTGGAAGTGGTCACAAGCTCATCTTTGAGTTTTTCAATTTCAGCTTCAAGTTTTTCATTATAAGCGGTGATGTTCTTCATCTCTGTGTCATGTTGATCAAGAATTTTCTGCCACTCGGACTTGTCATTTTCCATAGTCAGCATGGCCTCGAGATTTGCGCGGTTCACCCTTTGAAGCTCATTAAAAAGTTTCTGCCAACCAGACATTCTCTCAATATCGAGCTTGACGGCGTCAAGATTTCTTAGCATAGCTTGTTTGTCGATTGGGACCAAGTCAAGGTCAAAACGCACTCCTTTTAAACACCAGTGTGGAAATCGACTTTAAAGAGTAGTCGGAGGCTTTTCAATTTGATATGGAGGCCTGTTGATGATCGTCTGAATGTCAGCTCTTTTAAGGGCAGGAGAGCTGGAAGGGATTTCTAAAGAGATGGGAGCAGCGAGCATTTCAGAAATTTCAGATGTCGGCTTCTCGCTAAGCTTGGCCTGCTTGCTTGAATCTTCAGCTATGTGACTCTTCCCTTTATCATCATGAGACTTTCGTTTGTGGGAATCATCATCTCTGTGGGAAGAATCATGTCGGTCATCTCTTCTCCCATAGCACTCCTCATAAGCCCGCCTCTCACGAGCTTTTCTAGCTGCTCTTTCTTCATCGGACTCCCTAGGAGCAGGAAGAAAGCACCTAGGATCATAGGAATCACGCCTTACGTAGCGCTGAAAGTCATCATAATATGTGCCGCTGCGTCCCATGGGAGAATCTGAAAATGAAGAAGAGACAAAGTTTAGAAATCTTCGAAATGAAGAAGCTAAGTGCGCATAATTGCCAAAAATCCTAAGTGTGTATGATGTACGGACTACACGCGTCGAGCTACAAACCACTCTTCGGCTTGGGAGTAATGTCGACTTTGCAACAGGTGTCAACTCTTGGGTTGACGAAGTTGGTCGCAAGGCGGATGTCACTTCGACTGCTGGAGAAACAAGTTTAGAAGCAGTGGTATCATCTTTGAAGAGCTCATGTGAAGTCACCACTAGGTCGCTCAGCCCTCCGAAAATGTCATCACCATCATGCCTAGCGGAACTCTCTTTCTCAGCTCCCTCATCAGCAGCCTTCCCGGAATGTTGAGGAAGTTCCTCTTCTTCGATAGCTGGGGGAAGTGTAAACTTGCCAGATGACCCCGTGATGCAGCACGGCAAAGCATGAGAGGAAATGAGTCAACAAGACGTACCTTAAATCGCGAACGACCATCGCTGTTGCTCTGCGACCTAGACCATCCTATGTCGCTACGCGACCTAACCCCATCACCAACCTATCGTCCAGCACTCCACGACCTAACCCTATTACCGCGACCTAACCCCATCCTCGACCTATCGACGTTGCTCCGCGACCTAACCCCATCACCGACCTATCGTCCAGCACTCCACGACCTAACCCTATTACCGCGACCTAACCCCCATCCCCGACCTATCGCCGTTGCTCCGCGACCTAACCCCATCACCGCGACCTAACGCCATCCCCGACCTATCGCCGTTGCTCCGCGACCTAACCCCATCATCGCGACCTAACCCCATCCCCGACCTATCGCCATTGCTCCACGACCTAACCCCATCACCGCGACCTAACCCCATCACCCGATAATTAGTTCGCGAAGCCATAAATCGCTCCCAATTTCCAGCTTAGGTCGCGAGTGCGCAGACTCCTACATCGCGAAGTTTGCATATGTCGCTGCCGAAGTTGCCTAGGTCGCTGTTGAGCTTGTTTAGATCGTTATTTGCTTAGGTCGAATTGTTTGATAAGTTGCTTGTATTCTCTTTCTTAAAATCGTTTGTATTGTACTGTATGGTTATGTCGCAGTAGAGTTGTGTACATTGTAAACCTATAAATATGCGGGTTTGTGTCACTTGTAAGGTTGTTGAATTTTGAATAAAATTTTGAGTGCTTTGTGCCTCTTTTGAAATTGGAAGTTGAGTGTTATCTCCTTTCTCCATCTTCGGTATTCGAGTGTGCTCGAATCAACGGATTTGAAGCCGATTCACGGAATCTCGTGCGCGAGATCAACGTCAAAAGAATCGTAGATCTTTCAACACGGTATCATGCGCGATCAACGTGTTAAGGATAGCTGGAATCCGGTATCTCTTGAGATCAACGGATTTGGGCATTTGGGTATTTTCAATCCATCGATTCCTATTTTCATCGTCACATCCATTTTTGTTATTTCCGCTGCGTCATTTGGTATCAGAGCTAGACTTAGTCAATCATAGCTAAGCCGAGTCTTTGGAGCCAAGGAGAAGAGTTTGAAGAGTCAAGGCCGAGCTAAATCAAGCAAAGCCGAGCTAAGTGAAGTGTTCAAGTTCAGATTTATTCAAGCCGAGAGTTAAAGTTTGTTGAAGATTCAATCATGCCTCCGAAAAGAGCTAATCGTCATCAGAATGTTGAAGATTTGTATAAAAGAGAAGATGCTGAGCAGATGGAACAACGAATCAGTAATAAATTCAATGAGAAGTTGGATGAAGGAATTGGTAGGTTAGAGAAATTGATGATAGATATGAATCAAAGTCAAAGGAGAAGGTCGCCAATCTCGAACCATGGAGGAAACAGAGTTTCGCCATCGGTTACGGAAGCGAGGAGGGTGTTGCCATAATCTGTTCGAGATAGAAGAGAGTCATCAGTTTCAACAAGGCGAGAACATCATGAGTATAGAGATGAAGAGAGAAGAACTCCACGGGAGTATGAACGTGAGCCATATCGTGATGCTGAAAGACATAGTCGAAGAGATATGCGTGACCATAGAGATGTTGATGGTCGAGATCGATATCGAAGTACATTTGATTATGATGAAGAGAGTGACAGAGGAAGTATTCATTATCGAGATCGAGACCAAGTACGACATCAAAATCGGGATGTAGAAGATGATCGTCGATGGGAGTCGGGGATGAAAACTTAAATTCCAGAATTCAAGGGTAGTATGCAAGCTGAAGAATTCCTTGATTGGTTATCTAATGTTGAAGTGATTTTTGACTTCAAAGAAGTTCCTGAGCATCGCAGAGTTAAGTTGGTTGCTACTCGGTTGAGAGGAAGAGCTATGGCATGGTGGCAGCAAACAAAACTTACACGGGAGAGAATGGGCAAATCAAAGATTGTCTCATGGGAGAAGATGAAGAAATTGATGAAGGCTACTTTCTTGCCTTATAATTATCAATCTCTTATGTATCAGCGATTGCAGAACTTGAGACAGGGAACAAAGTCTGTGAATTATTATGCGGATGAATTTTATCAATTGATTGCGAGGAATGATATCATGGAGACAGAGGAACAGTTGACCGCTAGATTTGTTGGAGGGTTGAGAATGCAGATCCAGGATATGGTGAATATGTTTGATCCAAGATCCGTGGTTGAAGCACACCAAAAGGCTCTAGCTTGGGAGAGGCAAGGCAGAAGAGGAGGTGGTGTGTTTACAAATTCCAACAATCAGGTGAAAGGGGCTAGTAGCAATACAAATGTTTCCAAGGCTGTCGGAAAACCGGTTGTCAATGAAGCTGTTAAGACCAAGGTCAACAACAATTTCAAGTGCTATAACTGTCAGGAATTTGGTCATAGGAGCATTGAATGTCCGAAGCCAAAGAAGCGAGCAATGATTGCTGAGGTTGAGGATGAGGATGCAGAGGTAGAATGTTTTAACTCACCCCAAGTTGAGGAGGAAGAAGAATTGTCGGGAGATGAGGGTTGTAATTTAATGATGAGGAGATCTTGTTTAAAACCAAAGCAAGAGGAAGATTCTAGTTGGTTGAGGAGTAATATTTTCCAGTCCACGTGCACTATCTTGGGAAGGGTTTGCAAGTTTGTCATCGATGCGGGAAGTTGTGACAATATCATTTCTACAGAAGCTGTGAAGAAGTTAGAGTTAAAGACAGAGAAGCATCCAAAACCCTACAAATTAGCTTGGTTGAGGAAAGGTGGGGAAGTGAAGGTTAGTAGAAGAGTTTGTGTAACTTTTTCGATTGGGAAGAAATATAAAGATGAAATTTGGTGTGATGTTGTAGATATGGATGTATGTCATCTGTTGTTGGGGAGACCTTGGCAATATGATAGAGCTGTGCAACACGATACCAAATGACGCAGCGGAAATAACCAAAATGGATGTGACTATGAAAATAGGAATCGATGGATTGAAAATACCCAAATGCCCAAATCCGTTGATCTCAAGAGATATCGGATTCTAGCTATCCTTAACATGTTGATCGCGCACGATACCGTGTTGAAAGATCTATGATTCTTTTGACGTTGATCTCGCGCACGAGATTCCATGAATCGACTTCAAATCCGTTGATTCGAGCGCACTCGAATACCGAAGATGGAGAAAAGAGATAACACTCAACTTCCAATTTCAAAAGAGGAACAAAGCACTCAAAATTTTATTCAAAATTCAACAATACAAGTGACACAAACCCGCCTATTTATAGGTTTACAATGTACACAACTCGACTGCGACATAACCATACAGTACAATACAAACGATTTTAAGAAAGAGAATACAAGCAACTTATCAAACAATTCGACCTAAGCAAATAACGATCTAAACAAGCTGAACACCGACCTAGGCAACTTCGGCAGCGACTTAAGCAAACTTCGCGATGTAGGAGTCTGCGCATTCACGACCTAAGCTGGAAATTGGGAGCGATTTATGGCTTCGCGAACTAATCATCGGGTGATGGGTTAGGTCGCGGTGATGGGGTTAGGTCGTGGAGCAACGGCGATAGGTCGGGGATGAGGTTAGGTCGCGGTGATGGGGTTAGGTCGCAGAGCAACGGCGATAGGTCGGGGATGGGGTTAGGTCGCGGTAATAGGGTTAGGTCGTGGAGTGCTGGACGATAGGTCGGTGATGGGGTTAGGTCGCGGAGCAACGTCGATAGGTCGGGGATGGGGTTAGGTCGCGGTAATAGGGTTAGGTCGTGGAGGGCTGGACGATAGGTCGGTGATGGGGTTAGGTCGCGTAGCGACATAGGATGGTCTAGGTCGCGGTGCAACATGATGGTCATTCTAACAGCTATGGTTTCATGTTTGAAGGTACTAAAATCACTTTAGTTCCTAAAAAGAAACAACAGAAGGAAAGCAAGTTGGAGGAGATTGAGGAACTGAAGACTTTGCTATCTTTGAAGGAATTTGTCAAGGAAGCGGAAGATGAGCCGGAAGTGTTTCTGTTGATTGGGTATGAGACAAGTGAAGCTCTTGAAATTCCTGAGGAGGTTAGACCGGTGTTGACTAAATTTGAAGATGTTTTTCCTACAGAATTACCCGAGGAATTGCCACCGCTAAGGGACATACAATATCAAATTGATCTAGTGCCAGGTGTTGTATTACCGCATAGGCCACATTATCGTATGAGTCCGAAAGAACATGAAGAGTTGAGGAGACAGGTTGAGGATTTGCTTGAGCAAGGGCGTGTTCAGGAGAGTCTCAGTCCTTGTGCTGTACCAGCATTGTTAGTGCCGAAGAAGGATGGTTCGTGGAGGATGTGTACAGATAGCAGGGCACTCAACAAAATAACTGTCAGATACAGATTTCTGATGCCAAGGCTTGATGATCTGTTGGATCAAATCAGTGGAGCTGCTATCTTTTCGAAGATTGATCTGAAGAGTGGTTATCATCAAATTCGTATAAGACCAGGTGATGAATGGAAGACAGCATTCAAGACTCCGGAAGGATTATATGAATGGCTGGTTATGCCATTTGGTCTATCAAATGCACCAAGTACATTTATGAGGGTGATGAACCAAATTTTCAGACCGTACATTGGGAAGTTTGTGATAGTTTACTTTGATGATATTTTGATTTATAGTGCGAGCATAGAGGAGCATATTCAACATTTGCGGAAGGTGTTAATTATTCTTTATTAAGAACAATTCTATCCAGCAACAAAGAAGTGCGTGTTCATGACTCGAAGTGTTTTATTTCCGGGATATGTTGTATCTGAAGAAGGAATACAGGTGGATCAGAATAAAGTTGAAGCAATCAGAGAATGGCCACAACCTAGGACGATAACAGAAGTTAGGAGTTTTCATGGATTAGCGTCATTCTACCGAAGGTTTATTCCACATTTCAGTAGCGTGATGGCACCTGTTACTGATTGTATGAAGGGCAAGCAGTTTTCATGGTCGAAGGAAGCAGGAATTGATTTTGAGCGAATCAAGGAACTTTTGACGACAGCACCAATTCTAGTTTTGCCGGATTTTCAGTTGCTATTTGAACTACATATTGATGCATCTAAAGTAGGAATTGGAGGGGTATTAAGTCAGAGGGGCCGTCCAATTGCTTATTTCAGTGAGAAGCTTTTGGGAGCAAAGATGAGATATAATACTTATGACGTGGAATTCTATGCTATTGTCCAAGCCATAAAGCATTGGAGACACTATTTGTTTCATAAAGAGTTTGTGTTGTATATTGATCATTAAGCCTTGAAACATTTGCAGGGGCAGGATAAGGTTGCAGCCAGGCATGCTTCATGGATCGCATATTTGCAAAGTTTACATTTGTTGTCAAGCATAAGTCGGGAGTTACAAATCGGGTGGCAGATGCATTGAGTAGGAGAAATCATTTATTGACTACGATGAAGGTTGAAGTGACGGGGTTTGATATACTTCCAGAATTGTTTGTTGAAGATCCTTACTTTTCGAAGTTTGTAGATGAAGTCAAGAAGGGAAAGACGGATGAGTTTGTGTTGGTGGATGGTTTTCTTTTCAAAGGAAATCGATTATGTATTCCAGATTGTAGTTTGCGAATGAAGATTGTAAAGGAGTTACATGAAGAAGGTCATGTGGGTAGAGATCGTACATTGCAGTTGATTTCTCAATCTTATTTTTGGCCTTCCATGAGGAAAGAAGTTGAAAGATTTGTGGAGAGATGTCATATATGTCAAGTATCCAAAGGGACAGCTACGAATGCAGGATTGTATACCGTTACCTGTGCCTACTAGACCATGGGTTGATATTAGCATGGACTTTGTTTTGGGTTTGCCAAGAACTCAGCGAGGGAATGATTCTATATATGTGGTGGTGGACAAGTTTTCGAAAATGGCACATTTCATAGCTTGTAAAAAGACCGCTGATGCAGTCCGTGTTGCTCAATTGTTCTCTAAGGAAGTTTATCGACTACATGGACTACCTGAGTCCATTGTTTCTGACCGGGATACTCGATTTCTAAGTCATTTTTGGTTGAGTTTGTGGAAGATGGTTGGAACGAAGCTGAATTTTAGTAGCGCCTATCATCCGCAAACAGATGGGCAAACAGAAGTGGTGAATAGATCATTGGGAAACTTGTTGAGATGTCTTGAGAAATATAATTTGAAGAGCTGGGATATGAAATTATGTCAGGCGGAATTTGCACATAATCACGCTGTTAATCGAAGTACTGGATTCAGTCCGTTTCAAGTTGTATATTCAGCAATTCCGAAGGGACCGTTAGATTTGACGACCGTGCCATATCAGAAGGGAGTTGTTAAACGAGCTTGTGATTTTGTGACTGAGTTGCAGGAGTGTCACAGGATTGTTCATGAACGGTTGCTTAAGTCAAATGAGAAGTATAAGCAACTAGCAGATAAGAAACGAAGAAGTGTGGACTTCAAAGAAAGTGATTTTGTTTACGCAGTATTGACGAAAGATCGTTTTCCAGTTGGAACTTACAACAAGTTGAAAGCTAGAAAGATTGGTCCTTTGGAAATCGTAAAGAAGATTAATGAGAATGCTTATCAGTTGAGATTACCGGATCATATCCATACTACCGACGTTTTCAACGTCAAACACTTGATTCCATACCATGAGGATAAACATGTCGAAGGAGAGGAAAGTGTGAATTCGGGGTCGAATTCTTTTCAACCAGGGGAGGATGATGCAGCACGGCAAGGCATGAGAGGGAAGGGGTCAACAAGACGTACCTTAAATCGCGAACGACCATCGCTGTTGCTCCGCGACCTAGAACATCCTATGTCGCTACGCGACCTAACCCCATCACCGACCTACCGTCCAGCACTCCACGACCTAACCCTATTACCGCGACCTAACCCCATCCCCGACCTATCGACGTTGCTCCGCGACCTAACCCCATCACCGACCTATCGTCCAGCACTCCACGACCTAACCCTATTACCGCGACCTAACCCCATCCCCGACCTATCGCCGTTGCTCCGCGACCTAACCCCATCACCGCGACCTAACCCCATCCCCGACCTATCGCCATTGCTCCATGACCTAACCCCATCACCGCGACCTAATCCCATCACCCGATGATTAGTTCGCGAAGCCATAAATCGCTCCCAATTTCCAGCTTAGGTCGCGAATGCGCAGACTCCTACATCGCGAAGTTTGCTTATGTCGCTGCCGAAGTTGCCTAGGTCGCTGTTGAGCTTGTTTAGATCGTTATTTGCTTAGGTCGAATTGTTTGATAAGTTTCTTGTATTATCTTTCTTAAAATCGTTTGTATTGTACTGTAAGGTTATGTCGCAGTCGAGTTGTGTACATTGTAAACCTATAAATAGGCGGGTTTGTGTCACTTGTAAGGTTGTTGAATTTTGAATAAAATTTTGAGTGCTTTGTGCCTCTTTTGAAATTGGAAGTTGAGTGTTATCTCCTTTCTCCATCTTCGGTATTCGAGTGCGCTCGAATCAACGGATTTGAAGCCGATTCACGGAATCTCGTGCGCGAGATCAACGTTAAAAGAATCGTAGATCTTTCAACACGGTATCGTGCACGATCAACGTGTTAAGGATTGCTAGAATCCGGTATCTCTTGAAATCAACGGATTTGGGCATTTGGGTATTTTCAATCCATCGATTCCTATTTTCATCGTCACATCCATTTTTGTTATTTCCGCTGCGTCACCCCGCACCGTCAACAGGAGTAGAACATTTCACCAATGAGGCCTCTGCAATAGGTTCCTTCGATGCAAGTTCCTTTGCGGAAACCGGGGCATCTGACGTCTCTGCTTGAGAACCGGGGGCATCACGAAGCTGAGTGGATCGAGAAGAGTGCAAAAGTCCGAATTGATGCAGAAATTCGTCCTTCAGTAAGAATTTAATGCTTCTCTCCTCGACTGCCACGGCACTTAATCTTTCAAAAATTGACTTGTGGCTGGAATCTTTAGAAGGAGGAGGAAGTGTTGTAAAAGTAAAGAACGAAGTTAGCACTAGACAGCTCAGATTTTGGAAAGCTCAGAAATGGAAAGAATAGAGATAGGCAATCTTACTTCCTACTCTCTAGATGCCGTAGAATCCCGGGGGGCAACGAACAAAGAAAAATTGGTTCAAAAACCCGTGGGCACTTTCAGGAAGATCAGTAATCAGTTTACGGTTTCTTGCGCTCCTCACAAGTGTAATAGAAGGATGATCTTTGTTCTTCGCAAATGTGCACAAATAGAAAATCTCTTTAAAGCTCGGAAAACGGTCGAGCGTCCTCCTGAACAGTACATGTTTGCACAAAAAAGGGGCAAACACCTCCAAGTCGTATGATTTAGTTGATTTTATGTGGTTCTTAATGATTTAGGTGATTTATGCAAATATGTAAAAAGCAGGGATTAAACTGTAAAAGACACGCAGATTTATAGTAGTTCGGCCAGAACTTGCCTACGTCCACTTTATATGTTATTCTCCTTTTTCTATTCAGATTACAAGTACAAAGCTTTGTATACAAGTATATGAAAGTTGTTTGAAAGTTCTATCCGTGCTTGAGCTCTCAAACTTGTCTGCCATTGTTGTACCCTTGCCCCTCTATTTATAGAGTGAGGCTGGGGGCAGGGGTCTTGGATGTATACAGCTGCTGGTGGGCCTGGGCTGATGCAATCTGGCCTGGCAGAGTTGGTCCGGTCGTGTCCTCCCTTGCTTCTGGTTCGGCAGTGTGTGGAGGTAGGTTGGTTCAGTGGGACATGGTCCGGTGGTGGGTGGATGGAGCCTGGTTCGGCTATGCTTTGGTCCGGTAGTTGTTGGAGGTGGGTTGGTTCGGTGGGACATGGTCCGGTGGTGAGTGGATGGAGCCTGGTTCGGCTATGCTTTGGTCCGGTAGTTGTTGGAGGTGGGTTGGTTCGGCGATGAATTGGTTCGGTCATGCTTAGGAGATGGGTTGGTTCGGTAGGTGTTGGAGAAGGTTTGGTTCGGCAGGGAAGTGGTCCGGTGTCGAATTCCTTTCCTTTAGTTCGGTGGGGGTGGAGACGCCCCCAACATTTGCCCCCCAAAGTGGGGCATATGTCAGCTTATGTCGCGCTTTGTTTTAGCTTGGGGGATTCTCGTCCGGTCTTGTGTGCCGAGCCAGTTGGTCCGGTTGTTGATTTTTGCCTATAAGTATTGGCCTTATGCTTCCTTCATTCCTTACCTGCCGAATTGATTATAGTGCCGAACCAATTATACTGCCGAATCAGTCTCGTTTGCCGAACTATTTAAAGTGCCGAATCAATTCTGATTGCCGAACCAGGTGAGACATTCTCTTGCCGAATGATCTTATATACTTGAATTATCGGATGGACTCGTGGATTCCGAGTACCGAATGAACCCTTATATTTGATTTACCGGATGAACCTTTATATTTGATTTACCGGATGGACTCGTGGATTCCGAGTACCGAATGAGCTTTTTTCATTTGAATTACCGGATGAACCTTTATATTTGATTTACCGGATGGACTCGTGGATTCCGAGTACCGAATGAGCTTTTTCATTTGAATTACAGGATGAACCTGGAGAGTATGATCGCCGAATGTGATTGAGAGTTGGAATGCCGAATGGACCTTATGCCTTTTATGTTTTAACTCATAAATGAAATTCTAGACTTCATACACTTGCTTGTTTACTTCCCTCATTCTACTGACGCACTTCTTTGTGTTTGCAGATAAATGTCTCATAAAGTGGAAACTCGATCAGATAAGAGAAAATCTACGGACAAAAGAGAGTCCCCCGTTGTACCCCCAGTTCAACTGGAACCAGGGCGACATGGACCCACCCCGAGATCCCTAGTAGATGGGTACGACCCTCAGGAGCTACTGAACTCGCCACCTGACTGCTTTCCTAGCTCCCTTAAAGAGGAACAGCTCGATGTTATATCTCGTTCTTTCGGGATTGATAGAGCACTCATGGTGCTGCCAGGGAATGGAGTCATGCCATACGACCCTCCTAAAGGATATTTCGCTTATAGTAGGTACCATTGCATGTGCGGTGCCATTCCCCCGATCAATGCTTGGATAGTTAGCTTCATCACCTACCTGAAGGTGGCCCTTTTCCAACTCCATCCCAACTCTTACGCTATTTTGGTGAGCCTATTCATCATTTTCCAGAAGAAATACGGGCGTCCCCCTTCCAACCGAGAGATCCGGTATTTGTACAACTTGAGGGGCTATAAGAAGGGGTCTCCATACATCAGCTTGGAATCGGCCGTATCCTTCAAATCGGTCCTGGACTTATATTCGAAGTTCAGCATGTTCAAGAAAGAATGGTTTTTCGTCAAGGACGACTCTGTCTCCATCCGCCGCTTCACCTTTGGCTGTAAGTTGAAGTTTATTTATAATTTCCGTTCTAACTACAATGCTTCTTCTTATGTGTTTTTATTTCTTGCTAGCGACAGGTGGCTTTGCGGTCGTGGAGAACGATCGCCTGGTCCAGATGACTGCGGAAATAGAAGCCATTTCGGGAAGGGAGAGGTCAGCCTCTTATCTGATCAAGAATGCTACTCTTCTGCAGCACAACTTGATTCTACCACGTCAGTCTGTGGTCAAGCAGAGAGACACAGCCGAGGAGAGGGCTGCCAAGGCTAAAGGAGGGGCTACGGCGAAGGGCAGCAAGAGGAAACCCTTCTCGATACATCCGGTCGCCGGGGGGAAGAAGCCCAAGAAATCCGATGGACCCTCCCCCAGCACATGCCCAGATGTTCCGGAGGGGGAAAATGTGGAGGGGGAAGAAGGCGTGGATGAAGGAGGTGAGGCGAAGAGCGGAGGTGATAGAGAAGGTGATGGTGGTTGTCACGACGATGATGGTGGCGAAGGACAGAGCGGTGATGGCACCGGGACTTTGTCCTCTGGGCAAGTGGGTGAGATTCAAGAGTGGACAGATGAGGCTTTCCGCCAAGCTTTTGAGGGGTTGGAGGAAGGATCGGCCTTGGCGGAGAAGGCGAAGAGGGCTGACAAGGCTGGGACTGGTGTCGATTCATCTTCAAGGAGTGCTTCAGCGGAGGAAACTCCCGCGATCCAAGGTGAATTTTTGACTCCTGCAGACTCCATTTATGATAGGGATTTAGAAATATTTTATGGTCAGCTCCCGTCCTGGAATGAGATCCAGGACCTACCGCAGTATCCTACTCCTCCCCAGGGTTTGTGTAACAGATCGACCCTTTACTCTTCTTAACTTAGTGTGTTTCTTGAATTATAGTCCCATGTATGTTTGTAACACTTGGCTTTTATTCCAGGAACGGGTAAGGTGGCCAAGACATCAGACATTCGGCACCGTCTCTAACAATTCAAACTCCTCAAAGCTTCCTCTAAACCAAAGCTTCCGACCAACCGCCCCGGAGACATAGTCAGCTACCGTCCTCTTCTTGGGGTTATTGAAGAGGGTATTCAGAAGAAGAAGAGGAGTCGCTCCTTGTTTGAGCCTTCATCCGGTCCTCAGCCCCCGACTCAGCCTCTTCATGATATCACGGAGGAGAATTCTGAGTTCATACCCTCTCCGCATCCGTCTGAAAGTCCTACCGTTACTCCGATTGATCGTCCCGGTTTGGCTCGTAATCCATTTGCAGGTCATCCTGATCTGGATCCAAGCTCTCATGATATTTCCTTCGACGAGGTTACTGGTGAGCACATTCTCCCTCGCAATCCTATGGTAAGGGTGCTTGATGAGGCTAAGGCCCTGGATCTTGATTTGCTGACTACCCGGATTGCAACTATGGGGGACGAAGCTAAGGCAAACATCGATCGGGTTGCTGAGGAGACCAAGAAGTTGATGGGGCATCATGCCCGACTGGTCAAGGCCGGGGAGGAAATCGGGAGTGCGAACATAAGATTGCGGTTAGTGGTTTCCGACCAGTCCAAGCAACTCGCCGATCAGGCCATTCAGATTTCTCAGCATGAGGCTGCCTCCAGGCGACTAAAGAAAACCATGGAGGAGGCCAGCAGAGCCGAGCTGCGGAAAATGGAGGCTACCTGCAAGGAACGGATTGATATGGCTATTGCCACGGTGGATGAGGTTCGGAAAGCGGATCTCGATCGGATAGAGGAGTTATCTGGGAAGGTTGAGGCCGCAGAGCTTTCTCAAGCCTAGCTGAAGGAGGAGATGGAGGCGATGAGGAAATCCCTTCAGGCTGACCGCTCGAGATACCGATCGGAGAGAGATGCTGCCGTTGCAAGGCTGTCGGCTTCCGAAGTCCGGAAGAGGGAGTTCGAGGAGAACGAGGGGATGATGGATGAGATGCTCCTGGACATGTACTTTCGTACTTGGAGGCAGGGAAGCTTATCCTGGATGGATGATTATCCCCGGGTCATGGCCAGGATTTATCTCCGGGCTCTGGAGGAGGCCAAGGCTGATGCAGATAAGGAAGGTGGTGCAGCCTTCAGGATGGATGTAGTTACGGCCCAGTTTTCCGAGGAGGAGAAAGCAGCGGTGAAGGAGGGTATGCGGTTGCTTGCCGTTGAGGAGGTAGGAGTGCAGTTGGAGGATGAAGATCAAGGAACAGGTGCTGGTAAGTCTTCCCTTTTAGTCCTTTCGTATCTTGATTGTTTGTCGTTTTTCTAATGGATTCTTCTCCTGAGTTGGACAGGTGGGATCTCTGGTCAACATGCTGGGAGTTCTGATCCAGCGGATAAGTAGATCCTGTGAGGGTCGGAAGGATAGAGATGAAGTCCTGATGCTGTCGACTATTTTGACTTGATCCGGACATTTTTGGTCTACTTGACATTCCTGTATATACTAGTTCCAACACATTAATGTACTTTCAGGCTGTGATTATGTCATTTGTAATGAACGACTTTATTCTTAACATGTGATTTCATAACATAAGCTGATTCTGTTATATTTGAATGCTGACGTTATTTTGATGTGTTGTATAAGAAATATAGTTGTGCATGTGCTAGTGATTCAATCTGTGTTTGATGTCAAGTTCCTGCTTAAAATATATTTTCATGCCTTGCAGTGTTAGTGTGATGTGTGGATAGATTATAGCTACATGTTTATGTGCAAGAAAGTACCGCCCTTCATGTTTAATCGTAGACGGTAGCTTTAAATGTCTTGTGTGACTGATTATGGAATGCAACTGAGTGTCTTGTCATCCAGTCTGTGAGTTCCTATTCCCATGAGTGAGTATCTCCTATTTTGTGTCATGTACTTTAGGGATCGTTATAGAGGATAGGAGGAAAGTTTTTATAAATGGAATGGAAATATGAGAAAAAAGTAAAACTTCCAATCACGGAAGGCCTTCGATGTGCTTAAGTTCGTGGCAAACGGGTTTTGTAGTCACTTTCCCTAGCTGTGGGTCTTGGAGACATTTGTCACCCATCTTACGCCTCCGCGGGGAGTTTATCTTTTTTACCACAGCCGCACTTAAGACACATCGGAGCCGAGATCGCGCACAGTAACTACCCGGGCCATTATGGCCCGTAATCGTGGGTATTATTCGATTTACTGTGGCCGGCTAGCGTGGGTGCCGATCGTCAACCGTGAACTACCCCTGGCTGGCCACACCTTATATTGGGGCTTAAAGTAGGTTCACAGTTGCCGGCGAGCCGAACGTCGTAATGAGCTGCCTCGGCTATAGTCGGCCTTCTCGGTGGCTTATAATCGGCTCATTACTGTTGGCTTTGAGGGCAGTCGCTAGCAATGAGTTAACCCGCAGCAGAGGGATGCTGGAGCAAAAGTGTCTCATTGGCGAGTGCATAGATTCGTATAGTACCTTTTAGGTCTTGTCAAGGTGAGGTAGCGCCGTGATGTGACTTGAATGGAGGTTCCATTACACAGGATTTTGTTCAACAGAAAAGGATAAAGTTAACAGGCAGCCAAGATATAAAGGAACAAGTTAAAAAGAGACAAGTTTTTTAAAGTGGTTCGGCACGAAAATGCCTACGTCCACTGATTCTCTTTTTTAATTCACTTCATATGGGCAGTACAAGTTAAGAAAAGTATCGACGAAGGTGTTGGATGTTCCATGCCCTCTGGAACACCTCTCCGTCCACTGTTGACAAAATATAAGCTCCGTTGTGGAGATCTTTATGAATTACATAGGGTCCATCCCAGATTGGATCTAGCGCTCCAGGGCGCGGGAAGATCCTCTTGAGGACAAGATCTCCTTCATGTAAGCTGCGATGCTTGACTCTGGAGTTGTATCGTGCTGCCACTTTTTGTTTGTGGGCTGCGGCTTTGAGTGCTGCATTGTTTCTTCTCTCTTCAATTAGGTCCAAAAACATGTGAAGGAGTTCTTCGTTCTCTTCTGGGTTGTAGTGGATCCTACGGTGGGAAGGCACTATAGTTTCAACTGAGAGCATGGCCTCTGATCCGTATGCCAAAGAGAAAGGAGTATGCCCTGTTGATGTTCTGAAAGATGTGCGGTAGGCCCAAAGTACCGTAGGAAGTTCATCCACCCAAGCGCCTTTTGACTTTTCAAGTTTCTTCTTGATTAGAGTTTTGAGAATTTTTTAGACAGCTCGACTTGACCGTTTGCCTGGGGATAAGCTACAGATGAGAAGCTTTTGTGAATTTCGTGCTCTTGGCACCAGTCGGTGAATTCCTCGCTGTCAAACTGAAGTCCGTTGTCTGATATGATTTTGAGTGGGACTCCGTACCTGCATAGAACATTTTTGATCAAGAAGTTAATAACTTTTGCCGAAGATATTTTATTTAGATGTTCCGCTTCCACCCATTTGGTGAAATAGTCGACTGCCACTATAGCATATTTGGCTCCGCCTCGGCCCAACAGCAGTTCGCCAATCAAGTCAATTCCCCATACTGCAAAGGGCCAAGGGCTGGTCATTTGAGTAATCTCATTCGTTGGTAGTCGAGGAATCTTAGCAAACTTCTGACATCTGTCACATTTTCTGACGAAGTCTATGGCGTCTTTGTTCAAGGTGGGCCAGAAATATCCATATCGGAGAATCTTCTTTGCCAGAGTCTGCCCTCCAGTGTGATCTCCGAAACTTCCTTGATGGATGTTGGATAAGATTTCATTGGCTTCCCTTCCAGCGACACACCTCAATAAAGGGTTAGAGAAGCCACGCCGATAGAGGATGCCTTCTTGTATTGTGTAGCGGAAAGCTTTCCTCAAGATTTTCTTAACTTCGTTACGCTTGTCGGGCAGCGTGCCATCTTGTAAGTATTTTCGAATGGGGGTCATCCAAGTTTCCTCTCCGATTGCAGCTATCAGATTCACTTGCTCGAAACTCGGAGTCAGTTGTTTCGAGATGGCTACTGTTTCGGAAATGATGCCGTTTTTCATGCTAGCTTGCTTTGCCAGCTCGTCGGCCTCTTGGTTCTCTTCTCGAGGAATGTGTTTGATCAAATAGTGATCCAATTGATTGAGTAGCAGCTTGGTCTTCTTCAGATATGCTGTGAGTCGTTCTCCACGAGTCTGAAATTCTCCTAGTACTTGATTTACAATAAGTTGAGAATCACTATGAAGACATAAAGAACGGACTCCAATCTCTAAGGCAAGTTCTAAACCCGCTATTACTGCTTCATATTCTGCATCGTTGTTGGTGGCGGCGAATTCCAACCTTAGAGCATAGTGTAGCTTTCTTCCCATGGGGGTGATCACCACAATACCTACCCCCGAGCCTTGCTCGTTTGATGCGCCATCCACGAAGAGATTCCATTTGATGTCTTTTGTTATTTCGGATTGCTCCTTACCTTCGTTGGTAGTGAATTCGGCAATGAAATCGGCCATGGCTTGTCCCTTGATGGCGGTGCGGGGATGGTAGGTGATATCGTATTGACTTAGTTCAATGCACCATTTAAGTAGTCGCCCAGAAGTGTCGGGGCGATGGAGTACCTGCCTCAGCGGTTGATCGGTTAGAACTCTGATGGAATGAGATTGGAAATAGTGTCGCAGTTTCCGTGACGTGATTAGTAAACAGTATGCTAGCTTCTCAAGTTTAGGATATCTGGCTTCTGCCCCCGTAAACCTTTTGCTTACAAAGTATACCGGCCGCTGCACGCGGTTGTCTTCTCTTACCAAAGCGGCGCTTAGAGCATGAGATGATACAGCAAGGTATAGGTATAGCTCTTCGCCTTCATCGGGAGTTGAGAGTACTGGTGGTCTTTGGAGGTGTTCGATTAGGTTATGGAAGGCTGTTAAGCAATCGTCAGTCCACTCGAACTTTCCTTTGTCCTTCTTTAGAGCCTCGAAGAAAGGGACGCACTTGTAGTTACTTAAGAGATGAATCTGCTTAGGGCAGCCACTTTCCCATTTAGGCTTTGCATTTCCCTTCGAGTGGAAGGTATCTTGATATCTTTCAAGGCTCGGACTTGTTCAGGGTTTGCTTCAATTCCTCTAGCATGGACGATGAATCCTAAGAACTTTCCTGATGATACTCCGAAGGAGCACTTTAGGGGATTCAGCTTCATTCCATATTGGCGAAGTACTTGAAACATCTCGCCCAGGTGGCTTACGTGATCGTTGGCTTTCCTCGACTTCACTAGCATGTCGTCCACATAAACTTCCATAGTTCGTCCTATTAGTTCCGCGAACATCTTGTTGACGAGGCGCTGATAAGTAGCTCCGGCGTTTTTAAGTCCAAAGGCATTACTCTGTAGCAGTACAATCCCCGGTCAGTGATGAAACTAGTGTGGTCTTGATCAGGGGCGTGCATAGGAATTTGGTTATATCCTGAGTATGCGTCCATAAAAGATAAGAGTTCGTGTCCAGCTGTGCTGTCCACAAGCTGATCGATTCGGGGGAGTGGGAAGCAGTCTTTTGGGCAAGCGTCGTTTAAGTTGGAGAAGTCAATACACGTTCGCCACTTCCCATTAGCCTTCTTTACTAGTACCGGGTTGGCAATCCATTCTGGGTAGATGGCTTCTCGTATGAAGTTATTCGCAAGTAGGTTCTTTACTTCTTCATCGAGGGCTGCTGATCGTTCTGCCCCCATTCTTCTCTTTTTCTGTTTTACCGGCACCTTGGTAGGATCGATGTTCAGTACGTGGCATGCTACGTCTGGGGAGATTCTAGTCATGTCCGCGTGCGTCCATGCAAATACATCCAAGTTGTGGCGGAGAAAATCAATGAGTTGATTCTTCAATTCTGCTTTTAGCTGGGATCCGATTTTCAATAGTCTACTCGAGTCGTGTTTGTCTACAGATACAAACTCCATAGCCTCTGCAGGCTCAGCGGTAGCCTCCTCCTCTCCGTCCCTGGGGTCTAGTTCGTTGAAAGGATCACTTGTATATCGAAGAGGAGGGGCTTTCTTTAGTTGCTATGCTTCCAAGTTTTTCGTGCAGAGAACAGTCTCTGCATTCTTCCCTTTATCCTTCCTACGGTTGTTGCGAAGTTCGGTTACATAGCAATCTCGAGCGGCATCTTGATCCCCCTCTACTTCCCCTATTCCATTGTCTGTTGGAAACTTCATCTTCGGGCACCATGGGGCCAGGACAATTTGGAAGTCGGACAAGGCTGGCCTTCTTAGAAAGGCGTTGTAGGCCGAGTGGTTTTCTATTAGCACAAATGTTTGTTTCCGCACAACGGAGCGGGGATGGCTTCCTATTTCAACAAAGAGGTCCAGTTGCCCGAGGGGAATCTTCGCATCTCCAGTGAAACCATGGAGTGGTTTGTTGCAGGGAGACACATCCTGCATTGACAACTTCATCTTGTCGAAAGCATGTTTGAATAGGATATTTACTGAGCTTCCAGTGTCTACTAGAATTCGGAAAACTTCGGCTGGACCGAACCAGGCAGAGATGACCATAGGATCCATGTGTGGGTACTGCCTTCCCTCTAGATCACGCCTATTGAATGTGATGTCATCATTCTCTTTCCGCTTCGGGTGGCGTTCTTTTATAACAGAATTAACGCAGTCTTCAGTGTTTCTAAGTGACTTTCCATATTTCTCCATCTCCGCCTAGCTTCTTTCGGCGACGTGTGGTCCTCCCGATATGGTATGGACCACTATCTTCTCTTGACTAGAGCCACTGGTGTTGCGATTTCCTCCGCCCACACCTGGGGGGGTAGCCTTGGATTTTCATTTGCAGGAGTTGGAGTCCTGTTCTGACTTTTTACATAGCGTTCCAGTCTCTTCCTTCTGATGTGTTCTTCAATCAAGTCCCGGAGATGATGGCATTCATTGGTGTCATGCCCATGAGATTCGTGGAAGCGGCAGAACTTTCCAGACTTGATTTCGTTATCTGATTCCTTCTTGTGCGAGGGGCATCTGTATTTAACTTCAGCTTGGGTGGCCAAGAAGATGTTTTCGATTGTTTCATTCAAAGGAGTGTAAGAGTCAAATCTCGGTCATGGCCGATATA
The DNA here is from genome assembly GCA_030765085.1 of Allium cepa. Classification (NCBI taxonomy): domain Eukaryota; kingdom Viridiplantae; phylum Streptophyta; class Magnoliopsida; order Asparagales; family Amaryllidaceae; genus Allium; species Allium cepa. The sequence continues at coordinate 54,462,265 of CM060931.1, read as the reverse complement.
GACGCTTTTCTCCCTTCTTGCCCCCAGCATTGTCTCTAGAGTCGTTTCTTCGAACGTCCTTTGCTGCAGCGGGTGTGTTGCCATGAGCCGCCTTGTTTTGTTGTACTGTCTACCTTTCAGTGGCAGCGTCTTCAAGCCTCATATACTTTCCAGCCTCATGGAAGAAATCGGGTAAAGTAGCCGGTTTTTCTTTCGTTAATCTTCTAGCAAATTTAGTATCTGGATGCACGCCACTACAGAGGGCCATTAGGATAAGTTTCTCATCGGCATCTTGGACTGCGGCTGCTGTAGCGTTGAATCGGGTTAGATATTGTTGCACTGTCTCTCCAGGCTTCTGTTTGATATTAGATAAGGAATAAGCGTCCTTCGGTTGTTCCACATGAATGCGGAATTGGCTGATGAATTTTTCTTTCAACATGTCCCATGAGCTGATGGATCCCTGGGGTAGATGGCCGAACCAGGAGGTAGCTAGATCTACTAGGAATAGTGGAAAGCATTTGCACAATACCCCTTCTGTCGCTCCACTCATGAGCATATGCTGGGTGTATCTCTGCAAGTGTACAACGGGGTCGGAGGTTCCCCTGTAAGGTTCCATAGTTGGCATCTTCCATTCTCGGGGGGTGATGGCAATTTCGATATTGCGGGAGAAAGGGTTGGTTACCCTAGCGCCTATCCCTCGGTCCCTTTGGTCCCGTTGGACGCACTCTCTGAACAATCGCGCCATCCTTTCATCAGAATTTGGAGCGGATAGAAATGAGTTTGGTTCTTCTCTACCGGATTGACTTCGTCCAGATGACCTGTAGGGATGGTACCGTCTATCACTCCTAACGTTTTCCAGAGGCTGTCTCTAATCTTCCGAGAGCATGCTAGGGTCAGCTACAGTTGGCCCTTGCCTTGATCTTCCCCTGCTGGGTTCTGCTCCCAGCACTTCCTCGGGTCCAACTTCGGGCTGGACTCTAGCTCGGCCCCGTTCATTGGTGTTTCCATGGTTAGGCGGCATGACCGGTTCAGCTACATCCGACCCTTGCCTGGTACTTCCCCTGTTGGGTTCGGTTCCAAGTGTCTCCTCGGGTCGGAATTCGGGCTGAGTCCGAGCTCGGCTCCTACCATTGTTGTTTCTGTTGTTAGCCTCTTCAAAGAAGAAAGATCTTTGTCGTCTCCCAGATCCTCCAGACTGGGACTCTCCCCATGATTCAGTGTTGCGGTTGGATTCTTCAGCATCCCTTAAGCGTGACATGATTTGGTCCACCAAGGCTTCTTGTTGGGATGTGAAGCGGTTAGTCACTTCAGCCACAACCCTGTCTATATCTGCCCTAGTAATTGCTGCCGGTTGCTCCGCGGAAGGGGCTGTCGGATTTGCCTGATTTCCATTTGCTGTTGGAACGGGACGATTTCCTTGATCTGTGATCACTGGATCTGGAATACTGCTAGTCGCGATGTTTTTTCCTTTGTTAACATCTTTCTTCTGCCTGGGAGGCATGTTTTCCAAGCAATGTGCGATGCTGTTAGGAAAAAGGTTGAATGGGAGAAGCTGAAGCTTCTAGCTCGAGCTCTCAGTGAAAGCACCAAAAATGTTTGCACAAAAAATGGGCAAACACCTCCAAGTCGTATGATTTAGTTGATTTTATGTGGTTCTTAATGATTTGGGTGATTTATGCAAATATGTAAAAAGCAGGGACTAAACTGTAAAAGACACGCAGATTTATAGTGGTTCGGCCAGAACGTGCCTACGTCCACTTTATATGTTATTCTCCTTTTTCTATTCAGATTACAAGTACAAAGCTTTGTATACAAGTACATGAAAGTTGTTTGAAAGTTTTGTCCGTGCTTGAGCTCTCAAACTTGTCTGCCATTCTCTTGCATGCCATTCTCAAAGTTGTTTGTACCAATGCTAATCGTATTGGTTTGCATGCCATTCTCTTGCAAAAGAGAACGTGCTGTCTCTTGTGTTTCTAAATCATTAATGCCTATTGAGACTAGATATGCCACTCATGATCTAGTGCTCGTGGCTATTGATTTCGCTTTTAAAAATTTGGCATCATTACTTTCGGGTGAGAAATTGTTCTCCACCCTGATCATAAATTTTGGGAATATCTATTTTCTCATAAGGAACTTAATGTCCGTCAACCACGTTGGCTCGAGTTCCTTGTATCTTATGATCTTGATATTCTTTGTATCCTCCCGGAAAGGGAAATCGTGTTGCCGATGCACTTAGTCGAAGGCAACAAGTGGTTGTTTCTTTGATGATGTCCGAATGGAATCATCTTTTTACCAAGTTCATCGGACGTTTTGATGTATTTCATTTTGTTGAGCTTCGTCTCATTTCCTTTATGGACTAGCGTCTGATGTTCTTTTATGGTTATCGGTTCATCGGATATACCGTTATTGTACTACGCTGTTGTTCCAAATTATTCGTGTTTTCACCTATGAAGGGTGTATTACGTTTCAGTCGATCGGGAAAGTTAGCGCCTCGATATATTAGGCCATTTCCTATCATTGAACGTATTGATCCCGTGGCTTATCGCCTCTTATTACCGGCTCAATTTTCTACTATTTATAACGTTTTCACGCGTCTTCCTTCTACGGAAATGCCTTAGGGATTCCGATTTTTATTCTTGAGCCCGGTATTATTGAAGAAAGTGAAGTTTCACCAGATTTGACTTTGAGCAACATTCTTTTCGCATCATTGCTTCGGAGGTTGAGCACTTTCGAAATAAAGATGATTTTCTTGTGGAAGCTCAATAGTTCTCAAATCCTAAGAATCGCACTTGGGAATCCAGAGAATTCATCGAGCAAACATGTTCAAGCTTACTCTTTCATGCTCTTTATGGTGAACTTCCTATTTCGAATTTCTTCATCCTGTGATGATATGCTCTTATGGTTGTTACCTTTTGACCATTTATTCCTTATGATTGCGAAGACGCAATTTCTTTAAGGAGGGGAGTCTGTAACAACCCGGTATTTGCATCAATTAATAATCGACATTTAGACGATAAATATTGTTGCAAATTTCCATTTGAGGTTTTTAAATTTGAATTAAAATTCTTTTGTGAATTGTTGAAATGGTATGCGGGCATTAAAGTTAATTCCGGCCCATTTATTTTTGGTTGCCGTGATAATCCAAAACCCATCCCCCCTTTTTTATTCATTTTTCTCATTTTCGTTCGTTAACCCTAAAACTAAACAGAGCGAACGAGAAAATAATGGCGGCCACTCCTTTTCGTTTTCGTTCATCCCTCAAAAACTAGGGCTTCGCGAGAATCAAAGTCGTCTTCAACTGTTCAATCGATCGCCTCCTCGTTGCTCACGGCTGCCACGTCGAAGAAGGTGAGTTTACTCACATCTAATTCACATCTCGAGTTAATTTAAGGATCGAATTCTGTGATTTCGTTCGTATTCAATTGTTCGAGTTGTCGATTTATTTTGCTTGTAGTTCGATTTAAGTTGTTTTGTCTTGATTTTGATCTGTTTGATTTTCGTGGTTGTCACGGCTTCGATATTGAGCCGTTCGATCGCGTTCCTTGCTACCTTGGTCATCATGATGTTGTTTTTATGGTATTTAACCTGAATTTTTGTTGACTTCGGTTTGACTTTGATTTTTGAAGTTTCCTGTGACATTTCTAAATCTTCGGCCTTGAACTTATTTAGCAAATTCTTTGAAACTACTGTTGTCTTGATTTTTCAAGATGGCTGCTAAATGCTTTTGGGCGCTTGAACCCTCTTTGTGCACATCTAGTTTACTGCCTTTGTTTAGGTGATAATTTTCACTTGTTCGTAGTTGACTTCATTGTTGTTTGAACAGTTCATGTGCACATGAATATGCACTGAAACCATGCGTTTACAAATTTGTCTATTATAATTTGGTCTTAACCATGCTTTATTGAGTTGTTTTGAGGCAATTTACCTCGAGACAGTTTCATTTGCGTATGGTCGGGTCCATATTGCATTTGCAGTTGGTCACTTATTAGAAACTGATACATTGCATTATCCATTTGCATTGAATTTGGTCATTTATATACTTCATGTATACTCTTGATAATCATGTTGCACTGCATCGCCACTGTTGCTAGTGTTCTTTGATGTTGAGCCACTATCTGTTACTGTTGATATGTCCACTTGATAGCTTGTTGATAATTTATAGTGTTGTATTGGTCTTCGACATTTCACTGGCTTTGGTTGACATTGTGTATATACATGATGCCTTGATTTTCATTTGGCTTCACTTGAGAATTTGTGTTGCATTAAGCCTGTGGTCTTCACTTAGGTGTAGCCTGCACTTGCATTTGTTTAGGTTTCTGACTCTTTGCTCATTAGCTGGTTCACTGTTCTATGTGTTCCCTTCATGCTACATTGCTATTTGGTAGCACTTGAGTCTGCATCCACATTTTCACTGTTTGATATAGTACATTTCAGTTGTACTCTTGTTGCTTCACCTCAGTTCACTGAATTGTACTGGGTTGCATTAATTTGTGCATACTTGATGCCTTGATTTTCATTTTGAGTTCACTGGAATTTGTTGATGTGCCTTGCTGTTTAGACTTATCTTGGGTGCAGTATGCTTCTTGTGTATGTATATATACATATATATATATATATATATATATATATATATATATATATATGCACAAGTTCTATATTTCTTTGGCATTGAACCAGATCCTTTGGGTCTGGTCTGTGCTGATGCTTAACTACTTGTATATGGATATTGAGCCACTGTCTCACTGTTTTATGTGCTTTGTTCATATTATGATGTTCTTTGATTAGAACTGCCGCTTGATGTGTTGTTTGGGCTTCATCTCTGGTGCATGTATGCATCCCTGTCATACTTGTTGTCTTTGTGGCTGCTCCTGTTTATATGTGCACTCCCACAGGAGCCATGTTGTCTGGTCTTCATGTTGTACCACTGCCTTGTGCACTTGGTCATTCGTGTTGAGTTTCTTGTGGTTGTGTTGAGTCACGATAGTCGTGACTTGACCTCTGCAGTTTTAATTGCTGTTACTATTCACTATTGTGATGATTACACATGCTGTTGTGGCGAGGCAGTGCACGCGTGCGTGTTCTGCAGCCACACAGTATTGGTTTTAATAGATAATTCTTTTGCTTTTGATCCATTGATCTTTTGCGTATTTCATATGCCGTAGTGGCGAGGCAGTACACGCATGCGTGTACTGCAGCCCTACCCGTGTTGACCTTTTAATTGATGTTCCAATTGTTTGAATTGGTTCGTGTTATATTTACCGTTATCCGATTTCCTTATTTAAGAATCGGATAGGTAAATTTATTGTGACTGACATCTATTCATTATTTAATTATTATTGCTTCTATGCACTAATAACTGAGTTTGAATTAGACTGACCCGTGTATTATTTCTTTTGAATTTAATACACGGGTCAGACCGGGTTATCACAGGTTGTAGATATTCTGTTATGGGTTGTTGCTAGAGCTATGAAGTCCTTTCATATCTTTTGGAGTAGTCGCCGTCATTTATAGTAGTCAGTATAATTGTATAGGAAGATATGTATTCATGTATATTATATATGTTAATGTACTTTATATGTAACTTCCAGAGTCGACAGTTGTTGTTGTATCATATGTACTGTACCACGTGTATTGTAACTGACATCAGTTATTGTATATATGAGATTCATTGATCTATTCTTTGTGTTATTGTGGATCTTGTTAGACCACTACTCTGATAAACACTTTTAAGTGTGGTATATTCATATCTATTTCCGCCTTTGTGATATGAATTATCCGTGACTGATTTACGTTATGCTTATTTCTATATTTGTTTCCGAAGATTATATATAGCCACCACGTGATAGCTTTGAGTTTGCATCGGTATGTCGGATTTCCTCTTTAAATGAAATGCATGCTATACTATCTGACATATCGGTGCTCGCGCAAAGAAATTTCACGGATGGTCGCTCCTCAACAGCCTTATTCTCCGTGCTAGTCGACAGCATTACACCGTAGTGTTTTTGGCTAGCGTGGGTATAGAGGTGGGGCGTCACAGAATGCATAATTGATTGAAAACCCGTTGATTCAGAGTGGTTGAAGTTCTTTCCAGGGGATTATCCAAAGGGTTAGCTATTGGGAAGACCTCTTCAGCTTGCCCTACTATCTCTTCTTGTTGATAAGTCATTCTACACAAGGAACTGGATATTCAAATATGAAGGTGCACGTTTCCTAAAAGCGTGTGAAGTGTTGTGCAAAACTACTGAAATAACAAGTAAATAAAACAAAACATGAAATGGTACTGATTGATGCATGTCAATTCAGGAAAGTTCAAGACTTGTTATTAAATCAAAGTTAAGTGTAGTATCAATGCAGATGATATCCAGCAATAAGTAGTTATAACTGTATGAATTTTGCGTTGATGCTTCATTTAATCAGTTAATTCACAACACTTTATCTTTAATTAGACTCATACTATTTTACTTAAGTAAGATGTTGTTTCTTTGATCTAATCCATCACTCGATGTGGGCAGTCGATGATGAGTATATTCGTCCCATTTTTCTGCAAATGTTGTGTTCGATAGGTTGTTAGCGTTAAAGTTAATACAATATGTAAAAAAGTGCAACAAGTTCAAACAGTTTATCCTGGCAGTTCAAATTGAAAATTCAATTGAGTGCTGTCAAATTTTACAAGTGATCAAGTCCAAACGGCTTAGCATAAGTCGAGCCTCCTTAAGTCGCTCTGTTCAAGTCAAGGGGTTCATCAATCATGCTCCTATGAGTTAAGATTACACTACAGGATAAGGCATAAGGCTTTGAGTCAAGACAAGGCAAATCTGTTTAAGTGTTAGCTCGTTCGGGTGTGTTCGCGACCTAAAGCTTATGTCGCAAAAGGTTAAGTCGCCTGTTCGAAAGTCATTCAGCTTCCCTTAGGTCGTTCGATTCCTTAGGTCGTTCAATTCAATAGGTCGTTCGAATCATTAGGTCGCTTAACTCACTAGATCGCTCTAAAAGTAACTCGGAAATGCTGAGCTATCTTCCACCAAAAAACCCTAAGGCCTGCTCACCACTCACACTTTGCCACGCGTCCACCGCCCTTGCATCACCAGAAGCATCACGGCTTAACCTAAAACCCGTTAACCCGTTAACTAAATATCCCTTCGTCTCCTCCAATCACCTAAAGCCTCATTGTCTCCTCCGAATCTCCAGAAACCATCGTTAAGCTCCACAAATCCAAAATACTCACCAAACAACTCTGTGAAATCCTAGGCCGATTCAGTTTTAAAACGATTTCCAATGATTCAATGGTAATCGGAGGATGAATCAAGAGGTAATCTTACAGCAGGGTAACGTAAACTGTGCGAAATTGGTTATGGAGAAATCGATGGCAGGCACAATGGATAGATGATCAATTTACCTAGATTTGTTGTTGGGAAAGATGATTGAAGCAACAAGGAAGGGAGTTTCGCTTTGAAATTCTTGAGCTCAAGTACGGCAATGGCGGCAGAGTGTAAGTAGTTGAATGAGGATGATGAAGCGAGCTAATGGCTTATATAGGGGAAAGAGGAGAAGACGAATCCGCACGCGAGTTAACGAGCTTCTTGAGTCGCCCACAACCTAGCAGAATTAGATCGAAGCACACGACCTAGCAGAATTAGATCGAAGCACACGACCTATGACATAGGCGTATACTTCGAGGGGCAAGTGTTAATACCATTCTGAACGGCGACTCAATTACTCAAAGGAAACAAGCGACCTAACGAGTTAAAATGCGAGCGAGCTAACATGATAAGCGACCTAGCGACCTAAACATGTGACAACCTAACGACCTAACGATCTAAGTAGGTCCACGGCACAATCTAACGAATTAAGGAAAAGCGACCTAATGACCTGAACACTTGGTGAGCTAACGCAACAACAAGTTCTACAGCGACCTAGCGAGTTAGAAGGTCAGCAATTTCCGAGTTACTTTTAGAGCGATCTAGTGAGTTAAGCGACCTACATATTTGGGTCGGTTGCGATTCATCGTAGTTAGATCGGTAGCATGTCAAGTCGGTAGGCTATGTAAGTCTTTAGGTCGGGATTTCCCTTTAACCATTAGGTCGGTACGCCTCTTGAGAGTTAAGTCGGTATCGAATTAGGTCAGCAATTTTATTAAGTCGGATTCCTTGTTAAGCAGTTAGGTCGGCCACCCTGTCAATTAGTTAGGTCGGTCTTCCATGCTATGTTACTAGGTCGGCACCCGCTTATCTCGTTAAGTCGGTTGACCCTTTGACTCCTTAAGTCGGTGCCACCTCTTGAGTCGCCACTTATTGCCCCCGCACCCCCACCTTGGGGGGTTGGCACCCCCCCTGGACCCCCCCTCCGTAGGGGATCTTATCTGAAAAGTCATTCAACAGAACTTGCTTTGGGGAGATGTTGAGTTGACCATCCTTCGAGACAAACTATCATTGGCCTCTTGGTCGATTTTTTGATATCACGGCCTTGCTGAAAAGGTGGGGTTAACAATATCCCTAAGCCATTTAATCATAGGTCGCATCAGCATTAGATCGCTGCCATCTCCAAACCTAACCTAGGTCGCTCCACTTGATGCCTCAACACATCTAAGTCGCCCTCCATTCTCCTATAGGTTGCTACAACCTACTAGTAGAAGCAGATGATCAAGCACAACCATTATGAGCCATAGCCCGTGTCCCCTAGGTCGCTCACGACCTACGACCTACCCCTAGGTAGCCCACGACCTACGACTTACCTTCAGATTTCCCTATAAATACCCCGCCTGCTCCAACTGAAAGAGGACTTTTGGATCATTTCTGGAACGCCGATACTTTGCTGTTTTCTCGACTCATCCAACACTTCAAACACCGAAGACGCTTCAACGAACTTTTGGGAAAGATCTTACTCATTCAACATGAATTCAAAGAGCCTTTCTACATCGAAGTTCTAGCTACTCGTCTTAATCGTGTTGTAGTCGAAGAATCATTGTAAAAGTTATAATCAAATCAGCAATAAAAGAGATAAAGTGGACGTAGGCTTGACTTTGAGCCGAACCACTATAAAAACTGTTGTCTCTTTACTATTTCTCTGCTATTTTCAGCTTATTCTTAGTTCATGTACCAACGGGTGGTGCTTTTGCTTTAACACAACTCACACCGCGGTGTTAGCGTACATTTTTAGCATTAACAAATAGAATGTGACTTGATGGTGAAAAGAAGATGTTTTATAAATATGGACCAGTTCACTTTAATATGCACGCAAAAAAATTGACTGGATTTACACTTGTATATGACAAGTTTGCATGTATATAATACTTGGATCACGCATAAATGAATAATATTATTGTGCCTGGACTTGGCTATAGTACGCATGCACGAACATTACGGTGCATACGCACGTTACAAATTGTTCAAAAGCGAAGCTGAGAAAGTTCTCTCTTTTTTTTTTAAGAAAAAAACGCATTTGCTATAGTATGTTTGCACACGCACGTTACCAAATGGCTACCTTCGCAAAATTTTAAAAACGCATTTGCACGAAACTATATCTCAGAAGAAAATGCTCATATGCATGCACCCAATCATGAAACACACCTTACGTATTTGATTTATGTTAACGCTAAAATTTGAACGCTAACACCCTGGTAAGAGTAGAAATAAGTGAAAGCACCACCCGATGGTACGGGAACTAGAAATAAGCAGAAATCCCGAAAAGCAGTAAAAGACACAAGTTTTATAGTGGTTCGGCTTTAGATTAAGCCTACGTCCACTTTAATCTCTTTTATTATGGATTCGATTACAATTCTTTACAAAACACTTCGATTACAACACATTTTGACGAATAGCTCAAACTTCGATGTAGAAGAATCTTTTGAATGCATGTTGAATGATCCAGATTTCCTCCTCGAGTTTGTTGGAATTGTCTTGATGTTTGGAGTGCTTGAAGTGTCGTTTGGAGTCGAGAAAATGGCAGAGTATCGACGCTTGAAATCAATGAGCCAAAAGTCCCCTGCATGTTGGAGCTATGGGCGTATTTATAGGCACTCTTCGGAGTTAGGTCGTGGGTCGTGACCGACCTAAGTAAGGTCGTAGATCGTGACCGACCTAAGTAAGGTCGTAGGTCGTAGCCGACCTAAGAAGAACAGTAGCGGCATAGAAAAGGCGGCCTTCTGATGCAATGTCCTTAGGTCGTGAGCGACCTATCTCAAGTAGTGAGCGACCTATCTTAGGTCGTGAGTATCTTCATGTTATCATAGCTGAAGATCTTAGGTCGCTGAATCTCTTAGGTCGCGGCCGCTTTAGGTCGAAGCACCCTGTTAGGTCGCAACACTTTAGGTCGCTGGGTTCTGCTAGGTCGTAACCTTCTTTAGGTCGCCGGGTCTTCTTATCTCGGTAGGTCGCTGCTATAGTTAGGTCGGCAATCCTTTTAGGCAGTTAGGTCGTCCAACCTGTTAGGTCGTTAGGTCGTCCAACCTGTTAGGTCATTAGGTCGTCCAACCTGTTAGGTCGTTAGGTCGTCCAACCTGTTAGGTCGCTAGGTGCTTTAGGTCGCGGCCTTCCTTAGGTCGCTGCACACTTTTAGGTCGCAACATTTTAGGTCGCTGCCTTCCTTAGGTCGTTGAGCCGCTTCTCCTGTTTGCTCCTTAGACCGTTCCTTTTATCAGGTCGAACACCGTAGGCGGTGGCGTTGCCCCCGCACCCCCACCTTGGGGGGTTGGCACCCCCCCTGGACCCCCCCTCCGTAGGGGATCTTATCTGAAGAGTCATTCAACAGAACTTGCTTTATTGGGAGGTTGGGTTGACCATCCTTCGAGATGAACTATCATTGGCTTCTCGGTCGATGTTTTGATATCACAGCCTTGCTGAAAAAGTGGAGTTAACAATTTATAACATGAGGTCTATAAATTATGGTCACCCTTTTAATGACCTGGGTATGTTTCTCTATTCACCAACTGCATATATATTTACTTTTTTTTTCATGCAATTTTATACGTGGCCTACCTTAGCATGCTGCTCTTTTATAAAATAAAAGGAAGTTGAAAGAACAAAAATAACATCACCTCGCTATAAAGAACAAAAAGAATGTACTGTATTTACAAATAAAGAAGTTAACAAAATACATAAAAGATGGTCTAAACGCACGTACAAATGATTAAAATTTTCTTGCAAAACATGCTTCATTTGTAAGCAAATACACGTACTGAGCAAAATAAATGTAAACCATTCTGGGCTATAGTTGTACGCATGAAAAAATGTGCCCCGGACAATCTAATATTCCACACGGATAAAACAGAGATGGGAAACATAACAAAAGCCTGGAAGTAGATTTTTACTATAAATCTATGCACGCAAGGAATAATTAAATAACGATGACCTGGGTTTTTTCTAATTAGAAATGTGAGCTGCACTCACCTTTATATAGCCTCAAAAATCAGTTAGCACCAAAGATTCAGAAGAAAGCAATAATATGGAACCGCCATTAAAGCATTGTTTGCAGAGCTTCACCAGAATGAGCGAGAGAAAAATGAATTGAAGGTTACTGGAAAATGATGGAATAATTTTTTTGATGCAATGCTACTTTTCTTCCACCACAATTGTGCACAAGTCAAGGTGAAGTGCTGGCAACTTTTTAGTACACATGCATTAAATGTAGAACGTCCTTCAGTGGGAATAAAGGACGTGTTGCAAAGTGTGATGATGGGAGCAAAGTGATTTCGACTTTATGATAGCAAATAAAATAATGTTCATAAATTGGCTTTACACTCTAGTCACAGCAAAGTAATAACATTCCCACTTGCTTTATAATATTTGTTCTGTACTTTCTGCACGTGAAGGCAAAGGATGAATTTCAACATAGCTAGATTATTTAACAACTGACTTCGAAATCATTTTTGCATTGCAATTTTTTTTTTCAAATTTCAATTTAAAATTTCTATTTTAAATATTTATTCCGATAGTAATTCAAAAATCACGGTCTACAGATTTTTAAAATATTTATTACGACAGTAATTCAAAAATCACGGTCGTTACAGACTCCCTCCTATAAAAATTGCGTCCCCGCAATTTTCATACTAGAAGCAGTCCATACCCAAATAATTCATCACAACAAAGATTTAAAATAGACAAGATTGATAAAGAATGCTCACCTCCACCCAAAAAGGAGAGAAAACCAGGATAAGAACGCTCGATGAATTCTTTGGTTTGCCAAGTGCAAACTTTAGAGTATGCGGACCATTAAATTTTCACAAGCGGGACTTCTTTATTCCGAAGGCGTTTAACCTCTGAAGCTAGCACACGAATAGGAATTTGCACCATAGACAAGTCGGGTGAGATCTCAAGCTCTTGCAACACATGAGGATCAATAACATAATCCGAAACTCGAAGACATCGACGAAGCTGAGATATATAAAACACGTCGTGAACTCCTGAAAACTGAATAGGTAGCGATACACGATAAACAACAGGGCCAATGCGTTCCGTAATAGGAAACGGTCCAATATATCGAGGAGCCAATTTCCCGAAGCTACTAAAACGCACCACACCCATCATCGGGGAAACACGAATGAATACAAGATCGCCAATAGAAAATTCCAAAGGCTTCCTACGATAATCGACATAAGATTTCTGCCTAATCTGAGCCTCCTTCATTCTCTGTCTGATAATATCAATCCTCTCAGAAGATTGACGAATATAATCGGGGTCGAGAAATAATCTTTCCCCGGATTCCAACCAACAAGATGGTGATCGACACGGCCTTCCGTAAAGGGTTTCGAAAGGAGCCATACCGAGACCGGATTGGAAACTGTTGTTATAAGCAAATTCAATCAATAGATAAGTGGTCTACCCAACTACCACCAAAGTCAAGAAGAAGTCTGATTGGACCTGATAGGAATAAAATGGGCTGATTTGGTCAATCTGTCAACAATCACTCAAACACTAGTATGGCCCGACCTCGAACGAGGTAGACCATCAATGAAGTCTATAGAAATTTGATCCCATTTCCATAATGTAATCTCAAGAGGCCGCAAAAGACCACTAGGACGATGGTGTTCTGCTTTAATAAGTTGACAAGTCATGCAACGATTCACATAACTTGCACCATCACGCTTCATACCCTCTCAAAAGTATAAGCGTTTCATATCAGCATACATCTTACTGCTACCCGGATGGATAGTATACTTAGAATGATGACAGTCCTCAAGAATGTTATTTCTAAGATTAGGAATACTGGGCACGATCAATCTACCCTTCTTCCGAATACAACCATGAATGACGCAGCGGATAATACGAATGAAGCAAAATGATGCAACAACGATGAAACGATACAAAGATAAATTGATGAATTGATAATACCCAAGTGCCCAAATCCGTTGATCTCTCGAGATACCGAATTCTAGCTATCTTCAACACGTTGATCGTGCACGATGCCGCGTTAGAAGATCTATGATTCTTCGACGTTGATCTCGCGCACGAGATTCCGTGAATCGGCTTCAAATTCGTTGATTCGAGCGCACTCGAATAATCGAAGATGGAGAAAAGAGTTCACACTCAACTTCCAATTTTTAAAGAGGCACAAAGCTCTCAATAAAATTTTATTCAAAATCAACCAACTTTTACAATGACTACTCGCCCCTATTTATAGAGACTTTACAACACACAGACACGACCTAACATCACAAAGCACAACACAATACAGGTCATTCACGACCTAACACATACAAGTTACAACAGTACGTGACTCAACATCATACGACCTAAGAACAAATGACTTAACAACATAACAATCATACAGGCTACAACACATACAACATACGAGTTACGAGTTACGACTTAACTCAACATAACCCATCTTCAAGAACGACCTATGCTTCAGGTAAGCTTCAGCGACATAAGCTTTATGAAGGACCTCGCGACATAAGGAACTTGCGAGTTAACCACTTGAACGTCTTAAGAAGAAACGGCATAAGAAAGAACATCTGGAGCGACATAACATTTGAGCATCTCATGCGACTTAAGAATGAGCGACTTAAGAACTTGAGTGACCTAAGACAATCAGCTTCACGCAACCTATAGGATGAGCGATATAAGGAACTGAGCGGCATATGCTTGAGCGACCTAAGATTGATGCGGCATATGGTCGAGCGACTTAAGTGATGCGGCCTATGATAAAGTAGCTAATTAAGCGTCGAACGACTTAAGGAAATGCGGCCTTGGATGCAGAAATGACTTAAAGCAAGCGACACAAGAGTGAAGCGGCTTAACTCACTAGGTTGGTCAATATGACTCGCTAGGTCGCTTATAGCTTGTGAGCGACCTATAGAGAAGCGGCAAATGTGAGAACACGATGGACCTAACTCGCTAGGTCGTAGCGACCTAAGAAAAGGCGGCTTAAGTGGTTGGGTTGCTGGCAACATCATATAACTCGTAGGTGACTCAAGATAACTCGCGAGCGACCTATGACTTAAAGCAGGGCGCGCTGCATCATCCTCCCCTGGTTGAAATAAATTCGTCCCCGAATTCACACTTTCCTCTTCTTCGACAAGCTTATTCCCATGATATGAAGTCAAGTGTTTGACGTTGAAAACGTCAGCAGTATGGATACGTTCCGGCAATTTCAACTGATGCGCACTCTCATTAATCTTCTTTACGATTTCCACAGGACTAGTCTTTCTAGCAGCTAGCGTGCTGTAAGTACCAATAGGAAATCAATCAACCACCATGTAGATAGAATCGTTGCCACGTTGCATCCTCAACAAACCCAATACAAAGTTCATACTAACATCTACCCATAATTTAGTAGGTATCGGCAATGGCATACATAAACCTGAATTTGTCGCGGTCTCCTTTGAAACTTGACAATTATGGCTCCTCTGAACAAACCTTTCAACTTCCTTCCTCATTGACGGCCCAAAATAAGACTTTGAGATTAGCTGCATGGTACGATCATGGCCCACGTGTCTTTCTACATGTAAGTCTTTGATACTTTTCATCCGCCGACTGCAATCTGGAGTATACAACTGACTTCCTTCGAATAGAAACCCATCAACCAGTCTCCTCAACTCTTCCTGCTCTTTTGGACACATACGATAATGTGGCCTATGCGGTACAATAGCTCCTGGAACAAGATCAATCTGGTGTTGTATGTCTCTCAACGGTGGTAACTCTTTTGGTAATTATTCAGGAAATACATCTTCAAATTCTTTCAACGCTGGCTTAACTTCCTCAGGAATTTCAACCGTTTCACTACTTTCACGTCCAATCAATAGAAATACTTCAGGCCCATCCTCTACTTCTTTGACAAAATCCTTCAAAGATAACAGAGTCTTTAGTTCCTCGATTTCCTCCAACTTGCTTTCACTTTGTTGTTGCTTTTTAGGAACTAAAGTGATTCTAGTGCCATTGAACATGAAACTATAGAAGTTAGTCCTACCATCGTGTTGCACGGCTCTATCGAATTGCCACGGTCTTCCCAACAACAAATGACATACATCCATATCCACCACGTCACACCAAATTTCATCCTTATACTTCTTTTCGATGGAAAAAGTTACACAAACTCTTCGACTAACCTTCACTTCCCCACCTTTCCTCGGCCAAACCAATTTGTAGGGTTTGGGATGCTTCTCTGTCTTTAACGCTAACTTCTTTACAGCTTCTGTAGAGATGATGTTATCACAACTTCCTGCATCGATAACAAACTTACAAACCTTCCCAAAATAGTGCACGTCGACTGAAAAATATTACTCCTCAACCAGCTAGTCTCCTCTTCCTGCTTTGGCGTCAAGTAAGATCTCCTCATCATTAAAGAATATCCCTCGTCTCCCGTCAATAATTCTTCTTCCTCCTCAACTTGTGGTGAATTGAAACATTCTATTTCTGCATCCTCATCCTCAACCTCAGCAACCATTGCTCGCTTCTTAGGCCTCGAGCATTCATTGCTCTTATGACCAAACTCCTGACAGTTATAACACTTGAAATTGTTGTTGACCTTGGTCTCAGCAACTTCATTGACAACCGGTTTACTAACAGCCTTGGAAACATTAGTATTGCTACTAGCCCCTTTCACCTGGTTGATCGAACTTGTAAGCGCACCACCTCCTCTTCTACCTTGCTTCTCCCAAGCTAGAGCCTTCTGGTGTGCTTCAGCAACGGATCTTGGATCAAACATATTTACCATATCCTGAATTTGCATTCTCAATCCTCCAACAAATCTAGATGTCAACGGTTCCTCCGTTTCCATGATATCTTTTCTAGCAATCAGTTGATAAAACTCATCTGCATAATCATTTACCGACTTTGTCCCTTGTCTCAAATTCTGTAAGCGCTGATACATAAGAGACTGATAATTATAAGGCAAGAAAGTAGCCTTCATCAACTTCTTCATCTTTTCCCATGAAACAATCTTCGACTTTCCCATTCTTTCCCGTGTAAGTTTAGTTTGTTGCCACCATGCCATAGCTCTTCCCCTCAATCGTGTAGCAACCAACTTAACTCTACGATGCTCGGGTACTTCCTTGAAGTCAAAAATTTCTTCAACATTTGATAACCAATCCAGAAACTCTTCCGCTATTATTCCCCCTTTGAATTCTGGAATCTATGTTTTCATCCCCTACTCCCATCGATGATCATCTTCGAAATCTCTATTTCCACTTCGTCCTTGGCTATGGTTTCGACAAGAGCTACTATCACCATCACTGGATTCCTCCAAATCTGACGTATGTCGATGTCGATTCTAACTATCAACATTTCTGCTACCACGCACGTCTCTTTCTCCCGAAACTGATAGTTCTCTTCTTCCCCGATCCGATAGTGGTGACATTCTTCTCCTCTCGAAATTTGATGGCGAAATTCTATGACCACCTTGGTTTGAACCTGGCGATGCTCTTTATCGAGTTTGATTTATATCCATCATGAGCCTTTCCAATCTACCAATTCCCTCATCAAACTTCTCATTGAATTTATCACTAATTCGTTGCTCCATTTGTTCAGCATCTTCTCTTCGATACACATCTGCAACATTCTGATGACGATTAACGCTTCTTGGAGGCATGATCAGCAAACAATCTCCAAACTAACTTTAACTTGGCTTGGACTTAACTCGATTTCGATCTAACTTTAAATCTCGGCCTTGATCAAACTTAGCTCTAACTTTAACTTCGGATCTGAATCAACTTCGGAACTGATTCTCTAGCTCTGATACCAATTGACGCAGCGGATAATACGAACGAAGCAAAATGATGCAACAACGATGAAACGATATAAAGATAAATTGATGAATTGATAATACCCAAGTGCCCAAATCCGTTGATCTCTCGAGATACCGGATTCTAGCTATCTTCAACACGTTGATCGCGCACGATGCCGCGTTAGAAGATCTACGATTCTTCGACGTTGATCTCGCGCACGAGATTCCGTGAATCGGCTTCAAATTCGTTGATTCGAGCGCACTCGAATAATCGAAGATGGAGAAAGGAGTTCACACTCAACTTTCAATTTTTAAAGAGGCACAAAGCTCTCAACAAAATTTTATTCAAAATCAACCAACTTTTACAATGTCTACTCGCCCCTATTTATAGAGACTTTACAACACACAGACACGACCTAACATCACAAAGCACAACACAATACAGGTCATTCACGACCTAACACATACAAGTTACAACAGTACGCGACTCAACATCATACGACCTAAGAACAAATGACTTAACAACATAACAATCATACATGCTACAACACATACAACATACGAGTTATGACTTACGACTTAACTCAACATATTACTTCAAGAACGACCTAAGCTTCAGGTAAGCTTCAGGTAAGCTTCAGCGACATAAGCTTTATGAAGGACCTCGCGACATAAACAACTTGCGAGTTAACCACTTGAACGTCTTAAGAAGAAGCGGCATAAGAAAGAACATCTGGAGGGACATAACACTTGAGCATCTCAATGCGACTTAAGAATGAACGACTTAAGAACTTGAGCGACCTAAGACAATCAGCTTCACGCGACCTATAGGATGAGCGATATAAGGAACTGAGCGACATATGCTTGAGCGACCTAAGATTGATGCGGCATATGGTCGAGCGACTTAAGTGACGCAGCCTATGACAAAGTAGCGACTTAAGCTTCGAACGACTTAAGGAAATGCGGCCTTGGATGCAGAAACGACTTAAAGCAAGCGACACAAGAGTGAAGCAGCTTAGCTCACTAGGTCGGTCAATATGACTCGCTAGGTCGCTTATAGCTTGTGAGCGACCTATAGAGAAGCGGCATATGTGAGAACACGATGGACCTAACTCGCTAGGTCGTAGCTCAGTAGGTCGTAGCGACCTAAGAAAAGGTGGCTTAAGTGGTTGGGTCGTAGACAACATCATATAACTCGTAGGCGACTCAAGATAACTCATGAGCGACCTATGACTTAAAGCAGGGCGCGCTGCATCAATGAATATCAATATCAAAATCCTTCAGATCATCACTTCGGGATTCCGATTCACAACTCTGAATAAGATAAGCAATATGTGGATCTTGTTTCTGGGCATCGGCAACACGATCCAACAAACTAGGACGAGTTTCCCTGCTAAATAAAAGCACGGGAGAATCAGAAACTAAGGGACGGTCTCTAATATCACAAAGAGATAAACCTTCCAATATATTCCACTCTGCTAGCATCATGGAAACAACAACTTGCTACTTGCGACTAAGTGCATCAGCAACTCGATTACCCTTACCAGGTGTAACGACCCGTATTTTACGTGTCAATACATCGTAGAATTTACAGGTTGTTATTGTTGTTTATGTTGTCGCTAACCTGAGTCGTTTGGGAAGATGGTTCGTGTGCAAGTGATAAGTCGCGACCGAGTTAAGAGAGTGTGTGACCTATGGATAGGGCCGACTCATAGGGAGGACCGACTTAAGGAGTAGGCGACTCAAGGGGTTAACAAGTCAGTGGGTTGACCGACTTATAGGGGTGACCGACCTAAGAAGTTGAAGGGTTAACATTGCCGAGATAACGTGTTGCCGAGTTAGCATGTTAACCGAGTTAACAGGTTGAAGGTTGGACCGACTCAAGGCTGGGACGAGTTAGCGTTGCTGGGTTAGGATGGTTGGCCGAGTTAGGAAGGCTGCCGAGTTAACAGGCTACACGAGTTAGTTCGTGACCGAGTTAGGCTTAAGTGGCCGACCTAAGAAACTAGCGACTTAGAACTATAGGCGACCTATAAGGTAGTAGGTTAGGTCGGCAGTATAGTTATCTCGTAGCTCGTCTTCGAGTCAAGGGGTAGCTGTGTTGGTTCTAGCGTTAGGTCGGCAACGAGTTTGGTTCTGTGAAAAGAGTTAGGTCGGCATCTGGTTTAGTGGATAGGTCGGTAGGGTGTGTTAGATAGGTGGGTCGGCAGTATGTGTTGGTTAGGTCATAGGTCAGTAGCTTGATAGGTCGGCAACGACCTAAGTTAGGTCGGTCGTGTTGTCTGGTTGGCTTTGGAGCATGTTGGGTCGGCAAGTTATGGGTCGGCAAGGGATAGGTCGGCGGCGACCTAATAGCGAGTTCCGAGTTAACGTTCTGGCCGACCTAAGAGGGGTTTCAGCCTATAAATAGAGGGGTTTGGCTCACTTTTTGGCACCGGTTTTTGAAGCGACGAAGTGCTGCCATTTTGGAGACTCGACTACAGCATTTTCTTCACTTCTTTCTCCACTTCAATCAAGTGCTAACATCCATTGAAGATCGAAGATCAAGATCGAAGATCGAAGATCCAAAGTTGAAGATTTTCACCCGACGAAGCTAGATTTCACCGTTTCAAGCGAGATTTCGACGAATCGAGCTTGAATCCTTGCTGTCCAGATCTGGAGTTGATTGATTATAGGTTGTTTTGGTGATTTGGTGAGTGGTAGTTATCTCTCACGCGGACCCAAAGGAGTATATTGGATTGGTGGTTTGTTGGAGTATTCTAACTAGTGATTTCTCGCATTTTTCTTAAGTCTGCATGTAGATCCATGATTTATGAAGATGTTTACTTACGCAAGTTTATTTAACAAGTATTAGAGATAAAATCCATGTTTCATATTTGATAAGATCTATGCTAAAAACCATGTTTTCACATATGTTAGACTTTTGCTTATTTAATTACGAAATTGCCATTATAGCTAATATCGCTTGTTAGATCTTGTTTGAATGCTTGATTGTTTGGACGTATGATTGATTTGATTGTCTGGAGTTAGCTTGTAGTTGATTTGAGACACGAGGATTGAAGACGATTCAAAAGCTAAGTGAAAAGTCTATTGAATGATGGGAGCTGCTTGTGGCATATGAAGCGGATGTTGAAGCTCATATGGATGGATTCGAGGACTTTGCAATGATTTGAGGAAGCAAAGTATGATGATGATAGACTTTGCCGCGATGTGATGAGGCGGAGTATGAGATGGACTTTGCTAAGATGCGTTGGAGCAAAGCATGATGTGATGTAGCCTTGGTATAATCGAGAAGGATTACTCCAAGCATGTTGATGACTTGAGGGGTAGTTCGAGTTGGTGGATAATGGATCGCTCGAGAAGCAGCTTGAGCTAGTATGAGAATAGTTATCAAGGAGGATGACTAGAAGGCTTGGATTTTATCGTTGTTGAAGGTTCTAGCAGACTCAAAGCAAGAGTACGAAGGTTGTCATTAAAGACTACAGGTAGGTATTCTGGACATCCTAAAGACTACAGGTAGGTAGTCGAGTACTCTGGGTGGATTTGATATACCTAGGCACGGGTCACGAGGACGTGCGGAGTTATGTCTAGAACCGGGGTTACCATTAGCCCTTGACAGATGGCTCAGGTAGGAGTCGGTCATTCAATCAACGGTGGTTTCGAAGCAAGGTTAACAGTGATAGCCAGAGTCATGGACGTTTGGATGTACTATCATTCGGTCTCAAGAGCGGTGTTTTCTGGGTGCTTATCTGATCTTGGTTTAGGCCTTGGGGGTTTGTATTTGGAAAACATCGACCTTGACTCGGGTGATTACTGCTTTACTTTAGTTATCTGCTTGCTATGGTTGCTTCTCTTTAATGTGTGTCTGGGGGCTATCACTGTAGGAAGAGGTGGAATGGGATGATTGGGTTCCTATTCCTTGTATCCTTTATATTCTTTTGGTATGCTTGATAGTTGATTTACTGCTCACTAAGACTGTTGTCTGACTCAAGGTTTTATGTCTCCTCTTATTACCTTGGGCTGTTCATCCATGTTTGGGATGGGCAGACTAGGTGACAGGTGACAGGTGCTAATCTTAGTGGCTCACGCTGATGATGACGAAGACGAGCAGGAGGCTTTTACATATCTTTTCATATTATATGTACTGGATTTTTCCGCTGTTTGTTGTACTCTGAGTGCCATGTAGTGAGGCTTCTTGTATTTCAGATTCAGACATTGTATAAAGCTGTTCAGATTTTTATGATATACAGTCTCTGTTCTATAGAGCTTCACTATATTATATTTCTCTATTGTATTTTGTCCATGCGCTGTGAGTTTTACGATATAGTCTGCGATGTTTATTCTACCCTTGACCATCGTCCATGGCTGCCTGGCACACATTACAGCGCACCTTTCCTTGTTTACGTGCGGGGGTCATGGGCGGTCGTCACATTTGGTATCAGAGCATTGGTTAATCGATTTTAGCCAACGCTCGCTGACGTAACTACGTAAGAGAGACGTACTTGTATTTTGATGGATGATTACTATATATAATATAGTAGTTTAGATAGATTTGAACTCCTTTTGCAGTTGTTTCTCAAAGGTGTTCTAATTATTCCTTTTTGTAGATATTAAGGATGAGTCGTAGTGAGAGACAAGCTGCTAGGGAAAGTCGTGCTACTAGGGGAGCTGCTGATTATGGGGCTATGTTCGAAGCGATGATGACTTCGATCATGAGAAGGATGCCAGCTCCAGGGCCAACTGTTGATGTTGGAGTTCAAGTCCAAGCTCCAAGGCCCGTGGATTTTGCTAAGCTGTGTAAGGATTATACGGCTCTTGGAGGGAAAGCTTTCTTGGGAACGGAGTCTACTATTGAAGTCCAAAGATGGATTGATTCTTGTAAAAGGATCTTTGGAGACTTGGGTATTGAGGATGCAACAAAGAGGAAGCTTGCATCGAGGCAGCTTCAAGGAAGAGCTGCTGATTGGTGGAATTCTATCACCATAAATACTCCAGAGGAGGAGATTACTTGGGTGCAGTTCCAAGCAAGATTTGAAGCCAAGTTTATCTCCACTGCTCAGAAGTCTGTCTTGTTTAAAAAGTTTGTGGAGCTTAAACAAGATGGAAGGACGGTTCTGGAATATGTTTCTGAGTTTGAGGCCTTGTCTAAGTATGCCAGATCTTATATTGAGTCCCCATACCAGAAGAATGAAAAGTTTGTGACAGGCCTGGATGCTTATCTTGGTAGGCAGCTAGTGGATCATTTGGACGATCCATTCGAGAAGCTTGTGGAGAAGGCTCTCAGGCATGAGAGTCTGTTTCCTAAGGAGATGTCTGTTGTTGCTGTGACTAAGGAGGAGTCTAAACCACAGCAAGGTGGAAATAAGAAAAGGAAGCAGCAACAACAGAAGGGAAAGAATGGCCAGAAGAAGCCGAAGGGCGAAGTGACCTGCTACAACTGTCAGCAGAAGGGCCATCTCTCCAGGGATTGCAAGAATCCCAAGGTGCCAGGGAAGTGCTACAACTGTGATAAGCTGGGACATATCAAGAAGGATTGCCCGGAACCAAAGAAAGATAGGCAGATTGTGAAAGCATATGCATTGGGGGCTGTTCCGTCGTCTTCTAAAGCTCCTACTGCTGAGGAGAAGGGAAAGAGTGTCGTGGTGCAAGGTACTCTTTCTATTTGTGGTTTTCCAGTTAGAGTTTTGTTTGATACTGGAGCATCTCATTCTTTTGTTTGCAATGAGTTGGTAGACCGGTTAGGTTTGGAACCGGAGATTGTGGATAGGCCATTGGTCGTGACTAATCCAGTTGGGGGTTCGTCTTGTTTGTGTATGCTGTGCCGTGGTCTGGTCGTATCGAGTCATGATTGCTCTTTTGTTTGTGATTGTTTTGTTCTGAACTTTGCGGGGTTCGGAATTATCTTGGGTATGGACTGGCTTAGGAAGTATGCGGCAAAAGTTGATTGTGAGAGATTGGAGGTGACAGTCGGGAATGTGGAGGGGCGAAAGGTTGTGATACGATGTAAGCATGAAGAAGGCGTCTTCATGAGCTTCATGTATTCGCTAGTTGTTCCACGGGATGGACTGTCATCAATGCCAATCGTGAATGGATTCGAGGATGTCTTTGACGAGGTCAAAGGGTTACCGCCGCATAGGGAGATCGAGTTTCGTATCGATCTAGTTGAGGGAGCCAGACCTGTTGTGATGCCTCTTAGGCGGATGGCGCCTAAGGAGCAGCAAGAGCTGAGGGTGCAGGTTGATGACCTTTTGCAGAAAGGATTCATTCGGAGAAGTGTGTCCGAATGGGGTGCACCAGTTGTATTCGCAACCAAAGCGGATGGATCGTTGAGGTTGTGTGTTGATTATCGTGAGCTGAATAAGGTGACTAAGAAGAACAAGTATCCATTGTCGAGAATAGATGACTTGTTTGATCAGCTTCACGAGGCAAAGGTGTTTTCTCAGATGGATTTGGCTACGGGATTTCACCAGTTGAGAGTGGCGAAGGATAGTGTGCCGAAGACTGCTTTCAGGACACCATCCGGTTTTTATGAGTGGCTGGTAATGCCGTTTGGATTGACTAACGCACCAGCATATTTTGTGGATCTCATGAATAGGGTATTCAGAGATCAGCTGAATAAGTTCGTTCTTGTGTTCGTGGATGATATTCTGATTTACTCCAGAACTAAGGAAGAACACAAGACGCACTTGAGGATTGTGTTGGAAATCTTGCGGAAACATCAGCTGAAGGCTAAGTTTTCGAAGTGTCACTTCTGGAAGAGTGAAGTGAGATTCTTAGGCCATGTTATTTCTGGAAATGGAATAGCGGTTGATCCCGCTAAGGTGGCAGCAATCCAGGATTGGGTTAGACCTAAGAATGCATCAGATGTGAGAAGTTTTCTTGGATTAGCAGGATATTATCGTCGGTTTATCAAAAACTTCTCCAAGATAGCTGCACCGTTGACAGGATTGACAAAGAAGAATCAGGTATTCAGTTGGGATGCTAAGTGTGAGCAAGCCTTTGGAATCCTGAAAGAGCGACTGACCAGTGCTCCTGTATTGACTATTCCAAGTGGGAATGAAGAGATGGTGGTTTACACCGATGCATGCGGTACTGGACTTGGAGCAGTGCTGATGCAGAAGGATAAGGTTGTTGCGTATGCGAGTCGACAACTGAAGCCGCATGAAAGGAATTACCTGACTCATGACTTGGAGTTGGCGGCGATTGTGTTTGCTCTGAAGATGTGGAGGCACTATCTATTGGGAGTTCGATTTGAGTTGTTCACAGACCATAAGTCTTTGAAGTATCTTTTCTCCCAGAAAGATTTGAATCTTCGGCAGCAACGATGGCTAGAGTTTTTAGCATCTTATGATTTTGGTATAGCTTATACTCCGGGAAAAGGTAACGCAGTGGCCGATGCGTTAAGTCGAAGACATGCGGGATTGGGAGCCATGTTTTCAGAATGGAAGAATCTAGAGTATCTAGCTGGTTTTGATTTCAGACCAAGATGCGAATTGGAACCTGAGATGTTGGCAAACTTATCAATAAGGCCTAGTCTTGTGGAAAGAATTGGCGAGGGTCAAAAGCGAGATGATAAGCTTGTCAAGATTATCCGAGATTTGGAATCTGGATTGGAACCAGAGAAGGATAAGGGATTCGAAGTCGATAGAGAGGGTTGGCTTCGGAAGCAAGGACGATTGGTTGTTCCCGATATCGATGAATTGAGAGATGAAGTTTTGAGAGAAAGTCATCACTCGAAGTTGACAATTCATCCAGGTGGAAATAAGATGTATCGGGATATGAAGAGAACCTATTATTGGGAAGGCATGAAGAAGGATGTTGGAAACTTTATTTCCAAGTGTATGAATTGCCAGTTGGTTAAAGCAGAGCAGAAGAAGCCAAGTGGATTGCTTCAGCCATTGGAAGTTCCTACATGGAAGTGGGAACAGATATCGATGGATTTTATCGATGGTTTACCAAGGACAAGAGCAGGAAATGAAGGAATTTGGGTCATTGTAGATCGGTTGACCAAGAGTGCAAGATTCATTCCTGTTCGATCGACGAGGACTGCATCGAAGTTGGCTGAACTGTATATTAAGTGGATAGTTCGTTTCCATGGTATTCCGAAGAGTATAGTGAGCGATCGAGATCCATTGTTCACTAGTGGATTTTGGAAGAGCTTCCAGGAAGTTTTGGGAACCGAGTTGTGTCTGAGTACAGCTTATCATCCCCAAACAGACGGACAGACTGAGAGAGTCAACCGGGTTTTGGAAGATCTCTTGAGAGCATGTGTTTTGGATTTCGGAGGATCATGGGAAGATCACCTTCATTTGGTGGAGTTTGCATATAACAACAGTTATCAGGCAAGCATTGGTATGGCACCATATGAAGCCTTGTACGGAAGACCGTGTAACTCTCCGACATGTTGGTTGGAAGCTGGAGAAAAGCTGATGCTTGGGCCAGAGATGATTTGTCAGACTACGGATTGTATAGAGATCATTCGACAACGAATGAAGGCAGCCCAGGATCGTCAGAAGAGTTATGCAGATAAACGTCGAAAAGATTTGGAGTTCGATGTTGGTGATATGGTCTTTGTGAAGATTTCTCCTTTGAAGAATGTTATTAGATTCGGGAAGAAAGGAAAGTTAACTCCAAGGTTTGTTGGACCATTCCTGATTATCGAGCGTATTGGAAAGCTTGCTTATAGATTGGAGTTACCGGAGAAGATGGCGGGTGTGCACAATGTTTTTCATGTATCTTATCTACGGAAGTATGTGCACGACCCAAAGACAGTGGTTTCTGCTGATAGCTATGAAGATTTAGAGGTTGATCCAGTTGTTCGAAGACCTCGTAAGCCGCTTCGTATTGTTGAAACTGATACGAAACAGCTTAGGAGGAAGACGATTACGCTTCTCAAGATACAATGGAGTGAAGATGTTAACGACTGTACGTGGGAGGAGGAAGAGAGGATGAAGGCAGCTCATCCAGAACTCTTCGAGGTATGGCCCTAAGGTGTCGTGACATCTCATGAATTTGTAACTTGATTTCTATCTTAGAATTCTGCATGCTAGGCTAGAATTGGATGCATGGTTTGTTGATTGCTATGGATGGTAGGCATGCGGGATATCTTTGATTGTTGTTGTTTGCTTGGAATTTCAGGGGCGAAATTCCTAAGGGGGAGAGAATGTAACGACCCGTATTTTACGTGTCAATACATCGTAGAATTTACAGGTTGTTATTGTTGTTTATGTTGTCGCTAACCTGAGTCGTTTGGGAAGATGGTTCGTGTGCAAGTGATAAGTCGCGACCGAGTTAAGAGAGTGTGTGACCTATGGATAGGGCCGACTCATAGGGAGGACCGACTTAAGGAGTAGGCGACTCAAGGGGTTAACAAGTCAGTGGGTTGACCGACTTATAGGGGTGACCGACCTAAGAAGTTGAAGGGTTAACATTGCCGAGATAACGTGTTGCCGAGTTAGCATGTTAACCGAGTTAACAGGTTGAAGGTTGGACCGACTCAAGGCTGGGACGAGTTAGCGTTGCTGGGTTAGGATGGTTGGCCGAGTTAGGAAGGCTGCCGAGTTAACAGGCTACACGAGTTAGTTCGTGACCGAGTTAGGCTTAAGTGGCCGACCTAAGAAACTAGCGACTTAGAACTATAGGCGACCTATAAGGTAGTAGGTTAGGTCGGCAGTATAGTTATCTCGTAGCTCGTCTTCGAGTCAAGGGGTAGTTGTGTTGGTTCTAGCGTTAGGTCGGCAACGAGTTTGGTTCTGTGAAAAGAGTTAGGTCGGCATCTGGTTTAGTGGATAGGTCGGTAGGGTGTGTTAGATAGGTGGGTCGGCAGTATGTGTTGGTTAGGTCATAGGTCAGTAGCTTGATAGGTCGGCAACGACCTAAGTTAGGTCGGTCGTGTTGTCTGGTTGGCTTTGGAGCATGTTGGGTCGGCAAGTTATGGGTCGGCAAGGGATAGGTCGGCGGCGACCTAATAGCGAGTTCCGAGTTAACGTTCTGGCCGACCTAAGAGGGGTTTCAGCCTATAAATAGAGGGGTTTGGCTCACTTTTTGGCACCGGTTTTTGAAGCGACGAAGTGCTTCCATTTTGGAGACTCGACTACAGCATTTTCTTCACTTCTTTCTCCACTTCAATCAAGTGCTAACATCCATTGAAGATCGAAGATCAAGATCGAAGATCGAAGATCCAAAGTTGAAGATTTTCACCCGACGAAGCTAGATTTCACCGTTTCAAGCGAGATTTCGACGAATCGAGCTTGAATCCTTGCTGTCCAGATTTGGAGTTGATTGATTATAGGTTGTTTTGGTGATTTGGTGAGTGGTAGTTATCTCTCACGCGGACCCAAAGGAGTATATTGGATTGGTGGTTTGTTGGAGTATTCTAACTAGTGATTTCTCGCATTTTTCTTAAGTCTGCATGTAGATCCATGATTTATGAAGATGTTTACTTACGCAAGTTTATTTAACAAGTATTAGAGATAAAATCCATGTTTCATATTTGATAAGATCTATGCTAAAAACCATGTTTTCACATATGTTAGACTTTTGCTTATTTAATTACGAAATTGCCATTATAGCTAATATCGCTTGTTAGATCTTGTTTGAATGCTTGATTGTTTGGACGTATGATTGATTTGATTGTCTGGAGTTAGCTTGTAGTTGATTTGAGACACGAGGATTGAAGACGATTCAAAAGCTAAGTGAAAAGGCTATTGAATGATGGGAGCTGCTTGTGGCATATGAAGCGGATGTTGAAGCTCATATGGATGGATTCGAGGACTTTGCAATGATTTGAGGAAGCAAAGTATGATGATGATAGACTTTGCCGCGATGTGATGAGGCGGAGTATGAGATGGACTTTGCTAAGATGCGTTGGAGCAAAGCATGATGTGATGTAGCCTTGGTATAATCGAGAAGGATTACTCCAAGCATGTTGATGACTTGAGGGGTAGTTCGAGTTGGTGGATAATGGATCGCTCGAGAAGCAGCTTGAGCTAGTATGAGAATAGTTATCAAGGAGGATGACTAGAAGGCTTGGATTTTATCGTTGTTGAAGGTTCTAGCAGACTCAAAGCAAGAGTACGAAGGTTGTCATTAAAGACTACAGGTAGGTAGTCTGGACATCCTAAAGACTACAGGTAGGTAGTCGAGTACTCTGGGTGGATTTGATATACCTAGGCACGGGTCACGAGGACGTGCGGAGTTATGTCTAGAACCGGGGTTACCATTAGCCCTTGACAGATGGCTCAGGTAGGAGTCGGTCATTCAATCAACGGTGGTTTCGAAGCAAGGTTAACAGTGATAGCCAGAGTCATGGACGTTTGGATGTACTATCATTCGGTCTCAAGAGCGGTGTTTTCTGGGTGCTTATCTGATCTTGGTTTAGGCCTTGGGGGTTTGTATTTGGAAAACATCGACCTTGACTCGGGTGATTACTGCTTTACTTTAGTTATCTGCTTGCTATGGTTGCTTCTCTTTAATGTGTGTCTGGGGGCTATCACTGTAGGAAGAGGTGGAATGGGATGATTGGGTTCCTATTCCTTGTATCCTTTATATTCTTTTGGTATGCTTGATAGTTGATTTACTTCTCACTAAGACTGTTGTCTGACTCAAGGTTTTATGTCTCCTCTTATTACCTTGGGCTGTTCATCCATGTTTGGGATGGGCAGACTAGGTGACAGGTGACAGGTGCTGATCTTAGTGGCTCACGCTGATGATGACGAAGACGAGCAGGAGGCTTTTACATATCTTTTCATATTATATGTACTGGATTTTTCCGCTGTTTGTTGTACTCTGAGTGCCATGTAGTGAGGCTTCTTGTATTTCAGATTCAGACATTGTATAAAGCTGTTCAGATTTTTATGATATACAGTCTCTGTTCTATAGAGCTTCACTATATTATATTTCTCTATTGTATTTTGTCCATGCGCTGTGAGTTTTACGATATAGTCTGCGATGTTTATTCTACCCTTGACCATCGTCCATGGCTGCCTGGCACACATTACAGCGCACCTTTCCTTGTTTACGTGCGGGGGTCATGGGCGGTCGTCACACCAGGGGTATACTGAATATTGAAATCATATGAAGCAAGAAATTCGAGCCAACGCTGTTGTCTCAAATTAAGTTCTTTCTGAGTGAATAGATACTTCACAGACTTGTGATCAGTAAAGAGAACAAAACGCTCGTCCAAAGAATAATGTCGCCAAATCTTTAGAGCAAAGATTATAGCGGCTAACTCCAAACCATGGGTAGCATAACGAATCTCGTTTGGCTTTAGTTGTCTAGAAGCATAGGCAACTACTCTATCCTTTTTGCATGATAACGGCACCGAAACCAATACGGCTAGTATTGGTACAAATAATGAAGTCTTGGTTCCCTTTGGGAATCACAAGGATAAGAGTATCGAAAAAGAGTTCTTTCAAATAATCTTCTTTCCTGAAAAGTTAAAACTTCCAAAATTATAATTATCTTTACAAAATCATTTTCTAGAAAATTTTACTTTTTATAGGTCAATTTATTGTGTCAAATTGTCTCATCAAAGCGTTTAGGAGATTCCTATCGATAACGTTGATCAAGCGCATCAACCAAAATTCTTAAAGCACTCAATGGATAATACAATCACAAAATCATCTTCTATACGATAAACACAAATCCAATTATACTTGCAAATAAATCTTATGAAAAAGATTTGCTAAATTTTAAATTGCTGTTTTCATCCAAAATTAATAAATACACAAATGGAGTCATCGAGATATTCATAGAATACTCGATTCATAAAATGAATGAAATAAGCTGGGCAAACTGAATGACATAATAAGTCATTCGTAAGAATCACAACGAGTGTGGAATGCAGTAAGTGGAATGCTAACTTCCGCAATTCGTAGCCAAGTGAAAACCGATGGCAAGGTTGAATTGGGAGAACAGTTTAGCGCCACTTACCTGATTGAACATGTAATTGATCCTAGGTAATGGATACCTATTTTTGACAGTGCTCGTTAAGCTTGCGATAATCGATGCAAAGCCTAAGAGTACCCTATGGCTTCTTAACGAAGACAACGGCGGCGCCCCAAGGAGACGAACAAGAACGAATAAAATGCTTGGCTTCCAACTCAGATAATTGTTACTTAAGTCACTCATTTTCCTTAACAGACATTCTCGTGGGAGGACGACTGACAGGATGAGCACCAGAGATAAAATCAATACGGAACTCAATTGCCCTATTCGACGGCAAACTCGAAATAGGCTCGAAGACATCAGAAAATCACCAGCAACAAGAATATTAGCTATGATATCCTCTGATTCGAAGGAAAAAATGAAAGCATTCGAAGTACGGTCCATACATCGAAGTATAATAGATAACTGCTCGATAACATCGGGATGTATGAGGTATAAAGTTCTTTCGGGACATAGGGTTGAACTTCACAACGGACGAGCCAATCCATTCCCAAAATCATATCAAAAACCAAGATGATCCATAACATGAGTATTTGCATGAAAGGAAAAACAACAAAGAATAATCTCAACATCAACACAAAATAAACCAAGAGTAGCAGATCCACTAATAGGATTTACGATTGTAACGACCCGTAAATTTCACGGATTTAATTTGGTTAAATTAATAAGTTTGTAATTGAATTTAGAAGAAAAATAAAATAAATTAAAAACCTACTTATAGTAATTCTAAGTTAATGCAAATGATTTTAAGTAGTGAAAAGAATTTTACCTGTATATGAATTGAATATGAGGAATTTAAGGAAAATATTAAACTGATTTAATGTAATAAACATTGTTAACAGCAAATGGAATATGATAATAAGAACAATTGCAAGTTTTGTATTTATGGGCGAAATAATATTAATAGGTAATAATTGTTGTAGAGAATAGATTTCAAAGGTTATAAATTGTAAAATGCTGACAACTATTGTCCGTTACCAATGCATGTAATTAATAGCGATTAAATGAAATTAATCATTGCCTTTTGCAAGTTAAGAAAATAACTGAAAATTTTGAAGGTAAAATCAATAGAAAGGTTAACTATATGCATAAGTTGGAAAGTTGAATATGATTCTAATAAATGATAATAATGGAAAACGTATACAATCAATGTAGGTAATTAGTAATTACAATATTGTTGAAATTATTAAACGTTTCTTGTGATAATTACTAAATAACGAAAGGAGTAAACGTATTTATTTAGAGTATTAATTTCAATTGGATAGAGATTTTAAGTAACAATGTTTAATGCAATGTAGGTAATGCCAATTTAAGTCAATAATAAGGAATTGGGATGAATTCAAAATTTGTAACATATGGCTTGTAAACATATATTATTAATTACCTGCTTATTTGTTAATGGAATTAGAATCGGTAATAAGTGATAATAAAATAAATGAATGTTACACTAATCGGAAAAATGAAATAATTTAATGTTGAGAAATTTTTGGATCGTATTTTATTATAAGCGTCATTTTTATAATTTTGATTAATTGTGAAATTAATACGGGAAGATGTAAAGTAATAACTAGGGAAGTACTAAGTTATAAAATAATTATAACCTAAACTTAAGCGTAAGTAAAAGTTTGGAATTGAATCTAATCCGTTTAAATTGGAAACTTATTTAAATAAATTGGATTCAAGCGTAATAAAAAGATTATTTTAAGATATTGAAATAAGTACTATAATTGGTAATATAATTTACATTTAAGATTTGAGACAGGAATTTGTTTAAGGAATTATAAATGTTATGAGTGAATCAAGGTAATAAAGATTATGAATTATAGAATGTGAATTATAATAGTGAGTTAATTTGTTAATTTATAATAGTTGGGCTTATTGAAATAAATGGAACCAAATTCTAATTATTACGTTAAATAAAAATTTAAGTTCAAAATTGGGGAATATTTATGTAATAATCTTAAATCTAATGGTAAACCGTCCTATTTAAAATATGAATGGAATAATCATTGATTGATTCATAAATTTAATAGAATTATTAGAAAATTTAATTATAATTTTGAATTTAATGAGATTGAGAATAAATATTGAAATTATAAATGAATCATCTAAATTTACAATTTTTAAATTTGTTTAAAATCCTTGTAAATGATTGAGGAATCATAAGGGATAAAATTTTCCAATTCTGAAACTGAAATATAAAAATTTGGATTTATTTACTAATTCTTAATTTATTTAATTAATATAAAAATAGCCATTTTGGTCACGGACTTGGATTTCGACGAAACCAGTTTCATCGGATCCGTAACCGTAAATTATTGTAAGGTTTCAAGTTTCGTAGCGATCGGACTTGTCGTTTGATCGTACGAACGCGAAACGCCTTGAAATCGATTTAATTGAAATCAATTTGAAATCAATTTGAAAATATTGATTTCAGCATAACATCTTCATACGATCGAATTTGGACGTGAAACTTTTTCCATCGTGTTCAGAATATTTTTAAAACACCTATTTGGATATATGGGTTTAACAAATTTCGTTCCGGGGTCAATACGGGCTTTTTGGGCCACGTTAGCGGAAGCACGTATACCTATCCAACCTGATCCATCTATTCAAATCTCTAACCTACCTATATAAGCCCAGTTATAAACCCTAGCCTCCATCTATTCTCATTTGTTTGTGCGTTCCTTTCCTCAGCTCCTTCTCTTCCCAATGGCTGCAAACCCTAGATCTAAAATTCAAATTTCAATCCAAATCAAAAGTCAAAAATTAAAATCCTCAGAAAAATTCCAAAAAAATATATGTTGTAGTTTTCTTCGATACGAATCTACACGCAGTCTCTGTTTTTGCAATAAACGTTCGAGCCAACCAGAAATCACGGTCAAACGTGAAAAATTCGAAACCCTAAAGGGTGATTTGGGGCTTTTTGATTTCTTCATCAATTTGCGAAATTGAAACATGGGTTTTGAAGAGGACAGCATGAGGAGTCGTTTGGCGGTGGTTAGAAGGTGTATCGTGGCTTGTGGCGACCCGAAATCGCAACTAGGGTTTCGAAAACCCAAGACTATGAGCGGCGGCCGGCGACGATTGGAAGGACCGGATCATGGTGGTTGGTGCGGCTATCAAGGCGGAGTGCACAAGTGGTAGCGGCATGGTCAAAGGCGATCTCTGGTGATGGTGGCGGTTGGTCAAAGTCTCGGCTTTAGGGGGCGTGCGTGCGTTTCTGGTTCAAGCCGTGTGCGTGAGGGACGTTAGAGGATGTGACGTGGCAGCTTGTTTTTGGGTTTGTTTTATTATTTTCTTTTTTTTCTAATTTGATTTTTCAACTCGTTCTAACCTCCATAACTCTTTCATACGAATTCCGTTTCACGCGAGATTTTTTTTGTTAGGAGCGTAATAATATTCCGGGTCTGTTGACGCTCGTTTGGACGAATTCTGAGACCGTCGAATTTTTGAGTTTAAATTGGATTTGAATTCAATTTAAATTCAAAAGATGAGTGTTTTAACCCACTCACAACTTCTAAAATTTCTTATGTTTGTTAAATTTATTTGTGATCTGTTTAGAAATTTATTTATGATTGTTTGGCATGTTTTAATAATCATCTCAGTTAATTGCATTTATTTAGATTAGATTGTTATTTAATTTTATTATCGCATATAAATTGCCAGTTAAAGTTTATTTATTTTTGCATATAAATTGACAGTTAAAGTTTATTTACTTTTGCATATAAACTGCTAGTTAAACAGTTGTTAATCTATTTTTGAATATAACTGTTTGTTGATACCTGTTATATTTTATATGCTCTATATTAATGTTTTGTTTAAATTTGATGATGATTGCAATAAATTGGTTGATGATTGATATTGGGTGAATGGATGATGTGTTCCATATTATATAAACTGCAAGTTATTATGCATTTTCATTTCATTCGGGATTGCGGTTTGAAATGATATACAACCGCATTTTTATTTTTAAATTGCGGATTGAAATGATAAATATCTGTATCACTTGACCATAGTATAGAAAATTATATACAGACACCGCGGTCTATATATAAAATAATATTTTGAAATGATTTTTGTGGTTTGGATATGATACGGTTTAATAAATATTAAATTTTGATATTTTATAAATATTATTTTTATATATACATATATAGTTAAATTGTTGAATTTAAGCTATGTATAAATCTGTTAAATAAAATGAATAAGTTGAAAAATGGAGTTTGATAATTTATATTATATGATAAGTACAGGTTTAAGATATTGTATATATATAAAGTTTTAAATGATTCAAATCAATTAAGATTGGAAGATAAATTGGAAATTTATTTGGAATTGAACTTATTAAAAATTAAACTCCATAAGTTGATGTAAACTTATTAAACTTGGAAATTTTAAAGGTATGATATTTATAACTGGATTTTTATTCAAGATAAATTAAATGAATATTTCTAGTATAAATGAATTAAAGGAAATATTTAGTTATAGGTAATTTGAGTTTTATTTAAATGATTATGGTTTTAATATGCGATATTTCAAACTAAATAATAGGACATTAAATTGTTGAATAATAATTTCCTATCTTAAATTTAGAAGTGCAATACTTAAAGTTTGAAATATGTAAAATTTGCAGTGGTTTGGAACTTTGAAGTGAGTTTAAAATTTTTGGGTTTAGACTTAATTTAAAGTGAATAAAATTGTAAAGGCGTGGAAATTATTTACTTTATAAAGTAATTTAAATTCAACTATTTTCTTTATATACTGTTGAATATCCAAATCATTTAAGTTTTAGAAGTTATGGTTTTAAAGCTATAAATTTCAAAGTATTATGTTTTGAAAGTTATATTTTAAATGTTTGGTTTCCAGATATTATAAATTTGAAAGCAGTATAATTTTGGAAAAGAAATAGATTTGAAATAAAGATGATATTATTGATTTGGGTTTTATAAAAATAATATCAAAATGAGTTTGTTTTGAAATGAAAAGGATATCGTATTTATATGGTTTTGAAATGGATACTATATTCTGGTTTTTAAAGAATAATTATTTTAAATAACCGCGGTGTTATAATAACGTTTGGTTGTTGAGACCGGGATCGGAAGTTGTCACTCTCTGCCAACTCCGAAAACCACTTTAACAACCGTGTACGCGGTGGAGATTCCAGAATGAAGTAGGTTGGTGGCGGCGTTTCCTGTAAGGTAAATACGTGGACTCAACTCCCGTGAGTTGGCATAAGATGGCTAAAACAGGAGCGATTGACGGGTTAATGAGGAAGCACCTCTGATCGGATACTCCTCTTAGATACTATACTCTGACTTTGGATTGATTCGGTGGCCACCTTCACTTTTGATTTCTTTGATTTGGGGGAGTTTGTCCGAGGTGGGCGGTAGTAGCAGCTACGCGTTTTCATCGGCCCGGAAGCGTAATTGGTATATCTACCCTGGCATTGCCTAGTTGTGTCATGTCACCTACCATACTGTAACGACCCGCTATTTTCAACCATTCGCATCCGCAGATGTCGGACTTGAATTGTTCAAAATACCGCGTTGTAAATAAATTTTGGCAAATCTCAGAATATACAGTAAATAAATAATCACAGAATCACAGACACAGAAATCAGAATACTCACAGCGGAATTTTAAAAAATAACTTAGTGGTTCATGAAGCCACTATTAATAGTCTCAAAACAGATAAAATTTACATAGTCTTTAAACCCAAATATAGTTGCATCAATAATAGAAAATCTCAATATCCAATAGCCTTGATTTCATAATTAAGATAAAGAACTGAAAGGAAGTTTTCCAGCAGCTTGAAAAGATCTACAGAAGTCCTAGCCCCGGGATGAAACAGAACTGCAACTCAGGCTGACCCGAGCGTAAAATAAAACATAAACACTCGAGTCAGGACATACATACTTATACAGTGTAAGCTAATTCAAGTGTACTGTAATATATAGCAAGTAACTTAAAGGGTGCTTGGGACCGCCCATCCTTTAAGGATCTGTTAAACTATTTACTATGTAGTAATATTTCGCTATTATAATAGTGTCTATAGTAAAATAAACATACTTTTAAATAACATTAAGGCTTTACATTTTCCACTTTAACACGTAATAGTCCCAGTAGTCCATCCAATATCATAGTTCCTCCTGATCGGGAGCCACCAGAGGATACCACACGGGCTACGGGAGAAATCCTAACTCGTACAAGGCTCGCTATGGTAGGTGACACGGCACAACTAGGCAATGCCAGGGTAGATATACCAATTACGCTTCCGGACCGATGGAAACGCGTAGCGCGCAGCTACCGCCCACCACGAACAACACTCTCATATCAAAGGTGCGCACCAAAACAATCACAAAAGTAATAGAATGACATACGAAGAAGTGCGTCCGATCAGAGGTGCTACCTCATTAATCCGTCGATCGCTCCTGTTTTAGTCACCTTATGCCAACTCACGGAAGTCGGGTCCACGTATTTACCTCAAAGGAAACGTCACCACCATCCTACTTCATTCTGGAATCTCCACCGCGTATACGGTTGTCAAAGTGGTTTTCGGTATCGACAGAGAGTATGCCAGATATCCGATCCTGGTCTTTTTAACAACCAAGCGTTATTATAACCCGTGGTTACAACTTTTAAAAACGGTATTTATACTTTACAAATCAAAATAAATTTCAAATACCTTTCAATATCATAATATCCTTTTAAACATCATTTATTTAAACATCAGTCATTCTATTTAATATAAAATACCATTTAAATCTATTTAAATTTATTTAGGAATCAACTCACATTTAAAAGTTAAATTCTTCCATTTAAAACCATTTAAAGTCAATTCCTTATTCTTATTTATTCATATTAAATTCCAAAATTTAAGCCTTTTTCTCAAAGATTATTTCCATTGAATTTTATTAAAACAAATCAAAAATTCAGTTCCCATAGCACTTATAAAATGCTACCTAAAGTTATAGCTTAAACCAGTCCATTTACAAAAGACAGCATTTAAGTGCTGTAATAGATTATTAACTTAACAATTTGGTTTTAAATTCCCAAATAAAACTCATTATCAATTAATTTTCTTAACTAAAATCTCGCTTTTAACAAAATTCAGAATTTCCCAAAATACGTTATATTCCAAAATTTTCTTAACCATTCATTTATTTAACATTTTGACTCATTCAAAAATCATTATAAATTTTATAAAAATCCTTTAAATACATTGGAACCAGAATATTATAAACTTCCATTTAAAAATATTTTTAAAACATTTCAGAAAAATATTATATAAACCACGGGTCTGTATATAGTTTTCTAGCCTAGGTCAAGTGATACGGATATATATCATTTCAATCCGCAATTTACAAAAACCCGGGTTCTATCATTTCAAACCCGCAATCCCAAGTTAAATAAAAATTAATTAAATAATTAAATGAATGAATAAATGAATAAATAATTATCGCTCAGGCCTATCATTTCAGCCTATAACGATCTCAAATTTACAGGGAACTTGTAGTGAGGTTAACAGTAAATAAAGCATTAAATAGTATAACTGCAATAATATTAAAATAAATAAACAACTGATGATGTGTAAATTAATAATGGGGTTTAACAGCATACGTTTATATCACAGGCAGATAAAATTTAATAAATTTACAATTATACTTGTGATAAATTCACAGATATATAGGTATGTTTGTCTGGTGAGAAATACTCACCTTATTGCGAGGGTGAAACTCCTTTACAATGGCATTTATTCACCAAAGATTTATATCTATCCTTGGTTTAGATGCTAATATCTTTTATTATTCCAACTCTATCTCTTGAGATTTAATGTAGATTTACCCCCAAAAAATCCACATTAATCTTATTCTTTAAGTCATGGTTGACCCGGTTAAGGTTGCCCGCGATTTACATAAGCTTATCCATATTCCTATTTTGTTAATTAATCATCTTGTTTTTTTTTCTTTTCTCTAACCTATATCCAACTATTTTTGAAATGTACTTGTAAATCTATAATTAATGTTTTTATATTGTGTTGGTTGGGTTGTTGATGTTGATTTGGGTTTCTGATCGATTCGGCTAACCAACGCTATCGATGGAATTTCCAAAACACTTAAACAGAACAAACCGACACAATATTATTTTAAAATTTGGATATTTTATTTATAAAATTTATTTTATTTAATCATAAGGTAAATGGTATCCGAATGAACGTTTTTCTGAAGCAGGAAATATGATTTTATAAGTTAAAAATGGTTAAAAATTTAAGTTTTAATGTTTCTGAATTCGACAATGTTTTGGAAAATTTATAATTGAATAAATGAACTTAGAAATGCTACAACTTTGAAAAGAATATATTTGGCATTGAATATAATGGTTTAAATAAATATTATATTGGAAGATATTAACATTGAATTTAATGGTTTAAATGAATTTTTTTTTCAAAAAAAAAGTGTTATGATTTTCTAAATATTATGATCTCCAAAGGATAATTTTCAAAGTATTATGGTTTCTAAGGGTTTGGTTTCGAAGGGTTATAACTTTGAAAATATTATGGTTTTGGAAATGAATTTATTTGACTTGGTTTTGGTTTAAGATGATTTAAAAGAATAATTAAAGTTTAAAAATAATAGAAGGAAATATTCAGTGATTTGGGCATTTGGATTTATTTAAATGATATCATAATTTTTATTGATTTTTGAAGTGAAAACAAATTTAATTTTTAGTTAAGTTATAACCTTTAAGAATTCAGTGTATTCATAGACTGTTAGATTACGTTTTTAAAAGGGTACGATATTTAATGGAATAAAATAACGTATATAATAGAGAAACGTATTAATTAAAAAGCGTTACTTTGGGGGAATATTATTGCGAGGATTCTACGCATTTTAAATTTCATACTGCAATATCTAATTGAACTAATAAATCAGTTAGAAGATTTCTCTAGCCAAACGTTACAGTTGGTATCAAAGCGAGGTTTAACCATAGCCTAAGGAGCAAAACCCCCTATCATGCTGCACCCTCCAAATGCAATGGCAGACACACATGTCCCCGCGGGGGTTGGTGGTGCAGTCGAGAGGCTGGCCGTAAAGGCAAAACACAGGTACCAATGTATGCTACGGTGGGAGTTACCCCACTAGCGCGGCCCGTTACATATACCGAGCCATGTACGAGTTTGGATTTCTCCCGTAGCCCATGTGGTATCCTCTAGTGGCTTCCCGATCAGGAGGGACCATGATATTGGACGGACTACTGGGACTATTACGTGTTAAGGGCTATATGGGTAACCCCTTAATGCTAAGAAAAAAGTAAGTTTATTTTATAAATAGACACTAGTATAATAGCGAAATATACTACATAGTAAATAGTTTAACGGATCCTTAGGAGATGTAAATCCCGAGCATCTCTTAAGTTACTGCACTCATATTTATTTCTGTTGATTTAACTTACATAAGTTCTTTTAGTTCTGACTCAAGTGTTTTGTCCTTTCAATTCGCTCGGGTCAGTCCGAGCGTTTCAGGATTTGAAGATTTAGCTCTGGAGGACGAAGACGAAGATTTGTATTATTATTATTCATATTATTCCACTACACTCATATTGTTCCGCTGCATTGTTATATGGTATGTGTACTCTGATATGTATTGTATAAATATAATCAAAGGTTTTGTAAAACAGTTTCATGAACTGTATATTTGATTATTATATTTTATCCTTCCGCTGTGAGATTCTGTTTAGTTTTCTTTTCTTCTTCTCTGTTTTTCTTATTTATCCCATAACAATCCGCCCTTACATATGGTTTGAATTGGCACCTGTGTCTGTTTAAAGTGTGCGAAAAGACGGGATGTTACAACGATCCACAAAGGGTCACAGGGACTAACAACATCCAAAGGAATAACATCAACAGGCTCCTTTGATACGGACGAATGTGATGCACCCGTATCGAAAAGAACTCTTATAGAATGACAATGAATTGAAATAATACCTTCCAAAACAGTAGGAGTAATACCTCTGGGCTTAGAAGAATCATCAGAAGCTTAAGCAACATTAAGCTTCCTGGTTTTGAAACCCTTAGGAGCAGTGGGACTATCAGAAACAAAGAGCTTTCTTTGTTTTAACTCAAGGGAACTACAAACAAGATTGATAAAGAATTCAACAAATGAAATATTACGGGGATATGAAATTTATCCCAAGACATACTCCAATATGTCAAAGAGGATAAAGATTTAAGAACAACGAAGGAATATATTCGAAAGGAATATAGTAAAAGGTTACATACTCCGCACTTTTGCTAAATCGTTTAAATCTCTTCATCATTTCCTTGAAAGTGCAAAATTGTGTATTTTATATAAATACATTTTACGTTATCAAATGGACAAATCCGGAAATAAGCGAATCAGTAAAAGTAAGGGTTCATAGTCCTCAATTTTGCTGAAGCGTTTAAATCGCTTCCTCATTCTTTTGAAAGCGCAAACTGTAAAATTTTTGGAAACAATTTTATTTTAAAGCAATTTTTAAAACACGTGATTAAAACAGCAACCACTATAGCAATTTCGACGAGGAAATTACGCTTCTCAAAACACCGTAAAAACGGATACCAAATCAGCATTGCGGGATAACCGCTTGAAAATTCACTTTAAAATTGACGGTTACTGGAGTCAAAACAACAGTAATTTTTATTCGTCAAAAAATACCATCAAAACAACACGCTTCAAAACTATAATACTGGCATAAAAATTTCGTTACTAAAATAACGGCAATAGAATACGTTTTAATTTCGTTCAACGTAAATTAAATAGTGGACTATACCACTACATTTATAAAATATTGCACGCCCAAACAAAAATACAAAAGCAAGTAATCTGGCACTTGAACTTCTTGTACGCAAAATGAATTAAAATAATGTATACTTAACCAATTCTCATGTATGAAATGCACGCCTACGTTACCCAAATGCAATATGTTGACAAAATATAAAACCTGTCAAAGGCAAATTTGGACTTGGACTTGCATCTTGCTACACGTGTATTATTAGATGTGTTCAATACAGTGCACTATTAACATTTTAACACAAATAAAATCTTCACACCTATATTTTTCACACGCATGAAATAACAGAGATAAATAGAATGTGACTTGAGGGTGAAAAGAAGATGTTTTATAAATATGGACCAGTTCACTTTAATATGCACGCAAAAATTTGACTGGATTTACACTTGTATATGACAAGTTTGCATGTATATAATACTTGGATCACGCATGAACAAATAATATTATTGTGCCTGGACTTGGCTATAGTATGCAGGAACGAACATTACGGTGCATACGCACGTTACAAATTGTTCAAAAGCGAAGCTGAGAAAGTTCTCTCTTTTTTTTTTAAGAAAAAAACGCATTTGCTGTAGTATGTTTGCACACGCACGTTACCAAATGGCTACCTTCGCAAAATTTTAAAAACGCATTTGCACGAAACTATATCTCAGAAGAAAATGCTCATATGCATGCACCCAATCATGAAACACACCTTACGTATTTGATTTATAACATGAGCTCTATAAATTATGGTCGCCCTTTTAATGACCTGGGTATGTTTCTCTGTTCACCAACTGCATATATATTTACTTTTTTTTTCACGCAATTTTATACGTGGCCTACCTGAGCATGCTGCTCTTTTATAAAATAAAAGGAAGTTGAAAGAACAAAAATAACATCACCTGGCTATGAAGAACAAAAAGAACGTACTGTATTTACAAATAAAGAAGTTAACAAAATACATAAAAGATGGTCTAAACGCACGTACAAACGATTAAAATTTTCTTGCAAAACATGCTTCATTTGTAAGCAAATACACGTACTGAGCAAAATAAATGTAAACCATTCTGGGCTATAGTTGTACGCATGAAAAAATGCGCCCCGGACAATCTAATATTCCACACGGATAAGATGGGAAACATAACAAAAGCCTGGAAGTAGATTTTTACTATAAATCTATGCACGCAAGGAATAATTAAATAACGATGACCTGGGTTTTTTTTTTAATTAGAAATGTGAGCTGCACTCACCTTTAAATAGCCTCAAAAATCAGTTAGCACCAAAGATTCAGAAGAAAGCAATAATATGGGACCGCCATTAACACATTGTTTGCGGAGCTTCACCAGAATGAGCGAGAGAAAAATGAATTGAAGGTTACTGGAAAATGATGGAATAAATTTTTTGATGCAGTGCTACTTTTCTTCCACCGCAATTGTGCACAAGTCAAGGTGAAGTGCTGGCAACTTTTTAGTACACATGCATTAAATGTAGAACGTACTTCAGTGGGAATAAAGGACGTGCTGCAAAGTGTGACGATGGGAGCAAAGTGATTTCGACTTTACGATAGCAAAGAAAATAATGTTCATAAATTGGCTTTAGACTCTAGTCACAGCAAAGTAATAACATTCCCACTAGCTTTATAATATTTGTTCTATACTTTCTGCACGTGAAGGCAAAGGATGAATTTCAACATAGCTAGATTATTTAACAACTGACTTCGAAATCATTTTTGCATTGCAATTTTTTTCTTTCAAATTTCAATTTAAAATTTCTATTTTAAATATTTATTCCGATAGTAATTCAAAAATCACGGTCGTTACAGATTTTTAAAATATTTATTACGACATTTATTCAAAAATCACGGTCGTTACAGACTCCCCCCTATAAAAATTGCGTCCCCGCAATTTTCATACTAGAAGCAGTCCATACCCAAATAATTCATCACAACAAAGATTTAAAATAGAAAAGATTGATAAAGGATGCACACCCCCACCCGAAAAGGAGAGAAAACCAGGATAAGAACGCTCGATGAATTCTTTGGTTTGCCAAGTGCAAACTTTAGAGTATGCGGACCATTAAATTTTCACAAGCGGGACTTCTTTATTTCGAAGGCGTTTAACCTCCGAAGGAGCACTTTAGGGGATTCAGCTTCATTCCATATTGGCGAAGTACTTGAAACATCTCGCCCAGGTGGCTTACGTGATCGTTGGCTTTCCTCGACTTCACTAGCATGTCGTCCACATAAACTTCCATA
This sequence comes from Allium cepa, assembly GCA_030765085.1. Classification (NCBI taxonomy): domain Eukaryota; kingdom Viridiplantae; phylum Streptophyta; class Magnoliopsida; order Asparagales; family Amaryllidaceae; genus Allium; species Allium cepa. The sequence continues at coordinate 54,419,113 of CM060931.1, read as the reverse complement.
GTTCGTCCTATTAGTTCCGCGAACATCTTGTTGACGAGGCGCTGATAAGTAGCTCCGGCGTTTTTAAGTCCAAAAGGCATTACTCTGTAGCAGTACAATCCTCGGTCAGTGATGAAACTAGTGTGGTCTTGATCAGGGGCGTGCATAGGAATTTGGTTATATCCTGAGTATGCGTCCATAAAAGATAAGAGTTCGTGTCCAGCTGTGCTGTCCACAAGCTGATCGATTCTGGGGAGTGGGAAGCAGTCTTTTGGGCAAGCGTCGTTTAAGTTGGAGAAGTCAATACACGTTCGCCACTTCTCATTAGCCTTCTTTACTAGTACCGGGTTGGCAATCCATTCTGGGTAGATGGCTTCTCGTATGAAGTTATTGGCAAGTAGGTTCTTTACTTCTTCATCGAGGGCTGCTGATCGTTCTGCCCCCATGCTTCTCTTTTTCTGTTTTACCGGCACCTTGGTAGCCTCCTCCTCTCCGTCCCTGGGGTCTAGTTCGTTGACAGGATCACTTGTATATTGAAGAGGAGGGGCTTTCTTTAGTTGCCATGCTTCCAAGTTTTTCGTGCAGAGAACAGTCTCTGCATTCTTCCCTTTATCCTTCCTGCGGTTGTTGCGAAGTTCGGTTACATAGCAATCTCGAGCGGCATCTTGATCCCCCTCTACTTCCCATATTCCATTGTCTGTTGGAAACTTCATCTTCGGGCACCATGGGGCCAGGACAATTTGGAAGTCGGACAAGGCTGGCCTTCTTAGAAAGGCGTTGTAGGCCGAGTGGTTTTCTATTAGCACAAATGTTTGTTTCCGCACAACGGAGTGGGGATGGCTTCCTATTTTAACAAAGAGGTCCAGTTGCCCGAGGGGAATCTTCGCATCTCCAGTGAAACCATGGAGTGGTTTATTGCAGGGAGACACATCCTGCATTGACAACTTCATCTTGTCGAAAGCATTTTTGAATAGGATATTTACTGAGCTTCCAGTGTCTACTAGAATTCGGAAAACTTCGGCTGGACCGAACCAGGCAGAGATGACCATAGGATCCATGTGTGGGTACTGCCTTCCATCTAGATCACGCCTATTGAATGTGATGTCATCATTCTCTTTCCGCTTCGGGTGGCGTTCTTTTATAACAGAATTAACGCAGTCTTCAGTGTTTGTAAGTGACTTTCCATATTTCTCCATCTCCGCCCAGCTTCTGTCGGCGACGTGTGGTCCTCCCGATATGGTATGGACCACTATCTTCTCTTGACTAGAGCCACTGGTGTTGCGATTTCCTCCGCCCACACATGGGGGGTAGCCTTGGATTTTCATTTGCAGGAGTTAGAGTCATGTTCTGACTTTTTACATAGCGTTGCAGTCTCTTCCTTCTGATGTGTTCTTCAATCAAGTCCCGGAGATGATGGCATTCATTGGTGTCATGCCCATGAGATTCTTGGAAGCGGCAGAACATTCCAAACTTGATTGCGTTATCTGATTCCTTCTTGTGCGAGGGGCGTCTGTATTTAACTTCAGCTTGGGTGGCCAAGAAGATGTTTTCGATTGTTTCATTCAAAGGAGTGTAAGAGTCAAATCTCGGTCCTGGCCGATATAGACGCTTTTCTTCCTTCTTGCCCCCAGCATTGTCTCTAGAGTCGTTTCTTCGAACGTCCTTTGCTGCAGCGGGTGTTGCCATGAGCCGCCTTGGTTTGTTGTACTGTCTGCCTTTCAGTGGAAGCGTCTTCAAGCCTCATATACTTTCCAGCCTCATGGAAGAAATTGGGTAAAGTAGCCGGTTTTTCTTTCGTTAATCTTCTAGCAAATTTAGTATCCGGATGCACGCCACTGCAGAGGGCCATTAGGATAAGTTTCTCATCGGCATCTTGGACTGCAGCTGCTGCAGCGTTGAATCGGGTTAGATATTGTTGCACTGTCTCTCCAGGCTTCTGTTTGATATTAGATAAGGAATAAGCGTCCTTCGGTTGTTCCACATGAATGCGGAATTGGCTGATGAATTTTTCTTTCAACATGTCCCATGAGCTGATGGATCCCTGGGGTAGATGGCCGAACCAGGAGGTAGCTAGATCTACTAGGAATAGTGGAAAGCATTTGCACAATACCCCTTCTGTCGCTCCACTCATGAGCATATGCTGGGTGTGTCTCTGCAAGTGTACAACGGGGTCGGAGGTTCCCCTGTAAGGTTCCATAGTTGGCATCTTCCATTCTCGGGGGGTGATGGCAATTTCGATATTGCGGGAGAAAGGGTTGGTTACCCTAGCGCCTATCCCTCGGTCCCTTTGGTCCCGTTGGACGCACTCTCTGAACAATCGCGCCATCCTTTCATCAGAATTTGGAGCGGATAGAAATGAGTTTGGTTCTTCTCTACGGGATTGACTTCGTCCAGATGACCTGTAGGGATGGTACCGTCTATCACTCCTAACGTTTTCCAAAGGCTGTCTCTAATCTTCCGAGAGCATGCTAGGGTCAGCTACAGTTGGCCCTTGCCTTGATCTTCCCCTGCTCGGTTCTGCTCCCAGCACTTTCTCGGGTCCAACTTCGGGCTGGACTCTAGCTCGGCCCCGTTCATTGGTGTTTCCATGGTTAGGCGGCATGACCGGTTCAGCTACATCCGACCTCTGCCTGGTACTTCCCCTGTTGGGTTCGGTTCCAAGTGTCTCCTCGGGTCGGAATTCGGGCTGAGTCCGAGCTCGGCTCCTACCATTGTTGTTTCTGTTGTTAGCCTCTTCAAAGAAGAAAGATCTTTGTCGTCTCCCAGATCCTCCAGACTGGGACTCTCCCCATGATTCAGTGTTGCGGTTGGATTCTTCAGCATCCCTTAAGCGTGACATGATTTGGTCCACCAAGGCTTCTTGTTGGGATGTGAAGCGGTTAGTCACTTCAGCCACAACCCTGTCTAGATCTGCCCTAGTAATTGCTGTCGGTTGCTCCGCGGCAGGGGCTGTCGGATTTGCCTGATTTCCATTTGCTGTTGGAACGGGACGATTTCCTTGATCTGTGATCACTGGATCTGGAATACTGCTAGTCGCGATGTTTTTTCCTTTGTTAACATCTTTCTTCTGCCTGGGAGGCATGTTTTCCAAGCAATGTGCGATGCTGTTAGGAAAAAGGTTGAATGGGAGAAGCTGAAGCTTCTAGCTCGAGCTCTCAGTGAAAGCACCAAAAATGTTTGCACAAAAAATGGGCAAACACCTCCAAGTCGTATGATTTAGTTGATTTTATGTGGTTCTTAATGATTTGGGTGATTTATGCAAATATGTAAAAAGCAGGGACTAAACTGTAAAAGACACGCAGATTTATAGTGGTTTGGCCAGAACGTGCCTACGTCCACTTTATATGTTATTCTCCTTTTTCTATTCAGATTACAAGTACAAAACTTTGTATACAATTATATGAAAGTTGTTTGAAAGTTCTGTCCGTGCTTGAGCTCTCAAACTTGTCTGCCATTCTCTTGCATGCCATTCTCAAAGTTGTTTGTACCAATGCTAATCGTATTGGTTTGCATGCCATTCTCTTGCAAAAGAGAACGTGCTGTCTCTTGTGTTTCTAAATCATTAATGCCTATTGAGACTAGATATGCCACTCATGATCTAGTGCTCGTGGCTATTGATTTCGCTTTTAAAAATTTGGCATCATTACTTTCGGGTGAGAAATTGTTCTCCACCCTGATCATAAATTTTGGGAATATCTATTTTCTCATAAGGAACTTAATGTCCGTCAACCACGTTGGCTCGAGTTCCTTGTATCTTATGATCTTGATATTCTTTGTATCCTCCCGGAAAGAGAAATCGTGTTGCCGATGCACTTAGTCGAAGGCAACAAGTGGTTTCACCAGATTTTTATTCTTGAGCCCGGTATTATTACTTACGGAAATGCCTTAGGGATTCCGATTTTTATTCTTGAGCCCGGTATTATTGAAGAAAGTGAAGTTTCACCAGATTTGACTTTGAGCAATATTCTTTTCGCATCATTGCTTCGGAGGTTGAGCACCTTCGAAATAAAGATGATTTTCTTGTGGAAGCTCAATGGTTCTCAAATCCTAAGAATCGCACTTGGGAATCCAGAGAATTCATCGAGCAAACATGTTCAAGCTTACTCTTTCATGCTCTTTATGGTGAACTTCCTATTTCGAATTTCTTCATCCTGTGATGATATGCTCTTATGGTTGTTACCATTTGACCATTTATTCCTTGTGATTGCGAAGACGCAATTTCTTTAAGGAGTGGAGTCTGTAACAACCCGGTATTTGCATCAATTAATAATCGACATTTAGACGATAAATATTGTTGCAAATTTCCATTTGAGATTTTTAAATTTGAATTAAAATTCTTTTGTGAATTGTTGAAATGGTATGCGGGCATTAAAGTTAATTCCGGCCCATTTATTTTTGGTTGCCGTGATAATCCAAAACCCATCCCCCCTTTTTTATTCATTTTTCTCATTTTCGTTCGTTAACCCTAAAACTAAACAGAGCGAACGAGAAAATAATGGCGGCCGCTCCTTTTCCTTTTCGTTCATCCCTCAAAAACTAGGGCTTCGCGAGAATCGAAGTCGTCTTCAACTGTTCAATTGATCGCCTCCTCGTTGCTCACGGCTGCCACGTCGAAGAAGGTGAGTTTACTCACATCTAATTCACATCTCGAGTTAATTTAAGGATCGAATTCTATGATTTCTTTCGTATTCAATTTTTCGAGTTGTCGATTTATTTTGCTTGTAGTTCGATTTAAGTTGTTTTGTCTTGATTTTGATCTATTTGATTTTCGTGGTTGTCACGGCTTCGATATTGAGCCGTTCAATCGCGTTCCTTGCTACCTTGGTCATCATGATGTTGTTTTTCTGGTATTTAGCCTGAATTTTTGTTGACTTCGGTTTGACTTTGATTTTTGAAGTTTCCTGTGACATTTCTAAATCTTCGGCCTTGAACTTATTTAGCAAATTCTTTGAAACTACTGTTATCTTGATTTTTCAAGACGGCTGCTAAATGCTTTTGGGCGCTTGAACCCTCTCTGTGCACATCTAGTTTATAGCCTTTGTTTAGGTGATAATTTTCACTTGTTCGTAGTTGACTTCATTGTTGTTTGAACAGTTCATGTGCACATGAATATGCACTGAAACCATGTGTTTACAAATTTGTCTATTATAATTTGGTCTTAACCATGCTTTATTGAGTTGTTTTGAGGCAATTTACCTCGAGACAGTTTCATTTGCGTATGGTCAGGTCCATATTGCATTTGCACTTGGTCACTTATTAGAAACTGATACATTGCATTATCCATTTGCATTGAATTTGGTCATTTATATACTTCATGTATACTCTTGATAATCATGTTGCACTGCATCGCCACTGTTGCTAGTGTTCTTTGATGTTGAGCCACTATCTGTTACTGTTGATATGTCCACTTGATAGCTTGTTGATAATTTATAGTGTTGTATTGGTCTTCGACATTTCACTGGCTTTGGTTGACATTGTGTATATACATGATGCCTTGATTTTCATTTGGCTTCACTTGAGAATTTGTGTTGCATTAAGCCTGTGGTCTTCACTTAGGTGTAGCCTGCACTTGCATTTGTTTAGGTTTCTGACTCTTTGCTCATTAGCTGGTTCACTGTTCTATGTGTTCCCTTCATGCTACATTGCTATTTGGTAGCACTTGAGTCTGCATCCACATTTTCACTGTTTGATATAGTACATTTCAGTTGTACTCTTGTTGCTTCACCTCAGTTCACTGAACTGTACTGGGTTGCATTAATTTGTGCATACTTGATGCCTTGATTTTCATTTTGAGTTCACTGGAATTTGTTGCTGTGCCTTGCTATTTAGACTTACCTTGGGTGCAGTATGCTTCTTGTGTATATATATATATATATATATATGCACAAGTTCTATATTTCTTTGGCATTGAACCAGATCCTTTGGGTCTGGTCTGTGCTGATGCTTAACTACTTGTATATGGATATTGAGCCACTGTCTCACTGTTTTATGTGCTTTGTTCATATTTTGCTGTTCTTTGATTAGAACTGCCGCTTGATGTGTTGTTTGGGCTTCATCTCTGGTGCATGTATGCATCCCTGTCATACTTGTTGTCGTTGTGGCTGCTCCTGTTTATATGTGCACTCCCACAGGAGCCATGTTGTCTGGTCTTTATGTTGTACCACTGCCTTGTGCACTTGGTCATTCGAGTTGAGTTTCTTGTGGTTGTGTTGAGTCACGATAGTCGTGACTTGACCTCTGCAGTTTTAATTGCTGTTACTATTCACTATTGTGATGATTACACATGCTGTTGTGGCGAGGCAGTGCACGCGTGCGTGTTCTGCAGCCACACAGTATTGGTTTTAATTGATAATTCTTTTGCTTTTGATCCATTGATCTTTTGCGTATTTCATATGCCGTAGTGGTGAGGCAGTACACGCATGCGTGTACTGCAGCCCTACCCGTGTTGACCTTTTAATTGATGTTCCAATTGTTTGAATTGGTTCGTGTTATATTTACCGTTATCCGATTTCCTTATTTAAGAATCGGATAGGTAAATTTATTGTGACTGACATCTATTCATTATTTAATTATTATTGCTTCTATGCACTAATAACTGAGTTTGAATTAGACTGACCCGTGTATTATTTTCTTTTGAATTTAATACTCGGGTCAGACCGGGTTATCACAGGTTGTAGATATTCTGTTATGGGTTGCTGCTAGAGCTATGAAGTCCTTTCATATCTTTTGGAGTAGTCGCCGTCATTTATAGTAGTCAGTATAATTGTATAGGAAGATATGTATTCATGTATATTATATATGTTAATGTACTTTATATGTAACTTCCAGAGTCGACAGTTGTTGTTGTATCATATGTACTGTACCACGTGTATTGTAACTGACATCAGTTATTGTATATATGAGATTCATTGATCTATTCTTTGTGTTATTGTGGATCTTGTTAGACCACTACTCTGATAAACACTTTTAAGTGTGGTATATTCATATCTATTTCCGCCTTTGTGATATGAATTATCCGTGACTGATTTACGTTATGCTTATTTCTATATTTGTTTCCGAAGATTATATATAGCCACCGCGTGATAGCTTTGAGTTTGCATCGGTATGTCGGATTTCCTCTTTAAATGAAATGCATGCTATACTATCTGACATATCGGTGCTCGCGCAAAGAAATTTCACGGATGGTCGCTCCTCAACAGCCTTATTCTCCGTGCTAGTCGACAGCATTACACCGTAGTGTTTTTGGCTAGCGTGGGTATAGAGGTGGGGCGTCACAGAATGCATAATTGATTGAAAACCCGTTGATTCAGAGTGGTTGAAGTTCTTTCCAGGGGATTATCCAAAGGGTTAGCTATTGGGAAGACCTCTTCAGCTTGCCCTACTATCTCTTCTTGTTGATAAGTCATTCTACACAAGGAACTGGATATTCAAATATGAAGGTGCACGTTTCCTAAAAGCGTGTGAAGTGTTGTGCAAAACTACTGAAATAACAAGTAAATAAAATAAAACTTGAAATGGTACTGATTGATGCATGTCAATTCAGGAAAGTTCAAGACTTGTTATTAAATCAAAGTTAAGTGTAGTATCAATGCAGATGATATTCAGCAATAAGTAGTTATAACTGTATGAATTTTGCGTTGATGCTTCATTTAATCAGTCAATTCACAACACTTTATCTTTAATTAGACTCATACTATTTTACTTAAGTAAGATGTTGTTTCTTTGATCTAATCCATCACTCGATGTGGGCAGTCGATGATGAGTATATTCGTCCCATTTTTCTGCAAATGTTGTGTTCGATAGGTTGTTAGCGTTAAAGTTAATACAATATGTAAAAAAGTGCAACAAGTTCAAACAGTTTATCCTGGCAGTTCAAATTGAAAATTCAATTGAGTGCTGTCAAATTTTACAAGTGATCAAGTCCAAACGGCTTAGCATAAGTCGAGCCTCCTTAAGTCGCTCTGTTCAAGTCAAGGGGTTCATCAATCATGCTCCTATGAGTTAAGACTACACTGCAGGATAAGGCATAAGGCTTTGAGTCAAGACAAGGCAAATCTGTTTAAGTGTCAGCTCGTTCGGGTGTGTTCGCGACCTAAAGCTTATGTCGCAAAAGGTTAAGTCGCAAGTTCGAAAGTCATTCAGCTTCCCTTAGGTCGTTCGATTCCTTAGGTCGTTCAATTCATTAGGTCGTTCGATTCAATAGGTCGTTCGAATCATTAGGTCGCTCAACTCACTAGATCGCTCTAAAAGTAACTCGGAAATGCTGAGCTTTCTTCCACCAAAAAACCCTAAGGCCTACTCACCACTCACACTTTGCCACGCGTCCACCGCCCTTGCATCACCAGAAGCATCACGGCTTAACCTAAAACCCGTTAACCCGTTAACTAAATATCCCTTCGTCTCCTCCAATCACCTAAAGCCTCATTGTCTCCTCCGAATCTCCAGAAACCATCGTTAAGCTCCACAAATCCAAAATACTCACCAAACAACTCTGTGAAATCCTAGGCCGATTCAGTTTTAAAACGATTTCCAATGATTCAATGGTAATCGGAGGATGAATCAAGAGGTAATCTTACAGCAGCGTAACGCAAACCGTGCGAAATTGGTTATGGAGAAATCGATGGCAGGCACAATGGATAGATGATCAATTTACCTAGATTTGTTGTTGGGAAAGATGATTGAAGCAACAAGGAAGGGAGTTTCGCTTTGAAATTCTTGAGCTCAAGTACGGCAATGGCGGCAGAGTGTAAGTAGTTGAATGAGGAGGATGAAGCGAGCTAATGGCTTATATAGGGGAAAGAGGAGAAGACGAATCCGCACGCGAGTTAACGAGCTTCTAGAGTCGCCCACAACCTAGCAGAATTAGATCGAAGCACACGACCTATGACATAGGCGTATACTTCGAGGGGCAAGTGTTAATACCATTCTGAACGGCGACTCAATTACTCAAAGGAAACAAGCGACCTAACGAGTTAAAATGCAAGCGAGCTAACATGATAAGCGACCTAGCGACCTAAACACACTACAACAAAAATGCCCTATTACAACGCCCTTTTTACAACGGGCATTTGCTGCCCGTTGTAATAGAGGGCTATTACAACGGTCGATTCAGGACCGTTGTAATAGATGCCCCTTTTTACAACGGGCATTTGCTGCCCGTTGTAATAGATAGCTATTACAACGGTCCATTCAGGACCGTTGTAATATATGCCCTATACCAGACTCTTTTTACAACGGTCCATTCAGGACCGTTGTAATAGATGCCCCTTTTTACAACGGGCATTTGCTGCCCGTTGTAATAGATCTCTATTACAACGGTCCATTCGGGACCGTTGTAATATATGCCCTATACAACACTCTTTTTAACAATCATTATTTTTTATATTTAATAATTTATTATAATTAATTGTTAATAATTAGTAAATTATTATTAATATTTATTAATTACACTTAATATTTAATTATTATAATTAATATTCAATTATTTAGTAATTACATTTAATATTCAGTATTTAATATTCAATATTAGATAATTAAATTAGTAAAATTATAAACTAAATTCATAAACACATTTGAAATTTTCATAAAATTCAAGAATTAAAAAGTGAAATTTTAAGATAACTTAAAATTTCACTTAGTTTCCAAAATCTTAGAATATTTAATATTTCAAATAATTTAAAATTTGGAAATTTTGTAAAATAAACTTAAAAACATTTGTAAAATTTATAAACAAAAATTTGAAATTTTCATAAAATTATAAAATAAAGAGATTAAAATTTTATAAAATATTTAAAATTTCAAAATATTAAAATAATTCAGAATTTGAGAAATATAAATTTTTAGTTTGCACCCTAGTCACCCGACTAGAAAAATTAAAACGGTTTAAAAAAGAAAATACAAATTAAACACAAATATAAAACAAAACCCTAATACAAAAGATTAAAGCCCAATTGATAAAAGGAACTGGCCCACAACAAAAAAAGCACAGAGAAAATTAATTCCCCTCTTCCTTTAACACTATCGGCCGTGTCCTTTTTCTTTGATAAAAATGGCTGCTTCACTTCTTTCTCGTTTGTTCTAAAATTAGGGCTTCTGCAGTTGAAGCGCCGCTTTGTCAAATTGATTGCGATGATACTTCGATTCCTTTCTTTGATTGATTATATGGCAGCTTCAACCAAGTCGAGTTCGAATGTTGCGTGAATGGGTAAGTTCGTTCCTTTTTCGATTTATACTATACTCGACTTTGATTCGGGTTCCTGATTGATGTTATGATCTATGATATGCTTGAACTCGAATAATTATGTTATGCCGATGATGATTTCAGGGTTTTTATATAGGAGTCGAACTCCATAATTTTCGTTCGTATAAAGTGTTTGAATTTGTCACACGATTTCTCTGGCCGTATGATTTTGATTGAATGTTGAGATTTATCTCTGACTTTGTCAATTTCGTATATTTGTTACTAGATATTCACAGCGTTGATTTCGTTGATTTCTGGTTCCGTGTTCTGACTTGTTCATTGCAGCTTTGAGAAATTCTGACTTGGTTCCATTTTGACTTGTTCATTATATTTCTTTGTAACTTTATTCAAACTGCTTCATTGTCATTTTGATCGATTGGTTCATCATTGTCTTACTGGCAATTTTTGAATTGCTACTGAACCATGGCTTCAACTGATAATTTTCGATTTCCCACTACACTTTGAAACTGCTCCTTGACTTGTTTGAGTTCATATATATATACACTCCATTTGTCATGTATTAGTGAAGCAGTGTTGCAGTTTGGCTTCATTTGGTATGTTCATTCGAGTCAGTGATATTCTCTGATTAGTTGCATGGTTCATGTTATGTAGTTCATTTGTGTAGCCTTGGTCTTTGTTGCTGTGTATCACTGAACTACTATGTACAATTTGCTGTTGATTGCATACATGTGTGATTGTGTATCCATGTTGTCCAGACCTGTATGTAATCGTCACTCTGGTCATTGTAGTATTGTTTTGTGATCTGGTTTCGTCTTGAATTGTGCAGTCTTGAGTCGTTTATATATGTGAGCATGTTGACTTTTATGTTGCATTTGGACTGTGCATTACTTATTTTCATGTGTACTCTTGAGTCGCATTGAGTTGGTCTTGTAGCATTGTTATTATGTTGGCATTTGCTCGTCTGCACTTCTGTTATGCAGCAGCTTGGTCATGCTGTTGTTTCTATCTTGCATTGTCCATTGTTGCATTGACTTTGTATATGCCGTTGATGCTTGCATATCATGACTGCACTTGTGTTGAATATGTGTGTGTATGCTTGTGTTGGTTCATTGGTTTACTGGTGCATTTGCAGTTTGATTTTAGATTGCATTAACCTGGTTCTCTTGTGGCTTTGTAGTTGTTTGTGTCAGTTGCTTGTAGTCTTGGCCATGTTGCAGTTTGTAGTGTCATTGAGCTTGCATACTGTTTTCATTTGTTTAACATGTAGTTGTTCACTTGGTCTTTGCTTGTGACATCCATGTTCCCTGTTGAGTCTTTGGTGGTGCTTCCACTTTGAATTTGTTTTTCTGTTGAACTTATGCCTGGTTTGCGTTGCAGTCCACGTTTGCTGTTGTCATGATTGCAGTGGCATTTTGTGGTCTGAACTTGGTTCACTTCATGTTGATTTTTGAAATTTACTTGAGTTGAATCCAGTTTCAAACTCGGATTTGACCTTGTGCTGCTGACGAGATTTTGAATATATTGCACCTGAGTTGAACCTGTCTGTATATTTGGGTTTGACCTTGTGCTCACCTATCCCTATAGCATTATCAAGTGTATATCGGTGTGCACGGCCTTGTGGCATATACAGTGATGCACTGTGTATGTCACAAGTTGTTCGTGTATGACGAATTCAAATATGAATGATGACGAACAACCCAAATAACTGAGGCAAATATTATTTTCAAAATTCATATTTTATTTTATATTGCAAAAATATTTTCTTTTCAATTTTACTGCGTTAGTGAATATTTTTGCAGATTGCTCAGATGCAGGATTCAAACTGGAAGGAAGATGAAGATAAAAATACGAGTGTGAGTGATATGTAGTGAGGTTGTGAATGTAAAATAGTGATGTAATGAAATTTGTATCAAAATTGTATAGTGAATAGTGAGAGTTTGAATTTGTACTATTTAAAAATTGTAATAAATATTTGTTTGAATAAAATATTCGTTCGAATTCAAAATCTGTGCTGTAATTTTTTTTAAAATTTGCATTTATTTTGCAACGGTCAGAAAGCGTTGCAATATCATGTATTACAACGGGCATTGCCCGTTGTAAAAATACGTATTACAACGGGCATTGCCCGTTGTAAAATATGGTCGACCTATTACAACTAGGCCTATTACAACGGGCGCATGCCCGTTGCGAAATGCATATTACAACGGGCATTGCCCGTTGTAAAATGCCTGTTTTGTTGTAGTGACATGTGACAACCTAACGACCTAACGATCTAAGTTGGTCCACGGCACAATCTAACGAATTAAGGAAAAGCGACCTAATGACCTAAACACTTGGTGAGCTAACGCAACAACAAGTTCTACAGCGACCTAGCGAGTTAGAAGGTCCAGCGACCTAGCGAGTTAAAGGTTCAGCGACCTAACGAGTTAATAAGACGCATATCCCTAAGCCATTTAATCATAGGTCGCATCAGCATTAGGTCGCTGCCATCTCCAAACCTAACCTAGGTCGCTCCACTTGATGCCTCAACACATCTAAGTCGCCCTCCATTCTCCTATAGGTTGCTACAACCTACTAGTAGAAGCAGATGATCAAGCACAACCATTATGAGCCATAGCCCGTGTCCCCTAGGTCGCTCACGACCTACGACCTACCCCTAAGTAGCCCACGACCTACGACTTACCTTCAGATTTCCCTATAAATACCCCGCCTGCTCCAACTGAAAGAGGACTTTTGGATCATTTCTGGAACGCCGATACTTTGCTGTTTTCTCGACTCATCCAACACTTCAAACACCGAAGACGCTTCAACGAACTTTTGGGAAAGATCTTACTCATTCAACATGAATTCAAAGAGCCTTTCTACATCGAAGTTCTAGCTACTCGTCTTAATCGTGTTGTAATCGAAGAATCATTGTAAAAGTTATAATCAAATCAGCAATAAAAGAGATAAAGTGGACGTAGGCTTGACTTTGAGCCAAACCACTATAAAAACTGTTGTCTCTTTGCTATTTCTCTGCTATTTTCAGCTTATTCTTAGTTCATGTACCAACGGGTGGTGCTTTTGCTTTAACACAACTCACACCGCGGTGTTAGCGCATATTTTTAGCATTAACAAATAGAATGTGACTTGATGGTGAAAAGAAGATGTTTTATAAATATGGACCAGTTCACTTTAATATGCACGCAAAAAATTGACTGGATTTACACTTGTATATGACAAGTTTGCATGTATATAATACTTGGATCACGCATGAACGAATAATATTATTGTGCCTGGACTTGGCTATAGTATGCAGGAACGAACATTACGGGGCATACGCACGTTACAAATTGTTCAAAAGCGAAGCTGAGAAAGTTCTCTTTTTTTTTTAAGAAAAAAACGCATTTGCTATAGTATGTTTGCACACGCACGTTACCAAATGGCTACCTTCGCAAAATTTTAAAAACGCATTTGCACGAAACTATATCTCAGAAGAAAATGCTCATATGCATGCACCCAATCATGAAACACACCTTACGTATTTGATTTATAACATGAGCTCTATAAATTATGGTCACCCTTTTAATGACCTGGGTATGTTTCTCTACTCACCAACTGCATATATATTTACTTTTTTTCTCACGCAATTTTATACGTGGCCTACCTGAGCATGCTGCTCTTTTATAAAATAAAAGGAAGTTGAAAGAACAAAAATAACATCACCTGGCTATACAGAACAAAAAGAACGTACTGTATTTACAAATAAAGAAGTTAACAAAATACATAAAAGATGGTCTAAACGCACGTACAAACGATTAAAATTTTCTTGCAAAACATGCTTCATTTGTAAGCAAATACACGTACTGAGCAAAATAAATGTAAACCATTCTGGGCTATAGTTGTACGCATGAAAAAATGCGCCCCGGACAATCTAATATTCCACACGGATAAAACAGAGATGGGAAACATAACAAAAGCCTGGAAGTAGATTTTTACTATAAATCTATGCACGCAAGGAATAATTAAATAACGATGACCTGGGTTTTTTTTTTAATTAGAAATGTGAGCTGCACTCACCTTTAAATAGCCTCAAAAATCAGTTAGCACCAAAGATTCAGAAGAAAGCAATAATATGGGACCGCCATTAACACATTGTTTGCGGAGCTTCACCAGAATGAGCGAGAGAAAAATGAATTGAAGGTTACTGGAAAATGATGGAATAAATTTTTTGATGCAGTGCTACTTTTCTTCCACCGCAATTGTGCACAAGTCAAGGTGAAGTGCTGGCAACTTTTTAGTACACATGCATTAAATGTAGAACGTACTTCAGTGGGAATAAAGGACGTGCTGCAAAGTGTGACGATGGGAGCAAAGTGATTTCGACTTTACGATAGCAAAGAAAATAATGTTCATAAATTGGCTTTAGACTCTAGTCACAGCAAAGTAATAACATTCCCACTAGCTTTATAATATTTGTTCTATACTTTCTGCACGTGAAGGCAAAGGATGAATTTCAACATAGCTAGATTATTTAACAACTGACTTCGAAATCATTTTTGCATTGCAATTTTTTTCTTTCAAATTTCAATTTAAAATTTCTATTTTAAATATTTATTCCGATAGTAATTCAAAAATCACGGTCGTTACAGATTTTTAAAATATTTATTACGACATTTATTCAAAAATCACGGTCGTTACAGACTCCCCCCTATAAAAATTGCGTCCCCGCAATTTTCATACTAGAAGCAGTCCATACCCAAATAATTCATCACAACAAAGATTTAAAATAGAAAAGATTGATAAAGGATGCACACCCCCACCCGAAAAGGAGAGAAAACCAGGATAAGAACGCTCGATGAATTCTTTGGTTTGCCAAGTGCAAACTTTAGAGTATGCGGACCATTAAATTTTCACAAGCGGGACTTCTTTATTTCGAAGGCGTTTAACCTCCGAAGGAGCACTTTAGGGGATTCAGCTTCATTCCATATTGGCGAAGTACTTGAAACATCTCGCCCAGGTGGCTTACGTGATCGTTGGCTTTCCTCGACTTCACTAGCATGTCGTCCACATAAACTTCCATAGTTCGTCCTATTAGTTCCGCGAACATCTTGTTGACGAGGCGCTGATAAGTAGCTCCGGCGTTTTTAAGTCCAAAAGGCATTACTCTGTAGCAGTACAATCCTCGGTCAGTGATGAAACTAGTGTGGTCTTGATCAGGGGCGTGCATAGGAATTTGGTTATATCCTGAGTATGCGTCCATAAAAGATAAGAGTTCGTGTCCAGCTGTGCTGTCCACAAGCTGATCGATTCGGGGGAGTGGGAAGCAGTCTTTTGGGCAAGCGTCGTTTAAGTTGGAGAAGTCAATACACGTTCGCCACTTCCCATTAGCCTTCTTTACTAGTACCGGGTTGGCAATCCATTCTGGGTAGATGGCTTCTCGTATGAAGTTATTGGCAAGTAGGTTCTTTACTTCTTCATCGAGGGCTGCTGATCGTTCTGCCCCCATGCTTCTCTTTTTCTGTTTTACCGGCACCTTGGTAGGATCGATGTTCAGTACGTGGCATGCTACGTCTGGGAAGATTCTAGTCATGTCCGCGTGCATCCATGCAAATACATCCAAGTTATGGCGGAGAAAATCAATGAGTTGATTCTTCAATTCTGCTTTTAGCTGGGATCCGATTTTCAATAGTCTACTCGAGTCGTGTTTGTCTACAGATACAAACTCCATAGCCTCTGCAGGCTCGGCGGTAGCCTCCTCCTCTCCGTCCCTGGGGTCTAGTTCGTTGACAGGATCACTTGTATATTGAAGAGGAGGGGCTTTCTTTAGTTGCCATGCTTCCAAGTTTTTCGTGCAGAGAACAGTCTCTGCATTCTTCCCTTTATCCTTCCTGCGGTTGTTGCGAAGTTCGGTTACATAGCAATCTCGAGCGGCATCTTGATCCCCCTCTACTTCCCATATTCCATTGTCTGTTGGAAACTTCATCTTCGGGCACCATGGGGCCAGGACAATTTGGAAGTCGGACAAGGCTGGCCTTCTTAGAAAGGCGTTGTAGGCCGAGTGGTTTTCTATTAGCACAAATGTTTGTTTCCGCACAACGGAGTGGGGATGGCTTCCTATTTCAACAAAGAGGTCCAGTTGCCCGAGGGGAATCTTCGCATCTCCAGTGAAACCATGGAGTGGTTTATTGCAGGGAGACACATCCTGCATTGACAACTTCATCTTGTCGAAAGCATGTTTGAATAGGATATTTACTGAGCTTCCAGTGTCTACTAGAATTCGGAAAACTTCGGCTGGACCGAACCAGGCAGAGATGACCATAGGATCCATGTGTGGGTACTGCCTTCCATCTAGATCACGCCTATTGAATGTGATGTCATCATTCTCTTTCCGCTTCGGGTGGCGTTCTTTTATAACAGAATTAACGCAGTCTTCAGTGTTTGTAAGTGACTTTCCATATTTCTCCATCTCCGCCCAGCTTCTGTCGGCGACGTGTGGTCCTCCCGATATGGTATGGACCACTATCTTCTCTTGACTAGAGCCACTGGTGTTGCGATTTCCTCCGCCCACACATGGGGGGTAGCCTTGGATTTTCATTTGCAGGAGTTAGAGTCATGTTCTGACTTTTTACATAGCGTTGCAGTCTCTTCCTTCTGATGTGTTCTTCAATCAAGTCCCGGAGATGATGGCATTCATTGGTGTCATGCCCATGAGATTCTTGGAAGCGGCAGAACATTCCAAACTTGATTGCGTTATCTGATTCCTTCTTGTGCGAGGGGCGTCTGTATTTAACTTCAGCTTGGGTGGCCAAGAAGATGTTTTCGATTGTTTCATTCAAAGGAGTGTAAGAGTCAAATCTCGGTCCTGGCCGATATAGACGCTTTTCTTCCTTCTTGCCCCCAGCATTGTCTCTAGAGTCGTTTCTTCGAACGTCCTTTGCTGCAGCGGGTGTGTTGCCATGAGCCGCCTTGGTTTGTTGTACTGTCTGCCTTTCAGTGGCAGCGTCTTCAAGCCTCATATACTTTCCAGCCTCATGAAAGAAATTGGGTAAAGTAGCCGGTTTTTCTTTCGTTAATCTTCTAGCAAATTTAGTATCCGGATGCACGCCACTGCAGAGGGCCATTAGGATAAGTTTCTCATCGGCATCTTGGACTGCAGCTGCTGCAGCGTTGAATCGGGTTAGATATTGTTGCACTGTCTCTCCAGGCTTCTGTTTGATATTAGATAAGGAATAAGCGTCCTTCGGTTGTTCCACATGAATGCGGAATTGGCTGATGAATTTTTCTTTCAACATGTCCCATGAGCTGATGGATCCCTGGGGTAGATGGCCGAACCAGGAGGTAGCTAGATCTACTAGGAATAGTGGAAAGCATTTGCACAATACCCCTTCTGTCGCTCCACTCATGAGCATATGCTGGGTGTGTCTCTGCAAGTGTACAACGGGGTCGGACGTTCCCCTGTAAGGTTCCATAGTTGGCATCTTCCATTCTCGGGGGGTGATGGAAATTTCGATATTGCGGGAGAAAGGGTTGGTTACCCTAGCGCCTATCCCTCGGTCCCTTTGGTCCCGTTGGACGCACTCTCTGAACAATCGCGCCATCCTTTCATCAGAATTTGGAGCGGATAGAAATGAGTTTGGTTCTTCTCTACGGGATTGACTTCGTCCAGATGACCTGTAGGGATGGTACCGTCTATCACTCCTAACGTTTTCCAAAGGCTGTCTCTAATCTTCCGAGAGCATGCTAGGGTCAGCTACAGTTGGCCCTTGCCTTGATCTTCCCCTGCTCGGTTCTGCTCCCAGCACTTTCTCGGGTCCAACTTCGGGCTGGACTCTAGCTCGGCCCCGTTCATTGGTGTTTCCATGGTTAGGCGGCATGACCGGTTCAGCTACATCCGACCTCTGCCTGGTACTTCCCCTGTTGGGTTCGGTTCCAAGTGTCTCCTCGGGTCGGAATTCGGGCTGAGTCCGAGCTCGGCTCCTACCATTGTTGTTTCTGTTGTTAGCCTCTTCAAAGAAGAAAGATCTTTGTCGTCTCCCAGATCCTCCAGACTGGGACTCTCCCCATGATTCAGTGTTGCGGTTGGATTCTTCAGCATCCCTTAAGCGTGACATGATTTGGTCCACCAAGGCTTCTTGTTGGGATGTGAAGCGGTTAGTCACTTCAGCCACAACCCTGTCTAGATCTGCCCTAGTAATTGCTGTCGGTTGCTCCACGGCAGGGGCTGTCGGATTTGCCTGATTTCCATTTGCTGTTGGAACGGGACGATTTCCTTGATCTGTGATCACTGGATCTGGAATACTGCTAGTCGCGATGTTTTTTCCTTTGTTAACATCTTTCTTCTGCCTGGGAGGCATGTTTTCCAAGCAATGTGCGATGCTGTTAGGAAAAAGGTTGAATGGGAGAAGCTGAAGCTTCTAGCTCGAGCTCTCAGTGAAAGCACCAAAAATGTTTGCACAAAAAATGGGCAAACACCTCCAAGTCGTATGATTTAGTTGATTTTATGTGGTTCTTAATGATTTGGGTGATTTATGCAAATATGTAAAAAGCAGGGACTAAACTGTAAAAGACACGCAGATTTATAGTGGTTTGGCCAGAACGTGCCTACGTCCACTTTATATGTTATTCTCCTTTTTCTATTCAGATTACAAGTACAAAACTTTGTATACAATTATATGAAAGTTGTTTGAAAGTTCTGTCCGTGCTTGAGCTCTCAAACTTGTCTGCCATTCTCTTGCATGCCATTCTCAAAGTTGTTTGTACCAATGCTAATCGTATTGGTTTGCATGCCATTCTCTTGCAAAAGAGAACGTGCTGTCTCTTGTGTTTCTAAATCATTAATGCCTATTGAGACTAGATATGCCACTCATGATCTAGTGCTCGTGGCTATTGATTTCGCTTTTAAAAATTTGGCATCATTACTTTCGGGTGAGAAATTGTTCTCCACCCTGATCATAAATTTTGGGAATATCTATTTTCTCATAAGGAACTTAATGTCCGTCAACCACGTTGGCTCGAGTTCCTTGTATCTTATGATCTTGATATTCTTTGTATCCTCCCGGAAAGAGAAATCGTGTTGCCGATGCACTTAGTCGAAGGCAACAAGTGGTTGTTTCTTTGATGATGTCCGAATGGAATCATCTTTTTACCAAGTTCATCGGACGTTTTGATGTATTTCATTTTGTTGAGCTTCGTCTCATTTCCTTTATGGACTAGCGTCTGATGTTCTTTTATGGTTATCGGTTCATCGGATATACCGTTATTGTACTACGCTGTTGTTCCAAATTATTCGTGTTTTCACCTATGAAGGGTGTTTTACGTTTCAGTCGATCGGGAAAGTTAGCGCCTCGATATATTAGGCCATTTCCTATCATTGAACGTATTGGTCCCGTGGCTTATCGCCTCTTATTACCGGCTCAATTTTCTACTATTTATAACGTTTTCACGCGTCTTCCTTCTACGGAAATGCCTTAGGGATTCCGATTTTTATTCTTGAGCCCGGTATTATTGAAGAAAGTGAAGTTTCACCAGATTTGACTTTGAGCAATATTCTTTTCGCATCATTGCTTCGGAGGTTGAGCACCTTCGAAATAAAGATGATTTTCTTGTGGAAGCTCAATGGTTCTCAAATCCTAAGAATCGCACTTGGGAATCCAGAGAATTCATCGAGCAAACATGTTCAAGCTTACTCTTTCATGCTCTTTATGGTGAACTTCCTATTTCGAATTTCTTCATCCTGTGATGATATGCTCTTATGGTTGTTACCATTTGACCATTTATTCCTTGTGATTGCGAAGACGCAATTTCTTTAAGGAGTGGAGTCTGTAACAACCCGGTATTTGCATCAATTAATAATCGACATTTAGACGATAAATATTGTTGCAAATTTCCATTTGAGGTTTTTAAATTTGAATTAAAATTCTTTTGTGAATTGTTGAAATGGTATGCGGGCATTAAAGTTAATTCCGGCCCATTTATTTTTGGTTGCCGTGATAATCCAAAACCCATCCCCCCTTTTTTATTCATTTTTCTCATTTTCGTTCGTTAACCCTAAAACTAAACAGAGCGAACGAGAAAATAATGGCGGCCGCTCCTTTTCCTTTTTGTTCATCCCTCAAAAACTAGGGCTTCGCGAGAATCGAAGTCGTCTTCAACTGTTCAATTGATCGCCTCCTCGTTGCTCACGGCTGCCACGTCGAAGAAGGTGAGTTTACTCACATCTAATTCACATCTCGAGTTAATTTAAGGATCGAATTCTGTGATTTCTTTCGTATTCAATTTTTCGAGTTGTCGATTTATTTTGCTTGTAGTTCGATTTAAGTTGTTTTGTCTTGATTTTGATCTATTTGATTTTCGTGGTTGTCACGGCTTCGATATTGAGCCGTTCAATCGCGTTCCTTGCTACCTTGGTCATCATGATGTTGTTTTTCTGGTATTTAGCCTGAATTTTTGTTGACTTCGGTTTGACTTTGATTTTTGAAGTTTCCTGTGACATTTCTAAATCTTCGGCCTTGAACTTATTTAGCAAATTCTTTGAAACTACTGTTATCTTGATTTTTCAAGACGGCTGCTAAATGCTTTTGGGCGCTTGAACCCTCTCTGTGCACATCTAGTTTATAGCCTTTGTTTAGGTGATAATTTTCACTTGTTCGTAGTTGACTTCATTGTTGTTTGAACAGTTCATGTGCACATGAATATGCACTGAAACCATGTGTTTACAAATTTGTCTATTATAATTTGGTCTTAACCATGCTTTATTGAGTTGTTTTGAGGCAATTTACCTCGAGACAGTTTCATTTGCGTATGGTCAGGTCCATATTGCATTTGCACTTGGTCACTTATTAGAAACTGATACATTGCATTATCCATTTGCATTGAATTTGGTCATTTATATACTTCATGTATACTCTTGATAATCATGTTGCACTGCATCGCCACTGTTGCTAGTGTTCTTTGATGTTGAGCCACTATCTGTTACTGTTGATATGTCCACTTGATAGCTTGTTGATAATTTATAGTGTTGTATTGGTCTTCGACATTTCACTGGCTTTGGTTGACATTGTGTATATACATGATGCCTTGATTTTCATTTGGCTTCACTTGAGAATTTGTGTTGCATTAAGCCTGTGGTCTTCACTTAGGTGTAGCCTGCACTTGCATTTGTTTAGGTTTCTGACTCTTTGCTCATTAGCTGGTTCACTGTTCTATGTGTTCCCTTCATGCTACATTGCTATTTGGTAGCACTTGAGTCTGCATCCACATTTTCACTGTTTGATATAGTACATTTCAGTTGTACTCTTGTTGCTTCACCTCAGTTCACTGAACTGTACTGGGTTGCATTAATTTGTGCATACTTGATGCCTTGATTTTCATTTTGAGTTCACTGGAATTTGTTGCTGTGCCTTGCTATTTAGACTTACCTTGGGTGCAGTATGCTTCTTGTGTATATATATATATATATATATATATGCACAAGTTCTATATTTCTTTGGCATTGAACCAGATCCTTTGGGTCTGGTCTGTGCTGATGCTTAACTACTTGTATATGGATATTGAGCCACTGTCTCACTGTTTTATGTGCTTTGTTCATATTATGATGTTCTTTGATTAGAACTGCCGCTTGATGTGTTGTTTGGGCTTCATCTCTGGTGCATGTATGCATCCCTGTCATACTTGTCGTTGTGGCTGCTCCTGTTTATATGTGCACTCCCACAGGAGCCATGTTGTCTGGTCTTTATGTTGTACCACTGCCTTGTGCACTTGGTCATTCGAGTTGAGTTTCTTGTGGTTGTGTTGAGTCACGATAGTCGTGACTTGACCTCTGCAGTTTTAATTGCTGTTACTATTCACTATTGTGATGATTACACATGCTGTTGTGGCGAGGCAGTGCACGCGTGCGTGTTCTGCAGCCACACAGTATTGGTTTTAATTGATAATTCTTTTGCTTTTGATCCATTGATCTTTTGCGTATTTCATATGCCGTAGTGGCGAGGCAGTACACGCATGCGTGTACTGCAGCCCTACCCGTGTTGACCTTTTAATTGATGTTCCAATTGTTTGAATTGGTTCGTGTTATATTTACCGTTATCCGATTTCCTTATTTAAGAATCGGATAGGTAAATTTATTGTGACTGACATCTATTCATTATTTAATTATTATTGCTTCTATGCACTAATAACTGAGTTTGAATTAGACTGACCCGTGTATTATTTTCTTTTGAATTTAATACTCGGGTCAGACCGGGTTATCACAGGTTGTAGATATTCTGTTATGGGTTGCTGCTAGAGCTATGAAGTCCTTTCATATCTTTTGGAGTAGTCGCCGTCATTTATAGTAGTCAGTATAATTGTACAGGAAGATATGTATTCATGTATATTATATATGTTAATGTACTTTATATGTAACTTCCAGAGTCGACAGTTGTTGTTGTATCATATGTACTGTACCACGTGTATTGTAACTGACATCAGTTATTGTATATATGAGATTCATTGATCTATTCTTTGTGTTATTGTGGATCTTGTTAGACCACTACTCTGATAAACACTTTTAAGTGTGGTATATTCATATCTATTTCCGCCTTTGTGATATGAATTATCCGTGACTGATTTACGTTATGCTTATTTCTATATTTGTTTCCGAAGATTATATATAGCCACCGCGTGATAGCTTTGAGTTTGCATCGGTATGTCGGATTTCCTCTTTAAATGAAATGCATGCTATACTATCTGACATATCGGTGCTCGCGCAAAGAAATTTCACGGATGGTCGCTCCTCAACAGCCTTATTCTCCGTGCTAGTCGACAGCATTACACCGTAGTGTTTTTGGCTAGCGTGGGTATAGAGGTGGGGCGTCACAGAATGCATAATTGATTGAAAACCCGTTGATTCAGAGTGGTTGAAGTTCTTTCCAGGGGATTATCCAAAGGGTTAGCTATTGGGAAGACCTCTTCAGCTTGCCCTACTATCTCTTCTTGTTGAGAAGTCATTCTACACAAGGAACTGGATATTCAAATATGAAGGTGCACGTTTCCTAAAAGCGTGTGAAGTGTTGTGCAAAACTACTGAAATAACAAGTAAATAAAATAAAACTTGAAATGGTACTGATTGATGCATGTCAATTCAGGAAAGTTCAAGACTTGTTATTAAATCAAAGTTAAGTGTAGTATCAATGCAGATGATATTCAGCAATAAGTAGTTATAACTGTATGAATTTTGCGTTGATGCTTCATTTAATCAGTCAATTCACAACACTTTATCTTTAATTAGATTCATACTATTTTACTTAAGTAAGATGTTGTTTCTTTGATCTAATCCATCACTCGATGTGGGCAGTCGATGATGAGTATATTCGTCCCATTTTTCTGCAAATGTTGTGTTCGATAGGTTGTTAGCGTTAAAGTTAATACAATATGTAAAAAAGTGCAACAAGTTCAAACAGTTTATCCTGGCAGTTCAAATTGAAAATTCAATTGAGTGCTGTCAAATTTTACAAGTGATCAAGTCCAAACGGCTTAGCATAAGTCGAGCCTCCTTAAGTCGCTCTGTTCAAGTCAAGGGGTTCATCAATCATGCTCCTATGAGTTAAGACTACACTGCAGGATAAGGCATAAGGCTTTGAGTCAAGACAAGGCAAATCTGTTTAAGTGTCAGCTCGTTCAGGTGTGTTCGCGACCTAAAGCTTATGTCGCAAAAGGTTAAGTCGCAAGTTCGAAAGTCATTCAGCTTCCCTTAGGTCGTTCGATTCCTTAGGTCGTTCAATTCATTAGGTCGTTCGATTCAATAGGTCGTTCGAATCATTAGGTCGCTCAACTCACTAGATCGCTCTAAAATTAACTCGGAAATGCTGAGCTTTCTTCCACCAAAAAACCCTAAGGCCTGCTCACCACTCACACTTTGCCACGCGTCCACCGCCCTTGCATCACCAGAAGCATCACGGCTTAACCTAAAACCCGTTAACCCGTTAACTAAATATCCCTTCGTCTCCTCCAATCACCTAAAGCCTCATTGTCTCCTCCGAATCTCCAGAAACCATCGTTAAGCTCCACAAATCCAAAATACTCACCAAACAACTCTGTGAAATCCTAGGCCGATTCAGTTTTAAAACGATTTCCAATGATTCAATGGTAATCGGAGGATGAATCAAGAGGTAATCTTACAGCAGCGTAACGCAAACCGTGCGAAATTGGTTATGGAGAAATCGATGGCAGGCACAATGGATAGATGATCAATTTACCTAGATTTGTTGTTGGGAAAGATGATTGAAGCAACAAGGAAGGGAGTTTCGCTTTGAAATTCTTGAGCTCAAGTACGGCAATGGCGGCAGAGTGTAAGTAGTTGAATGAGGAGGATGAAGCGAGCTAATGGCTTATATAGGGGAAAGAGGAGAAGACGAATCCGCACGCGAGTTAACGAGCTTCTTGAGTCGCCCACAACCTAGCAGAATTAGATCGAAGCACACGACCTATGACATAGGCGTATACTTCGAGGGGCAAGTGTTAATACCATTCTGAACGGCGACTCAATTACTCAAAGGAAACAAGCGACCTAACGAGTTAAAATGCAAGCGAGCTAACATGATAAGCGACCTAGCGACCTAAACATGTGACAACCTAACGACCTAACGATCTAAGTTGGTCCACGGCACAATCTAACGAATTAAGGAAAAGCGACCTAATGACCTAAACACTTGGTGAGCTAACGCAACAACAAGTTCTACAGCGACCTAGCGAGTTAGAAGGTCCAGCGACCTAGCGAGTTAAAGGTTCAGCGACCTAACGAGTTAATAAGACGCATATCCCTAAGCCATTTAATCATAGGTCGCATCAGCATTAGGTCGCTGCCATCTCCAAACCTAACCTAGGTCGCTCCACTTGATGCCTCAACACATCTAAGTCGCCCTCCATTCTCCTATAGGTTGCTACAACCTACTAGTAGAAGCAGATGATCAAGCACAACCATTATGAGCCATAGCCCGTGTCCCCTAGGTCGCTCACGACCTACGACCTACCCCTAAGTAGCCCACGACCTACGACTTACCTTCAGATTTTCCTATAAATACCCCGCCTGCTCCAACTGAAAGAGGACTTTTGGATCATTTCTGGAACGCCGATACTTTGCTGTTTTCTCGACTCATCCAACACTTCAAACACCGAAGACGCTTCAACGAACTTTTGGGAAAGATCTTACTCATTCAACATGAATTCAAAGAGCCTTTCTACATCGAAGTTCTAGCTACTCGTCTTAATCGTGTTGTAATCGAAGAATCATTGTAAAAGTTATAATCAAATCAGCAATAAAAGAGATAAAGTGGACGTAGGCTTGACTTTGAGCCAAACCACTATAAAAACTGTTGTCTCTTTGCTATTTCTCTGCTATTTTCAGCTTATTCTTAGTTCCTGTACCAACGGGTGGTGCTTTTGCTTTAACACAACTCACACCACGGTGTTAGCGCACATTTTTAGCATTAACAAATAGAATGTGACTTGATGGTGAAAAGAAGATGTTTTATAAATATGGACCAGTTCACTTTAATATGCACGCAAAAAATTGACTGGATTTACACTTGTATATGACAAGTTTGCATGTATATAATACTTGGATCACGCATGAACGAATAATATTATTGTGCCTGGACTTGGCTATAGTATGCAGGAACGAACATTACGGGGCATACGCACGTTACAAATTGTTCAAAAGCGAAGCTGAGAAAGTTCTCTCTTTTTTTTTTTAAGAAAAAAACGCATTTGCTATAGTATGTTTGCACACGCACGTTACCAAATGGCTACCTTCGCAAAATTTTAAAAACGCATTTGCACGAAACTATATCTCAGAAGAAAATGCTCATATGCATGCACCCAATCATGAAACACACCTTACGTATTTGATTTATAACATGAGCTCTATAAATTATGGTCACCCTTTTAATGACCTGGGTATGTTTCTCTACTCACCAACTGCATATATATTTACTTTTTTTCTCACGCAATTTTATACGTGGCCTACCTGAGCATGCTGCTCTTTTATAAAATAAAAGGAAGTTGAAAGAACAAAAATAACATCACCTGGCTATAAAGAACAAAAAGAACGTACTGTATTTACAAATAAAGAAGTTAACAAAATACATAAAAGATGGTCTAAACGCACGTACAAACGATTAAAATTTTCTTGCAAATACACGTACTGAGCAAAATAAATGTAAACCATTCTGGGCTATAGTTGTACGCATGAAAAAATGCGCCCCGGACAATCTAATATTCCACACGGATAAAACAGAGATGGGAAACATAACAAAAGCCTGGAAGTAGATTTTTACTATAAATCCATGCACGCAAGGAATAATTAAATAACGATGACCTGGTTTTTTTTTTTAATTAGAAATGTGAGCTGCACTCACCTTCAAATAGCCTCAAAAATCAGTTAGCACCAAAGATCCAGAAGAAAGCAATAATATGGAACCGCCATTAACGCATTCTTTGCAGAGCTTCACCAGAATGAGCGAGAGAAAAATAAATTGAAGGTTACTGGAAAATGATGGAAATTTTTTTTTGATGCAGTGCTACTTTTCTTCCACCACAGTTGTGCACAAGTCAAGGTGAAGTGTTGGCAACTTTTTAGTACACATGCATTAAATGTAGAACGTGCTTCAGTGGGAATAAAGGACGTGCTGCAAAGTGTGACGATGGAAGCAAAGTGATTTCGACTTTATGATAGCAAAGAAAATAATGTTCATAAATAGGCTTTACACTCTAGTCACAGCAAAGTAATAACATTCCTACTTGCTTTATAATATTTGTTCTATACTTTCTGCACGTGAAGGCAAAGGATGAATTTCAACATAGCTAGATTATTTAACAAATGACTTTGAAATCATTTTTGCATTGCAAATTGTTTTTTTTCAAATTTCTATTTTAAATATTTATTCCGACAGTAATTCAAAAATCACGGTCGTTACAGATTTTTAAAATATTTATTACGACATTTATTCAAAAATCACGGTCTTTACTGGCTATATGGGTAACCCCTTAACGCTATTTAAAAATAAGTTTATTTTACTAATAGACATTATTATAATAGCGTATATTACTACATAGTAAATAGTTTAACGGATCCTTAGGAGATGTGAATCCCGAGCATCTCTTAAGTTACTGAACTCACGTTAGACACTGGATAGGAGATGTCATACCCAGTAAACATCTCTAACGTTGTTCCACTCATATTTATTTCTGTTGATTTAACTTACATAAGATCTTTTAGTTCCGACTCGAGTGTTTTGTCTTTTCAATTCGCTCGGGTCAGTCTGAGCATTTCAGGATTCGAAGACCCTATCACTGGTGCACGAAGACGAAGATTGTATTATTATTATTTACTATATTGTTCCACTGCACCACATTATGCCGCTGCATTATTTATTATTCTCTGGTATGTGTAACTCTGATATGTATTGTATAAGTATAATCAAATGTTTTGTAAAACAGCTTCATGAACTGTTATTTGATTATTATTTTTTATCGCTCCACTGTGAGATTCTGTTTTGTTTTATTTCTTTCTCTGCTTTTCTTATTCACCACAATAACAATCCGTCCTTCTGTATGGTTAAAGTCTGACGTGTGTGGTTTATCGTCGATTTAAAGCGTAGAAAAAGGCGGGATGTTACACTAAATTTAACTTAAGTGAAATCAAGTGGATTAAAACAAATTATTGAATATAAATTAATTTAAATTGAAATTTATATAGTTTAAATTAGTTGTTTTATTTGGTTTTCAATCTATTTTCTTTCTAGTTGTTTCCATTCTCCTACCTCCTTCCTTTTCGAAGACGAAAAGTTTTGAGTGGGGGAGAATGTAACGACCCGTAAATTTTAATGGTTTGATAACATATTTAATTGAATTTTATGAAATTTTAAATAATAAAATTTTGAAATAAAAATTTGATATTTGGAATACGTCTAGTTAAACATAGCAAGTGGTAAATTTTCATCAGAAAATATGAAAATTTATTTTATTTTGTAATTCTATTTCAATTTATATAAGTTAATATTTGATGATAATAAAATATTTTCCAAATCTGAATATTTTTCTGTAGAAAAATTGTAAATCAACTTCTGAGCAAGATGTCATATTTCGTTTCTCCAAATTTTGACTATATTGCTCCGTTTGTCTTAATTCCGGCAATTTGGCAGCATTTTCCGTACCGATTATCGACTTTTGGTCGGATGATCGTACCACTAATATCTGTATACCGTTTTGGTCGTCTCGTCGTGCTGACCTGCGTAGTATATTCATTTCTGTATTTTGATGTCCGATACGCGATGAAATCTGTGTAACGATTTGTGGTATCGGTATCCAATTTTTTTCTTTTTTTTTTCTTTCTGACTTTTCGTTTGTCCACCCTGTAAATCATATTGCCCGTTGTTTCAGTAATTCATGAATTGAACTGATGTCTTTTTCTATTCCCTGATCTTTCACGTTCCTCTCCTGACAACCGTCCTCTATTTCTTTCCTGTTAATAAAGAAATCATATTGTTAAATAATTAGATATCAGAGCATGCTAACGTCCTCCTGTTCCCATCATTTTTTTGTTTTGTGAACCATTCCTCTCTCCTTTTTCTTTTCTTCACCTTCATTTTCGTTTTCAATCCACACGTTCTAGCCTCCTAGCCGGCCACCGCCGCGTGCGAGCCACCTCCTCTCTTCCTTCCACCTCACCTTAACCCGCCACCTGCCCTACGCCTTCACCCCACCGGCCGTAGCAACCGTGATCCACACCTCCTGCCACTCCGACTCTCACGCGCCTTGCATCCGCCCTATTTTTCACTCGCTAGCAAGCCCTCTCAGCTCCGCCTCCCCATGCTGTGGCCGCTGATCCGACCTTCTCTTCTTACTGTGCTTTTCTTCCCTCGGCTTGCATGTTTATTCGAGGTATTTTATTTATAGATTTCACTATTTGTTATCACTCCGCAAGTTCCCTATTAGTATAGATTTCACTATGGGTTGAAATGATACATACCCGAACGGACGGTAGAATAGGAGAAAATCGTTATGGGTTGAAATGATATACCCAAGCGATTTTAAATTGAATTGAATTTGGGATTGTGGGTTGAAATGATATATATCTATATATAATTTAAATTACGGATTGAAATGATAAATATCCGTATCACTTGACCATAGGATAGAAAATTATATATAGACACCGTCGGTCTATATATATATATTTTGAAAATGATTTCTATGGTTTTGGAAAGAAAGATATGGTTTAATAAATATTGATTTTTGATATTATATAAATATTATTTTATATATAATTAAATTCTTAAATTTAAGCTATGTATAAATATGTTGATATAAAATAAGTTTAGTAATAAGGTTTGATGTTATTAAAAATATAATATGGTTAAGTATTTATATAAATAATATTTTTATATAGAGGTATAATGATTTTAAATTAATTAAGGTTGGAAAGATAGATTTGAAATTGATTTGAAATGGTATTTAACTAAGAATTTATTTAATTAAATCGATTTGAAACTTATGGAATTTGAAATTTTAAAGGATATGACTTATGATATTATAACTTGATTTTGTTTAAGGTGATTTGAGTGAATATACCAAGTTTAAATAAATTGAAGGAATATTAAGTTATTTGAAATTTGGAGTTTTATTTAAATGATATTGGATTTGTTAAGTAAATATTTCAAAACTAAATAATAGTGAATTGAAGTTGATATATATATATATATATATATATATATATATATATATAGTCATCAAATTTAGTTTTGAAAATATTGGATATTTAAAACTTTGGAATATATTGAAATTGAAAGAGTTTATTTGAGGTTCAAATCTGTATTTGAAATCGATAATTTGAAATGGTTTATTAAGAACTGAATTGAGTTTGATGATTTAAGATTTGATTAAATTTGAATTTTTGGAATTCGAGTTGATTTGGAATTAATTGGTAAATTTGAGGAAAACAATTTTATTATATATACTATTTTAATATTTAAATCGGTTAAGTGGGAAGTATTATGATTTCTAAACTATGATTTCCAAAGTGTTATAATTTCAAACGTTTTGGTTTCGAAAGTGCTATAACTTTGGAAAATGTTGTGATTTTGGAAAAGATATATTTGAAATGGAAACGATACCATATTGATATGGTTATAAAATGGAAATGATATTTCGGTTTTAAAGTATAAATTATTTTAAAATGGCCGTGGTATTATAATAATGATTGGTTGTTAAAGAGACCGGGATCGGAAGTTGTCATACTCTCTGCCAACTCCGAAAACCACTTTAACAACCGTGTACGCGGTAGAGATTCCAGAATGAAGTAGGACGGTGGCGACGTCCTTTAAGGTATATACATGGACCCATCTCCCATGAGTTGGCATAAGGTGCAGGAGCAATTGACGGGCTAATGAGGTCGCTCATCTGATCGGACACACTCCTTTGCTATTGCATAAGGAGCAATTGGTGGCCACTTTTGTTTCTTTTGATTTGGGGGTGTGGCTCGAGGTGGGCGGTAGTAGTTGCTACGAGTTACCATCGGCCGGAAGTGTAATTGGTATATCTATCCTGGCATTGCATAGTTGTGCCGTGTCATCTACCATAGCACGCCTTGTACGAGTTTGGATTTCTCCCGTAGACCGTGGAGTATTTAGGGTAGTCTCCCGATCTGGAGATGTGCAGATACTGGATGGACTACTGGGACTATTACTGTGATGCCTCACCTCTATTCTCATAATAACAAAGGTTATTATAAGGTAATAACGTATGCTATTGCGAAGAATAAGGCTTGTTAGAAGCGACCATCCGTAAGTTATGTCTTAGACGAGTATTGATTACATCGATATGAGTTGTGTAAATTACTCCCAACGATATATATTCAATCCAAATCTGAAATGAAACCATGGTGGCTTATAAAAAAATTCAGAACAACTCATAATAGCAACAACACAGATAACTATAATCATAGAATAGAAATATCATATATAGCGGAAGGTAAGTTTAGATATATGCTACAACACTCGATGGTTCACATGAACCAAATGTAGATATACATAGTCATCATAACATACATGAGATGAGAGTCAATACACCCAAAGTAACACCCCGAAGCCTAAACAAAAGATGAGGTGAAATCCCAAAAGCTGAAGCAGCAACTGAATCAAAGATAGCGATTATCCTGAAATAACTCGGTCTGACCCGAGTATTATTTAAAAGAAAATAATAAACGGATCAGTCTAATTTAAACTTAGAAATGAATGCATGTTAAACAACATCAATGCAAGTTAATCATAATCTCGAATGAGACTATTCAGCATAAATAATCAACATAGTTGAAATGATGAAATCTCATTAAACTCCATCAAAATCAATTTCCAAATTCATAATTGAATTCAAAACAGCAATACACCAAAATCTAGAAATCAAAATAAGATAACTTGAAAAATCAGCATAAAATGTATCGATCCCAGCATATGGCGAGTCTAAGCTACGTCGCACGTGCATCTCAAATGGCCGAAGCCTACCAAGTACTGTCAGCATAATATTTGGCGCCCAACGAATGACCCGAAGGTCCAACAAATGACCCGAAGGCCTAGTACTGGTAATTGACCTGAAGGTCCAGAATAGTGGCTCGAAAGCCTAACCAAATCATCAAAATTTTCAAACAGCAATTCCATAGCAAATATTTCAATTAACGAGTCCGGGATTAACAGAATTAGTAAAAGCGTGGTTCCATATTCCGCACTTTTGCTAAGTCGTTTAAATCTCATCATCGTTTCCTTGAAAGTGCAAAATTGTGTATTTTATATAAATAATTTTTACGTTCTCAAATGGACAAGTCCCGAATTAATCGAATCAGTAAAAGTAAGGGTTCATAGTCCTTAATTTTGCTGAAGCATTTAAATCGATTCCTCATTCTTTTGAAAGCGTAAACCGTGAAATTTTTGGAAACAATTATATTTTAAAATGATTTGAAAACACGTGATTAAAACAGCTACTTCTATAGCAATTTCGACAAGGAAATTGCGCTTCACAAAACACCGTAAAAAGGATATAAAATCAGCGTTGCGGGTTTTCTTAGTTGCAAGATAGCCGCCTGAAAATTCACTTTAAATTGACGGTTACTGAAGTCAAAACAACAGTAGTTTTTATTCGTCAAAAATCTCATCAAAACAACACGCATCAAATATAAACACCGGAGTATAAACCCTTTATAAAAATAACGGCAACAAAGTACGTTCCAAAACAAAACACCGATTCAAAATAAATTAAACATTGGTCTATACTACTTATATATATGTGAATATTTGGCTCAGGTCCCTAATAAGTTTCAAAATACACAAAAACCCCTGTAAAAAAGTATGTAAATTAGGTCCCTAGAATTAAGTTACTAAGTAATTGCATATAGTTAAGCAATTATTCACTGAATAATTACAGACATTTATGCAATTATGTCCAAAAGTTGCATAAATTTATGCAATTTTTTCGGTGAATAATTGCAAAATTTCAGCAATTTTTTTGGTGAATAATTGCGGAACTTTCCGTAAATTTTTGAAAAAATTACGGAAATTTTCGCAATTTTTAAGTGAATAATTGCGGAATTTTCCGCAAATTTTTGAAAAAATTACGGAAATTTTCGCCATTTTTCAGTGAATAATTGTGGAAATGTATGCAATTTTTTGATATAATTGCGTAAATATCTGCAATTATTCACTGAATAATTGCATAAGAGTGTGTCATTATTCGGTAACTTAATTCTAGAGACCTAATTTATAAACCTTTTTTTACCGGGGTTTCTGTGTATTTTGAAACTTATTAGGGACCTGTGCCAAACACGTAATACAATACATAAGATAGCCTGGACAATATACTTCATGCACACACGTAATATAATACACAAGATAGCCTGGGCAATACTATACAATATGCATGCAGCATTCAAAATAATTAAATAAATAAGAAGACCTGGACTTACTTTTGTGAAATGCACTTAATACTCATGCACGCATGAAATAAAATGACGGTCTGGGCTATATTACAATATGCATGCACGCACAGTACTAATTAAAACAAAATATAACTTGAACTATTTAAACGCACAGAATGAAACAAAATACATACCTGGCAATACTACATTATGCATGCATATTCAACACAAAGGCATGGTCTGTGACTAATTTTCAAAGCAAAGGACAAATTACACTTGGCATGCATGGAATGAAGTTGATAAAAAATAAAACGACCTGGCCATATATTATTGAATGCTTCAGCTTGCATATACGTAAGGAAAAATAGCCTGGTCTTCGTGCTACACATTTTAGCACGCAGTGAAGAAGTGGATAAAAAAAATTGACTTGGACTCACTAAAATTTTCACGCACGTACAGCATATAAAGTAAGGCCTGGGCAAAGCTATAAGCATGCACGTAATGAACAAAAAAAACCCTTGAACTGGACTTAGATTTTTTGTGCATAACGTGTTCAACATCTATGCTTTGTGCAACGTGTGTAGTCTGGTGTATTGAATACAAAAAAATTTTCAACTCAACAAAAAGAAGTCCGACCCTTAAAGATATTGCATACAAAACGTAAACAACTTAACTAACAAAAGTTTCAACCATAGTTTTAATTAGAAGTGTGAGTTTGCACTCACCTCTAATTTGGTTTCAGAATCAATTAGCAACCAAGATCCAAAAGGGAGCAAGAATTTTGAGCCGCCATTAATATTTTTACACAGCTACTGGAAAAACGAAACAAAATGAGGAAGGCATACTTTTCCTTTTCCAAAATGTGTATAAGTCAAAGCAAATGTGTGCTGGCAAGAATTGTACATTTGCATTTATGTGAGAAACGTGCATCAGAGAATGAAAAGGATGGCTTGCATAAAATGATGATGGCAGCAAAGCAAAGTGTTCAAACTTTTGCTTTTGAATGGACCCTATACTCAGTTACACGTGAAGGCAACAAGAAATTATAACTTAGTTATTTTCCAACTGACTTTGCAATTCATTTCAAATGTGCTACCACTTAAAAGTGTTCAACTGACTTTGCCATTGAATTGCATTTTTTTTCAAATCTCAATTTAAAATTTCTATTTAAAATTTTTATTTCGTCGGTAATCAAAAAAACAAGGTTGTTACAAACTCCCTCCCTTATAAAAATTGCGTCCCCGCAATTTTCATACTAGAAGCAGTCTATAACACAAATAATTCATCACAACAAAGATTTAAATAGAAAAGATGGATCAAGAATGCTCACCCCCAACTGAAGAGGAGAGAAAACCGGGATAAGAATGCTCGATGAATTCTTTGGTTTCCCAGGTGCATTCTTTGGGATTTGCGGACCATTGAATTTTCACAAGCGGGACTTATTTATTCCGAAGGCGTTTAACCTCTGAAGCTAGCACACGAATATGATTTTGCACCATAGACAAGTTGGGTGAGATCTTAAGATCTTGCAACACATGAGGATCAATGATAGAATCCGAATCTCGAAGGCATCAGCGAAGTTGGGATACATGAAATACGTCATGAATTCCCGAAAACTGGATAGGTAGCGATACACGATAAGCAACAAGGCCAATGCGTTCCGTAATAGGAAATGGTCCAACATATTGAAGAGCCAATTTCCCGGAGCTACTAAAACACACCACCCCCTTCATCGGAGAAACAAGAATGAATACGCGATCGCCTACATAAAATTCCAAAGGCTTCCTACGATGATCGGAATAAGATTTCTGCCTATTCTGAGCCTCTTTCATTCTCTGTCTAATAATATCAATCTTCTCAGAAGATTCACGAATATAGTCGGGGTCGAGAACTAACTTTTCCCCGGATTCCAACCAACAAGATGGTGATCGACACGGCCTTCCGTAAAGGGCTTCGAAAGGAGCCATACTGATACTGGATTGGAAACTGTTGTTATAAGAAAATTCAATAAGAGATAAGTGGTCTTCCCAACTACCCCAAAGTCAAGAATACAAGCACGAAGGAGATCTTCTAAGACTTGATTCACCCTTTCAGTCTGACCATCAGACTGTGGATGATAAGCTGTACTGAGATAGAGCTTAGTACCCAAAGCTTTCTGAAGGCTCTGCCAGAAACCCCTAGTAAAAAGCGGATCTCTGTCACTAATAATGGAACTAGGAACACCATGAAGTCAAACGACTTCTTTAATAAAAAGCTTAGCCAACAAAGAAGCAGTCCGATTGGACTTGATAGAAATAAAATTGGCTGATTTGGTCAATCGATCAACAATCACCCAAACACTAGTATGGCCCGACCTCGAACGAGGTAGACCATCAATGAAGTCCATAGAAATTTGATCCCATTTCCATAATGGAATCTCAAGTGGCTGCAAAAGACCACTAGGACGTTGGTGTTCCGCTTTAATAAGTTGAAAAGTCATGCAACGACTCACATAACTTGCAACATCACGCATCATACCCTCCCAAAAGTATAAGCGTTTCATGTCGGCATACATATTACTACTACCCGGATGAATAGTATACTTAGAACGATGACAGTCCTCAAGAATGTCATTTCTAAGATTAGGGACATTAGGCACGATCAATCTTCCCTTCTTCCGAATACAACCATGAATATCAATTTTGAAATCCTTTAGATTATAACTTCGGGGTTTCGATTTACAACTCTGATTAAGATAAGAGAGATCTGGATCTCGTTTCTGGGCATCGGCAATACGATCCAACAAACTATGACGAGCTCCCATGCTAAATAAAAGTACGGGGGTATCAGAAACTAAAGGACGGTCTCTAATATCACAATGAGATAAAGCTTCCAATATATTCCACTCTGCTAGCATCATGGAAACAACAACTTCCTGCTTATGACTAAGCGCATCAGCAACTCGATTACCCTTACCAGGGCTATACTAAATATCAAAATCATATGAAGCAAGAAATTCGAGCCAACGCTGTTGCCTCATATTAAGTTCCGTTTGAGTGAAGAGGTATTTCAGAGATTTGTGATCAGTGAAGAGAACAAAACGCTCGCCCAATAAATAATGTCGCCAAATATTTAGAGCAAAGACTATAGCGGCTAACTCCAAATCATGGGTAGCATAACGAATCTCGTTAGGCTTTAGTTATCTAGAAGCATAGGCAACTACTCTATCCTTTTGCATGAGAACAACACCGAGTCCATAACCACTGGCATCGGTATAAACAACAAGATCATGATTCCCTTCGGGAACCACTAAGATAGGAGCATGAGTAAGGAGATCTTTTAACTTCATGAAAGAATTCTCACACTTATCAGACAAAAAAAATGAATAGCTTTTCTCTTAACGGTCTCGCCAAAAAAAGAAAAGTCCTTAATGAACCGGTGATAATATCCTGCCAATCCAAGGAAACTACGGATCTCGGTAACGGTCTCGGGCCTCTTCCAATTTTGAATAGATTCGATCTTGGAAGGATCGACAAAGATACCATCGAAAGAAACAATATGACCGAAAAACTTCACCTTATTCTCCCAGAAGTGATACTTGGAGAATTTGGCATAAAGCTGACGCTGACAAAGAGTGCTCAAAACAATCTCCAAATGCTTAATATGATCGGCTTCAGATTTGAAATAAATAAGAATATCATCTATGAATACCAAGACGAACTTATCGAGATATTCCCAGAATATCTGATTCATAAGATCAACAAAATACGCTGGAGCGTTCTTTAAACCGAACGGCATAACAAGCCATTCGTAAGAACCATAACCAGTGCGGAATGCGGTAAGAGGGATGCTATCTTCCGCAACTCGTAACTGATGAAAATCGGTAGCAAGATCGAGTTGGGAGAAAAGCTTAGCGCCACTTAATTAATCGAACATTTCGTCGATCCTAGGTAATGGATATCTATTTTTGATAGTGAGCTCGTTAAGCTTGCGATAATCAATGTAAAGCCTAAGAGTACCATCTGTCTTCTTAACGAAGACAACGGTGGCGCCTCAAGGAGATGAGCTAGAACGAATAAATTGCTTGGCTTCCAATTCAGATAATTGTTGCTTGAGTTCCTCATTTTCCTTAGCAGACATCCTCGTGGGAGGACGACTGACATGATGAGCACCAGAGATAAGATCAATACGAAACTCAATTACCCTCTTCGGCGGCAAACACGAAATAGGCTCGAAGACATCAGAAAAATCACAAACAACCGGAATATTAGCTATGACATCCTCCGATTCGAAGGAAGAAATGAGAGCATTCGAAGCATGGTCCATGTCTCGAAATATAATAGATAACTGCTCGATATCATTGGGATGTTTGAGATATAAACTTCTTTCGGGACATAGGATTTGAACTTCATAACGAACGAGTCAATCCATCCCCAAAATCATATCAAAACCAAGATGATCCATAACATGCAGATTTGCATGAAAGGAAAAACCACATAGAATAATCTCAACATCAACACATAACAAACCAAGAGTGGTAGATCCACCAATAGGATTCACAATCCTCAAAGGGTCGCAAAGACTAACAACATCCAAAGGAATAACATCAACAAGCTCCTTTGACACGAATGAATGTGATGCACCCGTATCGAAAAGAACTCTAATAGAACGACCATGAAATAAAATAAAACCTTCCAAAACAGAAGGAGGAATACCTTTGGGCTGAGAAGAATCACCAGAAGATTTAGCAACATTAAGCTTCCCAGATTTGAAACCCTTAGGAGCAGTAGGACAATCAGAAACCCAATGACCTTCTTTCTTGCAATAGCGGCAAATGCAAGGCTTAGGACAACTACGGAGAAGATGATCTAGAGAACCACAATTACGCCCTCTGATTAGAAGGTGCACTACTAGGCTGAGAACTAGAGGTAGCTTGCTTCTTCTTCTTCTTGTTGGAAGAAGAACTAGGCTTATGAAATGGAAACCTCTTCTTGTTGGGGTTCTTAGAAACCCCAACCTCATCACTACTATCACGTTCCTTTTCGATAGTTTCAAGGCGAAGTGCTGAATCAACAAGTTCCTCAAAAGGAAGCTTAAGCTGAAGCAAAAGAACTTTCTTCAAATACTTCTTCAAACCTTCTACAAATCTAAGATTCTTCTTACGCGGAGTGTTAATGAACTCAACCCCGTATTTGGACAAGGCCTCGAAAGATGCAACATAATTAGAAACAGAGGACTTTCCTTGTTTTAACTCAAGGAAACTACGAGCAAGATTGGCCTTTTCTGATTCAGGAACGAACTTAAGTTCAAAACGTTCCTTAAACAGATTCCACGAGAGAGAGGACTCATCAACTTCCGCA
Source organism: Allium cepa (assembly GCA_030765085.1). Taxonomy (NCBI): domain Eukaryota; kingdom Viridiplantae; phylum Streptophyta; class Magnoliopsida; order Asparagales; family Amaryllidaceae; genus Allium; species Allium cepa. The sequence goes on along the minus strand of CM060931.1, from coordinate 54,380,673 downwards.
ATCAAAAGCTCATACCAATCAAGAGCACGTTCTTGCAACATGCTAGATGCCATGAGAACGCGATGATGATCTGAAAGATCCATCCGAGAAAATATGCGCTCACTAGCGCGCAACCAAGTCTGAACCTCTAATACACTTTCCGATCCCTTGAAAGGCTTGCCTCCAAGGTGGGAATAGTCACTACATATGCGGGCGAAGGCAGACTTGTAAGTGGGAGCTGTGCAAGTAGCAACATAAGGCTGAGTACCCTGAAATAGCTCCATAAACTGATCAGTTGACATATAGACTCCGTCCGGATGAGAATCACTAGACGGACCTGCAGTAGAACGCCTCCCTCTGCCTCTTCCAGCCATAGGCTGAGAGAACAAGAGAAGATAAGGATTAGTTAAAACAATACAAGATTGAAAAAGAATTTAACAATTGGAATAATACAGAAATATAAGATTTATTCCTAGACATATTCCAACATGTTAAAGTGGATAAAAGTTCAAGAACAACAAAGGAATAGATTAGAAAGGCACGAATAAAACCCTCGAATAGTTGTAACACATGTTCCATTCTGCTTCTGTTCCATGTTTATTATAATTTGTTCTGAATCTCAGCTCTGATACCAAGCTGTGACGCCCCACCTCTATGCTCACAATAACAAAGGTTATTATAAGGTAATAACATCCACTATTGCGAAGAATAAGGCTTGTTAGAAGTGACCATCTGTATGTTATGCCTTAGACGATTATTGATTAAATCGATAGGAGTTGTGTAAATTACTCCCAACGATATATATTCAATCCAAATCTAAAACGAAACCACAGTGGCTTATAAAAAAAATTCAGAACAACTCATAATAGCAACAACATAGATAAGTATAATCATAGAACAAAAATATCATATATAGCGGAAGGTAAGTCTGGATACATGCTACAACACTCGATGGTTCACATGAACCAAATGTAGATATACATAGTCATCATAACATACATGAGATGAGAGTCAATACACCAAAAGTAACACCCCGAAGCCTAAACAAAAGATGAGGTGAAATCCCAAAAGTTGAAGCAGCAACTGAATCAGAGATAACGATTATCCTGAAATAACTCGGTCTGACCCGAGTATTATTTAAAAGAAAATAATAAACGGATCAGTCTAATTTAAACTTAGAAATGAATGCATGTTAAACAACATCAATGCAAGTTAATCATAATCTCGAATGAGACTATTCAGCATAAATAATCAACATAGTTTAAATGAAGAAATCTCATTAAACTCCATCAAAATCAATTTCCAAATTCATTATTGAATTCAAAACAGCAATACACCAAAATCTAGAAATCAAAATAAGATAACTAGAAAAATCAGCATAAAATGGATCGATCCCAGCATATGGCGAGTCTAAGCTATGCCGCACGTGCATCTCAAATGGCCGAAGCCTACCAAGTACTGTCAGCATAATATTTGGCGCCCAACGAATGACCCGAAGGCCGAACAAATGACCCGAAGGCCTAGTACTGGTAATTGACCCGAAGGTCCAGAATAGTGGCTCGAAAGCCCAACAAAATCATCAGAATTTTCAAACAGCAATTCCACGGCAAATATTTCAATTAACGAGTCCGGAATTAACTAAATTAGTAAAAGCGTGGTTCCATATTCCACACTTTTGCTAAGTCGTTTAAATCTCATCATCGTTTCCTTGAAAGTGCAAAATTGTGTATTTTATATAAATAATTTTTACGTTCTCAAATGGACAAGTCCGGAATTAATCGAATCAGTAAAAGTAAGGGTTCATAGTCCTTAATTTTGCTGAAGCGTTTAAATCGATTCCTCATTCTTTTGAAAGCGTAAACCGTGAAATTTTTGGAAACAATTATATTTTAAAACGATTTGAAAACACGTGATTAAAACAGCAACTTCTATAGCAATTTCGACAAGGAAATTGCGCTTCATAAAACACCATAAAAATGGATATAAAATCAGCATTGCGGGTTTTCTTGGTTGCAAGATAGCCGCTTGAAAAATCACTTTAAATTGACGGTTACTGAAGTCAAAACAACAATATTTTTTATTCGTCAAAAATCTCATCAAAACAACACGCTTCAAATATAAACACCGGGGTAAAAACCCGTTATAAAAATAACGGCAACAAAATGCATTCCAAAACAAAACACCGGTTCAAAATAAATTAAACATTGGTCTATACTACTTATATATATATATATATATATAATATTGGATAGCCTGGACAATATACTTCATGCACACACGTAATACAATACATAAGATAGCCTGGGCAATACTATACAATATGCATGCACCATTCAAAATAATTAAATAAATAAGAAGACCTGGACTTACTTTTGTGAAATGCACTTAATACTTCATGCACGCATGAAATATAATGATGGTCTGGGCTATATTACAATATGCATGCACGCACACTACAAATTTAAACAAAATATAACTTGAACTATTTACACGCACAGAATGAAACAAAATACATACCTGGCAATACTACATTATGCATGCATATTCAACACACAGGCATGGTGTGTGACTAATTTTTAAAGCAAAGGACAAATTAGACTTGGCACGCATGGAATGAAGTTGATAAAAAATAAAACGACATGGTCTTATATTTTTGAATGCTTCAGCTTGCATATACGTAAGGAAAAATAGCCTGGTCTTCGTGCTACACATTTTAGCACGCAGTGATGAAGTGGGTAAAAAAAATGACTTGGACTCACTAAAATTTTCATGTACGTACAACATATAAAGAAAGGCCTGGGCAAAGCTATAAGCACGCACATAATGAACAAAAAAAATCCCTTGAACTGGACTTAGATTTTTTGTGCATAACGTGTTCAACATCCATTTTTTGTGCAACGTGTGTAGTCTGGTGTATTGAATACACAAAATTTTTCAACTCAACAAAAAGTAGTCTGACCCTTAAAGATATTGCATACAAAACGTAAACAACTTAACTAACAAAAGTTGCAACCATAGTTTTAATTAGAAGTGTGAGTTTGCACTCACCTCTAATTTGGTTTCAGAATCAATTAGCAACCAAGATCCAAAAGGGAGCAAGAATTTTGAGTCGCCATTAATATTTTTACACAGCTACTGGAAATTTTTTACACAGCTACTGGAAAAATGAAACAAAATAAGGAAGGCATACTTTTCCTTTTCCAAAATGTGTATAAGTCAAAGCAAATGTGTGTTGGCAAGAATTGTACATTTGCATTTATGTGAGAAACGTGCATCAGAGAAAGAAAAGGACGGCTTGCATAAAATGATGATGGCACCAAAGCAAAGTGTTCAAACTTTTGCTTTTGAATGGACCCTATACTCACTTACACGTGAAGGCAACAAGAAATTATAACTTACTTAGTTATTTTCCAACTGACTTTGCAATTCTTTTCAAATGTGCTACCACTTAGAAGTGTTCAACTGACTTTGCCATAGAATTGCATTTTTTTTCAAATCTCAATTTAAAATTTCTATTTAAAATTTTTATTTCGTCGGTAATAAAAAAAATAGGGTTGTTACAATTATGTGTTAAGGTGGAAAATGTAAAGCCTTAACGCTATTTAAAAGTAAGTTTATTTTACAATAGACATTATTATAATAGCGAAATATTACTATATAGTAAATAGTTTAACGGATCCTTAAAGGATGGTTATCCCAACATCCTTTGAATTACTTGTATTTCTGTTGTTATTTCACTTGAGTTGGATTTATTGAAATAAGAATGTTAATCCTGACTCGAGTGTTTTTGTGATTTGCTTTACGCTCGGGTCAGACTGAGTGATACAGCATTAGAGACTCACCTTCGAAGTTGGAGGTTTGCTTGAAGATCTAGCTATCTATTTCAATTCCAGTTATTCAGTTAATTCCAGTGATGTATTCAGCTTTATACTTGATTATTGTATCGAACTTCTGTTGTACCTTGTTTAACTCTGATGTATTTATATAGTAGCTTCATGAACTACTATTTCTTTGTTTCCGCTGCATTATATTACTCTGTGTCTGTGATTCTGTGATTATTTTATTTACTGTATATGCTGAGTTTTGCCAAATTTATATTTACAATTCGATATTTTGAGCAATTCAAGTCTGACATGTGCGGATGCGAATGGTTCAAAATATCGGGTCGTTACAGACAGCGTTCGTGGTCAAATAATTAATTCACTTGGCCATATGATAGAAAATTATATACGGACACCGGTTTGGATAAAATTAAACGGTTTTAAAATTTGTTTTGAAACTAGTAAATGATTTGATTTAAAGAAGAAAAATTATAATCTATGGAAGTCAAATTATTTTCGAATTGGAACTCGGAATGTTGAAAATTTAAATTTGAAACAAATTGTTTAAATAATCGAAGTTGGGATTTTAGTTATAATTGAAATATGATGTGAATTTCCAAAAAATTGGTTGTTTTAAAAGATTGGACTTTTAGTCTAACTTTAGAATATTGCTAAGTAAAAGTGATATAAAACGAATTTTGAAATTGAGCTCGGAATTTAAAAATATTTGAAGGTTTGGATTTTTAAATTGGATATTGATGGAAAATTTGATTTAAGTGTTTTGAGTCGTATTTTGGAAATCGAACTCGTAACTGATATGAATCTGAACGGTTTAATTTGAGATTGGAATTTAAACTAATTTGGAATTGGAATTTTAAATTAATTTGGAAATGGAGTTGAAATTAATTTGGAATTGGCATTTAAATTAGTTGGAAATCGAAGTAAAAATTCAACTTGAAATCAAAATTGAATCGATTAAATCAAAATGGAAATTAGAACTGATTTGACTTCGGAAATTTGGAAAGTGAACTGGTTTGACTTTTAAATTAATATTTTTGAATGAATATTTTTTGTATAAACGATTGAAAAATATATATTCTTTTAATATATTCAAATTATTTTGATTTTCCAAACTATTTTACTATATAAACCATTTTTATTACACAAACTATTTTCTATTAAATTCTTTTAACTATTTAACTATTTTAAAACTATCTAAACTATTTTCTAAAAATTCAAACCGGTCAAAGGGTGGAATGTTTATATTTAAATTTTGGATTTAAATGCGTATTGGGTTAAAGTGAAGTTATAACCAAAATTGTAATTAGAATCAAAATTTTGAAGTGAAATCAATATATCGATATGAATTGACTTTTTGAAGCAAAATATGATTTTTGAAGCGAATATGGTAATTTCGACAAGGATTTGATTTTGAAATGAACATGATATTTTGATATCAAGTATGAATTATTTTCGAAATGTAAAAGTACCAATCGGTGTGTAAAATGACGATTGGTTGTTAAAGAGACCGGGGCCTCTTATTGGCATACTCACTGTTAATATTGGAACCACTTTAACAATTGTGTACGCGGTGGATGATTTCCAGAATGTAGTGGTTGAATTGGCAACGTTTACCGGAATGAAGTAAGAGAACGATGATGGATTGCCTTGACATTCGTGTCATAATTAAAATGACTAAAACAGGTGCTTATTTCTGGCCATTGAGGTTACCTACCTCTAGCGACGTTGATCCCTCGTATTACTGTTGTGATTTCGTATTCGATGGGTGCACCTTTTTGTCATTTGGATTGATTGTCACGGTTGACAACGGATGGGTTACGACCAGCCAGAAAGGGTAAACTGATAGAATCCTACCTTGGGCATTGCCTCATTTGCCTTGTCATATTTATCTGTAATGAAACGATTTTTCGACGCTCGAAAATCGACATCAATACGTCTACTTTATCTAATGTCGAACAATCGAATGTCGGAAAACCGAATAAATAGGGTTAAGAAGAAGGAGGTGGAAGAAGAATTAGAAAACAATATCAGAATCTCACAATCACAGCGGAACAATATATAATAGATAAATGACTGATCTTTAAAACAAAAGGAGCTATATATGTTTATACATTACATCATCAGAGTAGAATACAAATCAACGACACATTTCAGGACTGTTATAATATCTTGTCCTCCCTAAGCTAAATATACAGCTTACATTGCATAGCGGAAATATAAATCTACGGAAATACGCCTCGTCATCCAGCTCGTCTCATGAGCTCCTCAGCAGTCCATCCAGAATTTGTACCCTATAATACTTGGTCTGACCCGAGCATTATAGTTAAATAACACCCAGTCAGTCTGGAAACCAGAGTGAGAAAACACACCCAATTGGATTATTAAAGTTTCAAAATCCTTTTGAAATCAAAGGTATCTCGTAAGACCGCGCCACAAATAAAAATGCCGGGTTTTTACCTTACGATAACGTAAAACATTTTTATCAAATCCGTCAGATATTATAATAGTGTCTATAGAAAGTAAAATAGAATATAGCTGAAATGCTTGCATCTCACGTTTTAGCACAGTTGGGCACAATCAAAACCGTACAAGCGCTTATTGGAGATTGGATTCCATACAATGGCAGGGCTACTGGGGTACCGACCGTCACAATACGTGGTCTAGATCACCGTACCGAGGATCCACTCTAATCCCCTACATCACAAAACCGGAGCTACCCCTTACTGGATAGTCCGAATAAGATCACCCCGCGGTTGGGATCAGCAACCACCCACACAGTCGAAATAAAGGGACCTCTAGACAGGGGTGACCTTACCCTAATTGGTTGCTAGCCATTTAGCCTTGTGTGCACCTCCCCTGTTTTAGCCATTCCCGGTTGATGAGGCTTGAGGCTATGCGTTACCTTTTTAGCATACATTCACTTAGAATGCTCATCGTCCTCCTGACGATGTTCTGATAGCATTCGTCCATACAAGTCCGTTTCGGGTTCGAACAGAACCTAAGGCACTACTCCTACTACATCCATTTTGGAATCACCCTCAGGATTAGTAGTGATTATCCCTTGCACTTCACTGCTCCATCTTTGACTACAAGCTCTTGTCTTCCACAAGAAAACGTTCAAACCAGATCGAAGTGGTTTTCGGGAAATTAATCCCGATCCCGGTCTCTTCGAAACGATCAGCGCATTGGCTAATATTGATAGTCGGTTATTTAACTATCAAATAACGTCCACAAAGAATCATCAGATTTAATAATTTCCGTAATTATTTATTATTCAAAATATCTTCACAAGCTATCTTCTACACTCCAACCCTTTGAAAATAGTTTTCAATTTACTTTTTCTCTCGCGGAATAAATTCCACCCAATTGTTTTATTTCCCTTGAAAATCACCAAGTCTTAATACTTAGAATAAATAATTTAAATTACTTTATACAAAAATATATACTTTAAAACATTTAAAATAAAACTATTTAAAACACTTTATTTAAATACTAGTTATGAAATTTAATAATAATTTTTCATATAAAACTTAAGCAAAACAAATTTAAAATTAAAAGTTATTCTATAAGGTATAAATATTAAATAATTATCTTTTAAATCAGAAAACTAGTTAAACTTTAAATAATTTAACTACTATAATTAATTTAAATAAACATTCACTTTAAAATTCTAAACCATTTAAAAATAATAAAATTTCTCTAAACATTCTTTTAAAACCACTTAAAAACCTCTAACTTATACTTGGAAATCTTTCTTTGAAAGTATACTCTGCTTTTTAGCGAAATACACTTCCTTTCCACATCTTTAAAAATAAACCACTATTTATTTTTAAACAACTTACCCATTTCTTTATAAATTCCCATTCTGAATTTATATTTCCAAATTATCCTCTGATAAATATTTCACTTTATAAACCCAGTTTAAAAATTCCATAATCTCATCTCCTTCTAAAACACAGTTTCAAACATGTAATCAAATTTCCAAATCGATTTCCAAATTTTCTCCATTTTAAAAATAAATTCTTTTACTTACTCAATTTATTTCAAACCCATTAATTTCAGATTTAACTTCTTTACTATGATTTAAAATCTTATTTAAACCGAAAATACAAATTTAATTCTTTTCTAAATTTCTTTTTTATCTTTTCCAAACAAATTTAAACCTTGAATTTGAAAATAAATTCTTTATTCCTTTAGATAATATCACTTAAGTTTAAAAATTCATTTATTCCTATTTATTCAAAATCTCCTTTCCCATATTCAGAATTTATTTATTTGAATTTAAAAAAATCAACTTTTATTCTTTTCCAATTCATTTTTTAATTTATTCAAATTCTCTATAATTATTTACTTAAAATTCCCTGTTTTATTTTCCTTTAAAAATTCAATCTTTATACAGATTTCATTTTCCTCAAATACTAATATTTATTCAACTAAGCCATAGCATTCAAAAAAATTCAATTCTAAATATAATCAATATAATCCACCATAGATTATCACATAAATCACACAACTGAATATAAAATAAATTCATCATTTTGAGGAATCCAGTTGGATCCCTCCAACCTGTTTCCCTGCATCTACAGATGTTAGCACAATAGTTTAAAATACCAATCCCACTTCGAGGGGGATATCGCGGTATAAGGGGTCATCCGCTATTATGCGGGGCGCATAGGGTCTCATCTGCTATATAATGCGGGAAATCAATCACTCTAATATATATATATATATATATATATATACTATATATAACATATCACATCCAAGCTGATAATAAATTATCAATTCAAGCATCAACCAATAATTCAAATTTATCTATTTAAATTTAAAGGGTATTCCAAATGAGTGAGATGAACTCACCTTTGATTTTTGTTTTTGCAATCCGATCCATCTCGACTATTTCTTCACGATTTTTGACCTTGTATAACAATTATATGTTTATATTAACATCTGAACTAATCGAATGATCAATTAGCATTTAAACAACTTTAATTAACTAATTATTTAATTTGAACTAGTTTCCCTTTAATAAATTACTTTTAAGTGACAAAATAATGAAATAAGTTTATTACATAAATTAATCACTTTAAACACACATTTCTTTTTAAAATAAACTAGTAAATCTAAATGTGTGCATGCATATTTATTTTTTGAATTGAAACCAAAAATAATTTCTAAATTTCAAACACTAATTTTGCATAAACTTTCAATAATTTTAAAATTCCAATATTTTCTTTTAAAATCTTACCTAAATATATATACATATTTACCACATAAAAACTAAATTAATTAATACCTTACTGTAAATAAATTACTAACCTAAACTTCACAAATAAATATATGCTAAATTAAAAATAGATAGCTTATATAATAAGTAATTCTCAGATTATTATTATTTATTATTATTGTTATTATTTTTTGAATAACTTATAATACATATGAGTTAACTGATTATGTTTTCAACAAAATTCTGTATACTCAAATTTAATTTGCTTAAACAGAACAAACCTTTACTCACATCGAAGGCCGGCCACCATGAACGGTTGATTTCCCAAATCCAAGTCCACGATTGCCGCTTTCAGATCATCCTCCCCTGTCCGCGTTCTTGGTCGGCCACCCGTCCCCTTGCGTATGCGACCCAGACACGCCACCTTACATCGCCACGGCCACCATTCAAACCCGCCACCCAAACCCGCTATCTCATCAGCCTCGGCGTTTCGCACGCGAGCCATGCTTTACTGCTTCGAGGACCGCACCGTACTCGACGCGCCAGTCTATATGAACGAACGCCTCGACGTGGCCAACCACGTCGCCCCTCCTCATACCCAATGCCGACCGAACAACCCTTCCTCCAAGCTCCGGCCCTAGGGCTTGAATCGAAATCGATTCGATTCTCACGAGTGCTATAAATTTTGAGACGAGATGATTATCGATTTGAGGAGAAGCCATTATTATTTATATTTAATTTTTTTCCTCTTCGGCGGTTTAATTTTTTTTTGAGGCTACTGAGTTGGTTTTGAACGGAAAGAAGGGTTTTTGATTTTTTTTGTAGATGAATTCGATTTTAATTCTTTTGCTTCTGTCAATTTTTTTTAATTTATCAGGGTGAAATAAAATGACACGTTTCAAAAGGAAGAATGAAAAAGGGGACCTGTGCTTTAAGGGATGAAACGTGTCTAATTTGCCATTGTATGTGAATATATATTTTTAATTTAAATTCAAATTCAAATCATCTCGATTTCCGCAACTCACAATCTCGATCTCCAATCGAGGCGTGCCGCTAAGCGTTTATAATGTTAAACCTCTATTCCAAACGCAATGGAAAAGGTTCCGAGTCCTAATTTGATCGTATAGGAAAGATAGCTTTTTGGATCCAGTTATTATGTTAAATTTTCGATATAGATTTCAGCACGTTTATCTACCGTACGGCCAAAAGATCACTCCGAACACTACGAAAATTAAAATCTGATAATAATACAATATTACGGATCCAATGGAACTGGTTTCGTTGAATTTCGAGACTGTGCCTTGGAAGGCTATTTTTAAATGTCGATTTAAATGATATAAATTCAAAACTGAACCAAACATTCCCAAATTCAAATTTAAAACTTCTATTATCTCCAGTATAATAAATATAAATTTTCCAAGGCTTCCCAATATTTTTAACTTGCCTAAAAACCAAGATTCACTAGTTTGACCAATTTCTAATTATTAAATTCAATAATTTAATTGCCAAATAAATAGTGATATTTGAAATTCAAGTTAAACTAACTTTCAAATATTTAAAATCAATTAAATATTTCAATTTCAAATATCCAAAAATTCCGAGTCATCACATTATCTCTACAGGAGCCCATTACGACTTTGATTTGGAACTGTAAAAATGTGTTAAGGTGGATTAATGTAAAGCCTTAACACTATTTTGATATTTATTTTACTAATAGACATTATCTATTATAGCGTATACTACAATATATAAATAGTTTAAAGGATCCTTGGGAGATGAAAAATCTCGTAACAACTCTCAAGTTATTGTATTCATTATAGTGATATTGATTTGACTTACATAAGAGTATTTTAGTTCTGACTCGAGTGTTTTGTCTTTTCATTACGCTCGGGTTAGTCATGAGTTTTTCAGTGTATTGAAGACTATTCTTTGGAGGACGAAGACAAAGTTTTTGTATATTACTATTATTATTAGTCCTTGCATCATGCTATTCTGCTGTATTGACTATTTATTCCTGATGAATATATCTAACTATGATAAATGTTTATAGATTTTAATCAAATGTATAGTAAACAGCTTCATGAACTGTTATTTTATTATTATATTTTATCGTTTCCGCTGTGAGATTCCATGTTTGTTTTCTTCTTCTTTCCTTATTTTTCTTATTTAACTCCATTGATTATCTACGTTTTGGATTGCTTAATTCGAATATGTGTGGATTATTGTCGATTTAAAGCTTCCGAAATGTGGGTCGTCACACAAACTTACGGTTTTATCCCTTTGGGATAACTTAATAATTATACTAATCAAATTCCTTTTACATAAAAAATTATTTTTTAAAACATTTCACAAAATATAACTTAGGTTTTATACTTGTATAATACCCTGCTATATCCTAAGGATATATACAACTATCTGATTTAATCTTTTATGTTATGTTTTCCTGTAAATTCATATATAGGCCCAAAACAAGTCAGGATATTAAAACTAAGTCGACCTCTTTAACCTCTTTACCTGTCTAGTTTGGTAAGTAGCTAAGAAGAGTAGGATGCTGCTATCCAAACTTAGTCCTGCAGTCTACTTTTCTTTAGACACTTCTAAGGTAAAGTTGTTTATTAGTTGGCCCAATAACACCAAATACTTTATACAACTTAGAAGTTAAAATAAAAGACACGGTTTAATAAATCAAAGTTTATTAAAACCTTCCTATTAAATTTAACCCATTAAAATTTATGTTAAATTATTTCTTCTCTAAACAAGAGTGATATAATCTCGTATTAAAATTTGCATTTATCAACACACTCCTATATCAAAATACCTTTTTATTTTGAATCCATTTTCTTTAATGAACTTAAGGACCAAATACTTGGTTTTAATTTCAAAACCTTTTTGAAATGCTATAGGATATTTTAATCCCTAGTAAATATACATATAGATCGAGTAACTCCAAATGATACAGAGGAATAGAATTCCATCAAATACTTCCCAAGAAGGGTAATACATATAAGAAATGCTTACCATCTGAATACATCTTTTTCCTATTTTTAGTCATTGCAGAGCCACACGAACTAGTTAACATAAAAATTCTTCTTCTTTTTCGAATCCTTGTATATATTTCCATATAAATAAATTTAATAAAATATCTATTACCAACTTGCTTTTGGGTTTGTTCAGATTTGAAGTCGTTTCGATCGTACAATGACAAAGCGGAAAATTTACTTAGTGCACTAAAACGTTCGTCTAAGCAAACATTTGATTGTCACATAGAATATTATTTAGATTTCTACAAAATTAATCTAGACATTTCCCCCGAACTATCCAAAGGAAATGTATCTTACTTAAAATTCTCTTCCCAAAATATTTACACTTATAAATACTTTAAAGTAACACTATTATTACTTTTTCCAAAATTCATTTTAATTCTTATTTGAAGACATCGGGATTTAAATTCTCAAAACTCGTCTTTATTTACAAAAGACATTGTATAACCCAATTTATAAATCATCTTTATATAAAATCATTCCATCTTATATCAAGATAAACTATATAACAATATTACTACCGAACACATTATATTCAAATTGTCAAACTCAGTTCATAAGGTGTTCGTATTTAATTTAGATTGAACCAGATAATAAATGCTTATAAACTAGCCGAGAATATATAATCAATTAACAAATAATAGTCAATGCTGTAAACTGGATGAGCATGATTAGCCAAAAAATAAATGATAATAATTGCACATTCTCATTTCCTAACAAACAAACACATCATAAATAGCTATATCAATTTTTTGAAAATTATTCTTTTATGTATAAAATATAATCCTAGGTAAAATTATTTCATTTACCAATTTCAAAAACAATACCATGTCAGTTGCCTTGTTCCATTGTTTAGAGATCCCTATCAATAACGTTAGTAACTTGTATTGATCAGAATCTATAATCCAATCAACATAATATGAAACAATTATATAAACAATAACAACTACACACTCTTTTATATATATATATATATATATAAACATATACACACGCATCCAAACTCATTCTAGGTTATCACTTACCCTATGTTTGATGAGTTTACCCCACCACGGTCTAGCAGTTCGCTCAACCTAAGCTCTGATATCACTATAACGACAGACATTTTCGACCCTTAAAAGTTAGCACTAATACATCCATGGTATTCATATACCAAGCATCTGAGTGTCAGAAAGACAGATTGTTAAGGTGAGAAAAAAATGGAATAGAATCTCAGATCATGACAAGTAATATATAATATCTAAATGATCATTACAAAAGAAAACTTTAATATACATATAACCATTAGAGTAAACTAACCTATCATTGGCTTAGATTATAACAACAAGTCCTTAAAAATGCTGACAAATACAAACCAAGAAATACAACGAAGATAAAAAATACATTAATACATCTTGAAGGCATCTAATTCATCTCATGAAGCTCTAAAGCACCCACAACAAAATCTGGAAATATTCTCAGGTCTAACTAGAGTATTATAAGAAAAAACACCCAGATCGGTTTGGAAAACCAGCGCGAGAAAGTCAAATCAGATGGATTTTTAATGATATAAAACCTTTCAAAATTAAAGATATCATATAGGACCACGTACCAACCCATTTTTTTAGAAAATCCGATGATATTATAATAATGTCTAGGGTTTAAAAGAAATAGATAACATATCTGAAATACTTACATCTCACGTTCCAACATATTTTTTATACAAATAATTCCCTAAGGCAAGTATTTGAGAACAGATTCATACAATGAGAAGGTTAGGGACTACCTTTCATACATTACACCATTAGATAAAATGTACCGAGGTTGCAAACAATACACCTTTGCGAATCAGGACCAGCCTTGCAATGTACTGGGATTTTGGAACAGTCAAAATCGTCGAAAAATCCGTCCGTTCTAAAACTTTGAATGAAAACTACAAACTTAATACACAATATTTAATCAATATTCAACACTATAAAATGTATAGGATACAATTTCAATTTTACAAGTTATCAGAGTAATCAATTTAATCTACTAGTTGTGCTTTAATACATACTAAATACTAATACAAATAAATCTACCACTGCATAACTCTGATGAGAGAGAATGCAGTAGCCATTCCTGCTAACTCAATAAACATGTCAAATGTGGAATAAAATGGTAAGCAGGAAAAGTACATCAATAAATGATATATGGCAAACAACAAACAAAAAAATGTTACGTTATTATTGGGGTTGCATCACTACCACTTGTGACTGCCTATGTACCCTTATCTAATTGGGTACATAATTAGATAACAGGATCAAACTAACGTAGTTCTTCTACTGCAAATAGGACTCATGTAGCCTACGATGCACGAAACAATATGCAATTTCAAACTACCCACTTAGGCTTAATCTTTAATTTTAGATTTCCAAAATCTAATTAACTTTATTGTTTTTAAAATATAATTCTTTTCGAAACTAATCCCTTTGGACTAAACTCCTGATGTCATTTCAAATTATTTAAAATAATAATATATATACATCTTTTGTATCAAAATATACTTTACTTCGGGATCTTAAAACAAATCACTTTTGAAATATTTATTTGACAATCCCAAAATACTACTATAAAAGCATATCAAAATATATGCAACCAGATCGGGAGGTTTCTCCCAATAACAAGGCAACTGGGTCTCAGCCTTCCGAAAAATAAATATAGATATGCATATCCTGCTTCAACGAAAGTGGACTATACCGAGGCTACTGAACATCTGCACCACCCTTGCCTAAATTTTTAGTTATGGGTTACCCAAATCTTTAGTAACATAACAAATCATTTAATATTCCAAAGTGTCAAAATCATTTACAACAATAATTATAATTGCTTCAAATCTATAGTAATTTCAATTTCCAAATCCTTTTAAAACCATCGGGTTTAGTCCTCAAAATTCTTTCCATTTTATAAAACTTTTTTACAAAACCAATCTTTATAGATATCACTTTTATGTAAAATAACTTCAAAAAATATTTTCAAATATCTCTATTTCTTTAAACATTTCATAAACTTACATTTACGACAACCAACTTTGAAAAGAATTCCATTGACCTCAAATTACCAAATGAACCAATATTATCGCTAAACACCTTTTAGTCAAATCATGAAATATATCACCAGGTGTTAGCCTACCATTGTTTTCTACCCATCCTATGCATATGGATAATTAATTGCTCATAAACTAGTCGAGCAAAGTCAACAATCAATAAATTATAACTAGTGCTCATAAACTGGTCGAGCCTAATTCAAATAATCAATCAGTGAAATAAATACAACAATAAGTGATAATTAATGCTTCATTCTATCAGATATTTATAATACTTTATTTTATCTTGGGTTAGAACAATTTGATGTTTATTTTTGAGCATCCGGGCTTTCCCTTCGACATGTTCCATCCCTCACCCAAGTCTCCTTGGATCTCATAGACGAAACAAGTGTACAAGCATACCCCATTAAGTATTTAACTTCCAAATTTTAAAATACTTAATAAACCATCCAAATAGTCTAATAAGGAAATAAAACCATTGTTTTAGTAAAAAAAGTAAACAAGCATTCAACAAGGATGTTCAAGCAACACTTAACACTTAAAGTTTCCTTCAACTTAATAATGATTTAATGAACATAAAAGAGGAAATAATTCACTTTGGATTCCACTCTTTCAAACTTTAAGGCAAGGAACTTCAGATATAAACCATACTTCCTACCAATTTTTCTAACGGATTTGACTATAGGTTCGCTATTATTTCCCTAAAATTCTTGAAATCCGGCTATAGCTCTGTTATCCTTGAAGTTGAGATGAAAAGAAGTGGTGATGACTTCTAGGTAGGCATGGCCTTGGGTGCATGGATGGAACTTAATAGCTTGAACTTGACTTAAGTGGTATATTTTTTTTGTCGATTATTTTTGCCATAACTTTATTACACTATTGATTTTTTTTAAAGAGGCATGGAAACCATTAAGCTCTAATGAAGATGAAAGAGAAGCTTATAAAAGGAAGAAGAAGAAACATGGAAAGTGTGTGGAATTTGTGAAAGATGTGATAGGTATTTATAGAAAAAGTTTGGAATAAAATATTATTATGTAAAATGACCAAAATACCCATAATTCAACTTAAAGTTCTTTTTCAACATTTACCATCACCTTTCACATCTTACTTTATGTCTTAGTCACTTAAGGCTTAAGTAAATGTATTTGGATGTAAAAGTGGATTAAAGAGAAGATTGGTTTAGTTTTTTAATGTGATTTTATTTGATGATTACTATAACGATCCCGGATTTTAACTAAGTTTAAATTGATAATTAATTTAATTTTTGAATAAAAATTGTGAAATTAATTGGTAAATTGATTTGAGTTTCTCCAAAATTTAAATAAAAAAATATGTGTGTATAAGTTTTAAAAACAATTTCTTTAAAAGTTAAATATCTATATATACATATAGGAATGCAAATATAAAGTAACAAGACAAAAGAAAAGAAATAAATAAATATACTCAAGTATGAAACAAAACCAATGTATATATGTACATGAAGTATAAAAACAAACCTGGCAAAAGTAAAAATGAACGTGAAGTAGTTATGAAGGCAAGTAAAATATATATGTATGCAGCCTATAGAGTTAGAAATGCAAGGCAAGAAAATACAAAGTGTTAACAAGACAAATGTAAGCAAGAATATAAAAATTCTTAGGCTTGTATAAGACGACAGATCCATACATTTAAGTACGTAAGCTAAGAAAAGAAAAGGAAAGAAAGGATAAGGTTGTAGCTTATAAAACAAGGCAAAGGAAAGTAATGCAATATCTTTAGTACACCCTATCATTTCATATCAGCGGAAACAAATTTGCTTAGCCACCAAAATGAGTTATCAGCAGAAATCTTGCTTGGTTAAAGTAAGAGAAAAAAAAAGTAAATATCAGCTTAGTCAAGCAAAGAGAAGAAAATCTCTGGTATATGGTACAAAATGTCACCCTGTGCTACAAACAAAATAACATCACCTGTACACTTCTATTTTTTTATATCAATCTTCATTTCAGTTCGTCCATTCCAAGCTGAAAAAAAAACTGAAGTAATATGATCTCAATAACTAAAACAAAATTCAATTTAAATAATACAATCAACTCAAACCAGAGAATTAAAGAGGAAGATTTCAGCTTTCAATTTCAAGCCTGTTTCAAGGAAAAAAAGAGGCTCTGTTCATTCTGGAAAACAATGTGAGTAACATGACCTTTTAAAATTTTAAAACACAATTCTGTTGCAAGTATATCTGTGATAAGTATGTTTGTATATAGGTATGTTTCTCTGAGCATATATGAGTAATGGATGTATATGTGTGCAAAGTTATCTCCTGTGATACCCTGTTTCCTGTTCAAGTGACAGTTTTGAGTTTGAAAATCAATTCCTTTTGATCTACTGACTTTTTGGACTTAAGATGAAAATAAAGTTTGTTTGTTATGGTATATATATATAAGTTTTAAAATCAAATTAATTTAAAATATCTTGTTAATAGCTCTGGAAATCCAGAAACCTGAGCAAATCTCTAAATTAGTCAAAATACAAAAATTTTAATTTACGATCTCAGGTATGTGAATGGAATCTTTATACTTTAACATGAATTTTAAAGTTCAAATCATAATTTCTAGATAGAGGAGAGAAGAGTAGTTTGGGTTTGTATAAATTTCTTTGTTTTGGTGATTGCTGGTGATCCTCTGAGTTGTAAGGGTCGGGATCTCGTCTGGTGATGGAAGGACGAACGGCGGTTGTAGGAAAAATGGTGAGAGGGTGTACTGATGGACGTGGTGGCGGCGGCGAACGTTTGTAATTTCTAAACCTAGTTTTGACGAGTGGTCGTATTTTGATTCGTTCGTTCTCTATGATGCATCGAGTTCAACGTGCTTTTGGGGATTGGTAGAGGGGTGGTAGTCGAAGCTATGGACGGTGGTGATGGCTCTCAGGTGGTCGGAATTTGGAATACGGCGAAGTTTCCAGGTTTCGGTTGTGGTGGTGTCGCTGTTTCCAGGTTTAGGAGGAGTTCCTGGTTTTGTTTCCAGGTATCGATTTTGGCACTCGATTTTGATTCAGTAGAAATGGAGGAGTTCTGGTGATTGGTAGTTGGTTGGTGGAAGATCGCCGACTTGCTCGGCGATGTGGTGTTGATCGGAGATGCTCGGGGGCGCCGTGCACGTGCACGGTGCTCTTTACTGTCTGATGATCTGGGTTGAAGCTGGAAGATTGCTCGAGTAAATTTAAGTGAAGTTGGCTCGAAGAAAATTTAATAGTGGCTCGGGTAGATGTTTTCCAGATCTTAAAAACAAACATGTTCCTGTTTGTTTTGAATTTAAAACCGAACTTATAAATTTTTAAAGCAAAGTTTGAATTGAGTTTCAAAATCAAAAGTTTAAATATAAATTCAAGTGTAGACTGGAAACTTAGTTTGTAAATAAATAAAGTTTATAAATTTAAATTAGTTTTAAATAAGTTTAAAATGTTTAAGTATACTTTAATATGTGAACTTAAGGAGGATTTGATTTTAAACGCTTTTAAATTTCTTTATAACAAAAGTGATACTTTAACATGTGAAGTTGAAAAACAATGGTTTTAAACGTTGTTCAGATAAATTGGTATTCATTTTATAGTTTGAAATTAAAATGAGATTTAAGAAATAAATTTGAAAGAAATGTTTTCTAACGTATTTGTGAGTGCTAAATAAAATCATTTATAAGAATGAGTTATTTTAAAGTTAATTCATAATTAAGGATTAACTATTTAAGAAATTAATTACGAATTAATAATTGATTAATTAAGTAATTAGGGATAATTACTTATTATGATTAATTAAGGATAATTAATCAAATGGAGATTAATTAAGGATTAATTAATAAATGAGATTAATTAAGATTAATTAAAGTAAATTAACTTACTGATAAAGATTAATCGGTAATTAATGATCAATTGTTATGAGATGATTGCTTAATGGCAAGTAATTAAAGGTTTGATTTCTTAAAATAATTAATTAAGGGGTTAATTAATTATGTAATTGGTTTAAAGGTTAATTTAATTAATAAGATTAATTAAGAATAATTTAATTAATTAAGGTGATTGATTAATTAATTTATATCAAATGATTTATAATTAATAAATCCGGATTGGATAATTAATTCATAAGTAATTAATTTAATTGGAAATAAATTGAATTAATTTGGATCAAACAATTAATTAATCCCGCTTATAAATGTTTATTGAATGCTTGACCTTACTTATGAATGATTGTATTGTATGAGATGCTTTGAATTGATTGTCCTATCTGATCTGTGATATTTTGTTCTTTGGATTGAGCTATGCATTTTATTCATTTATTTTTGATACATTTGTTGTGAAATAATCAACAGCAACAATAGCATATTTGATCCCGGACTTGGGAATCGGCAAAGGCCCAATGAAATCAATCCCCCAAATAGTGAATAGCCACAGATCGACCATCTGGGTTAGCTCAGCGGAAGGTGTTCTCGGGATTTTTTGCAAATTTATGGCATCTGTCACGCTTTTGGGACTAGATGACAGCATCTTCCAGAACAAGAACATTTTTTCCTTCGGGGCTTATCTCAAAGCACGAGCATATCTTTCCATCTCACCCCAACTTCTGCCCGCTGGGTGAGGGCCCCCTGTGATAACATTAATGATAGGTCTATCGGGTCCCTGCGCTGCAGTTCTTTCATCTGAGCTGTATTGATGAACGAGAACTAGTTGCCCCTGAGTAGATGAGGATGGGTCATTTCTGTTTCTCTTGACATATTGTTGCAGTTTATTCTGTCTCAGCAGTTCTTCAATCAAACTCTTTAAATGGCGACATTCGTTAGTATCATGCCAGGTTGATTATGGAACCGACAGAATCTCCCATTTTGAACAGCATTTTTCCCAGGCTTTATCATAGGTGGTTCAGGATATTCGATGACATCTTTGGTGGCGAAAAAGATATTTTCTGGAGTATCAGTTAAGGGAGTAAAATCTGAAGGTTTAAAGTAGCGGATTTTCTTCACATCTTTCTGCTTTTTCCCACCATCATTCTCCCTCTTCTGTCCTCCAAATTCTTCTTTATTAAAAGCAACATTGTTATTCTGAATTTCGGCCACGACTGCTTTTGCTGGCACAGGAAGGCTTTCCAAGCGCATAAATTCGTCGGCCTTCTTATAGAATTTCTCAAGTGAGTTTGGCTTTTTCATCTTCAGCCATTTTCCAAACTCACTCGATTTGTTGATAGCCCTCATCAAGTAAGTCAAAATCATCCGTGGCTCTGCATTATCAACTTCGGCCAAGGCTACGTTGAAGCGGTGTAAGAAAGATCTGATAGACTCCCCGGGGTTTTGTTCCAGGCTGGAGAGTCACATTATATCCTTGGCCTTTGAAGCATACAACCTGAACTGATCTTTGAACTTCCGCATTAAGTCAGAGAATTGATCCACAGATCGGACTGGCAGCTTTGTGAACCAAAGCAAGGCCACCCCTTCTAAGTAGACAGGAAAGTATCAACACTTGATTTCATTTGTTATTCTGGCCCCGGTCATATGCCAGTCGTACTTGTATAGGAACTGATTTGGATTGCTATTCCCCCGATAAACTGGAATAGTGGGGGGAACAAACTTCTTTGGAAATTCCGCCATCATAATTCTCTCGGTAAATGGAGCCTTGCTTGGAGCAAACCCCAAGTCATTCTCATTTTCATCCATTTGCATACTTTCCTTCATGATTTGTCGGATCATTCCCGAGAGGTACTCCTCATCGTTGAGAGGTTCCGCGGGACAGATGTCAGCTACTTTTTCGGAAGTTTGCCTGGACAAACGTTCACGAAGAGTTGGCTGCAGCCTTGAACCTCCAGCTTGGGGAGGTGCCCCTTTGGCGGCGCCAACTGCCCTTTGAGGAATACTTCTCCCTTGAGAGTTACGAACATCGTCAGCAAAGGTTTCTTCATTGTTTTCTGGTTGCCGGTTAACTCCAAGCAAAGCATTTATCCTGTCCAACATCAAAGCATTCTGGGCTTCCATTTGTTGGTACAACCCAGACACTACAACATCCAACTCCGCCCATGTAATTCCAACACTAGGAGCCGCTTCATTGGATGCGGGAGAAGTGGCAGTGTTGTCACAAGTATCTCCAGATCTAATAGATCTCCTTTTCCTTCCAGGAGCCATAATTTCAGATAAACTTCTGGTTTTCAGAGAGAGCCTTTCAACAAATCTTTGCGAAGCAATGATGAGAGCACTCCTGAGTTCAATTCTCAGTGAAAGCACCAAAAATGTTAACGCTAAAATTGGACGCTAACATCCCAGTGTGAGTAGTAATATAGTGAAAGCACCACCCATTGGTACGGGAACTAAAAATAAGCAGAAAATCACAGAAAAACAGTAAAGAGACAACAGTTTTTATAGTGGTTCGGCTTAAAGTTAAGCCTACGTCCACTTTAATCTTCTTTATTACTGATTCGATTACAACTTTTACAATGATCTTCGATTACAACACCACTAAGATGAGTAGCTAGAACTTCGATGTAGAAGAGCTCTTCGAATTCATGTTGAATGTGCCAGATCTCTTCCTAAAGTTCGTTGAAGCGTCTTCGGTGTTTGAAGTGTCGGATGAATCGAGAAAACATCAAAGTATAGGCGTTCCAGAAATGATCCGAAGTCCCCCTTCAGTTGGAGCAGGCGGGGTATTTATAGGGAAAACCTGAAGGTAGGTCGTAGGTCATGAGCGACCTAGGGGTGGGTCGTAGGTCGTGAGCGACCTAGGGAGCACAGGTTACGGCTTATCAGGGTTGCATTTGGTCAACTGAGCGGGTTGGTAGGTCGTAACGACCTATGGGAGAGTGGTAGGCGACTTTAACATGCCGAGGCATCGAGAGGAGCGACCTAGGCTGGGTTCAGGGGTAGCAGCGACCTAGTGCTGGTTCGACCTATAACCAAGCGACATAAGGACATGAGGCTTGTAGCTTGCTAGGTCGTTAGCTCGTCACAAGTCTAGGTCGCTAGGTCGCTTGTACTTTATCTCGTTAGGTCGCTTGTTTCCTTATCTCGTTAGGTCGTTAAGTCGCTAGCTGTTACCACGTTAACTCACTGGAGGCTTTGGATCGTTAGGTCGCTGAAATGCTTAACCCCCTGGATCGCTTGCCTTCCTTGAGTAATTAAGTCGCCGTACAAAATAGGGTTAACAGTAGTATTTCTTTTCCGCTATTTGTTGTTGTAAACTCTGATAATGTAATGTAATGTGATGTAATAACTGATATAGTTCCTTTATTTTAAAGATTATTCATTTATCTATTATATGTTGTTCCGCTGCGATTGTGATATTCTGATACTGTTCTGTTGCTTTTCTTTCTTTCTTCTTCTTAAACCCTAAGAATTCGGTTTTCCGGTATTCGATTGCTCGGCAGTTGATACAGTGGATGTATTGATGTCGATTTTCGGAAGTCGAAGAATCGGGTCATCACAATGACCTTTTAAAATTTTAAAATATGATTCTGTTGCAAGTATATCTGTGATAAGTATGTTTGTATATAGGTATGTTTCTCTGAGCATATATGAGTAATGGATGTATATGTGTGCAAAGTTATCTCCTGTGATACCCTGTTCCCTGTTCAAGTGACAGTTTTGAGTTTGAAAATCAATTCCTTTTGATCTACTGACTTTTTGGACTTAAGATGAAAATAAAGTTTGTTTGTTATGGTATATATATAAGTTTAAAAATCAATTTAAGTTAAAATATCTTGTTAATAGCTCCGAAAATCCAGAACCTGAGCAAATCTCTAAATTAGTCAAAATACAAACATTTTAATTTACGATCTCAGGTATGTGAATGGAATCCTTATAATTTATCATGAATTTTAAAGTTAAAATCATAATTTTTAGATAGAGGAGAGAACAGTTGTTTGGGTTTGTATAAATTTCTTTGTTTTGGTGATTGCTGGTGATCCTCTGAGTTGTAAGGGTCGGGATCTCGCCTGGTGATGGAAGGATGAACGGTGGTTGCAGGAAAAATGGTGAGAGGGTGTACTGATGGACGTGGTGGCGGCGGCGAACGTTTGTAATTTCTAAACCTAGTTTTGACGAGGGGTCGTATTTTGATTCGTTCGTTCTCTATGATCCATCGAGTTCAACGTGCTTTTGGGGATTGCTAGAGGGGTGGTAGTCGAAGCTATGGCCGGTGGTGATGGCTCTCAGGTGGTCGGAATTTGGAGTACGGCGAAGTTTCCAGGTTTTGGTTGTGGTGGTCTCGCTGTTTCCAGGTTTAGGAGGAGTTCTTGGTTTTGTTTCTATGAATCGATTTTGGCACTCGATTTTGATTCAGTGGAAATGGAGGAGTTATGGTGATTTGTAGTTGGTTGGTGGAAGATCGCCGACTTGTTCGGCGATGTGGTGTTGATCGGAGATGCTCGGGGGCGCCGTGGACGTGCACGGTGCTCTTTACTATATGATGATCTGGGTTGAAGCT
The DNA here is from genome assembly GCA_030765085.1 of Allium cepa. NCBI lineage: Eukaryota > Viridiplantae > Streptophyta > Magnoliopsida > Asparagales > Amaryllidaceae > Allium > Allium cepa. The sequence goes on along the minus strand of CM060931.1, from coordinate 54,357,093 downwards.
GGAAGATTGCTCGAGTAAATTTAATTGAAGTTGGCTCGAAGAAAATGTAATAGTGGCTCGGGTAGATGTTTTCCAGATCTTAAAAACAAACCTGTTCCTGTTTGTTTTGAATTCAAAACCGAACTTTTAAATTTTTAAAGCAAAGTTTAAATTGAGTTTTAAAATCAAAGTTTAAATATAAATTCAAGTTTAGACTGGAAACTTAGTTTGTAAATAAATAAAGTTTATAAATTTAAATTAGTTTTAAATAAGTTTAAAATGTTTAAGTATACTTTAATATGTGAACTTAATGGGGATTTGATTTTAAATGCTTTTAAATTTCTTTATAACAAAAGTGATACTTTAACATGTGAAGTTGAAGTTGAAAAACAATGTTTTTAAACTTTACTCAGATAAATTGGTATTCATTTTATAGTTTGAAATTAAAATGAGATTTAAGCAATAAATTTGAAAGAAATGTTTTCTAACGTATTTGTGAGTGCTAAATAACATCATTTATAAGAATGAGTTTATCTTAAAGTTAATTCATGATTAAGGATTAACTATTTAAGAAATTAATTACGAATTAATAATTGATTAACTAAGTAATTAGGGATAATTACTTATTATGATTAATTAAGGATAATTAATCAAATGGAGATTAATTAAGGATTAATTAATAAATGTGATTATTTAAGATTAATTAAAGTAAATTAATTTACTGATAAAGATTAATTGGTAATTAATGATTAATTGTTATGAGATGATTGCTTAATGGCAAGTAATTAAAGGTTTAATTTCTTAAAATAATTAATTAAGGGGTTAATTAATTATGTAATTGGTTTAAAGGTTAATTTAATTAATAAGATTAATTAAGAATAATTTAATTAATTAAGGTGATTGATTAATAAATTTATATCAAATGATTTATATTTAATAAATCTGGATTGGATAATTAATTCATAAGTAATTAATTTAATTGGAAATAAATTTAATTAATTAGGATTAAACAATTAGTTAATCCTGCTTATAAATGTTTATTGAATGCTTGACCTTACTTATGAATGATTGTATTGTATGAGATGCCTTGAATTGATTGTCCTATCTGATCTATGATATTTTGTTCTGGGGATTGAGCTGTGTATTTTATTCATTTATTTGTGATACATTTGTATATTATCTGTGAATCTGTGAATGAACGATAAGCGTTATAGTTTATACCGCTTATCAACTATATTTCTGTGTTTTGATCTGTGATGATTGAATGATGTTGCACTATTGTGTTAAACCCCTGGACTACACTATACACACACAAATATGGATTTCACGAGGAAATCGATTAAGTCACAGATTTTTGAAATGATTTTAAATAGAAAATATGAACCCAAATGGTTTTGGAAATAGATTGGGTTTAAAATAAAAAGCTTTTGAAAAGGGATTTCAAAGATAAAAGTTATTTTTTTGAATAACTTGATTTAGTTTTGAAATTTGATTTAAATTTGAGTTCAAAATTTGAAATTAAATCCTATTTATGATTTAAAAAGGTATACCAGTTTATATGGGTTTTAAATCGTTTTAAAGCGTTGTTTGGGAACTTGCATTTAAACCAAAGATTTTAACTTGAATAAATATAATTGGATTTTTCTGAAACGAAAACTATTGGATTTCAAATAATAAAAGCTTGCACATAAGTAATGAACTTCCAATTTGTGTTAAAAGGATTTCAAGTCTAAAATGGAAATGGTTTTCCAAGTTGTGAATAAATCTTTGGAAACGGGTTTCGAAAGCTATAAGTTATATCTTTGATTTAAAGATTTAATGAGTTAATCCTAATTGAATTGAAATGGAAATTGTTTTGAAAATCCATAAATGAATCTTTGTGAAACTGGGTGGACTTTGTGAAATATATCTTTTTGTTTAAAGATTTGAAATGGTAATTTGTTAAACCATTTGAAAGAAAGGTTTTGGGTAATAAGTTGTGACTTAATTGAAATCCCAATATCCATATGTTTTTAAATATTGCGCTTATTATTCGATTTAGCCGGGAGAGGACCATGTGTCATATAACCCATTCCGAATAATGATACGACGATATGGATAGCATTTGAAGACCGGTGGTGAAGACCGGATATTTCCGATGTTTGCACAAAAAAATGGGCAAACACCTCCAAGTCGTATGATTTATCTGATTTTATGTTGTTTTTAGCGATTTGGGTGATTTATGCAAATATGTAAAAAGCAGGGGCTGAACTGTAAAAGACACACAGATTTATAGTGGTTCGGCCAGAATGTGCCTACGTCCACTTTATATGTTATTTTCCTTTTTCTATATTCAGATTACAAGTACAAAGCTTTGCATACAAGTATATGAAAGTTGTTTGAAAGTTCCTTCCGTGCTTGAGCTCTCAAACTTGTCTGTCATTGTTGTAGCCCTGCCCCTCTATTTATAGAGTGAGGTTGGGGGCAGGGGTCTTGGATGTATATAGCTGCTGGTGGGCTTGGGCTGAAGCGATCTGGCCTGGCAGTCTGGTCCGACATCCTCTTGGTTCGGAGATGGTTGGAGGAGTGGTCCGGTGGTAGGAGCATGGTGGACCGGTGGTGAATGGTCCGGTGGAGGTTGATGGTTGATTCGGTGGAGAGTGCTTTGGACCGGTGGAGGTTTGGTCCGGTAAAGGGTGGTTCGGTGGTAGGTGAGGTAGGTTGGTCCGGTTATGGTTGGACGAGTGATGGTTCGGCATCGCTGGCCTTGGTCTGGTTCGGTGGGACGTTGGTCCGGTAGGTTGAGGAGAAGGTTGGTTCTACGTGGCTGGTCCGGTGGCGAGTGCTTTGGACCGGTAGTTGGAGGAAATGGGTTGGATCAGTAGATGGTAGAGATGAGTTGGACCGGTAATTCTCATGGTTGTGACCCTGGCTCGGCAGTGGCCACCCATGGGTTGGTCTGGTGAAAACACGCCCAACATTTGCCCCCCAAAGTGGGGCACGTGTTTGCATGTGTCGCGCTTTGTTTCCCTGTAGTTGAGACAGTTTTGTTCGGTCCTGGGTGTGCCGAACCAGTTGGTCCGGTCGATATGTTTCGCCTATAAATAGGGGCTTCATGTTACTGTTATCATCTATCGTTTTGACACAGCCGAATCAATCTGAGACCGAATCAACTTAGTACCGAATCAAACTAGTACCGAACCAGGTATGTTTTCGTTTGGATGTGCTCAGGGACCCGAATGAGTTCGTGGACCTCGTGTACCGAATGAACGTGAAAACCGAATGAATCGTGAAAACCGAATGAACGTGAAAACTTCTATTTTTTCCGAATGAGTTTCGAATTGTGAGCGAGCCTCCAGGCTGTATGTACCTGTTTGTTTATATTTCCATACTCCTTGTTCTAACAACATGTCTTTCGCTTTTGTGTTTGTAGATAAATGTCTCAAAGAGTGGAAACCCGATCAGAAAAGAAGAGATCCCAAGACAGAGAAGAGCCTTCTGCCGTGCCCCCAGCTCAGCCAAGACAAGAACGTCATGGGCCTTCCCCGAGGTCATTAGTGGACGGATATGGTCCTTAGGAGCTTCTGAATTCTCCGCCCGACTGCTTTCCTAGTTCCCTCAAAGAGGAGCAGCTCGATGTCATCTCTCGCTCTTTTGGGATCGATAGAGCACTTATGCTATTGCCGGGGGATGGAGTGATGTCGTACAATCCCCCCGAAGGATATTTTTCCTATAATAGGTACCACTGCATGTGTGGGGCCATTCCTCCCATTAATGCCTGGATAGTCAGCTATATTACTTATCTGAAGGTGGCTCCTTTCCAGCTTCAGCCCAACTCATACGCCATCTTAGTGTGCCTTTTTGTTATCTTCCAGAGGAAGTATGGGCGCCCCCCTTCTAACCGGGAAATCCGATACTTGTATAATCTGAGGGGCTACAGGAAGGGGTCTCCATACATCAGCCTGGAATCGGCCGTATCCTTCAAGCCAGTCCTGGACCTATACTCGAAGTACAACATGTTTAAAAAGGAATGGTTCTTTGTTAGGGACGACTCTGTTTCCATCTGTCGCTTCACCTCCGGATGTAAGTCCAAGCTTTATTTACAATCTCCATTCTGGTAGCAATACTTCTTCTTATGTGTTTCTGTTTCTTGCTAGCGACAGGTGGTTTTGCGGTCGTGGAGAATGATCGCCTAGTTCAGATGGCAGCGGAAATAGAAGCTATCACAAGGAGAGATAGGTCGGCTGCTTACTTGACCAGGAATGCCACGCTTTTGGGGCACAATCTGATCCTGCCACACCAGTCCATGGTCAAGCAGAGGGATACGGCGGAAGAGAGGGCTGCCCAGGCTAAAGGAGGGGCCACGGCGAAGAGTGGCAAGAGGAATCCTTTCACAAAACATCCAGTCGTTGGAGGTAAGAAGCTCAAGAAGTCTGACGGCCCTTCCCCTAGCACTTGCCCAATTACCCCAGGGGAGGAAGACGTGGAGGAGGAGAGAGGTGAGGGCGAAGGAGGCGATGTAGGGGAAGAGGCAGAGGGTGGAGATGACAGAGAAGGTGGTGGTGATGGCACAGGGGCTTTGCCTCCTGGGCAAGCAGGCGAGATTCAAGAGTGGACGGATGATGCATTCCGTCAAGCTTTTGAGGGACTGGAGGGAGAACCGGCTCCGGTAAAGGAGTCCGGGGGAGCTGACAAGGCCGGGATTGGTGCCAGTACATCTTCTCAGATTATTCCAGCCAAGGCGACTCCGGCAATTCAAGGTGAACTTTTGACTTTCGTAGACTCCATTTATGATAGGGACTTAGGAATATTTTATGGTTCGCTCTCATCTTGGAATGAGATTCAGGACTTATTGCAGTATCCTATTCCTCCCCAAGGTTTGTACAATAGACGTGTCTTTTTATCTTTTTACTCCTTTTAACTTAACATGTTTCTTGAATTATGGATCAGTGTATGCTGATAACACTTGTTCTTTATCCCAGGGGCAGGTGAGGTGGCCAAGACTTCAGATGTTCGACACCGCCTTGAACAATACAAGCTACTCAGAGCCTCTGCCAAACCTAAGCCTCCTGCTAGTCATCCTGGGGGCGTAGTTGGTTATCGTCCTCTCCTCGGGGTTATTGAAGAAGATATGCAAAAGAGGAAGAGGAGCCGATCTTTGTTTGAGCCTTCACTTGGCCCTCAGCCCCCAGTCCAGCCTATCCATGATATCACAAAGGAAGATACTGGGTTTATGCCTTCCCCACATCAGTCAGAAAATCCAACAGTCACCCCGATAGATCGTCCCGGTTTGGTTCGCAACCCTTTTGCTGGCCATCCGGACCTGGACCCGAGTTCTCAAGATATTTCATTTGACGAGGCCCGGGTGAGCATCTTCTTCCCTGCAATCCCATGGTACGGGTGCTTGATGAGGCCAAGTCCTTAGACCTCGATTTACTTACTACCCGGATAGTTACCATGGGGGATGAAGCCAAGGCTAATATCGACCGGGTCGTGGAGGAGACCAGGAAGTTGATGGGGCATCATGCCCGTCTGGTCAAGGCTGGAGAGGAGATTGGGAGTGCCAACATACGACTACGGTTAATGGTTTCTGATCAGGACAAGTAGCTCGCCGATCAGGCCATTCAGATTTCTCGGCACGAGGCAGCCTCTAGGCGGTTGAAGGAGACCATGGAAGCGGCTAGCGAGGCGGAACTGCGGAGGATGGTGGCCGCCTGCAAGGAGCGGATTGACATAGCCATAGCGACGGTGGATGAGGTTCGGAGGGCGGATCTCGAGCAGGTCGAAGAGCTATCTGGGAGGCTCGAAGCCGCAGAGCTTGGTCAGGCCAAGCTAAAGGAGGAGATGGAGGAAATGAGGAGATCTCTCCAGGCTGACCGCTCGAGATACCGATCGGAGAGGGATGTTGCCATTGCTAAGTTACTGTCTTCCGAGGCCCGGGTGAGGGAGTTTGAGGAGAATGAAGGGATGATGGATGAGATGCTGCAGGATATGTATTTTCGCACTTGGAAGCAGGGCAGCTTATCCTGGATGGACGATTACCCTCGGGTCATGGCTAGGATATATCTCCGGGATTTGGAGGAGGCAAAGGCAGATGCGGATAAGGAAGGTGGAGCGGCCTTCAGGATGGATGCGGTTACTGCCCAGTTTTCTGAGGAGGAGAAAGTGGCGGTGAAGGAGGGCATGCGGTTGCTTACCGTTGAGGAAGTGGGCGTGCAGTTGGAGGATGAGGACCAAAGAGCGGATGCTGGTGAGTTTTTCCTTCTTAGCTTTTTACAACTTGATTGCCTATTGTTTGTTTAATGGATTCTTTTATTGAATTGGACAGGTGGGACCTCTGATCAGCATGCTGGGAGCTCCGATCCTGCAACCAAGTAGATTTGGAGAGTTGGTAGGATGAGAGCGGAGCACTGATGCAGTTGGTTATTTCATTTGGTCTGCTTGACATTCCTGTATATGCTAGTTCAAAATATTAATGTACTTTCAAGCTGTAATTATGTCATTGAACGACTTTATGTAATTTTATAACACAAGCTGATTCTGTTATATTTTGAATGCTGTTATTATTTTGATGTGCTGTATAAGAAACATAGCTATGCATATGCCTGTGATTTGATTGTGTTTGATGCTAAGCTCTTGCTTGAAATATAATTTCATGTTTTGCAATGTTAGTGTGATGTATGAATGAGTTATGGTTACATGTTCCATGTACAAGAGAAAAGAGTACCGCCCTTCATGTTTTAGTTGCAGGGGGTAGCTTTGAACGTTTCGCGTAACTGATCATGGATACAGTTGAGTGCTTCGTCATCCAGTTAGCTGGCTCCGATTCTCCTGAGCGAATGTTTCCTATTTGGCGTCCTGTACTTTAGAGACTGTTATACAAGATAGGAGAAAAGTATTCAAATGGAATGGAAATATAGGAAAAGTAAAACTTCCAGTCACGGAAGGCCGTCGAAGTGCTTAAGTTCGTGGCAAACGGGTTTTGTAGTTACTTTCCCTAGTTGTGGGTCTTGGAGACATTTTTCACCCATCTTACGCCTCCGCGGGGAGTTTTCTTTTTTACCACAGCTGCACTTAAGACACATCGAAGCCGAGATCACGCACAGTAACTACCCGGGCCATTATGGCCCGTAATCGTAGGTATTATTCGATTTACTGTGGCCGGCTAGCATTGGTGCCGATCGTCAACCGTGAACTACCCCTGGCTGGCCACACCTTATGTTGGGGCTTAAAGTAGGTTCACAGTTGCCGGCGAGCCGAACGCCATAATGAGCTGCCATCGGCTATAGTCGGCCTTCTTGATGACTTATAATCGGCTCATTATAGTTGGCTTTAAGGGCAGTCGCGAGCAATGAGTTAACCCGCAGCAGAGGGATGCTGGAGCAAAAGTGTCTCATTGGCGAGTGCATAGAATCGCATAGTACCTGTTAGGCCTTGTCCAGATGAGGCCGCGCCGTGATGTGACTTGAATGGGAGGTGTCATTACACAGGATTTTGTTCAACAGAAAAGGATACAGTTAACAAGAAGCCAGGATATAAAGGAACAAGTAAAAAAGAGACAAATTTTTTAAAGTGGTTCGGCACGAAAATGCCTATGTCCACTGATTCTCTTTGTTGATTCACTTCATATGGGCAGTACAAGTTAAGAAAAGTATCGACGGAGGTGTTGGATGTTCCATGCCCTTTGGAACACCTCTCCGTCCACTGTTGACAAAATATAAGCTCCGTTGTGGAGATCTTTATGAATTACATATGGTCCATCCCAGATGGGGTCCAGTGCCTCGGGGCGCGGAAAGATTCATTTGAGGACAAGATATCCTTCTTGTAAGCTGCGATGCTTGACTTTGGAGTTCTACTGGGCTGCCACTTTTTGTTTGTGAGCTGCTACTTTGAGTGCTGCATTGTTTCTCCTTTCCTCAATAAGATCCAAAGATATGAGGAGGAGTTCTTCGTTTTCTTCTGGATTGTAGTGGATCCTACGGTGGGAAGGCACAATAGTCTCAACTGGGAGCATTGCCTCCGATCCATATGCCAAAGAGAAAGGAGTATGCCCTGTTGATGTTCTGAAAGATGTGCGGTAGGCCCAAAGTGCCGTAGGAAGTTCATCCACCCAAGCGCCCTTCGACTTTTCAAGTTTCTTCTTGATCAGAGTTTTGAGGATTTTGTTGACAGCTTCGACTTGGCCGTTTGCCTGGGGATAAGCCACAGATGAGAAGCTTTTGTGAATTCCGTGTTCTTGGCACCAGTCGGTGAATTCCTCACTGTCAAACTGAAGTCCATTGTCTGATATGATTTTGAGTGGGACTCCGTACCTGCATAGAATGTTTTTGATCAAGAAGTTAATGACTTTTGCTGAAGATATCTTATTTAGAGGTTCCGCTTCCACCCATTTGGTGAAATAGTCAACCTCCACTATAGCATATTTGGCCCCGCCTCGGCCCATCGGCAGTTCGCCGATTAAGTCAATTCCCATACTGCAAAGGGCCACGGGCTGGTCATTTGAGTAATCTCATTTGTTGGCAGTCGAGGAACCTTAGCAAACTTTTGACATCTATCACATTTTCTGACGAAGCCTAAGGCGTCTTTGTTCAAGGTGGGCCAGAAATATCTGTATCGGAGTATCTTCTTTGCCAGAGTCTGCCCCCAGTGTGGTCTCCGCAGCTTCCTTGATGGATGTTGGATAGGACTTCTTTGGCTTCCCTTCCAACGACGCACCTTAATAAGGGGTTAGAGAAGCCGCGCCGATAGAGGACGCCTTCTTGTATTGTGTAGCGGGAAGCTTTCCTCAAGATTCTCCTTACTTCATTACGCCCGTTGGGCAGTATGCCATTCTGTAAGTACTTTCGGATGGGAGTCATCGAAGTTTCCTCTTCGATTGCAGCTATCAGATTCACTTGCTCGAAACTCGGAGTTAGTTGCTTTGAGATGGCTACTGTTCCGGAGATGGTGCCGCTTTTCATGCTAGCTTGCTTTGCCAGTTGGTCGGCCTCTTGGTTTTCTTCTCGAGGAATGTGTTTGACCAAATAGTGATCCAATTGATTGAGTAGTAGCTTGGTCTTCTTTAGATATGCTGCGAGTCGTTCTCCTCGGGTCTGAAATTCTCCTAGTATTTGATTTACAATAAGCTGAGAATCACTATGAAGACATAAAGAACAGACTCCAATTTCTAAGGCAAGTTCTAGGCCCGCTATTACTGCTTCGTATTCTGCATCGTTGTTGGTGGCGGCGAATTCCAACCTTAGAGCATAGTGTAGTCTTCTTCCCCTTGGGGTGATTATCACAATACCTGCCCCCGAGCCTTGCTCGTTTGAGGCTCCATCCACGAAGAGATTCCACTTGATGTCTTCTGCTATTTCAGATTGCTCCTCGCCTTCGTTGGTAGTGAATTCGGCGATGAAATCGGCCATGGCTTGTCCCTTGATGGCGGTGCGAGGGTGGTAGGTGATATCATATTGACCCAGTTCAATGCACCATTTGAGGAGTCGCCCAGAGGTGTCGGGGCGATGGAGTACCTGCCTTAGCGGTTGATCGGTTAGGACTCTGATGGAATGAGATTGGAAATAGTGTCGCAGTTTCCGTGATGTGATCAGTAAACAGTATGCTAGCTTCTCAAGTTTAGGGTATCTGGCTTCTGCCCCCGTAAATCTCTTGCTTACGAAGTACACGGGCCGTTGCGTGCGGTTGTCTTCTCTCACCAAAGCGGCGCTTAGGGCATGTGGTGAAACAGCAAGGTATAGGTACAACTCTTCGCCTTCACTTGGAGTTGAGAGTACTGGTGGTCTCTGGAGGTGTTTGAGTAGGTTATGGAAGGCTGTCAAGCATTCGTTAGTCCATCCGAACTTTCCTTTGTCTTTCTTTAGAGCTTCAAAAAAGGGAACGCACTTGTTAGTCGCTTTAGAGATGAATCTGCTTAGGGCGGCTACCTTCCCATTTAGGCTTTGCATTTCCTTTCGAGTGGAGGGTATCCTGATTTCTTGCAGAGCCCGGACCTGCTCGGGGTTTGCTTCGATCCCTCTGGCATGGACGATGAATCCTAAGAACTTTCCTGATGATACTCTGAAGGAGCACTTTAGAGGATTCAGCTTCATTCCATACCGGCGAAGCACTTGAAACATCTCGCCTAGGTGGCTTACGTGATCGTTGGCTCTCCTTAACTTCACTAGCATGTCATCCACATAAACTTCCATACTTCGTCCTATTAGTTCCGCAAACATCTTGTTGACGAGGCGCTGATAAGTAGCTCCGGCGTTCTTAAGACCGAAAGGCATTACTCTGTAGCAGTACAATCCCCGGTCAGTGATGAAACTAGTGTGGTCTTGATCGGGGGTGTGCATAGGAATTTGGTTGTATCCTGAGTATGAATCCATAAAAGATAAGAGCTCGTGCCCGGCTGTGCTGTCCACGAGCTGATCGATTCGAGGGAGTGGGAAGCAGTCCTTCGGGCAAGCGTCATTTAGGTTAGAGAAGTCAATGCATGTTCGCCATTTCCCATTAGCCTTCTTTACTAGTACCGGGTTGGCGATCCACTCTGGGTAGACGACTTCGCATATGAAGTTATTGGCAAGTAGGTTCTTTACTTCTTCATTGAGGGCTGCTGATCGTTCTGCCCCCATGCTTCTCTTTTTCTGCTTCACCGGAACCTTGGCAGGATCGATGTTCAGCGCGTGGCATGCTACGTCTGGGGAGATTCCAGTCATGTCGGCATGCGTCCATGCAAATACATCTAGGTTGTGGCGGAGAAAATCAATGAGTTGATCCTTTAATTCTGCTTTTAGCTGAGATCCGATTTTCAGTAGTTTACTCGAGTCGTGTTTGTCTACAGATACAAACTACATAACCTCTGCAGGCTCGGCGGTAGCCTCCTCCTCTCCGTCCCTGGGGTCTAGTTCATTGAACGGGTCGCTCGTATATCGAAGAGGAGGGGCTTTCTTTAGTTTCTATGCTTCCGAGTTTTTGGCGCAGAGAGCAGTCTCTGCACCCTTCCCTTTATCCTTCCTGCGGTTATTGCGAAGTTCGGTTACATAGCAATCTCGCGCAGCGTCTTGATCTCCCTCTACTTCCCCTACTCCGTTGTCTGTGGGAAATTTCATCTTCAAGCACCATGGGGCCAGGACAATTTGAAAATCAGCCAAGGCTGGTCTTCCTAGAAAAGCGTTGTAGGCCGAGTGGTTTTCTATCAGCACAAACGTTTGTTTCCGCACAGCGAAGCGGGGATGACTTCCTATTTCGACAAAGAGGTCTAGTTGCCCGAGGGGCATCTTCGCATCTCCAGTGAAACCGTGTAGTGGTTTGTTGCAGGGAGACACATCCTTCATTGATAGCTTCATCTTGTCAAAAGCATGTTTGAACAGGATGTTCACCGAGCTTCCGGTGTCTATCAAAATTCGAAAGACTTCGGCTGGTCCGAACCAGGCAGAGATGACCATAGGATCCATGTGTGGGTACTGCCTTCCCTCTAGATCACGCCTATTGAATGTGATATCATTACTCTCTTTCCGCTTCGGGTGACGTTCTTCTATAACAGAGTTAACGCAGTCCCCATTGTTTTTAAGTGACCTTCCATATCTCTCCATCTCCGCCCAGCTTCTGTCGGCGATGTGTGGTCCTCCCGATATGGTGTGGACCACTATCTTCTCTTGACCGGAGCCGCTGGTGTTGCGATTTCCTCCGCCCATCTCTGGGGGAGGTGGCCTTGGGTTTTCATTCATAGGAGCCGGAGTTCTGTTCTGGCTTTTCACATAGCGTTCCAGTCTTTTTCTCCTGATGTGTTCTTCAATTAAGTCCCGGAGATGATGGCATTCATTGGTATCATGCCCTTGAGATTCGTGGAAGCGGCAGAATTTTCCAGACTTAATTGCGTTATCTGATTCCTTCTTGTGCGGGGGGCGTTTGTATCTAACTTCGTCTTGGGTGGCCAGGAAGATGTTTTCGATCGTTTCATTCAAAGGAGTGTAAGAGTCAAATCTTGGCCCTGGCCGATATAGACGCTTTTCTCCCTTCTTGCCCCCAGCATTGTCTCTAGAGTCACTTCTCCGAACGTCCTTTGCTGTAGTAGGCGTGCCGCCATGGGCTGTCTTAATTTGTTGCCCTGACTGCCTTTCGGTGGCCGCGTCTTCAAGCCTCATGTACTTCCCGGCTTCATGGAAGAAGTCGGGTAACGTAGCTGGTTTTTATTTTGTTAATCTTCTGGCGAATTTTGTATCCGGATGCACACTGCTACAGAGGGCCATTAAGATGAGTTTCTCATCAGCGTCTTGGACTGCTGCCGCTGCGGCATTGAACCGGGTTAGGTATTGTTGCAATGTCTCTCCAGGCTTCTGTTTGATGTTAGATAAGGAATAGGCATCCTTGGGTTGTTCCACATGAATGCGGAACTGGCTGATAAACTTTTCTTTCAACATTTCCCATGAGCCGATGGATCCCTGGGGTAGGTGGTAGAACCAGGAGGTAGCTAGATCTCCCAAGAATAGTGGAAAGCATTTGCACAATACTCCTTCTGTGGCTCCGCTCATGAGCATATGCTGTGTGTATCTCTGCAAGTGTACAACAGGGTCGGAGGTTCCTCTGTAAGGTTCCATTGTCGGCATCTTCCATTCTCGGGGGGTGATGGCAAGTTCGATATCGCGGGAGAAAGGGCTGGTTACCCTAGCACCTATTCCTCGATCTCTTTGATCCCGCTGGACGCATTCTCTGAACAGTCGTGCCATCCTTTCATCAGAATTTGGAGCGGATAGGAATGAGTTGGGCTCTTCTCTGCGGGACTGATTCCGTCCAGATGACCTGTATGGGTGGTATCGCCTATCCAGAGGCTGTCTTTGGTTTTCCGGGGGCATGCTGGGTTCAGCTACAGTTGGCCCTTGCCTTGATCTTCCCTTGCTGGGTTCTGATCTAAGCACTTCCTCGGGCCCAACTTCGGGCTGGACTCCAGCTCGGCCCCTTCCATTGGTGTTCCCATGGTTAGGTAGCATGACGGGCTCAGCTACATCCGATCCCTGCCTGGTACCTCTCCTGTTAGGTTCGGTTCCAAGCGTTTCCTCGGGTCGGAATTCGGGCTGAGCCTGGGCTCGGCTTCTACCATTGCTGTTTCTGTTGTTAGCTTCTTCGAAGAAGAAGGATCTTTGTTGCCTCCCAGATCCTCCAGATTGGGACTCGCCCCATGATTCCGTGTTGCGGTTGGATTCCTCAGCATCCCTTAAGCGTGACATGAGTTGGTCCACCAAAGCTTCTTGTTGGGATGTGAAGCGGTTAGTTACTTCAGCCACAACTCTGTCTAGATCTGCCCTGGTAATTGCTGCCGGTTGCTCCGCGGCAGGGGCTGTCGGATTTGCCTGACCTTCATTCGGTACTGCTGTTGGAATGGGGTGATTCTCTTGACTTGTGACCACTGGATCTGGAATGCTGTTAGTTGCGATGTTCTTTCCTTTGGTAGCATCTTTCTTCGGCCTGGGTGGCATGTTTTCCAAGCGATGAGCGATGCTGATGGAAAGAAGGTTGATTGGGAGAAGCTGAAGCTTCTAGCTCGATCTCTCAATGAAAGCACCAAAAATGTTTGCACAAAAAATGGGCAAACACCTCCAAGTCGTATGATTTATCTGATTTTATGTTGTTTTTAGCGATTTGGGTGATTTATGCAAATATGTAAAAAGCAGGGGCTGAATTGTAAAAGACACACAGATTTATAGTGGTTCGGCCAGAATGTGCCTACGTCCACTTTATATGTTATTCTCCTTTTTCTATATTCAGATTACAAGTACAAAGCTTTGCATACAAGTATATGAAAGTTGTTTGAAAGTTCCTTCCGTGCTTGAGCTCTCAAACTTGTCTGCCATTGTTGTAGCCCTGCCCCTCTATTTATAGAGTGAGGTTGGGGGCAGGGGTCTTGGATGTATATAGCTGCTGGTGGGCTTGGGCTGAAGCGATCTGGCCTGGCAGTCTGGTCCGGCATCCTCTTGGTTCGGAGATGGTTGGAGGAGTGGTCCGGTGGTAGGAGCATGGTGGACCGGTGGTGAATGGTCCGGTGGAGGTTGATGGTTGATTCGGTGGAGAGTGCTTTGGACCGGTGGAGGTTTGGTCCGGTAAAGGGTGGTTCGGTGGTAGGTGAGGTAGGTTGGTCCGGTGATGGATGGACGAGTGATGGTTCGGCATCGCTAGCCTTGGTCTGGTTCGGTGGGACGTTGGTCAGGTAGGTTGAGGAGAAGGTTGGTTCGGCGTGGCTGGTCCGGTGGCGAGTGCTTTGGACCGGTAGTTGGAGGAAATGGGTTGGATCGGTAGATGGTAGAGATGAGTTGGACCGGTAATTCTCGTGGTTGTTACCCTAGCTCGGCAGTGGCCACCCATGGGTTGGTCTGGTGAAAACACGCCCAACATCCGAAAACGAAAGGATAACTCGTCGATTGTCTCTGCACCGGCTGATCCTCGGTATGGAGATCTCCATATGTGATGGGTAGTCCGAACGTGATTAGGAATTATCCGAATTTGCAAGGGCTTCTTCGGAAGTGCCTTCGGTTCTGTTCAAACCCGGAACAGACTTGTATGGTTGTATGTCCGACACTGCACTTTGAGATATAAACCAGATTTCTTTCAAATACATATCTGTTAGTGGCGAGAATTTATTCTCTTAGCTTAACACCCTTCTCTGAGATGTACGAGCTCATAGGTTTTGTAGTTGAAGGTTATCATCGATATACTCCCAATTTGGTAGTGTGGCATACTAAGTGCTTCTGTGTGTTGATGATCATTTGTTGATCAAAGCATGGCTTTGTGAAAAGCGTAGCTTTGTGGATGAGACCTCATCGAGCCTCACAAACCGGTAATGGTCGAAACAGGAAAGATGCGGCAAGGTTTCAGGGGTGGCTCCCCTAGGGTATGACCATTCCTTCTGGAAAAGGGTAGTATCATGGTATGGAGCCCAGATACTTACTCATGTGGGCACTGTAATATATTTATTACTGTGTGAAGTTGTTGGTGTAGAGGTACCTCGTATAAAGGTCCCAAATGACCGGGGGTGGCATATCTGAGGTTTTATTCCCCGGGAAGAGGGTAGCCGGCCTTGTGTTAGCAGAGATCCGGGTAGGTTCTCGGGGCGTCCCGCCAGAGGCGTTCCCATGTGGCAATAGGAAGTTCCTTAGCCTGACCATTTGTTGGAAAATCCAAAGAAACAATACGCGCCCGGTACGGTTTTAGTTGTATAACCTACCATGGAATGTGGCGGTAACCTGCTATTGAACATGGTAGCTATAGTAGGCTTACGACGAAATGTTGTACGCTGGCTAAGATTAATATTATACTTTCGAAATGTTTTCCACTATGCACTAATAATAATATCAAAAAGAATTTTTCATATCAAGCATTTTTAACTATCATAAGGAGAAATCTCCTCCAATTCTGCGTTTGCATGGTGTTTGTGGCGGGAGGCCTTATGGTAGTCTCATTTTCCAAAAAGCATTGTAGATTTCAAATTTAATTCTTTTGTTGTTTGTTTTAAAAGATAAAACTGTTTTTGTTACTCATACCAGTCCCATGATAGAGCTAGAGTTTATTGTTCCCTTCCTAAACTCTGGGTGCCCATAATTTTTCCATACGGGTAGTCTAGAGTTGGGTTTTTCAAATAGTCAGGTTTAGTAGATTATTTGGAGTTAGTTCAGTCTTTGGACACGGACTGCACTTGCTTATCTTTGTGCATCGTTATTGGGAGTTCGAGCTATTTCTGGATCGGTGCCTTGGAGATGGAGATTATCCGCTGCTGGATTTATCTATATTCTTTCCGCTGCTATTTCTTGTATCATATCTTTGATGTATATAGATATTCATTGTATCATTCATTGGATCAGATATTGTATCTGAATATTGTATCAATGTTGTAAATATTGATATATTCTTTTTCTTCCGCTAAGTTGTACTTAATGGTGTTATAAGCTCCGGCGGGCCAAATTCGGCGTTTGAATCTGCGGCATTTGAATATAGGCGACGTATTCGGTGCCGATTTTCGAAGGCCGAGTCAAGATCGTTATAATTACTTTTTTAACTTTTTTCCTTACTTACTTTTCTTAATTATTTTCTATAAGTTTCATAAGTATAATTAGTAAAAGTAAGCTAATTTAGTTATTAATTGTGTAATATATATTTTAAAACATGCTAACAAAGGTGCAACAACATTGCGATAACTTATTTTTAACAAAAACGTTGATTTTCGAGAAAATGTTTTACGGTCACATTTTGATGTTTTTAAACTATTTATTTATAAAAAAACTTGAAAATAAGTTTCATATAAATTTTAAATAATCAAAACAAGTTTAGTTTAGTTATAAAGCTATATTAAATAATATTAAAATCTAATTATTAAAATACGATGTTGATTTGTCGATGTGCAACAAAATTTGCAAATTTTCATAAACAAGCACTTATGTTTATAATATCACTATACATCAAATTTATATTATTATCATATCATTATATAGCTATTATAAAGATTTTTACCATTTACAAAAATTATTTGAATGTAAATTAAATTTTACTGAAAACTGACATTTGTCAATTTTACGAAGAAAATCCAAAATATCTATTTTTTGTAAACCAATTAAAAATCTATATGAAGAAAATCCAAAATATCTATTTTTTGTAAACTAATTAAAAATCTAAGTTTACCATTCTTATATATCACATAAAACATGATTATTGTTTTGAAACAAACCTATATTCGAACATTTAAAATAAATTAAATATTCCATTTAAAAGTGATAAAATTACGGACCATTACATAGTTCCTCCCTTAAAAGAATTCGTCCCCGAAATTCCAAGGATGAAAAAATATAACGAAACCAAAAAATTAAGTATACCTAAAAATAAACACCACCCATAGGTCCAGTCGGAGGTATGGTGCCTTATCCTTTCCATTTTATTTATCAGATAAAATTAGTTTCATTTTAAAAATCATGGATTAATTTACTAACCTAGATAAATTTTACTTAGGCACCTAACCTAAGCTCTGATACCATCCGTAACAACCCGGATTTTCAGACCAGTCAAAATCGTTGAAAAATCTGTCCGTGCTAAAACTTCGAATGAAAACTACCAACTTAATACATAATATTTGATCAATATTCAACGCTATAAAATGTATAGGATACAATTTCAATTTTATAAGTTACCAGAGTAATCAATTTAATCTACTAGGTGTGCTTTAATACATACTAAATACCAATACAAATAAATCTACCGCTGCACAACTCTGATGAGAAAGACAGCAATAGTCATTCCTGCTAATTCAATAAACATGTCAATTATTGAATAAAATAGTAAGCATGAAAAGTACATCAATACACGATATATGGCAAACAATAAACAGAAAAATGTCATGTTATTATTAAGGCTACATCACTACCACTTATGACTGCCTACGTACCCATTTCTAATTGGTACCTTATTAGATAAAAGGATCAAGCCAACGTAGTTCTCCTACCGCAAATAGGACTCATGGTGCCTACGATGCACGAAACAATATGAAATTCCCAAAAACTATACACTTAAGCTTAATCTTTAATTTTAGATTTCCAAAATCTAATTAACTTTTTAGTTATCAAAATATAATTCTTTTCGAAAATAATCATTTTGGAACAAAATCCTGATTTCGTTTCAAATTATTTGAAATAATAATATATACATCCTTCGTATCAATCTATAATTTACTTCCAGATCTTAAAACAAATCTCTTTTGAAATATTTATTTGAAAATCCCAAAATACTACTATAAAAGCATATCAAAATATATGCAACCAGATCAGGAGGTTTCTTCCAATAATAAGGCAACTGAGTCCCAGCCTTTCGAAAAATAAATATAGATACGTATATCCCTCTTCAACGAGAGCGGATTATATTGAGGCTACAGAACATCTGCACTGCCTCGCCCACATTTTTAGTTATGGGTTACCCGAATCTTTGGTAACATAAGAAATCATTTTACATCCCAAAGTGGCAAATTCATTTACACTAATAATTACAATTACATCAAATCTATAGTAATTTCCATTTCTAAATCCTTTCAAAAATCATTTAAAACATTGGGTTTAGTCCTTAAAATTCTTTCTGTTTTATAAAACATTTTTATAAAACCATTCTTTATATAAATCACTATTATATGAAATAACTTCAAGATATTCATTTTCAAATATTTCTATTTCTTTAAACATTTCATAAACTTACATTTATGACAACCAACTTTGAAAACAATTCCATTGACATCAAATTATTATAACTAATAATAACAATTAAATGAACCAATATTATCGTTAAACACCTTTCAGTCAAATCGTGAAATATATCACAAGATGTTAGCATACAATTGCTTTCTACCCAGCCTATGCATATGGATAATTAATTGCTTATAAACGGTCGAGCAAAGTCAATAATAAATAACTAATAATCAGTGCTCATAAACTGGTTGAGCCTAATTCAAACACCCAATCAATGAAATAAAATAACAATAAATGATAATCAATACTTCATTCTATCAAATATTTGTAGCACTTTATTTTATCTTAGGTTAAAATAGTTAGATATTTATTTTGGAGCACCCGAGATTTCCCTTAGATAATTTCCGTCCCTCACCCAAGTCTCCTTGGATCTCAAAGTCGAAACAAGTGTACTAGTCGTTTTCGCATACTAATTAAGTATTTCCTTTTAATTAATTTGGAAAATATTTCCATATTCTATTATTAGCATAATTAATAATGAATTCATTTTTCAAAACATGTTTTAAATGGGTCAAAACAATGTTATTTAAGACAACGTTTACTGTAAACCCAAATCATTTTGGTATTGAATAAAAAGGATTCATAGATTTTAGATTAATTATACTCAATAATAATTTCCATATTCGACATGTACTATTTGTCGACTAACGGTGAAATCACCTTTTAAAATCACGTGGATAGTATAAGTTCCTTCCTCGGAATTTAATGTAGAGTTTAACTAGAATGTTCTATTTACCATCAAAATCTTATCTGAAATCTTGTTTAACCTTATGGAAAAAGCCCATATCTCTTTTCCTTTATCTTAAAAAAATATGATCCGAGTAAATCATATTAACTATCCTCTCCCCTGGGCCAGTCCAAATAGCTAGAGAGAGCATGCAATTGATTTCCAAACTCCAGCCTAGAGATTATCTCTCTATCACCCATAAGGCGATCAAGTTATTTGATCGACTCTGATCTTCTAAATGTATTTGATTTATCATTTGAAAAACATTTCAAAAAGATTCAGAAAGTAAACCCAAGTTCAAATCATTTATTCAATGGTTACCAAATTCAATTGCTAAATTGTCGATGAATAACGATTTTAAAGCCTTATAGATTAAAACATCAATTTCATTACATATATGCCCATTTTTATAATTCTAATTCCTTATACAACACTTTAAGGTATTTGTGGAGTTTTTTTATATTTTTAAAGAATTAATAACATCCATTTTAGAAGTTGAAAACAACATTTTACGAACTACCAAAACGCAACTAGTTTGAAAACTTGATTTGGACATATCTCAAACTTTACTGAACGAAATCTTGATTGCCTTTTTTCATTTGAAAACCACACCTATCAGGATTTTAAAAATTCTCATTTCAATAAATTCTGGCTTATATTTCATGATTTAACTTTTTATGGCACGAAATCGCGAACTATCGCTATGCGACGAGCTCATTGTTACTCAATTTCCAATCTTTTTCAAACTTTGTCGAAATGATTTTTAATGTTTATAAAACATTTCTAAACCATTTTTATCCATTTTTAAAGAGGTTAACAATGCAATATATATATCATTATAATTTATAAAGGGAAGTTGTTTGCGTCGAAATTGGTCACTAACACCCTTGAATGTAACTGTGTAGAGAGATTGATAAAGAAAGTAAATTAAAGCAGAGAAGTAACATAGTTGAATGCAAAAAGAACAAAAACGAGAACACCAGATTTATAGTGGTTTAGCGTAATTACCTACATCCACATTGAATATAATCTTCATTAATTTTCCAATCACTTGAGTACAGATACAATCTACAAAAAAAAAATTTGAATACAAGTTTTAACATAAAAGAACTGAGTCTAGAAAATGATAGAGTATCCCTGGAGTTCTCCCTCCCCGAAAAAGGTCCCCTCACTGGACTCCTGCCCCTCTATTAATAGACGAAGATAGGCCGGTTCCTATGTCCAGACCCATGACCGAGAAAGCTTAGCCCATAGCTGCTAGGTTAGGGTTACCGACCCAGGAAGGCCGATCCACTACCACCGATCTACCTGTTGCTGATCCAGGGGTTGTCTCGTAGCTGACTCGAAGCAGGCTCTCAAGGAACTTGGAGTAGCTAGTGGCGCATCGCGAAGCAAAACACTGCCGACCGTGTCACCTTGCTATAAATCTAAGAATATGCTAACTCTCCTAATGTGCACCGACATAGGTATGTTGAACCACCGAGGCCAACCCAACATGGCCGACCCACTAGGGCCGATCCACTAAGAGCTGAGCCACATGAAAGAATTCTTCTAATGCCGATCCTACTCACACTGAACCACCTAGGCTGACCTAGAACTGCTGAACCATGCTCGTCGACCCACGTAAGCCAATCCAATACACAACCGACCCACCTCCATTTAAGTGTCTTGACCGATCCATTGCCCAATACCGAACCACCATAAACCATGCACCGACCTGTACCTGGCTTTGATACTAGAATCTTTGCCAAGAATACCGAACCACAAATATACCATGCCACCTCAAACATGTCGAACCATAAATATACTAAACCAATCGGGTTAAACCAAACCCTTTTACTTCCATATCTATCTTGGCTTGAGTCCCGTTTAGGCTCGACCATAACCTCTACAACTGTCGCTTTGTGGCCTGGCCAAGTAGCCGGGTAACAGAAGTGATCCTTTATGTAAATTCGATGTGAATTTTATCATGAATCATTCCATATCAAACAAGCATATTATCAACCAATCATCCAATAATCATTCATTTTAGCATCCAAACTATGCTAATCAACCAAGTATACTTTGATAGCACAAATCATAGATAATTTTAAGATTTAAATTGTTATCCCGCTTTTTGGCAAAACCGAGATACCCAAAAATTGACTAAAATTCGATGATTACTAGTCACAAATATCAAGTATACATTGCAGGTTCAGTATGGACGTCAATGAATTTTTCCCGAGTTCAGGTCAAGCTGGAATTGATATGACACGACAATCAAAGAAGCGGGAGCCAGAGTTCCAAATTTCAAGTTAATCGGGGCTCATATGCTCAAGTTATGATCGACACAATTTCAGAGATCGTTCGGCCGTTCAGAGTTGTACTCGGCATCAGAAAAGGTTCGACAGTGCAAAGTTATACTCGGCATAAGTGAACGCTCGGCATAAAGGAGCACTCGGCCTTCAGTGAATGCTCGGCATAAAGGAACACTCGGCCTCTAGGAACGTTCGGCATTGAAGTACGTCCGGCATTCCTTCACTCGGCATCCTCCACTCGGCGTTTGTACTCGGCATTGAAGTACGTCCGGCATTCCTTCACTCGGCATCCTCCACTCGGCATTTGTACTCGGCATTGAAGTACGTCCGGCATTCCTTCACTCGACATCCTCCACTCGGCATTTGTACTCGGCATTGAAGTACGTCCGGCATTCCTTCACTCGGCATTCTTGTCGTTCGGCATACCTTCACCCCAATGTCGTTCGGCACACCTCACCCCAGCATCGTTCGGCATGCATCACTCAAATGCCTCGCCCGGCATTATTCTATCAGACTTCGTTCGGCATTCTTCCTCCAAACGCTTCGTTCGGCATGGAACGGGTCAGCATTGATGGCTCGGCATTACATGGCTCGGCATTAATTTGAACTGCATGGCTCGGCATATGTGGACCGGCCATAGACTCGGTGGGCCTGAATCACGCAAAGGCCCAACAACTCAGGATTTGCCTATAAATACAGCATGTGGGGGTTCAGAAAAGGGATCCTCATCCTCTCTTCTACTCTCTAACTTTATATTCTCTAAGGCTAAGGCTATCCCACCAGTTTTTAACTGTAATTGATTCAAACATCGAATAAAAGGAAAACTTCTAGAGTGGACGTAGGCCAGAGTCAGCCGAACCACTATAAATTCCGTGTCTTTACCGCTTTCATTTTAATTTATGTTATTCTTCATACTAATATCCTCTACATATATTCTACCTGTGAGCTGTGATTGTTGTTTGGTGCTTTCACTTGGATTTGGGTGTTAGTGACCAATTTTGGCGCTAACATTTTGGTGCTTTCACTGAGAATTGAACTCAGGACCCGCTACACCAGATTCAAAGTTCAGATTTGAAAGTTCAAAGATTTGAAAGACGATGACTCGACAAACAAGACAAAGAGTTGATAGAAGCCAACAGGGAGGAAGCCAGGAGGCATCCTCTGGAGCCGGAGAAGGACAAGCCTCAATATACATCACTAGGGATGAGATGGAAGCCATGGCAAATTCTATGCATGAAAGGATGATGAAGACTCAAGAGGAAATGCTGCAAAATTTCTTTGAGCAAATGAGAGCGGCGAATATGCAAAACCTTGGACCAACTACAACAGCGGCGAATGCGGGACAAGGAATCAGGATTACAGAAGCTAACGATGGTCAGGATCAGGACCAGAATGCAGAAGCCGAAGATAATCAACAAGGACTTGGGGGCAGACCCTCCGAGTCTGATGCTGGAAGACCAACAGACGGAGCTCAACAGACTGGAGCCAATGCTAATGCTGACGAGCCTCCCGAAGAATATGTACCAGAATTCCCTTCAAGGCTCGGTGGGCAAGACAGAAACACGACAAAGGGTCAGCCCCTGGATGGAGACGAGAGTATGATCGGTCTAATGCGACGAATCATGAGAGGAGGATTATCTAGTGGAGGAATGAAAGAAGTTAATCGGAGTCCGTTCGCTCCAAACATCAGGAACGCAAGGAACCCTCTAAAATTCAAGTTACCATCACTGGATTTTTATGACGGAAAATCAGACCCTACCGCATATATAACCCGATATATCAGCCACATGGAAGTACTGGGGGCACCCGAGGAAGTAATGGCACGATGCTTCCCCCTATACTTATCGGATTTGGCTACTCTTTGGTTCAGACAACTGGAAGCTGGATCGATCAGGACATGGAGCGAGCTTGTAGAGCGCTTCATGAAACAGTTTAGGGTCCACGTGACAAGACCCAAAAATGTGATGACACTGGCTACATTAAAGCAAAGGACCGGAGAGTCCTTGAGAGATTTCTTATTACGATTCAATGCAACGGTGGCTTCTGTAGATCGCCCGGATCCATCAATGATTCTAATGGCGGCGGTGGCAGGAGTTAGGGAAGGCACCGAATTCAAAGATTCTTTGACGAAGGATCCACCACAAGACCTCGATGAATTTCACCATAAGGCCGAGAAATTCATTCGGCTAGAAGAATCGCGTGCTGAGAGACAAGTAGCGAATGCTATGCAAGGCGAAGGAACCGCCAGAGGACAGTCCGGAGCGGACAAAGGAAAGAGAAAGCAGGATGACGGACATGATGGTCCTGAGAAGCGGAAGAAATTCCGGGAACCAAGATTCAGAAGTTACACGGATTTGACTGCAAGCCTAGAACGAATCTACACTGAAACTCGGGGGCAACTCCCCTATCGAAAACCACCCAGGAGAGATCCCACAGAGCGGGAGAGCAAAAGTGGAAAGTATTGCCTATTCCATGAGCTGGATGGGCACACAACTGATGAATGCCGCCACTTAAGAGATGAGGTGGACAAACATGCTAGAAGTGGTAGATTGCCACAATATATCAGAGAATGAACAGCGGCAGCAGCGCCTGAACGGCTACTGCCCCCACCTAACAGAAATGATCCTGGATCGGGGTCACGACTCGTCATCAACTGATTATGATGGCAAGGGCCAAGTCCGGGACACGGGCTTTGGTCGGTTGGTCTCTTTAGCTTTGATTTTAAAATAAACAACTATTCCACTTACACATGTACGGGAACCGGAGAGATCCCTAGGCATGCTCTGAGATGGCAATAGATTGATCTGCCCGGAGAGGCAATGTCTAGTTTTCCTGGTGTTTGAGATTGAACATCCAGGCTTTGAATTTAATAAATGAAATTGAATTTCTTAAAATAAACCTTTGACCGGAGAGTTAAAGGATGAATATTGAATACCACTACAAGAATGATCGCCTTACCCGGAGAGGTGAAGTCTATAAGGCAAGAAGTGAGTTGCTTTGCCGGAGAGCGACAGGATCGACTCACTTATCTTCGTTTCCCCTTCACCGGAGAGTGACAGGATGGGATCCGACAAGAGTCCGGAGTGACTATGATCGGCCGATGATTCAGGTCATGACATCGCTTAATGTTCAATTGCGTTGAACCGGAGTGCAAGAAGTGAGTCGCTTCGCCGGAGAGCGACAGGATCGACTCACTTATCGTTGTTTCCCCTTCACCGGAGAGTGACAGGATGGGATCCAGCAAGAGCCCAGAGAGGCTATGATCGGTTTCGAACAACCAAGACATCGCTATATGCCCTAACTGGGGCCAGAGTGCAAGGGATAGAAAGCAACGCCAGAGTGCTATAGGATCTTTCTATTCGATCGCTAAGTCTGGAATGGGCTTGGCAAGGGTCCAGAATGACCATCAATAATCCGGAGAGACTATAAAACTTGATTGCTAACTTCCACGAACGGAAATGAATACAGATTTGGCTTCGAACAGCCATAAACATGATTAATATTACTGGAGCTATGATTAAAACAGGAATTCACTGCATTCGATTCGAGATTGTTCAAAACATACCTTTTACAAAAAGGCATATTTTGGGGGGCAAAATGTTATCCCGCTTTTTGGCAAAACCGAGATACCCAAAAATTGACTAAAATTCGATGATTACTAGTCACAAATATCAAGTATACACTGCAGGTTCAGTATGGACGTCAATGAATTTTTCCCGAGTTCAGGTCAAGCTGGAATTGATATGACACGACAATCAAAGAAGCGGGAGCCAGAATTCCAAATTTCAAGTTAATCGGGGCTCATATGCTCAAGTTATGATCGACACAATTTCAGAGATCGTTCGGCCGTTCAGAGTTGTACTCGGCATCAGAAAAGGTTCGACAGTGCAAAGTTATACTCGGCATAAGTGAACGCTCGGCATAAAGGAGCACTCGGCCTTCAGTGAACGCTCGGCATAAAGGAACACTCGGCCTCTAGGAACGTTCGGCATTGAAGTACGTCCGGCATTCCTTCACTCGGCATCCTCCACTCGGCGTTTGTACTCGGCATTGAAGTACATCCGGCATTCCTTCACTCGGCATCCTCCACTCGGCATTTGTACTCGGCATTGAAGTACGTCCGGCATTCCTTCACTCGGCATCCTCCACTCGGCATTTGTACTCGGCATTGAAGTACGTCCGGCATTCCTTCACTCGGCATTCCTGTCGTTCGGCATACCTTCACCCCAATGTCGTTTGGCACACCTCACCCCATCATCGTTCGTCATGCATCACTCAAATGCCTCGCCCGACATTATTCTATCAGACTTCGTTCGGCATTCTTCCTCCAGACGCTTCGTTCGGCATGGAACGGGTCAGCATTGATGGCTCGGCATCAATTTGAACTGCATGGCTCGGCATATGTGGACCGGCCATAGACTCGGTGGGCCTGAATCACGCAAAGGCCCAACAACTCAGGATTTGCCTATAAATACAGCATGTGGGGGTTCAGAAAAGGGATCCTCATCCTCTCTTCTACTCTCTAACTTTCTATTCTCTAAGGCTAAGGCTATCCCACCAGTTTGTAACTGTAATTGATTCGAACATCAAATAAAAGGAAAACTTCTAGAGTGGACGTAGGCCAGAGTCAGCCGAACCACTATAAATTCCATGTCTTTACCGCTTTCATTTTAATTTCTGTTATTCTTCATACTAATATCCTCTACATATATTCTACCTGTGAGCTGTGATTGTTGTTTGGTGCTTTCACTTGGATTTGGGTGTTAGTGACCAATTTTGGCGCTAACATAAATAAGATGGAAGTATTGTTCTCACTTTCATGCTATCTGACTCTAAGTGTTTTTAATCGACGAAACGATCCCTTTCTTCGCACCGAAGCTTATGGAACTTGCCCCTGGACCTTAGTGACACTCGACCAAGCTTGTGTGAAGGTGGAAGCTCGGCTTTGAGATGGTGGTGGTGTGGGCCGTGCACTTCAGTGAGGAAGTGGTGGAGTTTGGCTAACTTTTTGAAGCGATTTGATATCATATGTGTATGGAATCAATTTTAGCAAAACTTCAACGCGATGTTGAAATATTTTTACTATTTAGGAAGCCATTGAAGAAGAGCTATTAGAGAGCTCAAGAAGAGGAAGAAGAAAAAGAGAAGTGAATTTGTGAAGAAAGGAAAAGGATATGCATGTGTATTTATATGGTAGAAATTTTTGTGCATGTAATTAACAAAATACCCCTCCCCTTCCATCCTAACTTCAACCGAACCATCCCTCCATGTGACTTCCATCATTTCTTGATGTATTAGGTGTGTAAGTGATGGTGAGTTGATTTTATGTTTTCTTTTTCATTTTAACTTTTATAAAAAATATCTTCCTTACTGACTTTTACTAAAAACACTTAGTTTTAAATAGTTATGATTAACTTATATGTTATTAATTTTCTATATGTGCGTATATATGAAATTTTAACTTTCAACGTTGCAACATTCAAATATAAATTTTATTTGTTAAACCGTTGAAAATTCGAAATCTGAATCCTAGCCATATTTTTAGTTTTGAATCAAACTATTTATTTATGTAATCAAAACTTGGAATTAAATCTCTTATCATCTTTAAATAATTAAAATAAGATTATCTAAGTTATAAAACCATATTAAATATTATTAAAATCCATTTATAAAAATATGGTTTTGATCCGCCAAAATACGACGAAGTTTGTATATCTTTATAAAATAGGTTTATATATTTATAAAACCATTATAAATTACTTATTATCATTAGTTAACTATTAAAATGGATTATTTATCACTTAAAACTATCAATTGAATATTTAAAATTAATTAAATCTTCCTATTCCTATTCCTATTCAAATTGATAAATTTACAGGCCGTTACACACGTATGGAAAAATGGATTTCATTAGTGACAAGGCACCATAGTACCACCTATCACAGTACATATCTTGAAAATGTACCGAGGTTACAAACCTAGCAACCCCTACCAACATAGAGCCAGCTACACCTTTAACATGGCATACCTGATTATATCATCTCTCGACTACCGGGCTGCAAAAGTGCACCTGTTCCTACCCTTTTCCGTGCGCTTGTATATTGAAATCCATAAATATCGATCTAGATTTAGGAATGATGCTCCTAATGGTAGCAAAGCATATAGCTCTACTGCATATCCCCTATTTTAGTCATTCCGGGGTATGGGGCTTGTGAGGCTATAGTTTTACATTTTTCCTGTTACCAATTCTTATTCTATATACAAGTTGTTTAGTATATGAACAAACTGAAGGCCCTACATCTACTACATCCATTTTGGAATCACTCTCAAGATTAGTAGCAATTAGCCATTGCACTTCAAAGAACTCCATCTTCAATTTCCATCATCTTCAAGATGTCTTCAATTCAAGTGCTTATGCTGATTCGAAATGGTTTTCAGATAACTCATGTTTATCTGAACTCGATCTGTTTGAACCAACAATTTATAGTTTCAAAATTGGTCAAGATTTCATAGTCGGTTATTTAACTATTAAACAAACAATCAAATCAACGATCTAATTTTATATGGAAACCAAGCTTGATTAAGCACATAAGCAACCACTAAGCCTATTTGATTAATCCTTCTATTAATTAAAATCTACATTCAAATATCATATTAAAAAAACCTTTTTCAAAAGATATATTCACAACCCTCTCTACTCTTTTCAATACTTGAAAAATATTCATATACTTATCTCGACGGTATAAGTATATTTACAAAACATTTTACTTTCAATACTTAGAAAACATCTCCACATACCTATATCAAAGGTATAAGTGTATTTAAAGATCTTAAGAAAGATTTCATATCTCAAAAGCATACTTAAATGGGTCAAAAACAAATGTCTCTTAAAATATTGTTTACTATAAACCCAAACTCATTTTATCGTGCAAGTAAATGATTCGTAGGAAAATTAGACTAACTATACTTACCACCATTTTTCGATTTCAAACTTATACTATCCATCGATTAACAATGAAATCGGACAAGTTTGAAACCTATCCTTGCCTCGACATACATTCTTAATTCTCACAGATAGAGACGAGTTTTCATACCTCAGAATTTGGTGTGAGGTATGAAAAGAATGCTTTCCCTATCACCATATGCTAGAAAAATCATTTATTGAATTCAAATCTTGTTAAATAGATTAAAACCTCGTTTTGATAAATCTCTTTTATGTTTATAAAACACCTTTTTATAAATCCCCTTTCTATATTTATAAAATTTCATTTATAAATCTACTTTATATATTTCTAAAACTCTTTAATAAATCTCCTTTCTATATATTTATAAAACTTTTTCTATAAATCTCTTGAATCTTAAATATTATATGCTTATTACAAAATTTTTATTTCAAAATCGGACTAACTATTATCCATAAAACGATCATTCCATATATCACTAATTCACAAATGTGACATATTTTCCAATTTATTAAAAGGTATCATTTTCCTTTTATAAATCTATTCTTTTACTTATAAAATATTATTTATAAATCTCTCTTTCCATACAAAATTTCATACAAATCATTTCACAGATAATTATTTCAAAATATTTCCATCTTCTTTAAAAATAGAATCACTTTATTATAAATGATAAATCCCCCTTTATTTTCCCTTAATATAGACATTCGTTGTTATATTAACTTTCTATAAAATAAATACTTTGTGAAATACTTTTAAAGAATTTTCAAAAAGGTCAGAATAGAGAAGTTCAAAAATTATTTCTAAATAAAACACCATAGAAAATTTCAAAAGTCGATTGAAAATCGTTCTTCGAATCAAAACCATTTTCAAATCAAAATAGAAAATATTAGTATTTCGGAATACTATAATGAGGTGTAGATTTACCATGGCACTTAACAAATGCTTCCATAGATCTATGATTAAAGAGTTCAACTTTTAAAACATATCAATGTCTCATTCAATGTGGCCAAACTGTCAAACTTTAGCCTCCAAAAATTTATATAAGAAGTATATAAATGAAATTAAAATCAACAGTGATGAAGAATCCGGATCCCTCTACAAAATTTCATGAGTTCTCTATATTTCATATGTCATCCATTTTCCAAAATGAAAATTCAACCAAACCAAACAAAGAAATCATCCAAGCATGCAAACAATCAATTTATTTCTACTATACATCATATAGTGTTCATCCAAAGGTGATTTAATTCACCAAAATTTTATTTGACACTTAAGCGTTTCAAAATAGTCTAAAATTGAATGTCATTTGATTTTAACAAAAAATTCCACTAGCCAAACTTGAAAAAATCAACTCCAGTGCATAAATAACGCTCTTACAAGTGCAATGCAAAAGACCTCTCCTCGATTGGTGTAACGACCCGCGTGATTTTCAACCCTTGAAAATCGACATCAATACGTTCACTGTATAGCATGGTGAAAAATCGAGTGTCGGAAATATCGTATCATTATGAGTGAAGAAGAAAAGAGAAAGAAGAAAATAGAAACAACAACACAGAATCACACAATCGCAGCGGAATAATATATAACAGATAACAACATATCTTTATACAAAAAGAACTATAATTGTTACTATACATACCATCATCAGAGTACAACAATCAATAAATCAATTTGGACAGTTATAATAACTTGTCCTCACAAGTGCGGAATATACAGCATACACACACAGTGGAATATAATGGAGTACGTGGAATATGCCTAAGACTCCTCCATAACGTCTCATTTGCTCCATAGCATCCTAACCCGAACTTGTAATACTTGGTCTGACCTGAGCATTATAATAAAATAACAACCGAGTCAGTCTAGAAAACCAGCATGAGAAAACACACTCAATTCGAGTTACTACTGTCATCAAAATCCTTTGAGAAACAAAGGTATCTCGTATGATCACGCCACACATCAATTCGATGGGTTTTTACCTTATGATAACCAAAACATTTTATATCAAAATCATCTGATATTATAATAGTGTCTATAGAAAATAAACTATAAAATAGCTAAAATGCTTGCATCTCACGTTTCAGCATATTTAGTATACAACTAAATCTGTAACGATCTGATATTTCAAACCATTCAAATCGACAATCATCCACACATGTCGGACTTGAATTGCTCAAAACAATAGATTGTTAATTTATATTTGGCAAAACTTAGCGTATATAGTAAATAAATCAGTCACATAATCATAGACATAGAGTATTACAACAATAAGCAATTGAAATAGATAAATAGTAGTTCATGAAGCTACTAAAGAACATCAGATTCTAAAATAAATACAACAGAAAATCACAAGCACATAGAAGTCTCAATACATAAACAGATGATAAGTCTGAACAGAATAACTTAAAATAACTGAAATCTGAATGGATAAATGACAGATCTTCAAGCAAAGCTCCAAGCTCCAAAGGTGAGTCTCAAATGCTGTGACACTCAGTTAGACCCGAGCATAGAGCAAAACACTCGAGTCAGGATTAACATTCTTATACCAGTAAATTCAACTCAAGTGAAATGTCAACTGAAATACACAATAACTTAAAGGATGTTTAGGATTCCCATCCTTTAAGGATCCTTTAAACTATGTACATACATAGTACAATACGCTACACAGATAATGTCTATAGTAAAATAACCTATCAAAATAGCGTCAAGGCATTACCCATATCCCCCTTAACACATTTTATATATATTCCCGTTGTCTATACAGATACTGTAAGCCCACCAAACTGATGGGACACTCAGGGAGCACTCCATAGGTACGGTATAAAACAAACTCGTAGAGGGAGCGATAAGGCATGTGACAAGGCATGCGAGGCAATGTCAGGGTAGGATTCTACCGTTTGCACTCCCGGATTGGTGGTACTGCATAACAGCTACTACCGCCCACCTCGAGACACACTCCCAAATCAAAGGTGCTCCCAATAAAATCACAAAGTAATAGAATGGTATTGAAGAAGCATGCTTGATCGGAGGTGCGACCTCACTTGGCCCAGTAAAGCTCCTGTTTTAGCCACATCAAGCTGACCCATGGGAGTCAGTGTTGCGTTAATACGTCATATAGAATCGTTCGGCAAACCTTCCTACTTCGTTCTGGGATCTCCACCATGTATACAGTTGTTAAAGTGGTTTTCGGCATTAGCAGAGAGTATGACAATATATGATCCCAGTCTCTTTAATAAGTAAGCGCTTATTTCACACCCTGGTCATTTTCATTTTAAATAGTTCTATTTAACAAATTTGTTTATTTTAATTTATATAAATAATATCTTTATTTGTAAAATCATGTTCTAATTTGTGTAACATGATATGTTATGCATAAATTTTATTTAAAAAAAACATTTTTAAAGTATAGTTATAATTTTCAAATGTTGATTGTATATTGTTTTCAAATTTTAATTCTAGTTCCATTAAATAGAGTATTTTCATTATTTATTTCCTACTTTTCCTAAAACTATTTATTTATTTTTCATAATATCTATCTCTACCTTATTTTTCTATTTTATATTTATACATTCATTTAGTAATTGAATGGATAAGTATTTAGATCCCTATTTATTTATTGGAAAAAGATTTCAAATGTATATATACGTTATTGTTTTAAAAGGTATACCTTTAAAATGTATTTAATTTAATGTTATTGTATTTATTTGTTTGTGATAGCTTCCTGTACACACCTTTCTTTAATATATAGGAAACACATAAATTAAGATACGTTACCTATTTTTAATTAAAGGCATATGTTACGTTTTGATTTATTACCTCTTTATCTTTCCACCCATTGATTTCATACCATAACTCCTCCATATTTGTTGCCGTTTATTTCATTAACCCTAGCCGCCTCCATCATATTTTATGTGAGAAAACACTCTTCTCATTTCACTTTTCATGCAAGTTCAGATCTGAGGAAAAAAAAGTAGTAATGTCTTCTTCCTTTTTCCACTTTTCTATTCACTTTTACTGATTTGTTTTGAAATTGCCTTGCTTCTTCATGCTTATGCTCGGCCACAGCCCCCCACCACCTCCTTCGACCAACTCCACCACCATCCATGGCCACTTCACCCTCCGCCCCCTCTGTCTTGACCAGGCCATGACTTGTCT
Organism: Allium cepa; assembly: GCA_030765085.1. Classification (NCBI taxonomy): domain Eukaryota; kingdom Viridiplantae; phylum Streptophyta; class Magnoliopsida; order Asparagales; family Amaryllidaceae; genus Allium; species Allium cepa. The sequence goes on along the minus strand of CM060931.1, from coordinate 54,324,743 downwards.
TGGATGGTTGCACCACAAAACTCCTCAAACTCTTCAACAAATGCCATAGCCGAGCTCCTCCATGACAGTACCCTTCATTTTCCACCTTGTCCACCTCCTTAGCGGCCACCAACTGATCCTCCACCACCTCTGGCCGCCACTCCAAACCCCATCTGACCACCCCCTTGCATGTCCAAGCCCAAGCCATGTCAGGCCGAACCCATAGTTGCACCAAAAACCCACTTATGTTGCTTACCTTTTGAACTTCCTTCATGTTGCAACTTACACACTTCAACTCCTACTAGCCGTGCCTTTTTTGAACCCATACCCTAGCCTATGCACCACTTTCCCGAGCATACATAACCCTAGGCCAAGCACTTGATGGTTGAAAGCATGGAAAAAGCATTCTATTTTAGTTTTGCTTCTTATTTCAAAGTTTGTTTCAATATTTGTGGTATTGAATTTATATTTATATTTTCTTGTTCTATTGGTTGCTACAAGATCAATAGCATGGCTCTCTCTCTCCACTCAAATCAAAAGTCGTATCGTGCTTTCTAGAATTCGTTTGTGTGTTTTGATTTGCTAACTCCAACATAAAAGGTGATTTTTCACTCATGACATTTATACTTATATAATTAGTGAAGTGACAACAAGTGAATGTGTAGAATTGTTATATCATGTTATACATGCCCGTGATGTTAATTATATGATGTTAAACCCTGTTATAAACTTGTCTCATCATCTGTTATGTTTTATTCTGTTATACTATGTATTTATTTCTATTTCTCACACTACAAGTTCCATGTAGAATAGAATCACTATGGGTTGAAATGATACATACCCGAACGGACTTTAGAATAGGAAAAATCATTACGGGCTGAAATGATAGGCCTGGGTGATTTTTATTTATTTATATTTGTCTTGGGATTTCGGGTTTGAAATAATCAAATCCCGAAAATTCTACTAATTACGGATTTAAATGATAATTTCCGTATCACTTGATTTATGAGTGAAATATTTTCCGGACCCATGGTTGATTTCAAAATATGATTTCTTATAAATTGCATGTATTGTAAATGAAAAAAATAATATGAAATTTGACTTATATTGGATGTAAAATGGTTAAGTAGTGATTTTCTAAAAGGTTAAATGTTATAAGTTAATTGATGGTTTGAGTTGTAGTGTGAAAGTTTGATTTAACTTAATAATGGGAATTTAAGTAAAAATGGAACTATAAGCTTAACTTGGTAATTAATATAATTGATGTATGAATTGGATAAATATAAAGTAAAATAAAATACCAAGTTATTTGTAAAATAAAGTTAACCAACTTATAGTGTATTTTGAATTTATGTAATTAGTTTAAAATGTTAAATAAATGGATAGTTAAATGGAAATTTTGGAATTTAACTTAACTTGGAAATGTGAAATTTGGTTTGAAATTAAAGGTTAAGTTAAGAAATTAAAATGGAATTTAAGTTATATAAATAAAATGGAAATTAAGTTATATTTGGAAAACAATAATAAAAATATAAGTGTTAAGTAATTTGTTAAAACGTGAAGAATAGAAAATTGTTCACTTGAATTATTAAGTGAATTATTGAAAATTTGATTTTATTTATAGAAAATTAACTTTATAAAAATCATAAGTTAAGGGTATTTTAATGAACATTTTTTAGTGTTAAAATATGATTTTTATAATGTTTAAAGGGTTAAAATCAAAGTTTATTTGTTGCTGGAATTACATTGAAATCTAAAAATTAAATAACATCACTTCAGAAATGCTATCATTTCTGAAGTTAACTTAAAATCTGAAGTAAAAGATATTACCGCACTTTGTAAGTGCTGTAGTTGCAGAAGTGAACTAAATGGTTAAAATTAACTAAGAGCTATTGTAGCACTTGTTAAGTGCTGCAGTTGGCTGAAATGAGATTTTTTGTATATAATTGAACTATTCATCAGTTTTTAAATGTTGTCTTTGCTGAAATGAATTGTTTTCAAGTATAACTTACCGTAGCATTTTCTAAGTGCTGCGAAAAGCTGAAATTTCAATATTTGAAGTGTTTAACTGAATAAATGAACTCAGAAAAGGCTAAATTTTTGGGAATTGAATATTTGAATTGAAGGAATAATGACTTCACTTTTTAATGGTTTAAATGAATGATTTTAATTCGGAATTTTAAATCATTTTGAAATTTATAACCACGTGTATACTTCTCTATATGTCGTTTGATTTCCTAGTGATTGTTTGATGCACACCTTTGATTTTAAGAGTGTGGCTAGAGGTGAGCGGATACTACAGCTCTACGCTACCCTAGTCACAATAACACTGTTACTTGCATTGTTTACTTTAATATGGATATTTCTATGGTAGCGTTTATTTCTGTTTAAATTGATGGTTTAATGAATCCTTAAAGGATGGGCGATCCTAAGCATCCTTTAAGTTATTTTGCAATGCTATTACAGTTCACCTGAGTTGGTTTACATTGTATAAGTATGTATGTCCTGACTCGAGTGTTTGTGTTTTACTTTACGCTCGGGTCAGCCTAAGAATCACAGCTTTGGATTCACCTTTTGGAGCTAGTGTAACGACCCAGAATTTTGGGTCGCCGAATTTGAACATTTAATTCATTTTAAATGTCGAATATGGATTATAATTTGATTTTAGAAATAAAAGATTTTGGTTAAGTTGATAGAATTGGTTAAATTTCAATATACGGGAATGAAATTGAAAATTTGAATAATAATATAGTTTAATATTAGAATTGGGATAATTGGCAATTATGAGTATAAATAGAGATAAAATTTGATTCTAAAGTTTATTTTGAGTCTAATTGGATTTGAATTATAATATAGGATCGTTGAATGAAATTAGAAGTCGATAGGTTGAATTTGGAATTTTATATTGGAATTTAATAATATAATAATGCAAATATTCAGATTTTGATTTAAAACGAATTAGAACGATTTCTAATGTGATTATAAATTCTATATGAATTATAATTAAGTTAATAAAATTTTAAAAATGAAATTTTAAGTGATTTCGACGATTTTGGAAATCGTTCGAATTTATCGACTAGTGAAAATAGCCTTCCGTGGCACAGTCTCGGAATTCAACGAAACCAGTTCCATTGGATCCATAATAGTTAGTTATTATCGGATTTCAATTTTCGTAGTAATCGAAGTTGTCGTTTGACCCCGGTAGCTTAAAACGCATAGAAAATACTTTAATCGATTTAATTTAAAATTGATCGTTTATTTCTGTAACTCGCACATATGATCGAATTAGCTTCCGAAACACGTTCCATTGTGTTCGGAACGTGGGCAAAACCATAGGAAAGCCTATCGGCACGCGTCGTCTGGAGATCGTGTGAAAAAGTTACTTTAAGGTTAATTAAATATTAATAATTAGATTACGTGTGTGTGTGTGTGTGTCTATATATATATATATATATATATATATATATATATATACGTATAAGGTCGAAACCCTCGTTTTCTCAGCCGCCACTTCCTCTTATTTCAATGGCCGGTGTGCTTTCGTATTCTTCTTCAAATTCCTTCCTATCCACTGAATAATTTCCTGAACAATCTAAACGATTATCGTAGAGCTCGAGAAGCTCTACGTAATCAACGGTGGTGATGGGTTTTAGCATAGCGGAGGGGGAGTTTGAGGGCTGCGTTCGAAGGGGATTCGCACGTGAATCACGAGATGTAGGTACCGCCGAGCTCGTCGAAACTTTGTGTGGAGGTGGAGTTGACGTAGGGCTTTATCGCGGTGAACTCTGATCGAACTCCGGTTCGTCGAGATGGAGCGGCAAGCAAGCCCTAGCGAGAGACGTTGGGTTCGATTTATGCCTGGTTGTTGCATGTGGAAGACAGGCTTCGGCCTCGATTTTGTTTTGTGCGGCCTGATGTTGTTTTGGGTAAAGTAATTTAAAATTAAAAAGAAAATTGTTTTAAATGTTATTCAAACTTTAAAAATTCGTAACTTGCCCATACGTTATCAGATTTCAACGATATTGGCGACGCCGGAATTGTAGAGACGCGATCTACGTAGTGGTGCAATTCTGGATTCATTCCGAGCAAGTAAGAATTTAGGTTAAATCGAACGCCGTTCGATTTAATTTAAATTTGAACGCTCGCCGCAACCCAAGGTGAGTTAATCTCACTCACATCTGGAATATCAGCTGTTTAAAATAGTTAATATTTAAATAAGTGATTGATTGGTTGAAAAGGAATATTTATATCAGTCTGGGTTGATATATATATAATTGTTGTGCTAATATCTGTGGATGCGGGGAAAACAGGTTGGAGGGATCCAATTGGATTCCTCACAATATAGGAATTATTGTTTTAACTAATGATGTATTTTATTTATACACCGTGATAGCTAATTTTGGAATCCAGTTTGTTGTGATATGAATTGATAAATTTAAACCTGAAATTGTTAAGCATAAATAAAAGAAATTGAGTTTTACAAGAAATAAAAGGAATTGTTAAATAAAGGATCTAAAGGAATAAAATTTGGAATCTGGTTTGGATGAAGAATGAAAATCGGCAAATTTTGGAATTTATAAATGAAGTGGAAAATTTATCAGTTGATAAATGTGAAAATATGGATTTCTGGAGATAAATTCTATAAGAAGTTATATATTGTATTAAAATAACGATGGGGTTATTTTGGTAATGAATAATGTTTTCCTAGAAATTAAATATGTTTTCCAAGAAGCTTTTCAAAATATAATTAAAAGTGTAAGTGTACATTAGAACATTTTAGAAAGTACTATTTTAAATCATTGGAATTTAAGTAGGTGTTTATTTAAGTGGTTTCTTAAGTATGATTTTCATTAAATAAATTCATAATAGTCTTATTTAAAAAATATTTTAAGCCTATACTTTGAAAGCGAAGTTCCAGAAATGGAAAAGGTGTTTTAAACTTCAAAGAAGTTATTTTTAGCATGGGAACGAATTTACGATATTTAAACGTAAATTTGGAATGGAATAAATCGGCTGGGTTTATAAAAAGAATTCTCTGGGTTGATTGAAGGGAAGTGGATTCCCTGGAAACCAAGTTCGTGTTTAAACAGATTTTATTTGAAATAAAGTTAAAATTTAAATTTGGTTTAAAGAGTATTTTCAGGAAATTATTATTTTAACGAAGTAACTAATAAATTTGCTTTAAATTATTTGATTTAAGTTATTTGAAAAAGCTAGTATTTTTCTTTTAAACTCTACTTTTAAATTTAGTATAACTAAAACCTTATTTTAAATCAAGTTATATCTTATAAAATAGTTTTACTTTAAATATTTTGAAATTATATTTTAAGTAGATAACTAGTAGTAAATTTAAATATTTTAAAGTATATTTCAGAATAAAGTGTTTTAAATGTTTTAAATCTAAATTGTTTTGAACTTGGTTATTTTTCCCTTGGAAATAAATGTAGAGAATTTACTTTGTAAAGGAAGTGACTTTGGGAATTGTTTTAAATGATTTTTGAGAATAGAAATATATCTTGAAAGATATTTGAGGCAAATAAATAATGTGTGAAATTATTTATTGATTGATGGATGCTTGTGCATGTTAATTGATAGTTAAATCACCGACTATCAATATTGGACTAATGCGTTGATCGTTTTGAAGAGATCGGGATCGGGATTTGTTTCCCGAAAACCACTTCGATCCGGTTTGTACATTTCGTAAAACGTGTTCGAAGTCGAAGATGGAGCAGTGAAGTGCAAGGACTAGTCGCTACTAATCCTGAGGATATTTCCAAATGGATGTAGTAGGAGTAGTGCCTTCGGTTCCGTTCGGACCTGGGACGGACTTGTATGGATGAATGCTTTCGGAACATCGTCAGGTGGGCGATCGGCATTCTAAAGGATATGTGCTATAAAGGTATCGTTTAGCCTCGAGCCTCATCAACCGGGAATGACTGAAAATCAGGGGATATGCAGCAAGGCTTCGTGGGTAGTCCCCACTTGAGAGTAAGGTCATCCCTGTCTAGATGTTCCTTTTTATTTCGGCTTAGTGGGCGGTTGCTGATCCCAACCGCGGAGTGATCTTATTCGGAACTGTCCAGTAAGGGATGGGTCCGGCCTTGTGTTGCAGGGGATCGGGAGTGGTCCTCGGTACGGTGATCTAGGCCCCGTACTGTGACAGGTGGTACCCCAGTGCCTAGTCATTAGTGGGAATCCATTCTCCCTACGAGCATTCTCACCAGAGATATTTCCTCTAATTTCCAGAGCATTCTCACCAGAGATATTTCCTCTAATTTCAAAAACTGTTTTCAATAAAATTATTTTCTCAAGTATTTTCACTGGATGTTAAAAACGGGTCTGCCAAGCACTTATAGATTTTCAGTCATACGCCTGATCAACGTATGACCGAATTTCTGTGAGAACAGGGATAGACTTGTCGAAACATCGAGTTATAAAAGTATTTTTATGATTTTAGAAATATTTTATAGATTTTTAAAATAGTTTAAAAATGATCAGAGATTAATTTTTCTGATAATAAGCATTCTAATAAACTCCGGTTTCGTTCCTTTTCGAGGACGAAAAGATTCAAACGGGGAAGGAATGTGACAACCCGGGGTTTTTGGCAGTATTATTTTAATAAATATTTAATTTAATTAATTAAAATACAACTTATTATTAAAAAAACAAATATATTGTTTAAAATATATTATAAATACATAGACTTAAGAAATATGATATTGACACAAGTATGAGATAAATTATATGGTTATGTATAAACTTAAAGTAAACATAGATAAATTCTAATATCGGGTTAACTAGAACTTCATTTATATTGCAAAGCAATTAGACTTAACAAAAGAAAATATAAATATCTATGAAGGCTTGCTAAAGAAGACAACATTATATATTCATGTACAAACAAGATTAGGATAAGTATGTAGACTAGAAAATAAAAGAATATAAGTACAAATATATGTTATAAATCAAATATCTGAAAGTTAAACTATAAACAAAGATAAAACTAAGAAGTTATGTTAACAATAACTTATATGGTTAAACTTAAATAGAAACATAAGATAAATATACACTATAACAATTTCATGTTTAGCTGAAAAAAAAAATCAATACATATCAGCAAAGTGTAAGAAACCCCTGAAATAAAAGATATATGCATTGTTCAAGCTAGAAGGGATAATAAAAACAAAATCTTTATAAAAAAATCTTTGTACAAAAAAATAAATGTCAGCAAACATATAATAAGTTGTAAACATATTTGAAGACAATCTCATTTAATGCTTTCATCTCAGCACCCTAAACATTTATTCAGCCGAAATACAAGTATTATCTCAGCTTTACAGTACATTAACATAAAACAAAATATGCTCAAAACAAGTTAAGGCATGTACTAGAAGCTGACATCTCTGTTCAAGCTGTTCTTATATATAAATATCATACTATACTTGTTCGATTACAAAACTTTGTAAACCTGAAAAAAAATAAAACAAAATAGGACAAGGATGTAAACATAGAGGGAGGCATTTCATTTAATAGCACAAAAACAAGGTCATTTCGAGTTGCTTAAAAAATCATTTCAGTTTTCACAAGCTTGGCTGGTCAAAGAAGAAAAAGTAAAAAAAAGAAGAAGAGATGTTTCTTGATCAAATATTTTGTACCAGTAGACACCTTCCCAGTAAAGACCTTTCCCCTATATATGTACATCCAGCTTGCTCCAGTCCGCTCATAAAATTTAGCTTACCACAGAACCAAGTAGACACTACTATCTTGCAAACTTAAATAATCAACTCAACTAAAGCAAGTAGGAAGATCATGGGGATTCAGGCTAGAAGTTTCAAAAAAAATCAGGGAGTGTTCTCTGTTCTTAAGAAACAGGTGAGTAAACATAAAATTGATAAACAGTTTTAATCCTCGATTTCACTTTAGTATATAAATGAAATCATGTGTTGGCCTGAGTATCTGAATGGAAATTGATGTATGCATGTGAGTCAGTAACTATTGCTTGCGTATTGTCTTGATATAGTCTCTGTTGTGCTTACAGAAGGTTTATTTCTAATTAAATTCATTATCTCAGTATCGAATCACTGTTAGTTTTTGATTTGTAAATGAAAAGTGTTCTAAATCATGTAACATCACACCTTAAAATGATTACTGGAATTTAAAATGGACATTTGGCACGGAAATTTCAAATTTTCAGTGGAATTTGTATTTGAGTCAAATTTTTATTAAATCGATTTTAAGAATTGATTGCAGAATTGAATTCACTATAGATAATCGTGATTTTTGATGTATATATCATGATTTTTAATTTGGGAATTAGTGTGTATTCTTGAGATGATCGTTTTGGGTAAATCGATCGATTGCCGATGATTGGCACAGTGGATGGAGGCCGGGCCGTAGTCGAAGGTGGCTAGGAAGTTGCTGATGGTAGGAAAAATAATGGTGGATTTTCTCGTTGACCGTGGTGATCATGCGAAGGGGAAATAGGGTTTTTGTACCCGTTTTAGCAGCGACGCTTCCAGGAATTTTCGTGACATGGTGGTAGGATTGGATGCAATCGCGACCAGGGAGATCACTTTAGAGTATCGAGGCGATGCTTGGGTCCAAAGCGCGATGGTTCTGGGGAAAGAAATCATCAATAGATGATGGATTTCGTCAGAGCATTGGGTTCCAGAATTGGGACTGAGTGACCAAATTTTGCTATGATGTGTCGTTCTGGATTTGGAGTGGAAGATTGAGGTAGGGTGGTCGAGGATACTTCGTGGGGTTGGCCGATGGCGAGTAGGTGGTGATGGAAGTTGTGTGCATGTGCACGTGGTGGTGCACGGCCGAACGTAGTTGGGGAAGAAGAAGAAGTAGATGTGGAGGAATGAATTTGGCTCGCGTTTTTTTTCCCGGGAGAACGTGAGTGTTTTGCTCAAGTTTGCGTTGAGCAAGCTTCAAGAAATTTGTTACAGGAAGTTTAAAAGGTTTTAAACAAAAGGAAGCTGATTGTTAAAAGTTTTCTAAGTTTCAAACAAAAGTAAACCCAGTCATACTTAGGGAACTAAATGGTTTCCAAGAACAATTGTTTTAATAGGGTATTTAAGTTTTAAAAACAAAGAAGTTTGATTTTGTAAATAATTCAAGTTTTAAACAAAGATAAACAAGTCTTTAAATATGTAATAGATAAGTTTCTAAAAGGATAAAAGATAGATTTTCAAAATGATGTTTGTACTAAAAGTTTATTTATTAACTTAGAAAAGTTATAAAGAGTGTTGGTTAATGTAAATAATTTAATTGGTAATTAATAATTAAAGAATAGTTAATCTATAATTAAGGTTTAAATTACTAAATGTAATAAAGGAGAAATAAATCAAGTATGATTAATTAAAGAGTAGTTAACTAAATATGATTAATTAAAAGGATAAGTAAGAGATAATTACTTGGTGTAATTAGGAATAATTAATCAAGGTGATTAATTAAAATGGTAATTAAGGAATAATTAATAAAGGGAGATTAATTAAGGTGGATAATAAAGAGATGATTTCTAAGTGTAATTGAAGGATTAATTAATATAATTAATCAAGGAGTTGATTCAATTAATGGAGTAATTAAGGAAAGTTAATAACTGATTGTGAAAATGAAGGTTGATTAATGAATGTAATTAAGTTTAAGGATAATTAATTAATAATTAGATGATCATTAATTAATGTAATTAATGAAAGAAATCAATCTTGCTTATTAATGATTTAATGACGATATGTGCCTTGGGTGGGCTGATATCTCTGATATGAATTTTTTTATGATATGATATGTTTGGACGGACAATCTTTCAATTATGAATTGCTGTGTAAAAGTGTTATCCGGTAATTTGAGTCGAATTGTATTTAATTGAATAAATTGGGTTAAAATGACATTGGATTCGAAGAGAACGGAGTCAGGTATTAGTAAATATCCGAAAACACTTCGATTCTTTGTAAATTGACATGTGAAACCAATAGGCGGAAGTGGAAGGATATAAGTGAATTGGACCATTATTCTAAGTTTTGGCACTTAGAAATTGATGTGTGAATTAAGAGATATCTATAATAACTTGTGAAGTTGTAAATTGATATAAGTACCCCGGGTTTATATGAGACGTATACTTTTGTATTCCATGTTAGATGAGTTTACTCACGCTGGTTTCCAGCCTGACCCGGGTGTTACTTTGGTGTAATGCTCGGGTCAGACCGAGTATTACAGATTTTCAGGTAAGGATGTTTTTGGAGCTCAGGAGACGAGCTGGATGGCAAGAACGTATGGAGTGTTTCCACTGTATTATATTGTTGTATATCTGTGATATGATGATTGTGTATATCCAGTGTTTGTATAAATGTGTAACTCTGATGTATTAAAATGTAATCGACATATATAATATTCTTTGGTAAACTGTTATTATTTGATATTATATTTGATCCGCTGCGAATGTGAGATGTTGGTGTTTCTGATCTTCTTCTTCTTCTTCTTCTATCGTTTTCTTCTTTTTCATAACTATCTGGAATTTTCGGGTTCGAAATTCTGGGTCGTTACACTCTCCGTATAAAGGAGACTCTGCCAAAAATTTTCCGTAAATTTTGGACTTAGAAATATTTTGAAAAAGTTTTCCCAACTTTATTAACTTAAGTATAAAAAGATTTAATGGTTATAAGTTGGTATATTTTATCTAAAATAATTAATTTTGTAAATTCATTTTTTTATAAAGTTAAAATTTTGAATAAGATATTGTTACTCAATTCTTTCTATTCCCTTCTTTTTCCTTTTCGGGGACGAAAATTTTGAGTGGGGGAGAGTGTAACTACCCGTAAAATTTGATAATTAAATTGGTTAAATTAATGAGGATTCGTAATTAAATCTAGAAAGGAATAATTTTTTTTTATTTATATTTAAGTAAACGTAACAATTGTTGGGAATAATAACTTAACTGAATGGTTATGATGTAATCTAAGCTAAATTTTCGACAAATTGAAATTTTGTAAATGTTCTAACTTAGGTCTATAACAATAAACTTTTAAAGGTAGTTAAAGGTAAACAGAGGCAGTAATTATGTGTTGTCCGTTTATTTAGTCTATTAATTGAAATGAGAAATCAATGAAAATAAATGTAAGCATTCAATTAATTAATGAATTTGAATTTCAATAAATGGAAATTGAAGATTTATACAATCAATGTTTGAAAAAAATTTATTGTTCATTGTTGATAATAAATGTTACTTTAATGATTATTAATAAAGTAACGGAAGTGTGAATGAAAAGTTAATAGAATCAATGCGAAATTAAAGTTAATGATTTATGAACTTGCATAAAATTCCAATTATAGAAAATAATCTAAAAGGTATGTTTGACTATAAATTGTACACAAGTAAATAAATGGATTGAGAAATTAAAGGAAAGTATTAAATTGATTAATGTAATAAAACATTGTTAACATTAATTGGAATAACGTAAGGAATTATGTTAATGCAAGTTAATAATTTATAAACTTGAATGAACATTCCAATTTAATAAAATAATTCAAATGTTTAGTATAAATGGAATATAATAAGAACAATTGCAATTATTGTATTAATGGGTGAAATAAATATAATAGATAGTAGTTGTTACGAAGGGTAAACATACAAGTACTATAAAGGGATATAATGGTGACAAAGGTTGTCGTTACCGGTAATTTACCAAAAATTAAATAAAGTAATTAAATGTTACTTTAATGACAATTTATATAATAATGGAAAGGATGAATGTAAATTAAAATAGCAACGAACATTTACTTATAAGGTAGTAATTGGTGTAATAAATTTATGGAGAATTATAAATTCTAATTGGATGTAGATTTAAAGTAAAAATTGATGCAAGGCAAGCAATGCTAATTAAAGTCAATAATAAATAAATGGTAGTGATAGGATAAACGCTAGAGAGTAATTATATTAAATTTTGGAAATTGAATGAATTAAATTATTTCATAAATGGGAATTAAGGTGAAATTTTGGAATATTAATACAATAACTATGAACCAATGTAAATTTCACCCATGTGATGATAATTAATTGAATAATAGGATAAAAAGTCAATTAAATGGCAATTTTGAAAATAAGATTTATAATTGGTGAATTTAATGAAATTGAAGAATTTATAAATTTTAAATCGACAGTTAAATTTGGGTAAATTAGTGAAAATGATTTATAAATTTAAATTTGATGAAATTTGTTAATTTTAGAGTTGAATTTGAAAAGTGATTTAATTAATTTATTTAATTAATATAAAAATAGCCATTTTGGCCATTGACTCGGATTTCGACGAAACCAGTTTCATAGGACCCGTAACGGTGAATTTTTGTAGGACTTCAAGTTTCGTAGCCATCGGACTTGTCGTTTGATCGTACGGGCTCGAAACGCCTTGAAATAAATGCAATTGAAATCAATTGGAATCAATTTGGAAATATTGTTTTTAGTATAACTTTTTCATACGATGGAATTTGGACTTGAAACCTTTTCCATTGCGTTTAAAATATTTTAAAACATCTATTTTGATATATGGGTTGACCAAATTTCGTTTCGGAGTCGAAACGGGCTTTTTGGGCCACTTTGTCGTTAGCGCGTACATCTATCTTATCCGATCCATTCTATTTCAAATTTGTCTATAAATACGTCGTTATAAACCCTAGCCTCACTATTTCTCATTTGTCGTATGTACAATTTCTTTCTCTTCTCCTCAATGGCAGACAAACAAATTCTAGATCCAAACACAAATCAAAATCAAAGCCAAATTTCAAACTCCTCAAAAAAAATTCAGAAAAATTATATATCGAAGCTCTCGATGTATGCATCTCAGATCTACAATTCATTTTACGATTTGATGCATCGTTTGTCCAGAATTTCTAAATCAATTTTCGACCGTTCATAGCGCGTCGATGAACATCGACGGATCGGAAACCCTTTCTGGGTATTGCAGAGGGAATTGAGGGGGTCGATCTGTGTGGTTAGTATGGCGTTTCGACGGTCGAATCAACGGTGAAAATTGGTTTAGGGTTTGATTGAAGTTGCGGCACCTGGGGTTTTCGCGTGGACTGGCGCTTGGCGAAGTCGTCGGTGTGGAGGGGTCCAGGCCAGGGTCACGGCGAGTGGGGAGTTGCCGCGATCGGCGACAGGAGGAGGCGTTTTTGAGAGAGAATCCGCGGCTATCTCGGTTTCCAGGCTAGCGCGACAATGTGCTGTACAGTAGGGTTTTAATGGAGGCGGCTTACTGTAGAATTGCGCTGAAACAAGGTGATGATGTGGCAATTTGCAAATGTGTTCCAATTTTTTTTTTATATAATTTATTCAATCACATTTATCGTCATAACTTTTGCATACGATGTCCATTTTACGCGCGGTTTCTTTTGTTAGGATCATATGGAAATTCTGGACTTGATGACTCTGGTTGGGATGAATTCTGAGACGGTCAAATTTTTGGGTTTAAATTGGATTTAAATTAAATTTAAATTCAAAAGGTGAGTGTTTTAACCCACTCACAACTTCTAAAATTTCTTATGGTTGTTAAATTGATATATAATGTGATTTGAAATTTATTTATGGTTGTTTGGCATATTTTTAATCATCATCTTAGTTAATTGCATACATCTTAATTTAAATTGTTATTTAATTTAATATTGCACATTACTGCCAGTTAAATTTATTTATTTTTGAATATAAAACTGCCAGTTAAATTGTTATTTATTTATTTATTGCATTTAAAACTGCCAGTAAATAGTTATACTTTATTTTTGAATATAAACTGATAGTTGATGCTTGTTATTATCACATGTTATATATTGATGTATTGTTTGAATTTGGATGATAATTGTGATAAATGGTTGATGGTTGATATTGGATGAATGGATGTTGTATTTTATATTGTACAAACTGCAAGTTATTGTGCATTTTCATTTCATTCGGGATTGTGGTTTGAAATGATATACAACCGCATTTTTATTTTAAATTGCGGATTGAAATGATAAATATCAGTATCACCTGACCGTAGGGTAGAAAATTATATTCAGGCACCGCGGTATACATATAAAATATTTTTTGAAATGATTTTCTATGGTTTTGGAAAGAAATATATGGTTTAATAAATTTAATTTTGATATTATATAAATATTATTTTATATATACAGTTGATTTCTTGAATTCAAACTATATATAATTTGTGTAATAAAAATAAGTTTATTTATGGAGTTAGATTGTTTATATTATATGGTTAAGTACCTGTTCAAAATATTGTATATATAAAGTTTTAATGACTTAAATAAAAATTTAAGTTGGAAGATAAATATGAAACTGGTTTGAATTGAATTATTTAAGAATTATACTCGAATAAATTTGATTTGAAATATAAAAAAAAATTGAGATTTTAAAGGGTATGATTCTTATAACTAAATTTGGTTTAGAGGGATTTAACTGAATAAAAGTTGATATGCCAAGTAAATAAATTGAAAGAATATCCAGTTAGGTGAAGTAAAGGTTTTCCTTAAATATATTGTATTTATTAAGTAATTATTTCAAATCGAAATAATAGAAATGGAATTTGATATATACGAAATTATCAAAGAATACGTTTTGAAATGGTGTAATATTTAAAGATTTGAAATATATGGAAATTTAAATGGTTTATTTGGAAATTTAAAATCTAAAATTGGAATTGAATTGTGAAGGTGAAGAAACTATTTTATTATATAATGTAATTTATATTTGACCCATTTAAGTGGTGGGGTTACATTCCAAAGTTATGAAATTCAAAGTTTATATTTTTGAAAGGCTATATTTCAGGCGTTGGGTTTAGAAATATTATAACTTTGAAATTATTATGGGTTTAGAAAGGGATATATTTGAAAAGGATATCTTATTGATTTGGTTTTAAAAATGAAGATGATATTGGGTTATATGGTTTTGAAATTGATATTATATTATGGTTTTAAAAGTATAAATTATTTTGAAAGACCGCGGTGTTATAGTAACGTTTGGTTGTTAAAGAGACCGGGATCGGAAGTTGTCATACTCTCTGCCAACTCCAAAAACCACTTTAACAACCGTGTATGCCGGTGAGATTCTAGAATGAAGTAGGATGGCGGCAACGTTTCCTTTGAGGTAAATACGTGGACCCGACTCCCGTGAGTTGGCATAAGGTGGCTAAAACAGGAGCGATCGACGGGCTAAGAAGGTAGCACCTTTTATCAGACACTCCCCTTCGATACTATACTCTGACTTTGGATTGATTCGGTGGCCACCTTTACTTTTGATTTTGGGGGGAGTTTGTTCGAGGTGGGCGGTAGCTGCGGCAATGCGCTACCACCGGTCCAGAAGCATAATTGGTATATCTACCCTGGCATTGCGTAGTTGTGTCGTGTCACCTACCCTAGCGCGATTTATACGATTTTGGTTTTGTACCATACCTATGGAGTGCCCTCTGACGACGCCTAGTACGGGTGAGATTATGGTACTGTATAGACTATGTGAATATATAAATGTGTTAAGGTGGAAAACGTAAAGCCTTAACGATATTTAAAAGTAAGTTTATTTTACAATTAGACACTATTATAATAGCGAAATATACTACATAGTAAATAGTTTAACGGATCCTTAGGAGATGTAAATCCCGAGCATCTCTTGAGTTACTGCACTCATATTTATTTCTGTTAAATTTAATTTACATAAGATCTTTTAGTTCTGACTCGAGTGTTTTGCCTTTTCAATTCGCTCAGGTCAGTCCAAGCGTTTCAGGATTTGAAGATTCTATTCTGGAGGACGAAGACGAAGATTTGTAGTACTATTATCTACTATATTATTCCACTACACCATGTTATTCCGCTGCATAATTATTATTCTATGGTATGTGTAACTCTGATAAATATTGTAAGTATAATCGAATATTTTGTAAAACATCTTTATAAACTGTATATTTGATTATTATATTTTATCGTTCCGCTGCAAGATTCTATTTTGTTCTTTTCTTCTCTGCTTTTTCTTATTTACCCCATAACAATCCGCCCTTCCGTATGGTTTTCAATTGGCATGTGTGTCGATTTAAAGCGTGCGAAAAGGCGGGACGTTACACTATGAGATTTTGTATATGTTTTGAGAGTATGTATATAGTAGCTATATAAACTACTATGGTATTTTATTTCAGCTGCGAGTATTCTGATATTTCTGTGTCTGTGATTCTGTGAATGATTTTATTTTCTCCAAATTTTATTTTATTACAATCTATTATTTTGAATTATTCAAGTCCGACATATGTGGATTATGGTCGATTTCAATGGTCCAAAATAGTGGGTCGTTACATTTGGTATCAGAGCTTTGGTTTTGGGCAAACCTTAGCCTGAGGAACAAAAACTCATTAGAGATAGGGTAGAAATATACTAGAATGAGTGAAATCAATCTCAGAATCATTTCCTTGTGAGAGAACGTATTTTCGAAGTATAGAATGATTTTCAAATGATTTTAAAGATTATTTTGGTATAAATTTTCTTATTTTGAAATCAAGATTTTCTAAACTTCATCCTTTCTGTATCCACCTTGTTAGTAATCTCTTTGGTTAGGATTCTTGTCAATTAGGATTCCTTGAATTTTGGAATGCTCCCACTTGTTCTGAAATCTAGTCTTGTCTTCCCTATTTTTATTCCTTTGATTTTGGAGCATTCCATAACTCCATTTTTGAATGACCTTTATAAAGATCGGTGATTCCACAAAT
Organism: Allium cepa; assembly: GCA_030765085.1. Lineage (NCBI taxonomy): Eukaryota > Viridiplantae > Streptophyta > Magnoliopsida > Asparagales > Amaryllidaceae > Allium > Allium cepa. The sequence goes on along the minus strand of CM060931.1, from coordinate 54,308,025 downwards.
CTTTGAATGATTTGTAAAGGGGTGAAACTCCTTTACAGTTGGCATTGATTCACCGGAGATTTCTGTATCCTCAGTTTACGATGCTATCTACCTTCTGGTATACATGGATTCTATCTCTGGTGATTGAATGTCGATTTGCGTAAGATTTCCGCATTGATTATATTCCTGAAGTCACGGTTGACCCTGTTAAGGTTGCCCGCGATTTATATAGGCTTATCCATCTTCTATTTGGTAATTAAATTATCTCATCTTCGAACCAGAATTTTATTTGATTTCAGTTCCTCTAAATTTGAATCTCCGTTTGTTTTGAAACCCATCCTTGAATCATTCCTTGGAAAAATTTATGTTCGGTTGTATTTTGAAATTGTGCATACAGCGAATGTTAGGTGCGTTTTCCCTACCACCGAACCAGTCCTTGCTCCACTACCTGCCGAATCAAAGCAAGGTATCACTACCGAACCATCCCCTTCCCTACCACTACCAAACCATCTCCTTCCCTATCACTACCGAACCATCTCCCAAGACCAATGATGCCGAACCAAGCCATCTACCACAAACTACCGAACCAATACACTCTCCAAAGCCCTACCGGTCCAACACCACTCCCTGCATAGCCGAACCAACCAGCTTCCCCTACATAGCCGAACCAAGCTCCATCCACTCACCACCGAACCAGGTCCCACCGAACCAAGCTCCATCCATTCACCACCGGACCAGGTCCCACCGAACCAAGCTCCATCCACTCACCACCGGACCATGTTCCACCGAACCAAGCTCTACCGAACCAACCTACCTCCATCCACTGCCGAACCAGAAGCAAGGGAGGACACGACCGGACCAATTCTGCCAGGACAGATTGCATCAGCCCAGGCCCACCAGCAGCTATATACATCCAAGACCCCTACCCCCAGCCTCACTCTATAAATAGAGGGGCAGGGGTACAACAATGGCAGAAAAGTTTGAGAGCTCAAGCACGGATAGAACTTTCAAACAACATTCATATACTTGTATACCAAGCTTTGTACTTGTAATCCGAATATAAAAAGGAGAATAACATATAAAGTGGACGTAGGCATGTTCTGGCCGAACCACTATAAATCTGCGTGTATTTTACAGTTTAGTCCCTGCTTCTTACATATTTGCATAAATCACCCAAATCACTAAGAACAACATAAAATTGACTAAATCATACGACTTGGAGGTGTTTGCCCATTTTTTGTGCAAATATTTTTGGTGCTTTCACTGAGGAATCGAGCTAGAAGCTTCAGCTTCTCCCACTCAACCTTTTTCCTAACAACATCGCTCATTGCTTGGAAAACATGCCTCCCAGGCAGAGGAAAGATGTTAACAGTGGAAGGAACATTGCAACTAGCAGTATTCCGGATCCAGTGGTTACAAATCAAGATAATCGCCCCATTCCGACAGCAGTACCAAATGAAAATCAGGCAAATCCGATAGCCCCTGCCGCGGAGCAACCTGCAGCTATTACTTGGGCAGATCTGGACAGGGTTGTGGCTGAAGTAACTAACCGCTTCGCATCCCAACAAGAAGCCTTAGTGGACCAACTCATGTCATGCTTAAGGGATGCTGAAGAATCCAACCGCAACACTGAATCATGGGGTGAGTCCCAGTCTGGAGGATCTGGGAGGCGACAAAGATCTCTCTTCTTCGAAGAGGATAACAGCAGAAACAACAATGGTAGGAGCCGAGCCCGGACTCAGCCCGAATTCCGACCCGAGGAAACACTTGGAACCGAACCCGACATGGGAGGTACCAGGCAAGGGTCAGATGTAGCTGAGCCTGTCATGCTACCTAACCATAGAAACACCAATGGACGGGGCCGAGCTGGAGTCCAGCCCGAAGTTGGGCTCGAGGAAGTGCTTAGAACAGAACCCGGCAGGGAAAGATGAAGGCAAGGGCCAACCGTGGCTGAACCCAACATGCCCCCAGAAGACCAGAGACAGCCACTGGAAAATGTTAGGGGTGATAGACGATACCATCCCTACAGGTCATCTGGACGGAATCAATCCCGCAGAGAAGAACCAAACTCATTTCTATCCGCTCCAAATTCTGATGAAAGGATGGCACGATTGTTCAGAGAGTGCGTCCAACGGGACCAAAGGGACCGAGGGATAGGCGCTAGGGTAACCAGCCCTTTCTCCCACGATATCGAAATTGCCGTCACCCCCCGAGAATGGAAAATGCCAACAATGGAACCATACAGGGGAACCTCTGACCCCGTTGTACACCTGTAGAGATACACACAACATATGCTCATGAGCGGAGCAACAGAAGGAGTGTTGTGCAAATGCTTTCCACTATTTCTGGCAGATCTAGCTACCTCCTGGTTCTGCCATCTTCCCCAAGGATCCGTCAGCTCATGGGAGATGTTGAAAGAAAAGTTCATCAGCCAGTTCCGTATTCATGTGGAACAACCCAAGGACGCTTTTTCCTTGTCCAATATCAAAGAGAAACCTGGAGAGACAGTGTAACAATATCTAACAAGGTTCAATGCCGCAGCGGTCGCAGTCCAAGATGCCGATGAGAAACTTATCTTAATGGCCCTCTGCAGTGGTGTGCATCCGGATACCAAATTTGCTAGAAGATTAACGAAAGAAAAACCAGCTACCCTACCCGATTTCTTCCATGAAGCCGGGAAGTATATGAGACTTGAAGACGCTGCCACTGAAAGGCAGTCAGGGCAACAAGCTAAGGCAACTCCAGACAGGACTCCCGCTGCAGCAAAGGACATTCAAAGAAATGACTCTAGAGACAATGCTGGGGGCAAGAAGGGAGAAAAGCGTTTATATCGGCCAGGGCCGAGATTTGACTCTTACACTCCTTTGAAACAATCGAAAACATCTTCCTGGCCACCCAGGACAAAGTTAGATACAAGCGCCCCCTGCAAAAGATGGAATCAGATAACGCAATTAAGTCTGGAAAGTTCCGCCGCTTCCACGAATCTCATGGGCATGACACCAATGAATGCCATCATCTCCGGGACTTGATTGAAGAACACATCAGAAGGAAGAGACTGGAATGCTATGTAAAAAGTCAGAACAGGACTCCAGCTCCTGCAAATGAAAACCCAAGGCTACCTCCCCCAGAAGTGGGCGGAGGAAATCACAACACCAGCGGCTCCAGTCAAGAAAAGATAGTGGGCCACACCATATCAGGAGGACCACACATCGCCGACAAAAGCTGGGCAGAGATGGAAAGGTATGGAAAGTCACTTAGAAACAACGGAGACTGCGTTAATTCTGTTATAGAAGAACGCCCCCCGAAGCGGAAAGAGAATGATGACATCACATTTGGTAGGCGTGATCTAGAGGGAAGGCAGTACCCATACATGGATCCTATGGTCATCTCTGCCTGGTTCGGTCCAGCCGAAGTTTTCCGAATTCTAATAGACACTGGAAGCTCAGTAAATATCCTATTCAAACATGCTTTCGACAAAATGAAACTATCAACGAAGGATGTGTCTCCCTGCAACAAACCACTACACGGCTTCACTGGAGATGCGAAGATGCCCCTCGGGCAACTGGACCTCTTTGTTGAAATAGGAAGCCATCCCCGCTCCGTTGTGCGGAAACAAACATTTGTGCTAATAGAAAACCACTCGGCCTACAACGCCTTTTTAGGAAGACCAGCCTTGGCCGACGTCCAAATTGTCCTGGCCCCATGGTGCCTGAAGATGAAATTTCCAACAGACAACGGAATAGGGGAAGTAGAGGGAGATCAAGACGCTACTCGAGATTGCTATGTAATCGAACTTCGCAATAACCGCAGGAAGGATAAAGGGAAGAATGCAGAGACTACTCTCTGCACGAAAAACATGGAAGCATAGCAACTAAAGAAAGCCCCTCCTCTTCGATATACCAGTGATCCTTTCAACGAATTAGACCCCAGAGACGGAGAGAAGGAGGCCACCGCCGAGCTTGTAGAGGCTATGGAGTTTGTATCTGTAGACAAAAACGACTCAAGTAGACTATTGAAAATCAGATCTCAGCTAAAAGCAGAATTGAAGAATCAACTCATTGATCTTCTCCGCCACAACTTGGATGTATTTGCATGGACGCACGCTGACATGACTGGAATCTCCCCAGACGTAGCATGCCACGTACTAAACATCTATCCTACCAAGGTGCCGGTAAAACAGAAAAAGAGAAGCATGGGGGCAGAACGATTAGCAGCCCTCAATGAAGAAGTAAAGAACCTACTTGCCAATAACTTCATACGAGAAGCCATCTCCCCAGAGTGGATCGCCAACCCGGTACTAGTAAAGAAGGCTAATGGGAAGTGGCGAACGTGTATTGACTTCTCCAACTTAAATGACGCTTGCCCGAAGGATTGCTTCCCACTTCCCTGAATCGATCAGCTTGTGGACAGCATAACCGGGCACGAACTCTTATCTTTTATGGATGCATACTCAGGATATAATCAAATTCCTATGCACGGCCCCGATCAAGACCACACTAGTTTCATCACTGACCGGGGATTGTACTGCTACAGAGTAATGCCTTTTGGACTTAAAAACGCCGGAGCTACTTATCAGCCCCTCGTCAACAAGATGTTTGCGGAGCTAATAGGGCGAACTATGGAGGTTTATGTAGACGACATGCTAGTGAAATCGAGGAAAGTCGACGATCACGTAAGCCACCTGGGCGAGATGTTTCAAGTACTCCGCCAATATGGAATGAAGCTGAATCCTCTAAAGTGCTACTTCGGAGTATCATCAGGAAAATTCTTAGGGTTCATCGTCCATGCCAGAGGAATTGAAGCAAACCCCGAACAAGTCCGAGCTTTGAAAGATATCAAGATACCTTCCACTCGAAGGGAAATGCAAAGCCTAAACGGAAAGGTGGCCGCCCTGAGCAGATTCATCTTTAAAGCGACTGACAAGTGTGTCCTCTTCTTCGAAGCTCTAAAGAAAGACAAAGGAAGGTTCGAATGGACTGACGACTGCCTAACAGCCTTCCGTAACCTAATCGAACACCTCCAGAGACTGCCTGTGCTCTCAACTCCAGATGAAGGCGAAGTGCTATACCTATACCTCGCTGTATCATCTCATGCTCTAAGCGCCGCTTTGGTAAGAGAAGACAACCGCATGCAGCGGCCGGTATACTTTGTAAGCAAGAGGTTTACGGGGGCAGAAGCCAGATATCCTAAACTTGAGAAGCAAGCATACTGTTTACTAATCACATCACGGAAACTGCGATATTATTACCAATCTCATTCCATCTGAGTTCTAACTGATCAACCGCTAAGGCAGGTACTCCATCGTCCTGACACTTCTGGGTGACTACTTAAATGGTGCATTGAATTGAGTCAATACGATATCACTTACCATCCTTGCACCGCCATCAAGGGACAAGCCATGGCCGATTTCATCGCCGAATTCACTACCAACGAAGGTAAGGAGCAATCTGAAATAGCAGAAGACATCAAGCTGTGGAATCTCTTTGTGGATGGAGCATCAAACGAGCAAGGCTCGGGGGCAGGTGTTATGATAATCACCCCCAAGGGAAGAAAGCTACACTATGCTCTAAGGTTGGAATTCGCCGCTACCAACAACGATGCAGAATATGAAGCAGTAATAGCGGGTTTAGAACTTGCCTTAGAGATTGGAGTCCGTTCTTTATGTCTTCATAGTGATTCTCAACTTATTGTAAATCAAGTACTAGGAGAATTTCAGACTCGTGGAGAACGACTCACAGCATATCTGAAGAAGACCAAGCTGCTACTCGATCAATTGGATCACTATTTGATCAAACACATTCCTCGAGAAGAGAACCAAGTGGCTGACGAGCTGGCAAAGCGAGCTAGCATGAAAGACGACATCATTTCCAGAACAGTAGCCATCTCGAGATAACTAACTCCGAATTTCGAGCAAGTGAATCTGATAGCTGCAATCGAAGAGGAAACTTGGATGACTCCCATCCGAAAATACTTACAAGATGGCACGCTGCCCGACAAGCGTAACGAAGTTAAGAAAATCTTGAGGAAATCTTCCCTTTACACAATACAAGAAGGCATCCTATATCGACGCGGCTTCTCTAACCCTTTATTGAGGTGTGTCGCTGGAAGGGAAGCCAAAGAAATCTTATCCAACATCCATCAAGGAAGTTGCGGAGATCACACTGGAGGGCAGACTCTGGCAAAGAAGATACTCCGATATGGATATTTCTGGCCCACCTTGAACAAAGACGCCTTAGACTTCGTCAGAAAATGTGACAGATGTCAGAAGTTTGCTAAGATTCCTCGACTACCAACAAATGAGATTACTCAAATGACCAGCCCTTGGCCCTTTGCAGTATGGGGAATTGACTTGATTGGCGATCTGCCGATGGGCCGAGGCGGAGCCAAATATGCTATAGTGGAAGTCGACTATTTCACTAAATGGGTGGAAGCGGAACCTCTAAATAAAATATCTTCGGCAAAAGTTATTAACTTCTTGATCAAAAATGTTCTATGCAGGTACGGAGTCCCACTCGAAATCATCTCGGACAACGGACTTCAGTTTGACAGCAAGGAATTCACCGACTGGTGCCAAGAGCACGGAATTCACAAAAGCTTCTCATCTGTAGCTTATCCCCAGGCAAACGGACAAGTCGAAGCTGTCAACAAAATTCTCAAAACTCTAATCAAGAAGAAACTTGAAAAGTCAAAAGGCGCTTGGGTGGATGAACTTCCTACGGCACTTTGGGCCTACCGCACATCTTTCAGAACATCAACAGGGCATACTCCTTTCTCTTTGGCATACGGATCGAAGGCCATGCTCCCAGTTGAAACTATAGTTCCTTCCCATCATAGGATCCACTACAACCCAGAAGAGAACGAAGAACTCCTTCACATGTCTTTGGACCTAATTGAAGAGAGAAGGAACAATGCAGCACTCAACGCAGCAGCTCACAAACAAAAAGTGGAAGCACAATACAACTCCAGAGTCAGGCATCGCAGCTTACAAAAAGGAGATCTTGTCCTCAAGCGGATCTTCCCGCGCCCTGGAGCGCTAGATCCAATCTGGGATGGACCCTATGTAATTCATAAAGATCTCCACAACAGAGCTTATATTTTGTCAACAGTGGACGGAGAGGTGTTCCAGAGGGCATGGAACATCCAACACCTTCGTCGATACTTTTCTTAACTTGTACTGCCCATATGAAGTGAATTAACAAAGTGAATCAGTGGACGTAGGCATTTTCGTGTCGAACCACTTTAAAAAACTTGTCTCTTTTTAACTCGTTCCTTTATATCTTGGCTGCTTGTTAACTCTATCCTTTTCTATTGAACAAAATCCTGTGTAATGGCACCTCCATTCAAGTCACGTCACGGAGCAACCTCACCTGGACAAGACCTAACAGGTACTATACGAATCTATGCACTCGCCAATGAGACACTTTTGCTCCAGCATCCCTCTGCTGCGGGTTAACTCATTGCTCACGACTGCCCTCAAAGCCAACTGTAATGAGCCGATTATAAGCCACCGGGAAGGCCGACTATAGCCGAGGCAGCTCATTACGGCGTTCGGCTCGCCGGCAACTGTGAACCTACTTTAAGCCCCAACATAAGGTGTGGCTAGCCAGGGGTAGTTCACGGTTGACGATCAGCACCCATGCTAGCCGGCCACAGTAAATCGAATAATACCCACGATTACGGGCCATAATGGCCCAGGTAGTTACTGTGCGTGATCTCGGCTCCGATGTGTCTTAAGTGCGGCTGTGGTAAAAAAGATAAACTCCCCGCGGAGGCGTAAGATGGGTGACAAATGTCTCTAAGACCCACAGCTAGGGAAAGTGACTACAAAACCCGTTTGCCACGAACTTAAGCACATCGAAGGCCTTCCGTGATTGGAAGTTTTACTTTTTCTCATATTTCCATTCTATTTATAAAAACGTTCCTCCTATTCTCTATGATGATCCCTAAAGTACAGGACACAAAATAGGAGACACTCACTCATGGGAATAGGAACTTGCAGACTGGATGACAAGACACTCAGTTGCATTCCATAATCAGTCACACAAAACATTCAAAGCTACCGTCTACAACTAAAACATGAAGGGCGGTACTTTCTTCTCTTGCACATGAACATGTAGCTATAATCTATCCACACATCATACTAACATTGCAAGACATGAAAATATATTTTGAACAAGAACTTGACATCAAACACAACTGAATCACTAGCACTTGCACAGCTATGTTTCTTATGCAACACATCAAAATAATGACATCATTCAAATATGACAGAATCAGCTCATGTTATAAAATTACATGTTAAAAATAAAGTCGTTCATTACAAATGACATAATTACAGCCTGAAAGTACATTAATGTTTTGGAACTAGTATATACAGGAATGTCAAGTAGACCAAAAATGTCCGGATCAAGTCAAAATAGTCGGCAACATTAGAACTTCATCTCTATCCTTACGACCCTCCAAGATCTACTTAACCGATGGATCGGAACTCTCAACATGTTGACCGGAGGTAGTTGGTGCTCCGGAGGTCCCGCCTGTCCAATTCAGAAAAGGATCCATCAATAGTCATGAACAATAAGCAATCAAGTTACGAAAAGACTAAAAGGAAAGACTTACCAGCATCTGTTCCTTGATCATCATCCTTTAACTACATACCTACCTCCTCCGCGGTAAGCAGCCGCATGCCCTCCTTCACCGTCACTTTCTCCTCCTCGGTAAACTGGGCTGTAACTACATCCATCCTGAAGGCTGCACCACCCTCCTTATCCGCATCAGCCTTGGCCTCCTCCAGAGCCCGGAGATAAATCATGGCCATGACCCGGGGATAATCATCCATCCAGGATAAGCTTCCCTGCTTCCAAGTACGGAAGTACATGTCCTGGAGCACCTCATCCATCATCCCCTCGTTATCCTCGAACTCCCTCATCCGGACCTCGGAAGCCGACAACCTTGCAACGGCAGCATCTCTCTCCGATCGGTATCTCGAGCGGTCGGCCTGAAGGGATTTCCTCATTGCCTCCATCTCCTCCTTCAGCTTGGCTTGAGCAAGCTCTGCGGCCTCAAGCTTCCAAGATAACTCCTCTATCCGCTCGAGATCCGTTTTCCGAACCTCATCCACCATGGCAATAGCCATATCAATCTGTTCCTTGCAGGTAGCCTCCATCTTCCGCAGCTCGGTTCTGCTAGCCTCTTCCATGGTTCTCTTTAGTCGTCTGGAGGCGGCCTCATGCTGAGAGATCTAGATGGCCTGATCGGCGAGTTTCTTGGCCTGGTCGGAAACCACTAACCGCAATCTTATGTTGGCACTCCCGATTTCCTCCCCGGCCTTGACCAGTCGGGCATGATGCCCCATCAACTTCCTGGTCTCCTCAGCAACCCGATCGATGTTTGCCTTAGCTTCGTCCCCCATAGTTACAATCCGAGTAGTAAGCAAATCAATATCCAGGGACTTAGCCTCGTCAAGCACCCTTACCATAGGATTGCACGGGAGAAGGTGCTCACCAGTAACCTCGACAAAGGAAATATCATGAGTGCTTGGATCCAGATCCGGATGACCCGCAAATGGAATACGAACCAAGCCGGGATGATCAATCTGAGTAACGGTAGGATTCTCTGACGGATGCGGAGAGGGTATGAACTCAGTTTCCTCCTCCGTGATATCCTGGAGAGGCTGAAGTGGGGGCTGAGGACCGGATGAAGGCTCAAATAAGGAGCGACTCCTCTTCTTCTTCTGAATACCCTCTTCAATAACCCCAAGAAGTGGACGGTAGCTGACTACGTCTCCGGGGCGGTTGGTCGGAAGCTTTGGTTTAGAGGAAGCTTTGAGGAGTTTGAATTGTTCGAGACGATGCCGAATGTCTGATGTCTTGGCCACCTTACCCGTTCCTGGAATAAAAAGCCAAGTGTTACCAGCATACATGGGACTATAATTCAAGAAACACACTAAGTTAAGAAGAGTAAAGGGGTGCTCTGTTACACAAACCCTGGGGAGGAGTAGGATACTGCAGTAAGTCCTGGATCTCATTCCAGGACGGGAGCTGACCATAAAATATTCCTAAATACCTATCATAAATGGAGTCCGCAGGAGTCAAAAATTCACCTTGGATCGCGGGAGTTGCCTCCGCTGAAGCGCTCCTGGAAGATGAACCGGCACCAGTCCCAGCCTTGTCACCCTTCTTCGCCTTCTCCACCAAGGCCGATCCTTCCTCCAACCCCTCAAAAGCTTGGCGAAAAGCCTCATCAGTCCACTCTTGGATCTCACCCGCTTGCCCAGCGGACAAAGCCCCGGTGCCATCACCGCTCTGTCCTTCGCCACCATCATCGCCGTGACGACCACCATCGCCTTCTCTACCACCTCCACTCTCCGCCTCACCTCCTTCATCCTCGCCTTTTTCCTCCTCCACATTTTCCCCCTCCGGAACATCCGGACATGTGCTGGGGGAGGGTCCATCGGATTTCTTGAGCTTCTTCCCCACGGCGACCGGATGTATCGAGAAGGGCTTCCTCTTACTGCTCTTCACCACAGCCCCTCCTTTAGCCTTGGCAGCCCTCTCCTCGGCTATGTCTCTCTGCTTAACCACAAACTGACGTGGTAGAATCAAGTTGTGCTGCAGAAGAGTAGCATTCCTGATCAGGTAAGAAGCTGACCTCTCCCTTCCCGAGATGGCTTCTATCTCTGCAGCCATCTGAACCAGGCGATCGTTCTCTACGACCGCAAAGCCACCTGTCGCTAGCAAGAAATAAAAACACATAAGAAGAAGCATTGCCGTGAGAACGGAAATTATAAATAAGCTTCTACTTACAGCCAGAGGTGAAGCGACGGATAGAAACAGAGTCATCCCTGACGAAAAACCATTCTTTCTTGAACATGCTGAACTTCGAATATAAGTCCAGGACCGGCTTGAAGGATACGGCCGATTCCAAGCTGATGTATGGAGACCCCTTCTTATAGCCCCTCAAGTTGTACAAATACCGAATCTCCCGGTTGGAAGGGGGACGCCCGTATTTCCTCTGGAAAATGATGAACAGGCTCACCAAGATAGCATAGGATTTGGGCTGAAGCTTGAAGGGGGCCACCTTCAAGTAGGTGATGAAGCTGACTATCCAAGCATTGATCGAGGGAATGGCCCCGCACATGCAATGGTACCTACTATAAGCGAAATATCCTTCAAGGGTATCAGACGACATGACTCCATTCCCTGGCAGCACCATGAGTGCTCTATCAATCCCGAAAGAACGAGATATAACATCAAGCTTCTCCTCTTTGAGGGAGCTAGGAAAGCAGTCAGGAGGAGAGTTCAAAAGCTCCTGAGGGCCATATCCATCGACTAGTGATCTCGGGGTGGGTCCCTGTCGTCCCGGTCCTGGCTGGGCTGGGGGCACAACGGGGGACTCTCTTCTGTCCGTAGATTTTCTCTTATCTGATCGAGTTTCCACTTTGTGAGACATTTATCTGCAACACAAGAAAGCACGTTGTTAGAAGTAGAGATATAAAAAGCAAGTGCGTACAGTCTAGAATTTCATTCATAAGTCAAAACATAAAAAGCTAAAGATTCATTCAGCACTCAGAATCCCCGAGTTCATTCGGTAGTTCCAACCTAAGGTTCATTCGGCACTTATACTTCCCGTTCTCATTCGGTGGTTCGAGCACACGTTTCATTCGGCAATTCAAGTATGAAAGTGTCATTCGGTACTTAAAACCCACAAGGATCATTCGGTAGATCAAAGTCTTTAAGTTCATTCGGAAGTTCATCCTTAAAAAATCATTCGGCAGAAGAAAGCTTACCTGGTCCGGCAGTTAAGTTGATTAGGCAGTCAGAACAGATTCGGCACTACAATTGGTTCGACAGTTAAGAATTTGATTTGGCTGTTTCACTTGGTAAGGGATAACGAAAGCATAATGCCCATACTTATAGGAAAATATCAACGACCGGACCAACTGGCTCGGCACACAAGACCGGACGAAAATCCCCCAAGCTAAAATAAAGGGCGACATATGCTGGCATATGCCCCACTTTGGGGGGCAAGTGTTAGGTGCGTTTTCCCTACCACCGAACCAGTCCTTGCTCCACTACCTGCCGAATCAAAGCAAGGTATCACTACCGAACCATCCCCTACCCTACCACTACCAAACCATCTCCTTCCCTATCACTACCGAACCAACTCCCAAGACCAATGATGCCGAACCAAGCCATCTACCACAACCTACCGAACCAATACACTCTCCAAAGCCCTACCGGTCCAACACCACTCCCTGCATAGCCGAACCAACCAGCTTCCCCTACATAGCCGAACCAAGCTCCATCCACTCACCACCGAACCAGGTCCCACCGAACCAAGCTCCATCCATTCACCACCGGACCAGATCCCACCGAACCAAGCTCCATCCACTCACCACCGGACCATGTCCCACCGAACCAAGCTCTACCGAACCAACCTACCTCCATCTACTGCCGAACCAGAAGCAAGGGAGGACACGACCGGACCAATTCTGCCAGGCCAGATTGCATCAGCCCAGGCCCACCAGCAGCTATATACATCCAAGACCCCTACCCCCAGCCTCACTCTATAAATAGAGGGGCAGGAGTACAACAATGGCAGAAAAGTTTGAGAGCTCAAGCACGGATAGAACTTTCAAACAACATTCATATACTTGTATACCAAGCTTTGTACTTGTAATCCGAATATAAAAAGGAGAATAACATATAAAGTGGACGTAGGCACGTTCTGGCCGAACCACTATAAATCTGCGTGTCTTTTACAGTTTAGTCCTTGCTTCTTACATATTTGCATAAATCACCCAAATCACTAAGAACAACATAAAATTGACTAAATCATATGACTTGGAGGTGTTTGCCCATTTTTTGTGCAAACAGCGAAGTTATTATTTTGATAAGGATGACCATATTTTTATATAATGGTGAAATGTTTTCGATAAAGATTATATACCATTTTAAAACAAAAATTTGAAGTTTCGAAAGGATTTGAAATTTTGAAAATTTATAAGAAATTTGATTTATATAAAAGGATTTATTACTGAAGGGTTTTGAATTTGAATTTCGAGGAATTGAACTCCGGTATTTTGAAATTTGGTTTTGAGATTTCAAAAATATATAATAATAATACGATTTAAAAGTATTTTCCGAATAAGAAATGTTTCAAATGAATTCGAATGAATTCCAATGATTTTGAAGGGATTTTTAAGAAGTTTCAAGAAAATAGAAGTCCAGAACTCACTTTTGTCGTTGGGAAATAATTTCGGTGATGGGTGCATGCATCATCGACATTGATTTTCGAGTTTCAGAGTGGGGGAGAGGCCACTCTAGTAGCTTTGCTATGCGAGTGATGTTGTGAAACAAATTTTGATTTCCAATTCCGAAGTATGATTTGATATTCGAAAGATATATGTATATATTTTTGAAATGATTTAAAGTAAGCCGGTGTTCAGTCCTCAAGTTCAGATTTGTTTTGGTATAAGCTTATCTATTGAAATTTGATTTCACTGACTATTTTGAAGGTTCGAACACTTCCAAATCAAGGTTTAATTTTTGAAGCTAAGAAATTTCAAAGAGTATAAAATATATAATAAAGTATATAAGTTTAGTTTTGTATGTTTAAAGTATGAAGAGTATGACTTAAATAAATTTGAAACTTTTGTTAAGTAAATAATTTGCAAAAGGAAAATTGCATCTTTTGAATAAAAATAGATAGTTTAAAGGTTTTAAAGGGGATAGTTATAAAATTGGAGCTTATTTTGGGTAAAATTGATTTTGAGAAAATATTTGGCTTTGAAAATAGGTTGGAATGTAAACCCAGTATTTATATGAGGATTTTGAAAATGAATTTGTTTTACCAAAATTATGTCGATTTGGAAACCAGGATTATTTTCTAAACCTATTATTTTGAAAACTTTGAAATTTGAGATATTTAATTTGGAAGAAAAATTGGTGAAATCATATATGGTTTTGAAACTGAATTGATATTGAAATGATTTGAAATTGAGAACCTTGTATTATTAAGTACTTGATTTGGATGTTGTCGAACTTATATAAAATGGATTTGTATAAGTATGAAGTTGATTTGAAAACTATTAATTTGAAAGACACTCAATTTGGAAAGAGAAATCTTATATAATCGAAGTCTATATAAGTGTGATTTGATATACTATTGATTTGGAAAGTATTCGATTAGAAAATGGAATCCTATATATAATGGACCTTATATAAGTATTGTTAACGCTAAAATTTGAACGCTAACACCCCGGTGTGTGAAGTGTAGTTGTGAAAGCACCACCCGATGATTCGGGAACAGAGTATAAGCAGAGAATTGCAGAAAAGCAGTAAACAACAACAATTTTATAGTGGTTCGGCTTAAGAGTTTGCCTACGTCCACTTTGAATATCTTTATTGATGATTTCGTTACAAGTCGATACAATTCTTCCCAAGTACAATACACTTTGAATTACAAAACACTTCGAACGAGTAGCTTAAACTTCAATGTAAATGAAAGTCTTCAAATCCATGTCGGATGTATGAGATTTCTTCTTGAAGTTGTTGGTAGCGTTCTACGTGTCTTGAAAGCTTTGTGTGTAGAGTCGGTTTGGAATGCAGCAGAGTATCGGTGCTTGAAAAGAATGAGCCCAAAAAGTCCTTTGCTAGTTGGAGCTAGGGTCGTATTTATAGACATTTCTCGGAGTTAGGTCGTAACTCGTACACGACTCATGATAAGTCGTAACTCGTACATGACTCATGATAAGTCGTAACTCGTAGATGACTCATGGTAGGTCGCGGCCGACCTACTGGGTTTAGCTCACGGCTTGGTCCAAAGTTATGCACCCATTTGAATGAATGATACAAGTTCTAAGTCGTTCCCGAGTTAACCAAATGCAACTTCCTTTATGCTAGCATGAGTCGTACACGACTCATCATAGGTCATAAGTCGTTAACGTGTCATCTCATTACAGCATGGTATTGAGCTTGTCTCTAAGTCTTAGGTCGTGAACGACTTATCTGCAGTCATAAGTCAGCAACGACTTCAGTGTTGTTGACTCTTACTTTTCGTGCCTTGAGTTGTTACTCCCTTAGGTCGTTAGGTCATAACATATTTAAGTCGCATACCTTTTAAGCCGTGGACTTCCTTAAGTCGTAGACTTCCTTAAGTCGTAGATTGTCTTAAGTCGTCTAGACCTTAACTCATAGGTCGTGTAGCACTCTGAGTTGTTAGATCGTCAATGTCTTAACTCGTAAGCTTTCCTTAACTCGTAAGGTCGAACACCGTAGCGGTGGCTTTGCCCCCCGTACCCCCAACTTGGGGGGTTGGCACCCCCCCTGGACCCCCCCTCCGTAGGGGATCTTATCTGAAAAACCATTCAATAAAACTTGTTTTGGGGAGATGTTGAGTTGACCATCCTTCGAGACGAACTATCATTGGCTTCTCGGTCGATTTTTTTGATATCACGGCCTTGCTGAAAAAGTGGAGTTAACAAGTATGATAGTTGAAAGTGAATTGAAAAGGTACTATATGATATATATTTTCGAAGTAAAGATATGGAAAGTGCCTTCTGCTTGATATCCGCTCTGTGGCCACAATGTGGATTCATTCTATCGATATTATTCTCTTTGATTTTTGGTTTTCCGGATGTGATACTCGAGTGTCCCACCATGGTGATCTCCATTGTTTTTCTTTTGAGTGTGGCTACATAGCGTAATTCACCTGGCTGAGCTGGCCTAGTGGTACGGATTGTTTCCTGGGGGATCCAGGCATAATCATTGTGTATCTTGTGAACTATGTAGGTCGCATTAGTAGCGAAATCCGCCTGGCTGAGATGGCCTAGGGGTACGGATTGTTTCTTGGGGGATCCAGGCGTAATCATTATGTATCCTGAAGTATACTAGTCATCATGGCTTAACTCGCAGGGCTGAGATAGCTTACGGATATGGATTTTTTCCTGAGGGATCCAGGGATCCAGGCGTAACCATTGTGTATCTGTGACCATGGTTAGACAAAGGTTTTGGTTTGGTTGTTTTGTTTGGATTGTACTTTCCATATCTGTTTTTAAAAGTTTTTCAAGTATTTTCACTAGGTGTTGAAACAAGTCTATTAAGTACCTGAAGAATTCTAGCTTTGCGCCTGATCAACGCATAGCCAGAGCCTGCAGGAACGGGGATAAACTTGTTAAGACATCGAGTTATAAAAGTATTTTGGTAAAGAATTATATAAAGGATATTTTGATCATTTATTTTACCTTTCAAAATAATCAAAATCTATATAGTTTTAAATAATGGTTCATCCTTATCTTTCAACCTATTTTCCTTCCTAGATATTCCTATCCACCTATTTTCCCTTCTAGCTATTCCTATTCTCCACCTTGTTAAACTTACCTATAACAACAATTATTAGGTATACTTTTAATCTTCTTGTCATCTTGTCTTAATCCTATTTCATTCTATCTTTTTCTATGTTTTCCGTACCTCGTCCCTTTTCGAGGACGAAAAGATTTAAGTAGGGGAGAGTGTAACAACCTTGTATTTTGTGATTATTTAATTGTATATTTTAATTATTTTTAATTGAATTCCCTGATTTAAAAAAAACTTTATTTTATTTATTAAAATGGATAAATTTTGTTATTTTAAATATTAATTTTGATTTTTTTGTGAATTATAATTCCAAACCTGGATAAATGGAGTATTTCCAAAAAAGTGGATTTTGGTCAAAATGGTCAAACATTGACTTTTAAATTTAAAATTTAAATATCTGAATTTTTTTAATTTTATCTTCTATTATGAAAATAGATTTAATTTCAAGAATCCTGCTTTTCATTTCGTTGAAATCAGATTAATATTGTGAAAGTTATGCTTTTTACAATATTGTGTGTAAATTGTTTTATTTAACAAATTTGTTTATTTTAATTTATATAAATAATATCTTTGTTTGTAAAATCATGTTCTAATTTGTGTAACATGATATGTTATGCATATATTTTATTTTTAAAAAACATTTTTAAAGTATAGTTATAATTTTCAAATGTTGATTGTATATTGTTTTCAATTTTTAATTCTAGTTCCATTAAATAGAGTATTTTCTTTATTTATTTCCTAATTTTCCTAAATCTATTTATTTATTTTTCATAATATCTATCACTACCATATTTTTTCTATTTTAATTATTTATACATTCATTTAGTAATTGAATGGATAAGTATTTAGATCCCTATTTATTTCTTGGAAAGAGATTTCAAATGTATATATACGTTATTGTTTTAAATGGCATACCTCTAAAATGTATTTAATTTAACGTTATTGTATTTATTTGTTTGTGATAGCTTCCTATATACACCTTTCTTTAATATATAGGAAACGCATAAATTAAGATACATTACCTATTTTTAATTAAAGGCATACGTTACGTTTTGATTTGTTACCTCTTTATCTTTCCACCCATTGATTTCATACCATAACTCCTCCATATTTGTTGTCATTTATTTCCTTAACCCTAGCCGCCTCCATCATATTTCACATGAGAAAACACTCTTCTCATTTCACTTTTCATGCAAGTTCAGATCGGAGGAAAAAAAGTGGTAATGTCTTCTTCCTTTTTCCACATTTCTTTTCACTTTTATTGATTTTTTTTTGAAATTGCCTTGCTTCTTCATGCTTATGCTTGGACACAACCCTCCACCACCTCCTTTGACTAACTCCACCACCATCCACGGCCACTTCACCTTCCTCCCCCTATGTCTTGACCAGGCCATGACTTGTCTTGGATGGTTGCACCACAAAACTCATCAAACTCTTCAACAAATGCCATAGCCGAGCTCCTCCATGACAATACCCTTCATTTTCCACCTTGTCCACCTCCTTAGCCGCCACCACCTGATCCTCCACCACCTCTGGCCCCACTCCAAACCCCACCTGACCACCCCCTTGCAATTTAGGGTGTAAGTATTGAATTAATATATGTTAGTTATTTAGGGTGTTGAATAAAATTGGTAATCAATTTGCAATTAAAGGTAATAATATTGATGTAAGCTAATAAATAAGAATTTCAATGCAATACCAATTAATGGAAACAAATTGTAAGGTCATAATTGATTGCATTAAATAAATTGGAAAAAAAAAATTTCCATTAAAGGTAAGTAAATATTATCTTAATGTAAATTAAGATAATATTCGAAATTAATATTAATTCCATTCATAATATGAAAATTGGTTGAAGTATGAGAAACTTACGTGTAACATTTGGCTTGTAAACAAATATTATAAGTTACCTGTTTAATTAGTTGATGGAATTAGAATTGGAAATAAATGTTAATAAAATAAATAAATGTTACGTTAATATTAATTGAGATAATAATTAGAAATAACGTAAATTTTATTCATAATACGATAATTAGTTGAATTAATAGAATGGAAGGCAGGATTTATTAGTTTATTGGAATTTAAAGTTAAATAATTAGATTAATTGCAAATAAGTGGAGTTTAATATTAAAAATATTACGTTATTGAAATTAAGATGAAACTTGAGAATAATAATGTAATAAACCATGAACCAATGTTAATATCATCTGTTGGATAATAATGAAGTGAATAATAAAAATGGAAAGTAAATTCAATGGGATTATTGAGAATTTAAATTATAACTTGTGGATATAATGAAATTTAAAATTTAAAGCTGAAATTTATCAATGAATCAACATTAAAGTGACATTTAAATTTGTGTTAAATTTTGGTAAATGTCCAAGTAATATAAAATGAGAGGAATTGTGATTTATTAAATTTGGATTGAAATTTGATTTAATTAATATAATATTAATTTATTTAATTAACTAGAAAATAGCCATTTTGGCCACTGACTCGGATTTCGACGAAACCAGTTTCATCGGATCCGTAACTGTGAATTATTGTAGGATTTCAAGTTTCATAACGATCGGGCTTATCGTTTGATTTTATGGGCTTGAAACGCCTTGAAATCGATGAAATTGAAATCAATTGAAATCAATTTGAAATAACTTGATTTTCGCATAACTTCTTTATACGATGGAATTTGAACGTGAACCTGTTCCATTGAGTTTAAATTATTTTAAAACATCTATTTTGATATATGGGTTTACCCAATTTCGTTCCGGAGTCAGAACAGGCTTTTTGGGCCATTTTATCGTTCAACGCGTTTATCGATCTGGTCCATCTATTCTACATTTAGTTTTGTCTATAAATACCTTGTTATAAACCCTAGCCTCCCACTATTTCTCATTTGTCTGTGTGTACAATTCATCTTCACCTCATCTCAATGGCAGACAATTTCAAATTCAATTGCAATTCAAAAATCAAAGCCAAAATTCAAACTTCACAAACTATATCATATTTCATAGCTCGGAAAGCTCTCAAAGAGCGCATCTCAAATCTGTGATTCGTTTTTCGTTTTGAGTTTCTGAGTGCTCAGAATTCGAGGGATTGCTCATGGCCATTCATCACGCGTTGATGAACTTCGTCCGATCGAGAAATTGAAGGCACTGTCGGGTAGAGAGGACCGAGGGGAGTGCTGCAGCATTGTTCGTTCGTCGAATCAATGGATGGATCGTGCTACAAAATTCAATTAGGGTTGGCTAAAATTTGGCGGCTGCTGATGATGGACGGCGTCGATTGATGTCGTGGCTATGGCGCGTGGTTGTTGGTTTGTCGAGGAGGGGGAGTCCGTCTTGTATGGACGGTGCGGCCTCGTGCAAGCCATCATGGAGGAGGCGCACGTGATCTGATGCAGAGGCGCTAGGGTTTCTGCAGTTGTCATCTTCAGTTCGAACGTGCGGCGAAGGAGTTGATTCATGGTGACGTGGTAGGCATTGTGAGTATTGGTTGTTATTTTTTTTATTCATTTTATTTTTGATTTCAAATCTTCTAATTCGAATATCTTTCGCGTACGATGTCCGATTCACGCGCGGTTTCCTCCGCTAGGTTCGTATTGGAATTCCGGACATTTTGTCGCTGGTTTGGACGGATTTGGAGACTGTGAAAGTTTTGAGTTTAAATTGGATTTAAATTCAATTTAAATTCAAAAGGTGAGCGTTTTAACCCACTCACAACGTCTAAAATTTCTTATTTTTGTTAAATTAATTGTTGATATGATTAGAAATTTATTTATGACTGTTTGGCATATTTTCAATCATCATCTCAATTAAATCGAATTTATTTGAATTAAATTTTCATTTAATTTAGTATTGCATTAAACTGCCAGTTAAATTGATATTTAATTTATTATTGCATATAAACTACCAGTTAAACGGTTATTTAATTTATTATTGAATATAAACTGCTAGTTGATACCTGTTATTTATTATCTGTTATATAGTGATGCTATTGATTGAATTGGATGATGATTTTTATAAATGGTTGATGATTGATATTGGATGAATGGAAGTTGTATTTTATATTGTTATAACTGCAAGTTGTTATGGATTTTTATAGCATTCGGGATTGCAGTTTGAAATGATGTATAACCGAATTTTTATTTCAAATTACGGATTGAAATGATAATTATCCATATCACTTGACCATAGGGTAGAAAATTATATACAGACACCGTGGTCTATATATAAAAATATTTGAAATGATTTCTATGGTTTTGGAAAGAAAATACGGTTTAATAAATATTAATTTTTTATATTCTATAAATATTATTATATATATATATAGTTAAATTCTTGAATTTAAGCTATGTATAAATTTGTTTAATAAAAATAAGCTTAATGATGGAGTTTGATTGTTTTATATTATATGGTTAAGTACCTATTTAAGATATTGTATATATAGTGTTTTGATGACTTAAATAAAAAATTAAGTTGGAAGATAAATATGAAATTGGTTTGAATTGAAGGATTTAAGAATTAGACTTGAATAAAATGGATGTGAAATTTAAATAAAAATTGAGATTTTTAAAGGGTATGATTTTTATAAGTTGATTTTGGTTTAGAGTGATTTAAATAAATATCGAGTTGATTTAAATGAATATATCAAGTTAATAAAATTGAAAGAACATCCAGTTATTTGAAGTTTAAAGATTTTACTTAAATGATATTTGATTTATTAAGTAAACATTTCAAATCTAAATAAGAGTAATTGAATTTGATAGAAATGGAATTATCAAAGAATTAGTTATGAAATGGTGGAATATTTAAAGCTTTGAAATATATGGAAATAAAAATGGCTATTTGGAGATTCGAATCTGTATTTGGAATTTGATTATGAAATTGAAGAATTTATTTTATTATATAAAGTGATTTAATATTTAAGCCATTTAAGTGGTGTAGTTATGTTTCAAAGTTGAGTTTCAAAGTATTAAAATTTGGAAGTGAAATATTTCAAGTGGTTTTGGTTTCGAAATATATATAAATTTGAAAGTGCTATGATCTTGGAAAAGAATATATTTGAAATAAAAATGATATTATATTGATTTGGGTTTTATAAAAATAATATCATATTGATTTGGGTTTTTAAAACGGAAATGATATCATATTTATATGGTTTGAAATGGATAATATATTCTGGTTTTGAAGTACAAACTATTTGAGAAGACCGCGGCGTTATAATAACGTTTGGTTGTTAAAGAGACCGGGATCGGAAGTTGTCATACTCTCTGCCAACTCCGAAAACCACTTTAACAACCATGTACGCGGTGGATATTCCAGAATGTAGTAGGATGGTGGCGGCGTTTCCTTTGAGGTAAATACGTGGACCCGACTCCCGTGAGTTGGCATAAGGTGGCTAAAACAGGAGCGATTCTCGGGCCAATGAGGTCATTCCTTTGATCGGACACACTCCTTCGATATTACACTCTGACTTTTGGATTGATTCGGTGGCCACTTTTGATTTTTGATTTTGGGGGTGTTGTTTGAGGTGGGCGGTAGTAGCTGCTATGCTTTACCATCAATTCAGATAGCAATTGGTATATCTACCCTGGCATTGCCTAGTTGTGCCGTGTCACCTACCCTAGTGTGCCTTATACGATTTTGTTTTGTACCATACCTATGGAGTGCCCTCTGACGACGCCCAGTACGGGGGAGATTATGGTACTGTATAGACTATGAGAATATAAAAGTGTGTTAAGGTGGAAAATGTAACGCGTTAACGCTATTTTCTGTATATTATACTTTACTTTAGACACTACTATAATAGCGTATATTACTACATAGTAGATAGTTTAAAGGATCCTTAGGAGATGTGAATCCCGAACATCTCTTAAGTTACTGCACTCACGTTAGACACTGGATAGGAGATGTCTAATCCCGTAAACGTCTCTGACGCCGTTTCACTCATATTATTTATTGTTGATTTAACTTACATAAGATCTTTTAGTTCTGACTCGAGTATTTTTTCTTTTCAATTCGCTCGGGTCAGCCTGAGCATTTCAGGATTTGAAGACCTTATTTCTGGAGGATGAAGACAAAGATTGTAGTACTATTATATATTATATTATTCCACTATAACACATTGTTCCGCTGCATTGTTATTGATTATTCTTTGGTATGTGTAACTCTGATATGTATTGTATAAGTATAATCAAACGATTTGTAAAACAGCTTCATGAAGTGTTTATTTGATTTTTATATTTTATCGTTCCGCTGCAAGATTCTATTTTGTTTTTTTCTTTCTCTGCTTTTTCTTATTTACCCCATAACAATCCGCCTTTCTGTATGGTTTAAGTCTGACGTGTGTAGTTTATCGTCTATTTAAAGCGTACAAAAAGGCGGGACGTTATAGACTTGCTCGAGGAAGCGGCGATGAGGAAAAGGAGTTAGAATGGGTGGCAACTTGATTATCGATAAGAGAGGTCTGTAGCGGCGCTCACGCACGATGGCGTATGTAACGACGCGGATTTTTCGCGTTCAAAAATCGACATCCATACTTCAAATCGTATTCGAATGCCGTAGATTCGACCGTTCAAATCCGATTCGCCGGAGCTTATAACAACATTAAGTAAATAACACAGCGGAATAAAAGAATAATACATTGATATACAACACTGATACAACAGAGTGATACAATGAATATCAATATACATCAGAGATGCAATAAAATAGCAGCGGAACAAATAACTCTAAGATAGTCTTCGAAAGAAAACTCCAGCAGCGGCTCAATCCAACATCACGATGCACAAAGATAAGCAAGGTTGTCCATATCCAAAGAATGAACTAGCTCCAGATAATCTACTAAACCTGATTATCGGAAAAACCCAACTCTAGACTGCCCGTGTAGAAATTTTGAGCATCCAGAGTTTAGGATAGAAACAATAAACTTCGGTTCAGTCGTGGGACTGGTGTGAGCAACAAAAAAACAGTTTATCTATTAAAACAATCAACAAAAGATTTTAAAGTCAATTCGCAATGCTTTTTGAAAATGTAACTACCATAAGACCTCCCGCCACACACACAATGCAAACGCAGACTTGGAGGAGATTTCTTCTTATGATAGTCAAAGATGCTTACTACACAAAATCAAATCATTTGATTATTATTATTAGTGCATAGTGTAGAAAACATTTCGTAAGTAGAATATAAATCTTAGCCAGCGTAGTTACCATTATAGTATGCCTACTATAGCTACCATATTAAATGGCAGGTTCTACAACTAAAACCTTACAGGGCTCGTATTGTTTTGTTTGGATTTCCAACAAGTGGTCGTGCAAAGAACTTCCCAAGTAAAATAGAACGCCTCTGGAGAAACATTCCCGGATCCTAACCGGATCTCTGCAACACAAGGCCAGGTTACCTTTAAGCTAGGTAACAACTGACACGATTATGTCATCCCCGGTCGTTTGCGACCTTTATTCGAGCGCTCGATAACCAACATCACACAGTAATAAATATAGTGTGTCCACAAAGTAAGTATCTGGGGCTCCATACCATGATACCACTTATAATCTAGATAGGAAATGACATGCCCTATGGAGGAGCGACCGCCAAATAACCTTGCTGCCACGATTCCTGTTTTGACCATAACCGGTCTATGAGGCCTGACGAAGTCTCGTCCACAAAGCAATGCTTTGGTTCAAAGCCATGCTTTGGGTCAACAAATGATCAAAGTAATGATCACAAAGATAAATGATCAAACAAATGATCATATCACAAATGATCAAACAATGATCATTACACAGCAACACTTAGCATGTCACATTACCAAATTGGGAATATATCGCTGATAATCTTCAACTACATAACCTCTGAGCTCGTACGTCTCGGAGAAGGGCGTTAAGCTAAGAGAATAAATTCTCCGCCACCAACAGAAATGTATTTGAAAGAAAATCAGCTTTACATCTCAATTTGTAATGTCAGACATACAATCCATACAAGTCTGTTCCGGGCTCGAACAGAACCAAAGGCACTTCCGAAGAAGTCCTTGCAATCCGGGTATTCACAATCCCGATCGGACTTCCCATCACTTAGGGAGTCTCTATACCGGCGCGACTCAGTACAGAGACAATCGATAGGTCATCCTATCGCTCTCGCAAATACCTGGTCTTCACCACCGGTCTTCAAATGCTATCCATACGTCGAATCACATATTCGGAATGGGTTATATGACACAAAGGTCCTTTCCCGGCTAAACCGAATAGTGAGTGCAATATTTAAAACATATGGATATGGGATTTCAATTAAGTCACAACTTAATAATTCAAAACTTTCTTTCAAATGGTTTAAACTAGTTACTATTTCAAATCTTTCACAAAAAGATTTATTTCACAAAGTTTACTCAGTTTCACAAAAATCTATTTACAGATTTCAAAACAATTTCCATTATAATTGGATTAACTCGTTAAATCTTTAAAATTAACGATTTAACTTATAGCTTTCAAAACTCGTTTCCAAAGATTCATTCATAACTTGGAAAAATCATTTCAATCTTGATCTTTCTAACACAAATTGGAAATTCACTTCTTATATGAAAAGCTTTTATTATTCGAAAACAAATAGTTTTATTTCAGGGAAATCCAATTTTATTTGTACGAGTTACAGCCTTAATTTCAAATTCCCAAATCAATACCTTTAAAATAGTTTAAACCATATAAACTCATTCATAAGTAGCCTTTCTAAACCCTAGTTTCCAAATCATAGAATTCAATTTCAAATATTGAATTCAAATTTAAATTAAATTTCAAAACTCAATTAAGTTATTCAAATAAATTTCATCTTTGAAATTCCATTTCAAAATCTGTGACTCAATCGATTTCCTCGTGAAATCCATATTGGTGTGTGTACAAGTGTGGTCCAGGGTTTAACACAATAGTGCAACATCATTCAACCATCACAGATCAAATACAGAAATTTATTTGATAAGCGGTATAAACTATAACGCTTATATTTGATAAGCGGTATAAACCATAACGCTTATCTTTTATTCACAGAACACAGATATATATATCACAGATAATGATTACATTTATCTCAGATAAATAAATTACATTTCAGATCATAACACAAATCAGGATATATCACAAAGCATCAATATCAGTGATATCAGACAATTCAGTCATCCAATAGAATCCAAACATGCATAAGTGAAATTTATTAAACAACTGATTAGTTTAAATCAGTTTAATTACTTATGAATTTCCAATCCTGGTTAATTAATATTAATAAATTACAAATCATTTTCTTTACTTACTCTTTAATCATTTATTAACTAACCATTCATTAATAATTTAATTCACCTTTAATTCTAATTCGTCAACTTTTAATTATTAAATAATTATTCTTTAATTATCTAATTAATCATTTAATTAATTATCTTTAACTAATTAATTATTATTAAATTAATTATCCTTAATTAGTTACAATAAAATTGATTAAACTTAAGTTAATTACCAAATTAATTAATTCTTAATTAATAATCATCCCTTAATTACTTTCACTAATTAATTAACCTTTAATTAATTAATTATTCTCAAATTAATCGCCTTAATTAATTAATCACATTAATAAATTATCCTAAAATTAATTATTGCTTAATCACTTGATTAATCAACTTTAATCATTAATTAATATCTAATTAATAATCCTTGATTAGAAATTAATTATTCCTTCATTTATTAATCTTAAACCTTAATTTAATTAATTTAAACTTTAATTACTTATTTAATTAATCCAAATCAATAATTAATTAAATAAATAAATTATCCATTTTAATTAACTTATTAATTTAATGAATTGCAAATCATTAAATCCTAATTAAATTTTAAGAAAAACATTATTCTTATTAATGATTAAATTTATCATTAACAAAGTATTTTAACCATTTTCTTTCAAATTTATTTTTAAAATTTCGTTTTAAATTTAAGATTTAAAATGAATACAATTTTAATTTAAACAAAGTTAGAAATAATTCAAAAACATTTTGAAATCTTATGTTAAGGAAATACTCATTTTATAAAAGAAGTTTTAAAGAAATTTAAAACCAAATTCATTTTTATATTCAAATTAATTTAAAAATACACTTTAATATTCAAAGTTATTTAAATCATTTTAAATTTAAAAAAACTTTCTTTAATTCCAAAAACTGGAATACAGTCTAAATCTTGACTCCAAATTTAACTTAGATTTCAAAACTTGCTTACATTTTTAAACTTTAAAATTTAAACCATTTAACCATTTTAAAGTAGTTAAAATAATTCAAATTTAAAACTTTATTTTTAAAACTGAGATTCAAACTATCTTAAACCAGATTTTAAAGCTTAGATTTAAACGGGTTTAAAACTTTACTTTTCCATTTTAACTTCAGTTTTAAATTTTTAAAACAAAACATTACATGTTTTGTCTGAAACCTGTAACAAAATTCTAACTCCAGATAAAAAAAACTGGGAACCACAAGCGAACCCAAACCCATTGACATCACCATGCCACCGTGCTCCTTGCACCACCCACGATGATCTTCCGACCACCACCAGATCCTCCCACATATCCACGATTTCTCCAACGACCTACCTCGATCATCAACTCACAACCACAAGCCACGATTCCAAATCGAGTGTTAACGCTAAAATTTGAACGCTAACACCCTGGTGTATAGGATGTAATTGTGAAAGCACCACCCGTTCGTACGGGAATCAGAAACAAGCAGAAACAAGCAGAAAAGCAGTAAAAGACACAGTACTTATAGTGGTTCGGCTTATAATCAAGCCTACGTCCACTTTAATCTTCTTTATCACTGGTTTGATTACAATTCTTTACAAGATCTCTCGATTACAACACACTTCGAGTTATGAGATATGTAGAACAAGTAGCTTAAACTTCGATGTTAACAAAAATCTTCAAATCCATGGTGGATGTGGATGATTTCTTTATGAAGTTCTTTTAGGCGTTCTTTGAATCTCAAAAGCTTTAAGTGATGAAGTAGTTTGGAATCCGGCAGAGTAACGGCGCTTGAAATTGATCGACCAAAAGTCCCTTGAATGTTGGTGGTGACCATGTATTTATAGGCGTTTTTCTCAACCAGGTCGTTAGGTCATGTTCGACCTAAGCTAGGTCGTTGGTCGCGATCGACCTAAGGACCCTTGGTCTTTCCTCCACTGGGTACGTATATGCTCATTTTTACAAGTCCAAGGTCAAATGCGACCTATCCCCTAGCGGCATAGCAAAAGGCGTCCATAGATCGTAGGTCGAAGGTAACGACCTAGGACACGCGAGTTACGACCCATTAGGTTTAGGGTTGCTTCCATCTCTTCCGAGTGAAGTACTAGGTCGTGGTCGACCTAGGCAAAGCTGTTATGTCGCTCATCCCATTAGATCGCTTAGAGTTTTAGGTCGTAACTTGCTAATAGTTAGGTTGCTTGATTGGTTAAGTCGCTAGGTCGCATCCAATGTTAGGTCGCTAGATGGCATCCAATGTTAGGTCGCGGAGTTCCTTCTAGTGGTTAGGTCGCTCTTCTCACTAGGTCGCTAGTTCGCACTGCCTGCTAGGTCGCTAGATAGGTTAGCTCTTAGGTCGCTGGGTATGCTACCTGTTAGGTCGCTAGATAGGTTAGGTCGCTAGGGTTCTTTAAGTCGCTTCCCTTGTTAGGTCGCAAAGCTTTTTGGGTCGCTAGGTCGCGAATCCTTTTAGGTCGTTAGGTGGGTTATCTCCTAGGTCGCTGGGTCGTTTTCCAAACGGAGTTAACACTTGCCCCTCGAAGCACACGCCTAGGTCGTAGGTCGTGTGCTTCGACCTAAATTTGCTAGGTCGAGAGCGACTTAAGAGATAACTAACCTTTCACCAGCTTGCCTCTGCCTTATATATACTATTAGGTCGTTACTTCCTCCCCACTTAATCATTTACTTCTGCCGCCATTGTTATACCAGAGCTCAGAACTAACACAAAATTTTCTCCTTTTCATCTCCAATCGCTGATTCCAGTAGCATAGTTAGGTAATTTCGATCATTTACTCACCGCGTTTACCATCGATTCCTCCATAGTCGGCTCCATACAATTTTCGTTGTCATGTTGCAAGATTACATTCGGATTTACCCTTCGATTTTTGTCTAATCGCTTGCGGTTGCCTTGAATTTGAGGAGCTTAATGACGGTCCTTGGAAATTTGGAGGAGGAGATGAGACCATAGGTGATTGGAGGAGATGAAAGAGCCTTTGGTTAATGGGTCAGTGGATAGCAAGTCGTATTGTGGCATTCCTGGCGATGATGAAGTAATGGAGGCGTGACATCGTTCGAGTGGAAATTCGGCTCCAGGGTCGTTTGCTTGAATGTGAACCATGCGACCTATGTTTTCAACGACCTAATTTTGTAGCGACTTACATCCTTGCGGCATTGGCTCTAGGTCGCAGCCGACCTAAGACTTTAGTTTACATCAGTGACCCATCTTCCGCGACATAGGCTCTAGGTTGTGCCAGCGACTTAGTCTCTAGGTCGTAAACGACCTAGCACTTTGACAATTTCTCACTGCCGAGTTGTTTCCTGTGATGTAAAAACATTTTGACCTTCTTGTTGAGCTGTGAACGACCTAGGACTTGAGCAACTTGAATGCTCCAAAACTTTGATAGAATTTAATTGCATTCCAATTTGAACTGCCAGATTGTTTGAACTTTGTTGTATTTCTGTACAGATTATCTCCAATGCTAATAACCTGTCATACACAACATTTGTAGAAACATGGGACGAATATACTGTCACTGATTGCCCACTTCGAATGACAGATTAATCGATAAAAAAGAATCAACTTAATGAGATTATCTGAAATGCTGCGAACCAAATTCAAGTAAAATATTAAGGCAAAGTAATATTGACCAATTAAAGTCAACTTGTTTGCATTGATACTTCACTTGTACTTTAAACCAAAAGCATTAAATTCTGAGGTTTATATCGACATATGCCTGTTTATTTAATTTCAGTAATATTTGCTTATTGGTTACTAGTTTTACACAGCACTTCACACACTTAGGAAACGTGCACCTTCGTATTTGACTGTCTGGTTCCTTGTATAGAATGACTTCTCAAGAGGAAACTCGATCAACTGAGGAGATTCTCCCTACTGCCACTCCATTAGTTGATCCTCTAGAAAGAACTTCTACTACACCGACATTCAAAGTTTTCCGCCAGCTGTGTGCTTTGTTTGGCATTGCTGAAGCGGATGCTATTCTCCCTGGGAAGAATGATACTGCGGACAGACCACCTCCTGGTTTTATAACGGTTAATCGCCAAATGTGCACGAGCGGAGCGATCCCTCCTTTTAATGAATTCCTTCAACAGCTTCTTCTTCGGCTAACCATCTCTCCTTTTCAGCTACACCCTAACGGTTATGCCATTTTGATGGGGTTATGCGTGCTGTTTAGAAGGACATTGGATCGTCTCCCGAGCTTTGATGAAACTTGCTATCTGTGCACATTTGCGAAGAATAAAGATCACCCTTCCATTACTCTCGTGAGAAGCGCTAGGAGCCGTAAACTAATACTCAGCCTCCCCGAAAGTGCTCATGGTTTCTTGAACCAATTTTTCTTTGTTCGCTGTCCTCCAGGATTCTATGGTATCTGGAGGGTAGGAAGTAAGAGCATCTACCCTTGTTCTCATTGTTTTCCTTTGAGTTTTCCATAGTCCGAGCTGTCAAATGTTAACTTCACTCTTTATCTTTCAGCGCTCCCCCCTCTTTTAAGGGATCCTTCCCATAAGACAACTTTTGAGAGGCTACTGGCAGTGCCAGTTGAAGAGAGAAGCATTCAATTTTTGTTGACAGACGATTTTCTTCATCAGTTCGGACTTCTTCATTCTCCCCGTTCTACGCAATCTCATGAAGTTCCGGATTCTTCGGCTGGAACTTCAGGTGCCCCAGCTCCTGCTAAAGAGCCCGTACGGGGAGAATCCCTTGCCGAAACTTCACTAGTGAAGTGTTCGATTCCGACAGATGCTGTGGGACCTTCGGATAAGCCTGCACTTGCTCCGATTATCGAGGAAGATGAGCCTCCTCATCATACCGAGGAGATTGGTGAGAAAGAAGGAGAAGGAGGAAGCTCCGCTGGGCGCGACAGTGAAGACATTTTTGGAGATTTAAGTGACATAGTGATCACTTCCCAAGAGCTGTTCAAAGACGGCCCAGTCGTTACCAAAGCTATATCTTCGGCAATCGGAGCTACATCTGTTCTCAAGCAGACTCCTCAAGAATTGCCTTTGGCAATAACACCGACTACCACCCCCCAAACGCGGAGCGGTTCGTAATCCGACGTGTTTAATCTGCACATCACCCATCACTAGGACTTTCGACACTTTCATGCACTTATCTTTCAAAATTTTAAGGGTTTTAATATCTTGCTCCTTTCCCAATTGCAGATTCTTCAATGAAGCGTGGCAACACATACTACGATGACTTCAATCGATATGGGAGGCGTGGTCAGTATGACTATGGACGCTTCCTTCCTTCATACCGAGAAACTGAAGAGGAGAGAGCTGCCAGGAAAGACAAGGAAAGGAGAGCGTACGAAGAACGTTATGGCAGAGATGAGCGACATGATCCTTCACATAGGGAGGACGATTCTCACAAGAGGAAAGCTCACGAAGACAAGGGAAAGGGACATGACACTGGAGATTCAAGCAAACGGGCTCGACTCAGCGAGCAGCCAGGACTTGTAATTTCTGAAAAGCCCACCACTCGAACTCCTCACTCTCCTGCTCCCACTCGTACTAATATTCAATCCATTATCGGGAGACCCTCTTACAGTATCGGACCAGGCCCAGCAACGCTTCAAAGTCGTTTTCCCAGCTGGTGCTTAAAGGGAGTACGCTTCGACCTTGATTTGGTCCCGGTAGACAAAAATGCCATGCTCCGGAATCTTGAAGCCGTTAAAACCGACATCGAGAGGATGTCTAACTGGCAAAAACTGGTTGACGAGCTTCAAAGAGTAAACCGAGCAAATCTCGAGGCTATGCTGACCATGGAAAATGACAAAACTGAATGGCAGAAGGTCCTCAAGCAACATGACGCTGAGATGAGCAGCATTGCTGCTTATAATGAGAAGCTCGAAGTGGAAGTGGAAAAACTCAAAGCAGACCTTACTACCTCTTCCACTTCCTATTCTCAAAAAGAAGGTTTGCTTCAGCAACAGGTGCGTGATGCGCATGCTGCCCAGAGGATAGCTGAGGACAAGGCTGATGGGTTGGAGAGGATCGTGGAGGGTTATCGCGTTGATGTTGCTCAGCTGCGTGGGCAAACTAGCTCCCAGGCCGCCGAAATTGAAAAGCTAAAGGCCCAACTCTCTGTAGCTGAAAGGGAGCGAGACGCTGCTGTTGCAGGTAGAATCGCTGCCGAGGAGTCTCATGAGGCAACTAAGGCCGATATCGGCTCCACATTATTTGATTTCTACTTGCAATGCGTCCTGGGTCGCGGCAGCCTCTCCTTTTTAGGTCCTAAATACGAGGTTACACTCGCTGAAGTATGGGAGGTGGCACTTGACATGCTCAAGGGTGCCGGCTACCCGGAAGATCAGCTTGAAGCCTATTATCTTGATGAGAGTGCGCGCGCCGATCTTGCCAGAGGGAAGGAGCAACTATCAAAAGCACGCGCTGAAGCGA
Source organism: Allium cepa (assembly GCA_030765085.1). Lineage (NCBI taxonomy): Eukaryota > Viridiplantae > Streptophyta > Magnoliopsida > Asparagales > Amaryllidaceae > Allium > Allium cepa. Next base: position 54,276,017 of record CM060931.1, on the reverse strand, counting down.
CAGGGGAAGTGCAGCCCGAAAAAGAAACAACTTTGCCTGCTTCCGCTCCTCCTTCAGCTTCAGTCGATGTTGATATTACTGGCTCTAGTTCCCACACTCCGCCTGCGACTAAAATCATAACTGAAACTACAAGTGCACAAGGCGGGGATGAAGGCGAAGAAGGCAACGAAGCGCAGGGATATGAAATCAGCATCAGAGAGCCAACTGCTCCAGGTAAACTTAACACCGGTCCAGCTCAAGTGGTAAACTGCTCGTTCGCTTCTTGTGAATTCGACGATCTTCTTGATTATTTCTCAAATTTCGACGAATTCCCGACTTTTGACGAGCCGTCATCCCCTCTTCTTTCGAAAGATACTGATATTTTAAGTTTTTTTCCTTTTGTAGAGAAAGCGCCGAGCCAAACCCACGCTTCTCCTCCTCCAGTTATCACTTCTCCACCTCTTCAGGTCACACCTACATCTCAACCGGGCTCTCAGGAAGAAATAATAGATGCCCTTCAAGGCCTGGACAATCCGGCTGCTTCGCAAGAGCAGAAAGATGAAGGGCTGGAGGGGGGTGAGACATCTCCGGAACGGACTCCTTCCGATGATATAACTCTAGCCAAACTTGTGACTCCGGGAAGTGAGTCTTCTCCGAGGAGGAGGAGGAAGCGTGCAACTTCTAAGAAAAGAAGGAGGCTTGTTTCCGGTGCTGAGCAAGGGGTGGAAGCTGACCCAGCAGTTACTTCACTTGTCCCAACCTCTTCAGGCCGCCTTGAAAAGCTAAAAATCAAACCAGGCGAAGGTTCCAAAGGCGGCAGCAAAAAGAAGTGATAGGATTTTGCTGTTCCTTTTTACAGCTTTTGCTTTCCATATATAATGGCCAAGTGTTGTGCGGGTACCGGCCCCCCGTTTGCTTTATTTTGAAACCTTCGCATGTACAGAATTTCGGCAATATTGAGTAAAATGATTCTTTTTGTTTGTACAAATCTTTGCTTGTATCTGAGAATACATTTACTTTATATTCCTGCACAAGTTTCCTTATGTAATATTGCGATAAAGTTGTGGTATGTTTGTTTGAATATTGCTTTTATTGCTACAACCATATTATATTGCCCCCATACCACAGCATATTGCAATTTCTTTGAAGTACGATTCTCCTAATTTGAGAAGGCTTGTACCTTCATTTTGGAGAGCTAACATTCAATTTTTATAAAACACTTCAAGCTTTGGAGATGATCACTTTTTTTTTTTTTTTTTTTGAAAATGTGAAACCTCCTAAGCGGTGAAGCGAGCCTTTAAAATGGGCTTTCTTTTGATATCTTTATTTTGAAAAAAGTGCCCCGGTAGAGGTCTTTTCATATTTAACCCTTGTGAAGTTTGTACTTCACGTCGTGGTGAAATATGCGCCTCTGAAGAGGTCCTTATTCTGTTTCTTGCATTTCAACTTTGGTGAAGTGAAACTCCAAAGAGTGGTTGCTGCACTTCAACTCTTGGTGAAATGTGCCTCTGAAGAGGGCTTTGATTTGTTTTGCATTTCAACTCTGGTGAAGTGGGCCTCCGAAGAGGGGCTTTTACACTTCAACTCCTGGTGAAATGTGCCTCCGAAGAGGGCTTTTGTTTTGTTTTGCATTTCAACTCTGGTGAAGTGGGCCTCCGAAGAGGGGCTTTTACACTTCAACTCCTGGTGAAATGTGCCTCTGAAGAGGGCTTTGATTTGTTTTGCATTTCAACTCTGGTGAAGTGGGCCTCCGAAGAGGGGCTTTTACACTTCAACTCCTGGTGAAATGTGCCTCCGAAGAGGGCTTTTGATTGCCTGGAAGTTACTCTCTCATGGTTGGAGGGTCATGAATCCTCCAATCTTTTTTGTTGAGTAGAGAACTTTCTTTTTTTGCGGCATATGCCTCGTTAGAGGTCTGTTTGGCCTCCGGAGAGGAGCGTTGGACCCTGCCGAGTGTCGTTGGACTCTTAAGAGTAGCATTGGACTCGGAAGAGTAGCATTGGACTCGTGTCTTTCCATCATCTGGTTTTTTAGCGATTCCTTGCTATCACTGTCTAATTGATGTCCTTTTCTTTGCCAGTTTTTCGTTTTATCCAAAGAAGTGAACTTCATAGTTAAGTGAGTTCACAGGGGCAGACACAAGTTACTCAATCGGATGTTTGTTCAAACGATCACAGTTTGTAAGCAAGGTCATACCTCCGGCCAAATCATCAACTATTAAATTGAAGTACTTCTTATATAGGATTCGAATCTGGGACTTTTGGCTTGTAGAAATCGCCTTTGTTTCATGATGTGTTGTCTAGCTTTGCTTTCACAGCCTGCGTTATAAAATCAACATTTTAGCAATGTTTCAAATATGCTTGCATATCGAAATGAAATAAGCATTCTGTAGTAATTTGAAAACACAAGATGTATACTCCTGTTTTATTGATTAGCACTAATTTTTGCAGTGATTTTCAATACAAGAAAGATACATTCATATTTGTTTTACAATTTTTAAGCAAAGCTATTAAAGATGAACAGAGCTTAGATCCAGGATCTTGGGATTATACCTCCCTTCAGAGCGGAGTGTGCTTGGTTGCAGTTCTTGCGGATAGTTGGCGACACTTTGATTTACTTTATCTCAAAGCATAAGTGTATCTTTCTAACTCGTCCCAACTTCCGTCTGCTGGATGGGGGCCACCTGTAATGATATTAATGACAGGCCTCTCATCTCCCTGCATAGCAACCTTGTCACCCGATCTAGATTGTTGCCCCTGAATGGATGAGGACGGGTCATTCTTGTCTCTTTTGATGTATTGCTGGAGCAGATTCTGCTTCAGCAACTCTTCGATCACGTTTTTTAACTGACGACATTGATCGGTGTCATGGCCGGGCTGGTTGTGAAATCGGCAGAACTTCCCATTACGGATTGCCCCTCTGCTCATCTCAGGTGGTTTGGGATATTTGACTACGTCCTTAGTTGCCAAAAAGATATTTTCCGGGGTATCGGTTAAGGGAGTGAAATTTGAAGGGTCAAAGCGGCGAGGTTTTTTCCCACTTTTCTGCTTCTCTTTTCCCTCAATTTTCCTTTTCTCGTTCTCAGATTCTCCTCTGCTAGAAGGAACTTCATTATCCTTATCTCCAGTAGCAACAATTTTTGCTGGAACGGGACGACTTTCCAAACGCATAAACTCATCAGCCTTTTTATAAAACTTCTCTAACGAATTTGGTTCCTTCATTCTAAGCCATACGCCGAATTCACTTGACTTGTCGATGGCCCGCATCAAATACGTCAGTATCATTCGAGGCTCCGCGTTGTCTACTTCGGCCAAGGCTATATTGAAACGATTCAGAAAAGACTTGATGGGTTCCCCAGGTGCTTGTTCGAGACTAGACAATGACATTATGTCCCTTGCTTTTGATGCATACAACCTGAATTGTTCTTTAAATTTTCGGGTTAAATCAGAGAATTGATCTATGGAACGAACCGGTAGCTTGGTGAACCAGAGCAAAGCCACTCCTTCTAGATACACCGGAAAGTATCGGCATTTAATCTCATCTGACGCTTGTGCCCCAGTCATATGCCAATCGTACTTGTATAGAAACTGGCTAGGGTCACTTGTTCCTTTATAGGCTGGGATAGTAGGGGGTACGAATTTCCTGGGAAATTCTGCTCTTAAGATTTTTTCAGTGAATGGAGTCTTGCTCGGTGCGAATCCCCAATCTCTTTCGTCCTCTTGCCTTTGGATGCTTTCCCTCATGATTGATCGAACCATTCCCGATAGGTACTCCTTATCGTTTCGAAGGCTTGGTCCTTCGACTTGAGGAGATGTCTGTTGAACGGGACTAGCGGCCCTTTCAGGAATGCTTCTTTCTTCAGCATCATGAACATTGCCAGCAAAATTCCTTTCATTACATGTTGGTTGACGGTTTGCCCTGAGCAAATCATTCAACCTGTTCAGAATTAAGGCGTTTTGTGCATTCTGGGCTTCCAGTTGCGCATTCTGGGCTTCCAGTTGCGCATTCTGGGCACTTATCTGTTTGTTCAGCCCTGAAATTGCAGCATCCAACTCCTCTTTCGTAACTCCAACAGCTGGAGTGGTTTGATTTGGTACCGGGGAAGCGGAAGTTCCCTCTTGAACGTTCCCAGATCTATCAGATCTACTTTTCCTTCCAGGAGCCATTATTTCGGATAGACTTCTGGTTTTCAAGGAAATTCTCTCTACAAATCTTTGTGAAGCAATGATGACGATTGTCCTGAGTTCTATTCTCAGTGAAAGCACCAAAATGTTAACGCTAAAATTTGAACGCTAACACCCTGGTGTATAGGATGTAATTGTGAAAGCACCACCCGTTCGTACGGGAATCAGAAACAAGCAGAAACAAGCAGAAAAGCAGTAAAAGACACAGTACTTATAGTGGTTCGGCTTATAATCAAGCCTACGTCCACTTTAATCTTCTTTATCACTGGTTTGATTACAATTCTTTACAAGATCTCTCGATTACAACACACTTCGAGTTATGAGATATGTAGAACAAGTAGCTTAAACTTCGATGTTAACAAAAATCTTCAAATCCATGGTGGATGTGGATGATTTCTTTATGAAGTTCTTTTAGGCGTTCTTTGAATCTCAAAAGCTTTAAGTGATGAAGTAGTTTGGAATCCGGCAGAGTAACGGCGCTTGAAATTGATCGACCAAAAGTCCCTTGAATGTTGGTGGTGACCATGTATTTATAGGCGTTTTTCTCAACCAGGTCGTTAGGTCGTGTTCGACCTAAGCTAGGTCGTTGGTCGCGATCGACCTAAGGACCCTTGGTCTTTCCTCCACTGGGTACGTATATGCTCATTTTTACAAGTCCAAGGTCAAATGCGACCTATCCCCTAGCGGCATAGCAAAAGGCGTCCATAGATCGTAGGTCGAAGGTAACGACCTAGGACACGCGAGTTACGACCCATTAGGTTTAGGGTTGCTTCCATCTCTTCCGAGTGAAGTACTAGGTCGTGGTCGACCTAGGCAAAGCTGTTATGTCGCTCATCCCATTAGATCGCTTAGAGTTTTAGGTCGTAACTTGCTAATAGTTAGGTTGCTTGATTGGTTAAGTCGCTAGGTCGCATCCAATGTTAGGTCGCTAGATGGCATCCAATGTTAGGTCGCGGAGTTCCTTCTAGTGGTTAGGTCGCTCTTCTCACTAGGTCGCTAGTTCGCACTGCCTGCTAGGTCGCTAGATAGGTTAGCTCTTAGGTCGCTGGGTATGCTACCTGTTAGGTCGCTAGATAGGTTAGGTCGCTAGGGTTCTTTAAGTCGCTTCCCTTGTTAGGTCGCAAAGCTTTTTGGGTCGCTAGGTCGCGAATCCTTTTAGGTCGTTAGGTGGGTTATCTCCTAGGTCGCTGGGTCGTTTTCCAAACGGAGTTAACATCGAGTTATCCAGTTGAAAACTAGTACCCAAGCTATTGCCAGAAACAACCTCGCCCGATCGATCCTGACCCCCGGAGGTCGAGCCACCTCGTCCATGCCTTGCCGAACTCCTACGCCACCCATCCCCTCAGCCTCGAGACACTCAATCGCCCAGAGATGAAGAAATGATCACCAATCTGACCCTCAACCAAACTAGGTTTAGAAACAAACTCAATCTCTTGCCGTCGCCACCCAGATAAAAAAAACTTGGAATTATTTTTAAAATTTGGATTTGATAATCACAAACAAGTTTCCTTTAAATGCCAAAGCATGATATTGATCTTTTCGAGTGGTATGGATTTATTTTTTGAACAGGTTTACAAAACCTGTTATATAAACAAAGATGTATATTTTAGCTGTAAGTTTTTTTTTTCTTTTTTCCAGTTCAAACTTTACTTTCCAATTTCCTAAAAAAATATTATTAAGAACTAGCTTAAGATTTAACAAACACATCTTGTTTGAATCCTAAGGCCAAAAGGGGATTAGAAAGGAAGATTTAAATTTTTGAAAACAGGTTTGGAACCCTGTTAACCTGGACAGAGACATTTGTTTGAGTACTGACATGCACTAGTATATCCATCTAGACAGAAGTTCATATTCACACAAGCATACACCATCATAGATCATCATATGCAAACCAGAAGATATTCGTATAGATTCAAGTGTTTTCTCACCTGTAGATGGAAAGAACAGAGAAGCTCTCGACAATTTCAAAGAGAAGATGAAGCCTGCAAATTTCTTTTTTTCCTACTCTAATATTTGGAGTTTTAGATCTGCAAAGGTTTATTAATACAAAACTTTATTTAAATTTCCTGTTGCATTTGTTTACTTGCTTCAATAATAACAAACAAATTTAATTTTACTTACAGTTTTGAATCTTTTTTTTATATACAACAGAGACCCCTTTGTTTTCTTTGTTTTGAATTCCTGTTTTTCAGGTTGCTTTTCCTTTGCTTAACCCTTAACTTGATACAAATTTGATCTTCATCTCCAGGTATGTTGTTGAAGACAGGCATTTGGAAGGACAGAGGACCATAAGAATAGAGAACTGTCTGCATTTTAAATTTGGAAATTGATTGTCTTTCTTTTCTTGAATTGTTTTGTTGTTGAACTTTTACCTTGCATTGATTACTGATTTTTACTAAGTTGTTTGAACGAATTAAAGCAGAGAGATGTTCATGTATATATAAAAGATTTTGTACAGGTGATGTTTGTTTATTCAATAGGGTATGGCAGAAGATGTTCATTGTGTCATGGGCTGATATGGTTGTTGTGCTAGCATTAAATGCTTGGGTACTTGAATGTATGTATTTTGTAATTTTTGTTGACTTCGGCTGATATATCCTTGCTTGGTGGCTGATAGAGATGTTGCATTTATAAATGTTTTGTTCAGACTTTTTTATATTTGTACAAGTACTATTTTTATTTTATTTTTATTTATTTTGCTTGTTTCCTCTCTTTTTTACAACTTATGTTATTTAATTATGTATGTACAGTTTTGTAGATACTTTGTTTTGTCTTTGTTTCATTTCTTTTTTTTTTCTTTTTGTTAATCTATTTGAATGTATTTGATTTTGCTTTGCATTTTTACAGGCAACATTCTTTTGCCTGATTACTTTTATACTTTATTTTCTTTTGTTTTCATTTGTATATACTTGTCTTTTTTATAAGCTTTCATATAGATATTTATTATTAATGTTAGTACATTTGTTTGTATTATATTTTACTTCTTTCTCATAAATCAAAAGCTTTCAAATAAAATTTATATTACATTTTTCTTATTATTATCATATACATATTATTTTAAAAGAAAATGCTATTAATAAAAATTTATTTTGTATGACGATATTTTGTTTTAACTATCAAACATTCTCTAAGTCATTTATTTGAATTCAAAATACAAATTCAATATTCAAATTCAAATTTTTATTCCAAAATTTACATTAACTATTAATTTAAATTAAATTCAAAATTGGGGTCGTTACAGACTTCCCCACTTAAAAGAATTTCGTCCTCGAAATTCGCAGGCACGAAAACAACAAAGAGATAGATAGATTCGATCTCCTATAATTCCTCAAACTCAAGATATGAATTCCAAATTCAAGTCGGAATATCTCAAAATATATACAAATTTGTCCCTCTTCGGACTTCAATATTTACAATAAATTACAATAGAATTTCAAATTTGGTTTTAAACGAAATCGTTTTTTTAATTCAAATTCAGCCCTGTATTCTATTAATCAATTTAACTCAAATTAAAATTTTCAATTTATAATTTTCAGTTTCCCGTTTATTCATATTTATTAAAGTTTAAATCGAAAACTGATAAGAAATCGATAAAGATACGAAGTAAGAATTTCCTACAACGATTCGTAGGGCCACCATCACACTGAAACTTCTTCTTGTAGCTGGTATGAAACAATCGAAACAATTTGGAAATCGAATCAAAGAAGATTGAGAAGAGAAAGATTGTTTCCACTGTTGTAGGGTATTGACCATTTATAGTCGTATTCCCCTATCTCGTTTTCTTCTTGCACTCATACTTACAATTAGTGGATAGTAAGAGAATTTACTGAGGCATTCGAACGGATATCTTAGGGATTACTCATTCTAGGGATTACTTCACCCTATCTCTAATGAGCTACCTAACGTGTTATACTCCTGAGCTAAAGTTCAACCTTAGCTCTGATACCAAATGTAATGACGCGGATTTTTCGCGTTCGAAAATCGACATCCATACTTCAAATCGTATTCGAATGCCGTAGATTCGACCGTTCAAATCCGATTCGCCGGAGCTTATAACAACATTATGTAAATAACACAGCAGAATAAAAGAATAATACATTGATATAAAACACTGATACAACAGAGTGATACAATGAATATCAATATACATCAGAGATACAATAAAATAGCAGCGGAACAAATAACTCTAAGATAGTCTTCGAAAGAAAACTCCAGCAGCGGCTCAATCCAACATCACGATGCACAAAGATAAGCAAGGCTGTCCATATCCAAAGAATGAACTAGCTCCAGATAATCTACTAAACCTGATTATCGGAAAAACCCAACTCTAGACTGCCCGTGTAGAAATTTTGAGCATCCAGAGTTTAGGAAAGAAACAATAAACTTCGGTTCAGTCGTGGGACTGGTGTGAGCAACAAAAAAATAATTTATCTTTTAAAAAAATCAACAAAAGATTTTAAAGTCAATTCGCAATGCTTTTTGAAAATGTAACTACCATAAGACCTCCCGCCACACACACAATGCAAACGCAGACTTGGAGGAGATTTCTTCTTATGGTAGTCAAAGATGCTTACTACGCAAAATCAAATCATTTGATTATTATTATCAGTGCATAGTGTAGAAAACATTTCGAAAGTAGAATATCAATCTTAGCCAGCGTAGTTACCATTATAGTATGCCTACTATAGCTACCATATTAAATGGCAGGTTCTACAACTAAAACCTTACAGGGCTCGTATTGTTTTGTTTGGATTTCCAACAAATGGTCGGGCAAAGGAACTTCCCAAGTAAAATAGAACACCTCTGGAGAAACGTTCCCGGATCCTAACCGGATCTCTGGTACACAAGGTTGGGTTACCTTTAAGCTAGGTAACAACTGACACGAGTATGTCATCCCCCGGTCGTTTGCGACCTTTATCCGAGCGCTCGATAACCAACATCACACAGTAATAAATATAGTGTGTCCACAAAGTAAGTATCTGGGCTCCATACCATGATACCACTTATAATCCAGATAGGAAATGACATACCCTATGGAGGAGCGCCCCCAAATAACCTTGCTGCCACGATTCCTGTTTTGACCATAACTTGTCTGTGAGGCTTGACGAAGTCTCGTCCATAAAGCAATGCTTTGGTTCAAAGCCATGCTTTGGGTCAACAAATGATCAAAGTAATGATCACAAAGATAAATGATCAAACAAATGATCGTATCACAAATGATCAAACAATGATCATTACACAGCAACACTTAGCATGTCACATTACCAAATTGGGAATATATCGCTGATAATCTTCAACTACATAACCTCTGAGCTCGTACGTCTCAGAGAAGGGCGTTAAGCTAAGAGAATAAATTCTCCGCCACCAACAGAAATGTATTTGAAAGAAATCAGCTTTACATCTCAATTTGTAATGTCAGACATACAATCCATACAAGTCTGTTCCAGGCTCGAACAGAACCAAAGGCACTTCCGAAGAAGTCCTTGCAATCCGGGTATTCACAATCCCGATCGGACTTCCCATCACTTAGGGAGTCTCTATACCGGCGCGACTCAGTGTAGAGACAATCGATAGGTCATCCTATCGCTCTCGCAAATACCCGGTCTTAACCATCGGTCTTCAAATGCTATCCATACGTCGAATCAAATATTCAGAATGGGTTATACGACACAAAGGTCCTTTCCCGGCTAAACCGAATAGTGAGCGCAATATTTAAAACATATGGATATGGGATTTCAATTAAGTCACAACTTAATAATTCAAAAATTTCTTTCAAATGGTTTAAACTAGTTACTATTTCAAATCTTTAACAAAAAGATTTATTTCACAAAGTTTACTCAGTTTCACAAAGATCTATTTACAGATTTCAAAACAATTTCCATTATAATTGGATTAACTCGTTAAATCTTTAAAATTAAAGATTTAACTTATAGCTTTCAAAACTTGTTTCCAAAGATTCATTCATAACTTGGAAAAATCATTTCAATCTTGATCTTTCTAACACAAATTGGAAATTCACTTCTTATATGAAAAGCTTTTATTATTCGAAAACAAATAGTTTTATTTCAGGAAAATCCAATTTTATTTGTACGAGTTACAGCCTTAATTTCAAATTCCCAAATCAATACCTTTAAAATAGTTTAAACCATATAAACTCATTCATAAGTAGCCTTTTTAAACCCTAGTTTCCAAATCATAGAATTCAATTTCAAATATTGAATTCAAATTTAAATTAAATTTCAAAACTCAATTAAGTTATTCAAATAAATTTCATCTTTGAAATTCCATTTCAAAATCTATGACTCAATCGATTTCCTCGTGAAATCCATATTGGTGTGTGTACAAGTGTGGTCCAGGGTTTAACACAATAATGCAACATCATTCAGCCATCACAAATCAAATACAGAAATTTATTTGATAAGCGGTATAAACTATAATGCTTATATTTGATAAGCGGTATAAACCATAACGCTTATCTTTTATTCATAGAACACAGATATATATATCACAGATAGTGATTACATTTATCTCAGATAAATAAATTACATTTCAGATCATAACACAAATCAGGATATATTACAAAGCATCAATATCAGGGATATCAGACAATTCAATCATCCAATAGAATCCAAACATGCATAAGTGAAATTTATTAATCAACTGATTAATTTAAATCTGTTTAATTACTTATGAATTTCTAATCCTGCTTAATTAATATTAATAAATTACAAATCATTTTCTTTACTTACTATTTAATCATTTATTAACTAACCATTCATTAATAATTTAATTCACCTTTAATTGTAATTCATCAACTTTTAATTATTAAATAATTATTCTTTAATTATCTAGTTAATCATTTAATTAATTATCTTTAACTAATTAATTATTATTAAATTAATTATCCTTAATTAGTTACAATAAAATTGATTAAACTTAAGTTAATTACCAAATTAATTAATTCTTAATTAATAATCATCCCTTAATTACTTTCACTAATTAATTAACCTTTAATTAATTAATTATTCTCAAATTAATCGCCTTAATTAATTAATCACATTAATAAATTATCCTAAAATTAATTATTGCTTAATTACTTGATTAATCAACTTTAATCATTAATTAATATCTAATTAATAATCCTTAATTAGAAATTAATTATTCCTTAATTTATTAATCTTAAACCTTAATTTAATTAATTTAAACTTTAATTACTTATTTAATTAATCCAAATCAATAATTAATTAAATAAATAAATTATCCATTTTAATTAACTTATTAATTTAATGAATTTCAAATCATTAAATCCTAATTAAATTTTAAGAAAAACATTATTCTTATTAATGATTAAATTTATCATTAACAAAGTATTTTAAACATTTTCTTTCAAATTTATTTTTAAAATTTCATTTTAAATTTAAGATTTAAAATGAATACAATTTTAATTTAAACAAAGTTAGAAATAATTCAAAAACATTTTGAAATCTTATGTTAAGGAAATACTCATTTTATAAAAGAAGTTTTAAAGAAATTTAAAACCAAATTCATTTTTATATTCAAATTAATTTAAAAATACACTTTAATATTCAAAGTTATTTAAATCATTTTAAATTTAAAAAAACTTTCTTAATTCCAAAAACTGGAATACAGTCTAAATCTTGACTCCAAATTTAACTTAGATTTCAAAACTTGCTTACATTTTTAAACTTTAAAATTTAAACCATTTAACCATTTTAAAGTAGTTAAAATAATTCAAATTTAAAACTTTAGTTTTAAAACTGAGATTCAAACTATCTTAAACCAGATTTTAAAGCTTAGATTTAAACGGGTTTAAAACTTTACTTTTCCATTTTAACTTCAGTTTTAAATTTTTAAAACAATACATTACATGTTTTGTTTGAAACCTGTAACAAAATTCTTACTCCAGATAAAAAAAAACTGGGAACCACAAGCGAACCCAAACCCAATGACATCACCATGCCACCGTGCTCCTTGCAACACCCACGATGATCTTCCGACCACCACCAGATCCTCCCACATATCCACGATTGCTCCAACGACCTACCCCGATCATCAACTCACAACCACAAGCCACGATTCCAAATCGAGTTATCCAGTTGAAAACTGGAACCCAAGCTATTGCCAGAAACAATCTCGCCCAATCGATCCTGACCACCGAAGGTCGAGCCACCTCGTCCATGCCTTGCCGAACTCCTACGCCACCCATCCCCTCAGCCTCGAGACACTCGATCGCCCAGAGATGAAGAAATGAATACCAATCTGACCCTCAACCAAACTAGGTTTAGAAACAAACTCGACCTCTTGCCGTCGCCACCCAGATAAAAAAAATTTGGAATTATTTTTAAAATTTGGATTTGATAATCTCAAACAAGTTTCCTTTAAAGACCAAAGCATGATATTGATCTTTTCGAGTGGTATGGATTTTTTTTTTGAACAGGTTTACAAAACCTGTTATATAAACAGAGATGTATATTTTAGCTGTAAGTTTTTTTTTTCTTTTTTCCAGTTCAAAGTTTACTTTCCGATTTCCTAAAAAATATATTATTAAGAACTAGCTTAAGATTTAACAAACACATCTTGTTTGAATCCTAAGGCCAAAAGGGGATTAGAAAGGAAGATTTAAAATTTTGAAAACAGGTTTGGAACCCTGTTAACCTGGACAGAGACATTTGTTTGAGTACTGACATGCACTAGTATATCCATCTAGACAGAAGTTCATATTCACACAAGCATACACCATCATATGCAAACCAGAAGATATTCGTATAGATTCAAGTGTTTTCTCACCTGTAAATGGAAAGAACAGAGAAGCTCTTGACAATTTCAAAGAAAAGATGAAGCCTGCAAATTTCTTTTTTTCCTACTATAATATTTGGAGTTTTAGATCTGCAAAGGTTTATTAATACAAAACTTTATTTAAATTTCCTGTTGCATTTGTTTACTTGCTTCAATAATAACAAACAAATTTAATTTTACTTACAGTTTTGAATCTTTTTTTTTATATACAACATAGACCCCTTTGTTTTCTTTATTTTGAATTCCTGTTTTTCAGGTTGCTTTTCCTTTGCTTAACCCTTAACATGATACAAATTTGATCTTCATCTCCAGGTATGTTGTTGAAGATAGGCATTTGGAAGGACAGAGGACCATAAGAATAGAGAACTGTCTGCATTTTAAATTTGGAAATTGATTGTCTTTCTTTTCTTGAATTGTTTTGTTGTTGAACTTTTACCTTGCATTGATTACTGATTTTTACTAAGTTGTTTGAACGAATTAAAGCAGAGAGATGTTCATGTATATATAAAAGATTTTGTACATGTGATGTTTGTTTATTCAATAGGGTATGGCTGAAGATGTTCATTGTGTCATGGGATGATATGGTTGTTGTGCTAGCATTAAATGCTTGGGTACTTGAATGTATGTATTTTGTAATTCTTGTTGACTTTGGCTGATATATCCTTGCTTGGTGGCTGATAGAGATGTTGCATTTATAAATGTTTTGTTCATACTTATTTTATATTTGTACAAGTACTATTTTTATTTTGTTTTATTTATTTTGCTTGTTTCCTCTCTTGTTTCCAACTTATGTTATTTAATTATCTATGTACAGTTTTGTAGATACTTTGTTTCATTTCTTTTTTTTTCTTTTTGTTAATCTATTTGAATGTATTTGATTTTGCTTTGCATTTTTACAGGCAACATTCTTTTGCCTGATTACTTTTATACTTTATTTTCTTTAGTTTTCATTTGTATATACTTGTCTTTTTTATAAGCTTTCATATAGATATTTATTATTAATGTTAGTACATTTGTTTGTATTATATTTTACTTCTTTCTCATAAATCAAAAGCTTTCAAATAAAATTTATATAACATTTTTCTTATTATTATCATATACATATTATTTTAAAAGAAAATGCTATTAATAAAATTTTATTTTGTATGACGATATTTTGTTTTAACTATCAAACATTCTCTAAGTCATTTATTTGAATTCAAAATACAAATTCAATATTCAAATTCAAATTTTTATTCCAAAATTTACATTAACTATTAATTTAAATTAAATTCAAAATTGGGGTCGTTACAGACTTCCCCACTTAAAAGAATTTCGTCCTCGAAATTCGCAGGCACGAAAACAACAAAGAGATAGATAGATTCGATCTCCTATAATTCCTCAAACTCAAGATATGAATTCCAAATTCAAGTCCGAATATCTCAAAATATATATAAATTTGTCCCTCTTCGGACTTCAATATTTACAATAAATTACAATAGAATTTCAAATTTGGTTTTAAACTAAATCGTTTTTTTTTAAATTCAAATTCAGCCCTGTATTCTATTAATCAATTTAACTCAAATTAAAATTTTCAATTTATAATTTTCAATTTCCCGTTTATTCATATTTATTAAAGTTTAAATCGAAAACTGATAAGAAATCGATAAAGATACGAAGTAAGAATTTCCTACAACGATTCGCAGGGCCACCATCACACTGAAACTTCTTCTTGTAGCTGGTACGAAACAATCGAAAGAATTTGGAAATCGAATCAAAGAAGATTGAGAAGAGAAAGATTGTTTCCACTATTGCAGGGTATTGACCATTTATAGTCATATTCCCCTATCTCGTTTTCTTCTTGCACTCATACTTACTATAAGTGGATGGTAAGAGAATTTACTGAGGCATTCGAACGGATATCTTAGGGATTACTCATTCTAGGGATTACTTCACCCTATCTCTAATGAGCTACCCAACGTGTTATACTCCTGAGCTAAAGTTCAACCTTAGCTCTGATACCAAATGTAACGACGCGGATTTTTCGCGTTCGAAAATCGACATCCATACTTCAAATCGTATTCGAATGCCGTAGATTCGACCGTTCAAATCCGATTCGCCAGAGCTTATAACAACATTAAGTAAATAACACAGCGGAATAAAAGAATAATACAATGATATACAGCACTGATACAACATTGTGATACAATGAATATCAATATACATCAGAGATACAATAAAATAGCAGCGGAACAAATAACTCTAAGATAGTCTTCGAAAGAAAACTCCAGCAGCGGCTCAATCCAACATCACGATGCACAAAGATAAGCAAGGCTGTCCATATCCAAAGAATGAACTAGCTCCAGATAATCTACTAAACCTGATTATCGGAAAAACCCAACTCTAGACTGCCCGTGTAGAAATTTTGAGCATCCAGAGTTTAGGAAAGAAACAATAAACTTCGGTTCAGTCGTGGGACTGGTGTGAGCAACAAAAAAATAATTTATCTTTTAAAACAATCAACAAAAGATTTTAAAGTCAATTCGCAATGCTTTTTGAAAATGTAACTACCATAAGACCTCCCGCCACACACACAATGCAAACGCAGACTTGGAGGAGATTTCTTCTTATGATAGTCAAAGATGCTTACTACGCAAAATCAAATCATTTGATTATTATTATTAGTGCATAGTGTAGAAAACATTTCGAAAGTAGAATATCAATCTTAGCCAGCGTAGTTACCATTATAGTATGCCTACTATAGCTACCATATTAAATGGCAGTTTCTACAACTAAAACCTTACAGGGCTCGTATTGTTTTGTTTGGATTTCCAACAAATGGTCGGGCAAAGGAACTTCCCAAGTAAAATAGAACACCTCTGGAGAAACGTTCCCGGATCCTAACCGGATCTCTGGTACACAAGGTTGGGTTACCTTTAAGCTAGGTAACAACTGACACGAGTATGTCATCCCCCGGTCGTTTGTGACCTTTATCCGAGCGCTCGATAACCAACATCACACAGTAATAAATATAGTGTGTCCACAAAGTAAGTATCTGGGCTCCATACCATGATACCACTTATAATCCAGATAGGAAATGACATACCCTATGGAGGAGCGCCCCCAAATAACCTTGCTGCCACGATTCCTGTTTTGACCATAACTTGTCTGTGAGGCTTGACGAAGTCTCGTCCATAAAGCAATGCTTTGGTTCAAAGCCATGCTTTGGGTCAACAAATGATCAAAGTAATGATCACAAAGATAAATGATCAAACAAATGATCGTATCACAAATGATCAAACAATGATCATTACACAGCAACACTTAGCATGTCACATTACCAAATTGGGAATATATCGCTGATAATCTTCAACTACATAACCTCTGAGCTCGTACATCTCAGAGAAGGGCGTTAAGCTAAGAGAATAAATTCTCCGCCACCAACAGAAATGTATTTGAAAGAAATCAGCTTTACATCTCAATTTGTAATGTCAGACATACAATCCATACAAGTCTGTTCCAGGCTCGAACAGAACCAAAGGCACTTCCGAAGAAGTCCTTGCAATCCGGGTATTCACAATCCCGATCGGACTTCCCATCACTTAGGGAGTCTCTATACCGGCGCGACTCAGTGTAGAGACAATCGATAGGTCATCCTATCGCTCTCGCAAATACCCGGTCTTAACCATCGGTCTTCAAATGCTATCCATACGTCGAATCAAATATTCAGAATGGGTTATACGACACAAAGGTCCTTTCCCGGCTAAACCGAATAGTGAGCGCAATATTTAAAACATATGGATATGGGATTTCAATTAAGTCACAACTTAATAATTCAAAACTTTCTTTCAAATGGTTTAAACTAGTTACTATTTCAAATCTTTAACAAAAAGATTTATTTCACAAAGTTTACTCAGTTTCACAAAGATCTATTTACAGATTTCAAAACAATTTCCATTATAATTGGATTAACTCGTTAAATCTTTAAAATTAACGATTTAACTTATAGCTTTCAAAACTCGTTTCCAAAGATTCATTCATAACTTGGAAAAATTATTTCAATCTTGATCTTTCTAACACAAATTGGAAATTCACTTCTTATATGAAAAGCTTTTATTATTCGAAAACAAATAGTTTTATTTCAGGAAAATCCAATTTTATTTGTACGAGTTACAGCCTTAATTTCAAATTCCCAAATCAATACCTTTAAAATAGTTTAAACCATATAAACTCATTCATAAGTAGCCTTTTTAAACCCTAGTTTCCAAATCATAGAATTCAATTTCAAATATTGAATTCAAATTTAAATTAAATTTCAAAACTCAATTAAGTTATTCAAATAAATTTCATCTTTGAAATTCCATTTCAAAATCTGTGACTTAATCGATTTCCTCGTGAAATCCATATTGGTGTGTGTACAAGTGTGGTCCAGGGTTTAACACAATAGTGCAACATCATTCAACCATCACAGATCAAATACAGAAATTTATTTGATAAGCGGTATAAACTATAACGCTTATATTTGATAAGCGGTATAAACCATAACGCTTATCTTTTATTCATAGAACACAGATATATATATCACAGATAATGATTACATTTATCTCAGATAAATAAATTACATTTCAGATCATAACACAAATCAGGATATATCACAAAGCATCAATATCAGGGATATCCGACAATTCAATCATCCAATAGAATCCAAACATGCATAAGTGAAATTTATTAATCAACTGATTAATTTAAATCAGTTTAATTACTTGTGAATTTCTAATCCTGGTTAATTAATATTAATAAATTACAAATCATTTTCTTTACTTACTCTTTAATCATTTATTAACTAACCATTCATTAATAATTTAATTCACCTTTAATTGTAATTCGTCAACTTTTAATTATTAAATAATTATTCTTTAATTATCTAGTTAATCATTTAATTAATTATCTTTAACTAATTAATTATTATTAAATTAATTATCCTTAATTAGTTACAATAAAATTGATTAAACTTAAGTTAATTACAAAATTAATTAATTCTTAATTAATAATCATCCCTTAATTACTTTCACTAATTAATTAACCTTTAATTAATTAATTATTCTCAAATTAATTGCCTTAATTAATTAATCACATTAATAAATTATCCTAAAATTAATTATTGCTTAATCACTTGATTAATCAACTTTAATCATTAATTAATATCTAATTAATAATCCTTAATTAGAAATTAATTATTCCTTAATTTATTAATCTTAAACCTTAATTTAATTAATTTAAACTTTAATTACTTATTTAATTAATCCAAATCAATAATTAATTAAATAAATAAATTATCCATTTTAATTAACTTATTAATTTAATTAATTTCAAATCATTAAATCCTAATTAAATTTTAAGAAAAACATTATTCTTATTAATGATTAAATTTATCATTAACAAAGTATTTTAACCATTTTCTTTCAAATTTATTTTTAAAATTTCATTTTAAATTTAAGATTTAAAATGAATAAATTTTAATTTAAACAAAGTTAGAAATAATTCAAAAACATTTTGAAATCTTATGTTAAGGAAATACTCATTTTATAAAAGAAGTTTTAAAGAAATTTAAAACCAAATTCATTTTTATATTCAAATTAATTTAAAAATACACTTTAATATTCAAAGTTATTTAAATCATTTTAAATTTAAAAAAACTTTCTTTAATTCCAAAAACTGGAATACAGTCTAAATCTTGACTCCAAATTTAACTTAGATTTCAAAACTTGCTTACATTTTTAAACTTTAAAATTTAAACCATTTAACCATTTTAAAGTAGTTAAAATAATTCAAATTTAAAACTGAGATTCAAACTATCTTAAACCAGATTTTAAAGCTTAGATTTAAATGGGTTTAGAACTTTACCTTTCCATTTTAACTTCAGTTTTAAAATTTTAAAACAATACATTACATGTTTTGTTTGAAACCTGTAACAAAATTCTAACTCCAGATAAAAAAAAACAAGGAACCACAAGCGAACCCAAACCCATTGACATCACCATGCCACCGTGCTCCTTGCACCACCCACGATGATCTTCCGACCACTACCAGATCCTCCCACATATCCACGATTGCTCCAACGACCTACCCCGATCATCAACTCACAACCACAAGCCACGATTCCAAATCGAGTTATCCAGTTGAAAACTGGAACCCAAGCTATTGCCAGAAATAACCTCGCCCGATCGATCCTGACCACCGGAGGTCGAGCCACCTCGTCCATGCCTTGCCAAACTCCTACGCCACCCATCCCCTCAGCCTCGAGACACTCGATCGCCCAGAGATGAAGAAATGATCACCAATCTGACCCTCAACCAAACTAGGTTTAGAAACAAACTCGACCTCTTGCCGTCGCCACCCAGATAAAAAAAAACTTGGAATTATTTTTAAAATTTGGATTTGATAATCACAAACAAGTTTCCTTTAAAGACCAAAGCATGATATTGATCTTTTCGAGCGGTATGGATTTTTTTTTGAATAGGTTTACAAAACCTGTTATATAAACAAAGATGTATATTTTAGCTGTAAGTTTTTTTCTCTTTTTTCCAGTTCAAAGTTTACTTTCCGATTTCCTAAAAAAAATATTATTAAGAACTAGCTTAAGATTTAACAAACACATCTTGTTTGAATCCTAAGGCCAAAAGGGGATTAGAAAGGAAGATTTAAATTTTTGAAAACAGGTTTGGAACCCTGTTAACCTGGACAGAGACATTTGTTTGAGTACTGACATGCACTAGTATATCCATCTAGACAGAAGTTCATATTCACACTAGCATACACCATCATAGATCATCATATGCAAACCAGAAGATATTCGTATAGATTCAAGTGTTTTCTCACCTGTAGATGGAAAGAACAGAGAAGCTCTTGACAATTTCAAAGAAAAGATGAAGCCTGCAAATTTCTTTTTTTCCTACTCTAATATTTGGAGTTTTAGATCTACAAAGTTTTATTAATACAAAACTTTATTTAAATTTCCTATTGCATTTGTTTACTTGCTTCAATAATAATAAACAAATTTAATTTTACTTACAGTTTTGAATCTCTTTTTTTTTTATACAACAGAGACCCCTTTGTTTTCTTTGTTTTAAATTCCTATTTTTCAGGTTGCTTTTCCTTTGCTTAACCCTTAACTTGATACAAATTTGATCTTCATCTCCAGGTATGTTGTTGAAGACAGGCATTTGGAAGGACAGAGGACCATAAGAATAGAGAACTGTCTGCATTTTAAATTTGGAAATTGATTGTCTTTCTTTTCTTGAATTGTTTTGTTGTTGAACTTTTACCTTGCATTGATTACTGATTTTTATTAAGTTGTTTGAATGAATTAAAGCAGTGAGATGTTCATGTATATATAAAAGATTTTGTACAGGTGATGTTTGTTTATTCAATAGGGTATGGCTGAAGATGTTCATTGTGTCATGGGCTGATATGGTTGTTGTGCTAGCATTAAATGCTTGGGTACTTGAATGTATGTATTTTGTAATTCTTGTTGACTTCGGCTGATATATCCTTGCTTGGTGGCTGATAGAGATGTTGAATTTATAAATGTTTGTTCATACTTATTTTATATTTGTACAAGTACTATTTTTATTTTGTTTTATTTATTTTGCTTGTTTCCTCTCTTGTTTACAACTTATGTTATTTAATTATGTATGTACAGTTTTGTAGATACTTTGTTTTGTCTTTGTTTCATTTCTTTTTTTTTCTTTTTGTTAATCTATTTGAATGTATTTGATTTTGCTTTGCATTTTTACAGGCAACATTCTTTTGCCTGATTACTTTTATACTTTATTTTCTTTTGTTTTCATTTGTATATACTTGTCTTTTTTTATAAGCTTTCATATAGATATTTATTATTAATGTTAGTACATTTGTTTGTATTATATTTTACTTCTTTCTCATAAATCAAAAGCTTTCAAATAAAATTTATATTACATTTTTCTTATTATTATCATATACATATTATTTTAAAAGAAAATGCTATTAATAAAAATTTATTTTGTATGACGATAATTTGTTTTAACTATCAAACATTCTCTAAGTCATTTATTTGAATTCAAAATACAAATTCAATATTCAAATTCAAATTTTTATTCCAAAATTTACATTAATTATTAATTTAAATTAAATTCAAAATTGGGGTCGTTACAGCGTAAGCCGGGGCGGAGGCGCGATCGAAGACTGTTGAGGTCAGGCGTCGCGCAAGTAGAGGCAGGCGTGTTCGAGTGGTCATCGATGTGCTCGGCGATATCGGCTAGGGTTTCGTTCGATATGTAGTAAGGTATAAACAATATTTGTTTTCATTTATTTCTTTCAATTTAAAGATATATATACAGTAGGAGAAAATATATGTGTGTGTATAACTGTATATTTGAAATTACAGTAGGGTGTATGTATATATATATATATTTTTTAAATCCAGATTCTTTTTACAAATATATATATAGGTTAAAATTTGTAACAGTAAAAGAAAAGTACATAAATATAAATATGTCCATATAAAAAAAATATATACTGTGAAATATATTTACAGGTGTTTAAATTTATATGTACAGAAAGAAGAAAAAATTAGATGAATAGCAGAAGAGAAAAACAAAAGCAATTCTGTTTTTAAATTTATATATGTATAATATATAGCAGAAATCATTTTTACAGTAAAGTTATTCGTGAATAAACAAGAAAATATAAGTGGATTTTTGGATCTATATATTTTATAAATATTTATGAGGATTTCAAACAAAAAGAAGTGAACTAAATATAAATATATACCAAATTTCATTTACTAGTTTATTTTAATAATATATGATTAAGATAGATTTGTTTAATAAAATTTATTTAACTATTTTAGTTGTTGAAAATAATCATTAAAAGGAAATTTAACAATCAGTTAGTTCAATCTATTTAAAATGGGAAATTAGTTGTTCATCTAGTTCAAATTTTAATGAAATCGTGAATTATTTATACTAGGTTAAAATATATAAGAAGCAAGTCGGAATGAAAATGGGTTGCATGCGTAGCCAAAGGTGAGATCTTCTCACTCAATTGAAATTAGAATTTCAGTTATTGATTGACTGTTTGGATGTGGTAGTATATATAGTATTATATATATATATATAAATATATATATATATATTTGGTGTGATTGATTTCCCGCATTATATAGCGGATGAGACCCTATGCGCTGCATAATAGCGGATGATATTACGTAATCCCATATACCGCGATATTCCACCTATAATGCAGCCCAGCCTGATGTTCCAATTCAAGATTTGAAGCTGGAACAAGTTAACGACTCGGCTAAGTCGTATGAACGAGTTAGAGGGGTGAAAAGGCGGGGAAACGATGATGCAGCACAATCTACAAAATCAATGGATTTGAATTGCTCAAGGGATTTAGGTCGCTCACGACCTAGTGAAGGAACCTTAGGTTGCTCATGACCTAGTGAAGGTTACCCGCGAGTGCAATCTACATTGGATTTTGATGGGCAGCGACCTAGTTTGATGGTAGGTCGTCCAAACGACCTAACAAGTCGAGACAACTGACCTAACGAGCTAAAGGATATAGTGCAATGGAAAGGCCACGTGTCTTGCTGATGCAGGCCAGCTCGATGAAGTCTTAGGTCGCGAGCGACCTAACGAGAAGGATGATGGAGTGCAACAGATACCTGGTGCGTTGTTCATTAGGTCGCGGCATTTTAGGTCGCAAACGACCTATGTTGAACGACCTAAAGATGGTGCAGTGAAACATGAGGCAACACTCGAGTTATGTCCTAGGTAGCTAGGGAGTTACGACCTAACAAAGTCACGACCTATCAAACCACGAGCTAACGAGATAGAGGACATAGATGGCATAGTGGAAGGCGATGAAGAGCACCAACAGGTTAATCCTAGGTCGTTGGAATGACCTAACAATATAAAACAGTGGGATAAGTCGTTGGAACGACCTATGATAAGTCGCGAGCGACTTAACTCACTCAGTATGCCGCAGTTTACTTATGATGCCTTAGGTCGCTCAAGAGTAGGTCGCGAACGACCTAACTCGTAACCCAGAAACAAGCAGATGATATTTTAAGTCGCTTTGAAGCCTAGGTTGTGGACATGAGGCCTTGTTCTTAGGTCGTTGCTGCCGTGTATTTTAGGTCGCTCCGTGTTTTGAGTCGTATGTCGCTGCTGCGTATGTGGTTATGTCATTTATGGTTATAAAGATGTGTTGTTTCTGTTAAGTCGTTTGTTATGTTGTATGTTCGTGTCGCGTGTGTTGTACTTTCTTAACTCGTGAAGTGTTGTAACTTGAGTCGTTGCTATTGTATTGACTAGTTAGGTCGTAGGTCGGCATGTAGTTAGGTCGGTCGTATGTATGTTGTGTTGTAATAGGTTGAGTCGCCTATTGATAGGTCGTTAACGACCTTGTTTAGGTCGTAGGTCGCGTAAACGACCCAGTGTTCTGGGTGTTGTAAATGCTATAAATAGTGGGTGAGTTGTAACATTTGACTTGGTTATTTTTGGAATAAACTTTTGTTTGTGAAGCTTTGTGCCTCCATTAAAATTGGTAGTTGAGTGTAATCTCCTATCTCCACCTTCGGTATTCGAGTGCGCTCGAATCAATGATCGTTGAAGCCAATTCATGGTATCAAGTGCGCTTGATCAACGTCCAAAGAATTGTAGATCTTTCTTCACGACATCGTGCGCGATCAACGTGTCGAAGATTTGCTAGAATCCGGTATCTTCGTGATCAACGGATTTGGGCCTTTTGGTATTTTCAATGCACCGATCGCTATGTTCACCGTTCCATCTATTTTTTCGTATTTCTGCTCCATCAGTTTGGTATCGGAGCTAGACTTAGCCAATCATAGCTAAGCCGAGTCTTGGAGCCAAGGAGTTTGAAGTTTGGTGTTCATCGTGAAGTTGCAACAAGTTGGGAGTTTTCGATCCATATCATTTTGGATCAAAGTTCGGAAAGTGTTTGAATTTTGCTTGTTGGGATTTTGCGCGCCAAAGTGAGTTGGAAGTGGAGGCCGTGCATCACTTTTTGTTCAAGGCCGAGTGTTTGAAGTGTTGAAGATTGTTTGATTCAATCATGCCGTTGAGAAGAGCTAACCGCCATCAGAATGTTGAAGCGTTGTATAGAAGAGAAGAAGCCGATCAAATGGAACAACACATCCATGAAAAGTTGGATGAAGGAATTGGTCGATTGGAGAGAATGATGCTTGAAATGAATCAAAGTAGAAGAAGGGTTTCACCTGAATCGAATCATGGGGGAAGTAGAGTTTCACCACATTCAGATCGGGTGAGAAGAGAAGATCATGATCGTAGAAATGTTGACGATCATGATAGAAATGTAGATCGAAGAAGTGGTGTTGGTAGAGATGTTGGTGGTCATGATCGACATCGATATACATCAGATTTTGATGAGGGGTTTGATGGTGATAGGGGTAGTGTGCATTATCGAGATCGAGGTCAAGAACGGAGTCGATATGTGGATGTAGATGATGAACGACGTTGGGAGTCAGGGATGAAAACTGAAATTCCAGAATTCAAGGGAAGTATGCAAGCTGAAGTATTTTTGGATTGGCTGTCTAATTTTGAAGAAATTTTTGACTTTAAAGAAGTTCCTGAGCATAGAAGAGTGAAGTTGGTTGCTACAAGGTTGAGGGGGAGAGCTTTGGCGTGGTGGCAACAGACAAAACTTACACGGGAGAGAATGGGGAAGTCAAAGATTGAATCATGGGAGAAGATGAAGAAATTGATGAAAGCTACATTCTTACCTTACAATTATCAATCACTCATGTATCAGAGGTTGCAGAATTTGAGGCAAGGAACGAAGACTGTTAATGATTATGCTGATGAATTTTATCAACTGATTGCTCGAAATGACATTATGGAGACGGAGGAACAATTGACTGCTAGGTTTGTTGGGGGGTTGAGGATGCATATTCAAGACATGGTGAATATGTTTGACCCTAGATCTGTGGCTGAAGCGCACCAGAAAGCGTTGGCTTGGGAGAAGCAGGGAAGACGAGGAGGTAGTGTGTTTCCAAGTTCCAATACTCAGAGCAAAGGTTCTAGTGGGAGTTCCAATGTTTCTAAAGTTGTCAGTAAACCAGTTCTGAATGAGGTTGCGAAGACGAAGGTCAACAACAGTTTCAAATGTTATAATTGCCAGGAAGTGGGTCACAAGAGTAATGAATGTCCAAAGCCAAAGAAGCGAACTATGATTGCAGAAGTGGAAGGTGAGGATGTTAGTGAAGGTTATTCTAGTCCAGTTGAGGAGGAAGAATAGGATGTCGCGTCAAGAGATGAAGGATGTAATCTAATGATGAGGAGGTCTTGTTTGACACCGAAGCAAGAGGAAGAGGCTAGTTGGTTGAGGAGCAATATCTTTCAGTCGACATGCACTATTCTAGGGAAGGTTTGTAAATTTGTGATTGACGCGGGAAGTTGTGACAATATTATTTCTACCGAAGCTGTGAGAAAGTTGAAGTTGAAGACGGAGAAGCATCCAAATCCTTACAAGTTAGCGTGGTTTAGGAAAGGAGGAGAGGTGAAGGTGGACAGGCGAGTTTGTAACAACCCGCATATTTATCGAGTTTATATTTAAATATTTTATTTAAATATTTTATTTAAATATTTTATCGTTAATCGGATTTTGGTACGAAAGGCGAATTTCTGCAAACGGCCGAATTAGGACTCGAAACCACTTCCATTGAGTCCGGAACGTCGTTTGCAACCTTTTGAGTATAAACTTCGATATATTTGGAGATAGTGGAATTTTGACCCCTTTTCACTTTGGGTTTGGATTTGAGTTCAGCCCACTAGCCCACTTATGTTCAAAACTGAACCAAACCTCCCATTTACCCTCACTTCTTCTTCATTTCAGATTCTAGGGCATTAATGGTGGGAGAGATTGGAAATTAGAAACTCCAAAACCCTAGTTCTCTTGCAAATCAAATTTCCTAGCTCCAAATTCAAGTGAAAACATTGGTAAGTTTCTCCTTCTTCTTCTCCAACCTATTCTCTTACCAATTTCAGAAATTTCCTAAACCTAATTTTGGGAATAATCTTGTTTTTAGCTTAGATTTAAGCTCATTTGGGTTGTGTTGAAGAAAGGTTGATTCTCCATTCGCTTTCGAGCTCCTCTTGTTTGATTTTGTGTATAAAGGTGAGATTTTTAATCTCACATCTATGCTTATAATTTTCTTCGATTGTTAGGTATGAATTCCTAACACTTATTCTTGTGCAATTGCTTTTGGTTTGGATTGCTTTGGTGAATATTCCAATCTTTAGTGTTTTGAGTTCAATTCTTTAAAAATCCAAACTTTGATCTTTGATCATGATTTTTGTTATGCATCGAGGAGCGTATAGGGCCGGGTAGTCGATTGGCATAAACCCTTAGCGCCATTGCTCGTGCGATTGCAATTTGATCGAGGTTTGCACCTCATTTGTTATGGGCAAAAGATTGCAAATATACAGGTTCGGCCGACCGAGCACCCTGGGCCGGTCGACCGACCTGCTTCCCCGAGTGCTGAAGCACTCTCTGCTTCAGGTCCGGTCGACCGAGCACCCTGGGCCGGCCGACCGACCTGCTCCCCTGTGCTTAGGCACTTTCTGTTTTTAGGTCCGGTCGACCGACTCAGGGTTTCCGGTCGACCGACCTGATGAAATTTGCCCAATTTTGCTTATTTGCTTGCATATCCAACTTTAATCGATTCTTGTTGCTTCCCTATCTATTGTTATCAATTATTATTATCTTTGATGACTTCTTTTCTTGGGAATTTTAATATATCCACTTCGATGGATCCTTTATCGATTTCGTTGGAATTTTATTCACATCTCCGAATGTGACCTTTGTGATTGATTGTTTCTACAATCATATTCGTGCTTTGTCACTTTAAAAATATAAAGGTTTCAATACTAGTAGTAAATATCAAAACCCTTTTCATCAAACCGTTTTCAATAACTATTTTATTTACAAATCTCGTTTTCTCAACCCGTTTTCCAATCTATTAGTATACACAAACCTTTACCTCACTCGTACGAGAAATCTAATTAAACGGCTTAGTAAAAAAAGTGGTATGAAACGCTTGCGTTCACTTCATCGGTTAATTTTTGGACTTGTTCGATTGAAACTCCTGTGACAATTTTATTAGTGAAGATTTACAGTTTGTTCGTAAATATTTAAGTTAAGCAAGTGGTTATGGGACATGAAGCTAAACTTTTATATTTACTAGCTTAGTGAAATCGACACTTCTCTTTGATCATGACCATCATCTTTATGATTTAGACTAGCGATGCGCGATGTCTCTTTGTTTGCAAATGGGGTAGCAACCCACGGTCTTCGGACCATTCGTGTGTCAGGTCTTCGGACCATTCGTGTGTCAAATTAATGGTTAGCTACCATGAGATAGCTTCTCGTTCATGTGTTACAGCTGTGGTGAGTTTCCAGGCTCCCGTCCATGTGTTAGGCCTCCCCCCTTTATATATTCATGATTTCTTGTTTTCGTGTGTTGAATTCAAGGATTTATGCTTCACCAATTTTAGTGATTTCCATTGATATGATTTATCGATTTGTGTGCATTGGTGAATTCGTGTGTCATTTACTTGTCATGAATACAAGTTTTCGGGTATGATACCCTTTTGGATCTTTGAGAAGATTCCTTGATATTGAATTAATCGTGTGTTGATTATCATTTACATGCTTATAGTAGTATGCTATTATGGATATTGTGTTTATGCCATATTTCTTATTCTATATCACGTCATCTGATATTTATAGCTAGACTGATCCGTTTATTATTTTCTTATTAAATAATACTCGGGTCAGACCGAGATGTTACAGGTGCTTCTGCTTGACTTCTCTCCAGGGATTTTCTTATCTGACTTTTGGTTAACTACTTAGATTAGTAGTTTTTGGGATATACACTTGAGATATTGACTCTATGATGTATATTTATTCTTTTGCATAGCATGGTGCTATACTTTTGTATAATTGTGGAACTTAGTTGACCACTACTCTGATATACACTTCCATGTGTTAGTTATATATTCATATCTATTTCCGCCTCTGTGATATGAATAGTCTGTGACTGATTTGTGTTATGTTTATTTCTATATCTGTTTCCGAAGATTTTATATAGCCACCGTGTGATAGCTTTGAGTTTGTGTCGGTATGTCGGGTTTCCACTTGAAAAGAAATTCACGTTATACTATCTGACATAACGATGCTCGCACAAAGCAATTTCACGGATGGTCGCTCCTCAACAGCCTTATTCTCCGTGCTAGTTGACAGCATTACTCCGTAGTGTCCTTGTCTAGCGTGGGTATAGAGGTGGGGCGTCACAGCTTGGTATCAGAGCCAAACTTCGGAACAATATGGAATATTGTAACAAGGATCCTCGTCCTAAGTCTTTCTTAGGAGTCGTGCTTTAGGATTTAATTCGTGTCTTCGAACCGATTCATCCTATTTTCTTTATGATTCCTTGTTTAATTTATCAAGATTGCTTGATATTCATTTGTGAATAACTTTCTTTCTCTTCTTTCTTTCTAAAGGAAGAGAATGTCTAGACCGGGTCGTCCCCGTGCCGGATCATCTAGTGCTGCTCCCCAGGATGGAGTTTTTATGACTACCCAACAACTTCTTGACCTTGTCACCAATGCTCAGGCCGCTGGTACTAACCCGGAACCTACTCACCCAAAGTCGGGATTTGCACGTTTGTGCGGCGATTACATCAATTTGGGTGGGAAGCCCTTTAAAGGTTCAGAAACCATCATCGAGGTCCAGGCTTGGTTACGAACATGTGATCGGGTCTTTACTCGTATGAATCTCATCGATCTTCACCGTGTTCAGGTGGCTTCCAGCATGCTCCAAGAGAGAGCACTGGACTGGTATGAACTTCTTATCTCTGAAGTTAATGAAGCGGATCTCACTTGGAAGAAATTCCAAGAACGCTTCGAATTAAAATTTGTACCGGAAGCTGAGAAAGTGACGATGGCTCGTCGATTCATTGATCTTGTTCAAGGCGATTCTTCCGTGACGGACTATGTTGCTTCTTTTGAATCACTTTCCAAATATGGGGTTGAATACATCAACACCCCATTGAAGAAGAACCAGAGGTTCGTCTATGGCTTGAACAAGAGCCTCAAGAAGCCACTACTTCTAAAGTTAAAAGTCCCGTTCGACCAACTTGTAGATATCGCTCTTCGTCTTGAAGAGACTGATAAATAAGAAAGTGTTGAAGTACTAACTCCCAAACCTAGCTTCAACAACAAAAAGAGGCCTAACAAATTTAAAGGTCCTTATCCCACCAAAAAGGGGAAACAAGCAATTCCTTCTGCAAAGACTTTTACCTCTAGTGAAGGAAAATGCTACAACTGTGGTTCTAAGGACCATTTTGCGAACAAGTGTTCAAGGCCCCGATCTTGTCGCTATTGTAAAAGTCCGGATCATTTTATTCATCAATGCCGTAAACTTGAAGGCAAGACGGAGGGAAAGTTAAATGTTGCTCAAGCCCCTGGCAACACATCTTGTGGCCAAGGTATTTCTCATTCAATTCTCGATGGTATTATTTTATTTCGTGACCAACCAATTCGAGT
Source organism: Allium cepa (assembly GCA_030765085.1). Lineage (NCBI taxonomy): Eukaryota > Viridiplantae > Streptophyta > Magnoliopsida > Asparagales > Amaryllidaceae > Allium > Allium cepa. Next base: position 54,246,427 of record CM060931.1, on the reverse strand, counting down.
TCTTTTTGATACTGGTGCATCTCACTCTTTTATTTCAAAGGAACTTGTTGATACTTTTTCTTTGGATGTTTTATGTTTAATGACTTCTTTGAGAATTTCTAATCCGGTTGGTGGATCTGCATCTATTAGTTTGCTTTGTAAAGATGTGGAGATTGTTTTATGTGATTTTTCCTTCCTAGCCGATTTGCATGTTATGCGTTACTTGGGCTTTGGAATGATATTGGGAATGGATTGGCTTAACCGTTATGAAGCCCATATCCTATGCCCTGAACGGACTATTCATCTTCGACATCCTTTATCAGTTAAGCAGATTTCTATTATTCTCAAAGACTCGGATTCCACTTTAAGTGCATCTTTATATTCTTTAAATCCTCGTGATGATGACGATGATGATGAGGAAGATGTCATTTCTCGAATTCACGTCGTTCGTGAATTTTCTGACATATTTAAGCCCGTTCTAGGATTACCACCTAAACGAGCAATTGAGTTCAAAATCAATCTTATCCCTGGAGCTCAACCTATTACTCGTCCTCCTTATCGCATGTCCAACAAGGAGAATGAAGAGATGCGCAAACAATTATCCGAGTTGGAGACGAAGCAATTTATTCGCTCTAGTTCCTCGCCTTGGGGAGCTTCAGCTCTTTTCGTAAAGAAATCCGATGGTACCCTTAGGCTTTGCGTTGACTATCGCAAGCTTAATGATCTCACGATTAAAAATAAATATCCTCTACCGCGGATTGATGATCTATTCGATCAGCTTAGTGGTGCTAAAGTCTTTTCACAACTGGACTTGGCTACCGATTTTCATCATCTTCGTATTGCAGAGGATAGTATTCCTTTGACATCCTTCCGTACTCGTTATGGGTCGTATGAATGGCTTGTTATGCCATTTGGTTTGACGAATGCACCAGCTTATTTCGTCGACCTGATGAATCGAGTTTTTAAAGGTTTTCTCGATCGGTTTGTTCTCATCTTTATTGATGATATTCTCGTGTATTCAAAAACCGAAGAGGAACATGAAGAGCATCTTCGGATTGTATTGGAAACTCTTAGGAGTAATCAATTAAAAGCAAAATTTTCCAAATGCCACTTTTGGCAATCTCGGGTGAAGTTTCTTGGTCATATTATTTCCGAATCCGGAATTTCCGTGGATCCTTCAAAGATCGAAGCGATTCGAGATTGGAAGAGACCGGAGAGTGTGACGGAAATCCGTAGCTTCCTTGGATTGGCGGGTTATTACCGCCGTTTTATAAAAGACTTTTCAAAAATTGCCGTGCCTCTTACAAGCTTAACCAAGAAAGGCGTTAAATACATTTGGTCGGACAAATGTGAAACTTCCTTTCAAAAATTAAAAGAACTCCTATCTGATGCTCCTATTCTTGTTATTCCCGAAGGGAATCAAGATTTTATTGTTTATACTGATGCTAGTCGCATTGGTTTAGGCGCCGTTCTTATGCAAAAAGAACGTGTTATTGCTTATGCTTCTAGGCAACTAAAGCCAGCTGAGACTAGATATGCCACTCATGATTTAGAGCTCGCGGCTATTGTTTTCGCTCTTCGGATTTGGCGTCATTATCTTTTAGGAGAGAAATTTGTTCTCTATACCGATCATAAATCTTTGAAATACTTATTCTCTCAAAAGGAACTTAATTTGCGTCAACAGCGTTGGCTCGAATTTCTTGCGCCTTATGATCTTGACATTCTTTATACTCCCGGAAAGGGAAATCGAGTTGCCGATGCTCTTAGTCGTAAGCAACAAGCGGTTGTTTCCATGATGATATCCGAATGGAATGACCTCAAAATTTTATCCACTTGTGAGATTCGAGAACGTGTTTCCGATTTATGCTCATCTCTTGTGTTATGTAGCCTTGAGGCTCATCCTTCTCTTTTAGACCGCATTCTAGAAGCTCAAGGGCTAGATCCCGAATTGGCTTTTCTTAGCCAAAGATTGAGGAATAAAACTGATATTGAAAATTTGAAAGACTTCGATATTGATTCTCGTGGCGGTATTCGAAAATTTGGTAGACTTATTGTGCCGAATATTAGTGATCTTCGCAAAGATATTTTAGAAGATTCCCATCGTTCTAAATTTACCATTCATCCCGGTAATAGTAAAATGTACGCGGATATGAAGCGGCTTTATTATTGGGAGGGAATGAAATCTGATATTGCTAACTTCGTTAAGCGTTGCATGACTTGCCAGCTTGTTAAAGCCGAACACCAAAGGCCCGGTGGGTTATTGCAACCGTTAGAAATTCCAATTTGGAAGTGGGACCAAATTTCCATGGATTTTATTGATGGCCTTCCCCGTTCTCGTTCGGGCCATGATAGCTTATGGGTGATTGTTGATAGACTTACTAAATCCGCCCATTTTATTCCCGTTCGGTCTAACCGAACCGTTCCTCTCTTGGCCAAACTTTTCATCAAAGAAATTGTTAAATTACATGGGGTTCCTACTTCTATCGTTAGTGATCGTGATCCATTGTTTACTAGTGGATTTTGGAAGAGTCTTCAAAAAGCTTTGGGAACGAAGCTCAATTTTAGCACTGCTTACCATCCTCAGTCCGATGGACAAACCGAGCGTGTGAATCAAACTCTTGAAGATCTTCTTCGTGCTTGTGTGCTCGATTTTGGTGGAAGTTGGGAAGACCATATTCCTCTTGTCGAATTTTCCTACAATAATAGCTTCCAATCTAGTATTGGTATGGCACCTTTCGAGGCACTCTACGGAAGGCCATGCCGATCTCCTTCTTGTTGGCTTGAGGCCGGTGAGAAGCTGGTTTTAGGACCAGATTTTATTCGTGATTCCACAGAAAAGATTGAACTTATTCGTCATAGGATGAAAGAAGCCCAAAGTAGACAAAAATCCTATGCCGATAATCGAAGAAGGAAATTAGAATTTTCTATGGGAGATCTTGTGTTTATTCGTGTATCACCTATGAAGGGTGTTGTACGTTTCAGTCGCTCGGGAAAGTTAGCGCCTCGATATATTGGCCATTTCCTATCACTGAACGTATCGGTTCCATGGCTTATCGACTTACATTGCCGGCTCAATTTGCTGCCATGCATGACGTGTTTCACGTTTCTCAATTACGGAAATGCCTTCGAGATTCCGATTCTATTCTTGAGCCCGGTGTTGCGGAAGAAATTGAAGTTTCGCCTAATCTAACTTATGAGCAACATCTGATTCGTATTATTGCTTCGGAGGTCAAGCGCCTTCGAAATAAAGATGTCCCGCTTGTGAAAGTTCAATGGTCTTCAAACCCTAAGGATTGCTCTTGGGAATCTAGAGACTTCATCGAGCGATCACATCCGGAATTACTTTCTCATGCTCTTTGAGGTGAACTTCTTATTTCAAATTTCTTTTGTGTTGTTATGCTTTTACGGTTGTTACTATATATTTTCATCTTAAATTATTGCGAGGACGCAATTTCTTTAAGGAGGGGAGTCTGTAACAACCCGCATATTTATCGATTTTATATTTAAATATTTTATTTAAATATTTTATTTAAATATTTTATCGTTAATCGAATTTTGGTCCGAAAGGCGACTTTCTGCAAACGGCCGAATTAGGACTCGAAACCACTTCCATTGAGTCCGGAACGTCGTTTGCAACTTTTTGAGTATAAACTTCGATATATTTGGAGATAGTGGAATTTTGACCCCTTTTCACTTTGGGTTTGGATTTGAGTTCAGCCCACTAGCCCACTTATGTTCAAAACTGAACCAAACCTCCCATTTACCCTCACTTCTTCTTCATTTCAGATTCTAGGGCATTAATGGTGGGAGAGATTGGAAATTAGAAACTCCAAAACCCTAGTTCTCTTGCAAATCAAATTTCCTAGCTCCAAATTCAAGTGAAAACATTGGTAAGTTTCTCCTTCTTCTTCTCCAACCTATTCTCTTACCAATTTCAGAAATTTCCTAAACCTAATTTTGGGAATAATCTTGTTTTTAGCTTAGATTTAAGCTCATTTGGGTTGTGTTGAAGAAAGGTTGATTCTCCATTCGCTTTCGAGCTCCTCTTGTTTGATTTTGTGTATAAAGGTGAGATTTTTAATCTCACATCTATGCTTATAATTTTCTTCGATTGTTAGGTATGAATTCCTAACACTTATTCTTGTGCAATTGCTTTTGGTTTGGATTGCTTTGGTGAATATTCCAATCTTTAGTGTTTTGAGTTCAATTCTTTAAAAATCCAAACTTTGATCTTTGATCATGATTTTTGTTATGCATCGAGGAGCGTATAGGGCCGGGTAGTCGATTGGCATAAACATTTAGCGCCATTGCTCGTGCGATTGCAATTTGATCGAGGTTTGCACCTCATTTGTTATGGGCAAAAGATTGCAAATATACAGGTTCGGCCGACCGAGCACCCTGGGCCGGTCGACCGACCTGCTTCCCCGAGTGCTGAAGCACTCTCTGCTTCAGGTCCGGTCGACCGAGCACCCTGGGCCGGCCGACCGACCTGCTCCCCTGTGCTTAGGCACTTTCTGTTTTTAGGTCCGGTCGACCGACTCAGGGTTTCCGGTCGACCGACCTGATGAAATTTGCCCAATTTTGCTTATTTGCTTGCATATCCAACTTTAATCGATTCGTGTTGCTTCCCTATCTATTGTTATCAATTATTATTATCTTTGATGACTTCTTTTCTTGGGAATTTTAATATATCCACTTCGATGGATCCTTTATCGATTTCGTTGGAATTTTATTCACATCTCCGAATGTGACCTTTGTGATTGATTGTTTCTACAATCATATTCGTGCTTTGTCACTTTAAAAATATAAAGGTTTCAATACTAGTAGTGTGACGACCGCCCATGACCCCCGCACATAAACAAGAGAAAGGTGCGCTGAAAGTGTGCCAAGCAGCCATGGACGACCGTCAAGGGTAGAATAAACATCGCAGACTCTATCGTAAACTCACAGCGCATGGATAAAATACAATAGAGAAATATAATGTAGTGAAGCTCCACAAAACAGAAAACAGTATATCACATAATCTGAACATCATTATACAAGAATCTGAAATACAAAGCAGCCTCACTACAACACTCAGAGTATAACAAACAGCGGAATGTCCAGTACATATAATATGAAAGAATATGTATAGCCTCCTGCTCGTCTTCGCTATCTCCAGCGTCATCTCCAAAGAACAGCACCTGCCACCTGTCACCTAGCCTGCCCATCCCAAACATGGATGAACAGCCCAAGGTAATAAGAGGAGACATAAAACCTTGAGTCAGACTACAGTCTTAGTGAGCAGTAAATTAACTATCAAGCATACCAAAAGAATATAAAGGATACAAGGAATAGGAACCCAATCATCCCACTCCACCTCTTTCTACAGTGATAGCCCCCAGACACACACTAAGGAGAAGCAACCATGGCAAACAGATAACTAAAGTAAAGCAGTAATCACTCGAGTCAAGGTCGGTGTTTCCCAAGCACAAACCCCCAAGGCCTAAACCAAGATCAGATAAGCACCCAGAAAACATCGCTCTTGAGACCGAATGATGAAGCAACCAAACATCCATGACTCTGGCTATCACTGTTAACCTTGCTTCGATTTTACCGTTAATTGAATGACCAACTCATCTGTCAAGGGCTAATGGCAACCCCGGTTCTAGTCATAACTCCGCACCTCCACAAAGCTTGTGCCTAGGTATAACGAATCTACCCAGAGTACTAGCACATCATCACGAAGCTTGTGCCTGGGTATAACGAATCTACCCAACGTACTCTTGCTTTGAGCCTGCTAGAACCTTCAATAACGATAAGATCTCAGCCTTCTAGTCATCCTCCTCGACGACTATTTCCGCTATAGCTCGAGCACCTCTCAAGCCCACCATTATCCACCAACTCGAACCGCATCATCGAGTAATCACATGCTTGGAATAATCCCGTCTGGATTAAGCCAAGACTTCCACATCATGCTTTGCTTCAACACATCTTAGCAAAGTTCTCTCATCATCATCATACTTCGCTTCACCCAGCCATAGCAAAGTCCTCTAACCCATCCATATGAGCTTCAACATTCGCTTCATATGCCACAAGCAGCTTTCACCATTCAAGAGCCTTTCCACTTAGCTTTTGAATCGTCTTCAATCGTCTTGTCCCAAATCAACTACAAGCTAACTCGAGACAATCTAATCAATCATACATTCAAACAATCAAGCATTCAAACAAGATCTAACAAGCAATATTAACTATAATGGCAATTTCGTAATTAAATGAGCAAAAGTCCAACATATGTGAAATCATGGTTTCTAGCATAGATCTATCAAATATAAAACATGGGTTTTGTCTCTAATACTTGTTAAACTAACTTGCATAGGTAAACATCTTCAAAAACAATGGATCTAGACTCGGATCTAAGAAAAATGCATGAAAACTCTAACTTTATCAACCAAACAAGCCACCAATCCAATATACTCCTTTGGGTCCGCGTGAGAGATAACTACCACTCACCAAATCACCAAAACAACCTATAATCAAACAACTTCAGATCTGGACAGCAAGGACTTGAGCTTGATCCGGAGAAATTTCACTTGAATCGGTGAAATCTAGCTTCGTCGGATGAAGATCTTCAACTTTGGCTCTTCGATCTTCGATCTTCAACGAATGTTAGCACTTGATTGAAGTGGAGAAAGAAGTGAAGAAAATGCTGTAGTCGAGTTCCCAAAATGGCAGCACTTCGTCGCTTCAAAAACCGGTGCCAAAAAGTGAGCCAAAGTCCTCTATTTATAGGCTGAGAACCCCATGAGTCGTCGCCCCATGAGTCGGTCACGAGTCATCCATGAGTCGTTCACGACTCAAACCCCCCCCCCCCTACGACTTAGCCTGCCTTACGACCTAAGACTAAGCAACACAGGGCAACACGCTAAGATGCTTACGACCTATCTCATGAGTCATCACCGACCTAAGACCCACGACTCAACAGGTACGACATAACACTATACCGAGTTAACGACTCATCATGACTCGGTCATACGACCTAAGACCTTTACACATGGCCTAGGACAAAGCTACTTCAACGACCTAACGACTCATACGAGTCACGACTTACGACTTAACTCCAGCACTAATTCCTACGAGCTAACGACTTATGTCCCATCTTCTTAACTCGTAAACGAGTTAAGCCCTAGCTTGCTAACTCTCCCACATCCATGAGTCGTTCCATACGACTCATGCATGTCTCACTAACTCGGCCATACGAGTTAAACCCCATCTCGTTTCCTGATAACTCGGTCACGACTCATCCTATGTCGTTAAGTCGTATTAACGGCCTAACTCCTAACTCTATAACCCGTTACCCCATGAGTCGTTCCATACGAGTTATCTCATGTCTCCTAACTCGTTAGCTTCTATGACTCGCTGTCCCCTATGAGTCGGTCACTCGAGCTAACCCCTAACTCGTGACTCGCTAACGCCTATGACTCGGTCCAACCCTGAGTCGCTCACCCTTCTAACCTGTTGACTTTATAACTCGTGCACGACTCATTCCCTTAAGTCATACACGACTCATCGATGAACCGTTCACTGCCTTAACTTGTTAACTCGTATGCGACTCACTTCCTAACTCGAACACGACCCAAGCCTTGTTAACTCGGCCACGACTTAACACTTAAGCATACGAATTAACTTCCTAAACGACTCAGGCTAGAGACAACATCAACAACACTAACAACCTGTCAATTCTACGATATATCGACACGTAAAATACGGGTCGTTACATTCTCTCCCCCTTAGGAATTTTGCCCCCGAAATTCCAAGCAAACAACAACAATCAAAGATATTCCGCATGCCTATCATCCATAGCAATCAACAAACCATGCATCCAATTCTAGCCTAGCATGCAGAATTCTAAGATAGGAATCAAGATGCAAATTCATGAGATGTCACGACACCTTAGGGCCATACCTCGAAGAGTTCTGGATGAGCTGCCTTCATCCTCTCTTCCTCCTCCCACGTACAGTCGTTAACATCTTCACTCCATTGTATCTTGAGAAGCGTAATCGTCTTCCTCCTAAGCTGTTTCGTATCAGTCTCAACAATACGAAGCGGCTTACGAGGTCTTCTAATAACTGGGTCAACCTCTAAATCTTCATAGCTATCAGCAGAAACCACTGTACTCGAGTCGTGCACATACTTCCGTAGATAAGATACATGAAAAACATTGTGCACACCCGCCATCTTCTCCGGTAACTCCAATCTATAAGCAAGCTTTCCGATACGCTCGATAATCGGGAATGGTCCAACAAATCTTGGAGTTAACTTTCCTTTCTTCCCGAATCTAATAACATTCTTCAAAGGAGAAATCTTCACAAAGACCATATCATTTACGTCGAACTCCAAATCCTTTCGACGTTTATCTGCATAACTTTTCTGACGATCCTGGGCTGCCTTCATTCGTTGCCGAATGATCTCTATGCAATCTGTAGTCTGACGAATCATCTCTGGCCCAAGCATCAGCTTTTCTCCAGCTTCCAACCAACATGTCGGAGAGTTACATGGTCTTCCATACAATGCTTCATATGGTGCCATACCAATGCTAAACTGATAACTGTTATTATATGCAAACTCCACCAAATGAAGGTGATCTTCCCATGATCCTCCGAAATCCAAGACACAAGCTCTCAAGAGATCTTCCAAAACCCGGTTAACTCTCTCAGTCTGACCATCTGTTTGGGGATGATAAGCTATACTCAGACACAACTCGGTTCCCAAAACTTCTTGAAAGCTCTTCCAGAATCCACTAGTGAACAATGGATCTCGATCGCTCACTATGCTCTTCGGAATGCCATGGAAACGAACTATCCATTTAACATACAACTCAGCCAACTTCGACGCAGTTCTCGTTGGTCGGACAGGAATGAATCTTGCACTCTTGGTCAACCGATCTACAATGACCCAAATTCCTTCATTCCCTGCTCTTGTCCTGGGTAAACCATCGATAAAATCCATCGATATCTGTTCCCACTTCCACGTAGGAACTTCCAATGGCTGAAGCAATCCACTTGGCTTCTTCTGCTCTGCTTTAACCAACTGGCAATTCATACACTTGGAAATGAAATTTCCAATATCCTTCTTCATGCCTTCCCAGTAATAGGATCTTTTCATATCCCGATACATCTTATTTCCTCCAGGATGAATTGTCAACTTCGAGTGATGACTTTCTCTCAAAACTTCATCTCTCAATCCAACAATATCGGGAACAACCAATCGCCCTTGCTTTCGAAGCCAACCCTCTCTATCGACTTCGAATCCCTTATCCTTCTCTGGGTCCAATCCAGATTCCAAATCTTGGATAATCTTGACAAGCTTATCGTCTCGCTTTTGACCCTCGCCAATTCTTTCCACAAGAGTAGGCCTTATCGATAAGTTTGCCAACATCTCAGGTTCCAATTCGCATCTGGGCCTGAAGTTAAATCCAGCTATATACTCGAGATTCTTCCATTCTGAAAACATAGCTCCTAATCCTGCATGTCTTCGACTTAACGCATCTGCCACTGCGTTACCTTTTCCCGGAGTATAAGCTATACCAAAATCATACGATGCTAAAAACTCCAACCATCTTTGTTGCCGAAGATTCAAATCCTTTTGGGAGAAAAGATACTTCAAAGACTTATGGTCTGTGAACAACTCAAATCGAACTCCCAATAGATAATGCCTCCACATCTTCAGAGCAAACACAATCGCCGCCAACTCCAAATCATGAGTCGGGTAATTCCTTTCATGCGGCTTCAGTTGTCGACTCGCATACGCAACAACTTTATCTCTTTGCATCAGCACTGCTCCAAGTCCAGTACCGCATGCATCGGTGTAAACCACCATCTCTTCATTCCCACTTGGAATAGTCAAAACAGGAGCACTGGTCAGTCGCTCTTTCAGGATTCCAAAGGCTTGCTCACACTTTGCATCCCAACTGAATACCTGATTCTTCTTCGTCAGTCCTGTCAACGGTGCAGCTATCTTGGAGAAGTCTTTGATAAACCGACGATAATATCCTGCTAATCCAAGAAAACTTCTCTCATCTGATGCATTCTTAGGTCTAACCCAATCCTGGATTGCTGCCACCTTAGCGGGATCAACCGCTATTCCATTTCCAGAAATAACATGGCCTAAGAATCTCACTTCACTCTTCCAGAAGTGACACTTCGAAAACTTAGCCTTCAGCTGATGTTTCCGCAAGGTTTCCAACACAATCCTCAAGTGCGTCTTGTGCTCTTCCTCAGTTCTAGAGTAAATCAGAATATCATCTACGAACACAAGCACGAACTTGTTCAACTGATCTCTGAATACCCTATTCATAAGATCCACAAAATATGCCGGCGCGTTAGTCAATCCAAACGGCATAACCAGCCACTCATAAAATCCGGATGGTGTCCTGAAAGCAGTCTTCGGCACACTATCCTTTGCCACTCTCAACTGGTGAAATCCCGTTGCCAAATCCATCTGAGAAAACACCTTCGCCTCGTGAAGCTGATCAAACAAGTCATCAATTCTCGGCAATGGATACTTGTTCTTCTTAGTCACCTTATTCAGCTCACGATAATCAACGCACAACCTCAACGATCCATCCGCTTTGGTTGCGAACACAACTGGTGCACCCCATTCGGACACACTACGCCGAATGAATCCTTTCTGCAAAAGGTCATCAACCTGCACCCTCAACTCTTGCTGTTCCTTAGGCGCCATCCGCCTAAGAGGCATCACAACAGGTCTGGCTCCCTCAACTAGATCGATACGAAACTCGATCTCCCTATGCGGCGGTAACCCTTTGACCTCGTCAAAGACATCCTCGAATCCATTCACGATTGGCATCGATGACAGTCCATCCCGTGGAACAACCAGCGAATACATGAAGCTCATGAAGACGCCTTCTTCATGCTTACATCGTATCACAACCTTTCGCCCCTCCACATTCCCGACTGTCACCTCCAATCTCTCACAATCAACCTTTGCCGCATACTTCCTAAGCCAGTCCATACCCACGATAATTCCGAACCCCGCAAAGTTCAGAACAAAGCAATCACAAACAAAAGAGCAATCATGACTCGATACAACTAGACCACGGCATAGCATACACAAACAAGACGAACCCCCAACTGGATTAGTCACAACCAATGGCCTATCAACGATCTCCGGTTTCAAACCTAACCGGTCTACCAACTCATTACAAACAAAAGAATGAGATGCTCCAGTATCAAACAAAACTCTAACTGGAAAACCACAAATAAAAAGAGTACCTTGAACCACAACACTCTTTCCCTTCTCCTCAGCAGTAGGAGCTTTAGAAGATGACGGAACAGCCCCTAATGCATAAGCTTGCACAACTTGCCTGTCCTTTATTGGTTCCGGACAGTTCCTCTTGATATGCCCCAGCTTATCACAGTTGTAACACTTCAACTGCACCTTCGGATTCTTGCAATCCTTGGAGAGATGACCCTTCTGTCGACAATTATAGCAGGTCTTTTCTCCCTTCAGCTTCTTTTGACCATCCTTGCCCTTCTGTTGTTGCTGCTTCCTCTTTTTATTTCCACCTTGCTGTGGCTTAGGCTCCTCCTTAGTCACAGCAACAACAGGCATCTCCTTCGGAAACAAACTCTCATGCCTGAGAGCTTTCTCCACAAGCTTCTCAAATGGATCGTCCAGATGATCCACTAACTGCCTCCCCAGATAAGCATCTAGGCCCGTCACAAACTTCTCATTCTTCTGGTAGGGAGAATCAATATAAGATCTAGCATACTTAGACAAGGCCTCAAACTCAGAAACATATTCCAGAACCGTCCTCCCATCTTGTTTGAGCTCCACAAACTTTTTAAACAAGAAAGATTTCTGAGCTGTAGAGATAAACTTGGCTTCGAATCTTGCTTGGAACTGTACCCAAGTAATCTCCTCCTCTGGAGTATCAATGGTGATAGAATTCCACCAATCAGCAGCCCTTCCTTGTAGCTGTCTCGATGCAAGCTTCCTCTTTGTTGCATCCTCAATGCCCAAGTCTCCAAAGATTCTCCTGCAAGCATCCATCCACCTTTGGACCTCAATAGTAGATTCAGTCCCCAAGAAAGCTTTCCCTCCAAGAGCCGTATAATCCTTACACAGCTTAGCAAAGTCCACGGGCCTTGGAGCTTGGACTTGAACTCCAACATCAACAGCTGGCCCTGGAGTAGGCATCCTCCTCATGATCGAAGTCATCATCGCTTCGAACATAGCCCCATAATCAGCAGATCCCCCAGCCGCTCGACTTTCCCTAGCAGCTTGTCTCTCACTTCGATTCATCCTTAATATCTACAAAAAGGAATGATTAGAACACCTTTGAGAAACAACTGCAAAAGGAGTTCAAATCTATCTAAACTACTATATTATATATAGTAATCATCCATCAAAATACAATTACGTCTCTCTTACGTAGTTACGTCAGCGAGCGTTGGCTAAAATCGATTAACCAAAGCTCTGATACCAAATGTGACGACCGCCCATGACCCCCGCACATAAACAAGAGAAAGGTGCGCTGAAAGTGTGCCAAGCAGCCATGGACGACCGTCAAGGGTAGAATAAACATCGCAGACTCTATCGTAAACTCACAGCGCATGGATAAAATACAATAGAGAAATATAATGTAGTGAAGCTCCACAAAACAGAAAACAGTATATCACATAATCTGAACATCTTTATACAAGAATCTGAAATACAAAGCAGCCTCACTACAACACTCAGAGTATAACAAACAGCGGAATGTCCAGTACATATAATATGAAAGAATATGTATAGCCTCCTGCTCGTCTTCGCTATCTCCAGCGTCATCTCCAAAGAACAGCACCTGCCACCTGTCACCTAGCCTGCCCATCCCAAACATGGATGAACAGCCCAAGGTAATAAGAGGAGACATAAAACCTTGAGTCAGACTACAGTCTTAGTGAGCAGTAAATTAACTATCAAGCATACCAAAAGAATATAAAGGATACAAGGAATAGGAACCCAATCATCCCACTCCACCTCTTTCTACAGTGATAGCCCCCAGACACACACTAAGGAGAAGCAACCATGGCAAACAGATAACTAAAGTAAAGCAGTAATCACTCGAGTCAAGGTCGGTGTTTCCCAAGCACAAACCCCCAAGGCCTAAACCAAGATCAGATAAGCACCCAGAAAACATCGCTCTTGAGACCGAATGATGAAGCAACCAAACATCCATGACTCTGGCTATCACTGTTAACATTGCTTCGATTTTACCGTTAATTGAATGACCAACTCATCTGTCAAGGGCTAATGGCAACCCCGGTTCTAGTCATAACTCCGCACCTCCACAAAGCTTGTGCCTAGGTATAACGAATCTACCCAGAGTACTAGCACATCATCACGAAGCTTGTGCCTGGGTATAACGAATCTACCCAACGTACTCTTGCTTTGAGCCTGCTAGAACCTTCAATAACGATAAGATCTCAGCCTTCTAGTCATCCTCCTCGACGACTATTTCCGCTATAGCTCGAGCACCTCTCAAGCCCACCATTATCCACCAACTCGAACCGCATCATCGAGTAATCACATGCTTGGAATAATCCCGTCTGGATTAAGCCAAGACTTCCACATCATGCTTTGCTTCAACACATCTTAGCAAAGTTCTCTCATCATCATCATACTTCGCTTCACCCAGCCATAGCAAAGTCCTCTAACCCATCCATATGAGCTTCAACATTCGCTTCATATGCCACAAGCAGCTTTCACCATTCAAGAGCCTTTCCACTTAGCTTTTGAATCGTCTTCAATCGTCTTGTCCCAAATCAACTACAAGCTAACTCGAGACAATCTAATCAATCATACATTCAAACAATCAAGCATTCAAACAAGATCTAACAAGCAATATTAACTATAATGGCAATTTCGTAATTAAATGAGCAAAAGTCCAACATATGTGAAATCATGGTTTCTAGCATAGATCTATCAAATATAAAACATGGGTTTTGTCTCTAATACTTGTTAAACTAACTTGCATAGGTAAACATCTTCAAAAACAATGGATCTAGACTCGGATCTAAGAAAAATGCATGAAAACTCTAACTTTATCAACCAAACAAGCCACCAATCCAATATACTCCTTTGGGTCCGCGTGAGAGATAACTACCACTCACCAAATCACCAAAACAACCTATAATCAAACAACTTCAGATCTGGACAGCAAGGACTTGAGCTTGATCCGGAGAAATTTCACTTGAATCGGTGAAATCTAGCTTCGTCGGATGAAGATCTTCAACTTTGGCTCTTCGATCTTCGATCTTCAACGAATGTTAGCACTTGATTGAAGTGGAGAAAGAAGTGAAGAAAATGCTGTAGTCGAGTTCCCAAAATGGCAGCACTTCGTCGCTTCAAAAACCGGTGCCAAAAAGTGAGCCAAAGTCCTCTATTTATAGGCTGAGAACCCCATGAGTCGTCGCCCCATGAGTCGGTCACGAGTCATCCATGAGTCGTTCACGACTCAAACCCCCCCCCTACGACTTAGCCTGCCTTACGACCTAAGACTAAGCAACACAGGGCAACACGCTAAGATGCTTACGACCTATCTCATGAGTCATCACCGACCTAAGACCCACGACTCAACAGGTACGACATAACACTATACCGAGTTAACGACTCATCATGACTCGGTCATACGACCTAAGACCTTTACACATGGCCTAGGACAAAGCTACTTCAACGACCTAACGACTCATACGAGTCACGACTTACGACTTAACTCCAGCACTAATTCCTACGAGCTAACGACTTATGTCCCATCTTCTTAACTCGTAAACGAGTTAAGCCCTAGCTTGCTAACTCTCCCACATCCATGAGTCGTTCCATACGACTCATGCATGTCTCACTAACTCGGCCATACGAGTTAAACCCCATCTCGTTTCCTGATAACTCGGTCACGACTCATCCTATGTCGTTAAGTCGTATTAACGGCCTAACTCCTAACTCTATAACCCGTTACCCCATGAGTCGTTCCATACGAGTTATCTCATGTCTCCTAACTCGTTAGCTTCTATGACTCGCTGTCCCCTATGAGTCGGTCACTCGAGCTAACCCCTAACTCGTGACTCGCTAACGCCTATGACTCGGTCCAACCCTGAGTCGCTCACCCTTCTAACCTGTTGACTTTATAACTCGTGCACGACTCATTCCCTTAAGTCATACACGACTCATCGATGAACCGTTCACTGCCTTAACTTGTTAACTCGTATGCGACTCACTTCCTAACTCGAACACGACCCAAGCCTTGTTAACTCGGCCACGACTTAACACTTAAGCATACGAATTAACTTCCTAAACGACTCAGGCTAGAGACAACATCAACAACACTAACAACCTGTCAATTCTACGATATATCGACACGTAAAATACGGGTCGTTACAAGTAGTAAATATCAAAACCCTTTTCATCAAACCGTTTTCAATAACTATTTTATTTACAAATCTCGTTTTCTCAACCCGTTTTCCAATCTATTAGTATACACAAACCTTTACCTCACTCGTACGAGAAATCTAATTAAACGGCTTAGTAAAACAAGTGGTATGAAACGCTTGCGTTCACTTCGTCGGTTAATTTTTGGACTTGTTCGATTGAAACTCTTGTGACAATTTTATTAGTGAAGATTTACAGTTTGTTCGTAAATATTTAAGTTAAGCAAGTGGTTATGGGACATGAAGCTAAACTTTTATATTTACTAGCTTAGTGAAATCGACACTTCTCTTTGATCATGACCATCATCTTTATGATTTAGACTAGCGATGCGCGATGTCTCTTTGTTTGCAAATGGGGTAGCAACCCACGGTCTTCGGACCATTCGTGTGTCAGGTCTTCGGACCATTCGTGTGTCAAATTAATGGTTAGCTACCATGAGATAGCTTCTCGTTCATGTGTTACAGCTGTGGTGAGTCTCCAGGCTCCCGTCCATGTGTTAGGCCTCCCCCCTTTATATATTCATGATTTCTTGTTTTCGTGTGTTGAATTCAAGGATTTATGCTTCACCAATTTTAGTGATTTCCATTGATATGATTTATCGATTTGTGTGCATTGGTGAATTCGTGTGTCATTTACTTGTCATGAATACAAGTTTTCGGGTATGATACCCTTTTGGATCTTTGAGAAGATTCCTTGATATTGAATTAATCGTGTGTTGATTATCATTTACATGCTTATAGTAGTATGCTATTATGGATATTGTGTTTATGCCATATTTCTTATTCTATATCACGTCATCTGATATTTATAGCTAGACTGATCCGTTTATTATTTTCTTATTAAATAATACTCGGGTCAGACCGAGATGTTACAGGTGCTTCTGCTTGACTTCTCTCCAGGGATTTTCTTATCTGACTTTTGGTTAACTACTTAGATTAGTAGTTTTTGGGATATACACTTGAGATATTGACTCTATGATGTATATTTATTCTTTTGCATAGCATGGTGCTATACTTTTGTATAATTGTGGAACTTAGTTGACCACTACTCTGATATACACTTCCATGTGTTAGTTATATATTCATATCTATTTCCGCCTCTGTGATATGAATAGTCTGTGACTGATTTGTGTTATGTTTATTTCTATATCTGTTTCCGAAGATTTTATATAGCCACCGTGTGATAGCTTTGAGTTTGTGTCGGTATGTCGGGTTTCCACTTGAAAAGAAATTCACGTTATACTATCTGACATAACGATGCTCGCACAAAGCAATTTCACGGATGGTCGCTCCTCAACAGCCTTATTCTCCGTGCTAGTTGACAGCATTACTCCGTAGTGTCCTTGTCTAGCGTGGGTATAGAGGTGGGGTGTCACAGAGTTCATGTTCCATTTTCTATTGGGAAGAAGTATAAAGATGAGATCTGGTGTGATGTGGTGGAGATGGATGTTTGTCACTTGCTTTTGGGAATACCATGGTAGTACGACCGAGCAGTGCAGCATGATGGTCGAACCAATAGCTACAACTTTATGTTTGAAGGTATTAAGATCATTCTAGTTCCGAAGAAGAGACAGCAAGGAGAAAGCAAGTCAGAAGAGATTGAGGAGCTGAAGACTTTGTTGACTTTAAAGGAATTTGTTGAAGAAGTAGAGGAGAGTCCAAAGGTATTTTTGTTGATTGGACATGAAGCCACTGAATCTGTTGAAGTTCCAGAGGGAGTAAAGCCAGTATTGGAAGAGTTCAGAGATGTGTTTCCTGAAGAGTTGCCAACGGAGTTACCACCGTTGAGAGATATTTAGCATCAGATTGATCTTGTGCCATGGGCAGTATTACCACACATGCCACATTACAGGATGAGTCCTAAGGAGCATGAGGAACTGAGAAGGCAGGTGGAGGAGTTGTTAGAACAAGGGCGTATTCAGGAGAGTTTGAGTCCTTGTGCAGTGCCAGCCTTATTGGTACCGAAGAAGGATGGGACGTGGAGGATGTGTACGGACAGTCGGGCTCTAAACAAGATCACTGTGAGATACAGGTTTCCTATGCCGAGGTTTGATGATTTGATTGATCAGTTGAGTGGGGCTGTTGTGTTCTCAAAGATTGACTTGAAAAGTGGATACCATCAGATTCGTATTAGACTAGGTGATGAGTGGAAGACTGCTTTTAAAACAAGGGAGGGTCTGTACGAATGGCTGGTTATGCCGTTTGGCTTGTCAAATGCTCCGAGTACTTTTATGAGAGTAATGAACCAGATTTTCAGACCATTCATTGGGAAGTTCGTGGTAGCTTACTTTGACGATATTTTGATCTATAGTGGGAGTATGGAAGAGCATGTCCAGCATTTGCGAGAAGTGCTGATGATTCTACGACAAGAGAAGTTCTATGCAGCAACGAAGAAGTGTGTATTCATGACGCACAGTGTTTTGTTTCTGGGATATGTTCTGTCGAAGGAGGGTATTCAAGTGGATGAAAGCAAAGTGGAAGCTGTCAGGAGTTGGCCACAACCCAAGACAATTACTGAAGTGAGGAGCTTTCATGGGTTGGTTTCATTTTACCAAAGATTCATTCCACATTTTAGCAGTGTGATGGCACCTGTAACTGATTGCATGAAATGAAAGAAGTTTGCATGGTCAGAGGAAGTAGGGGTTGCTTTTGAGAAGATCAAGACACTATTGACGTCAGCGCCAATTCTAGTTTTACCGGATTTTCAGTTGTTGTTTGAGTTACATACTGATGCTTCGAAAGTTGGGATTGGTGGAGTATTGAGTCAGAATGGAAGACCGGTTGCTTATTTCAGTGAGAAATTGTCTGGAGCCAAGTTGAGATATAGCACTTATGACGTGGAATTTTACGCGATTGTTCAAGCTCTGAAGCACTGGAGACATTATCTATTTCTGAAGGAGTTTGTTCTTTATACGGATCATGAAGCTTTGAAGCATTTGCAAGGGCAGGACAAGATTTCAGCTAGGCACGCTTCATGGGTCGTGTATCTACAGCAGTTTACTTTTGTTGTAAAGCACAAATCCGGGGTGACGAATCGTGTAGCTGATGCCTTGAGCAGGAGGAATCATTTGTTGACGACGATAAAGGTTGAAGTGACAGGATTTGAACTACTGCCAGAGTTGTTTGAAGAAGATCCTTACTTTGCGAAGTTTGTTGAGAAAGTCAAAGATGGGAATACTGATGAGTTTGTGGTTGTAGTAGGATTCTTATTCAAGGGGAATCGATTATGCGTACCGGATTGCAGCTTGAGAATGAAAATTGTTAAAGAGTTGCATGATGAAGGACATGTTGGATGGGATCGCACATTGCAGTTGATTTCTCAGTCTTATTTTTGGCCGTCAATGAGAAAGGAAGTTGAGAGATTTGTGGAGAGATGTCATGTTTGTCAAGTTTCGAAAGGGACAGCTACAAATGCGGGGTTGTATATGCCTTCACCTGTTCCTACAAAACCGTGGGTAGATGTAAGCATGGATTTTGTGTTGGGCTTACCGAGGACTCAACGGGGAAATGACTCTATCTATGTTGTGGTGGACCATTTCTCGAAGATGGTACGTTTTGTTGCTTGTAAGAAGACGGCATATGCAGTCCATGTGGCACAGTTGTTCTTTAGAGAGATCTATCGTTTGCATGGTTTACCAGAATCTATAGTTTCAGACAGGGATGCCAGATTTCTGAGTCATTTTTGGCTAAGTTTGTGGAAGATGGTGGGAACCAAGCTGAAATTCAGTAGCGCTTATCATCCACAGACAGATGGACAGACGGAGGTTGTGAACAGATCGTTAGGAAATTTATTGCGGTGTCTTGTGAAAGATAATCTGAAGAGCTGGGATGTGAAGTTATGTCAAGCGGAGTTTGCTCATAATCATGCAGTTAACCGAAGTACAGGTTTCAGTCCGTTTCAGATTGTATATTCAATCTTGCCAAAGGGGCCGTTGGATATAACGATAGTACCACAACCGAAGGGGACAATTAAGCGGGCTGCTGATTTTGTTGATGGGTTGACAGAATGCCATAGAATCGTTCAGGAACGATTGGAGAAGACGAATGAGAAATATAAACGATCTGCGGATCTAAAGCGAAGAAGTGTTGAATTTAAGGAAGGAGAGTTAGTATATGGTGTACTAACGAAGGATCATTTTCCAGTGGGAGCATACAATAAACTTAAAGCTCGAAAGATTGGTCCTGTAAAGATTGTGAAACGGTCAATGAAAATGCTTATAAGTTGAAGATGCCGGAGGATGTGTACACTTCTGACGTGTTTAATGTTAAACATCTTATACCTTATTATGGAGATGAACAATCCAATGGGGAAGAACTTTTAAATTCGAGGACGAATTTTTCCCAACCTGGGGAGGATAATGCAGGCCAGCTCGATGAAGTCTTAGGTCGCGAGCGACCTAACGAGAAGGATGATGGAGTGCAACAGATACCTGGTGCGTTGTTCATTAGGTCGCGGCATTTTAGGTCGCGAACGACCTATGTTGAACGACCTAACGATGGTGCAGTGAAACATGAGGCAACACTCGAGTTATGTCCTAGGTCGCTAGCGAGTTACAACCTAACAAAGTCACGACCTATCAAACCACGAGCTAACGAGATAGAAGACATAGATGGCATAGTAGAAGGCGATGAAGAGCACCAACAGGTTAATCCTAGGTCGTTGGAATGACCTAACAATATAAAACAGTGGGATAAGTCGTTGGAACGACCTATGATAAGTCGCGAGCGACTTAACTCACTCAGTATGCCGTAGTTTACTTATGATGCCTTAGGTCGCTCAAGAGTAGGTCGCGAACGACCTAACTCGTAACCCAGAAACAAGCAGATGATATTTTAAGTCGCTTTGAAGCCTAGGTCGTGGACATGAGGCCTTGTTCTTAGGTCGCTGCTGCCGTGTATTTTAGGTCGCTCCGTGATTTGAGTCGTATGTCGCTGTTGTGTATGTGGTTATGTCGTTTATGGTTGTAAAGATGTGTTGTTTTTGTTAAGTCGTTTGTTATGTTGTCTGTTCGTGTCGCGTGAGTTGTACTTTCTTAACTCGTGAAGTGTTGTAACTTGAGTCGTTGATGTTGTATTGACCAGTTAGGTCGTAGGTCGGCATGTAGTTAGGTCGGCCGTATGTATGTTGTGTTGTAATAGGTTGAGTCGCCTATTGATAGGTCGTTAACGACCTTTTTTAGGTCGTAGGTCGCGTAAACGACCTAGTGTTCTGGGTGTTGTAAATGCTATAAATAGTGGGTGAGTTGTAACATTTGACTTGGTTATTTTTGGAATAAACTTTTGTTTGTGAAACTTGGTGCCTCCATTAAAATTGGTAATTGAGTGTAATCTACTATCTCCACCTTCGGTATTCGAGTGCGCTCGAATCAACGATCGTTAAAGCCAATTCACGGTATCAAGTGCGCTTGATCAACGTCCAAAGAATTGTAGATCTTTCTTCACGGCATCGTGCGCGATCAACGTGTCGAAGATTTGCTAGAATCCGGTATCTTCATGATCAACAGATTTGGGCCTTTTGGTATTTTCAATCCACCGATGGCTATTTTCACCGTTCCATCTATTTTTTCGTATTTCCACTGCATCGCTTTAGGTCGCTCCGACCTAATCCCAACAAGCTACGACCTAATGAGAACGAGCTACGACCTAGTGAGTTAGGTTGCGGATGCCACTATCGTTTGAGCCGTTGATATTTGTGACGACCGCCCATGACTCCCGCACCAAACAAGGGAATAGTGCGCTGAAAAGTGTGCTAGGCAGCCATGGATGATCGTCGGGGTAAGGTAAAATCGCAGAATCTATCGTATAACTTACAGCGCATGGATAAAATACAATATAATATATATATAGTGAAGCTTTCACAGAACAGAATCTCATAAAAGCCTCATAATAGTTTGATACAAAACATCTGAATAGTCAATACATCAATCCTCACTACATATCACTCAGAGAATATACAAGCAGCGGAACATCCAGTACATATAGTAAGAAAATAATATGCAAGCCTCCAGCTCGTCTTCGTCATCAGCAGCGTTGATCACTAAGAACAGCACCTGTCACCTGCTACCTAGTCTGCCCATCCCAAAATGGATGAACAACCCAAGGTAATAAGAGTTGAACATAAAACCTTGAGTCAGACAAAAGTCCTAGTGAGCGGTAAATTAACTAACAACATACCAAAAGAGGATAAAGGAAAAAGGAATAGGAATCCAACCCTCCCACTCCACCTCTTTCTACAGTGATAGCCCCCAGACACACTAAGCAGAAGTAAACATAGCAAATCAGACATTAAAAGTAAAGCAATTGTCACTCGAGTCAAGGTCGATGTTTTCCAAGTACAAACCCCCAAGGCCTAAACCAAGATCAGATAAGCACCCAGAAAATACCGCTCTTGAGACCGAATGACGATACATCCAAACATCCATGACTCTGGCTATCACTGTTATCATCGCTTCGATACCACCGTTAATTGAATGACCGGCACATTCTTTCAGCCGTCCGTCAAGGGCTAATGGTAACCCCGGTTCTAGACATAACTCCGCACGTCGTCGTAGCCCGTGCCTAGGACTATCGAATCTGCCCAGAGTACTCGACTACCAACTGTAGTCTTTTGGGACTATCGAATCTGCCCAGCGTACTCTTGCTTTGAGTCTGCTAGAACCTTCAATAACGATGAGATCTCAGCCTCCTAGTCATCCTCCTTGACGACTATTCTCATACTAGCTCAAGCGCCTCTCGAGCCAACCATTATCAACGAACTCGAACCATTTCACCGAGTTATCAACATGCTTGGGATGATCCCGTCTGGATTAAACCAAGGCTATCTCACATCATACTTTGCTTCATCGCATCTTAGCAAAGTCCCATGTCAACATCATGCTTTACTTCGTCTCATCATAGCAAAGTCCCATCTCAACATCATCATCAAATCTATCCATATGAGCTTTATCATCTGCTTTATATGCCATGAGCAGCTTTCCTTATTCAAGAGCCTTTCCCTTAGCTTTTGAATCATCTTCGACCAACTTGTCCAAATCAAATCATCAATCAACTAATTTCTAACAATCAATCAAATCAATCATTAATCCAAGTAATCAAGCATTCAAATATGATCTAAGTAAACAATTATAACAATAATGGCAATTTTGTAAATAAAGAGTCCAAATCTAACAAGCATGAATCATGAGTAATATCTCTACAACTAGATGAATGAACTTGCATAGATTAACATGTATAAAATGGATGTCAAATCCTCACGAACAATAGATCTATACTTAAGTTTAAGAAAAATGCATGAAATCACTATCTTCAACACACAAACAAGCCAACGATCCAATATACTCCTTTAGGTCCGTGTGAGAGATAATCACCACTCACCGAATCACCTAAACACTTCAAAAGCAACACACTTCAGATCTGGACAGCGAAGGATCTAGCTTGATCCGCCAAAATTCCGCTTCAAACGTTGAAATCTCTCTACGTTGGATGAAGATCTTCAATCTAGGCTCTTGGATCTTCGATTTGATCTTCGATTTGGATGGATGGAATCACAAGATTAGAGTGGAGAAAAGAAGTGAAGAAGTGTAGTACTCGAGCTCTCAAAATGGCAGCACTTCGTCGCTTCAAAATCCGGATCCCAAAAAGAGTAGTGGAACCATGTATTTATAGGCTGAAATCCCTTAAGTCGTCCGCCCCCCCTTAAAACGTTGCCGACCTAACCATCCTCACGACCTACGACTTAACGGCATTGCCGACCTAACGACCTAACACACAACAGAGATGCGCGACCTAACGGCCTAATAGTCTCCGACCTACGACCTAACCAGTTACCGACATAACAGCCCCGAGTCAACGACCTAACTACAACATGGCATAGCCGACCTAACAACATAACCCTCTACGCGACTTACGACATAGCTGAGATGCCGACCTAACGACTTAACAGGGGTACCGTCCTAACACACACGCGGCTTACCACTAGGTCGCTAACTCGCTCTATCTTTCTTAAGTCGTCCCAACCGACCTAAACTACACACGACCTAAGCACCACACGACCTATCCCCTTAGGTCACCTAAACCTTTAAGTCGCCAACCCACTAACTCGCTTAACCCTTAAGCCGCTAACTACCTTAAGTCGGTCACATCCTATAGGTCCATCCAACTCCTTAGATCGGTCAATACCTTTGGTCGGTCCAATCTTTTAACTCGCTCCAACTCCTTAGGTCGCTTGCTTCCCTAACTCGCTCACACGACTTAACTTCCACACGAGCTAACTCTGGATGGCTTAAACAATACTAACGACCTAGTGGCAACTATTTTACGATTTATCGACACGTAAAATATGGGTCGTTACATTCTCTCCCCTTTAGGAATTTCGCCCCCGAAATTCTAAACAAACAAGAGCAACCAAAACTATTCTGCATGCCTACCATCCATAGCAATCAACAAACCATGCGTCCAATTACTAACCTACCATGCAGAATTCTAAGACTAGAACAAGTTACAAATTCATGAGATGTCACGACACCTTAGGGCCATACCTCGAAGAGTTCAGGATGAGCTGCTTTCATCCTCTCTTCCTCCTCCCATGTACAGTCGTTAACATCATCACTCCATTGTATCTTGAGCAACGTAATCGTCTTCCTCCTAAGCTGTTTCGTGTCGGTTTCCACAACACGAAGCGGCTTACGAGGTCTTGTAACAACTGGATCAACCTCTAAATCTTCACAGCTATCAGCAGAAACCACTGTATTCGAGTCGTGCACATACTTCCATAGATACGATACATGAAAAACATTGTGCACACTCGCCATCTTTTCTGGTAACTCCAATTTATAGGCGAGCTTTCCAATTCGCTCGATGATCGGGAATGGTCCAACAAATCTCGGAGTCAATTTTCCTTTCTTCCCGAATCGAATAACATTCTTCAGTGGAGAAATCTTCACAAAAACCATATCACCTACGTTGAATTCCAAATCCTTACGACGCTTATCAGCATAACTTTTCTGACGGTCTTGGGCTGCCTTCATTCGTTGCCGAATGACCTCTATACAATCTGAAGTCTGTCGAATCATTT
Organism: Allium cepa; assembly: GCA_030765085.1. Lineage (NCBI taxonomy): Eukaryota > Viridiplantae > Streptophyta > Magnoliopsida > Asparagales > Amaryllidaceae > Allium > Allium cepa. The sequence continues at coordinate 54,221,908 of CM060931.1, read as the reverse complement.
CTGGCCCAAGTATCAGTTTTTCTCCCGTTTCCAACCAACATGTCGGAGAGTTATGCGGTCTTCCATACAATGCTTCATATGGTGCCATACCAATGCTTGACTGGTAACTGTTATTATATGAAAATTCCACCAAATGAAGATGGTCCTCCCATGATCCTTCGAAATCCAAAACACATGCTCTGAGGAGATCTTCCAAAACTCTGTTGACTCTCTCGGTCTGACCATCTGTTTGGGGATGTTAAGCTGTACTCAAACACAACTCGGTTCCCAAAACTTCCTGGAAGCTCTTCCAAAATCCACTAGTGAGCAATGGGTCTCGATCGCTCACTATACTCTTCGGAACACCATGGAATCGAACTATCCACTTAACATACAACTCAGCCAATTTCGATGCAGTTCTGGTTGATCGAACAGGAATGAATCTTGCACTCTTAGTCAAACGATCTACGATGACCCAAATCCCTTCATTTCCCGCTCTTGTTCTAGGTAACCCATCGATAAAATCCATCGATACTTGTTCCCACTTCCATGTAGGAACTTCTAATAGCTGAAGCAATCCACTTGGCTTCTTCCGCTCGGCTTTTACCAACTGGCAGTTCAAGCATTTGGAAATAAAATTTCCGACATCCTTCTTCATACCTTCCCAGTAATAGGTTCTCTTCATATCCCGATACATCTTATTTCCTCCTGGATGAATTGTCAGCTTCGAGTGATGACTTTCCTTCAGAACTTCATCTCTCAATTCATCTATATCGGGAACAACTAGTCGTCCTTGCTTCCGAAGCCAACCCTCTCGATCAACCTCGAATCATTTATCCTTCTCTGGGTCCAATCCAGATTCCAAATCTCGGATAATCTTGACAAGCTTATCGTCTCGCTTTTGGCTCTCGCCAATTCTATCTACAAGAGTAGGTCATATCGATAAGTTTGCCAACATCTCAGGTTCCAATTCACATCTGGGCCTGAAGTCAAATCCAACCAAATACTCGAGACTCTTCCATTCTGAAAACATGGCTCCCAATCCTGCATGTCTTCGACTTAACGCATCTGCCACTGCGTTACCCTTTCCCGGAGTATAGGCTATACCAAAATCATATGATGCCAAAAACTCTAGCCATCGTTGCTGTCGAAGATTTAAATCCTTTTGGGAGAAAAGATACTTCAACGACTTATGATCTGTAAACAACTCGAATCGAACTCCCAATAGGTAATGTCTCCACAACTTCAAAGCAAATACAATTGTCGCTAACTCCAAATCATGAGTCGGATAATTCCTTTCATGCGGCTTCAGTTGTCGACTTGCATACACAACAACTTTATCCTTCTGCATCAGCACTGCTCCAACTACAGTAGCACATGCATCGGTGTAAACCACCATCTCATCATTTCCACTTGGAATAGTCAAAACAGGAGCACTTGTCAGTCGCTCTTTCAGGATTCCGAAAGCTTGCTCACACTTAGCATCCCATCTGAATACTTGATTCTTTTTCGTCAATCCTGTTAATGGCGCAGCTACCTTGGAAAAGTCTTTGATAAACCGACGATAATATCCTGCTAATCCAAGAAAACTTCTCACATCAGATGCATTCTTAGGTCTAACCCAATCCTGGATTGCTGCCACCTTGGCGGGATCAACCGCTATTCCATTTCCAGAGATAACATGGCCTAAGAACCTCACTTCGCTCTTCCAGAAGTGACACTTCGAAAACTTAGCCTTCAGCTAATGTTTCCGCAAGATTTCCAAAACAATACGCAAGTGCGTCTTGTGCTCTTCTTCAGTTCTGGAATAAATCAAAATATCATCCATGAACACAAGTACGAACTTGTTCAACTGATCCCTGAACACTCTATTCATAAGATCCACAAAATATGCTGGTGCATTGGTCAATCCAAACGGCATTACCAGCCACTCAAAGAAACCAGATGGTGTCCTGAAAGCAGTCTTCGGCACACTATCCTTAGCCACTCTTAACTGGTGAAATCCCGTTGCCAAATCCATCTGAGAAAACACCTTGGCTTCGTGAAGTTGATCAAACAAGTCATCTATTCTCGGCAATGGATACTTGTTCTTCTTAGTCACTTTATTCAGCTCACGATAATCCACACACAACCGCAACGATCCATCCGTTTTGGTTGCAAACACAACTGGTGCACCCCATTCAGACACACTACGCCGAATGAATCCTTTCCGTAAAAGATCGTCAACTTGCACCTTCAACTCCTGATGTTCCCTAGGCGCCATCCGCCTAAGAGGCATCACAACGGGTCTGGCTCCTTCAACTAGATCGATGCGAAACTCAATCTCTCGGTGTGGCGGTAACCCTTTGACCTCATCAAAGACATCCTCAAATCCATTTGCAATTGGCACCGCTGACAGTCCATCCCGTGGAACAACCAGCGAATACATGAAGCTCATGAAGACGCCTTCCTCATGCATACATCGTATCACAACCTTTCGCCCTTCCACATTCTCGACTGTCACTTCCAGCCTTTCACAATCAACCTTTGTCGCATACTTCCTAAGCCAGTCCATACCCAAAATAATTCTGAACCCCGCAAAGTTCAGAACAAAACAATCACAAACAAAAGAGCAATCATGACTCGATACAACAAGACCACGGCATAGCATACATAAACAAGACGAACCCCCAACTGGATTAGTCACAACCAATGGTCTATCAACAATATCCGGTTCTAAACCCAACTGGCATACAAGTTCATTACAAACGAAGGAATGCGATGCCCCAGTATCAAATAACACTCTAACTGGAACACCACATATGGAAAGAGTAACTTGAACCACCACACTCTTTCCTTTCTCTTCGGCAGTAGGAGCTTTTGAAGATGATGGAACAGCCCCCAAAGCATAAGCTTTCACAATCTGCCTGTCCTTCCGCGGTTCTGGACAATTCTTCTTGAGGTGCCCCGGCTTGTCATAGTTATGGCACTTCATCGGCACCTTAGGATTCTTGCAATCTTTGGAGAAATGGCCCTTCTGCTGACAATTGTAGCAGGTCACTTCGCCCTTCGGCTTCTTCTGGCCATCCTTACCCTTCTGCTGTTGCTTCCTCTTCTTGTTTCCACCCTGTTGTGGTTTAGACTCCTCCTTGGTCACAGCAACAACAGATCCTTCTTTAAGAAACAGATTCTCATGCCTGAGAGCTTTCTCCACAAGCCTCTCAAATGGATCGTCCAGATGATCCACCAACTGCCTCCCAAGATAACTATCCAAGCCTGTCAGAAACTTCTCGTTTTTCTGATATGAAGATTCAATATACGACCGGGCATACTTGGACAAGGCTTCAAACTCAGAAACATACTCAAGAACTGGTCTTCCACCTTGCTTGAGCTCCACAAACTTCTTAAACAGAACAGATTTCTAAGCTGTAGAAATGAACTTAGCCTCAAATCTAGCTTGGAATTGCACCCAAGTAATTTCTTCCTCCGGAGTATCAGTGGTGATAGAGTTCCACCAATCAGAAGCTCTTCCTTGAAGCTCTCTTGATGCAAGCTTCCTTTTGGTTGCATCCTCAATTCCCAAGTCACCAAAAATCTTCTACAAGCATCTATCCATCTCTGGAATTCAATAGTTGACTCTGTTCCCAAGAAAACCTTTCCTCCAAGAGCAGTATAGTCTTTGCACAACTTAGCAAAATCCACTGGTTTTGGGGCTTGAACTTGAACTCCAACATCTACTGATGGCCCTGGAGCTGGCATCCTTCTCATGATCGAAGTCATCATAGCCTCGAACATAGCAGCATAATCAGCAGCTCCCTCAGCAGCACGGCCTTCCCTAGCAGCTGGTCTCCCTCGTCGACTCATTCTTAATATCTATAAAAAGGAATGATTAATACACCTTGAGAACAACTGCATAAGGGATTTCAAATCCTTCTAAGCTACTATATTATATATAGTAATCATCCATCAAAATACAATTACGTCTCTCATACGTAGTTACGTCAGCGAGCGTTGGCTAAAATCGATTAACCAAAGCTATGATACCAAATGTGACGACCGCCCATGACTCCCGCACCAAACAAGGGAATAGTGCGCTGAAAAGTGTGCCAGGCAGCCATGGATGATCGTCGGGGTAAGGTAAAATCGCAGAATCTATCGTATAACTTACAGCGCATGGATAAAATACAATAGAATATATATATATAGTGAAGCTTTCACAGAACAGAATCTCATATAAGCCTCATAATAGTTTGATACAAAACATCTGAATAGTCAATACATCAAGTCTCACTACATATCACTTAGAGAATATACAAGAAGCGGAACATCCAGTACATATAGTAAGAAAATAATATGCAAGCCTCCAGCTCGTCTTCGTCATCAGCAGCGTTGATCACTAAGAACAGCACCTGTCACCTGCTACCTAGTCTGCCCATCCCAAAATGGATGAACAACCCAAGGTAATAAGAGTTGAACATAAAACCTTGAGTCAGACAAAAGTCCTAGTAAGCGGTAAATTAACTAACAACATACCAAAAGAGCATAAAGGAAAAAGGAATAGGAATCCAACCCTCCCACTCCACCTCTTTCTACAGTGATAGCCCCCAAACACACTAAGCAGAAGTAAACATAGCAAATCAGACATTAAAAGTAAAGCAATTGTCACTCGAGTCAAGGTCGATGTTTTCCAAGTACAAACCCCCAAGGCCTAAACCAAGATCAGATAAGCACCCAGAAAATACCGCTCTTGAGACCGAATGACGATACATCCAAACATCCATGACTCTGGCTATCACTGTTATCATCGCTTTGATACCACCGTTAATTGAATGACCGGCACATTTTTTCAGCCGTCCGTCAAGGGCTAATGGTAACCCCGGTTCTAGACATAACTCCGCACGTCGTCGCAGCCCGTGCCTAGGACTATCGAATCTGCCCAGAGTACTCGACTACCAACTGTAGTCTTTTGGGACTATCGAATCTGCCCAGCGTACTCTTGCTTTGAGTCTGCTAGAACCTTCAATAACGATGAGATCTCAGCCTCCTAGTCATCCTCCTTGACGACTATTCTCATACTAGCTCAAGCGCCTCTCGAGCCAACCATTATCAACGAACTCGAACCATTTCACCGAGTTATCAACATGCTTGGGATGATCCCGTCTGGATTAAACCAAGGCTATCTCACATCATACTTTGCTTCATCGCATCTTAGCAAAGTCCCATCTTAACATCATGCTTTGCTTCATCTCATCATAGCAAAGTCCCATCTCAACATCATCATCAAATCTATTCATATGAGCTTTATCATCCGCTTCATATGCCACGAGCAGCTTTCCTTATTCAAGAGCCTTTCCCTTAGCTTTTGAATCATCTTCGAACAACTTGTCCAAATCAAATCATCAATCAACTAATTTCTAACAATCAATCAAATCAATCATTAATCCAAGTAATCAAGCATTCAAATATGATCTAAGTAAACAATTATAACAATAATGGCAATTTTGTAAATAAAGAGTCCAAATCTAACAAGCATGAATCATGAGTAATATCTCTACAACTAGATGAATGAACTTGCATAGATTAACATGTATAAAATGGATGTCAAATCCTCACGAACAATGGATCTATACTTAAGTTTAAGAAAAATGCATGAAATCACTATCTTCAACACACAAACAAGCCAACGATCCAATATACTCCTTTGGGTCCGTGTGAGAGATAATCACCACTCACCGAATCACCTAAACACTTCAAAAGAAACACACTTCAGATCTGGACAGCGAAGGATCTAGCTTGATCCGCCAAAATTTCACTTCAAACGTTGAAATCTCTATTCGTTGGATGAAGATCTTCAATCTAGGCTCTTAGATCTTCGATTTGATCTTCGATTTGGATGGATGGAATCACAAGATTAGAGTGGAGAAAAGAATTGAAGAAGTGTAGTACTCGAGCTCTCAAAATGGCAGCACTTCGTCGCTTCAAAATCCGGATCCCAAAAAGAGAAGTGGAACCATGTATTTATAGACTGAAATCCCTTAAGTCGTCCGCCCCCCTTAAGTCGTTGCCAACCTAACTTCTTACCGACCTAACCATCCTCATGACCTACGACTTAACGGCATTGCCGACCTAACGACCTAACACACAACAGAGATGCGCGACCTAACGGCTTAACAGTCTCCGACCTACAACCTAACCAGTTACCGACCTAACAGCCCCGAGTCAACGACCTAACTACAACACGGCATAGCCGACCTAACAACATAACCCTCTACGCGACTTACGACTTAGCTGAGATGCCGACCTAACGACTTAACAGGGGTACCGACCTAACACACACGCGACTTACCACTAGGTCGCTAACTCGCTCTATCTTTCTTAAGTCGTCCCAACCGACCTAAACTACCCACGACCTAAGCACCACACGACCTATCCCCTTAGGTCGCCTAAACCTTTAAGTCGCCAACCCATTAACTCGCTTAACCCTTAAGCCGCTAACTACCTTAAGTCAGTCACATCCTATAGGTCGGTCCAACTCCTTAGATCGGTCAATACCTTAGGTCGGTCCAATCTTTTAACTCGCTCCAACTCCTTAGGTTGCTAGCTTCCCTAACTCGCTCACACGACTTAACTTCCACACGAGCTAACTCTGGATGGCTTAAACAATACTAACGACCTAGTGGCAACTATTTTACGATTTATCGACACGTAAAATACAGGTCGTTACAAATATTTTATACCACTGTGAAGGAAGGTCGCTGAAGAGATGCAATTTCTTAGGTCGTTCCAGGTGTTTAAGTCGCATAAAGCATTCCAGAAGCTAACTCCTTAGGTCGCTGAAACCTAAGTAACTGTCATGAAGTAGTGTTGTAATTTTTAGGTCGCTCTGTTTGTTAAGTCGCAAGGTCGTGGATGGTTTTGTTGATATATCATTGGTGTTGTAATTGTTAAGTCGCGTACTGTAATATGTTGTATGTGCTTAGGTCGTTATGTTGTTGAGTCGCGTATTGTTAGGTCGCGAATTAATGTTAAGTCGCGTACCTGTGTTGTGTTGAATTTGTTAGGTCGTTGGCGACCTATGTTAGGTCGTAGGGCGTTATACTGTGTATGTGTGATGTAAAAGAACTCTATAAATAGCGGGTGAGTTGTATCATTTGGGGTTATTGAATTTTGAATAAAATTTGGTTTGTGCTTCGTGCCTCCATTAAAATTGGTAGTTGAGTGTTATCTCCTATCTCCACCTTCGGCATTCGAGTGCACTCGAATCAACGATTGTTGAAGCCAATTCACGGAATCAAGTGCGCTTGACCAACGTTCAAAGAATTGTAGATCTTCTCACAGTATCGTGCGCGATCAACGTGTCGAAGATAGCTAGAATCCGGTATCTCTACGTGATCAACGGATTTGGGCGTTTGGTATTTTCAATCCACCGATTGCTACTTTCATCGTTTCATCAATTTTTCGTGTTTCCGCTGCATCATTTGGTATCAAAGCATCATTTGATATCAAGTACATCATTTCTGTTATTTTGGGCTACATCATTTGGTATCAAAGCATCATTTGATATTAAGTACATCATTTTTGTTATTTTGGGCTGCATCATTTGGTATCAGAGCAAGACTTAGCCAATCGTAGCTAAGATGAGCCTATTGGACCAAGGAGAAGTGTTTGTTCAATTTCAATCGAGCCAATTCCTATTGAAGGGTTCAAGCCGAGCCAATTAAGTTTCGGCCGAGCTAGTTGAAGTGCTTGAAGTGTTTGAGCCGAGCATCAATTTTTGTAGATCAAGGCAGAGTTGAAGTTTTTGAAGTTTGTGTTTGAATTTGTTGAAGTATTTGTGATTGTGTGATCATGCCTCCGAGAAGAGCTAACTGACATCAGAATGTTGCCGATGTGTATAGAAGAGAAGATGCTAAGGCAATAGAGCAACAAATTAGTGATAACTTCGAGGAGAAATTCGATAAAGGTTTTGGGAAGTTAGAGAAGTTGATGTCGGACATGAATCGAAATCAAAGGAGAGTGTCGCCACATTATGATAGAGAAAGGAGAGAACCCTCCTTATCGATAAACCAAGATCGTGGATTTCGAGACAATCATGATTATTGGAATGAAGAAAGAAGAGCTTATCGTGGTTACGAGCATGAGCCATATTGTGATTATGAAAGATATCGAGTAGAGGAAAGAGGAAGTAGAGAGAACGCGCATGGTCATAGAAGAGTCAATGTTCAGAATCAACATCGAAGCTTATCTAATTTTGAAGAAGATAGTTATGGTGATAGTGTTCACTGTCAGTATCCGGATCAAGGGCAAAATCAATATAGGAATGTTGAAGAGAATGGACATACACGGGAATCAAGGATGGACACAGAAATTCCAAAATTCCGAGGTGGTCTACAAGCAGAGGAATTCTTTGATTGGTTATCGAAGGATGAAAAGTTTTTTGAACTCAACAACGTTCCTGAAGATCGTCAAGTTAAGTTAGTTGCTACAAGATTGAGACGAAGAGCTATGGATTGGTGGCAACAAACTAAATCAACCAAAGAGAGAATCAGGAAATCTAAAGTTGTCACGTGGGATAAGATGAAAAGGACGATGAAGGCAAATTTCTTACACTACAATTATCAAGCTTGTATGAATCAACAGTTGCAGAAGTTGAGTCAAGGGAGTCGAGGAAAGGGTGTGGTTACAAGCTCCAATAATCAGAATAAAGGTGTTAATTGCAGTATAAATGTTTCTAAGAGAGTCAACAAACCAGTTGTACATGGAATCACTAAGACAAATGTTGATGACCGAAGTAAGTACTATCATTATCAGGAGTCTGACCATCGAAGTGTTGAAAGTACGGAGCCCAAGAAGAAAGCTTTAGTTGGAGAAGAATGTGAAAACGAGGATGTGGATGATTCTACTGAAAGCGAGCCGGAAAAGGAAGAGGAACCGACTAGTCCATTATCTTTCAACGAAAGTGTTGAAGAAGCGGAAGGTAGTGTTGAATCAGTGGTTAGATATGAGGCAAGTGAAGAGCTTAAAACTCCTGTGGAGGTTAAATCAATATTAGAAGATTTTGAAGAGGTCGGTCCTACGGAATCGTACGAAGAATTACCACCAAAGTTTGACAACGAAGATGAAGAGGTCGAGTTAGAGAATGATGAATGTAATTTGTTGATGGAATTTTATTCAACGTCAAAGTATGTGGATGTAGAAGTTGATTACTCTTTACCGCCAAAGATTGATGTCGATAGTATGGAAGAAGAAATTGTGTTCGGAGTTGAGGGAATTAACTTGATGATGGAGGATTTTTATTTAACACCTGAGCTTATGGATGAGAGTCAGCCAAGTATAAATTCCTTAGTTTCCGAGAAGCCCGAGCAAAGTGAGAGTGAAATAGAAGAGAAGGTAGAATCAGATAGTTTATTATCTTTGAAAGATTTCGTCAATGAAATGGAAGATAATGATTAAATATCAAGGTTGATTGAATCCAGGAAAAGTTCTGATTTTGAGAATCCTGAAAAGGATGAAGTACTTTAAGAGTTTGAAGATGAGATTTATGACGAACTGCCTGAAGAGACTAGTCTTGTATGTTTGGAAGAGTCTGACGAAAAGGTGGAAAATGGTAATGAATTGTTTGTATTGACCGGGCAAGGAACGAGTAAAGATCTTGATGTTTTTGAGGAAGTTGGATCAGAATTCGATGAGTCCGAAGTCGAATATCTTGAAGAATTACTCGAAGAGTTACCATCACTACGGGACATTCAGCATCAAACTGAACTAGTACCAGATGCTATTTTACTGCAGGGATCGTATGATTTTGTGAATCTGAAAGAACAGGAAGAGCTGAAAAAGACAAGAGGAAGAGAATGATTGTCAGTTGGAGTTGTCTGATCCTGTCCGCACTGCTGACGTTGTCAACGTCAACTGCTTGGAACCGTTTCATGAAAATAAATATGTCAAAGAAGAAGCAAGTGAGAATTCATTTCAATCAGAGAAAATTGTTGCAACACATCAAGGGAAGATTCTAAATGATGATACATCTGAACGAGATAAAGAGAGACAAGAATCAGGGCATGAGTCATCACACTTTTTCAGTCGTAACTCCCTAAGTCGCTCCGCGATTTTAAATTTCCTTTTATCATCTCGCATTTTCATCACGATTTGGTTCTATATCACACCTTCCTATTGGCACAAGCATCATGAGGTCGTCTCCCTCAGATCACTTCCTTATGTTGCCTGCCTAATGCCACGTCTACTTGTTGCCATGCGTTCCTTATGTCGAGCCACATCATCAAAGAGTCAAGACAAGATCAATCTCAAGAGTGGTTATCACCAGAGCCGCATCAGACCAGATAATGAATGGAAGACAGCGTCTCGAAGAAGAAAAAATGAATTCGGGACGAATTCTTTTCAACCGAAGGGGACAGTTAAGCGGGCTGCTGATTTTGTTGATGGGTTGACAGAATGCCATAGAATCGTTCAGGAACGATTGGAGAAGACAAATGAGAAGTATAAACGATCTGCGGATCTGAAGCGAAGAAGTGATGAATTTAATGAAGGAGATTTAGTATATGCTGTACTAACGAAGGATCGTTTTCCAGTGGGAGCATACAATAAACTTAAAGCTCGAAAGATTGGTCCTGTAAAGATTGTGAAACGGATCAATGAAAACGCGTATAGGTTGAAGCTGCTGAAGAATGTGTACACTTCTGACGTGTTTAATGTTAAACATCTTATACCTTATTATGGAGATGAACAATCCAATGGGGAAGAACTTTTAAATTCGAGGACGAATTTTTTCCAACCAGGGGAGGATGATGCAGCCCAGCCTGATATTCCAATTCAAGATTTGAAGATGGAACAAGTTAACGACTCAGCTAAGTCGTATGAACAAGTTAGAGGGGTGAAAAGGCGGGGAAACGATGATGCAGCACAATCTACAAAATCAATGGATTTGAATTGCTCAAGGGATTTAGGTCGCTCACGACCTAGTGAAGGAACCTTAGGTCGCTCATGACCTAGTGAAGGTCGCCCGCGAGTGCAATCTACATTAGATTTTGATGGGCAGCGACCTAGTTTGATGGTAGGTCGTCCAAACGACCTAACAAGTCGAGACAACCGACCTAACGAGCTAAAGGATACAGTGCAATGGAAAGGCCGCGTGTCTTTAGGTCGCTCCGACCTAATCCCAACAAGCTACGACCTAATGAGAACCAGCTACGACCTAGTGAGTTAGGTCGCGGATGCCACTATCGTTTGAGCCGTTGATATTTTATACCACTGCGAAGGAAGGTCGCTGAAGAGATGCAATTTCTTAGGTCGTTCCAGGTGTTTAAGTCGCATAAAGCATTCCAGAAGCTAACTCCTTAGGTCGCTGAAGCCTAAGTCGCTGTCATGAAGTAGTGTTGTAATTTTTAGGTCGCTCTGTTTGTTAAGTCGCAAGGTCGTGGATGGTTTTGTTGATATATCATTGGTGTTGTAATTGTTAAGTCGCGTACTGTAATATGTTGTATGTTCTTAGGTCGTTATGTTGTTGAGTCGCTTATTGTTAGGTCGCGAATTAATGTTAAGTCGCGTACCTATGTTGTGTTGAATTTGTTAGGTCATTGGCGACCTATGTTAGGTCGTAGGGCGTTATATTGTGTATGTGTGATGTAAAAAAACTCTATAAATAGCGGGTGAGTTGTATCATTTGGGGTTGTTGAATTTTGAATAAAATTTGGTTTGTGCTTCATACCTCCATTAAAATTGGTAGTTGAGTGTTATCTCCTATCTCCACCTTCGGCATTCGAGTGCGCTCGAATCAACGATTGTTGAAGCCAATTCACGGAATCAAGTGCGCTTGATCAACATTCAAAGAATTGTAGATCTTCTCACGGTATTGTGCGTGATCAACGTGTCGAAGATAGCTAGAATCCGGTATCTCTTCGTGATCAACGGATTTGGGCGTTTGGTATTTTCAATCCACCGATTGCTACTTTCATCGTTTCACCAATTTTTCGTGTTTCCGCTGCATCATTTGGTATCAAAGCATCATTTGATATCAAGTACATCATTTCTGTTATTTTGGGCTGCATCATTTGGTATCAAAGCATCATTTGATATCAAGTACATCATTTCTGTTATTTTGGGCTGCATCAACCTCGAGGTGGATTTGGTATTTAATTGTTGTGCTAACATTTGTGGATGTAGGGAAACAGGTTGGAGGGATCCAACTGGATTCCTCAAATATTTGAATTTGTTTCAATGTTGTGTGTTGATTTACTTATAATCTGTGTATGATTATATTTGTGATTGAAATCGTTGAAGGCTATGGTTTGGCCGAATATATTTTCGGTATCGTAGGATACCGGAAATATAAATTTGGATTTTTGGAAATTAAAGTAGAAAACTTTAAGTAAATTCATTTTAAAGAATTGGGTGAATTTAAATGAAGGGATTTAAAAAGGGTAAAGGTTGATTTTTGAAATCCTATCGAACTAATTCCAAAATGTGGGAAAAGATTTTAATAAGTGGATTTTTAGTAATATTATTTAAAAGTTGAAGAATTTATTTAAAATTTGAATTTTAAATAGTTTGGAAGAGATAAAGGAATTTATTTTAAAAGGAAATAATTTTGGAAATCAATTTGGAAATTTGATTTGGGTGTTTGAAATAAATTTGAAAATCAATTTGGAATTTGATTTGGTGTTTGAATAATATTTGGAAATCAATTTGGAATTTGATTTGTGTTTAAAATAAATTTTGAAATCAATTTGGAATTTGATTTGGTATTTGAAAGTGAATATTTGGAAATCGATTTTTAAATGTAAATCAGTGGATATTTGGAAATTTAAATTCACAATGGGAATTTATAAAGGAAAGGGAAATTTGTTTTAAAAATAAATATTGTTTTATTTTTTAAAGTGTGGAAAGAAATTTACAGATTTGGAATGTAAATTAAATAAATTGAGAAGGATTTATTAATTGATTTAAATGGACCATTTTGAAATGGGAAGGTATTTTCCCTGGAAAGCCGAGTATGTTTTTAAAGTTGCTTTCAAATATAAATTAAAAGCTCTAAAGTTGATTTTAAAAAGAATGTTTATAGAGAAATTATTTTTGTAAATTTTTTTTATCTTTAAAGTAAAGATTTATTTAAGTTGATTATAGAAGTGGATATTTTAAAGATTGAATTGGTATTTGATTTAGAAAATGGTTATTTTAACAAGTACACTTTATCTAATAATTTTATTTTTAAAATTAGTTTGGATTTGAAGTTTTATATGAGATATTGGTATGATATTTTCATAACTAATATTTCAATAAGTGTTTAGAAATAGTTTTTGTTATAACTGTTTCCAAGTATATATATTTTTGGATAAATGATTTAAATTATATTAAAGCATGAGGTAACTCGGACTTGTGTTGGCAGAGAGCTAGTTAAGTTCTCGGGACATCCCTCTAGAGGCGTACCGATGTGGTATAGGAAGTTCCTTAGCCTGACCATTTGTTGGAAATCCAAAGAACGATAGGCGCCCAGTACGGTTTTAGTTATATAACCTGCCTTTTACTTATGGTGGTGACCCGCCGTTTAATTGTTAGCTATAATAGGCATAGTACGAAAGGTCTATGTTGGCTAAGATTTATATTATACTTTCGAAATGTTTTCCACACTATGCACTAATGATAATATTAAAAAGATTTTGCGTATCAAGCATGTTTGACTATCATAAGGAGAAATCTTGTGATGCCCCACCTCTATGCTCATAATAAAAAAGGTTATTATAAAGAATAACGTCTGCTATTGTAAAGAATAAGGCTTGTTAGAAGCAACCATCTGTAAGTTATGCCTTAGACGAGTATTGATTACATCAATAGGATTGTATAAATTACTCCCAAAGATATAATTTCAATCCAAATCTAAAACGAAACTACAGTGGTGAAATGACCCTCTCTTTTATACCTAAATTCGTAAGGATTTTTTTTTTACATAGAGATATATATATATATATTTATTATCTTATAAATATATATACATATTTTTGAAGCCTAGAGTCATTTTTCCTTTTATCAAATAAACAATTTTATCCAGGATCAAAAGTTTTTACCAATATAAATATATTAGTGTATTCACAAAGATATGCACACACATATGAAGATGCATGTGCCCCTCTTGTTTTAATCAGAGTTCTGGTAAACAAGAGGATAATTTGATTGATTAAATTAAATCAATCCCCATATAGTTCAATTCAATTCATACAATAAATTTCATCCATATAGGTAACAACATGATTTTTAACCTTTGATTGCTTGTCGGATTCTCTATGAAGTATGATTCCTAGAAACCAGATAGTTGTGTTATGATTATCTATAAATTAGTGATGTAGTGCTTATGTTCTGAAAATGATATAAGTTTTTATCATTTTCTATGTTTGCTTTTCTATAAAATCTTCCTTAGATACAAACTCTTTTCTGGAATATTTTTAAGTGAGATATCATATTTCAAAAGCTTGATTCTCTAATGCCATGGTGCTAAGCTAAATGGGATGCAAGCATGAGTGAGTTTCCTGAGACCATGGGTACCCAAAAAAGAAAAACATGGTTCAACCAGACACTTTGTTATGGTAGAACTCATAGGGTCTTAAAAATGCCTTTTTATCAAAGTCTTAATGAAGAGAAATTCAGGCTCATGTTAAAATTCAAAAACAATTGGCATGCTAATATCTGAACCAAAAATTTTAAATGGGCATACATACATACATATGCAACTGTTTTGGTCATAGCTTCAACTCCTATATTACAGATTTTCCTTCATTCAAAAATAAGGTATAAAACATTTGCATAGTACAAATTGCATTATGAAAACATGCAGACACCTAATACATTTTCCCTATGCCTTTAAACTCTTGCATGCAATTGTCATAATGAAAGAATGACCATATTGTTCATTGAGACTCAACTGTCCGTATTTTCCAATACTTAATCCTTTTCAAAGACTCAAGATTGACTAATAAATTTATAAAATATATCCTTCCTATTTATCATAGTGTTCTTGCTCAATTTACTTACAAAATTATAGATTAACTTCTTCAACTTTTCAGATAATATTCAGATTTTTAAACTCCAGTTACAAATCAATTCCTTAGTAAAACACTTAGCAAAATATCCATCCAACATTTAGTACTTAATACAAGTTACAATTTAAAAGTATCAATACATGCAGATTTCATCATTTAAGCTCTTATCTAATTAATTTTTAGCATGCTATAATCTTCTTCTCAATTTCCTTGCTCCTACTCCTACTTAGTTGCTGCAGTCCCTGAAAAATCATTTGAAGTTGCCCCATTTTAAATGAGACACCCCAGATGCCATTAGCACACTAGGGTCAGACACATGTCTGGTATGAGAAAATCCACTAAAACAATTTGTTAATCAAGTTAAAGTTGAAATATGTATATATGTATATAACTCTGCCTTTAGAAAATAAATAAGTCATGTATGCATGTTCTGTGTCATTGTGCATGTGCACACTTGAACCTTTCTTTCCAGAACCTTATGAAGATATGGTACATTCATACAATCATACAACTCAGTCATAAATCAAATAAGCATCCATACAAAACAGAGAAATCACCAAAATGAATTAAATCATTTATTCCCTACTCAGATTTCATTCCAGGAAAACTCTAGTTCCTCTTTATACCAAATTCTCTTAAATTGATATATTTATCTAGCTTGGTCTCATCTGCAATTAAATGAATCAATGGACACACTGTAATGGACTAATTCACTCCATTACACACAGATCTCAGGACCTAAACAAGCCATGTGTCAACTTGTATTACTCAAGAACACAAGTCATTCCTGTAGTGCTCTTGACCCCATTTCCTAATCAGGTTTTTAGGTAATAACACTTTTGATTTTTTTCATGGCAAACCCATTCAGTGAATCATTTCACAAACATTCATGTCATGGCATTCCACATCATTCATAAACAAACAAAGGTAATCAGGCAATTAAACATAGGTGTCTATTAAATGGATCCTGCACATATACATATATATATTCTTCCAATTTTAAAAAGGGGTATAGAAACTAACATTGGCTTATGGCCTTATGAGAGAGTTTCATTTTCCTTTTTTGCAATCATCTGTGCTTTAGTTAAACTCAGAATGACTAAGTTTTACTGAATCACAAAATTTATTTGCTATGTGTATGAATATTTATGTATTTTCATTGAATTAGGAGCATCAGCACATAGGCAACCCTATTGCACCCCTAATTCCTTTTTGTCTCAAGCCTCAACACTTATACATAAGTATATTGCAGCTCACATGTTTATATTTTTCTAGGTTGAGCCAAAGCCAACACTACTTGCCTATATTCAACATTTAATTCTCTGGGTATTTACTTATGTTTCTAAACATTAACATATCAGAGAGATCTGGGTTTTTAAAATATATATATTTATATACTAATAATACTTAGAGCTTTCATATAATAAAACAAGCAGAACAACCAGTTAAAAATCATAACATTTTTAATCTCTGAAAACACAGATAAACAATCACATATGACTATACATTTTGTTTTAAGAAAAATTAACTTATGAACTGGCTGCCTTCATTAGGACTTAGTGCCTTAGATTTTGAGTGAGTTTTCTCAACTAGCTCTCTTTCACTTCCCTAGTTGATTGGTAAGCTTCTGCCTTCAAACCCTTTTCTTCACTTGTCTTATTTTTTTTTATATAATGTATATATTTTTCTCAAGAGCTATCCGGGGAGAAGAGGAGGTTCCTCATATCACTGCTTATTTATGCAGGGTCTCTCTTAGGGTTTAAGGCACTAGCTAAAGACATTTTTGCCCATCAGAAATCATGTCATTTGCATTTTATCTAAACCCAAAATCTTACCCTCCCCGGCTTAAGTTTGTGAAGAGAAAAGTGGTTTTATTCTTTTGGTTATTTTCAGAAATTTTGCTTTTCCAGAAAATACTTTTCCTCTTGTCTACTATCATGCTAAAAGTGTGACTTGATTTCCATTGGTTATTATATATATATCTATATATATCAAGTATCCTTCTTAGTTCTGCCTATACAAAACATATCTCTGTTTTTTTTATCTTATTTTCTATTTTTAGCTTTCACTTAAATAGTATGTACTTCCTTTATTTATTTATAAAAGGGTTACTCCTTTTATACCTTCATTATTTTCTTTCTGTTTATATTTAAAATATGTTTGTGTATTTTATTTTACTGACTTGAACTCTAGTACTTGATTAGCATACATATATGTATATATATGTCTTGCAGAAATAATTAGTACTCACATATATACATATACACATTATTTTATACTGACACACCTGCACAAATATTCTCAAATACAATCTGTTGCATCCTTACATATATATGTATTTGCATATAGCCTTTTAAGGATTTACTTTATTTATCTGTATAAATATATATTTTTCCCATACACATCAACATATGCTCATTCATATCATTCAGGGATTTAGCTTCAATTCATGTGTATTCCCTGTGCACACATGTACACCCATATAGTTACACCATATCAAGCCATATCATTTTCCCTTTAAAATTGGTTTAAAAATTATTTTAAACTTATTTATATTTTTCCAAATAAATTCCTAAAATCTTGGGTCATTACATACACCCCACCTTTTAGAAATTGTGTCCCACAATTTTTCCTAAGCTTAAATCAATTTCAAACTTAATTTAGAGAACAAGTACATTTTCAATCAAATAGATTTTTAGTTCTATCTTAATAACTAAAAATACATGCATCCAAAAGGAAAACAATTCAAAAATTAAAATTACCTTTAATCTGAAAATAGCTTAGGGTAGTTCATCCTAACTTTGTCTTCTAATTCCCATGTGCAATCACTGGGATCATGACTCCACTGTACCTTCACAAGTTTCAGTGATTTATTCCTTAATTTCTTCACATCCTTTGCCAAAATTCCTACTGGATCCTTTTCATAAATCAAATTAGGATTTATTTGCACTTGGGTTGGGGTCTCCAGAATTTCTGCCTTGTCATGGACCCACCTTCTCAATTGTGATACATGAAAAACATCATGCATCCCTTGCATGTCTTCTGGTAATTCCAACTTATATGCCAAGGAACCAATTCTTTTCATAATTTTGTATGGCCCAATATATCTTGGGGTTAACTTGCCTTATTTCCCAAATCTCAGTACATTCTTCATAGGTGAGATTTTGATGAAAACAAAATTTCCTACTTCATATTCCACCTACTTCCTTTTCATGTCTGCAAATTTCTTTTGCCTATCTTGAGCTGCTGCCATTCTTCTCCTTACCAACTCAATTTTCTCTTTAGTTTCTTGTATGTACTCAGGCCCTAAAATAGCCCTTTCTCCTGCTTCTACCCAACAAACAAGTGACAAACATGGCTTTCCATATAAGGCTTCAAATGGAGCCATTCCTATGGTGCTTTGATAGCTGTTGTTGTATGTGAATTCAGCTAAATGGAAATAGTCTTCCCAGTTGCCCCCAAAATCCAGTGCACATGCCCTCAACATGTCCTCTAAAACTTTGTTTACTACCTCAGTCTGCCCATCTGATTGAGGATGGTAGGCAGTGCTTAAGCATAATTCACTTCCCATAGCTTCTTGAAAGCTTCTCCAGAATTTTGAGGTGAAGATGGTATCCCTATCACTCACAATGGTTTTGGGAATGCCATGTAATTTTACCACCTCCTTCATAAATACTTGAGCTAATTTTGGTGCTTTCCTTTCTGATTTGACTGGGATGAAATGTGCCACTTTGGTTAGCCTATAACCTATCACCCATATGCTTGTGTTTCCTCCTTTAGATCTTGGCAGTCCATCTATGAAATCCATAGATATATCTTCCCACTTCCACTGTGGTATGCTAAGAGGTTGCAACAACCCTGATGGCTTTTGTGTTTCAGCCTTGACTTGTTGGCAAGTCATACATTTGGCAATATATTTGGCTACATCTGATTTCATTCCCTTCCACCAAAAGTCTCTTTTTAAATTTTGATACATCTCTGTACTGCCTGGGTGTATGGAATACTTACTTCTATGATATTCATTCAATATCTCCTCCTTCAATTCTATGTTTTCTGGCACACACATTCTATTCTGGTTCCTCAAATAAGCATTGTTATCAATATGGTGATTTATCACTTCCTCCCCTATCAATATGAGAATTTTCTTCTCCAATAAGTTTGTGTCTTGTTCTTGCATTTTTCCTACCTTCAAAATTAAATCTGATTGAAGTGTCATCAAGCTTAACTTCCCTCTATTTTCTTGTGCACCTTGCACCTACACATCCATGTGTACACAGCCATTCTCCCCAATTTCTAACTCAATCAGCAAAGACAAGTCCTTAAACTCTTCCATCATCATCATAGCCAATTTTGCATGTTGTCTACTTAGAGCATCAGCAACTTTGTTTGCTTTTCCTGGTGTATAGAGTATGTCCATGTCATAAGCAGCTAAGAATTCCACCCATCTATGTTGCCTCATGTTTAAATCTTTTTGCGAAAATAAATACTTTAAGGACTTGTGGTCAGTGTAGAGTTCAAACTTAGTTCCTAACAAATAATGTCTCCAAAGTTTCAAAGCATAAATCACGGCTGCTAATTCAAGATCATGTGTGGCATACCTTACTTCATGGGGTTTGAGTTGTCTGGATGCATATGCAATGACTTGGCCTTGTTGCATCAACACTGCACCCAAGCCAAACCCACTAGCATCAGTGTATACAACTAATTCTTCATTTCCCTGGGGTACTTTCAAAATTGGAGCATTCACCAATGCCTCCTTCAACTGTTCAAAAGACTTCTCACACCTTTCTGACCAAACAAAAGCTTGGTTTTTCCTGGTTAGGTTAGTAAGTGGTGTAGAAATTTTTGAAAAATCTTTTATAAATCTCATATAATACCCTGCCATCCCCATAAATGATCTCACTTCACTCACAGTGCTAGGCCTCTTCCATGCTTGAATAGCCACTACCTTATTGGGGTTTACAGAAATTCCTTTGGCAGAAATGACATGGCCAAGGAAATGTACTTCCTCTTTCCAAAATACACATTTTGAATATTTTGCCTTTAAATCTTTTTCCCTCGGTCTAGACAAAACCATATGCAAATGACTTTTATGTTCTTCCACTGTTTTGGAATAAATTAAAATGTCATCTATAAAAAAATGCACAAATTTGTCTAAATAATCTCTAAAGGTTCTGTTCATTAAATCTACAAAGTATGATGGTGCATTAGTCAAGCCAAATGGCATAACCAGAAATTCATACAACCCATACCTAGTGTTAAAGGCAGTGTACTTGATACTTGACTCTTCCACCTTCATTTGATGAAAACCACATGCTAAATCTAGTCTAGAAAACACTCTTGCCCCAGCTAATTGATCAAAAAGATCATATATTATTGGCAATGGATATTTATTTTTAATAGTTACTTTGTTCAATTCTCTATAATCTATACAAAGTCTCAAGGAACCATCTTGTTTCTTAACAAATACCACTGGTGCTCCCCAGCAAGAATTACTGGGTCTTATAAAACCCTTATCCTCTAATTCCTCTAACTGTTTCTTTAATTCTTTTAGTTCATTTGGCCCCATTCAAGTTGGCTTTTTAATCACTGGACTTGCTCCTGGAACCAAATGGATTTTGAATTCCACTGGTCTATGGTTTGGAACACCCTTAACCTCCTCAAAAACATCCAAGTATTCATTGACTGTGGGAATTTCTTCAATAATGAGTTCACTGAAATCTTTTCCCAGGTCAATCAAATGATATAATTTCCTTCCCTTAGCCACTTCACACAAAATTGTGATCCTCTGGCCTCTAAGGTTTTGCAATGATATGGTGGATGAGTCTAAGTCAAGTATGGCTTTAAACTGTCTTAACCAGTCTACTCCTAATATAACACCTATGTTTGGGTAGTTTAAGACATATAAATTGGAAATAAAAGTATCTCCTCCTATGTTTAATTCCACATCCACACAAATCATATCTAAAACACTAGAACTCCCCAGTGGACTTTGTATATGTAATGGGGTTTCGACCAATATGCAATTTAATTTTAGCATTTTAACTAATTCATAAGAAATCAAAGAGTGAGTTGACCCAGTATCATATACTACTACTATGGGTATAGTACAAATAAATAGTATACCTTCCACTTGACTGTGATTCTCAGCATTAATCTCCACTGTGGATTTGCCTTTGCCTTCCAAGTTTGCTAATTTTCCTTGCTGTTTATACTCAGGACAATTTCTCTTCATATGCCCCTCTTTCCCACATAGATAGCACTTGAAAGCTCCTCCTTTCAATTCTGGACATCTTGGTTTGATATGTCCTTCCTTTCCACATTGATGACACACAATTTTCTTTTTGGTTTCCTTGGCTTTAAGATCTCCAGTGCCCTTGTTAGTGACCTCTTCTTTCTTCTTATCATAAGGGTGATATCTTCCCTTACCCTTCTTGATGTTATTATTCTTAAAATTTCTGAACTTTTCCCTTTCCTTGTCATGCTGCTCTAATCTCAAAGCCAAGTCTATTACTTGATCAAATGTCCTGTCAACATAAGGTAACATGGCTCTGCTAAGTCCTGTGTTCAAACCTTTAATGTATCTATCATTTTTGGATGCTTCATCTGCCACTAGCATTGCTCCATATGTGGAAAGCCCCTCAAACTTTTGAGTGTATTCAGTGACATTCAAAGTTCCTTGCCTGAGTCTAATAAATTCTTCCAGTAAAGTGGTCTTAGCTGATGCTGGTACAAATCTTGCTTCCAATATCTCCTTGAATTGATTCCAAGTGATTTCATTCTCATTTCTCCCAGTAATGATTACTTCCCACCAGCTTAAAGCTACTCCTTTCAGCTGTCTTGAAGCCACTTGCCTCTTCCTTTGATCATCAAGTTGCATGTCATTGAAAATCCTATCCAATGTTCTCAACCATGCTTGAATTTCCATAATACTCTCTGTCCCTTCAAAGCTTTTGCCTCCTAAATGGGTATAAGTCTTGAGTAGTTTTGAGAGCTCTTCATGGGGATTTTCTTGCCTTTGTCCTGCCTCATCCCTAAATTCTCTCACCAAATCTTGTAGATTAACCATTGGTGGTGCATTGGAGGGTCCTGCTCCCTGATTTGGTGGTCTTCCTACCATAGTTTGCTAATAATAATTTACACAGCTGGTTAGTTTTTTTTTTAAACTATGTTTTAGTAACATAGCTCTGATACCAAATGAAATGACCCTCTCTTTTATACCTAAATTTGTAAGGATTTTTTTTTACATAGATATATATATATATATATATATATATATATATAATCTTATAAATATATATACATATTTTTGAAGCCTAGAGTCATTTTTCCTTTTATCAAATAAACAATTTTATCCAGGATCAAAAGTTTTTACCAATATAAATATATTAGTGTATTCACAAAGATATGCACACATATATGAAGATGCATGTGCCCCTATTGTTTTAATCAGAGTTCTGGTAAACAAGAGGATAATTTGATTGATTAAATTTAATCAATCCATACATAGTTCAATTCAATTCATACAATAAATTTCATCCATATAGGTAACAACATGATTTTTTAACCTTTGATTGCTTGCTGGATTCTCTATGAAGTATGATTCCTAGAAACCAGATAGTTGTGTTATGATTATCTATAAATTAGTGATGTAGTGCTTATGTTCTGAAAATGATATAAGTTTTTATCATTTTCTATGTTTGCTTTTCTATAAAATCTGCCTTAGATACAAACTCTTTTCTGGAATATTTTTAAGTGAGATATCATATTTCAAAAGCTTGATTCTCTGATGCCATGGTGCTAAGCTAAATGGAATGCAAGCATGAGTGAGTTTCCTGAGACCATGGGTACCCAAAAAATAAAAACATGGTTCAACCAGACTCTTTGTTCTGGTAGAACTCATAGGGTCTTAAAAATGCCTTTTTATCAAAGTCTTAATGAAGAGAAATTCAGGCTCATGTTAAAATTAAAAAACAATTGGCATGCTAATATCTGAACCAAAATTTTTAAATGGGCATACATACATACATATGCAACTGTTTTGGTCATAGCTTCGACTCCTATATTACAGATTTTCCTTCATTCAAAAATAAGGTATAAAACATTTGCATAGTACAAATTGCATTATGAAAACATGCAGACACCTAATACATTTTCCCTATGCCTTTAAACTCTTGCATGCAATTGTCATAATGAAAGAATGACCATATTGTTCATTGAGACTCAACTGTCCGTATTTTCCAATACTTAATCCTTTTCAAAGACTCAAGATTGACTAATACATTTATAAAATATATCCATCCTATTTATCATAGTGTTCTTGCTCAATTTACTTACAAAATTATAGATTAACTTCTTCAACTTTTCAGATAATATTCAGATTTTTAAACTCCAGTTACAAATCAATTCCTTAGTAAAACACTTAGCAAAATATCCATCCAACATTTAGTACTTAATACAAGTTACAATTTAAAAGTATCAATACATGCAGATTTCATCATTTAAGCTCTTATCTAATTAATTTTTAGCATGCTATAATCTTCTTCTCAATTGCCTTGCTCCTACTCCTACTTAGTTGCTGCATTCCCTGAAAAAGCATTTGAAGCTGCCCCATTTTAAATGAGACACCCCAGATGCCATTAGCACACTAGGGTCAGACACATGTCTGGTATGAGAAAATCCACTAAAACAATTTGTTAATCAAGTTAAAGTTGAAACATGTATATATGTATATAACTCTACCTTTAGAAAACAAATAAGTCATGTGTGCATGTTCTGTGTCATTGTGCATGTGCACACTTGAACCTTTCTTTCCAGAACCTTATGAAGATATGGTACATTCATACAATCATACAGCTCAGTCATAAATCAAATAAGCATCCATACAAAACAGAGAAATCACCAAAATGAATAAAATCATTTATTCCCTACTCAGATTTCATTCCAGGAAAACTCTAGTTCCTCTTTATACCAAATTCTCTTACATTGATATATTTATCTAGCTTGGTCTCATCTGCAATTAAATGAATCAATGGACACACTGTAATGGACTAATTCACTCCATTACACACAGATCTCAGGACTTAAACAAGCCATGTGTCAACTTGTATTACTCAAGAACACAAGTCATTCCTGTAGTGCTCTTGACCCCATTTCCTAATCAGGTTTTTAGGTAATAACACTTTTGAGTTTTTTCATGGCAAACCCATTCAGTGAATCATTTCACAAACATTCATGTCATGGCATTCCACATCATTCATAAACAAACAAAGGTAATCAGGCAATTAAACATAGGTGTCTATTAAATGGATCCTGCACATATACATATATATATTCTTGCAATTTTAAAAAGGGGTATAGAAACTAACATTGGCTTATGGCTTTATGAGAGAGTTTCATTTTCCTTTATTGCAATCATCTGTGCTTTAGTTAAACTCAGAATGACTAAGTTTTACTGAATCACAAAATTTATTTGCTATGTGTATGAATATTTATGTATTTTCATTGAATCAGGAGCATCAGCACATAGGCAACCCTATTGCACCCCTAATTCCTTTTTGTCTCAAGCCTCAGCACTTATACATAAGTATATTGCAGGGCACATGTTTATATTTTTCTGGGTTGAGCCAAAGCCAACACTACTTGCCTATATTCAACATTTAATTCTCTGGGTATTTACTTATGTTTCTAAACATTAACATATCAGAGAGATCTGGGTTTTTAAAATATATATATTTATATACTAATAATACTTAGAGCTTTCATATAATAAAAAAAGCAGAACAACCAGTTAAAAATCATAACATTTTTATTCTCTGAAAACATAGATAAACAATAACATATGACTATACATTTTTTTTAAGAAAAATTAACTTATGAACTGGCTGCCTTCATTAGGACTTAGTGCCTTAGATTTTGAGTGAGTTTTCTCACCTAGCTCTCTTTCACTTCCCTAGTTGATTGGTAAGCTTCTGCCTTCAAACCCTTTTATTCACTTGTCTTATTTTTTTTTATATAATGTATATATTTTTCTCAAGAGCTATCCGAGGAGAAGACGAGGTTCCTCATATCACTGCTTATTTATGCAGGGTCTCTCTTAGGGTTTAAGGCACTAGCTAAAGACATTTTTTCCCATAAAAAATCATGTCATTTGCATTTTATCTAAACCCAAAATCTTACCCTCCCCGGCTTAAGTTTGTGAAGAGAAAAGTGGTTATATTCTTTTGGTTATTTTCAGAAATTTTGCTTTTCCAGAAAATACTTGTCCTCTTGTCTACTATCATGTTAAAAGTGTGACTTGATTTCCATTGGTTATTATATATATCTATATATATCAAGTATCCTTCTTAATTCTGCCTATACAAAACATATCTCTGTTTTTTTTAATCTTATTTTCTATTTTTAGCTTTCACTTAAATAGTATGTACTTCCTTTATTTATTTATAAAAGGGTTACTCCTTTTATACCTTCATTCTTTTCTTTCTGTTTATATTTAAAATATGTTTGTGTATTTTATTTTACCGATATGAACTCTAGTACTTGATTAACATACATATATATATATATATATATATATATATGTCTTACAGAAATAATTAGTACTCACATATATACATATACACATTATTTTATACTGACACACCTATACAAATATTCTAAAATACAATCAGTTGCATCCTTACATATATATGTATTTGCATATAGCCTTTTAAGGATTTACTTTATTTATCTGTATAAACATATATTTTTCCTATACACATCAACATATGCTCATTCATATCATTCAGGGATTTAGCATCAATTCATGTGTATTCCCTGTGCACACATGTACACCCATATAGTTACACCATATCAAGCCATATCAATTTCCCTTTAAAATTGGTTTAAAAATTATTTTAAACTTATTTATATTTTTCCAAATAAATTCCTAAAATCTTGGGTCATTACAAGTGGCTAAAGAAAAATCCAGAACAACTCTTAATAACAACAAAACTGATAGTATAATCACATCAATAGATTTTAGGAATTAAAGCTCTTTCATGTAGAACAACAAAATTTTAGGAATTCCTAAAAGATTTTTGCCTGGGCAACAAAATTTTGCATGCATTCAATAGAACAACAAAATATATGGGGCACCTAGTTTTCGTGTATATGAAAAACACTTAAATGACTTTCAACAATTATTATAACTTAGTCAATGAATTCGTATTCACAAAAAAAACACAACGAAAAATCTGAGTACCCTGTATTAACGCACGCATAAAAGAAGAAAAGAAAAAAAAACGAATCCGGGCTTGGCTAGTTTCATGCATTCCATGCACGTAACCAAAAATGTGCCTGAACTTGAAATTTTATGCAAAGCACTATTTCACGCAAGCACGTATATGCGAAGCGTTCAATAAATTAGAAACGTGGGTATTTAAACTCACCTCAAAATTGCTTCAAAACCCAGTTAGCACCAAAGATTCAGAAGAAAGCATGTATTATGACTGCCATTAAAGCTCTTTCTAAGCAATAGGAAGAACGAGCGAAAAATGCAGGCTACAGGAATTGAGCAAAATGAAAGTGATGATGGAAACTATTTTTTTTCAAATGTTGCATAAGTCAACAAAAGAATGAACTGGTCTTCACTATGGTACATCTGCATTAAAGGCAAAATGTGCTTATGGAAAGAAATAGGACACGGCTAGCATTTTGAAATGATGATAGGTGTGTGACAGCACATTCAATATTTGCTTGTTTTTTTTTTTAAAAAAACTTATAGGCTACAACACAAGAGTTCACTACTCTAGAATGGCCCATTTCTTTTACACGTGAAGATGAAAAGAAGCATAACTCAACTGACTCTAAAATTGATTTGTTTTGAAAATTTATTCATTTTTTTTCCGATCTTAAATTAAATTTTCTATTCAAAATATTTATTGCGACAGTAATTAAAAATCACGGTCGTTACAGACTCCCCCCTTATAAAAATTGCGTCCCCGCAATTTTCATACTAGAAGCAGTCAATAACACAAATAATATCACAACAAAGATTAAAATAGAAAAGATAGATCAAGAATTCTCACCCCCTCCCGAAGAGGGGAGAAAACCCGGATAAGAACGCTCGATGAATTCTCTGGTTTCCCTAGTGCAATCTTTGGGGTTTGCGGACCATTGATTCTTCACGAGCGGAACTTCTTTGTTCCGAAGGCATTTCACCTCCGTAGCTAGCACACGAATAGGATTTTGCACCATAGACAAGTCGGGTGAGATCTCAAGATCTTTTAACTCATGAGGATCAATAATAGAATCCGAATCTCGAAGACATCGACGAAGCTGGGATATATGAAATACGTCATGAATTCCCAAAAACTGAATAGGTAACGACACACGATAAGCAATAGGGCCAATGCGTTCCGTAATAGGGAACGGTCCAATATAACGAGGAGTCAATTTCCCGGAGTTACTAAAACGCACCACACCCTTCATCGAGGAAACACGAAAGAATACAAGATCGCCAATAGAATATTCCAAAGGCTTCCTACGATGATCGGCATAAGATTTCTGCCTATTCTGAGCCTCCTTCATTCTCTTTCTGATAATATCATTCCTCTCAGAAGAATCACGAATATAATCGAGGCCGAGAACTAACTTTTCCCCTGATTCCAACCAACAAGATGGTGATCGACACGGTCTTCCGTAAAGAGCTTCGAAAGGAGCCATACCGATACTGGATTGAAAACTGTTGTTATAAGAGAATTCAACTAGAGATAAGTGGTCTTCCCAACTACCACCAAAATCAAGAATACAAGCTCGAAGGAGATCTTCCAAAACTTATTCACCCTTTCAGTCTGACCGTTAGACTGTGGATGATACGCTGTACTGGGATTGAGCTTAGTGCCCAAAGCTTTCTGAAGGCTCTGCCAGAAGCCACTAGTAAAAAGCGAATCTCTGTCACTAACAATAGAACTAGGCACACCATGAAGTCGAACGACTTCTTTAATAAATAGCTTAGCCAATAAAGGTGCAGTCCGATTGGACTTGATAGGAATAAAATGGGCTGATTTAGTCAATCGGTCAACAATCACCCAAATACTAGTATGGCCCAACCTCGAACGAGGTAGACCATCAATGAAGTTCATGGAAATTTGATCCCATTTCCATAATGGAATCTCAAGAGGCTGCAAAAGACCACTAGGACGCTGGTGTTCTGCTTTAACAAGTTGACAAGTCATGCAACGACTTACATAACTTGCAATATCATGCTTCATACCCTCCTAATAGTATAAGCGTTTCATATCAGCATACATCTTACTACTACCCGGATGGATATTATACATAGAACGATGACAGTCCTCAAGAATGTCATTTCTATGATTAGAAACATTAGGCACGATCAACCTTCCCTTCTTCCGAATACAACCATAAATATCAATATCGAAATCCTTCAGATCATCACTTCGGGATTCCGATTCACAACTCTGAATAAGAAAAGCAATATGTGGATCTTGTTTCTGAGCATCGGCAACACGATCCAACAAACTAGGATGAGCTTCCATGCTAAATAAAAGCATGGGAGAATCAGAAACTGAAGGACGGTCTCTAATATCACAAAGAGATAAAGCTTCCAATATATTCCACTCTACTAGCATCATGGAAACAACAACCTGTTGCTTGCGACTAAGCGCATCAGCAACTCTATTACCCTTACCAGGGGTATACTGAATATCGAAATCATATGAAGCAAGAAATTCAAGCCAACGTTGTTGCCTCATATTAAGCTCTTTCTAAGTAAATAAATACTTCAGAGATTTGTGATCAGTGAAGAGAATAAAACGCTCGCCCAACAAATAATGTTGCCAAATCTTTAGAGCAAAGACTATGGCAGCTAACTCCAAATCATGGGTAGCATAACGAATCTCGTTAGGCTTTAGTTGTCTAGAAGCATAGGCAACTACTCTATCCTTTTGCATGAGAACAACACCGAGTCCAAAACCACCGGCATCGGTATAAACAACAAGATCATGATTCCCTTCGGGAACCACCAAGATAGGAGCATGAGTAAGGAGACCTTTTAACTTCAAGAAAGAATTCTCACACTTATCCGACCAAATAAAAGGAACAGCTTTTCTCGTGAGAGTTGTAAGCGGTAAAGCAATACGAGAAAAGTCCTGAATCAACCGGCGATAATAACCCGTCAATCCAAGAAAGCTACGGATCTCAGTAACGGTCTCGGGCCTCTTCCAATTCTGAGTAGATTCGATCTTGGAAGGATCGACAGAAATACCATCAGAAGAAACAATATGACCGAGAAACTTCACCCTATTCTCCCAGAAGTGACACTTGGAGAATTTGGCATAAAGCAGATGCTGACGAAGTTTGCTCAAAACAATCTCCAAATGCTGAATATGATCGGCTTCAGATTTGGAATAAATAAGAATATCATCAATGAAAACCAAGACGAACTTATCGAGATATTTCTGGAATATCCGATTCATAAGATTAACAAAATACGCTAGAGCGTTCGTCAAACCGAACGACATAACAAGCCATTCATAAGAACCATAATGAGTACAGAATGCGGTAAGAGGAATCTATCTTCCGCAACTCGTAACTGATGAAAACCGATAGCAAGATCGAGTTGGGAGAACAGTTTAGCGCCACTTAATTGATCAAACATATCATCGATCCTAGGCAATGGATACCTATTCTTGATAGTAAGCTCGTTAAGCTTGCGATAATCAATGCAAAGCCTAAGAGTACCATCTGGCTTCTTAACGAAGACAACAGCGGCGCCCCAAGGAGATGAGCTAGAACGAATAAGATGCTTGGCTTCCAACTCGGATAATTGTTGCTTGAGTTCCTCATTTTCCTTAGCAGAACTCCTCGTGGGAGGACGACTGACAGGATGAGCACCAGAGATAAGGTCAATACGGAACTTAATTGCTCTCTTCGGCCGCAAACAAGAAATAGGCTCGAAAACATCAGAAAAATCACAAACAACCGGAATATTAGAAATGACATCCTCCGATTCGAAGGAAGAAATGAAAGCACTAGAAGCATGATCCATGTCTCGAAATATAATATATAACTGCTCGATAGCATCGAGATGCTTGAGATATAAAGTTCTTTCGGGACATAGGATTTGAACTTCATAACGGACGAGCCAATCCATACCCAATATCATATCAAAACCAAGATGATCCATGACATGCAGATGCACATGAAAGGAGAAACCACAAAGAATAATCTCAACATCAACACACAACAAACCAAGAGTAGCGGATCCACCAATAGGATTTACAATCCTCAAAGGGTCCCAAAGAGTAACAACATCCAAAGGAATAACATCAACAAGCTCCTTTGACACGAATGAATGCGATGCACCCGTATCGAAAAGAACTCTAATAGAACGGCCATGAAATAAAATAAAACCTTCCAAAACAGAAGGAGTAATACCTTTGGGCTGAGAAGAAACACCAGAAGCTTTAGCAACACTAAGCTTCCCAGATTTGAGACCCCTAGAAGTAGTAGGACAATCAGAAATCCAATGACCCTCTTTCTTGCAATAGTGGCAAATACGAGGCTTAGGACAATTACGGTGAAGATGATCCAGAGAACCACAATTATAGCATGCCCTCTGAACAGAAGGTGCACTACTAGGCTGAGAACTAGAGGTAGCTTGCTTCTTCTTCTTTTAGTTAGAAGGATTAGGCTTATGAAATGGAAACCTCTTCTTGTGGGGGTTCTTAGAAACCTCAACATCATCACCACTATCACAATCCTTTTCAACAGCTTCAAGACAAAGAGCCGAATCAACAAGCTCCTCAAAAGAGAGCTTAAGCTGAAGCAAAAGAACTTTCTTCAAATACTTCTTCAAACCATCAACAAAACAAAGATTCTTCTTACGCGGAGTGTTAATGAACTCAACTCCGTATTTGGATAAGGCCTCGAAAGATGCAACATAATCAGAAACAGAGGACTTTCCTTGCTTCAACTCAAGGAAACTATGAGCAAGATTAGCCTTTTCCGATTCAT
Organism: Allium cepa; assembly: GCA_030765085.1. Classification (NCBI taxonomy): domain Eukaryota; kingdom Viridiplantae; phylum Streptophyta; class Magnoliopsida; order Asparagales; family Amaryllidaceae; genus Allium; species Allium cepa. Next base: position 54,190,886 of record CM060931.1, on the reverse strand, counting down.
GAATGAACTTAAGTTCGAAAAGTTCCTTAAACTGAATCCAAGAGAGAGAGGACTCATCAAATTCCGCAATAAAAAGCTCATACCAATCCAACGCACGCTCTTGCAACATACTAGATGCCACGAGAACGCGATGGTGATCAGAAAGATCCATCCGAGAAAATATGCGCTCACAAGTGCGCAACCAAGTCTGAACCTCCATTACACTTTTCGAACCCTTGAAAGGCTTGCCTCCAAGGTAGGAATAGTCACTACACATGCGGGCGAAGGCAGACTTTTGATTAGGAGCCGCGGGAGTAGCAATAGGAGGCTGAATACCCAGAAATAGCTCTATAAACTGATCAGCTGACATATAGACTTCGTCCGGATGAGAACCACTAGACGGGCCTGCAGAAGAACGCTTCCCTCTACCTCTTCCAGCCATAGGCTGAGAACCAAGAGAAGGTAAGGATTAGTTAAAACAACACACAATTGATAAGAAATTTAAGAAATGGAATACTACGGAATATATAATTTATTCCTAGACATACTCCACATGTTAAAGTGGAAAGAACATATCAGAAAGGCACTAATAAAACCCTCGAATAGTTGTAACACATGTTCCATTCTGTTCTGTCATGTGTTTATTATAATTTATTCTGTATTTCAGCTCTGATACCAAGCTGTGACACCCCACCTCTATGATTACAATAACAAAGGTTATTATAAAGAATAACGTCTGCTATTGCGAAGAATAAGGCTTGTTAGAAGCGACCATCCATAAGTTATGCCTTAGACGAGTATTGATTACATCGATAGGAGTTGTATAAATTACTCCCAAAGATATAAACTCAATCCAAATCTAAAACAAAACTACAGTGGCTAAAGAAAAATCCAGAACAACCCATAATAACAATAACACCGATGGTATAATCACATTAGAACAGAAATATCAGATATATTGCGGAAGACAAGTCTGGATACATGCTACAACAACCGATGGTTCCCAAGAAACAAATGTACATATACATATCCATCAATACATACATAAGATGAGAGTCAATAAGCCAAAAGTACTCCTCGAAGTCTAGACAAAAATGATGTGAAATCCCAAAAGTTGAAGCTGCAACCGAATCAGAGATAGAGATTATCCTCAAATAACTCGGTCTGACCCGAGTATTATTTAAAAGAAAATAATAAACGGATCAGTCTAATTTAAACTCAGAAATAAGTGTATGCTAAACAACACTTAAACAAATAATTATAGTCTCGAATGAGACTATTCAACACAAATAATCAGCATAGTTTAAATAAAGAAATCTCAATTTAAGCCTCATCAGAATCAACTTTCAAATTCACACTTGAATTCAAAAAGCAATACGCAAATTTATAATCTCAGATGAGACTATACACAAACTCAACTTCCAAATTAATAATTGAATTCAAAGCAGCAATTCATAAAATCTAGAAATCAAAATAGATAATTAGAAAATCAATAGTCGCAAAATCTAGAAATCAAAATAAGATAACTAGAAAAATCAGCATAAAAGTGGATCGATCCCAGCAGATGGCGAGTTTTAACTACGCCACACGTGCATCTCAAATGGCCAAAGCCTACCAAGTACTATAGTTTTTGGTGCCAATCAGATGATGGTAATTGACCCGTAGGTCCATCAGATGACTCGAAGGTCCAGCAAAGTGGCTTGAAAGCCCAACAAAATCATCAGAATCATCAAACAACAGCAAATGTTTCAATTAACGAGTCTGGAATTAACCGAATTACTAAAAGCGTGGTTCCATACTCCGCACTTTTGCTAAATCGTTTAAATCTCTTCATCGTTTCCTTGAAAGTGCAAAATTGTGTATTTTATATAAATAAAATTTTCGTTCTCAAACGGACAAGTCCGGAATTAAGCGAATTAGTAAAAGTAAGGTTCATAGTCCTTAATTTTGCTGAAGCGTTTAAATCGCTTCCTCATTCTTTTGAAAGCATAAACAGTAAAATTTTTGAAAACAATTTTTATTTTAAAATGAATTTTAAAACATGTGATTAAAATAGAAACATCTGTAGCAATTTTGACGAGGAAATTGTACTTCACAAAACACCGTAAAAACAGATACCAAATAAGCATTGCGGGATAACCGCTTGAAAATTCACTTTAAAATTGACGGTTACTGAAGTTAAAACAACAGTAATTTTTAATCGTCAAACGTGTCATCAAAGCAACACACTTCAAAAATTTAACATCGGAGTAAAAATTCCCGTTATAAAAATAACGACACCAAATACGTTTAAAACTAAACACCGGTTCAACGTATATTAAATAGTGGACTACCCCACTATATTTTGATCAAAAATTTTTGCACACCTTCAATATACGCGTGCACTACTATAAAATATTAAAATCTTGGATAGCTGGGCAATAACATATAATTATTTCTACCCCAATGTGCATGCACGGAGGTAATATAAATTAAGGAAACTTGTACACATTATGGTGTAATGCAACTCTGTGATACTCAATCTAACATGCAGTACGTCCCAAAATAGCAATTGGCCAGGGAAAAGTTTTATACGACACATACACGTGAAGAACAAATGCACGTATGCACACATGTTTTGCAATATATATGACCTGCAACTGTATAACTTTTGCAAGAAAAAAGAAGTCAAAATAAAATGCCTATGAGCTGGACAATACCCATTCACACATGAATTAATATAATGAACAACCTGAAACTTATTTTCCGCGTAAACACACAATAAGATAGCCTGGGTATACATACTCTTTGCAATACAAACCCGCCCTATAACGTTAAAAAGATTTTTGCCTGGGCAACAAAATTTTGCATGCATTCAATAGAACAACAAAATATATGGGGCACCTAGTTTTCGTGTATATGAAAAACACTTAAATGACTTTCAACAATTATTATAACTTAGTCAATGAATTCGTTTTCACAAAAAAAAAAACACAACGAAAAATCTAAGTACCCTGTATTAACGCATGCATAAAAGAAGAAAAGAAAAAAACGAATCCGGGCTTGGCTAGTTTCGTGCATTCCATGCATGTAACCAAAAATGTGCCTGAACTTGAAATTTTATGCAAAGCACTATTTCACGCAAGCACGTGTACGTGAAGCGTTCAATAAATTAGAAACGTGAGTATATAAACTCACCTCAAAATTGCTTCAAAACCCAGTTAGCACCAAAGATTTAGAAGAAAGCATGTATTATGACTGCCATTAAAGCTCTTTCTAAGCAACAGGAAGAACGAGAGAAAAATGCAGGCTACAGGAATTGAACAAAATGAAAGTGATGATGGCTACTATTTTTTTTTCAAATGTTGCATAAGTCAACAAAAGAAAGAACTGGTCTTCACTATGGTACATCTGCATTAAATGCAAAACGTGCTTATGGAAAGAAATAGGACACGGCTAGCATTTTGAAATGATGATAGGTGTGTGACAACACGTTTAATATTTGCTTGTTTTTTTTTTAAAAAAACTTATAGGCTGCAACACAAGAGTTCACTACTCTATAATGGCCCATTTCTTTTACACGTGAAGGTGAAAAGAAGCATAACTCAACCGACTCTGAAATTGATTTGTTTTGAAAATTTATTCATTTTTTTCCAATCTTAAATTAAAATTTCAATTCAAAATATTTATTGCGACAGTAATTAAAAATCACGGTCGTTACAAATCTCCTCCAATTCTGCGTTTGCATTGTGTGTATGGCGGGAGGCCTTATGATAGTTTCATTTTCCAAAAGCATGACGGATTTCTTTTCCTTTCTTTGTGAAAATAACTGTTTTTAAGATCTCACACCAGTCTCATGACTGACCTGGAGTTTGTTTTTCCCTTTCTAAACTCTGGGTGCCCACAATTTTCCACACGGGCAGCCTAGAGTCAGGTTATCAGTTGTTCTGGAGCAAAGTCAAGAAGTTGCTATGGAAATCAGAAGGCAAGCTGGATGGCAAGACGTATCACTTATACTATGTATTTGTCCGCTGCGTATGGGTTGGTGCAAGTTCAGTTTCGTGTGAGCAAGTTTTAAAGACTGCCAGTGTTGTATTGTGTTGTTGTAAACTCTGATGATGTGTTGTAATAACAGATATGGTTCTTTGTTTTAAAGACTATTCATTTATCTATTATATATATTGTTCTACTGCAAAATGTGAGATTCTTTTATTGTTTCTGTTTCTTCTTCTATCTTCTACTTCTTTAACCCTAACGGTTCGGTTTTCCGGCATTCGACTATGCGGCATTTGATACAGTGGACGTATTGATGTCGACTTTCGGGCGTCGAAAAATTGGGTCATTACAAAGAACCGTTATGGTTGGGTTGGTAATTTTAATTATCCAATGATTTTATTTTCAAACCAATTTCTTTTAATAAAATATTTCCAAGTATATATGTTTGGGTTTGTAATTTAACTTATTTTAAAGTATTTGAACTTGACAGATTTTCAGTGGAAATGAAAAAAAAAATTAGAAATATATTCCGCGTGAGGAAAGTGATTTGAAATTTGTCTTGAAAGTGTTGAAATATGAAAATATATCTTGCGAAGATATTTTGAAAGTAAATAATTGGGAGAAATTATTTAAAAATTTGGTGATTGTTGTGAATATTGATTGATAGTTAAATAACCGACTATCAATATTGGCCTTTAAATGGCATTTGAATTTTGATGCGACCGTGGGTCGGATTCCAAATGGATATTCGAAAACCACATCGAATCTTTGTGATGGTTCTTTTATTTAAAAGATCAAAAGTGGAAATTTGTTGTGATTTACTTGAAATCTGAATGTAACACTTATTTTTAAAATATGTGTTCCTTATTCAGTTAAGCCGGGAGAGGACTTTGTGTCATAAAACCCATTCCGAATAATGATACGATGAAATGGGATTGCATTTGAAGACGGTGTTGAAGACCGGGTATTTTCGAAAGCGAAAGGATTACTTGTCGAATGTCTCTACACTGAGTTGCTCCGGTATAGAGATTTTATCACCCTTTGTGATGGGGAGTCCGGACGTGATTAGTGGATATTCGGATTTGCAAGGGTTTCTTTGAAGTGCCTTCGGTTCCGTTCGATCCCGGAACGGACTTGTATGGATGTGTGTCTGACGTTACACTTTGAGATGTAAAGCTGGTTTCTATCAAATACATTTCTGTTAGTGGCGGAGAATTTATTCTCTTAGCTTAACACCATTTTCTAAGACGTACGAGCTCAGAGGTTATGTTGTTAATGGTTACTAGTGATACATTCCCAATTTGGTAATGAGGCATATGAAGTGATGTTGATCATTTGTTGATCGAAGCATGGCTTTTGTGAAAAACGTAGCTTTGTGGACGAGACCTCGTCATACCTCACAACCCGGAAATGGTCGAAATAGGAATGTTGCGGCAAGATTATTAGGGGTCGCGCCCCTAGGGTATGTACATTTTCTTCAGGAAAAAGGTGGTATCATGATATGGAGCCCAGATATTTAACCTATGTGGTTGCTGCAAATTTATTGCTTTGTGGTTGTTGCTTTGTGGTTGAGGATCTCCAGATAAAGGTCGGTAACGACCGGGGATGGCATACTCGTGGTAGTTACCTACCTACAGCTGTAATTACAACGTGAGGTAACTCGGCCTTGTGTTGGCAGAGTGCTGGTTAAGTTCTCAGGGCGTCCCTCCAGAGGCGTACCCATGTGGCATAGGAAGTTCCTTAGCCTGACCATTTGTTGGAAATCCAAAGAAACAGTACGAGCCCTGTATGGTTTTAGTTGTATAACCTGCCTTTTACTTATGGTGGTGACCATCCATTTAATTGGTAGCTATAGTAGGCATAGTACGAAATGTCTATGCTGGCTAACATTAATATTGTACTTTCAAAAAATTTTCTGCACGATGCACAAATATTAATATCAAAAGGATTTTGCATATCAAGCATGTTTGACTATCATAAGGAAAAATCTCCTCCAATTCTGCGTTTGCATTGTGTATGTGGCGGGAGGCCTTATGGTAGTTTCATTTTCCAAAAGCATAGCGGATTTCCTTTCCTTTCTTTGTGAAAATAACCCTTTTTAAGATCTCACACCAGTCCCATGACTGACCTGGAGTTTATTGTTCCCTTTCTAAATTCTGGGTGCCCATAATTTTCCACACGGGCTGCCTAGAGTCAGGTTATCAGTTGTTCTGGAGCGAGGTCAAGAAGTTGCTGTGGAGATCAGAAGGAAAGCTGGATGGCGAGACGTATCACTTATACTATGTATTATCCGCTGCGTATGGGTTGGTGCAAGTTTAGTTTCGTGTGAGCAAGTTTTAATGACTGCCAGTGTTGTATTTTGTTGTCGTAAACTCTGATAATGTATTGTAATAACTAATATAGTTCTTTTGTTTAAAGATATTCATTTATCTATTATATGTTGTTCCGCTGCGAAATGTGAGATTCTGTTATTGTTTCTGTTTCTTCTACTATCTTCTTCTTCTTTAACCGAAACGGTTGGGTTTTCCAGCATTCGATTGTTCGGCATTTGATACAGTGGACGTATTGATGTCGACTTTCGGAAGTCGAAAAATTGGGTTGTTACAAAGATCTTAAAACAGTTTATCTTTAACAAAAGAAAACAAAAGGGAAATAAAAAAATTATTTTTTTTTAAATTTTTTTTCTTTTTTTTCTACTTTTACACTTAAGTGATAGTAATTTAGTATTATCTCTTCCTAACAGCCAAGCAACCATATACTATAATAATTTATAAAAACTATTTTCGTATATAAAAGGAAATAATATTTGTAAATTATTATAGTATATGGTTGCTTGGCTGTTAGGAATAGATAATTCTAAATTATTATCATTTAAGTGTAAAAGCAGACCATACTTATTTTCCCCCGAGCCCAACTACAAACTTCCCCGAGATACTCACGCAAACACTCGAGATCGACCCGAGCTACCTTTCTTCCCCAACCCTACAGAAAAAATAGGTATGATTGTATACGTGTGCATTGAGCACGACGAACTGCTGGGCTCCGACCAACGCCACGACGATTCGCTTGTCGACAATCATCTCATCGACTCACCCGACCCCCAGTCAATCAAATTCAACAGCAAGGTCGAAATCGAACCAATCGATCAAATTTGGAACTAAGCAAATCGACATATTCCCTTGCCGATGAAAATCCCTGCTACCATCCACCACGCCACCTCAACCATAGCTGCTCCATAGTCCTACGCCTCTAACCCCCTGGTCTGGTCTCCTCCGGATCATCATTGACGACGCATCAACCATTAAAACCCAAACGGACAAAACTACCCCTAAAACTTTATTTACCATCGTATCGTCAGCAACTATAATCAGAAAAATAAAACTCCATTTTTCCCATGATCTACAACACACGATCCTCCTCCATGCTTGATTTCATTGACCATAACCTCACCGATCGACGGCAATTTACAAAAACACAACATCTGATCTACTCTAGATTTCACGATGATCCCAAACTTAAAAATAATAATTTTAAGTTAAAAATCATCATTCTTTACGATAAATAAATTTATATAATTCCAACGTGAAATCTTGCTACTTGATTTTCTTGTTTTTAAATGATTCTACTGTAATTTTCCATTTAAAAATAATTGCTTGCAGAATATACTTGAATTTTTTTTAAGGTTGATATCACATTGTTTCAATACTTTTTCTTTTCGAAATCATCACCTAAAAATCTTTATTTGGGAAGATATAGATTTATTTGTGCTGTTCTTAGCCTGTGAATGTTTTAAACAGAGATATAAATACCTGTAACAGACATGCATACAACAATATATATGTATACACACACAGACATGTAGGCATATTGACATTCATACAAACAACAACTTTAAATATATAGCATCAAGATATCATGGCAGATTCAAGGTTAGTTTGCTCACACCAGTCCCATGACTGACCTGGAGTTTATTGTTCCCTGTCTAAACTCTGGGTGCACACAATTTTCCACACGGGCAGCCTAGAGTTAGATTTTCAGATAGTAGATATAGATTCGGTAGCCTTCATCCTTCTGTTTGGAATTCTTTCGAGTCTTTGGATTTGGCAATTGCATTGTGAACCAAGTTGCTTCAGTTCAGCATTGGTGTGGTCCAAGCTTATTGGATTGGAGTCTTCGAAGCTTTTGTGTTGAGCTATTTGGTTTTTGAGCATTAGAAATGGAGTTGCAATATGGATGTTGGATTTCTTTGAAGCCTTTGTTGTTGGTGAAAATCTTTCCGCTGTTGTGTATCTTTGATTATGTGATATTCATTGTATCAGAATGTTGTATTCATGGTGTTGTATCAATGATAAATTATTCATTTCTTCCGCTGTGTTGTTATACTTAATGTGTTATAAGCTCCGACGAACCAGATTCGACATTTGAATTTGCGGCATTCGAATACGGGTGATGTATTTGGTGCCGATTTTCGAAGGTCGAGTCTGGGTCGTCACATTGAGCTGTGATGAATGTAATTTATTTATCTGTGAATCTGTGAATGAAGATAAGAGTTATAGGATTATACCGCTTTTCGATATTGCTGTGTTTGGATTGTGATGATTAATGATCATGGGACTGGTGTGAGATCTTAAAAACAGTTATTTGCACAAAGGAAATAAAAATAAATACGCTATGCTTTTGGAAAATGAAACTACCATAAGGCCTTCCGCCACACGCACAATGCAAACGTAGAATTGGAGGAGATTTCTCCTTATGATAGTCAAACATGCTTAATACGAAAAATCTTTTTAATATTATCATTAGAGCATAAGGTCAGGTTATCAGTTGTTCTGGAGCGATGTCGGAAAAATATGTTATGGAGATCAGATGGTAAACTAGATGGCGAGACGTATCACTTTTCTATGTATTATCCGCTGCGTTTGGGTGGGTTCATGTTCAGTTTCATGTGGGCAAGTTATAATGATTGCCATTGTTGTGTTGTATTGTATATACTCTGATGAGTTATTGTAATAACAAATATGGTTCTTTGTTTTAAAGATTATTCATTTGTCTATTATAAATTGTTCCGCTGCAAAATGTGAGATTCTGTTATTGTTTCTGTTTCTTCTTCTATCTTCTTCTTCTTAAACCCTAATGGTTCGGTTTTCCGGCATTCGACTGTTCGACATTTGATATAGTGGACGTATTGATGTCGACTTTCGAAAGTCGAAAAATTGGGTCATTATAGAGTGGTATTAGAGTTGATTTTAAATATTTGGAAGTTGGTTTAACTTGAATTTCAGAAATATCTATTTATTTGGCAATTAAATTTATGAATTTAATTATTGAAACTTGGGTAAAATATTAAATCCCGAGTTTTAGGCTTGTTAAAAATATTTTAAAAGCTTAGAAACTTTAAATTGATGATATTGAAGAGAATGGAAGCTTCGGAATTAAATTTGGAAATGCTTTGTTCAGTTTTGAATTTATATCATTTAAATCAACATTTAAAAATAGCCTTCCGAGGCACAGTCCCGGAATTCGACGGAAACAATTCCATTAAATCTGAAATATTGAATGTGACGAGCCGGAAATTTTGAACATTTGAAATTGAAATATTTAATTGATTTTAAATATTTGGAAGTTGGTTTAACTTGAATTTCAGAAATATCTATTTATTTGGCAATTAAATTTCAGAATTTAATTATTGAAACTTGGGTAAAATATTAAATCTTGAGTTTTAGGCTTGCTAAAAATATTTTAAAAGCTTAGAAAATTTAAATTGATGATATTGAAGATAATGGAAGCTTCAGAATTGAATTTAGAAATGCTTTGTTCTATTTTGAATTTATATCGTTTAAATCGACATTTAAAAATAGCCTTCCGAGGAACAGTCTCAGAATTCGGCGAAACCGGTTCCATTGGATCCGTAATATTGTATTATTATCGAATTTCAATTTTCGTAGTGTTTGGAGTGATCGTGTGACCGTATGATAAGCAAACGCGCTGAAAATTATATCGAAATTTAATTTAACAACTGGATTCAAAAACCTATCTTCTCCCTACGATCGAATTTGGCCTCGAAATCTTTTCCATTGCGTTCGAAATAGGGGTATAACATTATAAACGCCAAGCGGCACGCCTCGATAGGAGTTCAAAAATTTCAAGTTGCAATTTCTAGACGAATTGAATTTGAATTTAAAATTTAAATATAAATAATAATAATATATATCAAAGTACTGTAGCATCATACACGTTTCTTCTATTCTCCAACACTTGGCAAAAGAATTGAAACACGCGTTGTTTTCAAAATAATATCAAAACAGCTGAGATTTAAAAGAAAAAAAACCGGTCCGCATTTCTCATCAACTGGAAATCAAAACGAAAAAAAGGGATAACATTGAAACAAAATCAACGAATTCGAAAAAAAATCAACAGCCGAGCATCAAACGAAATCGAATGGGTTGCTCGATTTTAGCTTGTTCGTTTCTGGAGGGGATTGGATCGCCGTTCGATTTTGGGTCTGGCATGTCGCATCGTGGGTTGTTGGTTTGCTAAGCTCGACTTGCTCGAGGAAGCGGCGACGAGGCAAAGGAGTTCGAATGGGTGGCAACCTGATTATCAATAAGCGAGGCCTGTAGCGTCACTCACGCTCGATGGCGTAAGCCGGGGCGGAGGCGCGATCGAAGACTGTTGAGGTCAGGCATCGCGCAAGTAGAGGCAGGCGTGTTCGAGTGGTCATCGATGTGGTCGCCGATATCGGCTAGGGTATCGTTCGATATGTAGTAAGGTATAAACAATATCTATTTTCATTTTTTTCTTCCAATTTAAAGATTTATATATTTACAGTTGGAGAAAATATATATATGTCTGTATAGGTGCATATTTGAAATTACAGTAGGGTTTATATATATATATATATATATATATAACTTTTAAATCCAGATTCTTTTTTACAAATATATATATATAGGTTGAAATTTGTAACAGTAAAAGAAAATACATAAATATGAATATGTCCATATAAAAAAAATATACTGTGAAATATATTTGCAGGTTTTTAAATTTATATGTACAGAAAGAAGTAAAAATTAGATGAACAGTAGAAGAGAAAAATAAAAGCAATTCTGTTTTTAAATTTATATATGTATAATATATAGCAGAAATTATTTTTACAGTAAAGTTATTCATGAATAAACAAAAAAATATAGGTGGATTTGTGGATCTACGTATTTTATAAATATTTATGAGGATTTCAAAAGAAATGGAAGTGAACTAAATATACAAATATACCTAATTTCATTTACTAGTTTATTTTAATAATATATGATCAAAATAGATTTGTTTAGTAAAATTTATTTAATTGTTTTAGTTGCTGAAAATTATTATTAAAAGAAAATTTAACAATCAGTTAGTTCAATCTATTTAAAATGGGAAATTAATTGTTCATCTAGTTCAAATATTAATAAAATCGTGAATTGTTTATACTAGGTTAAAATATATAAGGAAGCAAGCCGGAATGAAAATGGGTTGCATGCGTAGGCAAAGGTGAGATCTTCTCACTCAATTGAAATTAGAATTTCAGTTATTGATTGACTATTTGGATGTGGTAGTGTGTGTGTGTCTATATATATATATATATATATATATATATATATATATATATATATATTTGGAGTGAATGATTTCCCGCATTATATAGCGGATGAGACCCTATGCGCCGCATACTAGCGGATGATATTATTTAATCCCATATACCGTGATATTCCACCTCAAAGTGGAATTGGTATTTAATTGTTGTGCTAACATCTGAGGATGCAGGGAAACAGGTTAGAGGGATCCAACTGGATTCCTCAAATATTTGAATTTGTTTCAATGTTGTGTGTTGATTTATTTATAATCCGTGTATGATTATATTTGTGATTGAAATCGTTGAAGGCTATAGTTTGGCCAAATATATTTTTGGTATCATAGGATACCGGAAATATAAAATTGGATTTTTGAAAATTAAAGTAGAAAACTCTAAGTAAATTCATTTTAAAGAATTGGGTGAATTTAAAAGAAGGGATTTAAAAAGGGTAAAGGTTGATTTTTAAAATCCTATCGAACTAATTCCAAAATATGGGAAAAGATTTTTATAAATGGATTTTTAGTAATATTATTTAAAAGTTGAAGAATTTATTTAAAATTCTGATTTTAAATAGTTTGGAAGAGATAAAGGAATTTATTTTAAAGGAAATAATTTGGGAAATCAATTTGGTAATTGGTTTAGGTGTTTGAAATAATTTTGAGCATCAATTTGGAATTTAATTTGGTGTTTGAAATAATATTTGGAAATCAATTTGGAAATTGATTTGGTGTTCAAAATAAATTTGAAATCAATTTGGAATTTGATTTGGTATTTGAAAGTGAATATTTGAAAATCGATTTTTAAAATCGCATATAAGTGGATATTTGGAAATTTAAATTCACAATGGGAATTTATAAAGGAAAGGGAAATTTTTTTTTAAAATAAATATTGTTTTATTTTTAAAAGCGTGGAAAGAAATTTACGGATTTGGAATGTAAATTAAAAAAAATTGCAGAAGGATTTATTAATTGATTTAAATGGACCATTTTGAAATGGAAATTGTATTTTCCCTGGAAAGCCGAGTATGTTTTTAAAGTAGCTTTCAAATATAAATTAAAAGCTCTAAAGTTGATTTTAAGAAGAATGTTTGTAGATAAATTATTTTTGTAAATTGTTTTTTATCTTTTAAGTAAAGATTTATTTAAGTTGATTATAGAAGTGGTTATTTTAAAGATAGAATTGGCATTTGATTTTGAAAACGGTTATTTTAATAATTACACTTTATCTAAAAAATTTATTTTTAAAATTAGTTTGGATTTGAAGTTTTATATGAGATATTGGTATAATATTTTCATAACTAATATTTAAATAAGTGTTTAGAAATATTTTTTATTCTAAATGTTTTCAAATATATATATTTTTGGATAAGTGATTTAAATTATATTAAAGCATGAGGTAACTCGGCCTTGTGTTGGCAGAGAGCTGGTTAAGTTCTCGGGGCGTCCCTCCAGAGGCGTACCCATGTGGCATAGGAAGTTCCTTAGCTTGACCATTTGTTGGAAATCCAAAGAAACAATATACGCCCTGTACGGTTTTAGTTTTATAACCTGCCTTTTACTTATGGTGGTGATCCGCCGTTTAATTGGTAGCTATAGTAGGCATAGTACGAAATATCTATGCTGGCTAAGATTTATATTATACTTTCGAAATGTTTTCCACACTATGCACTAATGATAATATTAAAAAGATTTTGCGTATCAAGCATGTTTGACTATCATAAGGAGAAATCTCCTCCAATTCTGCGTTTGCACTGTGTGTTTAGCGGGAGGCCTTATGATAGTTTCATTTTCCAAAATCATAGCGGATTTTTTTCCTTTCTTTGTGAAAATAACTGTTTTTAAGATCTCACACCAGTCCCATGACCAATCTGGAGTTTATTGTTCCCTTTCTAAACTCTGGGTGCCCACAATTTTCCACACGGGCAGCCTAGAGTCAGGTTATCTTTTTTTCTAGAGCGAAGTCAAGAAGTTGCTGTGAAAATCAGCAAGCAAGTTGGATGGAGAGACGTATCACTTATACTATGTATTGTCTGCTGCGTATGGGTTGGTGCCGGATGCGTAATTGGTATATCTACCCTGGCATTGCCTAGTTGTGCTGTGTCACCTACCATAGCGAGCCTTGTACGAGTTTGTTTTTCTCCCGTAGCCCGTGGAGTATTTAGGGTAGTCTCCCGATCTGGAGATGCGCTGATACTGGATGGACTACTTGGACTATTATGTGGTAAGGGCTATATGGGTAACCCCTTAACGCTATTTAAAAGTAAGTTTATTTTACTAATAGGCACTATTATAATAGCGAAGTATTACTACATAGTAAATAGTTTAACGGATCCTTAGAGGATGGGCGGTCCCAAGCATCCTTTAAGTTACTTGTACTTTATTACAGTTCACCTGAATTAGCTTACACTGTATAATTATGTATGTCCTGACTCGAGTGTTTATGTTTTATTTTACGCTCGGGTCAGCCTGAGTTTCAGTTCAAACTTCACCTCCGGAGCTAGGACTTCAGCAGATCATCTCTTTTCAAGCTACCGTCAAGTTTCTGTTCAGCACTTATTTTAGCCTTTGAAATCAAGACAATTTAATATTGAGAGTTTCTGTGGAGATTTCAAACTATATTTGGTTTAAGACTATGTACTTTATTCTTTTTTTGAGACTATGTATAGTAGCTTCATGAACTACTATTTCTTTACTTCCGCTGCATTATATTACTCTGTGTCTGTGATCTGTGATTTATTTACTACATATTCTGAGTTTTGCCAAATTTATTTTTACAATTCGGTATTTTGAACAATTTAAGTCCGACATGAGTGGATGCGAATGGTTGAAAATATTGGGTCATTACATTCAGTTTCGTGTGAGCAAGTTTTAATGACTGCCAGTGTTGTATTGTGTTGCTGTAAATTCTGATGATGTATGGTAATAACAGATATGGTTCTTTGTTTTAAAGATTATTCATTTATCTATTATATATTGTTCAGCTGTGAAACATGAGATTCTGTTATTGTTTCTGTTTCTTCTTCTATCTTCTACTTCTTTAACCCTAACGGTTTGGTTTTTCGACATTCGACTGTGCGACATTTGATATAGTGGACGTATTGGTATCGACTTTCGGGCGTCGAAAAATTGGGTCGTTACATTATATAACATAAAAATTCAATCATGCATTCAGGTGGGATATCGTTGTAGTATAGGGTCATCCGCTATTATGCGGGGCACATAGTGTCTCCTCTGCTCCAATCGGCGGGACATATACCCAACTACTAATATACATACATAGATGTATGTATGTATGTATGTATATACACTACTATAAATAATATAACATCCAATTGATAAATTATTGTCAATTCATCCAATCAACCAATAATTAATTTTTAACATTTTAAAATAAACCAGCAATTCAAATGAGTGAGACTGACTCACTTTGATTTTAAATTTGCTGATCATTCCAATTCTAAATTAGATCGAACGGCGTTCGATTTAATCTAAAAATTCCAACTAATATCGATCGATTCCAGATTGTATATTTTCCACAGGTATGAATCCAACATGACCGATTCCGTGATTTATGGACCTCGTATAAATAAATTATGATATTTATAAGTTAACGAATTAAATTACTATAATCTAAATTTTTAATTACAGTAATTAGACTAATTAATTACCTTTTAGATTCAGTAATCCAGTGCCCAAACCCACTCGCTGCTCTTTTTCAAGTAGCGACCTTTCAAAACCCAAATGCGCGATTTCCTTCTCCGTTCACCCAGCTCTGACGTGTTGCCCACCTCCACCTTGCCACTCGACGATGCCCACAATGCCCAACTCTCTCGGCCACTCGAATGGATGCCTAAAACGCCTTGGTTCGCCTGAATCGAAGATCGCTGACTCGTGCCGCTGTCGACCCTCCTCCCTACGTACGAACCACCGCGCCTGACGTTGACTACTACCACAAGAAAATAGCTAAACTCGCATGCCTTTGAACGACCGTAGTTGAAGTCATCGAACCACCTGAATCACGTCCTTTATGCAATCAATATTTTTTATACAAAAGAACTGATTTCTTTTATGAAAGAGGAAGAAAGAGCCACGATTTTAAACTGGTGGAAAAATGTCGTGATTTAGACTAGGGTGGCTCACAACTAGGTCGGCTGAACGTATAGGGTTTGACTGGAAAATTATTTTTTTATATTGTATATTAAAAATATCTCATTTTGCTTAGCTCAAAATCCCGAACCACACTTCAGGCGTGCTGCCTAGCGTTCCTAATGTTATACCCCAATTTTGAATGCAATAGAACAAGTTCCGGGACCTAAGTCGATATTAATAATAAACTATAATAAATGCTATGAAATTTGAAATCCGATAATAATAAACTATGACGAATCCAATGAAGCTGGTTTCGTCAAATTATGAGACTGTGCCTCGGATCGCTATTTTTACGCATCGATTAAATCGACGATTTAAAAAATTGGCGAAATTACTTGAAATTCCAATTTAAAAACTTACTAACTCAATTCTAATTCAAATAGAATTTACATCAACATTAGGAATCGTTTCGATTCATATTCAACTCAAATTTCAATTGATCACCATTTCCGTATTACGATAAATCACCATATTTGAAATTTAAATTCATTCTATAATTTCAACTAAAATCTTCATATTCAAAAATCAATATATATTTTGAATTCAACATTTAAAACAATTTATATATTCAAAATCAAATGATGGAGAATCCGGGTCATTACATTCCTCCACCCTTAAATGAATCGTCGCCGAAATTGCTAAGGTAGGAAAAATGCTCCAAACCCGTTAACTTATCAAAACCGACTTAGTTAAGACTCGATATTTCATTTTCCCAAATCTTTTAGTTCCATTCAAAACAATTAGTTTTCATTCCTACATCAATACCCCTTATTTCAATTACAATTCAAAAATACCTTTTAATTAACAAAAATTTTCCAAAAATTCCAAAAAATTTCTAACACCCTAAATTTTCGAAATTTTTTAGCAGACTCTCCCTTGTACGGAGAGCTTTTTGCAATATGAAAAATATGATAAAAATATACACATCAGCTCTCATTACCGAAAAAAAGCAATATATATTAATATTTTTATTTTTCGCATGCTAAATTCATAAGTGTACCTTATTTTAGTGTTATTAAGCGAGCGAGCTCAATTTAGATGCAATCGCGCAACCAAAATCTGGCCAAATGGTCTTCTTGTACATGTACTTACTCAATTTAAACACATAATTTCCTAAAACATGAAATATAATAACATTTCTTTTATTTAAATAGTTAAACACATACTTTGTATAACTAAACATGTTAAACATGTATTTATAAGCAATCAAAAGGTTCCAATACTAATTTAATTACTTTCAATCGATTCATATACCATTTCATTCAATTCAAATGATTTACAACCAAATTTACTTGCGTCCAATTTATATTCACATCCATTATATCCATATCCATTACAAATTGGTTCTAAACCAATTTATTCACTTGCTATTTATTTATAGAATTTTGTTTTCTTCCATTTATGCCGAATGACAGTTCAATCCATGCTATTTAGTGATATTCATTTAATAAAATAACCATTTCAGTTTATAGCTATTTTAAATTGATTCCAAATCAATTTATCAACATTTTATTAATTCATATTCAATTTATTTACGAAATATTATTTTCTTAATTTTATATTCAACAACCAACCAATCCATGCCAATTTATTTATGAATCATCTCATAAATTAGTTACTTAAGTTGAATTCCATTCTTATCAACAATATTCCCAACCATATTCAATTTACAGTTATATTGAACTTATTTTTAACTTAAGTCATCACCATGTCAATCCATTTTTATTTTATTCGATATCATTTTAAAATATATTTAATTCGCTTACACATAAGTCAAATTCCATTTAAAACTCATGTTCCACATTCAATTTCAATCCACAATCCATTTTACTTAACCATTTTAAGTTCCATTTCTAAAAATCCAGCCTATTTGGTTTGAGTTGAGTTCAATCTCATTTTATAATTCAGATTTGGAATTTTTTTCTTTACCAAAACATCAAACTATTTTTATTTTAGTTTTTCTATCCCACTTTTTCAACTTATAAGTTACACAACTTATTTTTCACATTTTCATCAATTTTATACTTAAGTTGATTCCATTCAAAATTATAACTTATAGTTATATAACATTTTACAACTAAAATTATATATTCAATTCAATTATATATTGTTTCAAATCCAAATCGATTTTTATTTAACTTAGCTTAAGTTAAATTCCAATTCATACAATTCTTTTTAACTTACTTAAGTTAAAATTCAATTTCAAATTCAATTTTTCACACTTCCTTTCCTTATTAACATTAATCTAAATTTATAAGTTCAAAACTTATTTTTCTATGGTTTCATAAAATATTTAAATGAATATTCCAAAATTCAAACACCCGGTTTCATTTCAAATCAATTTGAAATCATAATATATATATAGTTCTTTTTGTATATCAAACCATTTTCTTGGAAACTTCAAAAAAAAAAAATTCCCTTCGAAATTTATGAAACAACACTTTTTTCAGCAAAATCTCCATATCAAATTACTATGGTAGCAATCCGTTACTTAGAAACTAGAAAATAAACACTGATGATGCCGCGATCATCATTAAAATTATTTTCCAGCAACTGAAGTGAGTTCAGTGCTTTATCGCTGTTAAAATCCATTTTAAAAACATTTACTATTCAAATATATTTCCATAATAATATTACCATTATTTATTTCAAAACACTTGGAAAACAGTTTCGAAATTTCCGAGATTTAAATTTCCGAATTCTAGTTTGAATCAAATTTAGTTTTAACTCTTTTGTATAATTCCTACTTATACCTTTTAATTTGGTTATATATGACCATTCTAATTTATAATCTTGTTTTGATTATAATAATAACAACCAAACACATCAGTATACTATAATAATTTTAGAAATTTTTTTATAACAAGATATAATATGGGTAAAATTATTTCATTTACTCGGTTTAAAAGAATACTATGTCCATTAAACTTGTACTGAGTTTAGAAACCCCTATGATACAGTTGTCCAGACCGTACGGACCAAAATTCATAAACACTCAACCGATAAGTCAACACAATATAAAACAATTTATATTCACTAATAAATACACGCTCATATCTATAATACACCCAAGACTTATTCTAGGGTATTACTGACCCTATCTCTAGTGAGCAATACCCAACAAAGCCTAGGTGTTCGCTCAACCTAAGCTCCGATACCAAGTGTAAAGACCCATGGGATTTTTGACTCTTGAAAACCGACATGAATACATTAACTGTATAGCATGCCAGAAAGTCGAGTGTCGGAAATACCGGATCATTATGGATGAAGAAGAAAAGAGAGAAGAAAATGGAAACAATAACACAGAATCTCACAAATAGCAGCTGAACAATATATATTAGATAACAACATATCTTTATACAAAAAGTATTATAACTGTTATTATATATACCATCATCAGAGTACAACAATCAGTAAATCAATCTGGACAATTATAATAACTTGTCCTCAAAAGTGCTGAATATACAACATACACACAGGGGAATATAATCAAGTACGTTGAATATGCATGAGGCTCCTCCAGCACGTCTCTTGTGCTCCTTAGCATCCTAACCTGAATCTGTAATAATCGGTCTGACCCGAGCATTATAATATAATAACACCCGAGTCAGTCTGGAAAACCAGCATGAGAAAACACACTCAATTTAAATTATTACTGTTATCAAAATCCTTTAAAAAACAAAGGTATCATATAAGACCACGCTACATAATTAGACCACGTATGAAAAAGTTGTTGATTTTATAAGTTTGAATTTTAAAACTTTGATTAATTAGCTTAATTAGCTTAATTAACAGTTAAATTTAATTGCCCTCCTCCAACCCTTGTTCACCCTTTCTTAATCACGATCATGCATAAATATATTCTGATATCGACTTGCATGCCACATTCTTTCCACGGTTCATCCCCCATTTCTCGACGAAATCATGCACTATCACCTTTGACGAATGCTTCTCCCCATTCTCTGTGCCTCGGACCTCACTATTGTTTTATCGACGTCATTGTCTTTGATGCGACTAGATGTACCAGTCTCGACAAAACATAGGTCACGTTTTTCCCTAGCAGATCCAGGCTCTAACTAATGATGCTCCCGGATTGTCTCGTGAAGTGAAACACATTGACACTCTCTGTTTCGCTCAACTCACTCTCTAGCTCTACCAAGTGCCAACCCTAGTTTGTCCAAAACTACCGAGCTCGACCTAGGGCCGTTGCAACTAACTTTGACTAAGTAGATTTGAAGCCCTCGTCTCTACGAGTACAACTGATCGAACGATGGCCTACCTTGTCGCGTGTAGCTCCGGATTTTATTCCTTGAATATGGTGGCTCTTATTTTCTTATAATAGGAAGAGGAAAATTAAAGAAGAAAGGAGGGATAAGGTGTGCTAGAGAAGGGAGAGCTACGAAAAGGGTTTGTATAATAACTTATATTATTATTTTAGTTTTTCGTTTTGAATTGTTACGCGATTCGAGCTCGCATGATTTTACAGCATGTTTTATTGCTGTTAGCACCAAAATTGGTCACTAACACCCTTAGAAAGATTGTGTAGAGAGATTAATGAAGAAAGCAAATTAAAACAGAGAAGAGAATGTAAATTAAAATGCAGAAAGTAAGAACACCAAATTTATAGTGGTTCGGCGTAGTAGCCTACGTCCACTTTGAAGTTGATCTTTATTTCTTCACTTGATATTTGTTTACAGATACAATCCGTTTTTAAGTATTTGAATATAATTACTAAATGATAAGCTTAAGTGTTGAATGATAGTTGAATGTGGCAGAGTCTCCCAGTGCTCTCTAAAATCTGATCCTTTTCTCTGAGCCCCTGCCCCTCTACTTATAGACGAAGGTGGGTTGGACTTCCCTGGTAGGCCCGGTAGCTGAATAACTCGGCCCGAGTGGAGTGGTCTCTGTGCGTCGATCCAGGGAAGCCGAACGATCTCCTTTAGCCGAACGATACCCTTTGCCGAACAATCTCCTTTAACCGAACAATACCCTTTAACCAAACAATCTCCTTTAGTCGAACACTCTCCTTTAGCCGAACACTCTCCTTTAGCCGAATGACCTCCTTTAGCCGAACGACCTCCTTTAGCCGAACACTCTCCTTTAGCCGAACGAGATTAGGCCGAACATACTGGCTACCATGGGGAGTACTTTGTGCCGAACGAAATTAGAGGCCTTACCATTGTCTTGACCGAACGATGGCTAGGCCGAACATAATCGGGAGGCCGAACAATTCTCTGTTCGTAGAATGATCTTATGCCGAGCGTCCTTCTCTGGCCAAATGGTATTCAATACCGAGCGATTTTTGATGCTGAACGCTCCCAGATGCCGGACTCTATCCCATGCCTAACTCCTGTTGATGCCGAACGATAGGGAGTCTGAGTGCTACGTTGCCCGGCCAATTCCCTGGGAAACACTTGCCCCCCAAAGCGTATTACGTGATCGAATCGTGATACACTTTGAGGTCTGTATCTTCCATGCTTTTCTTCGAGCCTTGGTCATCACTCTTGGGGGTCGCATGATTCTCTTGGCCGAACATAGTGGAGAAGGCCGAACGATCCACGTTACACCGTGTGACTTCGTATGCCGAACAACCCAGCCGTAGGCGAGTGCCGAACGAACAATGTTAGCCCAGGCCGAGCGAACCGAGATAGCCGAACGATATCACCTTGACCAGTAGAACCGGTCATAGTCCCTTCAACTTATTCTTCTCCCTTATAAAACCCGACATCCTCTTCTTCCTCCTTTTTTTCCTAATTTCACTTCTACAACCCTGAACTTTCGAACCACCCCTGTCATCAGATTCCGAAGACCTCTCAATCCTTTCTAAAGCTCGATCCACGAACTAGGTAAAATTCCTTTATCTGACTCCTTTCCCTGATTAAAAAGGTTTCTTTTAGTGGCCCAAGTCCATAGATCAGAACTGTGGTCGAAAGAGCTACGTGGGTGGAGGAACCAACTTCGATTAGGATATCTCCACGGCCAAATGATGTGAGGTAGGGAGAAGTGGTCAGGGATGATGATCACTCGTAGCAGTTGTTTGGGAGAGATACTATGGTTCGGCACGGTTCCCTTGTGTCGAACGAGGTTTGGGAAAAAGGAAGGTGGAGGCTGTGCAGTTAATGCCCCGCTATTACCCCGTTATAACCATGCTATATCTCATAGCAGATTTCTGCCGCTACGATATTTTCATATGGCCCCAAATATAGCCTTTCCGCTTTATTTCCCGCTATTTCCGCTATATCCCGTTATTTCCGCTATATTCCACTATTTCCGCTATATCTTTCTTAAATAAATGAATTAAAAAATGATATTTATACATTATAAAAATTATGAAATTAATTTATTTAACTGAAATTTTAATATATTTTTAGAAATGAAAATACTCTAATATTCTACTAAATTCAATTATGTTATATAACAGTTTTACGTTTATTTACAGTATATTCGCATATGTTTTTATTTGAAATTATTTATGTATTAATTATAATTTGAATTAATGTTAATTTTTCACTTAATTACCATTTATATATTTGTAAAAACATTAAATATGAGTTTTATATGCTATTTTAGAGTCATTCGCTATATCCCGTTATATCCCCGATGTATCACCGCTATGACTTTTTCACCTCCGTAGCATTGAGTCTGCCAAGCGCTTTAACTACATAGGGTGGAGGAGAGGAAAAATTGAAGGCCGTGCGGAGCGTTGAAGCTCGACCTAACCTAGGTTCGGCACGGCACACCACAGGCCGAACGATGGGATGGAAGGTTAGGGAGGTAGCGTGAGTCAGTGGGGAGGCTTAGTGTTGTTTCGGCCGAATGGTATTTTGGCCGAATGATGCTCTGCCGAGTGCTAACCAGTACGAACTGTAGTTAGGCCGAACAAGAGTCGTCGGCCGAACGATAACTTCACCGAGCGACAGCTTAGCCGAACAAACGTCAATGCCGAACAATATTTAGGCCGAACAACCTTACACCGGACAACACATAAATGCCAAACCAGACATGCCGAACAATGCATACCCGAACCACACATAAATGCCGAACAAACGTGCCGAATAATGCATAGCCGAACCACACATAAATGCCGAACAAACATGCCGAACAATGCATAGCCGAACCACACATAAATGCCAAACGGTCGTAAAACAAGGACAATGACTCTAACATCCTGGCATATCCAACCGATTTGGACTAATAACCTCCTATTTCCAGTAGCCATAAATCTGAACTTGACTTGACGTAATCGGATAACTTCCTCTAACGTTCCCTGAACTTGAAACTGTAATCACCGTATGGCGGGCTTTTGGAGACGGTCAGCGATGACGGTCTTCAAAGGCGAGGGTTGTAAGCTTAGTTTCATATTAGTTACCTTGTGACTCCCAAATTTTCAATGCTTATACACGATTGATTGCACTAGGTCACACACCACGTGGGGGGATTTTTCGTGTTGTTAATTCTGACATCGATCATTTTTCAAGTATAGTTCACACAGGTGCTTAGCCGAATTCACTATTTATTGAAGATGTCTAAAAAGTCCAACTCCGCCACGATTTTTGACAGGTCGGGGCCATCCTCCCGACAGGAAGTCGTTGATGTTTCGAATCCTTCAATCTCCCCTGCACATGACTTAGCCCCTGATGCCCTGGAGGCATCAGTTTTCTTGGACAATCCTGTCGACTCACAAGCTTCGAAAATCAACGAAGTCGTGCTCCGGCGGATATGCTCCATTCATGGAATACCTTTCGACGACGTGCTGGTTCCATCGGGCGCGACCGTCTACACCTGCCCCCAGTCGGATATACGACATACAATAAATTTATGTGTTGGGTCGGCAGCGTGCCACTGTTCAACTTATTTCTTCGGGATATGCTGCAGTATATTGACATCGCCCCGTCGCAGCTGCATCCAAACAGTCATGCCTTCATCTATGGCACCTATATGCTTTTTGTGACCGTCTTCTCTAGGCCCCCAACTCCTAGCGATATCAGATACATAAACATGATCAAGAAGCGCGGAGATAGTCCCTCTTACACGTTCCTTGAGCCACATCGGAGATGTCAAGTCTTAACCGGGGCGTGGAGTAGCAAATTTGCCCTGTACAAATAGGAATGGTTCTACGTGCGTTGCCTACCGGGTTTCACGAGGAGATGGGTTGAAGGAAGTAAATCTTTTCCCTGAGTCGACATTCGCACTCAACCGGAGCTACGCCATTTCTAACTTATTGTTTCATCTTTTCAGGTAGCAACCCACGTCCTGAGGGCCGAGGGTATTCTGAGGCCGTTGAAGCCATTAGAGCTCTTCCTGCCGAGGAACGGGACATCCGAACACTCATTTCAAACGAGTCATTATCAAGGTTCGGATTGTTAGCAGGAGGTTGGCGGATTAGCCTTCCTGAGGGTGTCTCGGTTCTCAAGCCCGCATCCGGTAAAGGGAAGAAACTAGCTGAATCCTCATCACGCCATATCCCTGATGTGCATGAAGAGGGGGAAATCAAAGAGCATGAAGCTCCTGAGGCACAAGGTGAGAATCTGGGTCCTACTCAGGATACGCTGGTCGAAGTGCACGACATTGAAATGTCATCTTCCCCTTCGAAGGGGAAGGAGAAATTGACGTCTAAGATAAGGAAGGAGAAGGTTGGCGGAACTTCCAAAGTTACGCTCATCCCGACAGAGAAAGAGGCTTCTTCACAGCACGTGGAGAGTTCTTTAAAGGGCCTGTCGAATCTGTCCATCCCCGATGATCTGCTCAACTACGACTTCGGCGATCCGGAGGCATTCAAGTTTCATTCGCCCATCAGAGGCGATGTGGGCATTCCACCCCAAAGTCAGGGAGAGAAAACCTCTGTTAGCAAGGCTACTGGTCCGTCGGGGGGAAACACTAGGACACACACGAACACTTGCAATTCAATTTACACTTAGATTCTTGTCGTCACACCTCTCTTTGCTAATTGGCTGTTATTTATATTCTGTACAGGTGACATGGGGCGCTCTCATGGATTCGACCGCCTTCGTGGTTCGTCTGTTCTTCGCCAATCTGGATGGGACTCAGGTTCCGGAAGGCATCGAGATAGGGATGGCGATGGTGATAAAGACCATCATTTCCGGGATTCATCATCTCGAAAGAAGACTCACTGTCAGCCGGCATACCACCAGGGCGCTTCTTCTCACCAGGAGCAGAGCAAAGACAAGCGCGGTCATAAGAGGACGCAATTAGATGCTGCCCGGGACCAACACTCTGACTCCTCTTCCACTCGGCAGTCCCAAGATTCTCATAGGAGGGGCGAACTTTCAAAGCCGTCTCCTCCTGCTCTTGCCACGGACCCGATAGTATCTGAGAGACTGACCGAGCTCAAAAACAAATTTCCGAAGATATGTTTCGACGGGCTAAAGTTCCTTCCGGCGATTCATCCTATACCTGGAGACGTTAAGCAAAACGCCATTGCCTGTACCAACGACGTCTATGTTCAACATGACGCATTCGTTCATCTGGCTGAGAAACTTTCTGAAGTCTCTGTGGAGCGCAAACATGAAATCGACTGTCTGAAGCTTGAGGCTATACATGATAAAGACATCATTAAAGCCCAAGATGGAGAACTTGCCACTTACAAATCTGAACTTGAGGTTGCCCATCAGAGCGCCAGGGAAACCGCTGAGGCCGTTACTTGTCTTGAATCAACACACAAGAAAGAACTTGACGAGGCGGTTCAACGGTGTGGGGCTTTGGCCTTAGAGAAGGACTCCTTCCAAAAGGAGGGGGATGCATTCAGCTTCCGGGTCAAGGAACTCGAGGAGCTCCTTCGCAAAGAGAAGGAGGAGAAGATGGCTGCCTTGGAAGAGTCACAATGGTACTGTGACGAGATTGTCGCCACTCGACTCTTAAAAGAAAAACTTGAGGGCGAGCTCTCCAGAGTTGAGGCGCTAAAGAGCGAAGCCTGCGAAGAGGGCAAGAAGATAGCGTCTGAGGACATCGAGTCACATCTCGAGGCAGCTAGAAAAGAAGGTAGGGAGGAGGTCAAAAGCATGTTTGACCCGTTATTTGCTGAATTCAATGCCCGCGTCCTCATGCATCGAGACTTGACCTTTTTGGGCGATGGCTATCTTGAGTCCCTGGCCGAGGCGTGGGAGGCCTTGATAGAGATTAGGAAGGCCAAGAACGGCACTGAAGAGATTGATGAGGGAGCCTTAATAAAAGAGTTCCTCAAAGGAAAGGAACCTACAGACTTGTCGGCGGCCAAAGCCATTTATTGTAAAGGCTCCCCCTCGAAGAAAAGGAAAGAAGTTATCGCCGGTCCATCCGGGATTGGGTCTCCTGTTCATGTGCCTACACAGCCGGCCAATCGGCCGATACTTGATCCATTTGAACAGCACATCGGCTACGACCCGGAAGCCCCAAGCATGGGCGTTCATGTTTTGTCTCCTATCCTGGAGGGCGAGACCCCTTTGACGGCTGAGAACCAACCAGAACCCGATAGGCAACTCTTTGACTTTAATATCCCAAGTGTTTCCCTAGAAGCTGTCGTATTCGAATACTTGCTTTTTGTGATTTTGTACAGGTCGTTCTTACCCCGAGCCCACTCTGAGGAGTGATGTTGCCAAGGAGGCGGAGGAAAAAGCAGGGGAGGCTACTCCGGTAGGTGAGGCTCCCGGTCCTGATGCTCAGGTGATCGGGGTGCTTGACGAGGGCAAGTCTGATTCTTCCTCTGGGGGTTATGAAATAGAAATCATAGGCGCCTCTGAGCACACATCCGAGTTGAGCATGAAGGAGCGACTCGAGAAAGAGAAGGAGGAGACAGCACAGGTCAAGGTTGAGGCTCGAGTCGCGGACCCAAACGATCCCTTGAACAAGCCGTTAAAGGTCATCCTTCCTGGCAGGTCCAAGCCCTTGGATGTTCCCCCTACTTCGTCAGTTGTTACCCCTCCATCAAGGAAGGGTTCCAAGGGTAAATGCTCGGGAGAGGAGCCGTCCGGGAAGAAGTTGAAGAAGCATAAGAAGTGATTGTCATTCTTGTTCAATGGGAGTTAGTTCGAGTCATGTAACAATTTTTGTGTAATTATTTGTAGATAGACTGTCGACTCTGAATTTTGGAGAGTTTGTAGTAGGAAACTTCTCTTGAATAAAGCTTATTTCTTTTTTTTCTGTCTTTACAAAAGACTCTTATTATTCAGTTTCCTTTGTGATTGTGATTTGAATCCAAGCTGTTGTGCGTAACATAGACTTCTTGGTTTGTTTTCATTCTTTGGGAGTTGTTCCATCTCCATTCTGTGCTCCGGGTACTTAGAATGTTCTCTAGTTCGTATCCTGAGGACTTGGAGATTTTGAGTCGTTTATACTCGAGTCCACGCTCTGGGGACTTAGAGTACTCCAGTCCGCACTCCGGGGACTTGGAGATTTAGAGTCGTTTATACTCGAGTCCGCACTATGGGGACTTAGCGTACTCCAGTCGGCACTCTAGGGACTTGGAGATTTAGAGTCGTTTATACTCGAGTTCGCACTCTAGGGACTTAGAGTACTCCAGTCCGCACTCCGGGGACTTGGAGATTTAGAGTCGTTTATACTCGAGTCCGCACTCTGGGGACTTAGAGTACTCCAGTCCGCACTATGGGGACTTGGAGATTTTGAATTCGTTTATACTCGAGTCCGCACTCTGGGGACTTAGAGTACTCCAGTCCGCACTCTAGGGAGTTGGAGATTTATAGTCGTTCATACTCGAGTCCGCACTCTGGGGACTTAGAGTACTCCAGTCCACACTCCGGGGACTTGGAGGTTTAGATCGTTTATACTCGAGTCCGCATTCTGGGGACTTAGAGTACTCCAGTCCGCACTCTGGGGACTTGGAGCTTTAGAATTTGTTTATGCGTGTTCGTACGTCAGCCAGGACAATATAATTTCCATTGCCTATTACAAGGTTATCATTCATAGAAACATTAATAATTCATGGAAAGGATGGCTTCAAGCCTTTATTAATCAAAGCAAGCTAAACTGTCTTATTACATGCTAAGGACTGGAAATAGAAATGTGCTAAAAAGAAATGCGACTAATTCATGAAAGAAAATAAACTAAGTATAATAACGCCGCAAGTGCTCGCTGTTCCATACTCGGGGGAGTGTTGCACCATCGACGGTCGCTAGCTTGAATGTTCCTTTTCCAAGCCTCTGTTCGATGACGTATGGACCTTCCCATGCGAGATTCACATGAGATGGGACTGGAAACACTCGTTTCAAAAAGAGATCTCCTACATCGAAGACTCTCGGTTGGACTTTCTCATTATAATATCTGGCGACTCGACGTCTGTATGAGGCTGCTCTCAAATCAGCTTCTTTGCGTTTTTCATCAATAAAGTCCAATGATTCCAATAAGAGATCCTGGTTCGACGCTGGGTCGTAGTAAGTTACCCGGTGTGATGGGACTTCAAGTTCCACGGGTATGACAGCTTCCGTGCCATATGCCAATGCGAATGGAGTGTGGCCAGTCGCGGTCTTGTGGGTAGTTCTATAATCCCAAAGCGCCGTCGGGAGTTCATCTACCCACTTACCTCTAGCCTTTTCCAAACGCTTTTTCAATATGGACTTGATGATTTTGTTTACAGCTTCTACCAGTCCATTCGCCTTCGGGTGAGCAACTGCTGCGAACCTTTTCTCAATGCCATATTTCCGACAAAATTCTTTGAACTCCTTGCTTTCGAATTGAGTTCCATTGTATGTTATGATCATCCGTGGAAGGCCGAAATGGCATATGATATTTCGTACAACGAAGTTAATAACTTTCTTGGTGGTGATTGCGGCCATAGGCTCTGCTTCTGCCCATTTGGTAAAATAATCGACTACCTTGCATATTTCGTGCCTCCTTTAGCTTTGGGTAAAGAACCAATCAGGTCAATACCCCACATTGCGAATGGCCAGGGACTGACCATTTGTGTGAGTTTCGTCGGCGGGGCTCTAGGAATTTTTGCGTACATCTGGCATTTGTCACATCTTCTCACGTAGTCTGCAGCATCCCGATTTACGGTTGGCCAATAGTATCCATAGCGGAGGATTTTCTTTGCCTACGTTTGCCCCCCGATATGATCACCACACTCTCCCTCATGGACTTCCTTTAATACTCGTTATATCTCATCATGGGTCACGCACCGGAGTAATGGGGTCGAGAATCCCCTCCGGTACATTATCCCGTCATGTACTACATAACGTGAAGCCTTGCGAAGGACATGGCGTCTCTCACTCCTCTTTTCGGGCAAATCCCCATGTAGCAGGTACTGTTTGATTGGGGTCAACCACGATTCTTTCTCAAGCTCGGTTTCTAACACGAAATCTACCTCCATCATGTGTATACTTGGAGCAAGGAGGGTCTCAACAGGGAACAACCCCATATGCTGTGCATCGCCGGTGCTTGCGAACTTTGCTAATGAATCGGCCTCACTATTTTGTTCGCGTGGGACGTGCGAAACGTCGTATTATTCCAGATTCGTCAGCAGCTCTTGGACCTGAGCAAGGTAAGGAGCCAGCCTTTGTCCCTTCGCTTGATAGTCTCCCCGCACCTGATATACTACCAGTTGTGAGTCACAGAAGATTTCGATTGACTTCACTCCCAGTTCGATAACAAGTCTCAAGCTAGCAATCAATGCTTCATATTCGGCTTCGTTATTTGTCGCAGCAAACTCAAGCTTCAAAGTGTAGCAGATTGATCGGTCTTCAGGAGTTACAAGGACTATACCTGCCCCCGAGCAACGGTCGTTAGATGCACCATCGGTGTACATCTTCCATTGAACGGGAGGAATGACATTGTAACTGCTCGGTTCATCGGGCACAGTGAATTTAGCAATGAAGTCAGCTAGTGCTTGTCCTTGTATGGCCCTTCGCGGCAGATAGGTAATATCGAACTGACTTAACTCAATATTCCATTTCAGCATCCTTCCGGAATTTTTCGGTCGTTGGAGCACTTGTCGCAATGGTTGGTCAGTGTAAACACAGATTGAGTGTGCCTGGAAGTATGGACGAAGCTTGCATGATGCAATCACCAAGCAATAGGCTAGTTTTTCAATCTTTGGATAGTTTCTTTCTGTCCCCGTTAAGCGTTTACTAACATAGTAAACTGGCTTTTGAATTCAGTCTTCCTCGCGAACTAAGGCTGTACTAATAGCATGCTGGGACACGGCCAAGTATACGTACAACATTTCGTGGTCTATTGGTTTTGACAACACCGGGGGAATTTCCAAGTGCCTTACCAGAGCCCGGAAAGCTTCTTCACAGTCGGTCGTCCAATCGAAGTTTCTCTTTCCTTTCTTTATAACATCAAAGAACGGAATACACATGTCTGTAGCTCTGGATATGAATCGGCTCAGCGTAGCCACTTTTCCATTTAAGCTTTGCACCTGCTTTATGGTTCTGGGCACTTGTATATCTCGGATAGCCTGGATCTTCTCCGGGTTAGCTTCAATTCATCGTGCGTTCACAATGAAACCCAAGAACTTTCCAGATGCCACTCCGAATGAACATTTCAAAGGATTGATCTTCACTCCGTAGTGCCTGAGTATATCGAACATCTTCGCTAAGTCCGCCTCGGATGTGGTCGTTTGACTGTCGTGACTTCACGAGCATGTCATCCACATAGACTTCCATTGTTTTACCCATCTGATCTTTGAACAATCGATTCACCAGTCGCTGGTAAGTTGCTCCTGCGTTCTTTAATCCAAAGGGCATTACTACATAGCAATATAACCTAACATTTGTGACAAAGCTGGTGTGTTCTTGGTCTAGGATGTGCATCAGGATTTGATTGTATCCAGAGTATGCGTCCATAAATGATAGTAGTTCATGTCCGGCTGTTGAATCAACTAGTTGGTCAATCCTTGGTAACGGGAAGCTATCCTTTGGGCATGCTTTGTTTAAATCAGAGTAATCAACACAAGTTCTCCATTTTCCATTCGCTTTCTTTACCAACAATGGATTAGATACCCATTCAGGGTAGAGGGCGTCGCGGACGAACCCATTTGTTTTGAGTTTGTCCACCTCCTCTTTGAGAGCCGCAGACCTTTCTGGGTCCATGCCTCTCCTTTTCTGTTTCACAGGTACATGTTTCGGGTCTATGTTCAACATATGACTTGCAATCGCAGGAGAAATCCTGCACATATCCGAATGAGTCCAAGCGAAAACGTCAAGATTTGCTCGGAGGAAATCAGTAAGGTTATCAGCTGCTAAAGGGTCGAGTTGTGACCCTATTTTGAGAACTTGGAATGGGTCGTTGCGGTTAACTGAGATGTCAACGGTTAGTTCAGCCGGTTCCGCATTTGTTTCCCTGGGTTCCCCATCATCGTCTCTCGGATCTATGTCTTTGTGGAACCGAGAATGTCACCCGAGCCAGGGCTCGGGCGCTAATTGTCAATCATCAGACTTTTGGATGCGGACGGGGCTGTCCACAACCTTCCCTTTCTCTCTCTGCTGTGCTTCTCTCATCTCGGTCACGTAGCATGCGCGACCGGTTGCCTGATCACCGTGTACTACTCTTACTCCTTTGTCTGTTGGAAATTTTAATGTCAGGCACCATGGGGCCAAAGCTGCCCTAAATTCTGCCAGGGCTGGACGTCTTAGGAATACGTTGTATGGAGAGTCAACATCCAACACTATGAACGGCAGGATTCAGACCCTCCTACGTTCGCCTTGCCCTAGTTCAACTGGTAACTCCACATATCCTACTACGTCTGTCGCTGCGCCGTTAAAGCCATGGATCCGGGCTTTAGATGGTTTCAAATCCTTGGTCTCCAGCCTCATTTGGTCGTACGCTTTCTTGAAGATGATGTTAACGGAACTTCTGCAATCAATTAGAATTCTCTTCACAAACGCCGGCCCGATTGTCGCGGAAATGACCATTGGGTCGACGGTAGGATCCTCCACCTTATCCGCATCTCTATTCCTGAATACAATATCATCATTCATCGTGCACTGCTGCTTTGCGGGAGTTCCGTCCTCCACATTCGAATAGCACTCATAATCCATGTGTCTCAAAGAGTTAGCATATCGCTCCATCTCCTGCCAATTCTTATCCGCAGGATGAGGTCCGCCAGCGATCATGTTAATAACCAATCTTCCCATAGTCCAAGTAAGTTGTTCTGGTTAGCGTGGAGCTGGCCCGCGTCCGGGGTCCGATGTCTCCTGTCTTCCGTCTGGTGAGTCTTTGACAAATTCCTGTAGCTTCTTTTGCCTAATCAATTTCTCAATAGCGTCATGAAGATGTCTGCACTCCTCTGTGTTGTGCCCATAAGACCCGTGAAAGGGGCAATACTTTCCAGTCCGCTTTTGCTCCTTTGTTGATTCCTTTGGGCGTGGTTTTCTGTATTGAAAAGTGTTGCAAGTTGAAAAGTAGATGTTCTCAAGAGATGCATTCAGTAGTGTGTATTCATTGTAGGTTGGGATCCTTGACTTCTATCTCCCCGTTTCCTTTTTCTTTCTAGGATTTCCACCTCCGGATCCTTTAGACTGCCCAGGTTTGCTCTGGACGTTGGCTTCTGTCTTTCCAGGATTGTCACCAGCTGGCTTCACGGCGATGTTACTCTTTACAGACTCCTGAACGGGCCCTGGTGCCTTATCTTTCCTTGTCCACCGAGCTTTCTCCCTCCTTATGAACTGATGAGCTATTGAATAAAAACGCTCCAGCGTAGCTAGGGGTTTTCCCGCCAACCAATCTCCAAATTCAGAATCGAGATCCACTCTACGCATTACTGCCATCAAAATTGCGTGGTCGTTAGGATTGCTCACTTCAGTAGCAGCGACATGAAATCTCTGCAAGTATGCTCTCAATGACTCCCTCGGAGCTTGGGTTACGCTTGATAAGGACATCACGTCCTTTGGACGAGTGGTGTGTATCCTGAATTGTTCTATGAATTTCATTGCTAATTCGTCGAAGCTGGATATTGATCATGGGGGAAGTCGAGTAAACCATATGGTGGCAATTCCGGATAGAGTAATCGGGAAGCACCTGCACTTGGTCGCGTCATTGGCTCTTGCTGAATCCATCATCCATCCATACCTCATTACATGCTGTCTAGGGTCAGTTTTCCCTTCATAGGCATGAATGGTGGGCATGCTAAATTTCCTTGGATATTTAGCCTGTAGAATGGTATATGTGAAGGGAGTATGACTCTTAGATACTCCCCAATCTTCATTAGTTAATCCTTGGTTCTCTTTCATCAACTGTCTAACCAAAGCTATCAAGTCTGGGGTAGGTATAGAAGATGGAAGGTTAGGTTCTTTGGGATCCTGGTGAGCCCGGCGTCCAGTCTCCTCACGGGCTTGATCCCTAGTCGATCGATCAGTGGCACCTACTTGTGCACCTTCATCCTTACGGCGTCTATGCCGAGGAGGTTCGTCAGCTGATGTCGAACTATCATCTTCTGAGTAAGGGGCAGGGCTACCTCCGGCATTCTGATCCTGCAGCTGAGTAAGCTGAATCATGAGGTCAGCGTTGGCCTGTATTTGCTCAACAAGTTGCCTTTTACTTTCCTTAAGTTCTCTTATCAAGTCATTGAACTCTGCTCGGGAAAAAACTTCTGCTTTGTTTTGGTTGGAGGGCCCTGCGCCTCGAATTGCTTGCTGATCGCTAGGTCCATCTTGTTGTATGCTAGCAGTTTCACGGACATCTGCATTTTGAGAGGCCGATCTGGTTCGTGGTCTTCCCATAGTAGAGTTGTTGGTTGTAACTCTGAGTAGAATCAACAGATGCCTTATGAATGATTATGGATCTCCTTCGGGGGATTTATGCAATCCAATAGCTACAAAGTAGATCTCAATAGCCTGAGAATTCAATTCTCAGTGAAAGCACCAAAATGTTAGCACCAAAATTGTTCACTAACACCCTTACAAAGATTGTGTAGAGAGATTAATGAAGAAAGCAAATTAAAACATAGAAGAGAATGTAAATTAAAATGCAGAAAGTAAGAACACCAAATTTATAGTGGTTCGGCGTAGTAGCCTACGTCCACTTTGAAGTTGATCTTTATTTCTTCACTTGATATTTGATTACAGATACAATCCATTTTTAAGTCTTTAAATACAATTACTAAATGAAAAGCTTAAGTCTTGAATGATGGTTGAATGTGGCAGAGTCTCCCAGTGCTCTCTAAAATCTGATTCTTTTCTCTGAGCCCCTGCCCCTCCATTTATAGACAAAGGTGGGTTGGACTTCCCTGGTGGGCCCGGTAGCTGAATAACTCGGCCTGAGTGGAGTGGTCTCTGTGCGCCGATCCAGGGAAGATAAACGATCTCCATTAGCCGAACGATACCCTTTAGCCGAACAATCTCCTTTAGCCGAACAATACCCTTTAATCGAACAATCTCCTTTAGCCGAACACTCTCCTTTAGCCGAACACTCTCCTTTAGCCGAACGACCTCCTTTAGCCGAACACTCTCCTTTAGCCGAACGAGATGAGGCCGAACATACTGGCTACCGTGGGGAGTACTTTGTGCCGAACGAAACTAAAGGCCGTACCATTGTCTTGGCCGAACGATGGCTAGGCCGAACGTACTCGGGAGGCCGAACAATTCTCTGTTTGTAGAATGATCTTATGCCGAGCGTCCTTCTCTGGCCGAACGGTATTCAATACCGAGCGTTTTTTGATGCCGAACGCTCCCAGATGCCGGATGTTATCCCATGCCTAACGCCCGTTGATGCCGAACGATGGGGAGTCTGAGTGCTAAGTTGCCCGGCCAATTCCCTGGGAAACAATTGCCATGAAACTTGTCTGCATACATTGCCTTACAATTCTGATTCCAATGGCACTAGTTTTGTCAAATCTGAGACAGTGTCCTGGGATAATATTTCCATGCGGTTCGAGACCGTTTATTGATAAA
Source organism: Allium cepa (assembly GCA_030765085.1). Taxonomy (NCBI): domain Eukaryota; kingdom Viridiplantae; phylum Streptophyta; class Magnoliopsida; order Asparagales; family Amaryllidaceae; genus Allium; species Allium cepa. Next base: position 54,156,336 of record CM060931.1, on the reverse strand, counting down.
ATGATTTTCGGTCCCACTGTCGATATTAATTCGAACTATCAATTATTTTGATATTTTAAATTAATTAAATGTTTATAATCAAAATAATAAAATTTCAGGTCTTACTTATTACTTTATACAAAATATATATATACATAAATATTTTAAAATGAGAAATACCACATTTAATCATGACCAACCACTAACATAAGCAACCATCTTCCTTCCTTAACTAAGTGGGCATCAAAATTCCTCCTACCACTCAACCTAGCTCATGTCCAAGCCCTCCTTCCTCCTTAGAAGTGTACGGCCATAAAGGGTGTGGGGGTGTTGTTCTCCAAATCTTAGATCTCTACCTTGATAGTAGAGTGGGCTAGGTTATTACAAACTATATAAGGAGTTTGAGGTGAAAAGAGTGAAGTTTTGAGGTTTTTTTTTTTGTTTTAGGGAAAATTTATGAAGAAGAAAAAAAAAAAAAAAGTGAAAATGAAAAAAATGAAAAGGAGAGGCTAATTATGAACCAAGCAAAATATGTTGTGAATTGACACTTAGCCCCTTAGCTAAATGACGCCCAATGCCCTTCAAAAAAGCCGTCTTCCATTCACTTCTCTAAGTGCCAACTCATGCTCCGCACCCCCTTCACAGAGCCATGTACTTCCATCACGATGACAGGTACCACTTAATACTGGAACATTAAAATAAGAACAAAAAAGTTTGCTTTTTATAACGATCCGTATTTTTAACTACTTTAAATTAAGGAATTTGATGTAATTATTGAATAAAAATGGGTAAAAATAAAAATTTAATGATTTTGAATGCAAGTTATCTGATATAAACTTGAATAAAATTTTGTAATAAACTAATTTCGAAGATTTGGTGATAACGAGTGTTGAAATGAAATTCTATATATTGACTGGGTTTAAAATCAATAACTCAAGTTGAATAATAATTGTGAATTGTTTATATAGAAATAAAATGATGTTGATAACTAAAATTTATTTGGAACTTAATGATTTATTTATATTGATTTATAGGATAATTAGATTGTTAAATTTAATACTGGAAGTTGTATAAATAATTGAATCTTGGATTAATGTGAATGAAAACGATATCAGAAATTGATTTAAGTTTTATTTAAATACAGATGAAGATTTTTAACATTTAAAATTTGATTTAAAAGTGAATAATTAAAAATTAAAAATTTTATATTTTAATTGACATATAAAAATAGAATTCTAAGACACAGTCTCGGAATTCGACGAAACCAGTTCCATTGGATTTTTAATAGTGTATTATTATCGAATTTCAAATTTTGCAGCGTTTGGTCGTACATGATAGAAATGCATTGAAATAAATATTGGAAATTTAACATTGTAAGTAATTTCGAAAAGTTTTCTTCCATATATTATCAAATTAGGCCTTGAAACATGTTCTATTGGGTTCAGAATAAAGGTAAAACATTATAAACGCCAATCGGCGCGTCTCGATTGGAGTTCATCCAAAACTTCGCGTGAATAGTAGAAATAATATTAAAATAATATATTACACATATATATACACACGGCCTTCAAAACCCAAGCTATTCTTTTACCCTAGCCGCCGATTAATTTTCAATGGTCGATACTTCATCTCTTTCTCCCTCAATTTCTTATCTATCCATCAACTATTAGACAAAACATTCAACTAGAGAATCTTAGAGCGTTGTGAGATCTAGAGATCTATATGGTGGTGATCTGAAATAGAGCGATGTGGAGGCCAGAATCTATTTCCATTCATGCCTAGGTCGTGCGTGATTTTGCATCCTCGTGGTGATTTTGCATCCTCGTGGCCAGAATCTATTTCCATCCATGGATGTGCAGGCGTTGGCGCGCGGTGGAGAGGGCTACCTCGTGGTGTTGTCTGATCGTCGTCAAACGCGACGAAGGAGCAGTAATTGAAGTACGATCGGTGGCTAGGTGGTTTTGCATTGCGTACGAGCCTAGGAACGAAGATGATGTACGCGATGAAGGTGATAGCAGGTGCGGCCAAGATTCTTCACATTCCATTGAACGACCAGATTTGATTAGGTTTGAAAAAACAAAATTTGTAAATTATTTATATATATAATCTTATAATCTTTAAAAGTGTGTATATTTTTCATACTTTGTCAGAATTGGATGAAACAAGCGGTGACGGAATCATGGCGATGAGCACTACATCATGAAACAGATTTTGAGTCGTTTGGAGCTAGTTAAAATTTTAGGTCAAATCGAACGTTGTTCGATTTGATTTAAAATTGAAAACTTAAGGTGAGTGTGAAACGACCCGCAGTTCCGTACCCCTTGAGTCAACACTATTCTACACCAATCAACTCAAGTTGAACAGAAATACGAACCATTTGGGTTAAAGAAGAAGAGATAGAAGAAGAGAAACAGAAAACAACAATACAATCTTACCATCATAGCGGACTAAAATATAATAGATATTCAATGATCTTTACAAAAAAAAATATATCTATTTATACATACATCATTAGAGTACATCATCAGAGTTCAACAACATCAATAACATACAACTGGACAATAGCCATAACCTGTCCATACAATCTGAATACACAGCGGAATATTTAAACAAATACGGAAGTACGTATCGCCATCCAGCTCGTCTCCTAAGCAACACAGCATTCTTTCCTGTATTCTATAATACTCGGTCTGACCCGAGCATTATAGTTAAATAACACCCGAGTCAGTTTGGAATACCAGCGTGAGAAAATCACACTCAATTGATTATTAAAGTTTCAAAAATACTTTGAAAACAAAAGCGTCTCATAAGACCACGCCATAAATAAACATGTCGGGTTTTTACCTTACGATAGCTAAAACACTTTTTATTAAAATTCTCTGATATTATAATAGTGTCTAAAGAAAGTAAAATAGAATCTAGCTGAAATGCTTACATCTCACATTTCAACAATAGTTGGGCACAATCAAAACTGTAGGTGGGCGTAAGGAAAATGGATTTCCAACTAATGACTAGGCACTGGGGTACCACCTGTCACGGTACGTGGCCTAGATCACCGTACCGTGGAGCCACCCTAACTACCCTGCAACATAAGACCGGTACCATCCCTTACTGGACAGTCCCGAGTAAGATCACCCCGCAGTTGGGATCAGCAACCGCCCACTAAACCGAAATAAAAAGGGACATCTAGACAGGGATGACCTTACCCTAATGGGTGCTACCCACATAGCCTTGCTGCATAACCCCTGATTTTCAGTCATTCCCGGTTGATGAGGCTTGAGGCTAAACGTTACCTTTTAGAACATATCCCTTAGAATGCCCATTGCCCACCTGATGATGTTCCGAAAGCATTCATCCATACAAGTCCGTCCCGGGTTCGAACGGAACCGAAGGCACTACTCCTACTACATCCATTTTGGAAACATCCTCAGGATTAGTAGCGACTAGCCCTTGCACTTCACTGCTCCATCTTCGACTCCGAACTCGTCTTCCTCGTGAAAACGTACAAACCGGATCGAAGTGGTTTTCGAGAAATAAATCCCGATCCCGGTCTCTTCGAAACGATCTGCGCATTTGGCCAATATTGATAGTCGGTTATTTAATTATCAATTAACATTCACAACAACCATCAAACATAAATAATTCCCCCAAATTATTTATTATCCTCAAAATATCTTCGCAAGATATATTTCCATTTTCAACCCTTTTGAAAACAGTTTCAAACCACACTCTTCTCATGGAATAAATTTCCCAAATATTTATTTCCACTGAAAACACCAAGTACAAAGCTTTAGGTTTTTAAAATAATTTAAAACACTTTGTTATAAAATATACTTTAAGACATTTAAGTTAAAAACTACTTTAATACTTAGGTGAAAATATATACTTTAAGAATATTTAAAATAAAGCTTCTTAATAAAAAATAAAACTAAATTTTTATCTTTTTAAGACAAATACCAAGTCACCTTTAATATTTACTACTATAATAGATTTGAAAAATACTTACTTTAAAATTTAAACATTTACAAATAATAAATTTTGTAAAGCATGCTTTTTAAAACAACATTAAAACTTTTAACCTATATTAAAAATTTGTTTTTAAAACGTACTCGGCTATCCAGGGAAATACTCTTCTCTTTCCATCCTTTAAAAATAAATCACTATTTATTTTTAAACAAACTTACCCATTTCCCTTAATAAGTTCCCACCGTGAATTTATTCTTCAAATACCCATTGATATATTACTTCACTTTTATAAACCCAGTTTATAAATCCAAAGTCCCATTTCCCTTTTAAAATTCCAATTTAAAACACTTAAATCAATTTCCAAATTGATTTCCAAATTACTCCATTTGAAATAAATTCCTTTACTTACTCATTTATTTCAAAATCCATTAACTTCAGGTTTTATTTCTTAATTACAATTAAAATTCTTTTTAACGGAAAATACCAATTTCCAGATTTCCCAAATTCCTTCTTTATTATTTTAAATAAATTTAAAGCTTAAATCTTTAAAATAAATTCTTTTACTCTTTAAAATGCTCCACTTAAGTTTTAAAATTCATTATTTCCCTGTTTATCCAAATCTTCTTTCCCTACTCAGAATTTCTTTATTAACATTTAAAATCCACTTTTTTTCTTTTCCAATTTATTCTTAAATTTATTCAAATTCACAATAATTATTTTACTTGAAAATTTACTCTTTTATTTTCTTTTCAAATATCCAATTCTATATATATTTCGATAACTCAGTGTACTGAAATATATTCAAGCAAACCATAAAAATCAATATTTCCAATTAACAATAATATTCATCACAGAATATCAAATATCCATAACACAGAATATCAAACTATTCTAAATAATTTTGGGGAATCCTATTGGATACCTCCAACCTGTTTCCCTACATCCACAGATGTTAGCACAATATAAAATACCAATTCCACTTCGAGGTGGAATATCGCGGTATATGGGTTATTGATGCAGCCCATGCCAGTAATGAAGCAGTGCAATCCACCAAATCAATGGAGTTGAGTCGTTCCAAGGTTTTAGGTCGCTCGCAACCTAGTGAAGAGGTCTTAGGTCGCTCACGACCTAGTGAAGTAAGCTCGCAAGTGCAATCTACAGTGGGTTTTGATGGGCAACGACCTAGTATGAAGATAGCTCGTCCAAACAACCTAACGAATCAAGACAAACGACCTATTAAAGTTGATTTGCATGAAGAATTAGGTCGCTCGGAATTAGGTCGCTCGGAGTTAGGTCGCTCGGGGTTAGGTCGCTCGGGATATGCCGCATTCTCTTGGATTGGTGATTCCTTAGGTCGCTCTAATGAAGGACGTTCAGATTGCTCAAGTGATAGGTCACGTAAAGATGGTCGCTGAAGTCTTAAGTCACTGTCGAGTTCCACTAAGTCGCGTGAGGAGTTACGACCTAAGTTAGGTCACGTGAAGATGTTCTGAAGCTGTTTTCTTAAGTTGCTGCTGTCTTAGGTCGTTACTTTGTTGAGTCGTTATGTACTAGGTCGCTGTGTACTATTTGTTATGTGTATATGTTGAGTCGTTTTGATGTATTCTCTTTGTAGGTTGTGTGTTGCTTGTATATGTTGTAAGTCGTTGTAACTCAGGTCGTTTACCATGTGTGGTGTATCCAGTGTGGTAGGTCGCTGTCGACCCATGGTTAGGTCGTAGGTCGCTTAAATGACCTATGTTAGGTCGCGCACTTGTGTTTGTTGAGTCGTGTGTTGATTGAAGCCTATAAATAGGTCATGTGGGGTCATTTGTAACGGTTGTTGATTTTTGAATAAAAACTTTTGTTTGTGAAGCTTTGTGCCTCCATTAAATCGGTAGTTGAGTGTGAACTCCTATCTCCACCTTCGTTATTCGAGTGCGCTCGAATCAACGTTTGTTGAAGCCAATTCATGGAATCAAGTGTGCTTGATCAACGCTCGAAGAATTGTAGATCTTTCTTCACGGTATCGTGCGTGATCAACGTGTTGAAGATTTGCTAGAATCCGGTATCTTTGGATCAATGGATTTGGGCCTTTCAGTATTTTCAATCCATCGATCGCTATTTTCATCGTTTCATCGAATTTTCGTATTTCCGCTGCATCAGTTTGGTATTAGAGCTAGACTTAGCCAATCATAGCTAAGCCGAGTCTTGGAGCCAAGGAGTTTGAGTTTAGAGTGTTTGAAGTGTTAGAGCCGAGCTTGAAGTGTTGAAGTTCATTTTTTTTTGTAGATCAGGCCGAGAGCAAAGATTTGAAGCTTGTGTTTGAAGTTGTGTTTGAATTGTTTAAGAATTTGTGTTTGATTCAATCATGCCACCGAGAAGAGCTAATCGTCATCAAAATGTTGAAGCATTGTATAGAAAAGAAGAAGCCGATCAAATGGAACAACGCATGCATGAAAAGTTTGATGAAAGAATTGGGCGATTAGAGAGAATGATTCTTGAAATGAATCAAAGTAGAAGAAGGGTTTCACCGGAATTGAGCCACGGGGGAAGTAGAGTTTCACCACACTCAGATCGGGAGAGAAGAGGAGATTGTGATCGTAGAAGTGCTGACACTCGTGATAGGAATGTTGATAATAGAAATCAGAGAGAAGTGAATGATCGTGGTAGGAGGAATGTAGATCGAAGGGATGTTGGTGGTAGAGATGTTGGGGGTCATGAACGACATCGATATACATCAGATTTTGATGAGGAGTTTGGTGGTGAAAGAGGTAGTGTTCATAGTCGAAATCGAGAAAGGAGTCGATATGTGGATGTAGAAGAGGATCAATGATGGGAGTCGGGAATAAAGACAGAAATTCCGGAATTCAAAGGAGGGATGGTAGTAGAGGAGTTTCTGGACTGGTTGTCTAATGTTGAAGAAAATTTTGACTTTAAAGAGGTTCCTGAGCATCGAAGAGTGAAGTTAGTTGCTACAAGGTTGAGGGGTAGAGCTTTAGCATGGTGGCAGCAAACCAAACTTACAAGGGAGAGAATGGGGAAGACAAAGATTGAATCTTGGGATAAGATGAAGAAGCTGATGAAGGCTACATTTTCACCTTACAATTATCAGTCACTTATGTATCAGAGGTTACGGAATTTGAGGCAAGGAACAAAGTCAGTGAATGATTATGCGGATGAATTTTATCAATTGATTGCCAGAAATGATATCATGGACACAGAGGAACAATTGACAGCTAGATTTGTTGGAGGGTTGCGCATGCAGATTCAAGATATGGTGAACATGTTTGATCCCAGATCAGTTGCTGAAGCACACCAGAAGGCGTTGGCTTGGGAGAAGCAGGGAAGACGAGGTGGTGGTGTGTTTACAAATTCCAACAATCAAGTGAAGGGTGTTAGTGGAAGTTCTAATGTTTCTAAAGCTGTTGCAAAACCAGTTGTGCAAGAGGTTGCGAAGGCGAAGGTCAATAACAGTTTCAAGTGTTATAATTGCCAAGAAGTGGGTCACAAAAGCAATGAATGTCCAAAGCCGAAGAAACGAGCTATGATAGCTGAGGTTGAGGATGAGGATGTAGAAGCTGAATGTTCCAATTCACCATATGTTAAGGAGGAAGAAGAGTTGTCCGGAGATGAGGGTTGTAATTTGATGATGAGGAGGTCTTGTCTAACACCAAAGCAAGAAGATGATTCTAGCTGGTTGAGGAGCAACATTTTTCAGTCAACATGCACTATTCTGGGGAAGGTTTGCAAGTTTGTTATTGATGCGGGCAGTTGTGATAACATCTTTTCTACCGAGGCTGTGAAGAAGTTGGCATTAAAGACTAAGAAGCATCCGAAACCTTACAAGTTAGCTTGGTTGAAGAAAGGAGGAGAGGTGAAGGTTGGACGAAGAGCTTGTGTTAATTTTTCGATTGGGAAGAAATACAAAGATGAAATTTGGTGTGATGTTGTGGACATGGATGTATGTCATTTGTTGCTGAGGAGACCATGGCAGTATCATAGAGCGGTGCAACATGATGGACGTGCCAACAGTTATAGTTTCATGTTCGAAGGCACAAAGATCACTTTAGTTCCCAAGAAGCGACAACAAGAAGAAAGCAAGTTGGAGGAGATTGAAGAGCTGAAAACTTTGCTATCTTTGAAGGAGTTTGTTAAGGAAGTAGAAGAGGGGCCTGAAGTATTTTTTTTGATTGGACGAGAGAGTAGTGAAGTGGTGGAAGTTCCTGAAGAAGTAAAGCCAGTGCTGGAAGAATTTGAAGATGTATTCCTTGAAGAGCTGCCAAAAGAATTGCCACCATTGAGAGACATTCAACATCAAATTGATCTAGTGCCAAGTGCTGTTTTACCGCATAGGCCACACTATCGTATGAGTCTGAAAGAACACGAGGAGTTGAGAAGGCAAGTGGAAGAGTTGCTTGAGCAAGGGCGTGTTCAGGAGAGTCTCAGTCCATGTGCTGTACCGGCATTGTTAGTGCCTAAGAAGGATGGTTCGTGGAGGATGTGCATGGATAGCAGGGCACTAAACAAAATAACTGTCAGATACAGATTTCTGATGCCGAGGCTTGATGATCTATTAGATCAAATCAGTGGGTCTGTAATCTTTTCAAAGATTGATCTTAAAAGTGGCTATCATCAAATTTGAATTAGACCAGGAGATGAATGGAAGACTGCTTTTAAAACCAGGGAAGGACTGTATGAATGGCTGGTCATGCCGTTTGGTCTATCGAATGCACCGAGCACATTTATGAGGGTGATGAACCAAATTTTCAGGTCGTACATTGGGAAGTTTGTGGTGGTCTACTTCGAGGATATTTTGATTTATAGTGCTAGTACAGAGGAGCATGTTCAACATTTGCGGAAGGTGTTAATTATTCTTCGTGAAGAACAATTCTATGCAGCAACAAAGAAATGTGTGTTTATGGCACTGAGTGTCTTATTTCTGGGATATGTTGTGTCTAAGGAAGGTATCCAGGTGGACCAAAGTAAAGTTGAAGCAATCAGAAATTGGCCGCAACCCAAGACTATAACCGAAGTCCGAAGTTTTCATGGGTTGGCTTAGTTTTATCGGAGATTTATACCGCACTTTAGTAGTGTGATGGCGCCTGTCTTAGGTCGTTACTTTGTTGATTCGTTATGTACTAGGTCGCTGTGTACTATTTGTTATGTGTATATGTTGAGTCGTTTTGATGTATTCTCTTTGTAGGTCGTGTGTTGCTTGTATATGTTGTAAGTCGTTATAACTCAGGTCGTTTACCATGTGTGGTGTATCCAGTGTGGTAGGTCGCTGCCGACCCATGGTTAGGTCGTAGGTCGCTTAAACGACCTAAGTTAGGTCGCACACTAGTGTTTGTTGAGTCGTGTGTTGATTGAAGCCTATAAATAGGTCATGTGGGGTCATTTGTAACGGTTGTTGATTTTTGAATAAAAACTTTTGTTTGTGAAGCTTTGTGCCTCCATTAAATCGGTAGTTGAGTGTGAACATCTATCTCCACCTTCGTTATTCGAGTGCGCTCGAATCAACGTTTGTTGAAGCCAATTCACGGAATCAAGTGCGCTTGATGAACGCTCGAAGAATTGTAGATCTTTCTTCACGGTATCGTGCGCGATCAACGTGTTGAAGATTTGCTAGAATCCGGTATCTTTGGATCAACGGATTTGGGCCTTTCAGTATTTTCAATCCATCGATCGCTATTTTCATCGTTTCATCGAATTTTCGTATTTCCGCTGCATCAGTTATAAATAAAATATCATCCGCTATTATGCGGCGCATAGGGTCTCATCCGCTATATAATGCGGGAAATCAATCATTCCAAGATATATTATATACTATAATATAGCACATCAAATCAATTCAACCATTCAACCAATTATTTAAATTTAATCATTTAAATTTAAATTATTACTAGATGAGTGAGATTAACTCACCTTTGATTTTGTTTGCAGTCCACTTCAATTTCGTCTTGGTTTCCCGAGTTTTGACCTTGTATAAACAATTATGTGGTTTTATTAATATTCGAACTAATCGAACAATTATTTACCGTTTGAATAAATTTAATTAACTGATAATTTAAATTAAACTAATTTCAAATTTTCTTTTTCATTTTGAGACTACCTATATATTTTTATAAATACAAAATTATAGATTTCAAAGATCTAGCTTTTACATAAATCCCCTTATTTTTCGAGATCCTATATATATACGCATGTACTTATAAAATAATATATAGATTTCAAAAATCCAATTTTTATATATTTTCCCTTTTTTTCAAAACAGTATAAATCTTTACTATATAATATTTTGGTTTAACATGATTATGTTAACAGTATATTACCTCATTTTAACAGTATATAACTTCAATTTATTTGTTCTTTTCCAACCAGAAAATTCCTATTTTAGACTATATCTATTTCTCTGACTAAAAAGAATTTCCTGCTTTAAACCTTACATTTTTTCCAATTTGTAAATAAATAAATAAAAAATAATAACTTAGACTTACCTCACTGTTCACTAACCAAACCCTAGCCGAAGACTGCCTCGACCCTACCCTTAATCAATGACGATGGCCACCCCATCGTACGCTCGGCTAAGCCTTCATTGCCGCGTCTCTCCACGCAAGCGCGCCGTCATCAGACCAAGTCGCCCCTCCACTCAGCCCCGTTGCTGCCCTAATCAACACGAGATCGACCACCCTGCTTCCTCCCACGATCGATAACACTTCCTAGACCCGTCTCTATCCTAGATCGACTCGAATCCAGAGCCTGACGCGACGTCGCCGCTCGCGATTTGATCGCGTACGACCCAATCATTTACAAACTTCAATTGATTTTTGAAACAAGGCCAAACTATTTGGAACTCGACTAGCAAGAATAAAGAAGTAAAGGGCCAAACAAATTCATAGCCATGATTTTATTGTGAAGAGGAAACTGATTTTATTTTATTTATTTTGCTCGGTACATTTCCTTTTGAACGATAAACATTTTATCTCTGGGACAAAGCTGTGCGAATTAAGGAAAAGTAGATAGCGTGTCAGAATCATCTTGCGTGATGTTTTTAAAAGAGACATGATTTGGAAGGAAGGCTGCGTGCCATCTTTAGCCTGCTATAGTGATTCCGGAAAGAACGAAAAAGCTCTGATGTGAACGAAAAGGAATACAGCTTGACTAATCAATATATATATTATATTGAATTCGATATAAATTCAGCGCGTTTATATGTCGTACGCTCACACAACAACTCCAAACACTACAAAATTTGAAATCCGATAATAATACACTATTACGGATCCAATGGAACTAGTTTCGTTGAATTCTGAGACTGTGTCTCGGAAGGCTATTTTTAAATTCAATTTAAACGATATATTTTTAAAACTGAACAATTCAGCGTTAAATTCAATTTTACAACTTCTATTATCCTCAGTATTATCAATATAAATTTTATAAGCCTTCAAATTATTTTTAACAGGCTTAAAACTCCAGATTCAACATTTTATCCAACTTCAAATTATTTAATTCAATAATTTATTTATCAAACAAATAATGATATTTGAATTCAAATTTATTACGATGGTTGCCAATTGATTGATATTTGTATGATTGGATGCTTATTTATTTTTATGTATATCCTGTTATCACCTGGTAATTTATTTACAGTGTATAAAACTGTAGGTTTAATTATTTCGAATAAATTAAGAAATAGGTTGAAATGATATATACCTATGACACTTATTTGGATTGAAATGATATATATCCGTCCCTGAAATTAAATTAAAATAACTGATCACTTAGCCATAGGATAGAAAATTATATACGAACACCGGAATGGTTAATTAAATTATTTCATAATTTTTGATTTCAACTTTATTAAATGATTTGATTTTAAGAAAATGAAAATCAAATTTATGGAAATCGAACTATTTCGATATTGAGCTCGGAAATGAAATATATTTGAGGATTTGGACTTCTACTTGGGTATTGAAGGTAAATTTGATTTAAGTGTTTTGAATCAATGTTTTAAAAATCAAACTTGGAATCGATAAAAATCGAAATGGTTCAAAATTTGAAACTAAAATTATTTTGGAATTATAATTGAAATTAATCCGAATTTGGAATTGAAATTAATTTGAAATTGACATCAAAATTAATTTGGAATCGAAGTAAAATTCAACTTTAAATCGAAATTCAATTGATTAGATCAAAATGAAAATTTTAAAGTGGTTTGAATTGGACATTAGGAAATTAAATCAGTTTGACTTTTAAACTATTTTCAATTAAATTATTTTGATATAAATTATTTAAATCTATCTTTTAAATATTCAAATTATTTGGATTTTTCAAACGATTTTCCTCTATAAACCTATTTAATACTTGATCTATTTATATTAAACTATTTTAACCATTTAAACTATTTTTTACTTTTTTTATTACTTAAACTATTTTAAATCTATTCGAACTATTTGTCATAAATTCAAATTGGTCAAGGGTGGGATGTTATTTTTAAATCATGGATTTAAATATGAATTGGGTTAAATGGAGTTATAACCCAAATTGAAATTCGAAACTATTTTGGAATCGAAATCGAGATATTAAGACGAACATGATTTTGAATGAAAATGGTATATTCTGAGTAAATGTGATGATTTCGAAATGGATTTGATTTTGAAGCGAATGTGATACTTTGATATCAAGTATGAACTGTTTTCAAAATGTAAAAGTACCAACCGGTGTGTAAAACGACGTTTGATTGTTAAAGAAACCGAGGAAAGATATTGGCATTCTCTTTGTCGATACCGGAACTACTTTGACAACTAAGTACGTGGAGTCATGATCTAGAAAGAAGTGGTTGGATTTGGCGTTGTTTGCTGGATTTGAAGAAAGAGACCGATGATGGATTAGCCTGGCACTTGTGCCAATTTGAAATTACTAAAATAGGAGTTATACCATCCAAGTGGGTTATCTACCATCATTTACATTGTTATTGATTGGTGCGCACCCTTCGATTTTATAGGAGTGTTGGATGCGGTGGACGATCATGGTTATGATGCGTTACCACCAGCCAGGAAGGGTAAACTGGTAATATCCTACCTTGGGCATTGTCTCACATGCCTTGTCATACTTTTATCCTTATACGTGCCCCTACAATTTTGTTTTAGTGTTGTCATATCACGGCGCATCCTTATCCACTGGGTGTTTTACATGCAAACTGTACGACAATGCTTAAAAAGGCATTAAGGGGGATCAATATAAAGTCTTAACATTATTTTGATATTTATTTTACTAACTAGACATTATATATATAGTGTATTCTACTACATATAAATATTTTGACGGATCCTTAACAGAAGGAAAATCCCATAACATCTCTTGAGTTATTGCACGCACGTTATACACTTGATATGAGATGTGAAATCCCATAAACATCTCTGACATCGTTACACTCATGTTATATGCGATATCAATTTGACTTACATAAGGATATTTTAGTTCTGACTCGAGTGTTTTGTCTTTTCGTTACGCTCGGGTCAGTCTTGAGTTTTTCAGTTTATCGAAGATTATTCTCTAGAGGACGAAGACGAAGATTTAGTATATTATTAGTAGTATTATTCCATCATTGTTTGTTCCACTACATTATTTTATTTGTTTTGTTGTATATATAACTCTGATAAATGTGGTGTAAATTATAATCAAATGTATAGTAAACAGCTTCAAGAACTGTTTATTTGATTATTATATTTTATCGTTCCACTTCGAGATTATGTGTTTGTTTCCTTCTTCTTTTCTTATTTTTCTTAATTAACCCCATTGATTATTTATGTTTCGGATTGTTTGAAATGACCCTCAAACTTTTACCTCAATTTCTCAAGGAAATATTTTTTTTGTTATGTGTATGTATATGTGTAAATTTACATATACATTTAATTTATACATGTACATGTGTGTGCATATATATATATATATATATATATATATATATATATATTCATTTGCATATTTAAATTTGATTTAATCTTACTTCCAATTCTCAGGGTCATTTTCCTTTCTCAAATAATTTATCCAGGACTCAAAATTTCTACCAATATAAATATATTAGTTTACTCCTAAAAATACACACACATATGAAGATGTATGTGTTCCTCTTTTTTAAATCAGAGTGTGTGTCTGTGTGTGTGTGTGTATATATATATATGTATGTATATGTATGTATTTTGTTAAACAAGAGTATTCTATTTGGTTTGGATTTAAATAAATCTACCTATAGTTAATTAACATATTCTTTTGGATATATTTGTAATATGTTAATAAATCCTGTCCATATTCATTCATATGAATTTGATCATTCAAATTATAATTTTATTATCAATTTATCTTGGCAGATAAATCTCAAGATACTCGAGATTTTTCAGAGTATAATTCAAATGTTTTGATATTTGACTAATGCCAGAAAATGATATATACATTTATCATTTTCCACTTATGTACTTTCTTTGAAACCCTCTTGTTTTTGATTCAATCTATATAACTTGTCTTTTATAATCTTAACCTATATGACACACTGTGGGTTGAGCATTTGCACAAAAATTTGCTGTGACAAGAATCTGAATTTCGAAGTATTTAAAAGAATGTAGAGTGTTTCCAGGTTTGTTAGTACAAACCAGTTCAAATTGCATATTTGTTATAGCTTTTGAAAGTTGGTTGTGGTGAAACAATTGCTAAATGAACTAAAGCTTTTGAAAGGCATTTTACTGTCAAAATACAATCAAACATAATCAACCAAAACTTCATTCATTTGAAGTTGGTTAACTCATGTGTCTTGTGTTAACCAGATACCTGATCATGGAAATTGAAATGCCAGTCATTTGCATTATATCTGAAGTCTTCCCATACATTTACTTTTCTCAAAACAATTTAGAAAGTAGACTTGAACCTTTTGCAAAACATTTCAGAGAAAAACAATTAGATACTTAAAAGTATACTTCAAGATAAATTCTAAATTTACTCCAAAACTCAGTGTTTTAAAATGACTCAAGGTTGTCTAATACATAATATAATTTATGCAAAGCAATTGCTCACATACCTATATATTTCTTTACCAGGTTTTCATAGCTAACACTTTGAGCATATTTTTCTTGTTTATGTCTCAGACAATACTTCAATATTCAAACCTTAACACACAACAATTTCAACAGAACAACTAATTTAATCTAACACTTTACAAAATTCAATAAAAGCAACATGTTCAACTAAACATAATAGTTCATTACATAACTAGAATTCAAAAAATTAGTTTTCATGAGCACATGCAGATAAACATCATAGGCTCTTATTAAAACTAGCAAGCATGCTCATCCAATTTTCTCATTAGCCATTAACCTTTTCTTCCTATTTAAGCTTTGCATTCCCTACAAGAACATTGGTGGCTGCCTCATTTTAAAATGAGATACCCCCATATGCATGAGCAAACAAGGGTCGGATCAATGATCTAGTATGAGCAACATCAAAATATTCATAGTATTAAGAAAGTAGAAGATGAACATGAGTACTGTCTTTGCATATGTAATTTCTTTAATCAACTGTTTTACTATGTTTCATATACTTTGATACAAGAATGATATCTTTATCTATTTTCCATCTGCACGTAATTAATTATGCAATCATGAATATAAATCTGCAGCATATGTATTCACTGGAACAACCATGGTTCCATTCCAACCAATCCTAAGAAATATTCATATTCCTATTTCTTCATTTACAGATTGTATAATTTAATTTAAATTCCTTGCCTCATCTGCTATCAAGGAATCACAGGGACACATTGCAATGAACTAATTCACATCATTGCACAAAGATCTCAGGGCTTAAACAAACCATGTGCCAACTTGCATACATCAAATATAACAAGCATTCCAGCAGCCTTCTTGGCCTTCCCCTCCCTAGTTTATTTACTAGTGATATTAGTTTAAATCCTATCATCAGATAGCTAGGTGAACATGTCACTGCAAACATGGAAACATCCATAATTCTTCCTAACATAATTTTCTAGAAATGAGCAGACAATCATTTTTCAAAGATGATGTCATTAGATGTGTTGATCTCAAATAAAAAAAATTACAAGAATATCTTCAACTGTAAATAGAGACATGGCATGTCATGTTATATTAATCTGCAAGCATCTATGATTAAATTAGATTCATGATCTAGCTTAATCATAGTTTTTAGCTTGTGGGGTTTTTTTTATTATTATTTGATTAAGGGCTCAGCACATATAGAATTTCTATTGCACCCTTAATTAATTTCTTTTTCAAGCCTCAGCACTTATACAAAGTATAATGCAGCTCACAATATTTTTCCTTGTTAAAATTTCCATGCCATAGATCTATTACAGTTGAGAGTATTCTCTCCATAATTTAAAATTCTTGGCCTTAACATTTCTGAGCAAAATAAAACAGTAAGTTGCACATCCAAAGGCAAACATCACAACAAATCAAAGATCACCCAAAACATCCATAATAAAATCACGACAGATCCAAAATCATCCAAAGAGCATTTATAAAATCATATTTAGCAAAACCAGAAATATACAAAGAGCAATATAAAAATTGGCTGCCTCATCTCAGGTCTTAATGCCATGAATTTAGTGAGGTTACTCACCTAAATATTTTCTTCTTTTGATCCAGAAAACCCATGTGTGTTTTCTTCTTCCTTTCAATATTTTTCTTTCTTTCTTATTTTTGAGCAACTCGGGGTAAAAATGATTTCCTGGCCAAAACTGCCTATTTATAACAATGTTTTCCACTAGGGTTTTGTTAAAACAAAATTCCATTTCTATCCTAGTTAACATCATGCATTTTTCATTTTGCATTTTCACATTTTCATCCCCGGCCACATTAGTCAGTTTTGGGCAGTGCTTGTCTCTTTTGCCTTTTTCCAAAAATGACTATTTTTGTATACTCACCCAAGTCGTGATAAATGTGTGACCCTGCCATATTTTTATTTATTCTTTTATTCTTTTCTAGAAATTTTCCTTTCTATTTTTACCTACACAAGCATATTGACTTGTATTATATTTCATGTCATTTTGATGTTTCCTTTTATTATTTTGCTTTAACACTTTCTACTCACGGAAAATATGCATGCACACAGGTGTGTGTATATATATATATATATATATATATATATATATATATATATATATATATATATATTTGATCTTTCTTGCCTTATAGAAAATATACACATATATATACATTTTCTAATTTATAAATGAGTTAGATCTGGTCAAAGAAAATCCAATGCTTAAAGTAAGAATTACTTCTTTGCTCAAATAAAATTTTTCTGCCTCTTTATTATTTTTATTATTTTATTATTATTATTTTTTCATAAATAATTAATGTGATCAGAGACCAAATATCCATACATAGGTTAGTAATTCACATTTCAAAATCCTATTTGAAATGTTTCTTTTTCCCTATTTTTTTTCACAAATTCTTAGATTTCCTTCTGTGCCATTTTCAGTGTGCATGTGCACACATATCCTTGCACACTTTTTAATTTCAAGAATTTCACCATATTTAAATCCAATTATTTCAAAATTAAATTATTTTATTACAATAATTTATCACAAGATTTTGGGGTATTACATTCACCCCTCCTTTTAGGAATTGTTTCCTCACAATTTTTCTAATACTTATAAAAAGCATCATCTTATTTTTTGAAAATCTATCAAACATATGCATAAGCAAGCAAATTCAATCATTGCAACCATACATATCAAATTTTTCAGAAATTAAAAATTACCTTTAATTTGCAAAAAGCTTGGGATAATCCCTCCAAATCTTGTCTACTAACTCCCATGTACAATCATTAGGATAAAGTCTCCATTGGACCTTCACCAGTTTTAAAGTTTTACTTCTCAATTTCATTTCTTCTTTATCTAATATCCCCACTGGCTCTTTCTCATAAACCAAATTAGGATTTATTTTAATTTGGGTAGGCTTTTCCAGAATTTCTTCTTTATCATGTACCCATCTTCAAAGTTGTGACACATGAAAAACATTATGCATTGCTTTCATATCCTCTAGCAGTTCCAATTTGTATGCTAATGAACCTATTCTTTCCAGAATTTTATAGGGTCCAACATATCTTGGTGTGAGCTTTCCTTGCTTGCCAAATCTCAAGACCTTTTTCATAGGTGAAACTTTGATGAAAACAAAGTCACCCACTTCATATTCCACCTGCTTTCTCTTCATGTCTGCAAATTTCTTTTGCCTGTCTTGAGCTGCTGCAATTCTTTTCCTCACTAATTCAATTTTCTTTATAGTTTCTTGTATGTACTCAGGCCCTAAAATAGCTCTTTCTCCTGTTTCAACCCAACATACAGGTGATAAACATGGCTTGCCATATATGGCTTCAAATGGTGCCATCCCTATGGTGCTCTGATAACTGTTATTGTATGTGAACTCAGCTAAATGGAGATAGTCTTCCCAATTGCCTCCAAAATCCAGTGCACGTGCCCTTAACAAGTCCTCTAAAACTTTGTTCACCACCTCAGTTTGTCCATCTGATTGTGGATGGTAGGCAGTGCTTAAGCACAATTCACTTCCCATGGCTTCTTGAAAGCTCTTCCAAAATCTTGAGGTGAAGATGGTATCCCTATCACTCACAATGGTTTTGGGAATGCCATGTAGTCTTACCACCTCTTTCATAAATACTTGAGCCAATTTTGGTGCATTCCTATCTGATTTGACTGGAACAAAATGTGCTACTTTGGTTAGCCTATCCAATATTACCCATATACTTGTGTTTCCTCTTTTAGATCTAGGCAGTCCATCTATGAAATCCATAGATATATCCTCCCATTTCCACTGTGGTATGCTAAGAGGTTGTAACAACCCTGATGGCTTTTGGGTTTCTGCCTTGACTTGTTGGCAAGTCATACACTTTGCAACATAATTGGCTACATCAGATTTCATTCCTTTCCACCAAAAATTTCTTCTTAAATTTTGGTACATTTTTGTATTGCCTGGGTGTATGGAGTATTTACTCCTATGGTATTCATTCAATATTTCCTCCTTAACTCTATGTTTTCTGGAACACACATTCTATCATTGTTCCTTAAATAACCATTTTTATCAATATGGTAATTTATCACCTCTTCCCCCTTTCATATGAGAATTTTCTTCTCCAATAAGTCTGTGTCTCGCTCCTGCATTTTTCCAACCTTCAGAAGTAAATCTGATTGCAGAGATATTAAACTCAATTTTCCTTTACTTTCATCTTCTTCCATTGGTACCTGTTTGCACAAAAAATGGGCAAACACCTCCAAGTTGTATGATTTAGTAAATTTTATGTTGTTCTTAGTGATTTGGGTGATTTATGCAAATATGTAAAAAGCAGGGGCTAAACTATAAAAGACACATAGATTTATAGTGGTTCGGCCAGAACGTGCCTACGTCCACTTTATATGTTATTCTCCTTTTTCTATTCAGATTACAAGTACAAAGCTTTGATTACAAGTGTATGAAAGTTGTTTGAAAGTTCTATCCGTGCTTGAGCTCTCAAACTTGTCTGCCATTGTTGTACCCCTGCCCCTCTATTTATAGAGTGAGGCTGGGGACAGGGGTCTTGGATGTATATAGCTACTGGTGGGCCTGGGCTGATGTAATCTGGCCTGGCAAAGCTGGTTCGGTACGCCTTGGTAGTACTTTGGTCCGGTAGTAGATGGATGGAGTAGATTCTGGTTCGGTAGTACTCTGGTCCGATAGAAGATGGATGGAGTTGGTTCGGCTAGGCATTGGAAGTGAGTTGGTTCGGCTAGGCATTGGAAGTGAGTTGGTTCGACTAGGCATTGGAAGTGAGTTGGTTCGGCTTGGCATGGGAAGTTGGTTTGGTTCGGTAGTAGAGGGGATTGGTTCGGTGGTAGGTGGAGTGGAATTGGTTCGGTAGGGCCTTCCCCCCTTTGGTTCGACGATGCTTTCTTTCTTTGGTTCGGTGGTGGAAACGCACCCAACATTTGCCCCCCAAAGTGGGGCATATGCCAGCATATGTCATGCTTTGTTTTAGGCCATTCAACTTTGACATTCTCATTCGGTCTTGAGCGCCGAACCAATTGGTCCGGTCGTTTCTAGTTGCCTATAAGTATGGGCCTTACGCTTTCGTTATTCCTTACTAACTGAAATAGCCGAACCAGATTCCTTCTTGCCGAATAAATCATATTACCGAATCACGTTCGATTACCGGTCCAGGTGATTTAGTCTTGCCGAATGACTTTTATGTTTTGAACTACCGAATGAACCCGTGGAGTATAAGTGCCGAATGAATTCTTGGCCTTGAATTCCCGAATGACCGTGGGGAGTACGATTGCCGAATGAATTCTTAGCCCTGAACCTCCGAATCAACTTTTTATGTTGGAAATACCGAATGAGATTGGGAGTTTGAATGCCGAATGAACCTTATGCCTTTTATGTTTTAAATTATAAATGAAATTCTAGACTGTACGCACTAGCTTGTTTATATCTCTTGACGCAGCGGAATAACAGAAAAACGATAAATCGATGAAAGTAGCAATCGGTGAATTGATGAATACTGAAAGGCCCGAATTCGTTGATCCGAAGATACCGAATTCTAGCTATCTCAAACGCGTTGATAGCGCACTATGCCGCGTTCCAAGATCTACGATTCTTCGCACGTTGATCTAGCGCACTAGATTCCGTGAATCGGCTTCTACGAACGTTGAATCGAGCGCACTCGATTATCCGAACGAGGAGATAGGAGATAACACTCAACTACCAATTGGTATGAAAGCACACAGCTAACAAAAGAGAATTTTATTCAACAATCAACAACCAAAAATT
The DNA here is from genome assembly GCA_030765085.1 of Allium cepa. NCBI lineage: Eukaryota > Viridiplantae > Streptophyta > Magnoliopsida > Asparagales > Amaryllidaceae > Allium > Allium cepa. The sequence continues at coordinate 54,135,562 of CM060931.1, read as the reverse complement.
TACAACACACACGCTATTTATAGTATTTTTGCAACCCACACGACTCAGCCATTTTCAACACTTAGGTCGGCCACGACCTAACACTTAGGTCGTTTGCGACCTACGACCTATACCAGGTCATTGCCGACCTAACACACAACATATACACACGTATATACAACACAGCGACCTACACAAGGTCGTACGCGACCTAAAAGATGTGACTTAACAGACTCAGGATAAACAGATGCGACCTACGACCTATGTAAGGTCGTTAACGACTCAAGACACAGCATAGCTCGCTTCCAGAATTTCATGGGAGGTTAGGTCGTTGGAAAGGAATAGGTCGTAAGGTTTTAGATTGGGAAGGAATTAGGTCGGTAAAAAGTTAGGTCGGTAGGGTATTAGGTCGTTGGAAAAGAATAGGTCGTAGGGTTTTAGGTCGGAAAAGAATTAGGTAGTAGGGTTTATGATGTGAAGAAGTTAGGTCGGGGAGAGTTAAGTCGTTGGGTTTTAGGCCGTGGATGGTTAGGTCGTAAGGTTTTATGTAGTGGAAGGGAGTTAGGTCGTAGGGGTTTTAGGTCGTGGAGTTTAGGTCGTGGAGAGTTAGGTTGTAAACATGCTTCGTTAACTCGGGAACGACTCAAGCTTGCTTCGTTAGGTCGTGAACGACCTATCTTCACTGAGCGACTCAAATCCGAAGCCTTCTCCTCTTTAACTCGTTGATTCTCCTTAGGTCGTAGCGCCTTCTTATGCGACTCGTTAGGTCGCTGCTGGTCTTCATTAGGTCGTGCACGACCTATCTCGTCCTCCTTAGGTCGTGAACGACCTAGTACTTGCACTGCATCATCTGAACGACCCATCTCGTCCTCCTTAGGTCGTGAACGACCTAGTACTTGCACTGCATCATCTGAACGACCCATCTCGTCCTCCTTAGGTCGTGAACGACCTAGTACTTGCACTGCATCATCCTCCCCGGGTTGACAGAAATTCGACCTCGAATTCTCAACATCTTCTTCCACAACAATTTTATTTCCCCGATACGGAATTAAGTGTTTGACATTGAAAACATCAGAAGTGTATACATCCTCCGGCAGCTTCAACTTATAAGCATTTTCATTGATTTTCTTCAAAATTTCAATCGGACCAATTTTCCGCGCTTTCAACTTATTATACGTTCCAACCGGAAAACGGTCTTTTGTCAGTACTGCATAAACCAAATCACCCTCATTAAATTCAACACTTCGTCGTTTCGAGTCAGCAGCCCGCTTATACTTATCATTTGACCTTTCCAATCGTTCTTGAACGATTCTATGACATTCCGTCAAACCTTCAACAAAATCAGCTGCTCGTTTAACCGTCCCCTTTGGTTGTGGTATTACCGCCAAATCCAACGGCCCCCTGGGTAAACTTGAATAAACAATCTGAAATGGGCTGAATCCCGTGCTTCGATTCACTGCATGATTATGAGCAAACTCTGCCTGGCATAACTTCATGTCCCAACTTTTCAGATTATCTTTCACCAAACATCGCAACAAATTTCCCAACGATCTGTTAACAACCTCAGTTTGTCCATCGGTTTGTGGATGATAGGCACTACTAAATTTCAGCTTCGTTCCCACCATCTTCCACAAGCTAAGCCAAAAATGACTCAAAAATCTAGTATCCCTGTCAGAAACGATAGATTCTGGCAATCCATGAAGACGATAGATTTCCTTGAAGAATAACTGAGCAACCCGAATAGCGTCTGTCGTCTTTTTGCAAGCGACAAAATGTGCCATTTTAGAAAATCTGTCCACCACCACATATATAGAATCATTACCACGCTGTGTTCTCGGCAACCCCAAGACAAAGTCCATACTCACATCAACCCATGGTTTAGCCGGTACTGGTAATGGCATATACAATCCAGCATTGGTCGCAGTTCCTTTCGAAACTTGACAAATATGACAGCGTTCTACAAACCTGCCCACTTCTTTGCTCATCGACGGCCAAAAATATGACTGTGAAATCAATTGTAAAGTACGATCACGGCCCACATGCCCTTCTTCGTGTAACTCCTTCACAATTTTCAACCTCGGACTACAATCTGGTACACATAAACGATTCCCCTTAAACAGAAAACCATCTACCAATATGAATTCATCAGTACTCCCTTCCTTAACTTTTTCAACAAACTTCTTAAAGTAAGGATCTTCCTCAATCAGCTCTGGCAACATTTCAAATCCTGTCACTTCAACCTTCAGAGTTGTCAACAAATGACTCCTTCTACTCAATGCATCAGCTACTCGGTTCGACACCCCAGATTTATGTTTGACAACAAAAGTAAACTGCTGCAAATAGGCAATCCATGATGCATGTCTCGCAGAAATCTTGTCTTGCCCCTGCAAATGCTTCAATGCCTCATGATCAGTATATAAAACAAATTCCTTCTGAAATAGATAATGCCTCCAGTGCTTAACAGCTTGTACAACAGCATAGAATTCAACGTCGTATGTACTGTATCTCATCTTTGCCCCTGATAACTTCTCACTGAAATAAGCAACTGGCTTCCCATTCTGACTCAGAACTCCTCCAATTCCAACCTTCGAAGCATCAGTGTGTAATTCAAACAACAACTGAAAATTCGGTAGAACAAGAATCAATGCTGTCGTTAATAGTCTCTTGATTTTCTCAAAAGCATCTTCCGCTTCCTCTGACCAAGAAAATTGTTTCCCCTTCATGCAATCAGTCACTAGAGCCATCACGCTACTGAAGTGTGGAATGAACCTTCGGTAGAATGACGCTAGCCCATGAAAACTTCTCACCTCCGTAATTGTCTTCGGTTGTGGCCAATTCCTGACTGCCTCTACTTTATTCTGGTCAACTTGAATACCTTCCCCTGAAACGATATAACCCAGAAATAAAACACGTCTCGTCATAAACACACATTTCTTTGTAGAAGCATAAAATTGTTCTTCACGAAGAATAATCAACACTTCCCTTAAATGTAGAACATGCTCCTCCATACTCCTGCTATATATCAGAATATCGTCAAAATAAACTACCACAAACTTCCCGATGAATGGTCTGAATATTTGGTTCATCACCCTCATGAATGTACTCGGTGCATTTGACAAACCAAATGGCATAACCAACCATTCGTATAACCCCTCTCTTGTCTTGAAAGCTGTCTTCCACTCATCTCCAGGTCTAATGCGAATTTGATGATAACCACTCTTCAAGTCAATCTTTGAAAAGATAGTCGCCCCACTCAACTGATCCAGTAAGTCATCCAACCTTGGCATTGGAAATCTGTATCGCACAGTAATCTTATTCAAGGCCCGACTGTCAGTGCACATCCTCCACGTCCCGTCCTTTTTGGGTACCAATAAAGCTGGCACAGCACAAGGACTCAGACTCTCCTGCACTCGTCCCTGCTCAAGCAATTCTTCCACCTGCCTTCTCAATTCTTCATGTTCCTTGGGACTCATTCGATAATGCGGTCTATGCGGTAATACTGCTCCCGGAACAAGATCAATTTGATGTTGAATATCTCTCAGCGGCGGTAACTCCTTGGGCAACTCTTCTGGAAACACATCCTCAAACTCTTTCAAAACAGGCTTCGCTTCTTCGGGAATTTCAACCTCCTCACCACAATCTCGCCCAATCAACAAAAAGACTTCAGGCTCCTCTTCAACCTCCTTAACAAACTCCTTCAAAGTCAACAGAGTTTTCAGTTCCTCAATCTCCTCCAGCTTGCTCTCCTTCTGTTGCTGCTTCTTGGGAACTAAAGTGATTTTAGTACCCTCGAACATGAAACTATAACTGTTAGAACGGCCATCATGTTGCACAGCCCTATCATACTGCCATGGTCTCCCCAGCAACAGATGACAAACATCCATGTCTACCACGTCACACCAGATCTCATCCTTGTATTTCTTCCCAATTGAAAAATTAACACAAGCTCGTCGTCCAACCTTCACCTCTCCTCCCTTTCTCAACCAAGCCAACTTGTACGGTTTCGGATGTTTCTCAGTCTTCAAAGATAACTTCCTTACAGCCTCTGTGGAAATAATGTTATCACAGCTTCCAGCATCAATGACAAACTTGCAAACTTTCCCCAGAATAGTACACATCGACTGAAATATGTTACTCCTCAACCAACTACAGTCCTCCTCTTGCTTTGGTGTGAGACAAGACCTCCTCATCATCAAATTACAACCTTCATCTCCCGACACTTCTTCTTCCTCCTCAACATAAGGTGAATTAGAACATTCAGCTTCTTCCTCCTCATCCTCTGCTTCAACTATCATGGTTCTCTTCTTCGGCTTTGGACACTCATTACTTTTATGACCCATCTCCTGGCAGTTGTAACATTTGAACCCACTGCTAACTTTCGCCTTCTCACCCTCCTTCACAGCTGGTTTGGCAACAACTTTAGAAACATTAGAACTTCCACCGACCCCCTTCACCTTATTGTTAGAGTTAGTAAACACACCACCTCCACGCCTTCCCTGCTTCTCCCAAGCCAATGCTTTCTGATGTGCTTCTGCCACAGATCTTGGATCGAACATATTAACCATATCCTGGATCTGCATTCTCAGCCCTCCAACAAACCTGGCAGTCAGTTGTTCCTCCGTTTCCATGATATCGTTCCTTGCAATGAGTTGATAAAATTCATCTACATAATCATTCACTGACTTTGTCCCCTGCCGTAGATTCTGTAATCTCTGGTACATAAGAGATTGATAGTTGTATGGTAAGAATGTAGCTCTCATCAACTTCTTCATCTTCTCCCAAGATTCTATCTTTGACTTTCCCATTCGATCTCGAGTAAGTTTAGTCTACTGCCACCACGCCAATGCTCTTCCCCTAAGTCTCGTAGCAACTAACTTCACCCGTCGATTCTCCGGCACCTCCTTAAAATCAAAGATTTCCTCCACATTAGATATCCAATCTAAGAATTCTTCAGCCACCATTCCTCCTTTAAACTCCGGAATCTCCATCTTCATTCCCGACTCCCAACGTCGATCATCATCAATAACCCGATACGAACGTTGTCCTTGATCTCTATCCCGAAAATGAATACTTCCTCTTTCACCGTCAAACTCTTCATCAAAGTCTGATGTATATCGTTGTCTTTCTCGTCCTCCAGCATCTCTACCACCACTCCTACTACCAACATCCCTTCGTTCACGATCGTCATCATTCCTCCTACTTCGATTATCAACACTCCGATGATCTTGACTCTCTCTCCTATCCCGATCCGAATGATGTGAAACTCTACTTCCTCCACGGATGGATTCAGGTGAATTTCTTCTTCTACTTTGATTCATGTCTATCATAAGCTTCTCCAACCTTCCTATGCCTTCATCAATTTTCTCATGCATACGTTGTTCCATTTGATCGGCCTCTTCTCGTCGGTATAAAGCTTCAACGTTTTGATGGCGGTTAGCTCTCCTTGGCGGCATGATTGTTTCTACACAAACACTGCAACAAATCTTCAAAAAACTTCACAAAGCTTCAACAAGTCACGGCTCAAGCTTCAAACACAACCTCCACTTAGGCTCGGCTACTCCAATGGTATACACGGCCTACTCCAATACAAACACCTTCAACACTTTGATCCAAAATGCAATGGATCGAAAGCCTCCTCCTTGTTGCAACTTCAAGATGAACACGATGAACAACTTCAAACTTCAACACTTGGCTCCAAGATCTCGAATTAGCTATGATTGGCTAAAACAAGCTCTGATACCAAAACTGACGCAGCGGAATAACAGAAAAACGATAAATCGATGAAAGTAGCAATCGGTGAATTGATGAATACTGAAAGGCCCGAATTCGTTGATCCGAAGATACCGAATTCTAGCTATCTCAAACGCGTTGATAGCGCACTATGCCGCGTTCCAAGATCTACGATTCTTCGCACGTTGATCTAGCGCACTAGATTCCGTGAATCGGCTTCTACGAACGTTGAATCGAGCGCACTCGATTATCCGAACGAGGAGATAGGAGATAACACTCAACTACCAATTGGTATGAAAGCACACAGCTAAAAAAAGAGAATTTTATTCAACAATCAACAACCAAAAATTTACAACACACACGCTATTTATAGTATTTTTGCAACCCACACGACTCAGCCATTATCAACACTTAGGTCGGCCACGACCTAACACTTAGGTCGTTTGCGACCTACGACCTATACCAGGTCATTGCCGACCTAACACACAACATATACACACGTATATACAACACAGCGACCTACACAAGGTCGTACGCGACCTAAAAGATGTGACTTAACAGACTCAGGATAAACAGATGCGACCTACGACCTATGTAAGGTCGTTAACGACTCAAGACACAGCATAGCTCGCTTCTAGAATTTCATGGGAGGTTAGGTCGTTGGAAAGGAATAGGTCGTAAGGTTTTAGATTGGGAAGGAATTAGGTCGGTAAAAAGTTAGGTCGGTAGGGTATTAGGTCGTTGGAAAAGAATAGGTCGTAGGGTTTTAGGTCGGAAAAGAATTAGGTAGTAGGGTTTATGATGTGAAGAAGTTAGGTCGGGGAGAGTTAAGTCGTTGGGTTTTAGGCCGTGGATGGTTAGGTCGTAAGGTTTTATGTAGTGGAAGGGAGTTAGGTCGTAGGGGTTTTAGGTCGTGGAGTTTAGGTCGTGGAGAGTTAGGTTGTAAACATGCTTCGTTAACTCGGGAACGACTCAAGCTTGCTTCGTTAGGTCGTGAACGACCTATCTTCACTGAGCGACTCAAATCCGAAGCCTTCTCCTCTTTAACTCGTTGATTCTCCTTAGGTCGTAGCGCCTTCTTATGCGACTCGTTAGGTCGCTGCTGGTCTTCATTAGGTCGTGCACGACCAATCTCGTCCTCCTTAGGTCGTGAACGACCTAGTACTTGCACTGCATCATCTGAACGACCCATCTCGTCCTCCTTAGGTCGTGAACGACCTAGTACTTGCACTGCATCATCTCTACTTTCCTTGTTCTAATAATGTGTTCTCTCCTGTTGCAGATAATGTCTCATAAAGTAGAAACTCGATCTGATAGGAAGAAATCCAAGGACATAGAAGAGCCCTCCATAGTGCCCCAAGTTCGGGCAGGACCAGAACGTCATGGACCAACCCCAAGATCATTAGTAGACGGGTATGGCCCTCAGGAGCTCTTGAACTCTCCGCCTGACTGCTTCCCTAGCCCCCTCAAAGAGGAGCAGCTTGATGTTATATCTCGCTCTTTTGGGATTGATAGAGCGCATATGTTGTTGCCGGGGGAAGGAGTGATGCCGTATAACCCCCCTGAAGGATATTTCGCTTATAGTAGGTACCATTGCATGTGTGGGGCCATTCCCCCGATCAATGCTTGGATAGCCAGCTTCATCACCTACTTGAAGGTGGCCCCTTTCCAGCTTCAGCCCAACTCTTATGCCATCTTGGTGAGTCTATTTATTATCTTCCAGAGAAAGTACGGGCATCCCCCTTCCAACCGGGAGATTCGATACCTGTACAACTTGAGAGGCTACAAGAAATGGTCTCCCTATATTAGCTTAGAATCAGCCGTGTCCTTCAAGCCGGTCCTGGACTTATATTCAAAGTTCAGCATGTTCAAGAAGGAATGGTTTTTCGTCAAGGATGACTCTGTTTCTTTCCACCGCTTCACCTCTGGCTGTAAGTCGAATCTCATTTATAACTTCTATCCTGTCTGCAATGCTCCTCCTTATGTGCTTTATTTCTTGCTAGCGACAGGTGGCTTTGCGGTTGTAGAGAGCGATCGCCTGGTTCAGATGGCTGCGGAGATAGAAGCCATTCCGGAAAGGGAGAGGGCAACCTCTTATTTGATCAGGAATGCTACTCTTCTGGAGTTTAACTTGATTCTGCCACGCCAGTCTGTGGTCAAGCAAAGAGACACAGCTGAAGAGAAGGCTGCCAAGGCTAAAGGAGGGGCTATGGCGAAGAGCAGCAAAAGGAAACCCTTCTCGAAACATCCCGTCGCCGGGGGGAAGAAACTTAAGAAATCCGATAGACCCTCCTCCAGCACATGTCCAGATGTTCCGGAGGAGGACGATGTGGAGGAGGAAAGAGGCGAGGATGAAGGAGGTGAAGCGGAGAGTGGAAGTGGCGGAGAAGGCGATGGTGAAGGTCATGGCGATGATGGTGGCGAAGGACAGAGCGGTGATGGCACTGGGGCTTTGTCTTCTGGGCAAGCAGGTGAGATCCAGGAGTGGACAGATGATGCTTTCCGCCAGGCTTTTGAGGGGTTGGAGGAAGGATCGGCCTTGGTGGAGAAGCCCAAGAAAGCTGACAAGGCCGGGACTGGTGCCGATTCATCTTCTAAGAGCATATCGGCTAAGACAACTCCTGCGGTTCAAGGTGAATTTTTGACTCCTGCCGACTCCAATTATGATAAGGATTTAGGAATATTTTATGGCTAGCTCCCGTCCTGGAATGAGATCCAGGACTTATTGTAGTATCCTGTTCCTCCCCAAGGTTTGTATAACAAAAGTGTCTTTTTACTCTTTTTAACTTGATATATCTCTTGAATTATAGTTCAATGCATGCTTGTAACACTTGGTTTTCATTCCAGGAGCGGGCAAAGCGGCCAAGATATCAGATGTTCGGCACCGTCTCGAACAATACAAGCTCCTCAAAGCTTCTACTAAACCAAAGCCTCCGACTAACCGCCCCGGAGACGTAGTCGGCTACCGTCCTCTTCTTGGGGTCATCGAAGAGGATATCCAAAAGAAGAAGAGGAGCCGCTCCTTGTTCGAATCCTCACCTGGTCCTCAGCCCCCAACTCAGCCTCTTCAGGATACCACGGAGGAGAATATTGAGTTTATACCTTCCCCGCACCCGTCTGAAAACCCTACTTTTACCCAATAGATCATCCCGGCTTGGCTCGTAATCCGTTTGCGGGTCATCCAGGTCTGGATCCGGGCTCTCATGATATTTCCTTCGATGAGGCTACTGGTGATCACCTTCTCCCTCGCAACCCTATGGTAAGGGTGCTTGATGAGCATAAGTCCCTGGACCTTGATTTGCTCACCACTCGGATTGTAACTTTGGGGGACGAAGCTAAGGCAAACATCAACCGGGTTGCTGAGGAGACCAGGAAGCTGATGGGGCATCATGCCCGACTGGTCAAGGCTGGAGAGGAAATCGGGAGTGCTAACATTAGATTGCGGTTAATGGTTTCCGACCAGGCCAAACAACTCGCCGATCAGTCCATCCAAATCTCTTAGCATGAAGCCGCCTCCAGGCGACTAAAGAAAACCATGGAAGAGGCTAGCAGAGCAGAGTTACGAAAAATGGAGGCTGTCTGTAAGGAATGGATCGATATGGCTATTGCAACGGTGGATGAGGTTCGGAAAGCGGATCTTGAGCGGGTAGAGGAGTTATCCGGGAAGCTTGAAGCCGCAGAGCTTGCTCAAACCAAGCTGAAGGAGGAGATGGAGGCGATGAGGAAATCCTTTCAGGCTGACCGCTCGCGATACCGATCGGAGAGGGATGCTGCCGTTGCAAAGCTCTTGGTTTCTGAGGTCCGAATAGGGGAGTTCGAGGAGAACGAGGGGATAATGGACGAGATGCTTCAGGATATGTACTTTCGCACTTGGAAACAGGGCAACTTATCATGGATGGACGATTATCCCCAAATCATGGCCAAGATTTATCTCAGGGCCCTGGAGGAGGCTAAGGCCGAGGCAGACAAGGAGGGTGGCATGGCCTTCAGGATGGACGTGGTCACGGCTCAGTTCACCAAGGAGGAGAAAGTGGCGGTGAAGGAGGGTATGCGGCTGCTTACTACTGAGGAGGTAGGTATGCAGTTGGAGGATGATGATCAAGGAACAGATGCTGGTAAGTCTTCCCTTTTATTCTTTTCGAAACCTGATTGCTTATTGTTTATTTAATGGATTCTTCTCCTGAATTGGACAGGCGGGACCTCTGGAGCGCCAACTACCTCTGGTCAACATGCTGGGAGTTCTGATCCTGCGGTTAAGTAGATCTTGGAGGGCCAGCAGGATAGAGGCGAAGCCCTGATGCAGCCGACTCCTTGACTTGATCTGGACATTTTTTGGTCTACTTGACATTCCTGTCTATACTAGTCCTAAAACATTAATGTACTTTCAGGCTGTAATTATGTCATTTGTAACGAACGACTTTATTCTTAACATGTAATTTTTTTAACATAAGCTGATTCTGTCATATTTGAATGCTGTCGTTATTTGATGTGTCGCATAAGAAATATAGCTATGCATATGCTAGTGATTCAATTGTGTTTGATGTCAAGTTCTTGCTTGAAATATAATTTCATGTCTTGCAATGTTAATGTGATGTGCGAATAAATTAAAGCTACGTATTTGTATACAAGAGAAGAAAGTACCGCCCTTCGTGTTTTAGTCGTAGAGGGTAGCTTTGAATGTCTTGTGTGACTGAGTATGGAATGCAGCTGAGTGTTCTGTCATCCAGTTGTGAGTTCCTATTCCCATTAGCGAGTGTCTCCTATTTCGTGTCCTGTACTTTAGGGATCGTTATAGAGGATAGGAGGAAAGTTTTCAAATAAAATGGAAATATAAGAAAAAGTAAAACTTCCAATCACGGAAGGCCTTCGATATGCTTAAGTTCGTGGCAGACAGGTTTTGTAGTCACTTTCCCTAGCTGTGGGTCTTGGAGACATTTATCACCCATCTTACGCCTCCGCGGGGAGTTTATCTTTTTTACCACAGCCATACTTAAGACATATCGGAGCCGAGATCGCGCACAGTAACTACCCGGGCCATTATGGCCCGTAATCGTGGGTATTATTCGATTTACCGTGGCCGGCTAGCGTGGGTGTCGATCGTCAACTGTTAACTACCCCTGGCCGGCCACACCTTATGTTGGGGCTTAAAGTAGGTTCACAGTTGCCGGCGAGCCGAACGCCGTAATGAACTACCTCGGCTATAGTCGGCCTTCTCGGTGGCTTATAATCAGCTCATTACAGTTGGCTTTAAGGGCCGATCGCGAGCAATGAGTTAACCCGCAGCAGAGGGATGCTGGAGAAAAAGTGTCTCATTGGCGAGGGCATAGATTCGTATAGTACCTGTTAGGTTTTGTCCAGGTGAGGTTGCGCCATGATGTGTCTTGAATGGGGATGCCATTACACAGGATTTTGTTCAACAGAAAAGGATAAAGTTAACAAGCAGCCAAGATATAAAGGAACAAGTTTAAAAAGAGACAAGTTTTTTAAAGTGGTTCGGCATGAAAATGCCTACGTCCACTGATTCTCTTTGTTAATTCACTTCATATGGGCAGTACAAGTTAAGAAAAGTATCGACGAAGGTGTTGGATGTTCCATGCCCTCTGGAACACCTCTCCGTCCACTGTTGACAAAATATAAGCTCCGTTGTGGAGATCTTTATGAATTACATATGGTCCGTCCCAGATCGGATCTAGCGCTCCGGGGCGCGGGAAGATCCGCTTAAGGACAAGATCTCCGTCTTGTAAGCTGCGGCGCTTGACTTTGGAGTTGTATTGCGCTGCCACTTTTTGCTTGTGAGCTGCCGCTTTGAGTGCTGCATCATTTCTTCTCTCTTCAATTAGATCTAAAGACAAGTGGAGGAGTTCCTCGTTCTCTTATGGGTTGTAGTGGATCCTATGGTGGGAAGGCACTACAGTTTCAACTGGGAGCATGGCCTCTGATCCATATGCCAAAGAGAAAGGAGTATGCCCTGTTGATGTTCTGAAAGATGTGTGGTAGGCCCAAAGTGCCGTAGGAAGTTCATCCACCCAAGCGCCTTTTGACTTTTCAAGTTTCTTCTTGATTAGAGTTTTGAGAATTTTGTTGACACCTTCGACTTGTCCGTTTGCCTGGGGATAAGCTACAGATGAGAAGCTTTTGTGAATTCCGTGCTCTTGGCACCAGTCGGTGAATTCCTCGCTGTCAAACTGAAGTCCATTGTCCGATATGATTTTGAGTGGAACTCCGTACCTGCATAGGACATTTTTGATCAAGAAGTTAATAACCTTTGCCGAAGATATTTTATTTAGAGGTTCCGCTTCCACCCCTTTGGTGAAATAGTCGACTGCCACTATAGCATATTTAGCTCTACCTCGGCCCATCGGCAGCTCGCCAATCAAGTCAATTCCCCATATTGCAAAGGGCCAAGGGCTGGTCATTTGAGTAATCTCGTTTGTTGGTAGTCGAGGAATCTTGGCAAACTTCTGACATCTGTCACATTTTCTGACGAAGTCTAAGGCGTCTTTGTTCAAGGTGGGCCAGAAATATCCATATCGGAGTATCTTCTTTGCCAGAGTCTGCCCTCCAGTGTGATCTCCACAACTTCCTTGATGGATGTTGGATAAGATTTCTTTGACTTCCCTTCCAGCGACACACCTTAATAAAGGGTTAGAGAAGCCGCGCCGATAGAGGATGCCTTCTTGTATTGTGTAGCGGGAAGCCTTCCTCAAGATTTTCTTAACTTCGTTACGCCCGTCGGGCAGTGTGCCACTTTGTAAGTATTTTCGGATGGGAGTCATCCAAGTTTCCTCTTCGGTTGCAGCTATCAGATTCACTTGCTCGAAACTCAGAGTTAGTTGCTTTGAGATGGCTACTGTTCTGGAAATGGTGCCGTTTTTCATTCTAGCTTGCTTTACCAGCTCGTCGGCCTCTTGGTTTTCTTCTCAAGGAATGTGTTTGATTAAATAGTGATCCAATTGATCGAGTAGCAGCTTGGTCTTCTTCAGATATGTTGTGAGTCGTTCTCCTCGGGTCTGAAATTCTCCTAGTATTTGATTTACAATAAGTTAAGAATCACTATGAAGACATAAAGAGCTGACTCCAACCTCTAATGCAAGTTCTAATCCAGCTATCACTGCTTCATATTCTGCATCGTTGTTGGTGGCGGCGAATTCCAACCTTAGAGCATAGTGCAGCTTCCTTCCCCTGGGGGTGATTATCACAATACCTGCCCCGAGCCTTGCTCGTTTGATGCTCCATCCACGAAGAGATTCCACTTGATGTCTTTTGCTATTTCAGATTGCTCCTTATCTTCGTTGGTAGTGAATTTGGCAATGAAATAGGCCATGGCTTGTCCCTTGATGGTGGTGCGAGGATGGTAGGTGATATCATATTGACTCAGTTCGATGCACCATTTAAGTAGTCACCCAGAAGTGTCGGGACGATGGAGTACCTGCCTTAGCGGTTGATCGGTTAGAACTCTGATGGAATGAGATTGGAAATAATGTCGCAGTTTCCGTGATGTGATTAGTAACATTATGCTAGCTTCTCAAGTTTAGGATATCTGGCTTCTGCCCCCGTAAACCTCTTGCTCACAAAGTATACGGGCCGCTGCGTGCGGTTGTCTTCTCTCACCAAAGCGGCACTTAGGGCATGAGATGACACAGCAAGGTAGAGGTATAGCTCTTCGCCTTCATTTGGAGTTGAGAGCACTGAAGGAAGGCTGTTAAGCATTCGTCAGTCCATTCGAACTTTCCTTTGTCTTTCTTTAGAGCTTCGAAGAAGGGGACACACTTGTCAGTCGCTTTAGAGATGAATCTGCTTAGGGCGGCCACTTTCCCGTTTAGACTTTGCATTTCCCTTCGAGTGGAAGGTATCCTGATAACTTTCAGAGCTCGGACTTGTTCGGGGTTTGCTTCAATCCCTCTGGCATGGACAATGAATCCCAAGAACTTTCCTGATGATACTCCGAAGGAGCACTTTAGAGGATTCAGCTTCATTCCATATCGGCGAAGTACTTGAAACATCTCGCCCAGGTGGCTTACATGATCGTCGGCTTTCCTTGACTTTACCAGCATGTCGTCCACATACACATCCATAGTTCGTCCTATTAGTTCCGCGAACATCTTGTTGACGAGGCGCTGATAAGTATCTCCGGCGTTTTTAATTCCAAAAGGCATTACTCTGTAGTAGTACAATCCCCGGTCAGTGATGAAACTAGTGTGGTCTTGATCGGGAGCATGCATAGGAATTTGGCTATATCCTGAGTATGCGTCCATAAAAGATAAGAGTTCGTGCCCGGCTGTGCTGTCCACAAGTTGATTGATTCGGGGGAGTGGGAAGCAATCCTTCGGGCAAGCGTCATTTAAGTTGGAGAAGTCAATGCATGTTCGCCACTTCCCATTAGCCTTCTTTACTAATACCGGGTTAGCGATCCACCCTGGGTAGATGGCTTCTCATATGAAGTTATTGGCAAGTAGGTTTTTTACTTCTTCATCGAGGGCTGCTGATCGTTCTACCCCCATACTTCTCTTTTTCTGCTTTACTGGCACCTTGGTAGGATCGATGTTCAGTATGTGGCATGCTACGTCTGGGGAGATTCCAGTCATGTCAGCGTGCGTCCATGCAAATACATCCAAGTTGTGACGGTGAAAATCAATGAGTTGATCCTTCAATTCTGCTTTTAGCTGAGATCCGATTTTCAATAGTTTACTCGAGTCGTGTTTGTCTACAGATACAAACTCCATAGCCTCGGCAGGCTCGGCGGTGGCCTCCTCCTCTTTGTCCCTGGGGTCTAATTCATTGAAAGGATCACTGGTATATCGAAGAGGAGGGGCTTTCTTTAGTTGCTATGCTTCCAGGTTTTTTGTGCAGAGAGTAGTCTCTGCATTCTTCCCTTTGTCCTTCCTGCGGTTATTGTGAAGTTCGGTTACATAGCAATCTCGAGCAGCGTCTTGATTTCCCTCTATTTCCCCTATTCCGTTGTCTGTTGGAAATTTCATATTTAGGCACCATGCGGCTAGGACAATTTGGAAGTCGGACAAGGCTGGTCTTCCTAAAAAGGCGTTGTAGGCCGAGTGGTTTTCTATTAGCACAAATGTTTGTTTCCGCACAACGGAGCGGGGATGACTTCCTATTTCAACAAAGAGGTCCAGTTGCCCGAGGGGCATCTTCGCATCTCCAGTGAAACCGTGTAGTGGTTAGTTGCAGGGAGACACATCCTTTATTGACAGCTTCATTTTGTCGAAAGCATGTTTGAATAGGATATTCACTGAGCTTCCAGTGTCTACTAAAATTCGGAAAACTTCGGCTGGACCGAACCAGGCAGAGATGACCATAGGATCCATGTGTGGGTACTGCCTTCCCTCTAGATCACGCCTACTGAATGTGATGTCATCATTCTCTTTCCGCTTCGGGTGGCGTTCTTCTATAACAGAATTAACGCAGTCTTCATTATTTCTAAGTGACTTTCCGTATCTCTCCATCTCTGCCCAGCTTCTGTCGGCGATGTGTGGTCCTCCCGATATGATATGGACCACTATCTTCTCTTGACTGGAGCCACTGGTGTTACGATTTCCTCCGCCCACATCTGGGGGGGAGCCTTGGGTTCTCATTGGCAGAAGCTGGAGTTCTGTTCTGACCTTTTACATAGCGTTCCAGTCTCTTCCTTCTGATGTGTTCTTCTATTAAGTCCCGGAGATGATGGCATTCATTGGTATCATGCCCATGAGATTCATGGAAGCAGCAGAACTTTCCAGACTTAATTGCGTTATCTGATTCCTTCTTGTGCGGGGGGCGTCTGTATTTAACTTCGTCTTGGGTGGCCAAGAAGATGTTTTCGATTGTTTCATTCAAAAGAGTGTAAGAGTCAAATCTCGGTCCTGGCCGATATAGACGTTTTTCTCCCTTCTTGCCCCCAGCAGTGTCTCTAGAGTCGTTTCTTCGAACGTCCTTTGCTACAGCGGGTGTGTTGCCATGAGTTGTCTTAGTTTGTTGCCCTGCCTGCCTCTCAGTGGCAGCGTCTTCAAGTCTCATATATTTTCCGGCTTCATGGAAGAAATCGGGTAAGGTAGCTGGTTTTTCTTTTGTTAATCTTCTAGCGAATTTAGTATCCGGATGTACACCACTACAGAGGGCCATTAAGATAAGTTTCTCATCGGCATCTTGGACCGCGGCCGCTGCGGTATTGAATCGGGTTAGATATTGTTGCACTGTCTCTCCAGGCTTCTGTTTGATATTAGATAAGGAATAAGCGTCCTTGGGTTGCTCCACATGAATGCGGAACTGTCTGATAAACTTTTCTTTCAACATTTCCCATGAGCTGATGGATCCTTGGGGTAGATGGCAGAACCAAGAGGTAGTTAGATCTGCCAAGAATAGTGGAAAGCATTTGCACAGTACTCCTTCTGTTGCTCCGCTCATGAGTATATGTTGGGTGTATCTCTGCAAGTGTACAACGGGGTCAGAGGTTCCCCTGTAAGGTTCCATTGTTGGTATTTTCCATTCTCGGGGGGTGATGGCAATTTCGATATTGCGGGCGAAAGGGCTGGTTACCCTAGCGCCTATCCCTCGATCTCTTTGATCCCGTTGGACGCACTCTTTGAACAATCGTGCCATCCTTTCATCAGAATTTGGAGCAGATAGAAATGAATCTGGTTCTTCTCTGCGGGATTGATTTCGTCCAGACGACCTGTAGGGATGGTATCTTCTATCACTCCTAACGTTTTCCAGTGGCCGTCTCTGGTCTTCCGGGGGCATGCTGGGGTCAGCCACAGTTGGCTCTTGCCTTGATCTTCCCCTGCTGGGTTCTGTTCTAAGCACTTCCTCGAGTCCAACTTCGGGCTGGACTCCAGCTCGGCCCCGCCCATTGGTGTTCCCATGGTTAGGTAGCATGACAGGCTCAGCTACATCCGACCCTTGCCTGGTACCTCCCATGTTGGGTTCGGTTCCAAGTGTTTCCTCGGGTCGGAATTTGGGCTGAGTCCGAGCTCGGTTCCTATTATTGTTGTTTCTGTTGTTAGCCTCTTCGAAGAAGAAAGATCTTTGTCGTCTCCTAGATCCTCCAGACTGGGACTCACCCCATGATTCAGTGTTGCGGTTGGATTCTTCAGCATCCCTTAAGCGTGACATGAGTTGGTCCACCAAGGCTTCTTGTTGGGATGTGAAGCGGTTAGTCACTTCTGCCACAACCCTGTCTAGATCTGCCCTAGTAATTGCTGCCGATTGTTCCGTGGCAGGGGCTGTCGGATTTGCCTGATTTCCATTTACTGTTGGAACGGGACGATTCTCTTGATCTGTGATCACTAGATCTGGAATACTACTAGTTGCGATGTTCTTTCCTTTGCTAGCATCTTTCCTCTGCCTAGGAGGCATGTTTTCCAAGCAATGAGCGATGCTGTTAGGAAGAAGGTTGAGTAGGAGAAGCTGAAGCTTCTAGCTCGAGTTCTCAGTGAAAGCACCAAAAATGTTTGCACAAAAAATGGGCAAACACCTCTAAGTCGTATGATTTAGTCAATTTTATGTTGTTCTTAGTGATTTGGGTGATTTATGCAAATATGTAAAAAGCAGGGGCTAAACTGTAAAAGACACAGAGATTTATAGTGGTTCGGCCAGAAAGTGCCTACGTCCACTTTATATGTTATTCTTCTTTACTGTTCAGATTACAAGTACAAAGCTTTGATTACAAGTATATGAAAGTTGTTTGAAAGTTCTGTCCGTGCTTGAGCTCTCAAACTTGTCTGCCATTGTTGTACCCCTGCCCCTCTATTTATAGAGTGAGGCTAGGGGTAGGGGTCTTGGATGTATATAGCTGCTGGTGGGCCTAGGCTAATGTAATCTGGCCTAGCAAAGCTGGTTCGGTACGCCTTGGTAGTACTTTGGTCCGATAGTAGATAGATGGAGTAGGTTCTGGTTCGGTAGTACTCTGGTCCGGTAGAAGATGGATGGAGTTGGTTCGGCTAGGCATTGGAAGTGAGTTGGTTTGGCTAGGCATGGGAAGTGGGGTTGGTTCGGCAGTAGAGGGGATTGGTTCGGTGGCAGGTGGAGTGGAATTGGTTCGGTAGGGCCTTCCCCCCTTTGGTTCGGCGATGCTTTCTTTCTTTGGTTCGGTGGTGGAAACGCACCCAACAGTACCATTTGTACTTCACTACTTGCTTCAATCTCTAAGTCAGTGAGTATAGACAAATCCTTAAATTCTTCCATCATCAACATGGCTACTTTAGCATGTTGTCTACTCAAGGCATCTGCAACTTTATTTGCCTTACCTGGTGTATAGAGTATGTCTAGATCATAGGCAGCTAGGAACTCCACCCATCTATGTTGCCTCATGTTCAAATTTTTTTGTGAGAAAAGATATTTCAATGCTTTATGATCTGTGTACAAATTAAACTTTGCACCTAATAAATAATGTCTCCATAGTTTCAAAGCATACACTACTGCTGCTAGCTCAAGATCATGGGTTGCATACCTAGTTTCATGTGGTTTTAATTGTCTGGATGCATAGGCTATCACTTGGTCTTGCTGCATCAACACAGCCCCTAGCCCGGAGCCACTTGCATATGTATACACAATTAATCCCTCATTTCCTTCAGGTACTCTCAATACTGGTGCATTAACTAAGGCTTCCTCTATCTTGATAAAGGCTTGTTCAAATTTTTCTGTCCATACAAAGGCTTGATTCTTTCTAGTTAAATTGGTAAGGGGTGATGATATTTTTGAAAAATCTTTTATAAATCTCCTATAATATCCTGCCATTCCCATAAATGACCTTACTTCACTCACTGTGCTAGGCCTCTTCCATGCTTGGATAGCTACTACCTTATTGGGGTTTACTGAAATTCCTTTGGCAGAAATGACATGGCCAAGGAAATGTACTTCCTCCTTCCAAAATGCACATTTTGAAAATTTTTCCTTTAAATCATTTTCCCTCAATCTAGACAAAACCAAATGCAAATGATTCTTATGCTCTTCCGCTGTTTTGGAATAAATCAAAATGTCATCAATAAAAATTAGCACAAATTTGTCTAAATAATCTCTAAAGGTTCTACTCATTAAATCTACAAAATATGAGGGGGCATTTGTCAACCCAAATGGCATAACCATAAATTCATATAACCTATATCTAGTGTTAAATGCAGTATACTTAACACTTGAGTCTTCAACCTTCATTTGATGAAACCCTGATGCCAAGTCTAGTCTAGAAAATATTTTAGCTTCACTGAGTTGATCAAAGAGATCATCAATCCTAGGCAGTGGGTATTTATTTTTAATGGTGACCTTATTCAGTTCTCTGTAATCTATGCACATCCTCAAAGTACCATCATGCTTCCTCACAAACACTACCAGAGCACCCCAGCATGAGTTACTTGGCCTTATGAACCCTTTACTCTCCAATTCTTCTAACTGGTTTTTCAATTCCTTGAGTTCACTTGGTCTCATTCTAGTAGGCTTCTTAATTATTGGGCTAGCTCCTGGAATGAGATTGATTTGAAACTCTTCTGGTCTATGGTGTGGAACACCCTTAACCTCCCCAAACACATCCAAGTATTCATTGACTATGGGAATTTCTTCAATGGTAGGTTCACTGAAATCTTTTTCTAAGTCAATTAAGTGATATAATTTTCTTTCTTTAGCTACTTCACACAAAATAGTGATTCTCTGGCCTCTACAATTTTGCAATGATATGGTGGATGAATCTAAACTTATTATGGCTTTAAATTGCCTTAACCAGTCTACCCCCAATATAACACCTATATTAGGGTAGTTTAAAACATATAAATTGGAAATAAAAATATTTCCTCCTATGTTTAATTCTACATCCACACAAATCATGTTCAAAACACTAGAACTCCCAAGTAGACTTTGTATAAGCAGTGGGGTTTCAACCAATATGCAATTTAATTTTAGCATTTTAACTAATTCATAGGAAATCAGTGAGTGAGTTGCCCCGGTATCATATACTACTACTTTGGGTATGGTACAAATAAGTAGTGTACCTTCCACTTGACCACGCTTTTCAGCTCCACTCTCAACTGTGGATTTGCCTTTGGCTTCCAAATTTGCTATTTTCCCTTGCTATTTGTACTCAGGACAGTTCCTCTTCATATGCCCCTCTTTCCCACATAGGTAGCACTTGAAGGCTCCTCCTTTTAATTCTGGACACCTTGGTTTGATATGTCCTTCCTTTCCACATTGATGGCAAACCAGTTTCTTTTTAGCTTCATTGGCCTTGGTATCACTGGCCTTCTTGGTGTCTGCTTCCTCCTTCATTTTGTCATAAGGGTGGTATCTTCCCTTATTCTTCTTGTTATTGTTGCTCTTAAAATTTCTATACTTCTCCCTTTCTTTGTCATGCTGCTCAAGTTTCAAAGCCAAGTCTATTACTTGATCAAAAGTTCTATCAGCATATGGTAACATGGCTCTGCTAAGTCGTCGATTCAATCCTTTAATATACCTATCATTTTTGGATGCTTCATCTGCCACTAGCATTGCTCCATATTTAGATAACCCCTTAAACTTTTGAGTGTACTCAGTGACATTCAAAGTTCCCTGCATGAGTCTGATAAATTCTTCAAGTAAAGTGGTCTTAGCTGATGCTGGTACAAATCTTGCCTCCAACATTTCCTTGAATTGATTCCAAGTGATTTCATTTTCAATTCTTCCAGCTATGATCACCTCCCACAAGCTTAGAGCTACTCCTTTCAGCTGCCTTGAAGCCACTTGCCTCTTCCTTTGATCATCTAGCTGCATGTCATTGAAAATCCTATCCAATTGTCCTCAACCATGCTTGAATTTCCATCACATTCTCAGTCCCTTCAAAACTTTTGCCTCCCAAATTTGTATAAGCCTTTAATAGTTTTGAAAGTTCCTAATGTGGATTCTCAGGCCTATGACCAATTCCATCCCTTAAAACCCTCACAAACTCTTGCATATCAAGCATTTGTGGTGCACTTGTTCCTGCATGATGTGATCCCCTTCCTACCATGGTTTGCTAACTAAGTTCTTGGCAATTGGTGTTAGTATACTGTGAGTATTTTCTATTAATATTTTCCTATCTAAATCATTTCATCCAAAACAAACAGACATAACACATTTCTATAGCACTTAACAATCAATGCAACCATTTAATTATGCTACCATTTGCTCTGATACTAAATGAAATGACCCTCAAACTTTTACCTCAATTTCTCAAGGAATTTTTTTTTGTTATGTGTATGTATATGTGTAAATTTACATACACATTTAATTTATACATGTACATGTGTGTCCATATATATTCATTTGCATATTTAAATTTGATTTAATCTTACTTCCAATTCTCAGGGTCATTTTCCTTTTTCAAATAATTTATCCAGGATTCAAAATTTCTACCAATATAAATATTTCAGTTTACTCCTAAAAATATACACACACATATGAAGATGTATGTGTTCCTCTTGATTAAATCAGAGTGTGTGTGTGTGTGTGTGTGTGTGTGTGTGTGTGTGTGTATTTGTTAAACAAGAGTATTCTGTTTGGTTTGGATTTAAATAAATCTACCTATAGTTAATTAACATATTCTTTTGGATATATTTGTAATATGTTAATAAATCCTGTCCATATTCATTCATGTGAATTTGATCATTCAAATTATAATTTTTTTATCAATTTATCTTGGCAGATAAATCTCAAGATACTCGAGCTTTTTCAGAGTATAATTCAAATGTTTTGATATTTGACTAATGCCAGAAAATGATATATACATTTATCATTTTCCACTTATGTACTTTCTTTGAAACCCTCTTGTTTTTGATTCTATCTATATAACTTGTCTATTATAATCTTAACCTATATGACACACTGTGGGTTGAGCATTTGCACAAAAATTTGCTGTGACAAGAATCTGAATTTCGAAGTATTTAAAAGAATGTAGAGTGTTTCTAGGTTTGTTAGTACAAACCAGTTCAAATTGGATATTTAATATAGCTTTTGAAAGTTGGTTGTGGTGAAACAATTGCTAAATGAACTAAAGCTTTTGAAAGGCATTTTACTGTCAAAATACAATCAAACATAATCAACCAAAACTTCACTCATTTGAAGCTGGTTAACTCATGTGTCTTGTGTCAACCAGATACCTGATCATGGCAATTGAAATGCCAGTCATTTGCATTATATCTGAAGTCTTCCCATACATTTACTTTTCTCAAAACAATTTAGAAAGTAGACTTGAACCTTTTGCAAAACATTTCAGAGAAAAACAATTAGATACTTAAAAGTATACTTCAAGATAAATTCTGAATTTACTCCAAAACTCAGTGTTTTAAAATGACTCAAGGTTGTCTAATACATAATATAATTTATGCAAAGCAATTGCTCACATACCTATATATTTCTTTACCAGGTTTTCATAGCTAACACTTTGAGCATATTTTTCTTGTTTATGTCTCAGACAATACTTCAATATTCAAACCTTAACACACAACAATTTCAACAGAACAACTAATTTAATCTAACACTTTACAAAATTCGATAAAAGAAACATGTTTAACTAAACATAACAGTTCATTACATAACTGGAATTCAAAAACTTAGTTTTCATGAGCACATGCATATAAACATCATAGGCTCTTATTAAAACTAGCAAGCATGCTCATCCAATTTTCTCATTAGCCATTAACCTTTTCTTCCTATTTAAGCTTTGCATTCCCTGCAAGAACATTGGTGGCTGCCTCATTTTAAAATGAGACACCCCCATATGCCATGAGCAAACAAGGGTCAGATCAATGATCTGGTATGAGCAACATCAAAATATTCATAGTATTATGCAAGTAGAAGATGAACATGAGTACTGTCTTCGCGTATGTAATTTCTTTTATCAACTGTTTTACTATGTTTCATATACTTTGATACAAGAATGATATCTTTATCTATTTTCCATCTGAACATAATTAATTATGCTATCATGAATATAAATCTGCAGCATATGTATTCACTGGAACAACCATAGTTCCATTCCAACCAATCCTAAGAAATATTCATATTCCTATTTCTTCATTTACAGATTGTATAATTTAATTTAAATTCCTAGCCTCATCTGCTATCAAGGAATCATAGGGACACATTGCAATGAACTAATTCACATCGTTGCACAAAGATCTTAGGGCTTAAACAAACCATGTGCCAACTTGCATACATCAAATATAACAAGCATTCCAGCAGCCTTCTTGGCCTTCCCCTCCCTAGTTTATTTACTAGTGATACTAGTTTAAATCCTATCATCAGATAGCTAGGTGAACATGTCACTGCAAACATGGAAACATCCATAATTCTTCCTAACATAATTTTCTAGAAATGAGCAGACAATCATTTTTCAAAGATGATGTCATTAGATGTGTTGATCTCAAATAAAAAAAATTACAAGAATATCTTCAACTGTAAATAGAGACATGGCATGTCATGTTATATTAATCTGCAAGCATCTATGATTAAATTAGATTCATGATCTAGCTTAATCATAGTTTTAGCTTGTGGGGGTTTTTTTTTATTTGATTAAGGGCTCAGCACATATAGAATTTCTATTGCACCCTTAATTAATTTCTTTTTCAAGCCTCAGCACTTATACAAAGTATAACGCAGCTCACAATATTTTTCCTTGTTAAAATTTCCATGCCATAGATCTATAACAGTTGAGAGTATTCTCTCCATAATTTAAAATTCTAGGCCTTAACATTTCTAAGCAAAATAAAACAGTAAGTTGCACATCCAAAGGCAAACATCACAACAAATTAAAGATCACCCAAAACATCCATAATAAAATCATGACAGATCCAAAATCATCCAAAGAGCATTTATAAAATCATATTTAGCAAAACCAGAAATATACAAAGAGCAATATAAAATTTGGCTGCCTCATCTCAGGTCTTAATGCCATGAATTTAGTGAGGTTACTCACCTAAATATTTTCTTCTTTTGATCCAGAAAACCCTTCTGTGTTTTCTCCTTCCTTTCAATATTTTTCTTTCTTTTTTATTTTTGAGCAACTCGGGGTAAAAATGATTTCCTGGCCAAAACTGCCTATTTATAACAATGTTTTCCACTAGGGTTTTGTTAAAACAAAATTCCATTTCTATCATAGTTAACATCATGCATTTTGCATTTTGCATTTTCACATTTTCATCCCCGGCCACATTAGTCAGTTTTGGGCAGTGCTTGTCTCTTTTGCCTTTTTCCAGAAATGACTATTTTTGTATACTCACCCAAGTCACGATAAATGTGTGACCCTGCCATATTTTTATTTATTCTTTTATTCTTTTCTAGAAATTTTCCTTTCTATTTTTACCTACACAAGCATATTGACTTGTATTATATTTCATGTCATTTTGATGTTTCCTTTTATTGTTTTGCATTAACACTTTCTGCTCACAGAAAATATACATGTACATAGGTGTGTATTTGATCTTTCTTGCCTTACAGAAAATATACACATATATATACATTTTCTAATTTATAAATGAGTTAGATCTGGTAAAAGAAAATCCAATGCTTTAAGTAAGAATTACTTCTTTGCTCAAACAAAATTTTTCTGCCTCTTTATTATTTTTATTATTTTATTATTATTATTATTTTTCAGAAATAATTAATGTGATCAGAGACCAAATATCCATACATAGGTTAGTAATTCACATTTCAAAATCCTATTTGAAATGTTTCTTTTTCCCTATTTTTTTTTCACAAATTCTTAGATTTCCTTCTGTGCCATTTTCAGTGTGCATGTGCACACATATCCTTGCACACTATTTAATTTCAAGAATTTCACCATATTTAAATCCAGTTATTTTAAAATTAAATTATTTTATTACAATAATTTATCACAAGATTTTGGGGTATTACATTGTTTAAGTCGGACATGTGATATTATTGTCGATTTAAACCTTCCAAAATATAGGTCATCACACTTGGTATCAGAGCTTTGGTTTAGCGATAAACTTAGCTTTGTGGGGTAATGACGCAGCTTTGACTAGGCTCGAACAGTTTAAATACCAAACTGTCGCAACCTATCCAGGATCTTCCTCATGAATGATGATTTCGGGTCAAATAAAGCGATAGAACGATAAATGCTCAATTCCGTTGATCATGATGATGCTGAAATCTAGCTATCTCCAACCCGTTGATCCCGCAAGATGCCGTGTTGAAAGATCTACAATTCAAACGTTGATCACTCGTAAGTGATACCGAGAATTGGCTTCAAATTCATTGATTCGCTCACGAATAACCTGAAGATGGAAAGAAGAAGGAGATCACACTCAACTTCCAACAATGGTGGCCAAAGCTCACACACAAATTTATTTTCAAAATCAATCTCTCGTTACAAATGACAACACACCCCTATTTATAGGAAATTACAACACACACAAGCGACTCAACACATGCGACTCATGACCTAACACATACGAGTTACAACATCATACGACTTAACAACATACGAGTTACAACATCATACGACTTAACGACATACGAGTTAAAACATCATATGACTTAACGACATACGGCATAAGAACTTGTGACTTAAGAAGATAGTACAGCTTCAGGAACGACTTAGGAAATGCGGCATAACTGAACGACTTAAAAAGATAGCACAGCTTCAGGAACGACTTAAGAAATGCGGCATAAGGTGAGCGACTTAAAGACATGCGGCATAGGTGAGCGACTTATAGAAATGCGGGCTTGATTTCCTGAGTCATTATCTTATAAGGCAGGCGACTCAAGGCAGGCGACATAAGATGGTTGGCATAACTCGCTATGTCGCTTATCATGGTGCGCTGCATCATCCTCCCCTAGTTGAAAAGAATTTGACCCCGAATTTACACTTTCCTCTTCTTCGTCATACTTATTCTCATGATATGGGATCAAGTGTTTGACGTTGAAAACGTCAGCAGTATGGATATGATCCGACAATCTTAACTGATAAGCATTCTCATTAATCTTCTTTACGATTTCCAAAGGGCCAATCTTTCTAGCAGCTAGTTTGTTGTAAGTACCAATAGGAAATCGATCCTTAGTGAATACTGCATATACAAAATCTCCTTCTTTGAACTCAACATTTCATCGTTTAATATCTGCGGATTGCTTATATTTCTCAATCGCTTTAAGCAATCGTTCCTGCACAACCTTGTGGCACTCTTGTAATTCATTCACAAAATCACTAGCTCGTTTGATCACTCCTTTCTGCTGGGGTACTATAGATAAATCTAATGGCCCCTTAGGGATTGTTGAGTAAACGACCTGGAATGGACTGAACCCAGTGCTACGATTAACTACATGGTTGTGTGCAAACTCAGCTTGACACAGTTTGGAATCCCAACTCTTCAAATTGTCATTCACGAGGCATCTCAATAGATTACCTAGGGATCTATTCACAACTTTTGTCTATCCATCCGTCTGTGGATGATAAGCACTACTAAATTTCAGCTTTGTCCCGACCATTCTCCCTACACTCATCCAAAAATGACTCAGAAAACGAGTGTCTTTATCCGATACAATAGATTCAGGCAACCCATGAAGACGATAGATCTCTCTGAAGTATAACTGTGCGACATTAACTGCATCTGCAGTCTTCTTGCATGCGATAAAATGTACCATTTTTTGAAAACCGATCAACCACCACGTAGATAGAATCATTGCCATGTTGTGTCCTCGGCAAGCCCAATACAAAGTCCATACTAACATCCACCCATGGTTTAGTAGGTATAGGTAACGGCATATATAAACCTGCATTTGTTGCGGTCCCCTTTGAAACTTGACAAATATGGCACCTCTGAACGAACTTTTCAACCTCCTTCCTCATTGATGGCCAGAAATAAGACTTTGAGATCAACTTCATAGTACGGTCACGGCCCATGTGTCCTTCTTCATGTAATTCTTTGATAATTTTCATTCGCAGACTGCAATCTGGAATACACAACTGATTTCCTTTGAATAGAAAATTTTCAACCAGCATATATCCAGCCATGTTTCACTGTTTGACTTTGTTTAGGATTTCAGAAAAATATGAATCTGAAGTAAGAAAATCTGGAAGTAAGTCAAAACCCATCACCTCTACTCGCATGGTTGTTAGTAAATTATTCCTCCGGCTCAATGCATCGGTGATGCGATTAGTTACTCCAGACTTGTGCTTTATGACGAATGTAAATTGTTGCAAATAAGCTATCCACGATGCGTTCCTAGCTGCAATTTTATTCTGCCCTTGTAAATATTTCAATGCTTCATGATCTGTATACAAAACAAATTCTTTGTGGAACAAGTAATGTTTCCAATGCTTCATGGCCTGCACAATAGCATAAAACTCCACATCATAAGTACTGTAACTCATTTTTGCTCCAGAAAGTTTTTCACTGAAATAGGCAATTGGACGTCCCTTCTGACTCAACACTCCTCCAATTCCAACTTTGGACGCATCTGTATGTAACTCAAATAGTAACCGAAAATCTGGCAACACTAGAATCGGTGCTGAGGTTAAATGTTCCTTGATTTGTTCAAAAGCAGATCCTACCTCTTTCGTCCATGAAAACTGCTTTCCTTTCATACAATCAATAACAGGAGCCATTACACTACTAAAGTGCGGTATAAATCTTCGATAAAATGAAGTTATCCCATGGAAACTTCTGATTTCTGTTATAGTTTTGGGCTGTGGCCAATTTCTGATTGCGGCTACTTTACTCTAGTTCACTTGTATCCCTTCCTTGGACACGACATAACCCAGAAATAAAACACTTGGCATCATGAACACGCATTTCTCCATCGCTGCATAGAACTGTTCTTGACGAAGAATAGTTAACACCATTCGCAAGTGTTGAATGTGCTCCTCTGTGCTAGCACTATATATCAAGATATCATCAAAGTAGACTACAACAAACTTCCCGATGTAAGGTCTGAAAATTTGATTCATCACCCTCATAAATGTGCTTGGTGCATTAGATAGACCAAATGGCATGACCAACCATTCATATAATCCTTCCTGACGCAGCGGATTAATCGAAACAAACTTCAATCGTTGAACGTATCAATCGGTGAATTGATGAATACTGAAAGGCCCGAATTCGTTGATCCGAAGATACCGAATTCTAGCTATCTCAAACGCGTTGATAGCGCACTATGCCGCGTTCCAAGATCTATGATTTTTCGTACGTTGATCTAGCGCACTAGATTCCGTGAATCGGCTTCTACGAACGTTGAATCGAGCGCACTCGATTATCCGAACGAGGAGATAGGAGATAACACTCAACTACAAATTGTATGAAAGCACAAAGCTAACAAAAGAGAATTTTATTCAAAAATCAACAACCTAAAAAATTACAACACACTCGCTATTTATAGATGATTTACAACCCAGACCCTTAGGTCGTATACGACTCACGACTTACCATAGGTCGTTGCCGACCTAACAGACTCGAGCTCAACACAGCGACTTACAAAGCTATATTACAACACAACCTTCAAACAACGACCTACAACACATTATAGTGCGACCTAACCAACCTAGCGACCTAAAAAAAACGGCTCTTCCAATTTACAGGCGGCATAAGGTCGTTAACGACCTAACTTTACCCAGTTAGCGACCTAGGCATGTGGCAAGACTTCAACGACCTATCTTAGGTCGGTATGTTATTCGAGCGACCTATCCTCCTTCATGCGACCTTTCTCCCCGCGACCTAGTTCCAGCTTATCTTTATCATAAGGTCGCTGGAACGACTTACTGGATGTGTTAGGTCGTGGCCGACCTAAATCCCCTTCTTTAGGTCGCAGCTCTACTTCACGTGTCCAGTTAGGTCGTGCATCACTGCTGTTAGGTCATGAACGACCTAAACTTACTTCCTTAGGTCGGAGACGACCCAATACTCCTTTGTTAGGTCGTAAACCATCTTTGTTAACTCGGAAACGACTCAAAATCAATTCGTTAGGTCGTGAACGACCTATCTTCACTGAGCGACTTAACTCCGAAGCCTTCTCCTCTTTAACTCGTTGATTCTCCTTAGGTCGTAGCTTGTCTTCATTAGGTCGTGAACGACCTATCTCGTCCTCCTTAGGTCGTGAACGACCTAATACTTGCATTTCATCAGATTGCACTGCATCATCCTCCCCGGGTTGACAGAAATTCGACCTCGAATTCTCAACATCTTCTTCCACAACAATTTCATTTCCCCGATACGGAATTAAGTGTTTGACATTGAAAACATCAGAAGTGTATACATCCTCCGGCAGCTTCAACTTATAAGCATTCTCATTGATTTTCTTCAAAATTTCAATCGGACTAATTTTTCGCGCTTTCAACTTATTATACGTTCCAACCGGAAAACGGTCTTTTGTCAGTACTGCATAAACCAAATCACCCTCTTTAAATTCAACACTTCGTCTCTTCAAATCAGCAACCCGCTTATACTTCTCATTTGACCTTTCCAGTCGTTCTTGAACGATTTTATGACATTCAGTTAATTCTCCAAAACAAAATCAACAGCTCGTTTCACCGTCCCCTTCGGTTGTGGTATTACCGCTAAATCCAACGGTCCCCTGGGTAAACTTGAATATACGATCTGAAATGGACTGAATCCTGTGCTTCGATTCACTGCATGATTATGTGCAAACTCTGCCTGGCATAACTTCATGTCCCAACTTTTCAGATTGTCTTTCACCAAACATCGCAACAAGTTTCCCAACGATCTATTCACCACCTCTGTTTGCCCATCTGTTTGCGGATGATACGCACTACTAAACTTAAGCTTCGTTCCCACCATCTTCCACAAACTAAGCCAAAAATGACTCAAAAATCTAGTATCCCTGTCAGAAACGATAGATTCTGGCAATCCATGAAGACGATAGATTTCCTTGAAGAATAACTGAGCAACCCGAACAGCATCTGTCGTCTTTTTGCAAGCGATAAAATGTGCCATTTTAGAAAATCTGTCCACCACCCCATATATAGAATCATTACCACGCTGCGTTCTCGGCAACCCCAATACAAAGTCCATACTCACATCAACCCATGGTTTAGCCGGTACAGGCAACGGCATATACAACCCAGCGTTGGTCGCAGTTCCTTTCGAAACTTGGCAAATATGACAGCGCTCTACAAACCTGCCCACTTCTTTCCTCATCGACGGCCAAAAGTAAGACTGTGAAATCAGTTGCAAAGTACGATCACGGCCCACATGTCCTTCCTCGTGTAACTCCTTCACAATCTTCATCCTCAGGCTACAATCCGGAATACATAAACGATTTCCTTTAAACAGAAAACCATCCACCAACATGAATTCATCAGCATCCCCTTCCTTAACTTTCTCAACAAACTTTGCAAAGTAAGGATCTTCTTCCATCAGCTCTGGTAATAGTTCAAAACCTGTCACTTCCACCTTCATTGTTGTCAACAAATGACTCCTCCGACTTAACGCATCAGCCACACGATTCGACACCCCAGATTTGTGCTTGACAACAAAAGTAAATTGTTGCAAATAGGCAGTCCATGATGCATGTCTCGCAGAAATCTTGTCTTGCCCCTGCAAATGCTTCAATGCCTCATGATCAGTGTATAAAACAAATTCCTTCTGAAATAGATAGTGCCTCCAGTGCTTCACAGCTTGTACAACAGTATAGAATTCAACGTCGTATGTACTGTATCTCATCTTTGCCCCTGACAACTTCTCACTGAAATAAGCAACTGGCTTCCCATTCTGACTCAGAACTCCCCCAATACCAACCTTTGAAGCATCAGTGTGTAATTCAAACAACAACTGAAAATTTGGTAAGACAAGAATCGGTGCTGTCGTTAATAATCTCTTGATTTTCTCAAAAGCATCTCCCGCTTCCTCTGACCAAGAAAATTGTTTCCCCTTCATGCAATCAGTCACTGGAGCCATCACGCTACTGAAGTGTGGAATAAACCTTCGGTAGAATGACGCTAGCCCATGAAAACTTCTCACCTCCGTAATTGTCTTCGGCTGTGGCCAATTCCTGACTGCTTCTACTTTATTCTGGTCAACTTGAATACCTTCCCCTGAAACAATATAACCCAGGAATAAAAAATGTCTTGTCATAAACACACATTTCTTTGTAGCAGCATAAAATTGTTCTTCACGAAGAATAATCAACACTTCCCTCAAATGTAGAACATGCTCCTCCAAACTCCTGCTATATATCAGAATATCATCAAAATAAACCACCACAAATTTCCCGATGAATGGTCTGAAGATTTGGTTCATCACTCGCATGAATGTACTCGGTGCATTGGACAAACCAAATGGCATAACCAACCATTCGTATAACCCCTCTCTTGTTTTGAAAGCTGTCTTCCACTCATCTCCAGGTCTGATCCGAATTTGATGATAACCACTTTTCAAATCAATCTTCGAAAAGATAGTCGCCCCACTCAACTGATCCAGTAAGTCATCCAACCTTGGCATTGGAAATCTGTATCGCACAGTAATCTTATTCAAGGCCCGACTGTCAGTGCACATCCTCCACGTCCCGTCCTTTTTGGGTACCAATAAAGCTGGCACAGCACAAGGACTCAGACTCTCCTGCAATCGTCCCTGCTCAAGCAACTCTTCCACCTGCCTTCTCAATTCTTCATGTTCCTTTGGACTCATTCGATAATGCGGTCTATGTGGTAATACTGCTCCCGGAACAAGATCAATTTGATGTTGAATGTCCCTTAGTGGCGGTAACTCCTTGGGCAACTCCTCTGGAAACACGTCTTCAAACTCTTTCAAAACAGGCTTCGCTTCTTCGGGAATTTCAACTTCCTCACCACAATCTCGCCCAATCAACAAAAAGACTTCAGGCTCCTCTTCAACCTCCTTGACAAACTCCTTCAAAGTCAACAGAGTTTTCAATTCCTCAATCTCCTCCAGCTGGCTCTCCTTCCGTTGCTGCTTCTTGGGAACCAAAGTGATTTTAGTACCCTCGAACATGAAACTATAACTGTTAAAATGACCATCATGTTGCACCGCTCTATCATACTGCCACGGTCTTCCCAGCAATAGATGACAAACATCCATGTCTACCACGTCACACCAGATCTCATCCTTGTATTCCTTCCCAATTGAAAAACTAACACAAGCTCGTCGTCCAACCTTCACCTCTCCTCCCTTTCTCAACCAAGCCAACTTGTACGGTTTCGGATGTTTCTCAGTCTTCAATGATAACTTCCTTACAGCCTCTGTGGAAATAATGTTATCACAACTTCCAGCATCTATGACAAACTTGCAAACTTTCCCCAGAATAGTACACGTCGACTGAAATATGTTACTCCTCAACCAACTACAGTCCTCCTCTTGCTTTGGTGTGAGACAAGACCTCCTCATCATCAAATTACAACCTTCGTCTCCCGACACTTCTTCTTCCTCCTCAACATAAGGTGAATTAGAACATTCAGCTTCTTCCTCCTCATCTTCAGCTTCAACTATCATGGTTCTCTTCTTCGGCTTTGGACACTCATTACTTTTATGACCCATCTCCTGGCAGTTGTAACATTTGAACCCACTGCTAACTTTCGCCTTCTCACCCTCCTTCACAGCTGGTTTGGCAACAACTTTAGAAACATTAGAATTTCCACCGGTCCCCTTCACCTGATTGTTAGAGTTAGTAAACACACCACCTCCACGCCTTCCCTGCTTCTCCCAAGCCAATGCTTTCTGATGTGCTTCTGCCACAGATCTTGGATCGAACATATTAACCATATCCTGGATCTGCATCCTCAGCCCTCCAACAAACCTGGCAGTCAGTTGTTCCTCCGTTTCCATGATATCGTTCCTTGCAATGAGTTGATAAAATTCATCTGCATAATCATTCACTAACTTTGTCCCCTGCCGTAGATTCTGTAATCTCTGGTACATAAGCGATTGATAGTTGTATGGTAAAAATGTAGCTCTCATCAACTTCTTCATCTTCTCCCTAGACTCTATCTTTGACTTTCCCATCCGATCTCGAGTAAGTTTAGTCTGCTGCCACCATGCCAATGCTCTTCCCCTCAGCCTTGTAGCGACTAACTTCACCCTTCTATTCTCCGGAACCTCCTTAAAGTCAAAAATTTCCTCCACATTAGATAACCAATCTAAGAATTCTTCAGCCACCATTCCTCCCTTAAACTCCGGAATCTCCATTTTCATTCCCGACTCCCAACGTCGATCATCATCAATAACCCGATACGAACGTTGTCCTTGATCTCTATCCCGAAAATGAACACTTCCTCTTTCACCATCAAACTCTTCATCAAAGTCAGATGTATATCGTTGTCTTTCACGCCCTCCAACATCTCTACCACCACTCCTACTTCCCATATCTCTTCGATCATGATCATCATCATTCCTCCTACTCCGATTGTCAACACTCCGATGATCTTGACTCTCTCTCCTTTCCCGATCCGAATGATGTGAAACTCTACTTCCTCCACGGATGGATTCAGGTGAATTTCTTCTTCTACTTTGATTCATGTCTATCATAAGCTTCTCCAACCTTCCTATGCCTTCATCAATTTTCTCGTGCATACGTTGTTCCATTTGATCAGCCTCTTCTCTTCGATACAAAGCTTCAACGTTTTGATGGCGGTTAGCTCTCCTTGGCGGCATGATTGATTCAATAAAAAACTTCCACAAATCTTCAACAAGTCAACAAAAGTCACGGCTCAACTTCAAAACCCTTCACCAGGCTCGGCTACTTCACAAGTATACACGGCCTAACTCACTTCAAACACTTTCCAACACTTTGATCCGAAATGGAATGGATCGAAAGTTCTCCCTTCGTTGCAATTTCACGATGAACACGATGAACAACTTCAAACTTTAACACTTGGCTCCAAGATCTCGAATTAGCTATGATTGGCTAAAACAAGCTCTGATACCAATAATGACGCAGCGGATTAATCGAAACAAACTTCAATCGTTGAACGTATCAATCGGTGAATTGATGAATACTGAAAGGCCCGAATTCGTTGATCCGAAGATACCGAATTCTAGCTATCTCAAACGCGTTGATAGCGCACTATGCCGCGTTCCAAGATCTACGATTCTTCGTACGTTGATCTAGCGCACTAGATTCCGTGAATCGGCTTCTACGAACGTTGAATCGAGCGCACTCGATTATCCGAACGAGGAGATAGGAGATAACACTCAACTACCAATTGTATGAAAGCACAAAGCTAACAAAAGAGAATTTTATTCAAAAATCAACAACCTAAAAAATTACAACACACTCGCTATTTATAGATGATTTACAACCCAGACCCTTAGGTCATATACGACTCACGACTTACCATAGGTCGTTGCCGACCTAACAGACTCGAGCTCAACACAGCGACTTACAAAGCTATATTACAACACAACCTTCAAACAACGACCTACAACACATTATAGTGCGACCTAACCAACCTAGCGACCTAAAAAAAAACGGCTCTTCCAATTTACAGGCGGCATAAGGTCGTTAACGACCTAACTTTACCCAGTTAGCGACCTAGGCATGTGGCAAGACTTCAACGACCTATCTTAGGTCGGTATGTTATTCGAGCGACCTATCCTCCTTCATGCGACCTTTCTCCCCGCGACCTAGTTCCAGCTTATCTTTATCATAAGGTCGCTGGAACGACTTACTGGATGTGTTAGGTCGTGGCCGACCTAAATCCCCTTCTTTAGGTCGCAGCTCTACTTCACGTGTCCAGTTAGGTCGTGCATCACTGCTGTTAGGTCGTGAACGACCTAAACTTACTTCCTTAGGTCGGAGACGACCCAATACTCCTTTGTTAGGTCGTAAACCATCTTTGTTAACTCGGAAACGACTCAAAATCAATTCGTTAGGTCGTGAACGACCTATCTTCACTGAGCGACTTAACTCCGAAGCCTTCTCCTCTTTAACTCGTTGATTCTCCTTAGGTCGTAGCTTGTCTTCATTAGGTCGTGAACGACCTATCTCGTCCTCCTTAGGTCGTGAACGACCTAATACTTGCATTTCATCAGATTGCACTGCATCACTTCCCGAGTCTTGAATGTTGTCTTCCATTCATCACCTAGTCTTAAGTGAATCTAATGATAACCACTCTTAAGGTCGATCTTAGAAAAGATAACAGAACCACTGAGTTGATCCAATAGATCATCAATTCTTGGTATAGGAAATCTGTATCTGACAGTTATTTGGTTGAGTGCCCTACTGTTTGTACACATTCTCCATGAACCATCTTTCTTTGGTACCAATAGAGCTGGTACAGCACAAGGACTGAGACTCTCTCGGACACGCCCTTGCTTAAGCAACTCCTCAACCTGTCTCCTCAACTCTTCATGCTCTTTTGGACTCATACGATAATGCGGCCTATGCGGTAAAACAACACCTGGCACTAGATCAATTTGCTGTTGTATGTCCCTTAGTGGCGGTAATTCCTTGGGTAATTCCGCGGGAAAGACATCTTCAAATTCATTTAACATCGGTCTAACCTCCGCAGGAATTTCAAGATCTTCACTTGTTTCATACCCAATCAACATAAACAATTCAACACTATCTTTCACTTCTTTAACAAATTCTCTCGTAGATAATAGACTAGTTGATTCCACTTTCTTCTCTGACTTGCTTTCACTTTGTTCACGCTTCTTAGGAACTAAGGTAACTTGGGTACCTTCGAACATGAAACTGTAGTTGTTGGTGCGACCATTATGTTGTGCAGCTCTATCATATTGCCATGGTCTTCCCAATAGTGGATGACACACATCCATATCGACAACATCACACCATATATCATCTTTGTACTTCTTCCTAATAGAAAATGTAACAAATGCTCATCTTCCCACTGTCACTTCTCCATCTTTCTTTATCCATGCCAGTTTATAAGGTATAGGGTGTTTTTCAGTCTTCAACCCTAACTTCTGGACGGCTTCTTCAGAAATAATGTTATCGCAGCTTCCCGCATCAATAACAAATTGACAAACCTTTCCCAAGATAGTACATGTAGGCTGAAAAATATTGCTTCTCAGCCAACTAGAATCATTCCCATGCTTTGGCATTAAACAAGAACTCCTTATCATCAAGTTACACCCTTCGTCTCCTGACACAACTTCTTCATCTTCATCAAACTTCGATGGATGAGAATAATCAATTTCAGCTTCCACATCCTCATACTCACATTCCTCTGCAACTAATGCTCTCTTCTTTGGCTTTGTACATTCATTACTTTTATGGCCAAACTCCTGACAATTATAGCACTTGATACTGTTATTGACCTTTGCTTTAGCGGCTTCATTGTCAATTGGTTTATTGACTGCCTTGGAAACATTAGCGCTGCTACTAGCACCCTTATTCTGGTTGTTAGAACCCGTAAACACACCAATTCCTCGTCTCCCTTGTTTCTCCCAAGCTAGAGCTTTCTGATGTGCTTTAGCAACAGACATTGGATTAAACATATTAACCATGTCTTGAATTTGCATTCGTAACCCTCCAACATATCTAGCCGTTAGCTGTTCCTCGGTTTCCATAATATCATTCCTTGCAATCAATTGATAGAATTCATCTGCATAGTCATTCACTGTCTTCGTCCCTTGTCTTAAATTCTACAAACGTTGATACATAAGAGATTGATAATTGTACGACAAGAAAGTCGCTTTCATCATCTTTCTCATCTTCTCCCAAGTGACAACTTTTGATTTTCCCATTCTCTCTCGAGTTAGTTTGGTTTGTTTCCACCAAGCCATAGCTCTTCCCCTTAGTTTTGTAGCAACTAATTGGACTCTGCGATTCTCAGGCACATCCTTGAATTTCAAAATTTCTTCAACATTCGACAACCAATCAAGAAATTCTTCTGCTTGCATACCACCTTTGAATTCTGGAATTTCCATCCTCATACCTGACTCCCATTTACGATCATTTTCTGAATCCAGATATTGATTTCGTACTTGGCCTCGATTTCGATAATGAATACTACCTCCATCACCATCTTCCTCAAAATCAGATGTATTTCGATATCGATCCTGACCATCTACGTCCCTACGACCGCGCATGTCCCTTCTACCTGTCTTTCAGCATCACGATATGGTTCATTTTCGAACCCACGTTGAGTTCTTCCCTCTTTATTTCGGTACCCATGGTGGTCTCGCATCATTGAAACTGATGATTCTCTCCTATCTCGATAAGACTGGGGTGACACCCTACTTTCTTCCGAAACCGATGGTGAAACCCTTTTTCCACCCTGGTTCGAAACTGGTGACGTTCTCCTTTGATTTTGATTTATGTCGTTCATCAATTTCTCTAACTTTTCAATACCCTCTTTGAACTTTTCATTGATACGCTGCTCCATCTGCTTAGATTCTTGTCTTCTATACAAATCTTCAACATTATGATAGCGATTAGCATGTCACGGAGGCATGATCATTAAACAATCTCGTTTCCGTCTCTGATTTGGCTCTGATACCAATTGACGCAGCTTTGACTAGGCTCGAACAGTTTAAATACCAAACTGTCGCAACCTATCCAGGATCTTCCTCACGAATGATGATTTCGTGTCAAATTAATTGATAGAACGGTAAATGCTCAATTCTGTTGATCGTGATGATGCCAGAATCTAGCTATCTCCAACCTGTTGATCTCGCAAGATGCCGTGTTGAAAGATCTACAATTCGATCGTTGATCACTCGTAAGTGATACCGAGAATTGGCTTCAAATTCGTTGATTCGCTCACGAATAACCCGAAGATGGAATGAAGAAGGAGATCACACTCAACTTCCAACAATGGTGGCCAAAGCTCACACACAAATTTATTTTCAAAATCAATCTCTCTTTACAAATGACAACACATCCCTATTTATAGGAAATTACAACACACACAAGTGACTCAACAAATGCGACTCACGACCTAACACATACGACTTACAACATCATACGACTTAACAACATCATACGACTTAACAACATACGAGTTACAACATCATACGACTTAACGACATACGAGTTACAACATCATACGACTTAACGACATACGACATAAGAACTTGTGACTTAAGAAGATAGCACAGCTTCAGGAACGACTTAGGAAATGCGACATAAGTGAACGACTTAAAAAGATAGCACAACTTCAGGAACGATTTAATAAATGCGGCATAAGGTGAGCAACTTAAAGACATGCGGCATAGGTGAGCGACTTATAGAAATGCAGGCTTGATTTCTTGAGTCGTTATCTTATAAGGCAGGCGACTCAAGGCAGGCGACATAAGGCAGGCGACATAAGATGGTTGGCATAACTCGCTATGTCGCTTATCATGGTGCGCTGCATCAGGTAACTCACTAGAGATAGGGTCAGTAGCACTCTAGAATGAGTTTGAGTGTATTAATAGATATGTGCGCATATTTGTTAGTGAATATGAAAATTGTTTTATAATGTGTTGGTTGACTTATTGAGTAGCTTATGGATTCTGGTCAATATGAGTAATTAACGTTATTGATAGGGATCTCTAAACACTTGAACAGAACAATTCGACATGGTATTGTTTTGAAATTGGATAAATGAAATAATTTTACCCTGATAATATTTTATATACAAATGAATACTATTCAAAAATTATTATGGTATATATAGTGTGATTAGTTGTTAGAAATGATAATATTGATTGTTGGGTGCGTTTCCACCCTTCACCGGACAAAGTCCACCGAACCAACCAACCTACCGAACCAACCCACTTCCAACACTACCGAATCATAGCTAGATAGACACTACCGAATCAGCTACCTCCATCCACTGCCGAACCAGAAGCAGGAGAGGTACCACCGAACCAGAAGCAAGGGAGGCCACCAACGGACCACTTACTACCGGACCAACCTCCACCGAATCAACCTCCACCGAACCAACATACTACCGGACCAACCTCCACCGAATCAACCTCCACCGAACCAACTTTACCAGGCCAGATTGCATCAGCCCAGGCCCACCAGCAGCTATATACATCCAAGACCCCTGCCCCCAGCCTTACTATATAAATAGAGGGGCAGGGGTACAACAATGGCAGACAAGTTTGAGAGCTCAAGCACGGATAGAACTTTCAAACAACTTTCATACACTTGTAATCAAAGCTTTGTACTTGTAATCTGAATAGAAAAAGGAGAATAACATATAAAGTGGATGTAGGCACGTTCTGGCCGAACCACTATAAATCTGCGTGTCTTTTACAATTTAGTCCCTGCTTTTTACACATTTGCATAAATCACCCAAATCATTAAGAACAACATAAAATCAACTAAATCATACGACTTGGAGGTGTTTGCCCATTTTTTGTGCAAACATTTTTGGTGCTTTCACTGAGAAATCGAGCTAGAAGCTTCAGCTTCTCCCACTCAACCTTTTTCCTAACAGCATCGCTCATTGCTTGGAAAACATGCCTCCCAGGCAGAGGAAAGATGTTAACAGTGGAAGGAACATTGCAACTAGCAATATTCCAGATCCAGTGGTCACAGATCAAGAGAATCGCCCCATTCCGACAGCAGTACCAAATGAAAATCAGGCAAATCCAACAGCCCCTGCCGTGGAGCAACCGGCAGCAATTACTAGGGCGGATCTAGACAGGGTTGTGGCTGAAGTGACTAACCGCTTCACATCCCAACAAGAAGCCTTGGTGGACCAAATCATGTCACGCTTAGGGGATGCTGAAGAATCCAACCGCAACACTGAATCATGGGGTGAGTCCACGTCTGGAGGATCTAGGAGGCGACAAAGATCTTTCTTCTTCGAAGAGGCTAACAACAGAAACAATAATGGTAGGAGCCGAGCCCGGACTCAGCCCGAATTCCGACCCGAGGAAACACTTGGAACCGAACCCAACATGGGAGGTACCAGGCAAGGGTCGGATGTAGCTGAGCCTGTCATGCTACCTAACCATAGAAACACCAATGGACGGGGCCGAGCTGAAGTCCAGCCCAAAGTTGGGCTCGAGGAAGTGCTTAGAACAGAACCCAGCAGGGAAAGATCAAGGCAAGGGCCAACTGTGGCTGAACCCAGCATGCCCCCCGGAAGACCAGAGACAGCCACTGGAAAATGTTAGGAGTGATAGACGATACCATCCCTACAAGTCATCTGGACGGAACCAATCCCGCAGAGAAGAACCAAACTCTTTTCTATCTGCTCCAAATTCTGATGAAAGGATGGTACGATTGTTCAGGGAATGCGTCCAATGGGATCAAAGAGATCGAGGGATAGGCGCTAGAGTAACCATCCCTTTCGCCTGCAATATCGAAATTGCCATCACCCCCCGAGAATGGAAAATGCCAACAATGGAACCTTAAAGGGGAACCTCTGACCCCGTTGTACACTTGCAAAGATACACACAACATATGCTCATGAGCGGAGCAACAGAACGAGTATTGTGCAAATGCTTTCCACTATTCCTAGCAGATCTGGCTACCTCATGGTTCTGCCATCTACCCCAAGGATCCATCAGCTCTTGAAAAATGTTGAAAGAAAAATTTATCAGCCAGTTCCGCATTCATGTGGAGCAACCCAAGGACGCTTATTCCTTATCTAATATCAAACAGAAGCCTGGAGAGACAGTGCAACAATATCTAACCCGATTCAATGCTGCAGCGGCCGCAGTCCAAGATGCTGATGAGAAACTTATCCTAATGGCCCTCTGCAGTGGTGTACATCCGGATACTAAACTTGCTAGAAGATTAACGAAAGAAAAACTAGCTACTTTACCCGATTTCTTCCATGAGGCCCGGAAGTACATGAGACTTGAAGACGCTGCCACTGAAAGGCAGACAGTACAGCAAACTAAGGCATCTCATGACAACACACCCGCTGCAGCGAAGGACGTTCGAAGAAATGACTCTAGAGACACTGCTGGGGGCAAGAAGGGCGAAAAGCGTCTGTATCGGCCAGGACCGAGATTTGACTCTTACACTCCTTTGAATGAAACAATTGAAAACATCTTCTTGGCCACCCAAGATGAAGTTAAATACAGACGCCCCCCGCACAAGAAGGAATCAGATAACGCAATTAAGTCTGGAAAGTTCTGCCGCTTCCACGAATCTCATAGGCATGACACCAATGAATGCCATCATCTTCGGGACTTGATTGAAGAACACATCAGAAGGAAGAGACTGGAATGCTATGTAAAAAGTCAAAACAGGACTCCAGCTCCAACAAATGAAAGCCCAAGGCTACCTCCCCCAGAAGTGGGCGGAGGAAATCGCAACACCAGTGGCTCCAGTCAAGAAAAGATAGTGGTCCATACCATATCGGGAGGACCACACATCGTTGACAAAAGCTAGGCAGAGATGGAGAGACATGGGAAGTCACTTAAAAATAATGAAGACTGCGTTAATTCTGTTATAGAAGAATGCCACCCGAAATGGAAAGAGAATGATGACATCACATTCAATAGGCATGATCTAGAGGGAAGGCTGTACCCACACATGGATCCTATGGTCATCTCTGCCTGGTTCGGTCCAGCCAATGTTTTCCGAATTTTAGTAGACACTGGAAGCTCAGTAAATATCCTATTCAAACATGCTTTCGACAAAATGAAACTATCAATGAAGGATGTGTCTCCCTGCAACAAACCACTACACTGTTTCACTGGAGATGCGAAGATGCCCCTCGGGCAACTGGACCTCTTTGTTGAAATAGGAAGTCATCCCCGCTCTATTGTGCGGAAACAAACATTTGTGCTAATAGAAAACCACTCGGCCTACAACGCCTTTTTAGGAAGACCAGCCTTATCCGACTTCCAGATTGTCCTGGCCCCATGGTGCCTGAAGATGAAATTTCCAACAGACAACGGAATAGGGGAAGTAGAGGGAGATCAAGACACCGCTCAAGATTGCTATGTAACTGAACTCCGCAATAACCGCAGGAAGGATAAAGGGAAGAATGCAGAGACTACTGTTAACGCTAAAAATTGAACGCTAACACCCTGGTGTGAGGAATGTAGTTTTGAAAGCACCACCCGTTGGTACGGGGACTAGAAATAAGCAGAAATCCAGAAAAGCAGTAAAAGACAACAAGTTTTATAGTGGTTCGGCTTTAGATTAAGCCTACGTCCACTTTAATCTCTCTTATTATGAATTCGATTGCAACCCTTTACAAGATTCCTCAATTACAACACACTTTGAGTTATAAGTCACTTAGAACAAGTAGCCTAAACTTCAATGTCGATCAAAATCTTTGAATCCATGTTGGATGTGTGTGATTTCTTCATGAAGTTCCTTGAAGCGTTCTTCGTGTCTCGAAAACTTTAAGTGTTGGAGCAGTTTAGAATGCAGCAGAGTAACGGCGCTTGAAATGAATGAGCCCAAAGTCCTTTAAATGTTGGATATGGTCATGTATTTATAGGGAAATCTCCCCCCTTAGGTCGTAAG
The DNA here is from genome assembly GCA_030765085.1 of Allium cepa. NCBI lineage: Eukaryota > Viridiplantae > Streptophyta > Magnoliopsida > Asparagales > Amaryllidaceae > Allium > Allium cepa. The sequence continues at coordinate 54,093,535 of CM060931.1, read as the reverse complement.
TCGTGACCGATCTAAGGTAAGTTGCAGCCGGTCTAAGATATGCCATGGCCGACTCATCTGACACCTTCACAAAACCCTCCCTGCACAAGTCCTAGGTCGGCTCCGAGCCAACACCCCTTTGCATACGTAATACGGCATTGGACTTATATTTAGTAGTCTTAGGTCGCGGACGGGTTAGTTTGGTGAGTCGCAAGTCGCGGCCGAGCTAAGGAATCATTGTGCCCAGTAGCTGAATTAACTCCCTTTGCTTAAGTCGTATCCAACTTAACAGTGGTCATAGGTCGGCTGCAGCTTAAGTCGACACCCATATTAAAGCACTAGGTCGGCACTACCTCCAAACAACTTAGGTCGTACTCCCTCTTAGGGTCTAGGCAGTCAGATCGGTAACCTTATTAGGTCGGAAGTGTTAGATCGGTGACTTGGTCGAATCACTGAATCGGCATCTTTCTTAGGTCTTAGGTCGGCATTAAGTCTTAGGTTGGTAACAAGCTAAAGCCGTTGAGTCGGAACCTCCTTTGAGCCTTAGGTCGGTACCCCCTCGTTAAGTCGGCAGAACGTTATCTCGCTTATCATTTTAGATCGGTGAGCCACGGCCGAGGCGGGGTTAACATTTTCCCCTCGAAGAACACGCCTACTGGTTAGGTCTTGTGCTTCGACATCCTCTAACTCGACCACTCTTTAGGTCGGTAGGTCGCACGCGACCTATCAGTTAAGTCGTACGCGTCGTTTCAGATCTCTCCACTGTAAGGTATAAACCACATCCCCTTCTTCCTTCTCATTACCTATTCCTTTGATTCTGCCATTAAAAATCTTCCGAGCTCCAAAGGGCGATTTGATTCCAATTAACCACTGACAACCTCTGCTATTCATTGTGTAAGTAAACCATCTTCTTCGATTATAGATTACTGTCAGCCCACGAATTCCGTCACTTAAACCGCTTCCCTACATGATGCTCTATGGCGAATCCTATTACACTGATGGCTGATGGAGTTTAGGTTGCTAGATTCGACTTTAACTGACCGATGAAACGATGAAGATGGTTCACTGATTCAGGCTAGTTGATTTTGATTTACGCTTGGATTGCAAGGGGTTGAATTTGCCGAGGTTTCGAATTGGTGTATTGGACGATCCGAAAGCATGAAATAGTATAAATGAAGTGAGGGTTTTTGATTGAGGGAGTAGCTAACGGGTTAACGGGTTGAGTGGGGCGAGGTATTGATTTTGATGCGACCCGGTGATTTTAGGTGACTTAGCTTTAGGCCGACCCAATCCTTAGATCGTGGCCGTGTTAGTACTTGAGGGAAATCTACCGACCTATTATTCTGCCGATCTAAGCCTTAAACCGTGGCTGAGTTAATCCTTAGGGAATTTCACATCACTTTTTGAACTAGAGCTCTCCTTCTTACTACTCTTCATGACCTGAAGAACTGCCTATTTAAGGAACCAGGAATATAATCTTAACTCGTGATAAATTGCTTGAGCTGCAACCGAGTTAACATTCGGATACCCAACTTGAATCCTCACTTAAAAGCATAACTTCAATTTGAATTCTTAACTCGATTTAGTAGGCTGAACTGCTTAAATCCTGGATTGTTTTAACTTGGTTGCTTTATTTCACAGACCACATTGTCTCATAAGCTAACAACCTGCTGAAAATAACAGTCACAAAAACCAAGGCGAATATACAGCCATTGACTGCCCACATCAAATGACAGATTAGTCGACATAAAGTAATCAACTTTAAAAATATTGTATGAAATGCTGTGAACCAATCTGCTAAAGTGGAACATTAATGCAAAGCATCGTTAACCTGAACTGATTTATCTGCATTAACATTACACTTGCATATTAAAACAACGCACTTTGGACTTCATAACTGACAAACATTTTGCTAGTTTTTATTCCAGTTGCATTTGCTTATTGTTTGATTGATTTTACACAACACCTCACACACTTTAGGAAACGTGCACCTTTATGTTTGAATATCCAGTTGTTTGTGTAGAATGACTTCCCATCAAGAAGAAGAAGTAGTGGCTCGAGAGGAAGAAACTCTTCCAACAGCTGTTCCCATAGAGAATCCTCCGGAGAGAACTTCAACCATTCTAACTCTGAGAGTGTTCATTCAGCTACGTACTCAATTTGGTTTTGCTGAAAACGATGCCACACTTCCTGGACCAAGTGATACTGCTGACAATCCTCCCCATGGTTTTGTCGCCATCAATCGTCAGATGTGTTTAAGCGGGGCAGTTCCTCCTTTTAATGACTTTCTCCGAACTCTTCTCCTTCGGTTGACAATCTCTCCGTTTCAACTTCACCCTAATGGTTATGCCATCCTGATGGGGTTGTGTGTGTTGTTTAGAAGAACTCTTAATCGCTTGCCATGTTTTGAAGAGATTCGCTATTTGTGCTCGTTTGCAAAGAGCAAAGACCATCCTTCTCTTATTATTGTGAGAAGTGCAAGAAATCGCAAGCTTATTTCAGGCCTTACCGAAAGTCTTCATGGATTTCTGAACCAGTTTTTCTTTGCTCGCTGCCCTCCAGAGTTTTATGCTACCTGGAGAGTAGGAAGTGAGATCAACTGTTCCTATTTTTCCATTTTCAAATCTTTTCGGGGTCTGAATTGCCAATTGCTAATCTTATTCTCTGTTCTTTTCAGCACTTCCTTTACCTTCTAGAGACCCGATTCATAAGCAAACTTTCGACGCACTGAGTGCCGTGGCCATAGAAGAGAGAAGCATCAAGTTTTTATTAAAGGATGAATTTTTGCATCAATATGAGCTTTTACATACTTCTCGTTCTACGCACCCTTGTGAAGTCCCGGATTCTCCAGCCAAAACTTCTGATGCCCCAGTTTACACTAAAGAACACGTGCGGGGAGAAGCTTCCATAGAAACTTCATTAATAAAGTGTTCTACTCCAAGGGACGATGTGGAGCCGTCCGAAAAGCCTGCACTCGGCCCCATAACTGAAGAAGAGGAGCCCCTTCCTCAAACTGAAGGGAACGTTGATCTTGGAGCTGATATTTTTGGGAGTTTAAGTGACATAATGATCACTTCTCAAGAACTTTTTAGGGATGATTCTACCGTTGCCAAAGTCACATCTCCAGCGATTGAAGCAACTTCTACTCTCAAGCACACTTCCACAGCCCCGGAAGTGCAATTGCCTGCAATAACTACCACTACCCCTCAGTCGATGACTGGTTTGTAGTCTAGTTTGCTGCGCGTAGTTTTACACGTCACACGCACTTAGGATGCACTTGACTTTCTTATTCATGGAAGATTCTCAAACCTCATTTTTTCTTTAATTTCAGATTCTCCAATGGGGCGAAGCGGCTCTTACTATGACGACTTTAAACAATATGGGAGACGCAGCCAATTCGACTATAGACGTCATCTCCCCCCTCGAAGAGAAACCGATGAAGAGAGGGCTATCAGAAAAGCGAACGAGAGACGGGCATATGAAGAACGTCACCGAAGAGAACAAGAAAGACATGACCCTCCTCACAGAGATGATGATGTCCAAAAACGAAAGACTCACGATGAGAGAGGGAAAGGTCACATGGATGATTCTTCTAGCAAGCGGGCTAAACTTACTGAAGAAACAATGCCGACAGTCTCTGAAAATGTCCCTGCTCAATCTCCTGCCCCTGCTCGTTCTGACATTCAAACAATCATCAACCGGCCCACATACCAAGTTGGGCAAGGTCCTCCCACTCTTCAAAGTCGATTCCCTCAGTGGTGCCTGAAAGGGGTTCGATTTGATCTTGACTTGGTTCCTCTCGACAAACCGGCTATGCTGCGCAATCTAGATACTGTCAGGAGTGATATCGAAAGAATGTCAAACTGGCAGAAACTTGTCGATGAGCTTCAGAGGGTTAATCGCGCCAATCTCGAGGCCATGCTCACAATGGAGAATGATAAGACTGAGTGGCAGAAGACTCTCGAGCAGCATGATGCCGAAATGAGAAGTATTGCTTCCTACAATGAAAAATTAGAAGCGAAAGTAGAAAAGCTTAAGGGAGAATTAACTACTTCATCTACTTCCTATTCCCAAAAGGAGAGCATGCTTCAGCAACAAGTACGAGATGCGCATGCCAGCCAGAGAGCAGTCGAAGATAAGCTTGCATATAAAGAGAAAGTCGTAGAAGAATACCGCGCTGAAGTTTTACAGCTGCGAGAACAGACTAGCTCTCAAAACTTGGAGATAGAGTTGTTAAAAACTCGACTTGCTATGGCAGAGAAGGAGCGTGACGAGGCTGTTGCTGGTAAACTCGCGGCCGAAGAGGCTCATCAAGCAACCAAAGCTGATATTGGCTCCACATTATTTGATTTTTATCTTCAATGTATCTTGGGGCGCGGCAGCCTTTCATTTCTGGGTCCCAAATATGAAATTACATTGGCTGAAGTATGGGAGGCTGCCGTAGATATGCTTGGAGGTGCTGGTTACCCTGAAGACCAGCTTGAAGAATATTACTTTGATGAGGCAACCCGGGAAGCACTAGCTAGGGGAAAAGAGCAGCTTGCTAAGTTTCGAGCTGAAACGACAGGGGAGGGGTGCTCAGAGAAGGAAGTGCTTGTAAATGCCCCTGTTCCTCCTTCGGTTTCAGCTGATGTTGATATAGCTGGCCCTAGCTCATCTTCTCTTCCTCAAGATAAAACTGATCTCGGAGTTATAACTCCCTATGTTGTAGAGGAGCCTCAGGAGAGCACCGAAGCCCAGGATTATGAGATTGAAATTATAAAAACAACCGCCGCAGGTAACTTTTTTGCTGAACCAGCTCAAATTGATTGCTTGTTCACTTCCCACGACTTTGATGAATTTTTTGACTATCTCTTGAATCTTAATGAGCCATTGCCTCCTCTCTTCACGAGAAATACTAATTTTAACTTCTCTTCTTCCGCAGAAAAAAAAAGCAAGTGCGATTGAGACTTCTCCTCCTCCAGTAGTCGTTCCTCCACCTCCTCAAGTTACTTCTCCTCCTCAGCTGGGTTCACAAGAAGAGATAATAGGTGCTCTCCAAGATTTGGATGACCCAGCTGCTTCACAAGATCAGAAAGAGGAAGGACCCGAGGCTGGTGAGAGATCTCCGGAGCGGACTCCCTCAGATGATATAACGCTCGCCGCACTTGTTACTCCGGGAGACGAATCTTCCTCAAAAAAGAAAGGGAAGCGCGGAGTTTCAAAGAAGAAGAAGAAGAGTGCCACCGCTACCGAAGAGGAAACACATGTTGACCCGGTTATCCCTCTTTCTCCCCCTTCTCCTACCCTTACAAGCCGGCCTAAAAAACTGACTATTAGGTCGAGCGAATCTTCCAAAGGGGGTAAGAAGAAGTGAAGTATCGGGCTTCAGAGTTTTTTTTTTTTTATGTAATGTTCGGCTATTGTGCAGGTACCGGCCCCTGCTTCTTTATTTTGATATCTGCACCTGTACAAAATTTTACCGATATTGAATAAAATGATTCTTTTGAACAAACTGCTGCCTGTATTTAAGAATGTTATTACTTCTTTCTTTTTTTGTACAAGTTTTTTTTTACATACGGTATTGCAATGAAGTTGTGGTATGTTTGTTTGAGCATTGCTTTTTATTGCTACAATCATATTATATTGCCCCCATACCACAGCATGTTGCAATTTCTTTGGAGTACAATTTCTTCTGCTTTGAGGAGATTTGTACTTTTATCTCAGGGAATAACTTTTTAAAATTTTGAGCGCTTCAAGCTTTGGAGATAATCACTTTTATTTTGAACATTGTGAAATCTCTTAAGCGGTGAAGTGAGCCTTTATAGAAGACTTTCCTTTGACAATTTTATTTTAAGAAATGCGCCTCGTTGGAGGTCTTTTCATATTTAACCCTTGCGAAGTCTGCACTTCATATTGTGGTGAAATATGCGCCTTCGAAGAGGTCTTTATTTTGTTTTTGTTTTTTTGTTTTACATTTCAACTTTGGTGAAGTGAAATTCCGAAGAGCGGTTGTTACACTTCAACTCCTGGTGAAATGGGCCTCCGAAGAGGGCTTTTCACGTTTCAACACTTGGAAGTTTTATTTCAATCTTGGTGAAACGTGCGCCTCTGAAGAGGGCTTTATGTTGTTTTGCATTTCAACTTTGGTGAAGCGAAATTCCGAAAAGCGGTTGTTGCACTTCAACTCCTGGTGAAATGGGCCTCCGAAGAGGGCTTTTCACGTTTCAACACTTGGAAGTTTTATTTCAATCTCGGTGAAACGCGTGCCTCCGAAGAGGGCTTTGATTGCCTGGAAGTTACACTCTCATGGTTGGAGGGTCATGACTCCTCCAATCTTTTTTGTTGAGTAGAGAACTTTCTTTTTTGCGGCATATGCCTCCTTAGAGGTCTTTGTCCTCCGAAGAGTTGTGCCTCCGAAGAGGACTTTTTCCACGTTTCAACACTTGGAAGTTTTATTTCAATCTCGGTGAAACTTGGGCCTCTGAAGAGGTCTTTATTTGCTCCTTGTCTACTTGCTTATGTTTTTTCAGCGATTCTCTGTTTCTTCTTTTCGAGCTCATGCTCCTTTCTCTTATAAATAGTTTGTTTAATCCAAAGGAGTATACTTCATTGTTAGGCAAGCTCGCAAGAACGAACATAAGCTTCTTAATTGGATGTTTGTTTGTCAAACGATCTCAATTTATTGGCAAAGGTCCGTTTCTAGCGAAATCATTGGCCGTTCAATTGAAGCACTTCTTATTTAGGATTTGGGTTCGGGGCTTTTGTTGTTCGAAATTTGTTTGATGAATGATTGCAAGAATCACTTGGTCTTGTAAAGTGCAAGTTTTGCTTTCATTGTCTGCAAAAATTTAAATCGACATTTCAGCAATACATTTAATGTACTTTTCATATCGAAAATAAAGCAAACATATAATAATCATAAGGAACACCATATTTATAGTGGTTCGGCCAAAAATTTGGGCCTACGTCCACTTTATAGTTTTTCATTATTCACTTACTTTGGCTTTACAATTGCTTTCAATTACAAGAATCATACATTAATAACTCTTTTTACAATATTTCAACAAAGCTTTCAAGTAAAATATGGACGCAAATGATTGCTGTTCCAAGCCCTTGGAATTTGATCTCCTTCGACAGTAGTGAGTTTGAATGTGCCGTCAAGAAACTTCTTACCTATGACATATGGTCCTTCCCAATTTGGCCCAAACACACCTGTCGTTGTCATAATTCTCTTCAGGACTAGATCTCCAATCTCAAAGCTGCGTTGGCGAACTTTGGAGTTGAAATGTCTGGCTACCCTTTGCTGAAGAGCTACAATTCTGAGATTAGCCTCATCTCTTTTTTCATCAAGGAGATCTAGTGCTTCAAGATGTAGCTTTTCATTTTCTGCTTGATTGAAATAGATTCTTCTATGTGAAGGGACTTCTACTTCTACCGGAATCATTGCTTCTGACCCGTATGCCAATGAAAACGGGGTATGCCCGGTCGCAGTTTTGTGAGTAGTTCTGTATGCCCATAGTGCTAGTGGTAGCTTATCGACCCAACCACCTTTTGCTCTTTCAAGTTGCTTCTTGATGGTTGACTTGATAATTTTGTTCACTGCTTCCACTTGCCCGTTTGCCTGCGGATGAGCCACTGCTGAGAAGCTTTTCCGGATTTTGAATCGCTTTGCAAAAATCTTGGAATTCTTCACTTTCAAATTGAGTACCATTGTCTGTAATTATTTTTTGAGGCACACCATATCTGCAAATGATATTTTTAGTTACAAAGTTTATCATCTTTTTAGAAGTGATTGTAGCTAATGGTTCGGCTTCAGCCCATTTAGTAAAATAATCTACAGCAACAATGGCATATTTGATTCCAGATTTGGCAATTGGTAAGGGTCCTATAAGGTCTATCCCCCAAATTGCAAACGGCCATGGACTGACCATCTGTGTGAGTTCTGTAGAAGGCGCTCTAGGAATTTTAGCAAATCTCTGGCATCTGTCACACTTTCGGGAATAGCTTGCAGCATCTCGATTAATTTCTGGCCAAAAATATCCGTATCGGAGAATCTTCTTTGCTAATGTTTGGCCACCTGAATGATCACCACATTCTCCTCCATGTACCTCAGCTAGGATTGTCTTGGACTCTTCCCTGGATAGACATCGAAGCAATGGCATTGAGAATCCCCGTCTGTATAATCGGCCATCCTGAATTATATATCGAGAGGCTTTTCTCAGTAGCTTCTGCCGTTCTTTTGAGTTCCCTGGTAGAGAGCCATTGAGCAGATATTCTGTTATTGGAGTCATCCATGATTCTTGCTCTTGGGGCATACTCATGATCAAATCAATATCCATCTCATTAATGCTTGGTGCCGACAGAACTTCCACTGGAACTAACCCCAGAAATTGAGCTTCGCCAGTGCTTGAATACTTTGCGAGAGAATCTGCTTTCATGTTTTGTTCTCGAGGAATATGGTTTATCGTGTAATGATCGAAGTCACACAGAAGTTCCCAGGCCTTCGACAAGTAGGCGGGCAGATTCCCCCCTTTCGTTTGAAATTCCTCCTTGACTTGGCAAACAATGAGCTGAGAATCACTGAAGATATGTAATGCTCGGATGCTTAGTTCTTTAGCGATTCTCAACCCAGCAATAAGAGCCTCGTACTCTGCTTCATTGTTCGTTGAAGGGAATTCCAACCTTAACGCATAACACAATGATCGACCTTCAGGGGTTTCTAGTACAACCCCGGCTCCAGAACAGTAATCATTTCTTGCGCCATCAACATATAACTTCCACTGAATTGGGGGATCGTCGATAGCTTCTTCCTCACTGTTACCCTTATCCGTGCATTCTGCGATGAAATCTGCTAAAGCTTGTCCGTTGATTGCTTTTCGGGGATGATAAGTGATGTCATATTGACTGAGTTCAATGTTCCACTTTAGAAGACGACCCGAAGTCTCAGGGCGAAACAGGACTTGCTTTAGAGGTTGATCAGTGAGGACTCTGATAGGATGAGCTTGGAAATATTGCCTCAACTTCCTGGATGCAATCAGTAGACAATAGGCGAGTTTTTCCAACTTGGAGTAATTCATCTCTGCCCCAGTGAGTCTTTTGCTGATATAGTAAACCGGATGTTGAATCCTCTTGTCTTCCCGTATCAGCGCCGCACTTAGAGCATGAGATGACACTGCCAAGTATATAAGAAGATCCTCACCATTGTTGGGTCTAGAAAGTATTGGAGGCGTTTCCATATGACGAATCAACTTGTCAAAGGCTTTTTGGCATTCGGGAGTCCAATCAAAGTTTTTCTTTCCTTTCTTTAGAGCGTCAAAGAATGGAATGCATTTATCAGTAGCTTTGGAGATGAATCGACTCAAGGCGGCGACTTTTCCGTTGAGACTTTGCAATTCCTTCTTCGTTATAGGGGCTTTGACTTCTTTTAAGGCAGTAATCTGAGCTGGACTAGCTTCAATGCCCCTAGCGCTCACGATGAAACCTAAGAACTTTCCGGACTCCACCCCAAATGAACACTTTAAAGGGTTAAGCTTCATTCCATATTTTCGAAGGACTGCGAACATCTCTGCTAAGTGTTCCATGTGATCCACTGCTTTTTTGGACTTTACTAACATGTCGTCGACGTAGACTTCCATAGTTTTGCCCAATTGCGGTTTGAACATAGCATTAACAAGTCTTTGGTAGGTTGCCCCCGCATTCTTCAGCCCGAAGGGCATAACTCTGTAGCAGTAAAGACCAACATCAGTGATAAAACTTGTGTCCTCTTGATCTGGCTCATGCATCATGATTTGGTTATAGCCGGAGTAGGCATCCATAAAAGATAACAATTCATGTCCCGCTGTTCCGTCTACCAGTTGATCGATTCTGGGTAATGGGAAGCAGTCTTTGGGGCAGGCCTTGTTTAGATCTGAAAAATCGATGCACACTCTTCATTTTCCATTGGCCTTCTTAACCAATACCGGATTTGAAACCCAATTAGGATATGTGGATTCTTTGATAAAGTTATTTTCCATGAGCCGATCAACTTCTTCTTTTAATGCTGCTGACCTTTCTGGACCTTGGGTTCTTCTTTTCTGTTTCACAGGCGTAAACTTTGGGTCAATATTCAGAGCGTGTACCGCAACTTCTGGGGATATTCCGCACATATCGGCATGAGTCCAAGCGAAAACATCCAGATTTGCTTTCAAAAAAGATATCAAGATATTCCGAACTGACACATTAAGTTGTGAACCCACATTTAGCACCTTATTTGGGTCCTTCGGGTCAACAGGTACTGGTACCGTCGTTTCCACTGGTACCACTCTACTCTCCCCTGCACTGGCTTTTCTAGGATCCATCTCTTTTCGCGCTCCGCTATGCTCGCCAGTGCAGGGTCCGCCCTGTAATTGCTACAGGGTTGGTTCTTTGATGCGGACCGGGGCTGCCGCATCTTTTCCCATCTCTCTCTTCCTTGTCTCTCGCAGTTCTGTCAGATAACACTCTCGCCCAGCATTTTGATCCCCTTTTATAACCCCTATTCCACTGTCTGTAGGGAATTTAATAGTGAGGCACCACGGGGCAAGAACAGCTTTGAATGCTGCAAGAGTTGGACGGCCAAGGAAAGCATTATAAGCAGAAAATTCGTCAACAATTACAAAAGTTTGTTTGCGGACTACCTTTCTTTCTCCCTCTCCAAGTTCTACAAGCAGATCAATGGTTCCTATTGGCTGCTTTGGCTCCCCAGTGAATCCAGCGATTCTCTGCGATGAGGCTTGTACATCGACCATAGGGATCTTCATTTGGTCGAATGTTTTCTTGAAGTGGATATTGCAGGATGCGCCGCAATCAATGAGAATCCTTCTGACAATGGCCGGTCCGATACCAGCTGAGATGACTAAAGGATCTAAGGTAGGAGCCTCAACACCCGTGGAATCTCTAGCTCTGAACACGATATCATCATTGAAAGTCCTTTGTTGTTTCAGAGGCGTAGCGTCTTCCAAAACAAAAACATCTTCTTCGACCGGTGCATGTTTCAAAGCCCGGGTATACCTTTCCTTCTCACCCCAACTCTTGCCAGCTGGGTGAGGTCCCCCTGTAATGACATTGATAATGGGCCTTCCAGATTCATGCCCTGCAGCCTTCTCACCTGTCCTGGGCTGAGGAGCAGGCGGATGTTGCCCCTGACTAGACGAAGCAGGATCATTGTTATTCTTTTTCACAAATTGCTGCAGCTTGTTTTCTCTTAGCAATTCTTCAATCAGATTCTTTAATTGGCGGCATTCGTCGGTCTCATGACTGGGTTGATTATGGAAGCGGCAAAACTTCCCACTTTGTATAGCCTTTTTCCCGGTCCTCAGAGGAGGAGGTTTAGGAAAATCAACAGAATCTTTAGTGGCAAGGTAGATACGCTCCGGCGTATCTGATAAAGGAGTATACTCTGATGGCTTGAAGGATCGAGGCTTCTTCAGATTATTCTGTTTCTTCCCATTGTTATTTTCCCTTTTTTGCCCTACAGATTCATTCTTGCGTGGAGCAACAGTGTTATCTTCAGCTTTTTCCAACACTGCCTTTACCGGTACAGGACGGCTTTCTAGGCGTATGAACGCATCTGCTTTTTTATAGAATTTCTCAAGGGAATTTGGTTCCTTCATGTTTAGCCACTTCCCAAATTCGCTCGACTTGTCAATAGCCCTCATCAGATAAGTCAATATCATTCGCGGTTCTGCATTGTCCACCTCAGCCATTGCTATATTAAAGCGGTTCAAGAAAGATCTGATAGTCTCCCCTGGATTCTGTTCTAAACTTGACAACGACATGATGTCCTTGGCTTTTGAAGCATATAATCTGAACTGCTCCTTGAATTTCCGGGTCAAGTCCGAAAACTGATCAATAGATCGGATTGGTAGCTTGGTGAACCACAGTAAAGCCACACCTTCTAGATATACAGGAAAATATCGGCACTTTATCTCATCAGAGGCTCTGGCACCTGTCATGTGCCAATCATACTTGTATAAGAATTCGTTCGGATCGCTTGTCCCCTTGTAAGCTGGAATGGTTGGAGGGACAAACTTCCTTGGGAATTCAGCCTTCAGGATCTTCTCAGTAAATGGAGTTTTACTTGGGGCGAAACCCCATTCTTTCTCGTCTTCAACCCTCTGCATACTCTCTTTCATGATTTGTCGGACCATTCCAGAAAGATAATCCTCATCATGTCGAGTTCTAGATCCACCAACCTCAGGAAGTGTTTGTTCAAAGGGGCTAGCAGCCCTTTCAGGAGCATTCCTTTCTTCAACCTCATGAATGTTGCCAGCAAAGTTCCTTTCATTACCTGCCGGTTGACGGTTTGCCCCAAGCAAATCGTTCAACCTATTCAGAATTAGGGCATTTTGGGCATTCTGAGCCTCGAATTGTGCATTTTGGGCATTTATCTGCTGGTTTAGGCCTAAGATTGCAGCATCCAGCTCTGCCTTTGTAACTCCGACAGCTGGAGTGGCTTGATTCAATACAGGGGAAGCGGAGGTTCCCTCTTGAACATTCCCTGATCTGACAGATCTACTCTTCCTTCCAGGAGCCATAATCTCAGATAGACTTCTGGTTTTCAAAGAAATTCTCTCTACAAATCTTTGTGAAGCAATGATGATAATTCTCCTGAGTTCAATTCTCAGTGAAAGCACCAAAATGTTAACGCTAAAAATTGAACGCTAACACCCTGGTGTGAGGAATGTAGTTTTGAAAGCACCACCCGTTGGTACGGGGACTAGAAATAAGCAGAAATCCAGAAAAGCAGTAAAAGACAACAAGTTTTATAGTGGTTCGGCTTTAGATTAAGCCTACGTCCACATTAATCTCTCTTATTATGAATTCGATTGCAACCCTTTACAAGATTCCTCAATTACAACACACTTTGAGTTATAAGTCACTTAGAACAAGTAGCCTAAACTTCAATGTCGATCAAAATTGTGACGACCGCCCATGACCCCCGCACGGAAACAAGAGAATGGTGCGCTGAAAGTGTGCCAGGCAGCCATGGACGACCGTCAAGGGTAAAAATAAACATCGCAGACTCTATCGTGAAACTCACAGCGCATGGACAAAATACAATAGAGAAATATAACATAGTGAAGCTCCATAGAACAGAAACTGTATATCACAAAATCTGAACAACTTTATACAAGGTCTGAATCAGAAATACAAGAAGCCTCACTACATAGCACTCAGAGTAACAACAAACAGCGGAATATCCAGTACATATTATAAAGAAAATAATACGCAAGCCTCCTGCTCGTCTTCGTCATCAGCATCATCAATCACTAAGATCAGCACCTGTCACCTGTCACTTAGTCTGCCCATCCCAAACATGGATGAACAGCCCAAGGTAATAAGAGGAGACATAAAACCTTGAGTCAGACAACAGTCTTAGTGAGCGGTAAATCAACTATCAAAACATACCAAAAGAGCATAAAGGATAAAAGGAATAGGAACCCAACCATCCCACTCCACCTCTTTCTACAGTGATAGCCCCCCCCAGACACACTAAGGAGAAACAAGCATGGCAAAGCAGATAATTAAAGTAAAGCAATAATCACTCGAGTCAAGGTCGATGTTTTCCAAATACAAACCCCCAAGGCCTAAACCAAGATCAGATAAGCACCCAGAAAACACCGCTCTTGAGACCGAATGATGATACAACCAAACATCCATGACTCTGGCTATCACTGTTAACCTTGCTTCGATATCACCGTTAATTGAATGACCGACTCCTTCCTGAGCCATCTATCAAGGGCTAATGGTAACCCCGGTTCTAGACATAACTCCGCACGTCCTCGTGATCCGTGCCTAGGACTTACCTACCCTGCCCAGAGTACTCGACCACCTGCCTGTAGTCTTTTGGGCGTCCCCATGTACTCTTGTTTTAAGTTTGCTAGAACCTTCAATAACGATGAAATCCAAGCCTCCTAGTCATCCTCCTCGAAGACTACTCTCATACTAGCCCAAGCTACCTCTTGAGCAATCCATTATCAACCAACTCGAACCATCCCTCGAGTTATCAACATGCTTGGAATGATCCCTGCCTGGATTAAGCCAAGACTATCTCACATCATACTTTGCTCCATCGCATCTTAGCAAAGTCCATCTCATCATCATGCTTCGCCTCATCATATCATGGCAAAGTCCATCTCAACATCATGCTTCGCTTCCTCTAATCATAGCAAAGTCCATCATCATCGAATCCATCCATATGAGCTTTATCATCCGCTTCATATGCCACAAGCAGCTTTCACCATTCAAGAGCCTTTCCACTTAGCTTTTGAATCATCTTCGACCATCTTGTTTCAATTCAACTACTAGCTAACTTGAAACAATCGAATCAATCATCAATACAAACAATCAAACATTCAAACAAGATCTAACAACCAATATTAACTATAATGGCAATTTCGTAAATAAATGAGCATAAGTCTAACATATGTGAAAACATGGTTTTTAGCATAGATCTATCAAATATGAAACATGGGTTTTATCTCTAATACTTGTTAAATAAACTTGCATAAGTAAACATCTTCATAAATCATGGATCTACATGCAGACTTAAGAAAAATGCGAGAAATCACTAGTTAGAACACTCCAACAAACCACCAATCCAATATACTCCTTTGGGTCCGCATGAGAGATAACTACCACTCACCAAATCGCCAAAACAACCTAAAAGCAATCAACTCTAGATCTGGACAGCAAAGCTTCAAGCTCGATTCGTCGAAATCTTGCTTGAAACGGTGAAATCTAGCTCTTCGGATGAAAATCTTCAACTTTGGATCTTCGATCTTCGATCTTGATCTTCGATCTTCAATGGATGTTAGCACTAGATTGAAGTAGAGAAAGAAGTGAATAAAGTGTTGTAGTCGAGTCTTCAAAATGGCAGCACTTCGTCGCTTCAAAAACCGGTGCCAAAAAGTGAGCCAAACCCCTCTATTTATAGGCTGAAAATTCCTTAACTCGTATACCCTTAAGTCGTCCACGAGTTATCTCTTAAGTCGTTCACGACTTAACCAATTCCTGCGACCTAACACCAGTCCGCCTCTACGACTTACCGAATTAACACCTACGCGACTCAACACACACGAGCTTTCAACCAATGCCTTAACTCGTATACGAGTTATGACTTACGACTCAAGCTACTCCTACGACTTAACATACCTCCGAGTCAACAGCCACACGACTTAACTTAGGTCGCTATCTTCTATAGGTCGTTCACGACTTAAGACTCGAACTCCCCTTAGGTCGTTACTCATCCCAACTACTAAGTCGTAGCCTGGTAACTCGCTAACGACTCATCCTACTCTACGACCTAATGCTTATGACCTAAACCTTAACTCGTAAACGAGTTAACCCCTAAGACGCTGACCCTACTAACTCGCTCGTCCTATAAGTCGTTAACGACTCAACTCTTAGCATGTTAACTCGTAAGCCTATAGCTCCACTAACTCAGCAGCCCTTATAACTCGTATACGACTTATTCCCTTAACACGTTAACTCGTCCACACCACTAGGACGCTAAACCTTAACTCGTGTGCGACCTATCTCCTTAAGTCGTAACCCTCTTTAAGTCGTAACATGTTAACTCGTTACACATCCAACCAGCTAGGTCGTAGCCCCTAAGTCGTTTACGACTTAACTATGAGTCGTTCACCAACTCATAAACCCTTAAGCCTTGTTAACCCGAACACGACTCAACACTAGCATACGAGATAGCTTCCTATAACTCGAATACGACTCAAGCCTTAGCTAACTTGGTCATGACTTAACATCTAACATGTTAACTCGTACACGACCTAACACTTAACTCGTCTACGAGTTAACCTCTATTCGAGTTAACTTCTCCATACGACTTAGGCTATAGCTAACACAAACAACACCAACGACCTGCAAATTCTACGATATATCGACACGTAAAATACGGGTCGTTACATTCTCTCCCCCTTAGGAATTTCGCCCCCGAAATTCCAAGCAAACAACAGCAATCAAAGATATTCCGCATGCCTACCATCCATAGCAATCAACAAACCATGCATCCAATTCTAGCCTAGCATGCAGAATTCTAAGATAGGAATCAAGTTACAAATTCATGAGATGTCACGACACCTTAGGGCCATACCTCGAAGAGCTCGGGATGAGCTGCCTTCATCCTCTCTTCCTCCTCCCACGTACAGTCGTTAACATCATCACTCCATTGTATCTTGAGCAACGTAATCGTCTTCCTCCTAAGCTGTTTCGTATCAGTTTCAACAATACGAAGCGGCTTACGAGGCCTTCTAACAACTGAATCTACCTCCAAATCTTCATAGCTATCAGCAGAAACCACTGTCTTTGGGTCGTGCACATACTTCCGTAGATAAGATACATGAAAAACATTGTGCACACCCGCCATCTTTTCCGGTAACTCCAATCTATAAGCGAGCTTTCCAATTCGCTTGATAATCGGGAATGGTCCAACAAACCTCGGAGTTAACTTTCCTTTCTTTCCGAATCTAACAACATTCTTCAAAGGAGAAATCTTCACAAAAACCATATCACCTACGTCGAACTCCAAATCCTTTCGACGTTTATCTGCATAACTTTTCTGACGATCCTGGGCTGCCTTCATTCGTTGCCGAATGATCTCTATACAATCCGAAGTCTGACGAATCATCTCTGGCCCAAGCATCATCTTTTCTCCAGCTTCCAACCAACATGTCGGAGAGTTACACGGTCTTCCATACAAGGCTTCATATGGTGCCATACCAATGCTAGACTGATAACTGTTGTTATATGCAAACTCCACCAAATGAAGGTGATCTTCCCATGATCCTCCGAAATCCAAAACATATGCTCTCAAGAGATCTTCCAAAACTTGATTGACTCTCTCAGTTTGACCGTCTGTTTGGGGATGATAAGCTGTACTCAAACACAACTCGGTTCCCAAAACTTCCTGGAAGCTCTTCCAAAATCCACTAGTGAACAACGGATCTCGATCGCTCACTATACTCTTCGGAATACCATGGAAACGAACTATCCACTTGATATACAACTCAGCCAACTTCGATGCAGTCCTATTTGATCGAACAGGAATGAATCTTGCACTCTTGGTCAACCGATCTACAATGACCCAAATTCCTTCATTTCCTGCTCTTGTCCTTGGTAAACCATCGATAAAATCCATCGATATCTGTTCCCACTTCCATGTAGGAACTTCCAATGGCTGAAGCAATCCACTTGGTTTCTTCTGCTCCGCTTTAACCAACTGGCAATTCATGCACTTGGAAATGAAATTTCCAACATCCTTCTTCATGCCTTCCCAATAGTAGGATCTTTTCATATCCCGATACATCTTATTCCCTCGAGGATGAATTGTCAACTTTGAGTGATGACTTTCCCTTAAAACTTCATCTCTCAATTCATCGATATCGGGAACAACCAATCGTCCTTGCTTCCGAAGCCAACCCTCTCGATCGACTTCGAATCCCTTATCCTTCTCTGGTTCCAATCCAGATTCCAAATCTCGGATAATTTTGACAAGCTTATCGTCTTGCTTTTGTCCCTCGCCAATTCTTTCTACAAGAGTAGGCCTTACCGATAAGTTTGCCAACATCTCAGGTTCCAATTCGCATCTGGGCCTGAAGTCAAAACCAGCTAAATACTCGAGACTCTTCCATTCCGAAAACATAGCTCCCAATCCCGCATGTCTTCGACTTAACGCATCGGCCACTGCGTTACCTTTTCCCGGAGTATAAGCTATACCAAAATCATATGATGCTAAAAACTCCAACCATCGTTGCTGCCGAAGATTCAAATCCTTTTGGGAGAAAAGATACTTCAAAGACTTGTGATCCGTAAACAACTCGAATCGAACTCCCAATAGATAGTGCCTCCACATCTTCAGAGCAAACACAATCGCCGCCAACTCCAAATCATGAGTCGGGTAATTCCTTTCATGCGGCTTCAGTTGTCGACTAGCATACGCAACAACTTTATCCTTCTGCATCAGCACTGCTCCGAGTCCAGTACCGCATGCATCGGTGTATACCACCATCTCTTCATTCCCACTCGGAATAGTCAAAACAGGAGCACTGGTCAGTCGCTCTTTCAGGATTCCAAAGGCTTGCTCACACTTAGCATCCCATCTGAATACCTGATTCTTCTTCGTCAACCCTGTCAACGGTGCAGCTATCTTGGAGAAGTCTTTGATAAACCGACGATAATATCCTGCTAATCCAAGAAAACTTCTCACATCTGATGCATTCTTAGGTCTAACCCAATCCTGGATTGCTGCCACCTTAGCGGGATCAACCGCTATTCCAGTTCCAGAAATAACATGGCCTAAGAATCTCACTTCACTCTTCCAGAAGTGACACTTCGAAAACTTAGCCTTCAGCTGATGTTTCCGCAAGATTTCCAACACAATCCTCAAGTGCGTCTTATGCTCTTCCTCAGTTCTGGAGTAAATCAGAATATCATCCACGAACACAAGCACGAACTTGTTCAATTGATCTCTGAACACCCTATTCATAAGATCCACAAAATATGCTGGTGCGTTAGTCAATCCAAACGGCATTACCAACCACTCATAAAAACCGGATGGTGTCCTGAAAGCAGTCTTCGGCACACTATCCTTCGCCACTCTCAACTGGTGAAATCCCGTTGCCAAATCCATCTGAGAAAACACCTTCGCCTCGTGAAGCTGATCAAACAAGTCATCTATTCTCGGCAATGGATACTTGTTCTTCTTAGTCACCTTATTCAGCTCACGATAATCAACACACAACCTCAACGATCCATCCGCTTTGGTTGCGAACACAACTGGTGCACCCCACTCGGACACACTACGCCGAATGAATCCTTTCCGTAAAAGGTCATCAACCTGCACCCTCAACTCTTGCTGTTCCTTAGGCGCCATCCGCCTAAGAGGCATCACAACCGGTCTGGCTCCCTCAACTAGATCGATACGAAACTCGATCTCCCTATGCGGCGGTAACCCTTTGACCTCGTCAAAGACATCCTCGAATCCATTCACGATTGGCATCGATGACAGTCCATCCCGTGGAACAACCAGCGAATACATGAAGCTCATGAAGACGCCTTCTTCATGCTTACATCGTATCACAACCTTTCGCCCTTCCACATTCCTAACTGTCACCTCCAATCTCTCACAATCAACTTTTGCCGCATACTTCCTAAGCCAGTCCATACCCAAGATAATTCCGAACCCCGCAAAGTTCAGAACAAAGCAATCACAAACAAAAGAGCAATCATGACTCGATACAACTAGACCACGGCATAGCATACACAAACAAGACGAACCCCCAACTGGATTAGTCACAACCAACGGCCTATCAACAATCTCCGGTTCCAAACCTAACCGGTCTACCAACTCATTGCAAACAAAAGAATGAGATGCTCCAGTATCAAACAAAACTCTAACTGGAAAACCACAAATAGAAAGAGTACCTTGCACCACGACACTCTTTCCCTTCTCCTCAGCAGTAGGGGCTTTAGAAGACGACGGAACAGCCCCCAATGCATAAGCTTTCACAATCTGCCTGTCTTTCTTTGGTTCCGGGCAATCCTTCTTGATATGTCCCAGCTTATCACAGTTATAGCACTTTCCCGGGACCTTGGGATTCTTGCAATCCCTGGAGAGATGGCCCTTCTGCTGACAGTTGTAGCAGGTCACTTCGCCCTTCGGCTTCTTCTGGCCATTCTTTCCCTTCTGTTGTTGCTGCTTCCTTTTCTTATTTCCACCTTGCTGTGGTTTAGACTCCTCCTTAGTCACAGCAACAACAGACATTTCCTTAGGAAACAGACTCTCATGCCTGAGAGCTTTCTCCACAAGCTTCTCGAATGGATCGTCCAAATGATCCACCAGCTGCCTCCCAAGATAAGCATCTAGGCCTGTCACAAACTTTTCATTCTTCTGATAGGGAGAATCAATATAAGATCTGGCATACTTAGACAAGGCCTCAAACTCAGAAACATATTCCAGAACCGTCCTTCCATCTTGTTTAAGCTCCACAAACTTTTTAAACAAGACAGACTTCTGAGCAGTGGAGATAAACTTGGCTTCAAATCTTGCTTGGAACTGCACCCAAGTAATCTCCTCCTCTGGAGTATTTATGGTGATAGAATTCCACCAATCAGCAGCTCTTCCTTGAAGCTGTCTCGATGCAAGCTTCCTCTTTGTTGCATCCTCAATACCCAAGTCTCCAAAGATCCTTTTACAAGAATCAATCCATCTTTGGACTTCAATAGAAGACTCCGTCCCCAAGAAAACCTTTCCTCCAAGAGCCGTATAATCCTTGCACAGCTTAGCAAAATCCACGGGCCTTGGAGCTTGGACTTGAACTCCAACATCAACAGTTGGCCCTGGAGCGGGCATCCTCCTCATGATCGAAGTCATCATTGCTTCGAACATAGCCCCATAATCTGCAGATCCCCCAGCAGCTCGGCTTTCCCTAGCAGCTTGTCTCTCACTTCGACTCATCCTTAATATCTACAAAAAGGAATGATTAAAACACCTTTGAGAAACAACTGCAAAAGGAGTTCAAATCTATCTAAGCTACTATATTATATATAGTAATCATCCATCAAAATACAATTACGTCTCTCTTACGTAGTTACGTCAGCGAGCGTTGGCTAAAATCGATTAACCAATGCTCTGATACCAAATGTGACGACCGCCCATGACCCCCGCACGGAAACAAGAGAATGGTGCGCTGAAAGTGTGCCAGGCAGCCATGGACGACCGTCAAGGGTAAAAATAAACATCGCAGACTCTATCGTGAAACTCACAGCGCATGGACAAAATACAATAGAGAAATATAACATAGTGAAGCTCCATAGAACAGAAACTGTATATCACAAAATCTGAACAACTTTATACAAGGTCTGAATCAGAAATACAAGAAGCCTCACTACATAGCACTCAGAGTAACAACAAACAGCGGAATATCCAGTACATATTATAAAGAAAATAATACGCAAGCCTCCTGCTCGTCTTCGTCATCAGCATCGTCAATCACTAAGATCAGCACCTGTCACCTGTCACTTAGTCTGCCCATCCCAAACATGGATGAACAGCCCAAGGTAATAAGAGGAGACATAAAACCTTGAGTCAGACAACAGTCTTAGTGAGCGGTAAATCAACTATCAAAACATACCAAAAGAGCATAAAGGATAAAAGGAATAGGAACCCAACCATCCCACTCCACCTCTTTCTACAGTGATAGCCCCCCCCAGACACACTAAGGAGAAACAAGCATGGCAAAGCAGATAATTAAAGTAAAGCAATAATCACTCGAGTCAAGGTCGATGTTTTCCAAATACAAACCCCCAAGGCCTAAACCAAGATCAGATAAGCACCCAGAAAACACCGCTCTTGAGACCGAATGATGATACAACCAAACATCCATGACTCTGGCTATCACTGTTAACCTTGCTTCGATATCACCGTTAATTGAATGACCGACTCCTTCCTGAGCCATCTATCAAGGGCTAATGGTAACCCCGGTTCTAGACATAACTCCGCACGTCCTCGTGATCCGTGCCTAGGACTTACCTACCCTGCCCAGAGTACTCGACCACCTGCCTGTAGTCTTTTGGGCGTCCCCATGTACTCTTGTTTTAAGTTTGCTAGAACCTTCAATAACGATGAAATCCAAGCCTCCTAGTCATCCTCCTCGAAGACTACTCTCATACTAGCCCAAGCTACCTCTTGAGCAATCCATTATCAACCAACTCGAACCATCCCTCGAGTTATCAACATGCTTGGAATGATCCCTGCCTGGATTAAGCCAAGACTATCTCACATCATACTTTGCTCCATCGCATCTTAGCAAAGTCCATCTCATCATCATGCTTCGCCTCATCATATCATGGCAAAGTCCATCTCAACATCATGCTTCGCTTCCTCTAATCATAGCAAAGTCCATCATCATCGAATCCATCCATATGAGCTTTATCATCCGCTTCATATGCCACAAGCAGCTTTCACCATTCAAGAGCCTTTCCACTTAGCTTTTGAATCATCTTCGACCATCTTGTTTCAATTCAACTACTAGCTAACTTGAAACAATCGAATCAATCATCAATACAAACAATCAAACATTCAAACAAGATCTAACAACCAATATTAACTATAATGGCAATTTCGTAAATAAATGAGCATAAGTCTAACATATGTGAAAACATGGTTTTTAGCATAGATCTATCAAATATGAAACATGGGTTTTATCTCTAATACTTGTTAAATAAACTTGCATAAGTAAACATCTTCATAAATCATGGATCTACATGCAGACTTAAGAAAAATGCGAGAAATCACTAGTTAGAACACTCCAACAAACCACCAATCCAATATACTCCTTTGGGTCCGCGTGAGAGATAACTACCACTCACCAAATCGCCAAAACAACCTAAAAGCAATCAACTCTAGATCTGGACAGCAAAGCTTCAAGCTCGATTCGTCGAAATCTTGCTTGAAACGGTAAAATCTAGCTCTTCGGATGAAAATCTTCAACTTTGGATCTTCGATCTTCGATCTTGATCTTCGATCTTCGATCTTGATCTTCGATCTTCAATGGATGTTAGCACTAGATTGAAGTAGAGAAAGAAGTGAAGAAAGTGTTGTAGTCGAGTCTTCAAAATGGTAGCACTTCGTCGCTTCAAAAACCGGTGCCAAAAAGTGAGCCAAACCCCTCTATTTATAGGCTGAAAATTCCTTAACTCGTATACCCTTAAGTCGTCCACGAGTTATCTCTTAAGTCGTTCACGACTTAACCAATTCCTGCGACCTAACACCAGTCCGCCTCTACGACTTACCGAGTTAACACCTACGCGACTCAACACACACGAGCTTTCAACCAATGCCTTAACTCGTATACGAGTTATGACTTACGACTCAAGCTACTCCTACGACTTAACATACCTCCGAGTCAACAGCCACACGACTTAACTTAGGTCGCTATCTTCTATAGGTCGTTCACGACTTAAGACTCGAACTCCCCTTAGGTCGTTACTCATCCCAACTACTAAGTCGTAGCCTGGTAACTCGCTAACGACTCATCCTACTCTACGACCTAATGCTTATGACCTAAACCTTAACTCGTAAACGAGTTAACCCCTAAGACGCTGACCCTACTAACTCGCTCGTCCTATAAGTCGTTAACGACTCAACTCTTAGCATGTTAACTCGTAAGCCTATAGCTCCACTAACTCAGCAGCCCTTATAACTCGTATACGACTTATTCCCTTAACATGTTAACTCGTCCACACCACTAGGACGCTAAACCTTAACTCGTGTGCGACCTATCTCCTTAAGTCGTAACCCTCTTTAAGTCGTAACATGTTAACTCGTTACACATCCAACCAGCTAGGTCGTAGCCCCTAAGTCGTTTACGACTTAACTATGAGTCGTTCACCAACTCATAAACCCTTAAGCCTTGTTAACCCGAACACGACTCAACACTAGCATACGAGATAGCTTCCTATAACTCGAATACGACTCAAGCCTTAGCTAACTCGGTCATGACTTAACATCTAACACGTTAACTCGTACACGACCTAACACTTAACTCGTCTACGAGTTAACCTCTATTCGAGTTAACTTCTCCATACGACTTAGGCTATAGCTAACACAAACAACACCAACGACCTGCAAATTCTACGATATATCGACACGTAAAATACGGGTCGTTACAAAAATCTTCGAATCCATGTTGGATGTGTGTGATTTCTTCATGAAGTTCCTTGAAGCGTTCTTCGTGTCTCGAAAACTTTAAGTGTTGGAGCAGTTTAGAATGCAGCAGAGTAACGGCGCTTGAAACGAATGAGCCCAAAGTCCTTTAAATGTTGGATATGGTCATGTATTTATAGGGAAATCTCCCCCCTTAGGTCGTAAGTCGTGACCGATCTAAGGTAAGTTGCAGCCGGTCTAAGATATGCCATGGCCGACTCATCTGACACCTTCACAAAACCCTCCTTGCACAAGTCCTAGGTCGGCTCCGAGCCAACACCCCTTTGCATACGTAATACGGCATTGGACTTATATTTAGTAGTCTTAGGTCGCGGCCGGGTTAGTTTGGTGAGTCGCAAGTCGCGACCGAGCTAAGGAATCATTGTGCCCAGTAGCTGAATTAACTCCCTTTGCTTAAGTCGTATCCAACTTAACAGTGGTCATAGGTCGGCTGCAGCTTAAGTCGGCACCCATATTAAAGCACTAGGTCGGCACTACCTCCAAACAACTTAGGTCGTACTCCCTCTTAGGGTCTAGGCAGTCAGATCGGTAACCTTATTAGGTCGGAAGTGTTAGATCGGTGACTTGGTCGAATCACTGAATCGGCATCTTTCTTAGGTCTTAGGTCGGCATTAAGTCTTAGGTTGGTAACAAGATAAAGCCGTTGAGTCGGAACCTCCTTTGAGCCTTAGGTCGGTACCCCCTCGTTAAGTCGGCAGAACGTTATCTCGCTTATCATTTTAGATCGATGAGCCACGGCCGAGGCGGGGTTAACAACTACCCTCTGCACGAAAAACTTGGAAGCATAGCAACTAAAGAAAGCCCCTCCTCTTCGATATACCAGTGATCCTTTTAACGAATTAGACATAAGGGACAGAGAGGAGGAGGCCACTGCCGAGCCTGCGGAGGCTATGGAGTTCGTATCTGTAGACAAAAATGACTCAAGTAGGCTTTTGAAAATCGGATCTCAGCTAAAAGCAGAATTGAAGAATCAACTCATTGATTTTCTCCGCCACAACTTGGATGTATTTGCATGGACGCACACTGACATGACTGGAATATCCCCAGACGTAGCATGCCACGTACTGAACATCGATCCTACCAAGGTGCCGGTAAAACAGAAAAAGAGAAGTATGGGGGCAGAACGATCAGCAGCCCTCGATGAAGAAGTAAAAAACCTACTTGCCAATAACTTCATACGAGAAGCCATCTACCCAGAGTGGATCGCTAACCCGGTACTAGTAAAGAAGGCTAATGGGAAGTGGCAAACATGCATTGACTTCTCCAACTTAAACGACGCTTGCCCGAAGGATTGCTTTCCACTCTCCCGAATCGATCAGCTTGTGGACAGAACAGCCGGGCACGAGCTCTTATCTTTTATGGACGCATACTCAGGATATAACCAAATTCCTATGCACGCTCCCGATCAAGACCACACTAGTTTCATCACTGACCGGGGATTGTACTGCTACAGAGTAATGCCTTTTGGACTTAAAAACGCCGGAGCTACTTATCAGCGCCTCGTCAACAAGATGTTTGCAGAACTAATAGGACGAACTATGGAGGTTTATGTGGACGACATGCTAGTGAAGTCGAGGAAAGCCAATGATCACGTAAGCCACCTGGGCGAGATGTTTCAAGTAATTCGCCAATATGGAATGAAGCTGAATCCCCTAAAGTGCTCCTTCGGAGTATCATCAGGAAAGTTCTTAGGATTCATCTTTCATGCCAGAGGAATTGAAGCAAACCCCGAACAAGTCCGAGCTTTGAAAGACATCAAGATACCTTCCACTCGAAGGGAAATGCAAAGCCTAAATGGGAAAGTGGCCGCCCTAAGTAGATTCATCTCTAAAGCGACTGACAAGTGCGTCCCTTTCTTCGAAGCTCTAAAGAAAGACAAAGGAAAGTTCAAGTGGACTGACGAATGCTTAAAAGCCTTCCTTAACCTAATCGAACACCTCCAGAGACAACCAGTACTCTCAACTCCAAACGAAGGCGAAGAGCTATACCTATACCTTGCCGTATCATCCCATGCTCTAAGCGCCGCTTTGGTGAGAGAAGACAACCGCGCGCAGCGGCCAGTGTACTTTGTAAGCAAGAGGTTTACGGGGGAAGAAGCCAGATATCCTAAACATGAGAAGCTAGCATACTGTTTACTAATCACATCACGGAAACTGCGAAAGTATTTCCAATCCCATTCCATCAGAGTTCTAACCGATCAACCGCTAAGGCAGGTACTCCATCGTCCCGACACTTCTGGGCGACTACTTAAATGGTGCATTGAACTGAGTTAATATGATATCACCTACCATCCTCGCACCGCCATCAAGGGATAAGCCATGGCCGATTTCATTGCCGAATTCACTACCAACGAAGGTAAGGAGCAATCTGAAATAGCAGAAGACATCAAGTGGAATCTCTTCGTGGATGGAGCATCAAACGAGCAAGGATCGGGGGCAGGTATTGTGATAATCACCCCCAGGGGAAGAAAGCTACACTATGCTCTAAGGTTGGAATTCGCCGCCATCAACAACGATGCAGAATATGAAGCAGTAATAGCGGGTTTAGAACTTGCCTTAGAGATTGGAGTCCGTTCTTTATGTCTTCATAGTGATTCTCAACTTATTGTAAATCAAATACTAGGAGAATTTCAGACTCGTGGAGAACGACTCACAACATATCTGAAGAAGACCAAGCTGCTACTCGATCAATTGGATCACTATTTGATCAAACACATTCCTCGAGAAGAGAACCAAGAGGCCGACGAGCTGGCAAAGCAAGCTAGCATGAAAAACGGCACCATTTCCGGAAAAGTAGCCATCTCAAAGCAACTAACTCCGAATTTCGAGCAAGTGGATATGATAGCTGTAATCGAAGAGGAAACTTGGATGACTCCCATCCGAAAATACTTACAAAGTGGCACACTGCCCGACGGGCGTAACGAAGTCAGGAAAATCTTGAGGAAAGCTTCCCGCTACACAATACAAGAAGGCGTCCTCTATCGGCGCGGCTTCTCTAACCCCTTATTAAGGTGTGTCACTGGGAGGGAAGCCAAGGAAATCTTATCCAACATCCATCAAGGAAGCTGCGGAGACCACACCGGAGGGCAGACTCTGGCAAAAAAGATACTTCGATACGGATATTTCTGGCCCACCTTAAACAAAGACGCCTTAGACTTCGTCAGAAAATGTGACAGATGTCAGAAGTTTGCTAATATTCCTCGACTACCAACAAATGAGATTACTCAAATGACCAGCCCTTTGCCCTTTGCAGTATGGGGAATTGACTTGATTAGCGAACTGCCGATCGGCCGAGGCGGAGCCAAATATGCTATATTGGCAGTCGACTATTTCACCAAATGGGTGGAAGCGGAAACTCTAAATAAAATATCCTCGGCAAAAGTTATTAACTTCATGATCAAAAATGTTCTATGCAGGTACGGAGTTCCACTCAAAATCATATCGGACAATGGACTTCAGTTTGACAGCGAGGAATTCACCGATTGGTGCCGAGAGCACGGAATTCACAAAAGCTTCTCATCTGTAGCTTATCCCCAGGAAAACGGACAAGTCGAAGCTGTCAACAAAATTCTCAAAACCCTAATCAAGAAGAAACTTGAAAAGTCAAAAGGCGCTTGGGTGGATGAACTTCCTACGGCACTTTGGGCCTACCGCACATCTTTCAGAACATCAACAGGGCATACTCCTTTCTCTTTGGCGTACGGATCGGAGGCCATGCTCCCAGTTGAAACTATAGTGCCTTCCTACCATAGGATCCACTACAACCCAGAAGAGAACGAAGAACTCCTCCACATGTCTTTGGATCTAATTGAAGAGAGAAGAAATGATGCGGCACTTAAAGCAGCAGCTCACAAGCAAAAAGTGGCAGCACAATACAACTCCAAAGTCAAGCACCGCAGCTTACAGGAAGGAGATCTTGTCCTCAAGCGGATCTTCCCGCGCCCTGGAGCGCTAGATCCAATCTGGGACGGACCCTATGTAATTCGTAAAGATCTCCACAACGGAGCTTATATTTTGTCAACAGTGGATGGAGAGGTGTTCCAGAGTGCATGGAACATCCAACACCTTCGTCGATACTTTTCTTAACTTGTACTGCCCATATGAAGTGAATTAACAAAGAGAATCAGTGGATGTAGGCATTTTCGTGCCGAACCACTTTAAAAAACTTGTCTCTTTTTAACTTGTTCCTTTATATCTTGGCTGCTTGTTAACTTTATCCTTTTCTGTTGAACAAAATCCTGTGTAATGGCACTTCCATTCAAGTCACGTCACGGCGCAACCTCACCTGGACAAGACCTAACAGGTACTATGCGAATTTATGCCCTCGCCAATGAGACACTTTAGCTCCAGCATCCCTCTGCTGCGGGTTAACTCATTGCTCGCGATCAGCCCTTAAAGCCAACTGTAATGAGCCGATTATAAGCCACCGAGAAGGCCGACTATAGCCGAGGCAGCTCATTACGGCGTTCGGCTCGCCGGCAACTGTGAACCTACTTTAAGCCCCAACATAAGGTATGGCCAGCCAGGGGTAGTTCACGGTTGACGATCGGCACCCTCGCTAGCCGACCACAGTAAATCGAATAATACCCACGATTACGGGCCATAATAGCCCGGGTAGTTACTGTGCGCGGTCTCGGCTCCGATGTGTCTTAAGTGCGGCTGTGGTAAAAAAGATAAACTCCCCGCGGAGGCGTAAGATGGGTGACAAATGTCTCTAAGACCCACAGCTAGGGAAAGTGACTAAACCCGTTTGCCACGAACTTAAGCACATCGAAGGCCTTCCGTGATTGGAAGTTTTACTTTTTCTTATATTTCCCTTTTATTTAAAAAACATTCCTCCTATCCTCTATAACGATCCCTAAAGTACAGGACACAAAATGGGAGACACTCGCTCATGGGAATAGGAACTAGCAAACTGGATGACAAGACACTCAGCTGCATTCCATAATCAGTCACACAAGACATTCAAAGCTACCATCTACAACTAAAACACGAAAGGCGGTACTTTCTTCTCTTGAACATAAACATGTAGCTATAATCTATCCACACATCACACTAACATTGCAAGACATGAAAATATATTTTAAGCGAGAACTTGGCATCAAACACAATTGAATCACAGGCATATGCATAGCTATATTTCTTATGCAGCACATCAAAATAACGATGGCATTCAAATGTGACAGAATCAGCTTATGTTTAAAAATTACATGCCAAAAAATAAAGTCGTTCATTACGAATAATATAATTACAAGTTACATTAATGTTTTGGACTAACATAGACGGCAATGTCAAGTAAACCAAAATATGTCCAGGTCAAGTCAAGGAGTCGGGGCTTCGCCTCAGTCCTGCTGGCCCTCCAAGATCTACTTAACCGCTGGATCGGAACTCTCAACATTTTGACCGGAGGTAGTTGATGCTCCAGAGGTCCCACCTGTCCAATTCAGAAAAGGATCCATTAAAAGTCACGAACAATAAGCAATCAAGTTACGAAAAGGCTAAAAGGGAAGACTTACCAGCATCTGTTCCTTGATCATCATCCTCCAACTGCACACCTACCTCCTCAGCGGTAAGCAGCCGCATACCCTCCTTCGCCGCTACTTTCTCCTCCTCGGTGAACTGAGCCGTGACCACATCCATCCTGAAGGCCACACCACCCTCCTTATCCGCATCAGCCTTGGCCTCCTCCAGAGCCCAGAGATAAATCCTGGCCATGACCCGGGGATAATCGTCCATCCAGGATAGGTTGCCCTATTTCCAAGTACGGAAGTACATATCCTGAAGCATCTCATCCATCATCCCCTCGTTCTCCTCAAATTCCCTCATCCGGACCTCGGAAGCCAACAGCTTTACAACAGCAGCATCCCTCTCCAATCGGTATCGCGAGCGGTCAGCCTGAAGGGATTTCTCATCACCTTCATCTCCTCCTTTAGCTTGGTTTGAGCAAGCTCTGCGGCTTCAAGCCTCCCGGATAACTCCTCTAATCGCTCGAGATCCACTTTACGAACCTCGTCCACCATTGCAATAGCCATGTCGATCCGTTCCTTGCAGGCAGCCTCCATTTTCCCCAACTCTGCCCTGCTGGCCTCTTCCATGGTTTTCTTTAATCGCTTGGAGGCGGCCTCATGCTGAGAGATCTGGATGGCCTGATCGGCGAGTTGCTTGGCCTGGTCGGAAACCATTAACCGCAATCGAATGTTAGCACTCCCGATTTCCTCTCCGGCCTTGACCAGTCGGGCATGATGCCCCATCAGCTTCCTGGTCTCCTCGGCAACCCAGTTGATGTTTGCCTTAGCTTCGTCCCCCATGGTTATAATCCGAGTAGTAAGCAAATCAAGGTCCAGGGACTTAGCCTCATCAAGCACCCTTACCATAGGATTGCGAGGGAGAAGATGCTCACCAGTAGCCTCGTCGAAGGAGATGTCATGAGAGCCCGGGTCCAGATCCAGATGACCCGCAAACGGATTACGAGCCAAGCCGGGGTGATCTATCGGGGTGATGGTAGGATTGTCAGACGGATGCGGAGAGGTTATGAACTCAGTGTCCTCCTCCGTGATATCCTGAAGAGGCTGAAGTGGGGGCTGAGAACCAAGTGAAGATTCGAATAAGGAGCGACTCCTCTTCTTCTTTTGAATATCCTCTTCAATAACCCCAAGAAGAGGACGGTAGCCTACTACGTCTCCGGAATGGTTAGTCGGAGGCTTTGGTTTAGTGGAAGCTTTGAGGGGTTTGAATTGTTCGAGACGGTGCCGAATGTCTGATGTCTTGGCCACCTTACCCGTTCCTGGAATAAAAACCAAGTGTTACAAGCATGCACGGAACTATAATTCAAGAAACATATTAAGTTAAGAAGAGTAAAGAGGTGCTTTGTTATACAAACCTTGGGGAGGAGTAGGATACTGCAGTAAGTCCTGGATCTCATTCCAGGACGGGAGCTGACCATAAAATATTCCTAAATCCCTATCATAAATGGAGTCTACAGGAGTCAAAAATTCACCTTGGATCGCGGGAGTTGCCTCCGCTGAAGAGCTCCTGGAAGATGAATCGGCGCCAGTCCCGGCCTTGTCAGCTTTCTTGGGCTTCTCCACCAAAGCCGATCCTTCCTCCAACCATTCAAAAGCTTGGCGGAGAGCATCATCTGTCCACTCTTGAATCACACCTGTTTGCCCAGAAGACAAAGCCCCGGTGCCATCACCGCTCTGTCCTTCGCCACCATCATCGCCGTGACGATCACCATCACCCTCTCTACCACTTCCACTCTCCGCCTCACCTCCTTCATCCTTGCCTCTATCCTCCTCCACATTTTCCTCTTCCGTAACATCCGGACATGTGCTAGGGGAGGGTCCATCGGACTTCTTGAGTTTCTTCCCCCCGACGACTGGATGTATCGAGAAGGGTTTCCTTTTGCTACTCTTCGCCGCATCCCCTCCTTTAGCCTTGGCAGCCCTCTCCTCAGCTGTGTCTCTCTGCTTGATCACAGACTGACGTGGTAGAATCAAATTGTGCCCCAGAAGAGTAGCATTCCTGATCAAGTAAGAAGCTGACCTCTCCATTCCCGAAATGGCTTCTATTTCCGCAGCCATCTGAACCAGGCAGCACCATGTGTGCTCTGTCAATCCCGAAAGAAGGAGATATAACATCGAGCTGTTCCTCTTTAAGGGAGCTAGGAAAGCAGTCAGGTGGCGAGTTCAGGAGCTCCTGAGGGCCGTACCCATCTACTAGTGATCTCGGGGTGGGTCCATGACGTCCCGGTCCTGACTGAGCTTGGGGCACTGTGGAGGGCTCTTCTCTGTCCTTGGATTTCTTTTTATCTGATCGAGTTTCCACTTTATGAGACGTTTATCTGCAAACACAAAAAAGTACGTCGTTAGAACGAGGGAAGTAGACAAGCAAGTGCATACAGTCTAGAATTTCATTTGTAATTTAAAACATAAAAGGTTTAAAGTTCATTCGGTAAGTCAGGTCTTTGAACTCATTCGGTACTTATACTCCACGAGTTCATTCGGCAAGTCACGTCTTTGAACTTATTCGGTACTTATATTCCACGAGTTCATTCGGCAAGTCAAGTCTTTGAACTCATTCGGTATGTATACTCAACGAGTTCATTCGGCAAGTCAAGTCTTTGAACACATTCGGTACTTATACTCCAGGAGTTCATTCGGTATGTCAAGTCCCCGATTCCATTCGGTAGTTCAAAGCAAAAGCTCATTTGGCGGAAGAGGGCCTCACCTGGTCCGGCAGATGAGAGTTTGGTTCGGCTAATACGTTTGATTCGGCAAAGACAAGAAGTTTGGTTCGGCTGATTAGGAATAACGAAAGCATTAGGCCCATACTTATAGGCAAAATATAAATAACTGGACCAACTGGTTCGTTACATAGGACCGGATGAGAATCCCCCAAGCTAAAACAAAGCGCGACATATGATGGCATATGCCCCACTTTAGGGGGCAAATGTTGGGTGCGTTTCCACCCTTAACCGGACCAAGTCCACCGAACCAACCCACTTCCAACACTACCGAATCAAAGCTAGATAGACACTACCGAATCAGCTACCTCCATCCACTACCGAACCAGAAGCAGGAGAGGTACCACCGAACCAGAAGCAAGGGAGGCCACCACCGGACCACTTACTACCGGACCAACCTCCACCGAATCAACCTCCACCGAACCAACATACTACCGGACCAACCTCCACCGAATCAACCTCCACCGAACCAACATACTACCGAACCAACTTTACCAGGCCAGATTGCATTAGCCCAGGCCCACCAGCAGCTATATACATCCAAGACCCCTGCCTCCAGCCTCACTCTATAAATAGAGGGGCAGGGGTACAACAATGGCAGACAAGTTTGAGAGCTCAAGCACGGATAGAACTTTCAAACAACTTTCATAAACTTGTAATCAAAGCTTTGTACTTGTAATCTGAATAGAAAAAGGAGAATAACATATAAAGTGGACGTAGGCACGTTCTGGCCGAACCACTATAAATCTGCGTGTCCTTTACAGTTTAGTCCCTGCTTTTTACATATTTGCATAAATCACCCAAATCATTAAGAACAACATAAAATCAACTAAATCATACGACTTGGAGGTGTTTGCCTATTTTTTGTGCAAACATTGATCAATATCGTTATTGTTTGATTAGTCGATATTCTGACGCAGCGGAAATAACAAAAATAATGCACGTGATATCAGATGATGCTTTGATACCAAATGACGCAGCGGAAATAACAAAAATGAATGTGACGATGAAAAGTAGAGTCGATGGATTGAAAATACCCAAGTGCCCAAATCCATTGATCTTGCAAGATACCGGATTCTAGCTATCTCCAACACATTGATCGCGCACTATACCGTGTTAAAAGATCTATGATTCTTCTATGTTGATCTCGCGCACGAGATTCCGTGAATCGACTTCAAATCCGTTGATTCGAGCGCACTCGAATAACCGAAAATGGAGAAAGGAGATAACACTCAACTTCTAATTTTTAAAGAGGCACAAAGCACTCAAACAAAGTTTTATTTAAAATCAATCACCTTTACAAATGACAGAACCCCGCTATTTATAGCAATTTACAACTCACACCAGGTCGTTAACTACCTAACAAAACCGACCTAAACATCACGAGCTGACCCAACATCACAAACACAACACATTCACGACCTACGACCTAAGATACGAAGGACCTAGAAACAAACGACTCAACATCAACGACCTATACGACTTAATACAATACAACACAAAGAAAGTACAAAACGAGTTACAACACACGACATAACAGATTACAACATAACGACCTAAAAATACAATACCACGCGGCATAAGCTTCAGCGACATGAGGAGAATCAGCTTCAGGAATGACTTATGCGACCTATAGGACGAGCGACATAAGGAACTGAGCGACATATGCTTGAGTGACCTAAGATTGATGCGGCATATGGTCGAGCGACCTAAGAATCCACGGCATAACCACATACGGCCTAAGATGGAGCGACTCAATGGAGGAGCGACATAGGAAATATGGCAGCGACATAAGGCACATAACAACATAAGCAAGCAGCGACATAAGAACTAGGACGTCTTAAGCAATGAGCGGCTTAAGCACTTGAGCGACCTAACAGGAAAGCGGCATAGGGATTCTGCTCGTTCGCAACCTAAACTGGAGCGACCTAAGACACTCAGCTTCACACGACCAAGACTTAACTCGTTAAGTCGTATCTTGTTAAGTCGAATATCAGTAGGTCGTAGCTCGTTTAGGTCATAGCTTGGTAGGTTGTGACGACCTAAGGAAGTGCGCTCTGGGTTGCTTAACTCGCTAGGTTGTAACTCACTAGTGAACGACCTAAGGTTTAGCTCGCTAACCTTGTTCTCTTGAACCATTAACTCGTTGGGCTTGTTGTCTTGGACCATTAACTTGCTAGGCCATGGCTTGCTAGTTCATGGGCGATATAAGCCTAGCTCGCAAGTATTGTTAGGTCGTGGGCGTCCTAAAGCATAAGAAGGTTGCGCTGCACCATCCTCCCCCTGTTGAAAGAAATTCGTCCTCGAATTTTCACTTTCCTCTTCTTCGACAAGCTTATTCCAATGATATGAAATCAAGAGTCTGATGTTGAAAACGCCAGCAGTAGGAAGATGATCTGGCACACTCAATTTACAAGCATTCTCATTAATTCCCTTCACGACTTCCAAACGACCAATCCTTCTAGCTCCTAGCTTGTTGTAAGCACCAACAAGAAATCGATCCTTGGTAAACACTGCATACACAAAATCTCCTTCTTTGCATTCAACACTTCGTCGTTTAATATCTGCTGATTGCTTATATTTCTCATTTTCCTTAAGCAATCATTCCTGTACAACTTTGTGACATTCTTACGACTTATTCACAAAATCACTAACCCGTTTAATCACCCATCTCTGCGGTGGCACTGTTGATAAATCTAACGGTCCTTTAGGAATTGTTGAATAAACAACCTGGAATGGACTGAACCCAGTGCTACGATTAACTACATGGTTGTGTGCAAACTCAGCTTGACATAACTTCGAATCCCCACTTTTCAAATTGTCATCCACGAGGCATCGCAATAGATTACCTAGGGATCCGTTCACAACTTCAGTCTGTCCATCCGTCTGTGGATGATAAGCACTACTAGATTTCAACTTAGTCCCAACCATTTTCCATAGACTCATCCAAAAATGGCTCAGAAAACGAGTATCTCTGTCCGAAACAATAGATTCAGGCAATCCATGAAATCGATAGATCTCTCTGAAGTATAACTGAGCGACATTAACGGCCTCTGCAGTCTTCTTATAGGCAATGAAATGTACCAATTTTGAAAACCTGCCAACCACCACATAAATAGAATCATTGCCACGTTGCGTTCGTGGCAATCCCAACACAAAGTCCACACTAACATCCTCCCATGATTTAGTATGTACAGGTAACGGCATACATAAACCTGAATTTGTCGCGGTCTTCTTTAAAACTTGACGATTATGGCTCCTCTGAACAAACCTTTCAACTTCCTTCCTCAGTGACGGCCAAAAAAACTATTTTGCAATCAACTGCATAGTATGATCACGGCCCACGTGTCTTTCTACATGTAAGTCTTTGATAATTTTCATTAGCTGACTGCAATCTGGAGTATACAACTGACTTCCATCGAATAGAAACCCATCAACCAGTCTTCTCAACTCTTCCTGCTCTGTCGGACACATACGATAACGTGGTCTATGCGGTACAATAGCACCTGGCACTTGATCAACATGATGTTGTATGTCCCTCAGTGGCGGTAACTCTTTGGGCAACTCTGTAGGGAATACATCTTCGAATTCATTTACCACTGTCTTAACCTCCTCAGGAATTTCGAGACCTTTACTGGTTTCATTCCGAATCAACATAAACACTTCCGCACTATCCTCCACTTCTTTAACAAACTCTCTTGTAGATAATAGACTAGTCGAATCCACCTTCTTCACCAATAAATTACCCCCTCCTTCTCCTGACACACTTTCTTCATCCTCATCAAACTTTGCTGGTTGTGAATTTTCAACTTCATGTTCATCAAACTTCGTTGGTTGAAAAACATCAACTTCATCTTTATCAAGCTTCGGTGGTTAAGAACAATCGACTTCATCTTCCACATCAACATACTCACATTCTTCTGCAACTAAGGCTCTCTTCTTTGGTTTTGGACATTCATTGCTTTTATGACCAAATTCCTGGCGATTATAGCACTTGATACTATTATTGACCTTTGCTTTAGCGGCTTTATCGACAACTGGTTTATTGACTGCCTTGGAAACATTAGCATTGCTTCTAGCATCCTTACTCCGGTTGTTGGAATTTGTAAACACACCACCTTCTCATCTTCCTTGTTTCTCCCAAGCTAGGGCTTTCTGATGTGCTTCAGCAACCGACATTGGATTGCACATATTAACCATGTCTTGAATTTGCGTCCCTAAACCTCCAACATATCTAGCTGTCAGCTGTTTCTCAGTTTCCATGATATCATTCCTCGCAATCAATTGAAAAAATTCATCCGCATAATCATTCACCAACTTCGTTCCCTGTCTCAAATTCTGCAACCGCTGATACATAAGAGCTTGATAATTGTATGGCAAGAAAGTTGCTTTCATCATCCTTCTCATCTTCTCCCAAGTAACAACTTTCGATTTTCCCATTCTCTCCTATGTTAGTTTAGTTTGCTGCCACCAAACCATAGCTCTTCCTATTAGTCTTGTAGCAAGTAACTTAACTCTGCGATCTTCAGGCACATCCTTGAATT
Organism: Allium cepa; assembly: GCA_030765085.1. Lineage (NCBI taxonomy): Eukaryota > Viridiplantae > Streptophyta > Magnoliopsida > Asparagales > Amaryllidaceae > Allium > Allium cepa. The sequence goes on along the minus strand of CM060931.1, from coordinate 54,057,022 downwards.
CCAAAATTTCTTCAACAGTTGACAACCAATCAAGGAATTCTTCTGCTGGCATACCACCCTTGAATTCTGGAATTTCCATTCTAATACCTGATTCCCATTTACGATAATTTTCTGAATCCAGGTATTGATTTCACATTTGGCCTTGATCTCGATAATAAATACTTCCTCTATCACCATCCTTCTCAAAATCTGATATCCTTCGATATCGATCTCGACCATCCACATCCCTACGACCATGAGTGTCTCTTCTACTCGGTCTTTCCACATTACGATATGGTTCATCTTCAAATCCCCGATGAGTTCTTCTCCCTTCATCTCTATACCCATGGTGATCTCATCTCATTGAAATTGATGATTCTCTCTGACGCAACGGATATTCGAAAACAAATGAAATCAATGAAATGTAGAAATCGGTGGATTGAAAATACTGCAGTGCCCAAATCCGTTGATCCAAGGATGCTGGATTCTAGCTATCTTCGTCTCGTTGATCGCGCACGATACCGAGAAAGAAGATCTAGGATTCTTGGACGTTGATCTTGCGCACAAGATACCGTGAATCGGCTTCACAAACGAGGATTCGAGCGCACTCGAATGACGTAGGTGGAGATAGGAGATTTCCCTCGACTACCAATTGGAAGAAAGCACAAAGCTAACAAAAGGAATTTTATTCAAAAATCAACAACCCAAAATGTACAACACACTCCCTATTTATAGCATTTTCAACCCAGGCCCTTAAGTCGTTCACGACTCATGACCTACGACTCACGACTCAACAACACCATACCCATATTACAACACAACACATAGGTCGGTGACGGCCTAAAATACAACACGACTTACCGACACAGCGACTCAACGAGTTACAACACAATACAACAAAGTGACTCGACTTACGACTTAGCCTAGGTCGTACGTGACTTAACGATACAACACAACGACTCAATTAGACACAACAGACCCAGTACACGACCTACGACTTAAGTAAGGTCGTTGGCGACTTAACAGTAACAACGACATACGACTTAACGACTTATGACTCAACGACATAAATAAACATTACAACACACGCTGTAAAAACAAATGACACGACTTAAGAAAACACACGACTTACAACACACGGCCGACCTAACTTGGTACGACCTAAAAAAGAGCAAAGTATATACAACAGAACATGGCGACTTACGAGTTAACGTACTTAGGTCGTAACCCGCTTCCGACTTAAGGACTTCATAACCCGCTTCCGACTTAAGGACTTCAGCCACTGGAATCTCTTCCTGCTTCTTGTTAACTCGTGGACGACCTAAACCCCACCGTTAGATCGTGTACGACTTATCCATCCCGAACGACTTAAGCCCCCGTTAAGTCGTAACTCCTTTTCATCTATTCAGTTAGGTCGTAGCTCTTTCCCCCGAACTTTGTTAGGTCGTGGACGGGCTAATCCTTCCTCCTTAGGTCGTGACCGACCTAACCCTTGCGATCCTTCCTCCTTAGGTCGTGACCGACTTAACCCTTGCGAATTTGTGGCTTGCCCTTCTTCGACCTTGGCCTGGGCTGCATCATCCTCCCCAGGTCGGGAAAAATTCGTCCTCGAATTTGTAAATTCTTCCACATCGGATTGTTCATCCCCATAATATGGTATGAGATGTTTAACATTGAACACATCAGATGTATACACATCCTCTGGCAGCTTCACCTTGTAAGCATTTTCATTGATTTTCTTCAAAATTTCAACTGGACCAATTTTTCGCGCCTTCAATTTATTGTACGTTCCTACCGGAAAACGATCTTTTGTCAATACTGCGTAAACCAAATCACCTTCGTTAAATTCAACACTTCGTCGCTTCAAATCTGCAGTTCGCTTATACTTCTCATTTGCCTTCACCAATCGTTCCTGAACGATTTTATGACATTCAGTTAATTTATCAACAAAATCAGCAGCTCGTTTAACTATCCCATTCGGTTGTGGTACTACCGCCAAATCCAACGGTCCCCTTGGCAAACTTGAATATACAATCTGAAATGGACTGTAACCTGTGCTTCTATTACCCGCATGATTATGTGCAAACTCTGCTTGGCATAACTTCATGTCCCAACTTCTCAGATTATCTTTCACCAAACATCGTAACAAATTTCCCAATGATCTATTAACCACCTCCGTTTGCCCATCGGTTTGCGGATGGTAAGCGCTACTAAATTTCAGCTTCGTTCCAACCATCTTCCACAAACTTAGCCAAAAATGACTCAAAAATCTGGTATCCCTGTCTGAAACAATAGACTCCGGCAACCCATGTAAACGATAGATTTCTTTAAAGAACAACTGAGCAACACGAACAGCATCCGCCGTCTTCTTACAAGCAATAAAATTTGCCATTTTTGAAAACCGGTCAACCACCACAAAAATGGAATCGTTTGCCCTTTGAGTTCGAGGCAACCCCAAAACAAAATCCATACTCACGTCAACCCAAGGCTTAGTCGGTACCGGGTAGCGGCATATATAATCCTGCATTGGTCGCTGTTCCCTTCGAAACCTGGCATATATGACATCTCTCCACAAACCTTTCAACCTCCTTCCTCATTGACGGCCAAAAGTAAGATTGAGAAATCAAATGCAACGTGCGATCCCGTCCTACATGTCCTTCCTCATGTAACTCCTTGATAATCTTCATTCTCAAGCTGCTCTCTGGTATACATAATCGATTTCCCTTAAACAGAAAACCATCCACCAACACAAATTCATCAGCACTCCCCTCCTTGACTTTTTCAACAAACTTCATAAAGTAAGGATCTTCTTCAATCAGCTCGGGCAAAAATTCAAAACCTGTCACCTCAACTTTCATTGTCGTCAATAAATGACTCCTCCTACTCAAAGCATCAGCCACACGATTCGTCACCCCTGATTTGTGTTTGACAACAAAAGTAAACTGCTGTAAATAAGCAATCCACGATGCATGTCTTGCTGAAATCTTGTCCTGCCCTTGCATATGCTTCAACGCCTCATGATCTGTGTAAAGAACAAACTCTTTCTGAAATAGATAGTGTCTCCAATGCTTAACAGCTTGCACAACAGCATAAAATTCCACATCATACGTACTATATCTCATCTTTGCTCCTGACAACTTCTCACTGAAATATGAAATAGGATGCCCCTTCTGACTCAACAACCCTCCAATCCCAACCTTCGACGCATCAGTATGTAGCTCAAAAAATAACTGAAAATCTGGTAATACAAGAATTGGTGCTGTCGTCAAAAGTTCTTTGATTCTTTCAAAAGCAACCCCTGCTTCCTCCGACCAAGAAAACTGCTTCCCCTTCATACAATCAGTAACCGGTGCCATCACGCTACTGAAGTGTGGAATGAACCTTCGGTAGAATGACGTAAGCCCATGAAAACTCCTCACTTCTGTAATTGTCCTCGGCTATGGCCAATTCCTGACTGCCTCAACCTTATTCTGATCCACCTGTATGCCTTCCTCCGATACAACATACCCCAGAAATAAGACACTATTTGCCATAAACACACATTTCTTCGTTGCAGCATAAAACTATTCATGTCGAAGTACCATCAACACTTCCTTCAAATGATGCAAGTGTTCCTCCGGACTTCCACTGTATATCAGAATATCATCGAAATACACCACCACAAATTTCCCGATAAAAGGTCTAAAAATTTGATTCATCACTCGCATGAACGTACTCGGCGCATTCGAAAGACCAAACGGCATTACCAGCCATTCATACGACCCTTCCCTTGTCTTGAAAGCTGTCTTCCATTCGTCTCCTGGTCTGATTCGACTTTGATGATATCCGCTCTTCAAGTCGATCTTCGAAAAGATACTAGCTCCGCTCAACTGATCCAACAAATCAACCAATCTGGGCATTGGGAATCTGTACCTCACAGTGATCTTATTCAGCGCCCGACTATCGGTACACATCCTCCACGTTCCATCCTTCTTCGGCACCAACAAGGCTGGAACCGCACAAGGACTTAAACTTTCCTGCACACGCCCTTGCTCTAACAATTCTTCCACTTGCCTTCGCAATTCTTCATGTTCCTTGGGACTCATACGATAATGTGGTCGATGTGGCAATGCAGCTCCTGGAACAAGATCTACTTGATGCTGAATATCCCTCAACGGTGGTAACTCCGTTGGCAACTCCTCAAGAAATACATCGTCAAACTCTTCCAGTACTGGTTTTACTTCTTCGGGGATCTCAACCACTTCGTTACACTCCCGCCCAATCAACAAGAATACTTCAGGCTCCTCTTCAACTTCCTTAACGAACTCCTTCAAAGATAGTAAAGTTTTCAGCTCTTCAATCTCCTCCAACTTACTTACCTTCTGTTGTTGCTTCTTGGGAACTAAAGTGATTTTGGTACCCTCAAACATGAAACTATAGCTATTAGCACGTCCATCATGTTGTACTGCTCTATCAAACTACCATGGTCTGCCCAACAATAGATGACACACATCCATGTCCACTACATCGCACCAAATTTCGTCCTTGTATTTCTTCCCAATCGAAAATTTAACACAAGCTCGCCGTCCAACTTTCACCTCACCACCCTTCCTTAACCAAGCTAACTTGTACGGTTTAGGATGCTTCTCGGTTTTCAATTCCAACTTCTTCACTGCCTCTGCAGAGATAATATTATCACAACTCCCAGCATCAATAACGAACTTACAAACTCTTCCAAGAATAGTGCAGGTAGATTGAAATATGTTATTCCTCAACCAACTGTCTTCCTCCTCTTGCTTCGGTGTCAAACAACTTCTCCTCATCATCAGTGAATATCCTTCATCTCCCGACAACAAGTCTTCATCCTCAACCGGTAATGAATTAGAACACTCTGCCTCTTCATCCTCTTCTTCAACCTCAGCTATCATAGTTCTCTTCTTTGGCTTTGGACACTCGTTGCTTTTATGACCCATCTCCTGGCAATTGTAACATTTGAACCCATTGCTAACCTTCGCCTTCTCACCTTCCTTCACAACCGGCTTTGCAATAGCTTTAGGAACATTAGAACTTCCGCTAACACCCTTCACTTGATTATTAGAATTAGTAAACACACCACCTCCACGTCTACCCTGCTTCTCCCAAGCCAATGCTTTTTGGTGTGCCTCCGCCACAGATCTCGGATCAAACATATTAACCATATCCTGGATCTGCATCCGCAACCCTCCAACAAATCTAGCAGTCAGCTGCTCTTCCGTCTCCATTATATCATTCCTGGCAATCAGTTGGTAAAATTCATTGGCATAATCACTAACTGTCTTCGTCCCTTGCCTTAGATTCTGCAGTCTTTGATACATGAGTGACTGATAGTTGTACGGTAAAAATGTAGTTCTCATCATCTTCTTCATCTTATCCCAAGCATCAACCTTTGACTTCCCCATCCGTTCTCGTGTTAGTTTAGTTTGCTGCCACCATGCCAAAGCTCTCCCCCTCAACCTAGTAGCAACCAACTTCACTCGACGATTTTCCGGAACCTCCTTGAAATCAAAGATTTCTTCAACATTAGATAACCAGTCCAAGAATTCTTCTGCAACCATTCCACCTTTAAATTCAGGAATCTCCATCTTCATTCCCGATTCCCATCGACGATCATCATCTACATTCACATATCGATTTCGCATTTGACCTCGATCTTGATAATGCACACTACCTCTCTCACCATCAAACTCCTCATCAAAATCTGAAGTATATCGATGTCGATCACGACCACCAACATCTCTATCACCACCACTTCTTCGATCTTCATTCCTTTCACGATTGTCAGCACTTCTATGATCATGATCTTCTCTTCTCTCCCGATCTGAATGTGGTGAAACTCTACTTCTCCCATGGCTTGATTCAGGTGAAACCCTTCTTCGATTTTGATTCATTTCAAGCATCATTCTCTCTAATCGACCAATCCCTTCATCAAACTTTTCGTGCATACGTTGCTCCATTTGATCGGCCTCTTCCCTTCGATACAACGCTTCTATATTTTGATGGCGGTTAGCTCTTCTAGGTGGCATGATTGAATCAACACAGTCTTCAAAACAAACTTCACCAAGGCTCGGCTACTCCTCAAAAGTATACACGGCCTACCTTCAACAAATGATACCAAAGTGATGCTTCAACTCTCGGCTCAAACACTTCAAACTTCAAATACTTGGCTCCAAGACTCGATTTAGCTATGATTGGCTAAAACAAGCTCTGATACCAAAAAACTGATGCAGCAGATATTCGAAAACAAATGAAATCAATGAAATGTAGAAATCAGTGGATTGAAAATACTGCAGTGCCCAAATCCGTTGATCCAAGGATGTCGGATTCTAGTTATCTTCGTCTCGTTGATCGCGCACGATACCGAGAAAGAAGATCTACGATTCTTCGACGTTGATCTTGCGCACAAGATACCGTGAATCGGCTTCACAAACGAGGATTCGAGCGCACTCGAATGACGTAGGTGGAGATAGGAGATTTCCCTCGACTACCAACTGGAAGAAAGCACAAAGCTAACAAAAGGAATTTTATTCAAAAATCAACAACCCAAAATGTACAACACACTCCCTATTTATAGCATTTTCAACCCAGGCCCTTAAGTCGTTCACGACTCATGACCTACGACTCACGACTCAATAACACCATACCCATATTACAACACAACACATAGGTCGGTGACGACCTAAAATACAACACGACTTACTGACACAGCGACTCAACGAGTTACAACACAATACAACAAAGTGACTCGACTTACGACTTAGCCTAGGTCGTACGTGACTTAACAATACATCACAGCGACTCAATTAGACACAACAGACCCAGTACACGACCTACGACTTAAGTAAAGTCGTTGGCGACTTAACAGTAACAACGACATACGACTTAACAACTTATGACTCAACGACATAAATATACATTACAACACACACTGTACAAACAAATGACACGACTTAAGAAAACACACGACTTACAACACACGGCCGACCTAACTTGGTACGACCTAAAACAGAGCACAGTATATACAACAGAACATGGCGACTTACGAGTTAACGTACTTAGGTCGTAACCCGCTTCCGACTTAAGGACTTCATAACCCGCTTCCGACTTAAGGACTTCAGCCACTGGAATCTCTTCTTGCTTCTTGTTAACTCGTGGACGACCTAAACCCCACCGTTAGATCGTGTACGACTTATCCATCCCGAACGACTTAAGCCCCCATTAAGTCGTAACTCCTTTTCATCTATTCTGTTAGGTCGTAGCTCTTTCCCCCGAACTTTGTTAGGTCGTGGACGGGCTAATCCTTCCTCCTTAGGTCATGACCGACCTAACCCTTGCGATCCTTCCTCCTTAGGTCGTGACCGACTTAACCCTTGCGAATTTGTGGCTTGCCCTTCTTCGACCTTGGCCTGGGCTGCATCACTCTCCTATCTCGAAAAGATTGTGGCGACACCCTCCTCGCTTCCGTAACCGATGGCGAAACCCTGTTTCCTCCATGGTTCGAGACTGGTGACCTTCCCCTTTGACTTTGATTCATGTCATTCATCAACTTCTCCAACCTTCCAAAACCTTTATTAAACTTTTCATTGATTTTATAACTGATTCGTTGCTCCATTGCCTCAACATCTTCTCTTCGATACACATCTGCAACATTCTGATGACGATTAACTCTTCTTGGAGGCATTGTCGAATCAAACAATCTTCAACTAACTTTAACTCAAATCTGAACTTGACTTCACTCGGCCTGCACTTAGCTCGGCTCAACTCTCGGCCTTGATCAAACTTAGCTCAACTCGGCTCTGCAAGCTCCAACACTTCCTCTTTACTCCCAATAGGCTCGGCTTAGCTATGATTGGCTAAGTCTAGCTCTGATACCAAATGACGCAGCGGAAATAACAAAAATAATGCACGTGATATCAGATGATGCTCTAATACCAAATGACGCAGCGGAAATAACAAAAATGGATGTGACGATGAGAAGTAGAATCGATGGATTGAAAATACCCAAGTGCCCAAATCCGTTGATCTCGCGAGATACCGGATTCTAGCTATCTCCAACACGTTGATCGCGCACGATACCGTGTTAAAAGATCTACGATTCTTCTACGTTGATCTCGCGCACGAGATTCCGTGAATCAGCTTCAAATCCGTTGATTCGAGCGCACTCGAATAACCGAAAATGGAGAAAGGAGATAACACTCAACGTCCAATTTTTAAAGAGGCACAAAGCACTCAAACAAAGTTTTATTCAAAATCAATCACCTTTACAAATGACACAACCCCGCTATTTATAGCAATTTACAACCCACACCAGGTCGTTAACGACCTAACAAAACCGACCTAAACATCACGAGCCGACCCAACATCACAAACACAACACATTCACGACCTAAGATACGAACGACCTAAAAACAAATGACTCAACATCAACGACCTATACGACTTAATACAATACAACACAAAGAAAGTACAAAACGAGTTACAACACACGACATAACAGATTACAACATAACGACCTAAAAATACAACACCACACGACATAAGCTTCAGCGACATGAGGAGAATCAGCTTCAGGAATGACTTATGCGACCTATAGGACGAGCGACATAAGGAACTGAGCGACATATGCTTGAGCGACCTAAGATTGATGCGGCATATGGTCGAGCGACCTAAGAATCCACGGAATAACCACATACTGCCTAAGATGGAGCGACTCAAGGCTGGAGCGACATAGGAAACATGGCAGCGACATAAGGCACATAACAACATAAGCAAGCAGCGACATAAGAACTAGGATGTCTTAAGCAATGAGCGGCTTAAGCACTTGAGTGACCTAACTGGAAAGCGACATAGGGATTCTGCTCGTTCGCGACCTAAACTGGAGCGACCTAAGACACTCAGCTTCACACGACCAAGACTTAACTCGTTAAGTCGTATCTCGTTAGGTCGAATCTCAGTAGGTCGTAGCTCGTTTAGGTCGTAGCTTAGTAGGTCCTGACAACCTAAGGAAGTGCGCTCTGGGTTGCTTAACTCGCTAGGTTGTAACTCACTAGTGAACGACCTAAGGTTTAGCTCGCTAACCTTGTTCTCTTGAACCATTAACTCGTTGGGCTTGTTGTCTTGGACCATTAACTTGCTAGGCCATGGCTTGCTAGGTCGTAGGCGATATAAGCCTAGCTCGCAAGTATTGTTAGGTCGTGGGCGACCTAAAGCTTAAGAATGTTGCGCTGCATCATATTCCTAAACTATTAGCTATTATATGATTATAAGAAAATGAAACTGTATAAATGTGATTTATAAAAAAATAATTTGCAAATAAAATGAATATAAAATTGAGAATTTGAGAAATTTAAATTCCAGTGTTTCTGAAAATGGTTTTCAAGGTTGAGAAAAATAATATGAGTATTGTTTAAAAGTATATACAAATGCAAATTGTTTTCAAATAAATTTTAAAAGGAATGAATTCAGTACTCCCCTCTTCTGTCGATGGAAAATAATTTCGGTGACGACTGCGTAGCATCATCGACAATCATTTTCGGGTCTCAAAGTGGGGGAGGCCATTGAGTGGCTTTGCTACGAAGTTTATTTAATAAACGGATTTTGGTTTAAACTCCAAAAGTATGATTTGATATACTAAAGATATAAATATGTATACTTATTTCAAATGATTTGAAATGAACCCGGTATTTAAAATCTTAAGTTCTGTTAATTAATAACCTTTAAATCACTGGATGAAATGAAATATTTGAATAATCGGAACTTATAAAAAAAGAGAATTAAGAAATCTAAGCTAAATGTTTTGAGAAACTTTAGAATTGAAGTTGCAACTCTTAAATTGAAAGTAAAGAAAATTTAAACAAGTTAAAATAGTGAACACTCTAATTAAGTAAAATGAATCAAATTAATTTGTATAATACCAAATTGCATTCTAATAACATATAATAAGACTTACCAAATGTTAAAAGTCAAAATAATGATTTGGATATGTAATGAGATATTACGCAAGTAAACAAAACTTAAAAAGTAATTAAAATGTATATAAATGAAATTTAGTTGCAATAATAAATGTGATATACATAATTAGTATATTATGAAATGATTAATGACTAATTGAAATAAGTAAGTGGAACTTAAGAAACTAAACAAATGAACTAAATAATATCTTTGTAAATTGGTTATAGTATTGAATAGAAATTTGCACAGAAATCTTCAAATTGAATTTGTAACTTTTGAGATAATTATAAACTTAGATAAAGTCATATATAAGAAGATGGACTTCTACAGAAAGATTATAAACTAGAGTGGTGATTAATAAAATGTTTCACAAATAAATTTGTTATTAAATGAAATTATGAAAATAAATGTGAATTAAGGAACTTAGGTAAGGATATAAGAAATAATTCATTAATGATGTTGATATTAAAAATGGAGATATGAACATTATAATTCAAATGTTTCGTGAAAATGTAAAGTTCATAGTTTATAACTTTGATAAATGTTAGTTATGAATTGACATGAGATGTTGCTAAATGTAAAATGAAACAATTGAAATTTAAAAAATTTAATTGAATAAATTAAATGCAGATGAAATAGATTTGAATAAATTGGAAGTAAATCAATTAAATGTTGATGAAAATTGAATGTTAATAAGAAATTAAGTGTATAAAATTGAAATAGTTATATTGGATGATGTAAATTCATATTGATATGAATTAATTGGATAAATTCTAATAATTGAATGGTTTCTTTTGTTGTAAATCGTCGTTATAATTGTTTTATTGTATATGATTGTTGTTTGTTGTATATTAATGCTTATGTTACGGTTTGGTTTTAAAATTCATGTTATATGCTTTTATAAAACTCATATATGCTTTGCATATCTTCATAAATGACTAATATTCTAAATTGAGTTGAGATAGGTGCATATGAAGACTGTTTAGACGTATACACAGATTATATTTTGCTTTTGCTTGCTTAATATGAGCGAACTCGCTCGTATTAATAATAATAAGGTACGCATCTTGGGTTCCATACTGTGCTTTTATATTTTTCCCTACGGGATGTCTCATCATTGAGATGAGATGTATATTTGATATCTATTTGGTATATTTGGGTTATATATTGAATTGTAAAATATTTTCGATCGTGCCGCGCAAAGGAGACTATACCGAAATATTCCATCAATCGGGGAATTAGAAAAATTTTCAGTTTTTAAAATTTTTATAATTTGTTTTCTTAAATAAATTATAAATTCCATAAGCTGATCGAAGGAGCATAGTAGAAACATATTATTGGTTTTATAAATGAGATTTAATGTTTTATAAGTTGATTATTTTGAATAAAATATATCAAATGTAAAATTCTCTACTTAGTCCCTTTTAGAGGACGAAAAGTTTTGAGTGGGGAAGAATGTAACGACCCATATTTTTAACTACTTTAAATTATGAAATTTGATGTAATTATTGAATAAAAATGGTTAAAAATAAAAATTTAATGATTTTGAATGTAAGTTATTGGGTATGAACTTGAATAAAATTTTGAAATAAACTAATTTCGAAGATTTGGCGATAATGAGTGTTTAAATGAAATTCTATATATTGACTGGGTTTAAAATCAATAACTAAAGTTGAATAATAACTGTGAATTGTTTAGATAAAAATAAAATGATGTTGATAACTAAAATTTATTTGTAACTTAATGATTTATTTATATTGATTTATAAGATAATTAGATTGTTAAATTTAATACTAGAAATTGTTTAAATAATTGAATCTTGCATTAATGTGAATGAAAACGATATTAGAAAATGATTTAAGTTTTATTTAAATACGAATGAATAATTTTAACACTTAGAATTGGATTTAAAAGTGAATAATTAAAAGTTGAAAATTTTATATTTTAATTGACATATAAAAATAGCCTTCCGGGGCACAGTCTCGGAATTCGACAAAACCAGTTCCATTGGATCTGTAATAGTGTACTTTTGTTGGATTTGAAATTTCGTAGCGTTTGGGGTTACCGTTTGGTCATATGGGATAGAAATACGTTGAAATAAATATCGGAAATTTAACATGATAAGTCGATTTGAAAAGTATCTTCCATATACGATTGAATTAGGCCTTGAAACATGTTTCGTTGAGTTCGGAATAGGAGTAAAACATTATAGATGCTAGGCGGCATGTCTCGGTTGGAGTTTGTCCAAAATTTCACGTGAATTCGAAATAATATTAAAGTAATATATTACGTGTATATGTACACACGGCCTTCAAAACCCTAGTTATTCTTTTACCCTAGCCACCAGTTCATTCTCAATGGTCGATACTTCATCTCTTTCTCCCTCAATTTATGATCTATCCATCAACTATTAAACAAAATATTCAACTAGAGAATCATAGAGCGTTGTGAGATCTTGAGATCCATGCGGTGGTGATCTAAAATGGAGCGATGTGGAGGCCAGAATCTATTTTCGTTCGTGCCCAATTCGTGCATGATTTTCGAGACAAAAACGAGACCGAGCTTCGCATGGTTGCAAGCATTGGCGCATGGTGGATAAGGCTACCTCATGGTGTTGTGTCATCGTCGTCGAACGCGATGAAGGAGGAGCAGTAATTGAAGTACGATGGACGGCTAGGTGGTTTTGCGTTGCGTACGAGCCTGAGAAAGAAGATGATGCATGCGATGAAGGAGATAGCAAGGTGCGGCCAAGATTCTTCTCATTCCATCAAACGGCCAGATTTGATTAGGTTAAAAAAAGAATTTGTAAATTATTTATATATAAAATCGTATAATTTTTCAAAGTGTATATCTTTTTCATAAGTTGTCAGAATTGGATGAAACAAGCGGCGATGGAATCATGGCGACGAGCATGACATCATGGAACTGATTTTTAGTCATTTAAAGCTAGTTAAAATTTTAGGTTAAATCGAACGTCGTTCGATTTGATATAAAATTGAAAGCTCAAGGTGATTGTTTTATAACGCTCACAATGTACTAAATTTTTTCGATGTTTGTTAAATTGATACCATGAAGTTATTTATTTTATTGACTGCCATTTGGTAGTTAAATTGACGTATAAATTTGATATCTGAATTAACTGTAGAAATTAAAATTGATAGTTAAATTTTAAATTGAAATTTAATTGCCAGTAAAATACCTTATATTAATAACTAAGAAATTATTGTGAATTACTTCGACTGTTTGGATGATTGATTGTGATGGATGCCAATTGATTGATATTTAGATGAGTGTATGCTTATTTATTTTTATGTATATCCTGTTATCACCTAGTAATTTATTTACAGTATATAAAACTATAAGTTGAATTGTTTCGAACAAATTAAGAAATAGGTTGAAATGGTATATACCTATGACACTTATTTTGGATTGAAATGATATAAATCCGTCCCTAAAATTAAAATAAAATAACTGATCACTTGGCTGTAGGATATAAAATTATATACAAACACCGGATTGGTTAAATTAAATGATTTCATAATTTTTGATTTGAAATTTATTTAAGTGGTTTGATTTTAAAAAAATGAAAATCGAATTTATGGAAATCGAACTATTTCAAAATTGAGCTCGAAATTGAATTATATTTGAGGGTTTGGATTTCAAATTGGGTATTGAAGGTAAATTTGATATAAATGTTTTGAATCGATGTTTTGAAAATCGAACTCGGAATTGATAAAAATCGAAATGGTTCAAAATTTGAAACAGAAATTATTTTGGAATTGTAATTGAAATTAATCTGAAAATGGAATTGGAATTAATTTGAAATTGACATCGAAATTAATTTTGTATCGAAGTAAAATTCGACTTGAAATCGGAATTTAATCGATTAAATCGAAATGGAAATTTAAAAGTAGTTTAAATTGGAAATTTGGAAATTGAAACCCTTTGACTTTGAAACTATTTTCAAACAAATTATTTTGATATAAACTATTTTAATCCATCTTTTAAATATTCAAATTATTTTGGATTTTCCAAACGATTTTGCTGTATAAACCTTTTTAATACTTAAACTAATTTATATTAAACTATTTTAACCATTTAAACTATTTTTAACTATTTTAACCATTTAAACTATTTTTAACTATTTTAATTACTTAAATTATTTTAAAACTATTCAAACCATTTTTCAAAAATTTAAATTGGTCAAGGGTGGAATTTTTATTTTTAAATCACAAATTTAAATACGAATTGGGTTAAATGGAGTTATAACCCAAATTGAAATTCTAAACAATTTGGGAATCGAAATCGAGATATTAAGGCGAACATAATTTTGAATTAAATTGGTATATTTTGAGTAAATGTGATGATTTCGTAATGGATTTTATTTTGAAGTGAATATGATAATTTGATATCAAGTATGAACTGTTTTTAAATGTAAAAGTACCAACCGGTGTGTAAAACGATGTTTGGTAATTGAAGGGACCGGGGCTAGATATGGGCATACTCTCTGTCGATACTGGAACCACTTTGACAACTGTGTACGTGGAGTGATGATCCAAAATGAAGTGGTTGGATTTGGCATAATTTGCTGGATTTTAAGAAAGAGAACGATGATAGATTAGCCTTATACTTGTGCCAATTTGAAATGACTAAAACAGGAGCCATACCGGACAAGTGGGTTAGCTACGCCGAGCGGATGCACTTCTTCGTATTACCATCATTTACATTGTGATTGATTGGTGCGCACCCTCTGATTTTATAGGAGTGTTGGACGCGATGGACGATCATGTCTATGATGCATTACCACCAGCCGGGAAGGTTAAATTGGTAGTATCCTACATTGGGCATTGCCTCATGTGCCTAGTCATACTTTTATCCTTATACGAAACCCTACAATTTTGGTTTAGTGTTTTCGTATCATGGCGCATCCCTATCCACCGACGGTTTACTGGTGTTTTACATGCAAATTGTACGACAATGCTTAAAAATGCATTAAGGGGGATCAATGTAAAGCCTAAACGCTAATTTAATCTTTATTTTACTAGCTAGACATTATATATAGCGTATTCTACTACATATAAATATTTTGACGAACCCTTAAGAGATGGAAAATCCCATAACATCTCTTGAGTTTTTGCACACACGTTATATACTGGATAGGGGATGTGAAATCTCATAAACATCTTTGATGTCGTTATACTCATGTTATATGCAAAATCGATTTGACTTACATAAGGATATTTTAGTCCTAACTCGAGCGTTTTGTCTTTTCATTACGCTCACGTCAGTCCTGAGTTTTTCAGTTTATTGAAGATTATTCTCTGGAAGACGAAGATTTGGTATATTATTATAATATTATTCCATCATTGTTTGTTCCACTGCATTATTTTATTTGTTATGTTGTACATATAAATCTGATAAATGTTTTATAAATTATAATCAAAAGTATATGTAACAACCAGCATATTTTACGATTATATATTTTAAATGTCTTATTTAAATATAGCATCGTTAGTTGAAATTAGAGTCTGGAATGTGACTTTTTGTACATAGTCGATTTCAAACTTGAGACTACTTTTGTTGAGTTCAGATCGTTGTTTACAACTTGTCTAGATATAAACATTGTTGTATTCGGGGTTGATTTGGGTTTTGGCATTTTTAGTTAGGCTTTGGGCTTTGTTCTAGCCCATTAACCCAACCCTTTTCTATCGATACACCTAACTCCTCTTCCTTCATTCCAATCACATTTTCCTAACACCTAAAGCTTAGGGAAAAGAAGGAAAATTAACATTCCTAAGCCCTAGCTTTTCTTAGGAATTCAAATTCAAGTTATAAATCAAAGAGAAGCTTAGGTAAGCATCCTCTTCATCTTTTTCATCTCAATCACTCTTCAATTTTCAGAATTTCCTATAACCTAACTTAGGAAATCTTTGCATGTGATACTAGATTGGAGATTCTAGAGGTATAGTTATCTTAGCTTGTTATAGAGCTTATCTACTATAATTTTGAGTTTAAAGTTGACTTCTTGAACTCACATCTATGTCTATAGATTTGATTGTTGTTAGGTATAAATTCCTAACATATGTTTCTTATTCAATTGCTTTTGAATTGAATTGGTTTGGTGAATTTTTCTTAATTTTGGTATTTTGAAGTCAAAATTTATGAAAACACTAGTATGGGTGTTTAGTCATGTTGGTTTAGGTGTATTGAAGAGCCTATAGGGCTGGGTTGTTACAAGGCATGAATCCATAGTCCCAGTTGCTCAATCAATCGCTTTTGAATCAATGAAGTTAGGTTGGTTTGCCCATTTTTGGGCTTTGCAAATTTTGTCCCGCTACAGGCGACAGACGTCTATGGATTATCCACAAACATCTGTGGTCCTAGATTGAAAATTCCCGAAACAGGGAGACAGACGTTTGTGGCTGTTAATTTCTGGAATTTGGGTTATTTCTTAAGTGGATTTCCGATTTAACGATTTTTGATGATCCATATAGTTATTGTCAATTAAAATCAACTTTGATGATTTCTTTTCTAGATTTTTAGTATTTTCAATTGATGGATTTGATATCGATTTCCATGGTTTTGATTCACGTAATAGAAATATGTATTTTTATGTTAGATTGTCATTACAATCATTTATATGATTTTTCACTTTAAATACAAAGGTTTTATACTAGTAATAAATACTAAAACTCATTCACAAAAATGATTTCAACAATACTTTTGTTATAAAGCTCAATTTAAAAACCGCTTTCCAATCTATTATTATATACAAACCTTTACTTCATGCAGATGAGAATTCCAATTAAACAACTTAGTAAAACAAATGGTATGAAACGCTTACGTTCACTTCGTTGGTTAATTCTAAGACTTGTTCGATTGAAAACTCGTGACAATTTTGAGTGGAAATTTACAATTTGCTCGTAAATATTTATGTTAAGCCAGTGGTTATAGGACATTAAGCTAAACTCATTGATCTACTAGCTTAGTGTAATTTACACTTGTTGATCAATGATGATCATTTTATGATTTAGACTTGCGATGAACGATGTCTCTTTGTCCATGTGAGGGACTGTATCCCGTTCTGTGGAGCTTCGGCTCATTTTTATAGGGTAGCGACCCATGGTCTTTTCACCGTTTGCGGAGCTTTGGCTCATTTTATGGGTTAGCGACCCGTGGGATAGCGTCCCGTTTGTGATAAACATGTTGGTGAGTTTTCATGCTCTCGTTTTTTTTCTGGATTGATTTTGGAATTTGTGTTTCACCATCTTTTGTGATTTGCATTGATAAGCTTTATCAATATTTGTGATTTGGTGAATAAGAATAAAGAATGTGATATTCTTTTTGGGTGTTTGAGAAAACTTGAGATATTGTAGGATTTTTATTGTTATAATATATATTTGTCATATCATTTATCCAATATCATCTTACATGATAATTATAGCTAGACAGATCCGTTTATTATTTTTCTTCCTAAATATTACTCGGGTCAAACCGAGGTGTTTCAGGTGCATCCACTTGACTTCTTAGCAGGGACTAGTTTTTGACTTTTGGCTATCTACTTTAGCTTAGAAGTTTTTATCTTTCATGTATCCGAGATAGAGACTCTTTGATGTATACATATTCTTTTGTGCAGCACATGTACCTATTCTTTTGTGAGGTAGTGGATCTTGTATGACCACTACGATGATGTTCACTTTTATGTATTATATTCATATCTTTTTCCACCTTAGTGATATAAATATCTGTGCCTGGTTTCATGTTATGATTATTTTATATTGTTTCTGAATGTCATTTAGCCACTGTGTAGTAGTTTTGAGTTTGGACTGTATATGTCAGATTTTCTCTTGAAATGAAACGCGTGACATACCATCTGACATATCCGTACTTTCTCAAATCAATTATACAGCTAGTCGCTCCTCAATAGCCTTATTCTTCGCACTAACCGAAGGTATTACTTCGCAGTGTCCTTGGTTAGTGTGAGTATAGATGTGGGGCATCATAGCTTAGTATCGGAGCCAAACGTTGGAACAATATTGTATATTATGATGAGGATCATTATCCTAAGTCTCTCTTAGGAATCGTGCCTTAGGATTTAATTCGAGTCTTATGATCCATCGTGTCCTATCTTATTTTATGATGTGTAACGACCCAGAATTTTCGATCCTGAAAATCCCAGATAGTTAGGGAAAGAAGAAAAAGGTAGAAGAAGAAGAAGAAACACAACAAAGATTCTCACATTCGCGGCGGATCAAAATATAATATCAAATAAAAACAATTTACAAAAGAATACTGTACTTGTCAAATTTCACTTTAATACATCAGAGTTACACATATATACAGACACTGGATATACACAATCATCATGTCTCAAATATACAACAATATAATACAGCGGAACACTCCATACGTTCTTGCCATCCAGCTCGCCTCCTGAGCTCCAGAACGTCCTTACCTGAAAATCTGTAATACTCGGTCTGACCCGAGCATTACATCAAAGTAACACTTGGGTCAGGCTGGAAACCAGCATGAGTAAACCCATCTAACATGGAATACAAAGCATACAACTTATATAAAACCCAGGGTAACTCGTATCAATTTACAAATTCACAATTTGTTATAGACATCACTTATTTCACACATCAATTTTCTAAGTACCAAAATTTGGATTAAATAGTCCAATTCACTTAAATCATTCCATACGAGCCTATTGATTTCACATATCAATTTATAAAAATTCAAAGTGGTTTCGGGTATTTTCTAATACCCGACCCCGGTCTCTTCGAGTCTCATGTCATCCAAACCCAAGTTATCCAAATGAAATACACTTACTTTAAATACAGAATGTCCCTTTACACAACAATTCATCATTGATAGATAAACCATAATATCTTGTCCGCCCAAACATATGATACTACAAAACATTTCATATCAGAGATATCAACTCATTCAAGGCATCCAATACCATTCAATCATCCATAAGCAAACTTGATCACTTCCAAAATAAATTTAATCACTTCTAATTGAATTACTAACCTCAATACCTTAGATTCCTTCACTTGACATTAATTAATTTCAAATCAATTAATTAATCATCCCTTAATTATCCATCTTAATTAATCACCCTGGATTAATTATCCTTCAATTACATTCAAGTAATTATCTTTAATTAATTACACAAATTAATTACTCTCAACCAAAAACAGTAATTAATCTTTAATTACTTCACAAATTAATTAACTATAATTAATTACATTAATCCTTAATTACTTATATTAATTAATTTCTCATAAATCACTTATTATTTCTTTCCAATTCATTCTTATTTTTATTCTATAATTATTTCACTTCCACAATTTACTCTTATATTTCTTCCCAAAAACCAATTCTAAATATTTTGATGACCCAGTGTACCGAAATGTGTTCAAGCAAATCATAGTATTCAATATTCCAATTATCAATATAATTCATCACAGAATATCAAATATGCATAACACAGAATATTAAACGATCTAAATAATTTTGAGGAATCCAGTTGGATCCCTCCAACCTGTTTCCCTGCATCCACAGATGTTAGCACAACATAAAATAGCAATTCCACTTTGAGGTGGAATATCGCGGTATATGGGATTTATATAATATCATCCGCTATTATGCGGCGCATAGGGTCTCATCCGCTATAAAATGCGGGAAATCAATCACTCCAATATACTATATACTACTATATAATATATAGCACATCCAATCAATTCAATCATTTAACCAATTATTTAAATTTAACCATTTTAAATTTAAATAGAAATCCAGAAGAGTGAGATTAACTCACCTTTGATTTATTTGCAATCCACTTCAATCTCAACTCGGTCTCTTCACGATTCAGACCTTGTATAAACATTTATATGGTTTATTAATATTCGAAATAATTAAATTATCAATTACCATTTAATAAAATTTGATTTACCAATTATTTTATTCGAACCAATTTTCCAAAAATAAATAATTATTTCTTTTCTTTTGAAACCCATGGACTAAAAATTAATTTATAGTTCTCAAAAATCTAATTTTATATAAATATTCAACATTTTAATATTTCCTTTCTAGTCTATATACACATATTGAATTTCAAAACAGAATTGTTTTGTATCTTACTGCAAATTTATTAAATCTTATTAGCTACCCAATTTGTTTCATTTTTAGATTTCTAATTTTAAAGGACTGAATGTATTTTTAAATTCAGCTTACAATAATACCTTAATTGTACCCAACACAGAACTGTTCGATTTTTTTAATATACGATATAATTTAAAATTAATCAACAAAACTAAACAAAATAAATAAGTAAATACGTTACCTTCCTTCCACTCACGCGACTCCAGGCAAACGCACGATCCACGCACACGAACGACTTCCACGCTCGTCACCACCATCAGCGCCGCCCCTTCCCAGCGTGCCTCAGACCACCTCCTACAGCCAAAAAACCACGCCCGAGCGAAACCCTAGCACGATGACCCCCCAAAACCCACGAACCTAACCTCCGCCCCAGCCCCTCGCGCACCATCGCGCGCGTCTCACGACCGCGACTCCATCGCCAACGCGCGATTCAATTTTGATTCAGTGTTTTTTTTCTTTTCAGTTTTGATTTATCTTAAAAAAACGAAAGAGATATTTCCTATTAGAAAGGAAAAGTGGCTTCGGGTATAAGTTAGACCGGCTAATCACGTGGTTAGGGTGATTCAATTTAGACTTTTCATTGATTTTATATAATTGAATATTGAAAATATCTCGTGTTACATACCGTGTAATTTTCGAACTCCTATTGAGGCATGCGACCTTCCATTCATAATGTTATGCCCCTATTCCGAATGCAATGGAACAAGTTTCGAGTTCTAATTCGATCGTATGGAGAAGATAGCCTTTTTTTAACCCAGTTATAAAATTGAATTTTCGATTTAATTCCAGCACGTTTATCTATCGTATGTTCACACAACAACTCCAAATGTTACGAAAATTGAAATCCGATAATAATACAATATTACTGATCCAATGGAACTGGTTTCATCGAATTCCGAGACTGTACCTCGGAAGGCCATTTTAAATTCAATTTAAAATATACATTTTTAAAACTGAACAAAACATTCTCAAATTCAAATTTAACATTTTTACTATCTTCGATATTATCAATATAAATTTTACAAGCTTTTAAACCATTTTTAACAAGATTAAAATTTTAGATTCAACCATTGACCCAATTTCCAATATTAAATTCAATAATTCAATTGCCAAATAAATAATGATATTTGAAATTCAAATTAAACTAGCTTTCAAATATTTAAAATAAATTAAATATTTCAATTCCAAATATACAGAAATTCCAGGTCGTCACATTCCTCCCCCCTTAAATGAATTTCGTCCCCGAAATTACTAGTTAAGAGGAATGATCCTTAACCTGTTAACTTTTTCTCATTCTAATAGTTTTTATCAACTCCTCTCAACTAATCAGTTTAAACAATACCCAAAACAATCTTTTTATAACAACACTATTACCCTTACTAGCCTTTCAAACCTATCCAAAATTTCCAAACAACATTGCTAACTCAACCATTCAAATTATGATTCAAATTCAAGTTTAAATTATCAAAATTTTCCCAAAAATTTTCTAACTCCCTAAATTTTCGAAATTTTTTGCCAGCGTCTCCATTGCTTGACTAGCTCGGTAGAACTACAAAATGCCTCTACAGGCCCCCAGATTTCCAAAAGAAAACAAATGCCAAGTGGCTAGACTAGAAAATCATCAAATTTCATACAGAAATTTAAATACATACCCTTGCCGAGCAAATTTCAATTTATCCTCTGAAATCAAAAATTCCAAATTCACTTTCCTAATCCTTTTGTTCCAACTAAACAATTAGTTTCAGTTTCCATTTCCGAAATCCCTTATTTCAACTCCAATTTGAAATCGTTTTATCGTTAACAAAAATTTTCCAAAAATTTTCTAACTCCCAAAATTTTCGGAAAATTTTGGCAGTCTCCTTTGTACGGAGGAGCTTTTGCAATTTGACAAGAGATATAAATATATATACATCAACCCACATGGTCGGAAAACAAAAATAGTTCATATTTCCTGTTTTTATTGCGTAGGCGTACCTTTATTTAGCATTTTTAAGAAAGCGGCTTATTATTTTAGCAATTAGCGCAACCAAATCCAGCCAAACGGCTTCCCGGTACCTGACCTACTCAATTCAAATATGTAAGTGCCATAATCATGTAACTAACAACATTTTACATATTTAACTAGTAATCATATGAGTTTCTATAAGCAATGCAGGTTAAACAATATTTATAAACAACTTATAGGGTTCCGACAATAATTTTAATTGTTTACAACCAATTCGTATACAACTTCATTCAATTTAAATGGTTTACAACTCAATTGCTTTCATTCAATTCATTTTTAAGCAAAACAAACTCATATTTACTTCAGTTGATCTTAAAACCAATTTATTTAATCTTTATCCACTCATAGAATTTTAATTACCTTCGTTTACGTCAAACGACAATTCATTCTATGCAATTTGATGATATCCATGTGAATAAAAAATTACTTAAGTTTTATAACCAATTTAAATTGATTCCGACTCAATTTATTTTAATTCCTTCCATTTTAATTCATTCACAACCATTTTATTTAGCTCGACACAATCCATGCTTGTATACCACTAACCATTCCCAAATTAATCCAATCCAAGCTTTTATTTAATGGTCTTTCATTCTTACTCGAAGTCGAGCTTCTCATTATTCTTAACTTAAGTTAATTTATTTTAATTTATTCCAACTTCAAACTTAAGATCACTTCCATTTGATTCTCATCTAATCAAATTCCATTTAATTCAGTTAGCCCATTCCTTTTATTTTTAATTCACCTTCTTAATTTATAAAAATAATATCCAAGCACATATTTAACTCAAATATACTCGAATTGGATTTTATTTGTAACACAAATCATTTCTATTATAATCCAATTCCAGTTTATTTAACCGAGTTAAATTTTATTAACATACTCTATCGAATAATTTAGTTAGCTAATTAGCTTACTTTCAACTTTTAAATCAATATTCGATTTTTATTACTAAAATCACTTCATTAAATTTTCCCGAGTTCAATTTTTTCTTTTCATAATTCCAGTTTGGATTTTCTTTCATTTTCCAAAATTCCAACACTTTTATTTTAAAATTTTATAAACACTTTTAAATTCACATAATATTATTAAAATAGCTTTTTATAAAAAATACTTCTTATAACTCGTTGCCTCAACCAGTCCATCCTTGTTCTCACAGAAATTCGGTCATACGTTGATCAGGCGTAGGACTGAAAATCTATAAGTACTTAGTAAACCCGTTTCAACACCTAGTGAAAATACTTGGGAAAATAATTTTATTGAAAACATAGAAAACTGTTTTAGAAAATAGAGGAAATATCTTTGGTGAGAATGCTCTGGAAATCATCACCCCCATCCATGGTCGTAGTTATATTCCAGGGTTACGTTGCCATCGCAGCAAAATTCCATGTAATTGTAGGCACTCCGCGTCCCTCAATTATGCCATGGAACCCACAACATATCGCAGTTACATTCGAGGGTTACGTTGCCATCGCAGCAAAAGTCCATGTAACTGTAGGCATCAGCGCCCTCGATTTTCGCTGTCAAAAACGAAACTTCTCCACTCCCACATAGGTCGCAGTCTACCGATGTAAAATCAAACGTAGACTATTAGCTCTCAGCGGCACACACGACTTTCGCTATGTTACCATAGGTCGCAGTCTACCGATATAAAATCAAACGCAGACTGTTGGCTCTCAGCAGCACACACGACTTTCGCTATGGTCTGCAGTAGATCGCAGTGACATCGAGTTACACTATCGTCACAGCATAACCCAAATGCCTCTGTAGGCATCAGCGCCCTCGACTTTCGCTACACAATACTCATAATCCTCAGGAACTAATTTTGTCCGGACTCCTCACAGGATCAACTTTAGAACCCCCCTTAGGGTTCAAGGCAGTACCACCCTGTGGCACTCCTGAGAAGTTCATTTCAAGGGGGCGGCTTTTTCCCCAGAGCCATTATCAAAACACTTTATACTATACACATATAGTATCTTCCAAATCATACACCTAGTATGAATCTTATATAAATCTCCTTTTCTCAAAATCGATTATCCCAAAATCGATAATTCTCAAACTAGGCTTTCCAAATTCCAATATTGATTTTACCCAAAAATCAAAAGCCTTTTCCAAATCCAAAGGTTCCCGAAACCTTTTTCCAAAATCCTCATAAGATCCTTTATATATATAGATATAGATATATATAATTTAAAAAAAAAACTTTGGATCATTTCAAACTTGTATAAAACTCCTTTTATACTTCAAACACTTTCAAAATTCTTTCCTTCCGGCAATAGATTCAACAAGGGAAGATTTATCTTATATAACAAAGATATATAACTTTGTTTATTCAAAATCAAATATTCAAATTTGATTACTCTTTTTATAAAGTTGTTTCCATCTTACTTATCATCATAAAAATATCCAACTTTCACTTTTATCCATTGTATATTTCACAAAAAAATACTTTCATTTCAAAAGAAATCATTTCACATTTCTTATTCATAAATTTTCAATTTCAATTTCATTCAAAGCCGTACGATGTACACCTATCATCTATATGCTATACCAATTTGATTGCTCACTCGATCACACAATTTCACTTCTGAACTAGTATCATCCATCCGACTTCCTAGTGCGGACACAAATCTGGTTTCTTGATCAGAAACTGTCATTCTCCTTGCATAGCCTAAACTATAATAGAGAATATCCAGAACCAATCAACAATCCATATCTAGGTTCGCCGTCGAAAATCGAGTGAAAAATCCCAACTCGGATCGATATAACTATCTCGAAATTCTATGCTCGAATCTGGATCAAATCACTATGCGAATAGAATAATATTCGTACATCCTACGTAATTATCTTCGTTGATTATCAACTAAATCAATTTCTCTTTCTATTCATATTTCCTTTAATTTCTATCCACATAATCATAATTGTTTCAATTCCATTGGATTATCACTTTAATCCTTATCCCAAATGGATATTCAATCATAAACAGTTTGAACTCTATCCAGCTTAAATTAAGAAAATAGCTTGAAAAGTTTAAAATAGATAAGTCATTGAAAAATAATTATTAGTTTGTAACATAGCTATAAAATAGTTAAGTAATTGTAAAATAGTTGGAAAATAGTCAAATAGTTATAGAAATTTTAAATAATTGCAAAATAGTTGTAAAATAGTAATTAATTAGTAAAATAGTGGAAAAATAGTAACTAGCTTATAAAATAGTTGAAAAATAGTTAAATAATTCCAAAATTAGTTATAAAATAATTATAAGATAGTTTTGGGTTTAATAAGAAAGGTTGTATATATAATAAATAACTTGGAAAAATAGATTTGTACTAAAACAATTTATTTTAAAAAAAAATTAGTCTAGAGTCAAACTGTTCAATTCCCAACCTCCATATCCAATCAACTCAGTTTAAATTTTCACTTCCATTTAAATTGACTCAATCCCAATTTAAATAACTTCAATTTTGACGCAGCGGAAATACGAAAAACAAATGAAATCAATGAAACTGGCAATCGGTGGATTGAAAATACTGCAAGGCCCAAATTCGTTGATCCGAAGATACTGAATTCTAGCTATCTCTGACACGTTGATCGCGCACGATACCGTGAAGAGAGATCAGCAATTCTTCGAACGTTGATCAAGCGCACTTGATTCCGCGAATTGGCTTCAATGATCGAAGATTCGAGCGCACTCGAATGTCGAAGGTGGAGATAGGAGATTTAACTCAACTACCGATTTAAATGAAAGCACAAAGCTAACAAACAATAATTTCATTCAATTTTCAACAACCTTTACAAATGAACCCACATGCCTATTTATAGGTGAACAACTCAACACAACCACTACAGCATGTACCACCGACCTAGCATAGGTCGTATAAGACCTAACATACAACACACAACACGACCTAGGTCGTTCACGACCTAACACCACGCGACCTAAACATCCAGCGACTCAACAAATACCAGTTACAACATGTAGCGACCTAACAATTACAAACGACTCACGACCTAAGTACAAGCGGCTTATTACAACCAACATACACGACTTAACATGGCCGCGACCTACGACCTAAGTTAGGTCGTTAACGACTTAACAAACAGACACAAGCGACTTAAAATACAACATCACCTTATTACAATGAACACAATGACTTACGACCTAAATGACAAACGACCTATCTTTTTACAGCAACAAGGATTCTTCACGCGACCTATGAGTTAGGTCGTTCGCGACCTAAAGAAGCGGCCGATGCAGTCATATGTTTGTCCCGGTAGGTCGCTGGAGCGCCGTGGCTAGGTCGTAGCTCGCTTAAACGACCTTTCAACTCTTTTTCCTTCATTGTCATTTCTTTAACTCGTTCATTCTTCATCCCATTAAGTCGCACGCGACTTAAGCTTAACTCGCCTTCATCATTAGGTCGCTCTCGACCTAAGTCTTCATCCAGCTTGCCTGCATCATCCTCCCCTGGTTGGGAGAAATTCGTCCTCGAATTTTCACCTTCTTCTTCAATAACACGTTTATCCCCATGATATGGAATTAAGTATTTGACGTTGAAAACATCAGCAGTATGAACATTATCTGGCAATTTCAATTGATACGCATTCTCATTGATTTTCTTCAAAATTTCTACTGGACCAATTTTTCGTGCCTTCAATTTATTGTACGTTCCCACCGGAAAACGATCTTTTGTCAACACTGCGTAAACCAAATCACCTTCCTCGAAATCCACACTTCTCCGCTTCTTATCCGCCAGCTGTTTATACTTTTCATTAGATGCAAGCAACCGATCATGAACAGTTCTGTGGCACTCCTGCAACTCGTTTACGAAATCACAAGCCCGCTTAACAACTCCCTTCTGATATGGCACTGTTGTTAAGTCCAACGGTCCCTTTGGAATTGTCGAATAAACAACCTGAAATGGACTGAAACCTGTGCTTCGATTAACCGCATGGTTGTGAGCAAACTCCTCTTGACACAATTTCGAATCCCAGCTCTTCAAATTGTCTTTCACAAGACATCTCAATAAGTTTCCCAACGATCTGTTAACCACCTCCATTTGCCCATCAGTTTGCGGATGGTAAGCGCTACTAAAATTCAGCTTCGTTCCGACCATCTTCCACAAACTTAGCCAAAAATGACTCAGAAAACGAGTATCTCTATCTGAAACAATAGACTCTGGCAACCCATGAAGTCGATAGATCTCTTTGAAATATAACTGAGCTACATGAACAGCATCCGCCGTCTTCTTACAAGCAATAAAATGTGCCATTTTCGAAAACCGGTCAACCACTACATAAATGGAATCGTTACCCCTTTGAGTTCTAGGCAATCCCAAAACAAAATCCATGCTCACATCAACCCAAGGTTTAGTCGGTACAGGTAACGGCATATATAATCCTACATTTGTCGCAGTTCCCTTCGAAACCTGACAGATATGACATCTCTCCACAAACCTTTCAACCTCTTTCCTCATTGACGGCCAGAAATAAGATTTCGTTATCAACTGCATTGTACGATCACGGCCCACATGTCCTTCCTCGTGCAATTCTTTGATAATCTTCATTCTCAAGCTGCTATCTGGTATACATAATCGATTTCCCTTAAACAGAAAACCATCCACCAACACAAATTCATCAGCACTTCCCTCCTTGACATTTTCAACAAATTTCATAAAGTAAGGATCTTCTTCAATCAGCTCTGGCAATAGTCCAAAACCTGTCACCTCAACTTTCATTGTCGTCAATAAATGATTCCTCCTGCTCAAAGCATCAGCTACATGATTTGTCACCCCTGATTTGTGCTTAACAACGAAAGTAAACTGCTGCAAATAGGCAATCCACGATGCATGCCTTGCCGAAATCTTGTCCTGCCCTTGCAAATGCTTTAACGCCTCATGATCAGTGTAAAGAACAAACTCCTTCTGAAATAGATAGTGTCTCCAGTGTTTCACAGCTTGAACAATTGCATAAAACTCCACATCGTACGTGCTATACCTCATCTTTGCTCCCGATATCTTCCCACTGAAATATGCTATAGGACGCCCCTTCTGACTCAACACCCCTCCAATCCCAACCTTAGATGCATCAGTATGTAGTTCGAACAACAACTGAAAATCTGGCAAAACAAGAATTGGTGCTGTCGTCAAAAGTTCTTTGATTCGTTTAAAAGAAAATCCTGCTTCCTCTGTCCAAGAAAATTGTTTCCCCTTCATACAGTCAGTAACTGGTGCCATCACGCTACTGAAGTGTGGAATGAATCTTCGGTAGAATGATGCTAGCCCATGAAAACTTCTCACTTCTGTTATTGTCCTCGGCTGTGGCCAATTTCTGACTACTTCCACTTTATTCTGATCCACCTGGATACCTCCCTCTGATATAACATATCCCAAAAATAAAACACTATGCGTCATGAACACGCATTTATTCGTTGCAGCATAAAATTGTTCCTGTTGTAGTACCATCAATACTTCTCTCAGATGATGCAAATGTTCTTCTGGACTTCCACTGTATATCTGAATATCATCGAAATACACCACCACGAATTTTCCAAAAAATGGTCTAAAAATCTGATTCATCGCCCGCATAAACGTACTTGGTGCATTCGAAAGACCAAACGGCATTACCAACCATTCATACAACCCCTCCCGTGTTTTGAACGCTGTTTTCCATTCATCTCCTGGTCTAATTCGAATTTGATGATATCTGCTCTTCAAATCAATCTTCGAAAAGATAGTAGCCCCGCTCAGCTGATCTAACAAATCATCCAATCTGGGCATTGGGAATCTGTACCTCATAGTGATCTTATTCAGTGCCCGACTATCGTTACACATCCTCCACGTTCCATCCTTCTTCGGCACCAACAGGGCTGGGACCGCACAAGGACTTAGACTTTCCTGTACACGCCCTTGTTCTAGCAATTCTTCCACTTGCCTTTGCAACTCCTCATGTTCCTTGGGACTCATCCTGTAATGTGGTCGATGTGGCAACGCAGCTCCTGGAACAAGATCTATTTGATGTTGAATATCCCTCAACGGTGGTAACTCCGTTGGCAGCTCTTCAGGAAATACATCATCAAATTCTTCCAACACTGGTTTGACTTCTTCAGGAATTTCAACCACTTCATTACTCTCACGTCCAATCAACAAAAAGACTTCGGGCTCATCTTCGACTTCTTTAACAAACTCCTTCAAAGATAGCAAAGTTTTCAGTTCTTCAATCTCCTCCAACTTGCTTTCCTTCTGTTGTTGCTTCTTGGGAACTAAAGTGATTTTAGTACCTTCAAACATGAAACCGTAGCTATTAGCACGACCATCATGTTGTACTGCTCTATCAAACTGCCATGGTCTGCCCAACAACAGATGACACACATCCATGTCCACAACATCACACCAAATTTCATCTTTATATTTCTTCCCAATCGAAAATTTAACACAAGCTCTTCGTCTAACTTTCACCACACCACCCTTTCTCAACCATGCTAACTTGTACGGTTTAGGATGTTTCTCAGTTTTTAACTCCAACTTCTTTACCACTTCTATAGAGATAATATTGTCACAACTTCCAGCATCAACAACGAATTTGCAAACCCTTCCCAGAATAGTGCATGTAGACTGAAAGATGTTATTCCTCAACCAGCTATTTTCCTCCTCCTGCGTCGGTGTCAAGCAACTTCTCCTCATCATCAATGAATACCCTTCATCTCCCGACAATAAGTCTTCCTCCTCAACATATGGTGAATTGGAACATTCAGCTTCTATATCCTCTTCTTCAACCTCAGCTATCATAGCTCGTTTCTTCGGCTTTGGACATTCATTGCTTTTATGACCCATCTCCTGGCAATTGTAACATTTGAAACCGTTGTTAACCTTTGCCTTCTCAGCCTCCTTCACCACTGGTTTACTAACAGATTTAGAAACATTAGAACTTCCACTAACACCCTTCACTTGATTGTTGGAATTTGTAAACACACCACCTCCTCTTCTGCCTTGCTTTTCCCAAGCTAACGCCTTCTGGTGCGCTTCTGCTACTGATCTAGGATCGAACATATTCACCATATCCTGGATCTGCATTCTCAGCCCTCCAACAAATCTAGCGGTCAACTGCTCCTCCGTCTCCATGATATCATTCCTGGCAATAAGTTGGTAAAATTCATCTGCATTATCATTAACTGACTTTGTCCCCTGACTTAGATTCTGCAATCTTTGATACATGAGTGACTGATAGTTGTAAGGTAAAAATGTAGCTTTCATCATCTTCTTCATCTTATCCCAAGCAACAATCTTCGATTTCCCCATCTGTTCTCGTGTAAGTTTGGTTTGCTGCCACCACGCCATAG
Organism: Allium cepa; assembly: GCA_030765085.1. Taxonomy (NCBI): domain Eukaryota; kingdom Viridiplantae; phylum Streptophyta; class Magnoliopsida; order Asparagales; family Amaryllidaceae; genus Allium; species Allium cepa. Next base: position 54,026,564 of record CM060931.1, on the reverse strand, counting down.
CTCTCCCTCTCAACCTAGTAGCAACCAACTTTACTCGACGATCTTCCGAAACCTCCTTGAAATCAAAGATTTCTTCCACATTAGACAACCAGTCCAAGAATTCTTCCGCAACCATTCCACCCTTAAATTCAGGAATTTGCATCTTCATCACCGATTCCCAACGTCGATCATCTTCAACATCCTGATACTGACGTCGTCCCTGATCTCGACCTCGGTAATGAACACTTCCTCTTTCACCATCAAACTCTTCATCAAAATATGATGCATATCGTTGTCGATCACGACTACCAACATCTCTACCACCTACATCCCGTCGATCTACATTCCTCCTATCACGATCATCCACATCTCTTCGATTTCGTTCATCAACATTTCTATCATGGTTGTCAACACTTCTACGATCATGACTTTCTCTCCTCTCCCGATCTGAATGTGGTGAAACTCTACTTCCTCCATGGCTCGATTCAGGTGAAACCCTTCTTCTACTTTGATTCATTTCAAGCATCATTCTCTCTAATCGACCAATGCCTTCATCAAACTTTTCATGCATGCGTTGTTCCATTTGATCGGCCTCTTCCATTCTATACAACGCTTCAATATTCTGGTGACGATTAGCTCTCCTTGGTGGCATGATTGATCTTCACAAATACTTCAACAAATCAAACACAATCCTAAAAAACTTAAAACTTTTCTCCTCGGCCGGCGCTAACTCGCACAGCTTCAACTAGCTCAACACTTCACTAACTCGCATAAGTTCAACACGACCTAACTTGGCGCGCAAACTTCCTTAGCTCGCACGGCTTCAAACTCGAATCGAACACTTCAATTTCTAACTTCAAAATCGGCTCCAAGACTTGGCTTAGCTATGATTGGCTAAGTCTCGCTCTGATACCAAAATGACACAGCGAAAATACGAAAAACAAATGAAATCAATGAAACTGGCAATCGGTGGATTGAAAATACTGCAAGGCCCAAATTCGTTGATCCGAAGATACCGAATTCTAGCTATCTTTGACACATTGATCGCGCACGATACCGTGAAGATAGATCTGCAATTCTTCGAGCGTTGATCAAGCGCACTTGATTCCGTGAATTGGCTTCAACGATCGAAGATTCGATCGCACTCGAATGTCGAAGGTGGAGATAGGAGATTTCACTCAACTACCGATTTAAATGAAAGCACAAAGCTAACAAACAAGAATTTCATTCAATTTTCAACAACCTTTACAAATGAACCCACATGCCTATTTATAGGCGTACAACTCAACACAACCACTACAACATGTACCACCGACCTAGCATAGGCCGTATACGACCTAACATACAAGACACAACACGACCCATGTTGTAACGATCCCGAATTTTAATTTAATTTAAATTGATAATTTATTTAGTTTTGAATAAAACATTGTGAAATTAAATGATAAATTGATTTTAAATTAAATAATTAATGTAAAACTTTGAATAAATTTTGAAAATAAATTTGAATTTGAAATATATATGTATATGTATATGTATATATGAGTAAATTTAAGATTAACTCTAGAATTTGAATTTGAATTCGACTTTGGATTTTCAAATTGAACTTTGGATTTGTATTTAAATTTAAATCTTAGATAAATGACTTAGAGAAATGATTTGGGTTTGAAACTATTATTGATGTAAATTAAATAATGAGTAGTTTGACTTAAAAACATTTTCTTTAAAATAATGTGTATATGATATTGAGTAAGACGATAATAAAACATAAAATGAAATACATATACAATAGGTAAGCAAGAAATAAATGGAACAAAGTTGTTATGTACTTATGTAAAGAACAAGTAAACCAATAAATATGCTCAAATGTCTACATACAAAATAATTGTGTACAAACAAATAAAATATAAATATGCTCAAATGTGAAACCAGCAAACAACAAAAACAAAGTTTAAAAGAAAATGACAGTGTCTTTAGCCACTAAAAAAAATCACTTCAGCCGAAACAAATAAAAAAAAAGATAGCAAAACCCACTACTTCAAGTAAAAAGATAAGTATTAGCTTGCAAAATGAAGGAAACAAATACACAAGTATACAAAGGGAAAATAAAAATACAAACAAGACTTAGGCAGGCAAAAGAATAAACAAATGTATGAATACATACAAGTATGTAGCCTGTAGTAGTATGCAGGCTTGAAATAAAAGAAGTACAAGCTTATAAAATAAAACAAAAGATAAAATAAAAGCATCTTCAGACATGCATATTTCAAAGTATGAATAAACAAACAAGGTATAGAAACAAAACAAAATAAGTATGTACACTTAAAAACAAAACCAAAGCAAAAGCTTGTAAAGCAAGTACAAACAACATCTATCAGCCGAGACAAGAAGCTATAATCAAGTATGGGCAAATTAAATAAGGATAGATTTGTACAATGGCATTTATTGTTTCCATCTCTAGCATTTAATGCAAGCACCCTTAGCATGCCTTTTGTACACAAGAAACTATCAGCCTACAAACCTGTAAACTCACTTCTTTTATATATATACAACTCCTCATCATCAGTTCGTTCACCTTCAAAACTGAGAAAAACTAAAGTATATCATCCCAAACTAAAATCAAACTTCAACCTGAAATGAGTGAAAGCTTCAACCTCAAAGCAAATCAACCTGAAAAACAATTTATACTCACAAGTTTACAAGCCTGTAGTATAATCTGTAGTTCATGCAAGATCAAGCTTCAACAAGCTTCAGATTTAAAAGTTTCAAAGTTCAAACCCAAAGAAAAGATTCAAATGCAATTTCCAGTTTTTCAAAACACCTCATTTCCAGGCATGAATCTTCACTGTTTCTGCTTCATAATTTTGAGGTGAGCAAACTAGACCTAAACACACTTTTATATCTTGATATTGTGATTGATTTTTGAATTAGAATAGTATATAATGTTTTGTTTGCGTATAGGTAAGAATCTGTTATGAATAATATTTGTATGCATACTATATATACATGTGATACTCTGTCTTGTTTACAGGCTTAGTTTTCACTTAAAAATCCTTATGGCATGATCTAGTGTGATAGGATCTGATAATTAAACAAATTTTGTTTGATTTAACATAAATTATAGTTTAAAATTTTAATCAAGTCGAATATAAGCTTGTTGTCTCTGGAAACCAAAATTTTTGGAACAAACTTAAGATGAGTAAATTTTCGAATCTCTTAATTTTCAAATTCAGGTATGCGAGTGAAATCTAGATGCTAAAATGTGATTTTTAAAGTTTAAATCGTGATTTTTAGCGATAAGGATTGAGGGCAGTTTGTGTTTATCTGTATTTGACATTTCGAGTTGCCATGGGTGATCTATTCGACTGGAGGGGTCGGGTTTTTGTCTGGAGATGGAGGAGTCTACCGTGGGTCAGCGAAAAATGAAGGGGAAGTGACCAGACCATGGTGGTGGCGACGTCGACGTTTTCTTTTTCGTAAACTGACGCAGCGGATTAACAGAAAAACAATGAAATCGATGAAAATGTAGCAATCGGTGAATTGAACGATACTGAAAGGCCCAAATCCGTTGATCTCAAGAGATACCGGATTCTAGTTATCCTTAACACGTTGATCGCGCACGATACCGTGATGAAGGATCTAGGATTCTTCGGCGTTGATCAAGCGCACTTGATTCCGCGAATCGGCTTCAACGATCGAAGATTCGAGCGCACTCGAATGTCGAAAGTGGAGATAGGAGATCACACTCAACTACCAATTGAGAGAAAGCACAAAGTAATCAAAGGAAATTTTATTCAAAATCAACAACCATTACAAAATACAACACACCCCCTATTTATAGTGTTTTCACAATTCACCATTAAGTCGTATACGACTTATGACCTACTTAGGTCGTTGCCAACCTATCAACAGAACACACGACTCAACATTTAAGTCGCACCCGACTTAGTACAACACACACTTACAAACGACACATCACACGACCTATACTAGGTCGTTGCCGACTTATCAGACAACACAGTTACTTCACCTGTTCACAATTACAGACGACCTAACATAAGACGACTTAAGAATGAACGACCTAAAGACAGTACATGTTCAACGACTTAAGACATTACAACTCATATTTCCGCTACAGACGACCTACGACCTAAGTAAGGTCGTTAACGACCTAAGACAACGGCATAGCTTGCTTCTGGAAAAGTTAGGTCGTGGAATAGTTAGGTCGCAAAGTTTTAGGTCGGAGAAGGTTTAGGTCGCAGGAATGAGTTAGGTCGCGAAGCTTTAGGTCGTGACTCGTTAGCTCGTTTCCCTTCACCACGTTAGGTCGTATACGACCTAAAACGTCTTCCTTAGGTCGTGAGCTTCTTCCTGTAGTATACTCGCTAGGTCGTAGACGACCTAAACTGCTTCCCTTATGTCGTGTCCGACCTAAACTTCCTTCAATAAGTCGTGGCCGACCTAAATCCGATGCTTTCCCCATACGGTCTAAAAACCCCGAAAGACCTAGGCTCCTGTTAGGTCGTGGCCGACCTAGGACTTGCGAATTTCCAGAGTCTTCCAATTGCACTGCATCATCCTCCCCCGGTTGACAGAAATTCGACCTCGAATTTTCACCATTTTCTTCCATAACCAGTCCATCTCCATGGTACGGAATTAAATATTTGACGTTGAAAGCGTCAGAAGTATGAACATCATCCGGTAACTTCAATTGATACGCATTTTCATTGATTTTCTTCAAAATTTCAACTGGACCAATTTTCCGCGCCTTCAATTTATTGTATGTTCCAACCGGAAAACGACCTTTTGTCAACACTGCATAAACCAAATCACCTTCGTTAAATTCAACATTTCGTTGCTTCAAATCTACAGTTCGCTTATACTTCTCGTTTGCCTTCACCAATCGCTCCTGAACGATTTTATGACATTCAGTTAATTCTTCAACAAAATCAACAGCCCGTTTAACCGTCCCCTTCTGTTGTGGTACTACCGCCAAATCCAATGGTCCACTTGGCAAACTTGAATATACAATCTGAAATGGACTGAATCCTGTACTACGATTTACTGCATGATTATGAGCAAACTCTGCCTGGCATAACTTCATATCCCAACTCTTCAGATTGTCCTTCACAAGACATCGCAATAAATTCCCCAACGATCTGTTAACAACTTCGGTCTGTCCATCCGTCTGTGGGTGATAAGCACTACTAAACTTCAACTTTGTTCCCACCATCTTCCATAACTAAGCCAAAAATGACTTAAAAATCTGGTATCCCTGTCTGAAACTATAGACTCCGGCAACCCATGTAAACGATAGATTTCTTTAAAGAACAACTGTGCAACACGAACAGCATCCGCCGTCTTCTTGCAAGCCATAAAATGTGCCATTTTAGAAAATCTGTCAACCACCACATAAATCGAATCGTTACCCCTTTGAGTTCTAGGTAATCCCAACACAAAGTCCATGCTCACATCAACCCAAGGCTTAGATGGTACAGGTAACGGCATATACAATCCAGCATTAGTCGCAGTTCCTTTCGAAACCTGGCGGATATGACATCGCTTCACAAACCTCTCCACTTCTTTCCTCATCGATGGCCAAAAGTAAGATTGAGAAATTAACTGCAAAGTGCGATCTCTACCCACATGGCCTTCTTCATGCAATTCCTTGATAATCTTCAATCTCAAACTGCTATCTGGAATGCATAATTTATTCCCCTTGAACAAGAATCCATCAACCAGCACAAATTCATCAGTATTTCCTTCCTTGACTTTCTCAACAAATTTCACAAAGTAAGGATCTTCTTCAATCAGCCCTGGCAATAATTCAAACCCTGTCACTTCAACTTTCATTGTCGTTAATAAATGACTCCTCCTACTTAAAGCATCAGCTACCCGATTCGTCACCCCAGACTTGTGTTTGACAACAAAAGTAAATTGTTGTAAATAGGCAATCCACGATGCATGTCTTGCTGAAATCTTGTCCTGCCCCTGCATATGCTTCAACGCCTCATGATCAGTGTACAGAACAAATTCTTTCTGAAACAGATAGTGTCTCCAATGCTTAACAGCTTGTACAACAGCATAGAATTCAATGTCATATGTATTGTATCTCATCTTTGCCCCTGACAACTTCTCACTAAAGTATGCAATTGGACGTCCCTGCTGACTCAACACTCCCCCAATTCTAACCTTTGATGCATCAGTATGTAACTCAAACAATAACTGAAAATCTGGTAAAACTAGAATTGGTGCAGACATCAACAATTCCTTTATCTTCCTAAAAGTAATCCCCGCTTCCTCTGACCATACAAATTGTTTTCCTTTCATGCAATCAGTAACTGGAGCCATCACCCTACTGAAGTGTGGAATGAATCTTCGGTAGAATGACGCTAGCCCATGAAAACTTCTCACCTCTGTAATTGTCCTCGGTTGTGGCCAATTCCTGACTGCTTCAACTTTATTCTGGTCAACTTGAATTCCTTCCTCCGAAACAACATACCCCAGAAATAAAACACTTCTTACCATAAACGCACATTTCTTCGTAGCTGCATAAAATTGTTCCTCACGAAGAATAATCAATACTTCCTTCAAATGTTGAACATGCTCCTCCATACTCCTGCTATATATCAGAATATCATCGAAATAAACCACCACGAACTTCCCAATGAATGGCCTAAAGATTTGATTCATCACCCGCATGAATGTACTAGGTGCATTTGATAAACCAAATGGCATAACCAACCATTCGTATAACCCCTCTCTCGTCTTGAAGGCGGTCTTCCATTCGTCTCCAGGTATAATCCGAATTTGATGATATCCGCTTTTCAAATCAATCTTCGAAAAGATAGTTGCCCCACTCAACTGATCCAGCAAGTCATCCAACCTCGGCATTGGAAATCTATATCTCACGGTAATCTTGTTCAATGCTCGACTGTCAGTGCACATCCTCCACGTCCCATCCTTCTTGGGTACCAATAAAGCTGGTACAGCACATGGACTCAAACTCTCCTGCACTCGCCCTTGTTCAAGCAACTCTTCCACCTGCCTTCTCAACTCTTCATGTTCCTTCGGACTCATTCGATAATGTGGTCTATGCGGTAATACTGCTCCTGGAACAAGATCGATTTGATGTTGAATGTCTCTCAGTGGCGGTAACTCTTTAGGCAACTCCTCTGGAAATACATCTTCAAATTCTTTCAAAACTGGCTTCACCTCCTCTGGAATTTCAACCTCTTCACTACAATCTCGTCCAATCAACAAAAAGACTTCCGGCTCTTCTTCAACCTCCTTAACAAACTCCTTCAATGATAACAAAGTTTTCAGCTCCTCAATCTCCTCTAACTTGCTCTCCTTCTGCTGTTGCTTCTTGGGAACCAAAGTGATTTTAGTACCCTCAAATATGAAACTATAGCTATTGGCACGTCCGTCATGTTGTACTGCTCTATCAAACTGCCACGGTCTGCCCAACAACAAATGACACACATCCATGTCTACTACATCACACCAAATTTCGTCTTTATATTTCTTCCCAATTGAAAATTTCACACAAGCCCTTCGTCCAACTTTCACCTCACCACCATTCCTTAACCAAGCTAACTTGTACGGTTTAGGATGCTTCTCGGTTTTCAATTCCAACTTCTTCACAGCCTCTGTAGAGATAATGTTATCGCAACTCCCAGCATCAATGACAAATTTACAAACTCTCCCAAGAATAGTGCAAGTAGACTGAAATATGTTATTCCTCAACCAACTGTCTTCCTCCTCTTGCTTCGGTGTCAAACAGCTTCTCCTCATCATCAGTGAGTACCCTTCATCCCCTGATAACAAGTCTTCCTCCTCAACCGGTAATGGATTGGAACAATCAGCTTCTTCCTCCTCATCCTCAGCTTCAACTATCATAGTTCTCTTCTTCGGCTTCGGACACTCGTTGCTTTTATCACCCATCTCCTGGCAATTGTAACATTTGAACCCACTGCTAACCTTCGCCTTCTCACCTTCCTTCACAACTGGTTTTGCAACAGCTTTAGGAACATTAGAGCTTCCACTAGCACCCTTCAATTGACTGTTAGAATAAGTAAACACACCACCTCCATGCCTTCCTTGCTTTTCCCAAGCCAACGCCTTCTGATGTGCTTCCGCCACAGATCTTGGATCGAACATATTAACCATATCCTGGATCTGCATCCTCAGCCCTCCAATAAACCTAGCAGTTAGCTGTTCTTCTGTCTCCATTATATCATTTCTGGCAATGAGTTGGTAAAATTCGTCTGCATAGTCATTTACTGATTTCGTCCCCTACCGTAGATTCTGCAATCTCTGGTACATGAGTGATTGATAGTTGTATGGCAAAAATGTAGCTCTCATCATCTTCTTCATCTTATCCCACTCTACAACCTTTGACTTTCCCATCCGTTCTCTGGTAAGTTTAGTTTGCTGCCACCACGCCAAAGCTCTCCCCCTCAGCCTTGTAGCAACTAACTTCACCCTTTGATTCTCCGGAACCTCCTTGAAATCAAAGATTTCCTCCACATTTGACAACCAATCTAAGAACTCCTCTGCAACCATCCCACCTTTAAATTCTGGAATCTCCATCTTCATTCCCGATTCCCAACGTCGATCCTCATCAATAACCCGATACTGACGTTGTCCCTGATCTCTATCTCTGAAATGAACACTTCCTCTTTCACCGTCAAACTCTTCATCAAAGTCTGATGCATATCGTTGTCTTTCACGCTCTCCAACATCTCTACCACCACCACTCCTGCTACCAACATCCCTTCGATCACGATCATCATCATTCCTCCTACTTCGATTATCAACACTTCGACGATCTTGACTCTCTCTCCTCTCCCGTTCAGAATGTGGCGAAATTCTACTTCCTCCATGGATGGATTCAGGTGAATTTCTTCTTCTACTTTGATTCATATCAATCATAAGCTTCTCCAACCTACCAATGCCTTCATCAATCTTCTCATGCATACGTTGTTCCATTTGATCAGCCTCCTCTCTTTGATATAATGCTTCAACATTTTGATGGCGGTTAGCTCTCCTTGGCGGCATGATTGAAATTCACAAATAATTCAACAAATCGAAAACTTCAACAAATCGAACACAAAACTTCAACACAATCAACAAGTCACGGCTTCAAACTTCAAACACAACTTCGCAAGGCTCGGCTACCTCACAAGTATACACGGCCTACTTCAATTCTCGGCTCAACTAGCTCGATTCAAACACAATCCCACACTTTGATCCAAGATGAAATGGATCGAAAGTTCTCCTCTCGTTGCAACTTCACGATGAACACGATGAACAACTTCAAACTTCAAATACTTGGCTCCAAGAATCAACTTAGCTATGATTGGCTAAGTATGGCTCTGATACCAAAACTGACGCAGCGGATTAACAGAAAAACAATGAAATCGATGAAAATGTAGCAATCGGTGAATTGAACGATACTGAAAGGCCCAAATCCGTTGATCTCAAGAGATACCGGATTCTAGTTATCCTTAACACGTTGATCGCGCACGATACCGTGATGAAGGATCTAGGATTCTTCGGCGTTGATCAAGCGCACTTGATTCCGCGAATCGGCTTCAACGATCGAAGATTCGAGCGCACTCGAATGTCGAAAGTGGAGATAGGAGATCAAACTCAACTACCAATTGAGAGAAAGCACAAAGTAATCAAAGGAAATTTTATTCAAAATCAACAACCATTACAAAATACAACACACCCCCTATTTATAGTGTTTTCACAATTCACCCTTAAGTCATATACGACTTATGACCTACTTAGGTCGTTGCCAACCTATCAACAGAACACACGACTCAACATTTAAGTCGCACCCGACTTAGTACAACACACACTTACAAACGACACATCACACGACCTATACTAGGTCGTTGCCGACTTATCAAACAACAAAGTTACTTCACCTGTTCACAATTACAGACGACCTAACATAAGACGACTTAAGAATGAACGACCTAAAGACAGTACATGTTCAACGACATAAGACATTACAACTCATATTTCCGCTACAGACGACCTACGACCTAAGTAAGGTCGTTAACGACCTAAGACAACGGCATAGCTTACTTCTGGAAAAGTTAGGTCGTGGAATAGTTAGGTCGCAAAGTTTTAGGTCGGAGAAGGTTTAGGTCGCAGGAATGAGTTAGGTCGCGAAGCTTTAGGTCGTGACTCGTTAGCTCATTTCCCTTCACCACGTTAGGTCGTATACGACCTAAAACGTCTTCCTTAGGTCGTGAGCTTCTTCCTGTAGTATACTCGCTAGGTCGTAGACGACCTAAACTGCTTCCCTTATGTCGTGTCCGACCTAAACTTCCTTCAATAAGTCGTGGCCGACCTAAATCCGATGCTTTCCCCATACGGTCTAAAAACCCCGAACGACCTAGGCTCCTGTTAGGTCGTGGCCGACCTAGGACTTGCGAATTTCCAGAGTCTTCCAAGTGCGCTGCATCATAAACCTAATTTTGACTGGGTCGAGAATTTGGCCACCGCGACCTCTTACGAGCATCGAGTTACTCGCGCCTTTGGGAGATGGTGGTAGGGTCGATGACGAAGTGATGGCCGAAGTTTCGTACGTTCTGGTGGTCGGCGTTTCGAGGTATTGGCGTTGACAGGTTCGAGCATTATTTGCTTTCGAGTTGCCAGGTTTCCATTTTCGAGCTCGCCTTCGATTTTGAATGGCGACGTGGATCTTGGGTTTTTGGTGAACGAGAACGGTTTGGGTGAAGATCGATGACTTGCTCGACGTCGAGGTGGTGGCTGGAAGCGATCAACGGGGTTGTACACGTGCATGCGGTGCACGTTGAAGTTTGGATAGGCTGTAGTGTTTGGGAAGAAGAGGAAGAGTTCGAGTTTTTCTCTCGGGGATTTAAGTAATTGGCTCAAATTTGTATTCGTGTGTATTAAACTGGATATAATGGTTTCAAACACCTTTAGTAATAAAGTTTTTTCAAAGCTACTGATAAGTTTTCCAAAGATTTGATTTTAAAATTAAGATATGTCTAAAAAAATTGTTTTGGGATTTTGAGTAATTATATTAAAAATATTCTTAAGTATTTCAAATAGAATTTGATGAGGTGATTAAAATGAGTGATTAAAATAAATGGTTTATCTTAAGTTAATTAAATCCCTGAGTAATTAAAGGATCATTTATTAAGGTAATTAAAAGTTGATTTATTAATTGGTTATTAAAAGTTAATTAATGATAAATAATTTGAGAACAATTATCTACTTGAAGACAACTACTTAATTAAAGTAGTTAATTAAGGATTTAAGTTGATTAATTGGATGGTTAATTAAAAGACAATTAATTAATATGGTAATTAATTTGGAGATAATAAATTTATTAAAGGTTATTAATTGATGCAAGTGGTTAGGGATAATCACTTATTTTAACTTTATAAATCTAATGGAAATTTACCAAGGATTAATAAATTAGCGTAATGAACTTGAGGTTAATTTAATTAATGTAATCATTTAAGAATAATTCAATTAATTAAGGTAATTGATTAATTAAAATTATATTAAATGATTTGTAATTAATTCATCAGAATTGGATAACTAATTCATAAGTAATTAATTTAATTGGAAATAAATGGAATTTATTTGGATTTAACCATTAATTAATCCTGCTTATAAATAATTATTAAATACTTGACCTTACTTATGAATGATTGTATTGTATGAGATGCCTTGAATTGATTCTCCTATCTGATTTGTGATATTTTGTTCTGTAGATTGAGCTGTGTATATTTATTTGCATCTGTATATTATCTGTGAATCTGTGAATGGACGATGAGCGTTATAGTTTTATATCGCTTATCAACTATATTTTTGTGATGATTGAAATGATGTTGTGCACTATTGTGTGTTAAACCCCTGGACCACACCATACACACACAAATATGGATTTCACGAGGAAATCGATTAAGTCACAGATTTTTGAAAATAGTTTTGAAATTGAATTTTTAAATTCAAATGATTTGAAAATAAGGTTGGGTTTAAAGTGAAAAGCTTTTGAAATGGAATTTCAAAGATGAAATTTATTTGAATAACTTGATAAAGTTTGAAGTTTAAATAATTTAATTTAAACTTAAATACAAGATTTGAAATTGAATTCTATGATTCGAAACTAGGGATTAAAAATGTTATACCAGTTATATATGGGTTGAACTAGTTTAAATGTATTGATTTGAGAATTTGAATTTAAATTCAAGGGCTTTAACTCGTATAAATATAATTGGATTTTTCTGAAAACAAAAACTGTTTGTTTTCAAATAATAAGAGCTTTCACATAAGAAATGAACGTCCAATTTGTGTTAAAAAGAATTTCAAGTTTGAAAATGAAAATGATTTCCAAGTTATAGAAACGGTTTGAAAGTTATAAGTTAAATCTTTAATTTAAAGATTTAATGGGTTAATCCTATCGAAATGAAATTGTTTTGGAAATCTATGAATTGATCTTTGAGAAATAAATCTTTTTGTTTAAAGATTTGAAATGGTAATTTATTAAACCATTTAGCGAAAAGTTTTGTGTAATAAGTGGTGACATAATTGAAATCCCAATATCCATATATTTCTTGTAAATATTGCGCTCACTATTCGGTTTAGCTGGGAGAGGACCTTTGTGTCATATATCCCATTCCGAATATGTGATACGTCGTTATGGATAGCATTTGAAGACCGGTGGTGAAGACCGGATATTTTCGAAAATGAAAGGACAACTCATCGAATGTCTTTGCATCGACTGGTCCCCGGTATAGAGACTCCATATGTAATGGGAAGTCCAGACGTGATTAGGGATTATCCGGATTTGCAAGGGCTTCTTCGGAAGTGCCTTCGGTTCTGTTCGAACCCATAACAGACTTGTATGGATTGTATGTCTGACATTACAAATTGAGATATAAAGCAGATTTCTTTCAAATACATTTCTGTTGGTGGCGGAGAATTTATTCTTTTAGCTTAACACCCTTCTCTGAGACGTACGAGTTCAGAGGTTATGTAGTTGAAGGTTATCAGCGATATATTCCCAATTTGGTAATGCGACATGCTAAGTGTTGCTGTGTAATGATCATTGTTTGATCATTTGTGATATGATCATTTGTTTGATCATTTATCTTTGTGATCATTACTTTGATCATTTGTTGACCCAAAGCATGGCTTTGAACCAAAGCGTAGCTTTGAGGACGAGACTTCGTCGAACCTCACACCCCGGAATGGTCAAAACAGGAAAGATGCAGCAAGGTTATTAGGGGGTAGAGCCCCTTTAGAGTATGTTCATTTCCTTCTGGAAAAGGGTGGTATCATGGTATGGAGCCCAGATACTTACTCATGTTGAAACACTTTATTTATTACGGTGTGATGTTGGTTATCGAGCGCTCGGTTAAAGTTCCCAAAGGACCGGGGGATGGCATACTCGTGTCAGTAGTTGCCCAGTTAGGGGTAACCCAGCCTTGTGTTGGCAGAGATCCGGTTAGGTTCTCGGGACGTCCTTCCAGAGGCGTTTCCATGTGGCAATGGGAAGTTCCTTGGCCTGACCATTTGTTGGAAATCCAAAGAAACAATACGAACCTTGTACGGTATTAGTTGTAGAACCTGCCATTTAATATGGTAGCTATAGCGGGCATAATATAATGGTACCTATGCTGGCTAAGATTTATATTCTACTTTCTAAATGTTTTCTACACTATGCACTAATAATAATATCAAAAAAAAATGATTTGATTTTGCGTAGTAAGCATCTTTGACTAACATAAGAAGAAATCTCCTCCAAGTCTGCGTTTGCGTTATGTGTGTGGTGGGAGGTCTTATGGTAGTTACATTTTCAAAAAGCATTGCGAATTGATTTTAAAATAAAATTCTCTTGTTGATTGTTTTAAAAGATAAACTGTTTTTGTTGCTCACACTAGTCCCACAACTGATCCGGAGTTTATTGTTTCTTTCCTAAACTCTGGGTGCTCATTATTTTCTACACGAGCAGTCTAGAGTTGGGTTTTTCAGATAGTCAGATTTAGTAGGTTATATGGAGCTAGTTCAGTCTTTGGATCGGACCGCACTTGCTTATCTTTGTGCATCGTTATTGGGAGTTCGAGCTATTGCTGGATTGGTTCTTGGAGATGGAGTTACAAATTTGGAGTTCTTCGTTGAAGACTATCTTAGAGTTATTTGTTCCACTGCTAGTGTTATCATTTTCTTTTCCGCTGCTATTTTCTTGTATCTCTGATGTATATTGATATCTATTGTATCATCTGTTGTATCAGATATTGTATCAATGTATTATTCTTTTTATTCCGCTGTGTTGTTTACTTAATGTTGTTATAAGCTCCGGCGAATCGGATTTGAACGGTCGAATCTACGGCATTCGAATACGATGTGAAGTATGGGTGTCGATTTTCGAGCGGGCAAAATCCGTGACGTTACACAGGTCGTTCACGACCTAACACCACGCGACCTAAACATCCAGCGACTCAACAAATACTAGTTACAACATGTAGAGACCTAACAATTACAAACGACTCACGACCTAAGTACAAGCGGCTTATTACAACCAACATACACGACTTAACATGGCCGCGACCTATGACCTAAGTTAGGTCGTTAACGACTTAACAAACAGACAGAAGCGACTTAAAATACAACATCACCTTATTACAATGAATACAACGACTTACGACCTAAATGACAAACGACCTATCTTTTTACAACAACAGGGATTCTTCACGCGACCTATGAGTTAGGTCGTTCGCGACCTAAAGAAGCGGCCGATGCAGTCATATGTTTGTCCTGGTAGGTCGCTGGAGCGCCGTGGCTAGGTCGTAGCTCGCTTGAACGACCTTTCAACTCTTTTTCCTTCATTGTCATTTCTTTAACTCGTTCATTCTTCATCCCATTAAGTCGCACGCGACTTAAGCTTAACTCGTCTTCATCATTAGGTCGCTCTCGACCTAAGTCTTCATCCAGCTTGCCTGCATCAAATTTCCATTGAAATTGATTTAACCCCAATTCAAGTTGAATTAGTCTTGCTTTCTTTCCAAATTCAAATCAAATTCCATTTGATTTTAAACCTATTCAACTTTAATTACAATTTTAAATTATTCCAATAAATTTGGACTAATATCAATTGAACCCACTTCAATTTCAAATCATCTCAATTCCTGTTTGCATTAGTCTCAATTCCCAATCTCATATTGAAATTTCCAAATCAGGTTGTCCATTAAAACTTATTTAACTTCCTCTAAGTTAAATTCAGTTTACTTAATCCCGTCAAATTTACACAATTTGAATTTCCATTCAAATTTTATACTTCAGATTAATAACCCTCCCACTTAAGTTTAAAATTTACTTCACTTTGGGTTTCACATCACATTCCAAGGAAAATTCAAAACTCAACCTTAGAGTTTATTTCATATTTATTTCCTTTACACACTAGGTTACTTTTAAATTTTAAACCACCTTTGGTTTTAAATTCAAACAAATTCAAGATTTTCAAACGACTCTTGTTGAATCAAGCTCTATCATTCAAATAATATTAAATAACATTATTTATTATTTCTTTATTACTTTGAAACAAAATTTTCAAATTCTAGACCCAGATTTAAAACTCCACAATTCAAATCAACTTCAATTCCAATTTGTAAGTCATACTTGCCTAATTGTTTTACTTCTTTAAAACATTTCATTTTGCTTACTCATTAATTATTAAACACAACAATCATTTATGATAATAACCAAGATTATCATATCTGAAACCATTCATTATCATCTTATTCTGAAACTCTTCCCCAATTCAAGATTTCAATTTCAGTTTGAATCCATTTCAAACTTATCTTTATTTAATTTCAATTTGGTTGTATTATATTACTTCTTAATTTAATTCCAATAATTTAACAACCAATCACCTTAATATTTATTAGAAGGAAATATTGCTTTAAATATATCAAAATATATTTTTATATAAAATCATTTAAAATCTTTATATAAGCAAATAACAAGTACGCTCTCATATATATATACACTCAACTCATTCTAGGATACCATTGACCCTATCCTTAATGAGTAATCCCACCAGAGCCAAGGTTCTCGCTTAACATTATGCTCTGATACCAACTGTAACAACCCAGAATTTTCAATCCTGAAAATCCCAGATAGTTAGGGAAAGAAGAAAGAGATAGAAGAAGAAGAAGAAACACAACAAAGATTCTCACATTCGCGGCGGATCAAAATATAATATCAAATAATAACAGTTTACAAAAGAATACTGTACTTGTCAAATTTTACTTTAATACATCAGAGTTACACATATATACAGACACTGGATATACACAATCATCATGTCTCAGATATACAACAATATAATACAGTGGAACACTCCATACGTTCTTGCCATCCAGCTCGCCTCCTAAGCTCCAAAACGTCCTTACCTGAAAATCTGTAATACTCGGTCTGGCCCGAGCATTTCATCAAAGTAACACCCGGGTCAGGCTGGAAACAAGCGTGAGTAAACCCATCTAACATGGAATACAAAGCATACAACTTATATAAAACCCGGGGTAACTCGTATCAATTTACAAATTCACAATTTGTTATAGACATCACTTATTTCACACATCAATTTTCTAAGTATCAAAATTTAGATTAAATAGTCCAATTCACTTAAATCATTCCATACGAGCCTATTGATTTCACATATCAATTTATAAAAATTCGAAGTGGTTCCGAGTATTTTCTAATACCCGACCCCGGTCTCTTCGAGTCTCATGTCATCCCAACCCAAGTTATCCAATCGAAATACACTTCAAACTTTAAATACAGGATGTCCCTTTACACAACAATTCATCATTGATAGATAAACCACAATATCTTGTCCGCCCAAACATATGATACTACAAAACATTTCATATCAGAGATATCAACTCATTCAAGGCATCCAATACCATTCAATCATCCATAAGCAAACTTGATCACTTCCAAAATAAATTTAATCACTTCTAATTGAATTACTAACCTCAATCACTTAGATTCCTTCACTTGACATTAATTAATTTCAAATCAATTAATTAACCATCCCTTAATTATCCATCTTAATTAATCACCCTGGATTAATTATCCTTCAATTACATTCAAGTAATTATCTTTAATTAATTACACAAATTAATTATTCTCAACAAAAAATAGTAATTAATCTTTAACTACTTCACAAATTAATTAACTATAATTAATTACATTAATCCTTAATTACTTATATTAATTAATTTCTCATAAATCACTTATTATTTCTTTCCAATTCATTCTTATTTTTATTCTATAATTATTTCACTTCCAAAATTTACTCTTATATTTCTTCCAAAAATCCAATTCTAAATATTTTGATGACCTAGTGTACCGAAATATATTCAAGCAAACCATAGTGTTCAATATTCCAATTATCAATATAATTCATCACAGAATATCAAATATTCATAACACAGAATACTAAACGATCTAAATAATTTTGAGGAATTCAGTTGGATCCCTCCAACCTATTTCCCTCCATCCACAGACGTTAGCACAACATAAAATACCAATTCCACTTCGAGGTGGAATATTGCGGTATATGGGATTTATATAATATCATCCGATATTATGCGGCGCAAAGGGTCTCATCCGCTATACAATGCGAGAAATCAATCACTCCAATATACTATATACTACTATATAATATATAGCACATCCAATCAATTCAATCATTCAACCAATTATTTAAATTTAACCATTTTAAATTTAAATAGAAATCCAGAAGAGTGAGATTAACTCATCTTTGATTTTTTTGCAATTCAGTTCAATCTCGACTCGGTCTCTTCATGATTCAGACCTTGTATAAACATTTATATGGTTTATTAATATTCGAAATAATTAAATTATCAATTACCATTTAATAAAATTTGATTTACCAATTATTTTATTCGAACCAATTTTCCAAAAATAAATATTTATTTCTTTTCTTTTGAAACCCATGGACTAAAAATTAATTTATAGTTCTCAAAAATCTAATTTTATATAAATATTCAATATTTTAAAATTTCCTTTCTTGTCTATATATACATATTGAATTTCAAAATAGAATTATTTTGTATCTTACTGCAAATTTATTAAATCTTATTTGCTACCCAATTTGTTTCATTTTTAAATTTCTAATTTAAAGGACTGAATGTATTTTTAAATTCAGCTTACAATAATACCTTAATTGTACCCAACACAGAACTGTTCGATTTTTTTTAATATATGATATAATTTAAAATTAATCAAAAAATGTAAACAAAATAAATAAGTAAATACGTTACCTTCCTTCCACTCACGCGACTCCAGGCAAACGCACGATCCACGCACACGAACGACTTCCACGCTCGCCGCCACCATCGGTGCCGCCCCTTCCCAGCGCGCCTCAGACCACCTCCTGGCGCCAAAAAACCACGCGCGAGCGAAACCCTAGCACGATGACCCCCCAAAACCCATGAACCTCACCTCCGCCTCAGCCCCTTGCGCACCATCGCGCGCGTCTCACGACCGCGACTCCATTTCCAACGCGCGATTCAGTTTTGATTGAGTGTTTTTTTTCGGTTTTTATTTATCTGAAAAAACGAAAGAGATATTTCCTATTATAAAGGAAAAGTGGCTTCGGGTATAAGTTAGACCGGCTAATCACGTGGTTAGGGTGATTAAATTTAGACTTTTGATTGATTTTATATAATTGAATATTGAAAATATCTCGTGTTACATACCGTGAAATTTTCGAACACCTATTGAGGCGTGCGACCTGGCATTCATAATGTTATGCCCCTATTCCAAATGCAATGGAACAAGTTTCAAGTTCTAATTCGATCTTATGGAGAAGATAGCCTTTTTTTTAACCCGGTTATAAAACTGAATTTTCGATTTAATTCCCGCACGTTTATCTATCGTATGTTCACACAACAACTCCAAATGCTACAAAAATTGAAATCCGATAATAATACAATATTACGGATCCAATGGAACTGGTTTCGTCGAATTCCGAGACTGTACCTCGGAAGGCCATTTTAAATTCAATTTAAACTATATATTTTTAAAACTGAACAAAACATTCTCAAATTCAAATTTAACATTTTTACTATCTTCGATATTATCAATATAAATTTTACAAGCTTTTAAACCATTTTTAACAAGCTTAAAATTTTAGATTCAACCATTGACCCAATTTCCAATAATTAAATTCAATAATTCAATTGCCAAATAAATAATGATATTTGAAATTCAAATTAAACTAGCTTTCAAATATTTAAAATAAATTAAATATTTCAATTCCAAATATACAGAAATCCCGGGTCGTCACATGATGCCTTGTTTCGTCAATCAAGCTTATTTGATTTCATTCTAATAATAACTTTTTTCCTCTTCTTTCTTTTTGTTTAAGAAGAGAAATGGTTAGAATAGGCCGTCCTAGCAATGGTCCATCCAGTGATCCTCCTCAAGATGGTGTATTTATGTCTGTTCAATAGCTTTTGGATCTTGTAAAGAATGCCCAAGCTGCCGGTCTCATTTTTGAGCCTACTCATCCTAAATTTGGGTTTGCACGCTTGTGCGGTGATTACACCCATTTGGGTGAAAAGCTATTCAAAGGTTTCGAAAGCGTTATGGTAGTTTAGGCTTAGCTTAGAACATGCGATCGCATCTTTTCTCGCATGAATCATTTGGATTTACATCCAGTCCAAGTGGCTTCTAGCATGCTCTAGAAGAGAGTATTAGATTGGTATGAGCTTTTGATTTTGGAAATTGTAGAAGCGGATCTTACTTGGGAGCAATTCCAAGAAAGGTTCGAGTTAAAGCTTGTGCCTAAAGCAGAAAATGTAACTTTAGCTCGACGCTTTATTGATCTTATTCAGGGTGAATCTTCTATGATAGATTATGTCGCATCTTTTGAATCCCTCTCAAAATATGAGGTTGAGTATATTAATACCCCTTTGAAGAAGAATCAAAGGTTTATCTATGGTTTGAATAAGAATCTCGAAAAGGCTTTATTTCTGAAACTAGAAGTGCCTTTCGATCAGCTTGTAGATATCGCTCTTCGACTTGAAGAGGCCAATAAAGAAAGTGATGGTGATGTTGGGGGTGCCAAAAAGAACTTCAACAACAACAAGAAGAGGCATCCCGATAATAAGTTCAAAGCCCTAATCCTAACAAGTAAGGGAAGCAAGCAACTTCGGTAGCAAAGACTTCTACCCCTGGTGGTGGAAAATGCTACAATTATGGTTCTAAGGACCACTATGCAAACATAAGTGTTCAAGGTCCCTTACTTGCCGCTATTGCAAAAGTTTAGGTCATCCTATATCTTCATGTCCCAAACATCAAAATAAGAAAGAGGGAAAGCTGAATGTTGTGCAAGCTTCTAGTAGCCCTTCTCTTGGAGAAGGTATTTCTCATTCTGTCCTTGATGGCATTATTATGTTTCGTGGTCATCCTATTCAAATTCCTTTTGTACGGGTGCATCTCATTCTTTTATATAAAAAGAACTTGTGGATACTCTGTCTTTAAATGTTATGGGCTTGATGACTTCAACGGGAATTGCGAATCCGGTTGGTGGATCCGCAACACTCAATTTATTTTGTAAGGATGTTGAGATTATTTTGTGTGATTATGCTTTCCATGCGCATCTGCATATTATGCGTTATCTAGGTTTCGGAATGATTTTGGGAATGGATTGGCTTAATTGATATGAAGCCCATATCCTATGTCCCATGAGGACTATCCATCTTCGACATCCCTAATCAGTTACGCAGATTTCTATTATTTTTAATGATTCTAATTTCAATTCGGTGGCATTCTTATATTCTATAAACCCGTATGATGAAGATAATAATGATGAGGAAGATGTTATTCTCCTTATTCACATTATTCATGAATTTTCCAATATCTTTAAGCCTGTTTTTTGATTACCACCTAAGCGAGCAATTGAGTTCAGAAATAATCTAATCCCTGGACCTCTACCTATCACTCGTCATCCTTATCGTATGTCCAATAAGGAAAATATGGAGATGCATAAACAATTATCCAAATTGGAAACAAAACAGTTCATTCGTTCTAGTTCTTCTCCTTAGGGAGCTTCAACTATCCTTGTGAAGAAATTCGTTGGTACACTTAGACTTTGAGTTGAATACCGCAAGCTTAATGATCTTACCGTTAAGAATAAATATCCCTTGCCTCGGATTGATGATCTATTTGATCAACTTTGTGGTGCTACAGTCTTTTCACATTTAGACTTAGCAACCGGTTTTCATCAACTTCAAATTGCAGAGATAGTATTCCTTTGACATCATTCCATACTCGTTGTGGATCTTATGAATAGCTTGTTATGCCATTTGGTTTAACGAATGCTCCAGCTTATTTTGTTGACCTTTTGAATCGAATTTTCAAAGACTTCCTCGACCGATTTATTCTTATCCTTATTGATGATATTCTTGTTTATACTAAAACCGAGGAAAAGCATGACAAACATCTTTGAATTGTGTTGGAAACTCTTAGGTTTATTCAACTGAAAGCAAAAAAATTTAAGTGCCATTTTTTGCAATCTCGTGTGAAATTTTTAAGACATATTTTTTGAATCTGGAATTTCCATGGATCCTTCAAAGGTTGAGGCGATTCAAAACTGAAAGTGACCAGAGAGTGTAACGGAAATTCATAGTTTTCTTGGATTGATGGGCTACCGTCGATTCATAATATACTTTTCCAAAATTTCATTCCCTCTTACTAGTTTGACAAAGAAGGGAGTCAAGTACATTTGGCCAGACAAATGAGAAGATGCTTTTCAGAAATTAAAAGAACTCCTTTCCGATGCTCCTATTCTTGTAATTCCCAAAGGGAACCAAGACTTGATTGTTTATTCTAATGCTCGTCGTATTGGTTTGGGAGCCGTTCTCATGCAAAGGGAATGCGTTATCATTTATGCTTCTAGACAGTTAAAGCCTGCCAAGACTAGATATGCCACTCATTATTTAGAGCTCGCGACCATTATTTCGCTCTTAGAATTTGGGGTCATTATCTTTTGGAAGAGAAATTTGTTCTCTACACCGATCATAAATCTTTAAATTATTTATTGTAACGGCCCATAAAATTTTATTAATTTTTAATTGGTTTTATAACGTATTTAATATGATTTT
This sequence comes from Allium cepa, assembly GCA_030765085.1. Taxonomy (NCBI): domain Eukaryota; kingdom Viridiplantae; phylum Streptophyta; class Magnoliopsida; order Asparagales; family Amaryllidaceae; genus Allium; species Allium cepa. The sequence continues at coordinate 54,004,383 of CM060931.1, read as the reverse complement.
GAGAAATTTCAATAATAATATTTTGAAATAAAGTTTTAATCTTTGGTTTACGTATAATTAAATATAGCAAATGGTAAATTTTCAATTAATTATATGAAGGTTTATTTATTATATAATTCTATTAAATTCAAATCTGTTAATAATTGGTGAAAATAAATTTATTTTCAAGACCTGAATATTTTTCTATAGAAAATTTCCGAACCCTCTTCTGAGTGAGACGTCATCTTTCGTTTTTCCAAATTCGGACTTCTATTGCTCCGTTTATCTTATTTCTAACCCAATTTGTGACGCCCTGCCTCTATACCCACATTAGCAAAGAGTATTATTAGATAATACCGTCTGCTAATACGGAGAATAAGGCTGGATAGGAGGGACCATCTATAGCCTTGCTTTAACTACAAATTGAATACTTAAAACAAAACCATAGCTTTGATGTATCGTAATATGTGCTTCTATTCTTTGTTTATCATACTTTGTTCAGAACTCAGCTCTGATACCAAGCTGTGATGCCCCACCTCTATACCCACATCAGCAAAGAGTATTATTAGATAATACTGTCTGCTAATACGAAGAATAAGGCTGGATAGGAGCGACCATCTATAGCCTTGCTTTAACTATCAATTGAATACTTAAAACAAAACCATAGGTGGCCAGAGGATCTATCAGAACAGAATATAACAACTCAAATGCAATATACATCACAGAACAGTAGATCATCATATACACATATACTGATACATAACAGAGTATAAAAAATAATACATGTCAAGTGGTATAGCAAACCACTGTATCCAAACGATTCCAGATGAATACATATCAGAGTTATAACAAAATAGGACTACACAAAAGCTATGACAAAAAGAAGCTAGCGGAGTAGTCCATGCGGAAGAAAAATAGGCTAAGTCCAAAAGCACATAACCTGAAACATCTCGGTCTGACCCGAGTATAAAATACACGGGTCAGTCTGGCTAAACAAATCAGTTAGATAAACTGAACAACAATAAACCTGTAAGGTTACAAAGTATAACAAATATCTCTAAGGGAGATAACACAATCATCCAACAAAAGATGAACATAACAAAACAAGCCTCATATCATCGGCATCTCAAATAAACAAAGGATAAAAATATCCCAAAGCAAGCCAAAAGGCAAATAACAAATACCCATAAGGTATACAAGTTCCACAAGGTAACCGCTATACATCATGCGGCTCAGAAAGACCAACACCGAAGGGCGATACCAAGGTAATATAATATCAATGAAACATAAGACTGCTCGAGCTCGGTACTGTATAAACAAGGATCCATAAGCCCGAAGGCTCCAAACCCAAATATCACTCGAGCGGCTCAAAAAGACCAACTCCGAAAGCGATACTATAGGGCAACAAACCCGAAGGCACAAACCCGAAGGCAACATACCCGAAGGCAACAAACTGTAGTGGTGAAGGTCCGGAGGCCCAGTACTGGACACCACTAACTGGCAGAATGTGTCACAACTCTCGAAAAGGAATCCGAAAAGTGTTAACGTGAGTCCCATAACCACTCGTTCGCACTAAACAGTTTACTATCCGTCAGTCAATTTCACACTCAAAGCAGTACAAAGTTCACTTCATTTCATTGGTAAACCAGACCAAAGGTCAAAACGTTCAAACGAATAGATTGGGAATTAACGGAAAAGATGAACGCACGTGTTCATTGCACGCGTTTTATCCAATCATTTAATTCTCCTCCCACTTCGCTCGGAGTGCGAAATTGTGTGTGTTTTAAATAGAAGTTATAAATTGGAGAAACAATCTTTTAATACGATTTGAAGAGATTATTTATAAAAACCCGTGAATGAAGTCAAAAGGAATCATCAAGGTCAAATACGCATAAACAACTAATTGGAATCAATACGCATCGAATAAATTTGGGAAAAACTAAATGAACAAGGCAATTGGCAAAACACATCATATTCAGACGTCTGAATGAAGGGGTTCAGACGTCTGAATCTGGAAAGTAATATGTTTTTCAGAACAGAATTCAGACGTCTGAACCTAAACTTTCAGACGTCTGAAATAGGCATTATTTTGCCTATTTCCTTTCTGGTTGAAATTTAGCCAATTCAGACGTCTAAAATATAAATTCAGACGTCTGAAACTCGGAATAGAAATCTTCCCCAAACAATATTCAGACGTCTGAAATAGGGTTTCAGACGTCTGAAACCTGATGGTCAGGCATTTCCTGAACCTAGGCCATTTATGGCCAAACAAATCGAAAGCAATCGGATGTGTGTTGATTATGGGCTTACGTCAAACGACTACCCAACCTTAACGACTCACCCAAATACTCCGAACAACATAAACATCAACCATATAAGGATTTTCATAGATTTGGCTTCAAAAATCATAAATTGGCAATTTCACCGAATCAATCCAAATCAAAAGCAAATGAACATGAACAAGTGTTAGGAATTCATACCTAACATCAATGATATCAAAAGAAGTAGATGTGAGTTCAAACTCACCTTTTTAACTCAAAACAAGAATAGAGAGGCTCAATAGCAAAGGAACAACCAACCACTCTCCACTTCAACTCTACTAGCTTCAATCTAAGATCAAAACAAGTATTTTCCTAAATTAGGCTTAGGAAATTTTCTGAAATTGAAGGAGAAAGAGTTGGAGAAGATGAAGAGGAGGCTTACCAATAGCTTCTCTTTGAATTTGGAGCAAGAATTTGGATTTGCAAGAGGAACTAGGGCTTGGAGTTTCTATTTCCCATTCTCTTCCCCCATTTTAAGTTTTGCTTAAGCTTAAGAAATAAAAATGTGTGAATGGGAAGAGAGATAGGGCTGAGTTGGTTTATAGAATAGTTTGGGTGAAACCCAAACCCAAAAGCCCACTTAGCAATAGCAAAATTCGACTTACTCCAAACATATCAAAGCTTATACTCTAAAAGATCGCAAATGCCATTTTGGACCCAAAGAAAGTGGTTTCGAGCTCCAATTCGGCCGTTTGCAAAAAGTAACTTTTCGGACCCAAAATCCGACTAACGACGCTATATTTAAATAAAACATTTAAATATATAATCGTTAAATATGCGGGTTGTTACAGATCTCCCCTCCTTACAAAATTGCGTCCTCACAATTCCTAAAGACGATATTCATAACAACTACATACAACCAACATTCAAAAGAAAAGGAAATAAGCTTGAGATGAAAAGGTATTCTCACCGTTTCCAAGCAAGGATAGAAAACCTGGATAAGATCGCTCAATAAACTCTTTGGTTTCCCAAGTACAGTCATTGGGATTAGCGGACCATTGAACTTTAATGAGTGGCACGTCCTTGTTTCGAAGATGTCGCACCTCCGTGTCAAGTACGCTTATAGGATGTTGTACAATAGATAAGTCCGGTGAGACCTCAAGCTCTTGCAAATCAGGAGAAGTAATGACAGAATCCGTCTCCCGAAGACACTTCCGAAGTTGCGAGACATGAAACACGTCATGAATGCCAGATAAATGAGCAGGAAGTGAAACTCTGTAAGCCACAGGGCCAATACGTTCAGTAATAGAAAATGGTTATATATAACGAGGAGCCAATTTCCCAGTCGTACTGAAGCGCATAACCCCTTTCAAAGGAGAAACACGAATAAAAATAAGATCACCAATCGAGAACTCGAGAGGCTTCCTACGGTTGTCCGCGTAGGATTTCTGGCAATTCTGTGCCTCTTTCATTCTCAACCGGATAAGATCAATCTTCTCGGAAGAATCACGAACAAAATCTGGGCTAAGAACAAGCTTCTCCCCAGATTCCAACCAACATGAAGGTGATCGACATGGCCTTTCGTATAAGGCTTCGAAAGGAGCCATACAGATACTAGATTGAAAACTATTGTTGTAGGAGAACTCTACAAGAGGTAGGTGATCCTCCCAACTACCACCAAAATCAAGAATACAAATACGGAGAAGATCTTCCAAGATACGATTCACCCGTTCAGTCTGTCCGTCAGACTGCGGATGATAAGTTGTGCTAAGATTAAGCTTTATTCCCAAAGCTTGCTGAAGACTCCGCAAAAAATGACTCGTGAATAAGGGATCACGGTCACTCACAATAAAACTAGGAACACCGTGAAGTCTCACGATTTCCTTGACATATAACTTAGCCAAAAGTAAAGCAGTCCTATTAGACTTAATAGGGACAAAATGAGCAGATTTGGTGAGGCGATCAACAATAACCCAAATGCTAGAATGGCCCGATCTCGAACGAGGTAGGCCGTCTATGAAATCCATAGAAATCTGATCCCATTTCCACAATGGAATCTCTAGAGGCTGAAGAAGACCAGAAGGACGCTGATGTTCGGCCTTAATACGCTGACAAGTTATGCAATTACTCACATAACTCGCTACATCGCGCTTCATGCCTTCCCAATAATAAAGGCGACGCATATCGGCATACATCTTGCTACTACCGGGATGAATAGTATACTTAGAACGGTGACAGTCATCAAGAATGTCATGCCTAAGCGCAAAATCAAAAGGCACAAAAAGACGGTTCTTCTTGCGAAGACACCGATGAGAATCAATGCTAAAATCCCGCAACGCCTCAGCACAGGATTCAGACTCACAAAGTTGAATAAGATGCAACAACTCAGGATCACGCTGCTGAGCATCAGCAATACGATCCAATAAAACGGGTCGGGTTCCCAAACTAAATAATAGAATTGGAGAATCAGAAGATGAACCTCGATCACGAATTTCACAAAAAGATAGAGTCAAGAGAACATCCCATTCGGCAAGCATCATAGAAACAACAGCCGAATGTTTGCGACTAAGCGCATCAGCAACACAATTACCCTTACCAGGGGTATACTGGATATCAAAGTCATAGGAGGCAAGAAACTCGAGCCAACGCTGTTGCCTCATATTGAGTTCCTTTTGAGTAAACAAATACTTCAAGGATTTATGCTCGGTATAGAGAATGAAGTGCTCCCCTAATAAATAGTGTCGCCAAATCTTCAAGGCGAAGACAATGGCAGCTAACTCAAGATCATGAGTGGCATAGCGAACTTCATTCGAACGTAGTTGCCTAGAAGCATAAGCAACTACCCGATCCTTCTGCATAAGAACAGCATCGAGACCACTACCACAAGCATCGGTGTAGACAACAAGATCATGATTCCCTTCGGGAACCACAAGAATAGGAGCATTAGTGAGAAGTTCCTTTAATGTCAAAAAGGAAGCTTCACACTTGTCGGACCAAATATAACGAACGCCTTTCCGAGTAAGGCTGGTCAGAGGAAGCACAACATGGGAAAAATCCTTAATGAACCGACGGTAATAACCCGCCAATCCAAGGAAACTACGAATTTCATGCACATTCTCAGGCCTCTTCCAATTCTGGATGGCTTCGATCTTTGAGGGATCGACTGAAATGCCGTCAGAAGATACAACATGGCCTAAGAACTTAACCTCATTCTCCCAAAAATGGCACTTGGAGAATTTGGCTCTAAGCTGATGGTGACGGAGAGTACTCAAGACAATACTCAAGTGATTAGCATGCTCAGCTTCAGACTTAGAATAAATAAGGATATCATCAATGAATACAAGGACGAACTTGTCGAGATATTCCCGGAATACTGGATTCATGAGATCAACAAAGAAAGCAGGAGCGTTCGTCAAACCGAACGGCATAACGAGCCACTCAAAAGAACCATATCGAGTGCGGAAAGCTGTAAGAGGTATGCTATCCTCCGCGACTCGTAATTGATGAAAACCTGTGGCAAGGTCGAGCTGAGAAAAGACCTTAGCACCACTCAATAGATCAAACATATCATCGATCCTAGGCAATGGATACCTGTTCTTGATGGTTAACTCGTTAAGCTTGCGATAGTCAATGCAAAGCCTAAGAGTTCCATCAGACTTCTTTACGAAGACGACCGCGGATCCCCACGGAGAAAAACTGGACTGAATCAACTGCTTGGACTCAAGCTCTAAAAGCTGCTTCTTGAGTTCCTTATTTTCTTTTGTAGACATCCTCGTGGGAGGACGACTAACTGGCTGCGCGCATGGAATGAGATCAATGCGGAACTCAACTGCCCGCTTAGGCAGCAAACCCGAGACAGGCTCAAAAACATCAGAAAAGTCACAAGCAATAGGAATACGAGATATGTCATCATCATCTCGCGAATCAAGAGCATATAAAGCCATTTCGGAATTATCCACATCCCGAAGAACAAGTGATAGCAGAGTAGACGTATCCAGATGTCGAAGATATATAATTCTCTCCGAACAAATAATCCTGGCATCATATCTCACTAGCCAGTCCATACCCAAAATCATATCAAATCCCAGACAAGAGATAACGTGCAGATTCGCACGAAAAGAAAACCCACATAAAACAATCTCAACATCATCACAAAGCAAGTTAAGGGTCGCGGATCCCCCAATAGGATTCGCAATCCTTAAAGAAGTAACCATACAAGAAACATCCAAAGATAAATCATCGACGAGCTTCTTCGATACGAAGGAATGTGAAGCACCAGTATCGAAAAGAACTCGTATACTATGGTCATGAAATAAAATAGAACCTTCCAAAATAGATGGAGATATACCTTTGGGCTGAGAGGGACCTTCAGAAGCCTTGGCAGCATTAAGCTTGCCTGACTTAGCACCACCAGGAACAGTAGGGCAAGTTGAAACATGATGACCTTCCTTCTTGCAATAACGGCAAAAGAGAGGCTTAGGACAAGCTCGAATAATATGATCCGGAGAACCACAATTGAAACACTTCCGAATGGAAGGTGTTCCAGCAGACTGAGACTGAGAATTAGCACCACCAGTCTTCTTCTTCTTATAAGGAAAAGACTTCTTCTGAAATGGAAACTGCTTCTTGTTGGGGTTCTTGGAAACCTCAACATCCTCACTACTATCACACTCCTTCTCGATGGTTTCGAGATGAAGTGCTGAATCAACCAATTCTTCAAAAGAAAGCTTAAGCTGGAGCAATAAAGATTTCTTAAGATATTTCTTAAGACCAGAGACAAACTTCAAATTCTTCTTATAAGAAGTGCTGATGAATTAAAGACCATACTTAGATAAGGCCTCGAATCATGCAACATACTGAGAAACAGAAGACTTCCCTTGCTTCAACTCAAGGAAGCGACGGGTCAATAAAACTTTTTCAGATTCAGGAACGAACTTGAGTTCGAATCGCTCCCGAAACTGAGTCAAGAAAGAGTAGACTCATCAATCTCGGCTATAAGAAGCTCATACCAATCAAGGGCACGCTCTTGTAATAAGCTAGAAGTTACCAGAACTCTATCATGGTCAGAAAGATCCATACGAGAGAAGATACGCTCGCACGTGTGAAACCATGCTTGGACTTCAAGAACGGACTCGGAGCCTTTAAACGACTTTCCTCCAAGATGAGCAAAATCACTGCACTGGCGTACAAAGGTAGACTTGCAAGGTGGAGACAATTGAGAAGGAACTGGAGGCTGAGTGCTCCTAAACACCTCCAAAAACTGATCAGCAGACATATAAACGCCATCCGGATGTGAGCCGCTGGATTGCCCAGCATCCGAACGTCGTCCCCTGCCTCTTCCAGCCATACGCTAAAAGTAAGATAAGAACAAGATTAATCACAAGGTAGATATTACAGTATGGAATACTACGGAATAAAATGCATTCCTAGACGTATTCCCAAAGTCTATCTAACCTTTGGTGGTAGAAGGAATAGAGAGACACGATGATTCAAAGATTTGTATCACTTATTACACTTTGATGTATCGTAATATGTGCTTCTATTCTGTGTTTATCATACTTTGTTCAGAACTCAGCTCTGATACCAAGCTGTGATGCCCCACCTCTATACCCACATCAGCAAAGAGTATTATTAGATAATACTGTCTGCTAATACGAAGAATAAGGCTGGATAGGAGCGACCATCTATAGCCTTGCTTTAACTATCAATTGAATACTTAAAACAAAACCATAGGTGGCCAGAGGATCTATCAGAACAGAATATAACAACTCAAATGCAATATACATCACAGAACAGTAGATCATCATATACACATATACTGATACATAACAGAGTATAAAAAATAATACATGTCAAGTGGTATAGCAAACCACTGTATACAAACGATTCCAGATGAATACATATCAGAGTTATAACAAAATAGGACTACACAAAAGCTATGACAAAAAGAAGCTAGCGGAGTAGTCCATGCGGAAGCAAAATAGGCTAAGTCCAAAAGCACCTAACCTGAAACATCTCGGTCTGACCCGAGTATAAAATATATGGGTCAGTCTGGCTAAACAAATCAGTTAGATAAACTGAACAACAATAAACCTGTAAGGTTACAAAGTATAACAAATATCTCTAAGGGAGATAACACAATCATCCAACAAAAGATGAACATAACAAAACAAGCCTCATATCATCGGCATCTCAAATAAACAAAGGATAAAAATATCCCAAAGCAAGCCAAAAGGCAAATAACAAATAGCCATAAGGTATACAAGTTCCACAAGGTAACCGCTATACATCATGCGACTCAGAAAGACCAACACCGAAGGGCGATACCAAGGGAATACAATATCAATGAAACATAAGACTGCTCGAGCTCAGTACTGTATAAACAAGGATCCATAAGCCCGAAGGCTCCAAACCCAAATATCACTCGAGCGGCTCAAAAAGACCAACTCCGAAAACGATACTATAGGGCAACAAACCCGAAGGCACAAACCCGAAGGCAACATACCCGAAGGCAACATACCCGAAGGCAACAAACCGTAGTGGTGAAGGTCCGGAGGCCCAGTACTGGACACCACTAACTGGCAGAATGTGTCACAACTCTCGAAAAGGAATCCGAAAAGTGTTAACGTGAGTCCCATAACCACTCGTTCGCACTAAACAGTTTACTATCTGTCAGTCAATTTCACACTCAAAGCAGTACAAAGTTCACTTCATTTCATTGGTAAACCAGACCAAAGGTCAAAACGTTCAAACGAATAGATTGGGAATTAACGGAAAAGATGAACGCACGTGTTCATTGCACGCGTTTTATCTAATCATTTAATTCTCCTCCCACTTCGCTCGGAGTGCGAAATTGTGTGTGTTTTAAATAGAATTTATAAATTGGAGAAACGATCTTTTAATACGATTTGAAGAGATTATTTATAAAAACCCGTGAATGAAGTCAAAAGGAATCATCAAGGTCAAATACGCATAAACAACTAATTGGAATCAATACGCATCGAATAAATTTGGGAAAAACTAAACGAACAAGGCAATTGGCAAAACACATCATATTCAGACGTCTGAATGAAGGGGTTCAGACGTCTGAATCTGGAAAGTAATATGTTTTTCAGAACAGAATTCAGACGTCTGAACCTAAACTTTCAGATGTCTGAAATAGGCATTATTTTGCCTATTTCCTTTCTGGTTGAAATTTAGCCAATTCAGACGTCTAAATTATAAATTCAGATGTCTGAAACTGGGAATAGAAATCTTCCCCAAACAATATTCAGACGTCTGAAATAGGGTTTCAGACGTCTGAAACCTGATGGTCAGGCATTTCCTGAACCTAGGCCATTTATGGGCAAACAAATCGAAAGCAATCGGATGTGTGTTGATTATGGGCTTACGTCAAATGACTACCCAACCTTAACGACTCACCCAAATACTCCGAACAACATAAACATCAACCATATAAGGATTTTCATAGATTTGGCTTCAAAAATCATAAATTGGCAATTTCACCGAATCAATCCAAATCAAAAGCAAATGAACATGAACAAGTGTTAGGAATTCATACCTAACATCAATGATATCAAAAGAAGTAGATGTGAGTTCAAACTCACCTTTTGAACTCAAAACAAGAATAGAGAGGCTCAATAGTAAAGGAACAACCAACCACTCTCCACTTCCACTCTACTAGCTTTAATCTAAGATCAAAACAAGTATTTTCCTAAATTAGGCTTAGGAAATTTTCTGAAATTGAAGGAGAAAGAGTTGGAGAAGATGAAGAGGAGGCTTACCAATAGCTTCTCTTTGAATTTGGAGCAAGAATTTGGATTTGCAAGAGGAACTAGGGCTTGGAGTTTCTATTTCCCATTCTCTTCCCCCATTTTCAGTTTTGCTTAAGCTTAAGAAATAAAAATGTGTGAATGGGAGGAGAGATAGGGCTGAGTTGGTTTATAGAATAGTTTGGGTGAAACCCAAACCCAAAAGCCCACTTAGCAATAGCAAAATTCGACTTACTCCAAACATATCAAAGCTTATACTCTAAAAGATCGCAAATGCCATTATGGACTCAAAGAAAGTGGTTTCGAGCTCCAATTCGGCCGTTTGCAAAAAGTTACTTTTCGGACCCAAAATCCGACTGACGACGCTATATTTAAATAAAACATTTAAATATATAATCATTAAATATATAATCGTTGGTCGGATTATCGTACCACAGATTTCTATATACCGTCTTGATCGTCTTATCGTGCTGATCACAGCGGTATATTCATTTTTGTGTTTTGAGGTCCGGAATGCAACGAAACGATGATAACAATTCGTTGTAACGGTACAAAATTTGAGGCCTTTCACTTTCATTTGCTTTTCAAATCCAAGCGTGCAGCTCAAGCAATACAATAATTTGCTTTAATGAGTTTTGCTGAATCAATGGACAACGGTTGCTTTTTCCATCATTTCACTTTATTTCACAATGTGATGCAGTGCAAGATGAAGGAATAGGTCGCTCACGACCTATGGAGGAAAATATAGGTCGTTCACGACCTAAGAAAGGCAAGCAACGACCTAACGAATTGATTTTGAGTCGTTTCCGAGTTAACAAAGATGGTTTACGACCTAACAAAGGAGCATTGGGTCGTCTCCGACCTAAGGAAGGTGAGTTACGACCTATAGATGATGCAGAGCTATGTGATGAAGGTGTCACGCGACCTAATAATGCAGAGCGAGTTAATATACTTCTAGGTCGCAAGCGACCTAACGGGTCACGAGGTAAGCCAATAAGTCGCGAGCGACTTAACGAGTCACGGGATAGGATGTTACGACCTAACGAGTTGAGGAATAACGCGTTCAAACGACCTAGTGTGAAGATAGGTCGGCAGCGACCTAGTGGAGATATATCGGCTAAGCAATCCACCGAGTTAACGACCTATGAGTTAGGTCGCGAGAAGATAAGTCGTTCAACCTTAAGTCGCGAGAAGTTAGGTCGCGTACATGATTAAGTCGTTGAAGTTTGTTTACCTTATGCCGCTGGAATGTTAAGTCGCGGGAAGGAAGTACCTGTTGCTGTATTGAAGACTAGGTCGTAGGTCGGCCAAGGGTTATTTTGTTGAGTCGCTCGAGTGGTGTTAAGTCGTTAACGACCTTACATAGGTCGTAGGTCGTGTAATGTGGTTTGTACTGTGTTATGAGTCGCCGTGTTGTATATATGCGAATATATGGTGTTGTGTTGAGTCGCTAACGACCTTACTTAGGTCGTAGGTCGCTTGAGTTAGGTCGGTGGGAGTTGTTAGGTCGGGTAATGTGATAGGTCGCGTGCGACCTAGTGATGCGTGAGTTGTAAACCTATAAATAGGCCGTGTGTGTGTCATTTTGAGGTTGTTGATTTCTGAATAAAATTTTCTTTTGTTAGCTTTGTGCTTTCATACCAATTGGTAGTTGAGTGTTATCTCCTATCTCCTCGTTCGGATAATCGAGTGCGCTCGATTCAACGTTCGCAGAAGCCGATTCACGGAATCTAGTACGCTAGATCAACGTGCGAAGAATCGTAGATCTTTGTTTCTCGGTATCGTGCGCGATCAACGAGACGAAGATAGCTAGAATCCGGTATCTTTGGATCAACGGATTTGGGCCATTCAGTATTCATCAATTCACCGATTGCTACGTTCATCGATTGAAGTTTGTTTTCGATTAATCCGCTGCGTCAGTTTGGTATCAGAGCTTGTTTTAGCCAATCATAGCTAATTCGAGATCTTGGAGCCAAGTGTTGAAGTTTGAAGTTGTTCATCGTGTTCATCGTGAAATTGCAACGAAGGGAGAACTTTCGATCCATTCCATTTTGGATCAAAGTGTTGGAAGGTGTTTGAATTTGGACTTGTTGAAGTTAGGCCGTGTATACTTGATAAGTAGCCGAGCCTATTGAAGAAGTTTTGAAGTTGAGCCGTGAATTTTTGTTGACTTGTTGAAGATTTGTGGAAGTTTTGTGTTGAATCAATCATGCCGCCAAGGAGAGCTAACCGCCATCAAAACGTTGAAGCTTTATATCGAAGAGAAGAGGCCGATCAAATGGAACAACGTATGCACGAGAAAATTGATGAAGGCATAGGAAGGTTGGAGAAGCTTATGATAGACATGAATCAAAGTAGAAGAAGAAATTCACCTGAATCCATCCGTGGAGGAAGTAGAGTTTCACATCATTCGGATCGGGAAAGGAGAGAGAGTCAAGATCATCGGAGTGTTGATAATCGAAGTAGGAGGAATGATGATGATCGAGATCGGAGAGATATGGGAAGTAGGAGTGGTGGTAGAGATATTGGAGGGCGTGAAAGACAACGATATGCATCAGACTTTGATGAAGAGTTTGACGGTGATCGGGGAAGTGTTCAATTTCGGGATAGAGATCAAGGACAACGTTCGTATCGGGTTATTGATGATGATCGACGTTGGGAATCAGGAATGAAGATGGAGATTCCGGAGTTTAAGGGAGGAATGGTAGCTGAAGAATTCTTAGAATGGTTGTCAAATGTGGAGGAAATCTTTGATTTCAAGGAGGTTCCGGAGAATCGAAGGGTAAAGTTAGTTGCTACTAGGTTGAGGGGGAGAGCATTGGCGTGGTGGCAGCAAACTAAACTTACTCGTGAACGGATGGGGAAGTCGAAGATAGAATCTTGGGAGAAGATGAAGAAGTTGATGAGAGCTACATTCTTACCATACAACTATCAATCTCTTATGTACCAGAGATTACAGAATCTACGGCAGGGGACAAAGTCAGTGAATGATTATGCAGATGAATTCTATCAACTCATTGCAAGGAACGATATCATGGAAACGGAGGAACAACTGACTGCCAGGTTTGTTGGAGGGCTGAGGATGCAGATCCAGGATATGGTTAATATGTTCGATCCAAGATCTGTGGCAGAAGCACATCAGAAAGCATTGGCTTGGGAGAAGCAGGGAAGGCGTGGAGGTGGTGTGTTTACTAACTCTAACAATCAGGTGAAGGGGGCCGGTGGAAGTTCTAATGTTTCTAAAGTTGTTGCTAGACCAGCTGTGAAAGAGGGTGAGAAGGCGAAAGTTAGCAGTGGGTTCAAATGTTACAACTGCCAGGAGATGGGTCATAAAAGTAATGAGTGTCCAAAGCCGAAGAAGAGAACCATGATAGTTGAAGTTAAGGATGAGGAGGAAGAAGCTGAGTGTTCTAATTCACCTTATGTTGAGGAGGAAGAAGAAGTGTCGGGAGACGAAGGTTGTAATTTGATGATGAGGAGGTCTTGTCTCACACCAATGCAAGAGGAGGACTGTAGTTGGTTGAGGAGTAACATATTTCAGTCGACATGTACTATTCTGGGGAAAGTTTGCAAGTTTGTCATAGATGCTGGGAGTTGCGATAATATTATTTCCACGGAGGCTGTCAGGAAGTTATCATTGAAGACTGAGAAACATCCGAAACCGTACAAGTTGGCTTGGTTGAGAAAGGGAGGAGAGGTGAAGGTTGGACGACGAGCTTGTGTTAATTTTTCAATTGGGAAGAAATACAAGGATGAGATCTGGTGTGATGTGGTAGACATGGATGTTTGTCATCTGTTGCTAGGAAGACCGTGGCAGTATGATAGAGCGGTGCAACATGATGGTCGTTCTAAAAATTATAGTTTCATGTTCGAGGGTACTAAAATCACTTTGGTTCCCAAGAAGCAGCAGCAGAAGGAGAGCAAGCTGGAGGAGATTGAGGAATTGAAAACTCTGTTGACTTTGAAAGAGTTTGTTAAGGAGGTTGAAGAGGAGCCTGAAGTCTTTTTGTTGATTGGGCGAGATTGTGGTGAGGAAGTTGAAATTCCCGAAGAAGCGAAGCCTGTTTTGAAAGAATTTGAAGACGTGTTTCCAGAGGAGTCCCAAGGAGTTACCGCCGCTGAGAGATATTCAACATCAAATTGATCTTGTTCCGGGAGCAGTGTTACCGCATAGACCACATTATCGAATGAGTCCAAAGGAACATGAAGAATTGAGAAGGCAGGTGGAAGAGTTGCTTGAGCAGGGACGAGTGCAGGAGAGTCTGAGTCCTTGTGCTGTGCCAGCTTTATTGGTACCCAAAAAGGACGGGACGTGGAGGATGTGCACTGACAGTCGGGCCTTGAATAAGATTACTGTGCGATACAGATTTCCAATGCCAAGGTTGGATGACTTGCTGGATCAGTTGAGTGGGGCGACTATCTTTTCGAAGATTGATTTGAAAAGCGGTTATCATCAAATTCGAATCAGGCCGGGTGATGAATGGAAGACAGCTTTCAAGACAAGAGAGGGGTTGTATGAATGGCTTGTGATGCCGTTTGGTCTTTCGAATGCACCTAGTACGTTCATGCGGGTGATGAATCAAATCTTTAGACCATTCATCGGGAAGTTTGTGGTAGTTTATTTTGACGATATTCTGATATATAGCAGGAGTATGGAGGAGCATGTTCTACATTTAAGGGAAGTGTTGATTATTCTTCGTGAAGAACAATTTTATGCTGCTACAAAGAAATGTGTGTTTATGACAAGGCGTGTTTTATTTCTGGGTTATATTGTTTCAGGAGAAGGTATTCAAGTTGACCAGAGTAAAGTGGAAGCAGTCAGGAACTGGCCACAGCCGAGGACGATTACAGAAGTGAGAAGTTTCCATGGGCTAGCATCATTCTACCGAAGGTTCATTCCACACTTCGGTAGCGTGATGGCTCCAGTAACTGATTGCATGAAGGGGAAACAATTTTCTTGGTCAGAGGAAGCGGGAGTTGCTTTTGAGGAGATTAAGACATTGTTGACATCAGCACCGATTCTTGTTCTACCGAATTTTCAGTTGTTGTTTGAATTACACACTGATGCTTCGAAGGTTGGAATTGGAGGAGTTCTGAGTCAGAATGGGAAGCCAGTTGCTTATTTCAGTGAGAAGTTATCAGGGGCAAAGATGAGATACAGTACATACGACGTTGAATTCTATGTTGTTGTACAAGCTGTGAAGCACTGGAGGCATTATCTATTTCAGAAGGAATTTGTTTTATACACTGATCATGAGGCATTGAAGCATTTGCAGGGGCAAGACAAGATTTCTGCGAGACATGCATCATGGATTGCCTATTTGCAGCAATTTACTTTTGTTGTCAAGCACAAATCTGGGGTGTCGAATCGAGTAGCTGATGCATTGAGTAGAAGGAATCATCTGTTGACAACTCTGAAGGTGGAAGTGACAGGTTTTGAACTATTACCAGAGCTGATGGAAGAAGATCCTTACTTTGCAAAGTTTGTTGAGAAAGTTAAGGAGGGGGATGCTGATGAATTCATGTTGGTGGATGGTTTTCTGTTTAAAGGAAATCGTTTATGTATTCCGGATTGTAGCCTGAGGATGAAGATTGTGAAGGAGTTACACGAGGAAGGACATGTGGGCCGTGATCGTACTTTGCAACTGATTTCACAGTCTTACTTTTGGCCATCGATGAGGAAAGAAGTGGGCAGGTTTGTAGAGCGATGTCATATTTGTCAAGTTTCGAAAGGAACTGCGACCAATGCTGGGTTGTATATGCCATTGCCTGTACCGGCCAAACCATGGGTTGATGTGAGTATGGACTTTGTCTTGGGGTTGCCGAGAACACAGCGTGGTAATGATTCTATATATGTGGTGGTGGACAGATTTTCTAAAATGGCACATTTTATCGCTTGCAAGAAGACGACAGATGCTGTTCGGGTTGCTCAGTTATTCTTCAAGGAAATCTATCGTCTTCATGGATTACCAGAGTCTATCGTTTCTGACAGGGATACTAGATTTTTGAGTCATTTTTGGCTTAGTTTGTGGAAGATGGTGGGAACGAAGCTGAAATTTAGTAGCGCATATCATCCGCAAACAGATGGGCAAACAGAAGTGGTGAATAGATCGTTGGGAAACTTGTTGCGATGTTTGGTGAAGGACAATCTGAAAAGTTGGGACATGAAGTTATGCCAGGCAGAGTTTGCTCATAATCATGCAGTAAATCGAAGCACGGGATTCAGTCCATTTCAGATCGTATATTCAAGTTTACCCAGGGGACCGTTGGATTTAGCAGTGGTACCACAACCAAAGGGGACGGTTAAACGAGCTGTTGATTTTGTTGAAGGATTGACGGAGTGTCATAAGATCGTTCAGGAACGATTAGAAACGTCAAATGAGAAGTATAAGCGGGCTGCTGATTTGAAACGACGGAGTGTTGAATTTAAGGAAGGTGATTTGGTTTATGCTGTATTGACGAAGGATCGCTTTTCAGTAGGTGCTTATAACAAATTAAAAGCCAGGAAAATTGGTCCTGTCGAAGTTGTGAAACGGATTAATGAGAATGCTTATAAGTTGAAACTGCCGGAGGATGTATACACTTCTGATGTTTTCAATGTCAAACACTTAATTCCGTATCGTGGAAATGAAATTGTTGCGGAAGAAGATGTTGAGAATTCGAGGTCGAATTTCTGTCAACCCGGGGAGGATGATGCAGTGCAAGATGAAGGAATAGGTCGCTCACGACCTATGGAGGAAAATATAGGTCGTTCACGACCTAAGAAAGGCAAGCAACGACCTAACGAATTGATTTTGAGTCGTTTCCGAGTTAACAAAGATGGTTTACGACCTAACAAAGGAGCATTGGGTCGTCTCCGACCTAAGGAAGGTGAGTTACGACCTATAGATGATGCAGAGCTATGTGATGAAGGTGTCACGCGACCTAATAATGCAGAGCGAGTTAATATACTTCTAGGTCGCAAGCGACCTAACGGGTCACGAGGTAAGCCAATAAGTCGCGAGCGACTTAACGAGTCACGGGATAGGATGTTACGACCTAACGAGTTGAGGAATAAAGCGTTCAAACAACCTAGTGTGAAGATAGGTCGGCAGCGACCTAGTGGAGATATATCGGCTAAGCAATCCACCGAGTTAACGACCTATGAGTTAGGTCGCGAGAAGATAAGTCGTTCAACCTTAAGTCGCGAGAAGTTAGGTCGCGTACATGATTAAGTCGTTGAAGTTTGTTTACCTTATGCCGCTGGAATGTTAAGTCGCGGGAAGGAAGTACCTATTGCTGTATTGAAGACTAGGTCGGCCAAGGGTTATTTTGTTGAGTCGCTCGAGTGGTGTTAAGTCGTTAACGACCTTACATAGGTCGTAGGTCGTGTAATGTGGTTTGTACTGTGTTATGAGTCGCCGTGTTGTATATATGCGAATATATGGTGTTGTGTTGAGTCGCTAACGACCTTACTTAGGTCGTAGGTCGCTTGAGTTAGGTCGGTGGGAGTTGTTAGGTCGGGTAATGTGATAGGTCGCGTGCGACCTAGTGATGCGTGAGTTGTAAACCTATAAAAAGGCCGTGTGTGTGTCATTTTGAGGTTGTTGATTTCTGAATAAAATTTTCTTTTGTTAGCTTTGTGCTTTCATACCAATTGGTAGTTGAGTGTTATCTCCTATCTCCTCGTTCGGATAATCGAGTGCGCTCGATTCAACGTTCGCAGAAGCCGATTCACGGAATCTAGTGCGCTAGATCAACGTGCGAAGAATCGTAGATCTTTGTTTCTCGGTATCGTGCGCGATCAACGAGACGAAGATAGCTAGAATCCGGTATCTTTGGATCAACGGATTTGGGCCATTCAGTATTCATCAATTCACCGATTGCTACGTTCATCGATTGAAGTTTGTTTTCGATTAATCCGCTGCGTCACAATGGTACGTTTTCTCTACCGCTTTGTCTCATTTCGTTGTTCACACACTATTTGAAAACACGCATATTTATACAATACGTTAGCCTTTTTTTTCTTGCCTTTATTTTCTCCTTCATTTTGCTGTCACCTCTTTTCTTCTTCCCCAAGCCTCACTCTGGGCCAAGACCCATCTCCTCCCTTATCCCTTCAACACACCGGCCTACCATCTCCGCACCCGATCCTCACCACACCACCAACCCACTCCATTTTTCCACCATCTCAAACCGACCGAGGGCACGGCCTCCGCCCCTCTCCACCATCACGCATTGGCTCCACTCTTCTCCCCTCAGCCACCTTGTCACCGAAGTCTGTGGCCACCCTCCAACAGCTTGCTCACGTGCCCTTACACCCTTCGGCCCCTGTTCTCTCCGACCCCGCAAGTTTGCTCTGTTGCATTGTATAGGTGTGTATATTAACTATATATGCAGTTGTTTTTTTTTACAGTTGTGTTCCTATATACATATTATTTTGTGTGCAGATTGTTTAAATGATATGTTAGATATGTTATAGTAGAAAACTCTATTATATATTAGTTATACATATCGGATGTTATATAAACTGATATTTCATATATAAGCTGTTTAATATACCTGAGTTATATAAGGTTTTTATATCTGTCTTGTTCTGTATATAAAGTTGTATGTTGATATATTGTAGATTGTATATATTATAACTTAGTATAGAATGGTATAGGATTCTTTGTTGGTCTGATTTTATAAAATATATACGATTATAGTTTTATGTAAATATTAGTTATATATTAGGCTCGAGTATGTATATATTATGTGTTTGGTCTGTTACATTGATACGCATTCTTGATCAGGTTATAAACATATATCCATAGAGAGTTTATAGGTTGGTTTAGTGTTTATATAATCTGTGCTGTAGGTGTTACATTATAAACAAATTTAATTTATAAGTTACAGTTCATGTTTCATCCATTCTGATTTGCGTGAATATTATATTTGTGTTAGGCAAGTTGTTTATGTCTGTGTTTGTATTATAAATCCCATATATATATTGAGTTATATGATTTTACTTGCGGTCGTCTAAAAGAAAAAAAAATTAAATAAAAATAAATAAAACATGAAGTTGCTATGTGTAATCGTCCTTTATAACTATGTCTTCTGTTGTTAAGTGTTTATATATAATTCTGTTTAAGTATCTTATAAAAATAATGCTATGTGCCAATTCCGTTTTGTAGTAGACAGGATATATTTACACTATATTTGCAGTGGTACTTATATGTGTATTTTGTTTAGAGAATCAAGGTGTTAGTTTGTGATACCCTGTTACATACATGTTTGGTTTTGAAGTATTAGATAATCACAATTGAACATACTTTATATATTTAAAAAATTTACATTTTATTAAGTATATATAAGTATTTAATTCAATTTTATTATCGGTATATGTTTGGTCTTTCTTTATGTGATTAATTTAAACCAATGATTTGGAATATATATTTATTTTAATAGGTTTTCAAATTAATATAGATTTGTAAATAAATATAATATAGGTATATATATATCTTATTTTATTATATGTTTGGATGTAGAATATGACTTTATATATATATATATTTATATTTATATAGTTCTATATAGTCATATATCAATTATACCAATTATCTTCATCGACCCCATTCTGATTCGTTCCATCTATTCTTATTATCAGCTTTGATCGTTGAATTCGTGCCGATTTTGCTTTGCTTCGATTCATCATTCAAATTTCAATGTCTGTATCAATATGTGTATCTGTGTCATCTTCTGTATTCTCTAGCCTCGAAAGGTGAGCAATCACTCACGATTAACGTTCTTATATTTATTAAATTTGATTTCAATTGAAACAACAATTCAAATATGCTGATGTAGTTATTTAAAATTGTTATATTTATGCTATTATCTACAACTGTTCACTTGTGGGATGTGACACCATATCCTATTGTTTATATTATACTGTTATTGATGATATATGCCTGTTATATTATTATTATTATCTTTTATCACCCTGCAAGTTCCCTATAGTTTAGAATTCACTATGGGTTGAAATGATACATACCCGAACGGACTTCAGAATAGGAGAATTTCGTTATGGGTTAAAATGATAGACCCAAGCGATTTTCATTTAATTGAATTTGGGATTACGGGTTGAAATGATATCCACCCGTATATATTTAGTGTACGGATTGAAAGGATAAATATCCGTAGCACTTGACCATATGATAGGAAATATATATACAGACACCGTTGGTCCATATATGAATAGTTTGAAGAAAAAAAATTTCTATGATTTTTGGAAAGAAATATATGGTTTAATAAATATTTGATTCTTAAGATTTTATATAAATGGAAATTTTATATATAAATTTAGTAGTAATATTTGATATAAATTAGATGGATTTAACACATATAATATGGTTAAGTATTTATGTAAATCTATATTTCAAATAGATTTTCCGGAAATAAATTGAATAATTAAGACTGGGAGATAAATTTGGGTTTATTAAAAATGGTATTCAAATAAGGATTTATTCAATTAAATCGATTTGAAATTTTTGAATGGGAAAATTAAAAGGTATGATTTTATAACTGGGTTTTTGATTTAAGTGATTAAATGAATATTTCACGTTTAAATAAATTAAAGAAAATATTGAGTAAAATGGAATTTAAGGTTACTTAAATAATATTGAATCAAATGAGGGAGTATTTCAAGACTAAATAATAATGAGGTTAAATTGAGATCTATATGAAACTGTTAACGCTAAAAATTGAACGCTAACACCCCGGTGTGTAGAAAGTGATTGTGAAAGCACCACCCGATAGCTCGGGAACAGATTATAAGCAGATAATAGCAGAAAAGTAGTAAAAGACACGATATTTATAGTGGTTCGGCTTATTAACAAGCCTACGTCCACTTTAGTCTCCTTTATTGCTGATATGATTACAACCCTTTACAAAATTCTTCGATTACAACACACTTTGAGTTACAAGTCACTTAGAACAAGTAGCCTAAACTTCAATGTCGATCAAAATCTTTGAATCCATGTTGGACGTGTATGATTTCTTCGTGAAGTTCCTTGAAGCGTTCTTTGTGTCTCAAAAGCTTTAAGTGTTGAAGTAGTTCGGAATGCAGCAGAGTAATGGCGCTTGAAATGAATGAGCCTAAAAGTCCTTTGAACGTTGGAGCTAATGCTGTATTTATAGAGGATTTCTGGACTAAGTCGTGAGCGACTTAAAGATTCTTCTGAGTTAGCTTAAGTCGTGAGCCACTTAGAGGTCATTCCGAGTTAGCTTAAGTCGTTGGCGACTTAGTGGGCTTCACGAGTTAGATTTAGTGGTGAGCGACTTAAAGGCTTCATGAGTTAGCTTAAGTCGTTGGCGACTTAGTGGGATTTACGAGTTAGTTTAAGTGGTGAGCGACTTAAAGGCTTCACGAGTTAGATCAAGTGGTGAGCGACTTAAAGGTTTCACGAGTTAGCTTAAGTCGCGAGCGACTTAAAGATCATCGCGAGTTAGTTTAAGTTGTTATGTCGCTAACCCCTTAGGTCGTTAACTCGCTAACCCCTTAGGTCGTTAACTCGCTAACCCCTTAGGTCGTTAACTCGCTAACCCCTTAGGTCGTTAACTCGCTAAGCCCTTAGGTCGTTAACTCGCTGCCGCTTTAACTCGTTAAGTCGCTGCCACCTCTTGAGTCGTCCACTCCTTAAGCTATCCACTCCTTAAGTCGTCCACTTCTTAAGTCGTGAACTCTCCTAAGCAGTTAGGTTGCTGGCCTCGAATAGAAGATAGGTCGCTTCATTCTCTAAGTCGTATACCGTTTTGGACGGGGCGCTGCCCCCTGGACCCCTGCGACCTGACCGGTCAGGTCGAACACCGTAGCGGTGGCGTTGCCCCCGCACCCCCACCTTGGGGGGTTGGCACCCCCCCTGGACCCCCCCTCCGTAGGGGATCTTATCTGAAAAACCATTCAATAGAACTTGTTTTGGGGAGATGTTGAGTTGACCATCCTTTGAGACGAACTATCATTGGCTTCTCGGTCGATGTTTTGATATCACAGCCTTGCTGAAAAAGTGGAGTTAACACTTGCCCCTCGAAGTATACGCCTAGGGACTAGGTCGTGTGCTTCGATTCTTCTTAACTCGCGCTTTACTGAGTTGCTAGGTGGAGAGCGACTTAATGAATTGTCAACTTAACCTCTCGCGGCTTAGGTTTTGCGTCACTGCTGAGCTTGTACTTAGGCAACTTTGCTTTCCTTTGACCTGGAGCCTTTTGGACTTGACCAGTGCGACTTACTGGAACTTTGACCAGAACTTGTTGCATCTCTTTACAGATTATTTTAACAACCTGTTAAATGCAACATTTGTGGAAAAATGGGGCGAATATACTCATCATCGATTGCCCATATCGAGTGATGGATTAGATCAAAGAACTAATATTTTTCTGTAAGTAAATTAGTATGGATTTGATGAAGCGTTGTGAATCAACTATCTTGAATGAAGTATCAACACAAAATTTACACAGTTATAACTGCTATCTGCATTGATACTGCACTTGTTTTCAATTAATCAAGCCTCAATTTTTTCTGAATTGACATATTTGCCAACCAGTAATATTTCGAGTATTACTTTATTTACTTGTTATTTAAGTAGCTTTGCACAACACTTCACACACTTTTAGGAAACATGCACCTTTACTTTTGAATATTCAGTTCTTTATGAAGTGTGTCTTCTCGATAAGAAGAAATAGTGGGGCAAGCTGGATCTTTCCATTTCTGAGATTTTCAAAATCCGAGTTGTCCGGTGCTAATCTTATTCTTTACTTTTGCAACACTTCCTTCCTCTTTCCGAATATTCCAGTCATAAGTTAATTTTTAAAAGACTAAGTGCTGTGGCGGTTAAGGAGAGGAGCGTTAAATTTCTGCTGAAAGGTGAATTTCTGCACTTAATTCGGACTTTTGCCCTCTTTTGATTGACTTAGCTTTATGATGCCCCTGTTTTTCAAGCAGAGACTTCAGGTGACCCAGATTCCGCAGAGGAACTTGCATCTAGAAGACCTGCACATGCATGAAATTTTTTATAGTATGGAATGAGATGATTCTTCCTACTTGTACGGAATTTTGTCTGTATTTGAGAATGCAATTATTGCTCATTTTCATACAAGTTTTTTCATTTTCTTTGCATAATACCGCGGTGAGCTTGTGGTATGTTGCTTGGGTACTGCTTTGACTAATATAGCAATATTTTATTGTCCCTATACCACAGCTTATTGTAATATTCTCCATTTTTGCGGAGATTTTGGAGGACAATTCTTCTGTTTTGAGAAGACTTGTACTCTTACTTTAGAGAGTAACTCTTCCATTTTGAGAAGGCTTGCACTCTTTTGTTAGAGAATAACTTTTCCATTTTTGAGGAAATATTATTCTGCTTTAGTAGAGTGCGCCTCCTTTTGAAGAAGTTTTTTTTTTTTTTACACTTCATCCTTCGGAGATAATCGCTTTTGTTTTTAAGAAGTGGAATCTCCTATACGGTGAAGCGGGTCTCTGAAGAAGGCATTGGCACTTCAACTTGGTGACGTGGGCTTCGTTAGAGGGATTTATTTAGCACTACAACCTTTGAGGAAGATTATTCTCAAAATGGAAAAATTATCATTCCCTTGAGGGCTATAGTGTGCCTTTGAAGAGGGCTTCTATTGTACACTTCAAACTTGGGAAGTGTGCCTCATTGGAGGTCTTTAATTTGCACTTCAAACTTGGGAAGTGTGCCTCGTTGGAGGTCTTTATTGTACACTTCAAACTTGGGAAGTGTGCCTCATTGGAGGTCTTTAATTTGCACTTCAAACTTGGGAAGTGTGCCTCGTTGGAGGTCTTTATTGTACACTTCAAACTTGGGAAGTGTGCCTCATTGGAGGTCTTTAATTTGCACTTCAAACTTGGGAAGTGTGCCTCATTGGAGGTCTTTAATTTGCACTTCAAACTTGGGAAGTGTGCCTCATTGGAGGTCTTTATTGTACACTTCAAACTTGGGAAGTGTGCCTCATTGGAGGTCATTAATTTGCACTTCAAACTTGGGAAGTGTGCCTCATTGGAGGTCCTTATTGTACACTTCAAACTTGGGAAGTGTGCCTCAATTGAGGTCTTTATTGTACACTTCAAACTTGGGAAGTGTGCCTCATTGGAGGTCTTTTTCCTGGAAGTGTGCTTTATTGTTGAGTGGGTCCACGGGGCAGACGCCAGCTACTTTACTGGATGTTCGTTTGCACAAACGATCTCGATTAGTTAGCAAGGGTCTAGAGCCTTCTTGTTAAGAAGGTGCCCGCTTTTGGTGGAATCATCAACTGTTTACGAATAGCACTTCTTTTGTAGGAATCGCTTAGCTTCGTGATGTGTTGAATAGGTGAGCTTTGCTTTCATAGCCTGCGATATGAAATCGACATTTTAGCAATATTTTTAATATCTTTGCATATCGAAACGAGACAGGCATTTTATAGCATTAGAAAACACAAGATGTGTATTTTTCTTTTATTGATTAGCACTAATTTTACAGTGGTTTTCAACATAAGAAAGATACATTCATAGTAATTTTACAATCTTAAGCAAAGCTATTAAAAATGAAGTGAGTATTATTCCAGGATCTCGGGATTGTATTTCCCTTCAGAGCGGAATATGCTCAGTTGCAGTCCTTGTGAGCTGATGAAGACGGGTCATCTCTGTTCCTCTTCACATATTGTTGAAGTTTATTCTGTTTCAATAGTTCTTCAATCAAATTCCTTAGATGGCGACATTCATTAGTGTCATGACCAGGTTGATTGTGGAATTGACAGAATTTCCCATTATGCGTAGCATTTTTCCCGACCTTCAACTCAGGTGGCTGAGGATATTCAATAGCATCTTTGGTTGAGAGAAAGATATTCTCTGGTGTATCAGTTAAGGGAGTAAGGTCTGAAAGTCTAAAGCGACGAGCTTTCTTCAAGTCTCTCTGCTCTTTCCCATCATCGCTCTTCCTCTTCTGTCCTCCAGATTCTCTTTTATTAGAAGCAACATCGTTATTCAGAACTTCGGCCACAACTGCTTTTGCTGGCACATGAAGACTTTCCAAGTGCATAAATTCGTCGGCCTTTTTATAGAATTTCTCAAGTGAGTTTGGCTCCTTCATTTTTAGCCATTTTCCAAATTCACTTGATTTATTGATAGCCCGCATCAAGTATGTTAGGATCATTCGGGGCTCCGCATTGTCCACTTCGGCCAAAGCTATGTGGAAACGATTCAAGAAAGATTTGATAGATTCTCCGGGAGCTTGTTCAAGGCTAGACAATGACATTATGTCTTTGGCTCTCGAAGCATACAATCTGAACTGATCTTTGAATTTTCGAGTTAAATCGGAAAATTGATCTATAGACCGAACTGGTAGCTTTGTGAACCAAAGTAGAGCCACTCCCTCCAAATATACTGGAAAGTATCGACACTTGACCTCGTCTGATGCTCTTGCCCCAGTCATATGCCAATCATACTTGTATAGGAAATGATTAGGGTCACTTGTCCCATTAAAGGCCGGGATAGTAGGAGGTACAAAATTCCTTGGAAATTCCGCTTTCAGGATCCTCTCAGTAAAAGGAGTCTTGCTTGGAGCAAACCCCCAGTCATCTTCATTTTCATTCCATTGCATGCTGTCCTTCATGATTTGACGAATCATTTCCGAGAGATGTTCCTCATTGTCCAGTGGCCTCGTTGGGCAAACGTCAGTTGCTCTTTCGGAAGTTTCCCTAGGCAAATGTTGACGAAAAGTTGAATGCGGCCTTGAACCTTCGGCTTGGGAAGGTGCCCCAGCGACGGTGCCAGCTGCTCCTTGAGGAATGTTTTTGTCTTGGGAATCATTGGCAGCTTCAGCAAAGGTCCCTTCATTATTCACCGGTTGACGGTTTGCCCCAAGCAAATCATTCAGTCTATTCAAGATCAAGGCGTTCTGGACATTCTGGGCCTCCAATTGTGCATTCTGGGCATTCAATTGCTGAGTCAGCCCCACAACTACAGCGTCCAATTCTGCCCTTGTAACTTCAACAGTTGGAGCTGTCTGACTTAATGGAGGAGAAGTGGCGGTATTCTCACGAACATCATCGGATCTAACAGAGCTACGCTTTCTTCCAGGAGCCATTATCTCTGATAGAATTCTAGCTTTGAGAGGGATCTTTTCCACAAACTTTTTGTGAAGCAATGATGTAAGTAGCCTGAGTTCAATTCTCAGTGAAAGCACCAAAATGTTAACGCTAAAAATTGAACGCTAACACCCTGGTGTGTAGAAAGTGATTGTGAAAGCACCACCCGATAGCTCGGGAACAGATTATAAGCAGATAATAGCAGAAAAGTAGTAAAAGACACGATATTTATAGTGGTTCGGCTTATTAACAAGCCTACGTCCACTTTAGTCTCCTTTATTGCTGATATGATTACAACCCTTTACAAAATTCTTCGATTACAACACACTTTGAGTTACAAGTCACTTAGAACAAGTAGCCTAAACTTCAATGTCGATCAAAATCTTTGAATCCATGTTGGACGTGTATGATTTCTTCGTGAAGTTCCTTGAAGCGTTCTTTGTGTCTCAAAAGCTTTAAGTGTTGAAGTAGTTCGGAATGCAGCAGAGTAACGGCGCTTGAAATGAATGAGCCCAAAAGTCCTTTGAACGTTGGAGCTAATGCTGTATTTATAGAGGATTTCTGGACTAAGTCGTGAGCGACTTAAAGATTCTTCCGAGTTAGCTTAAGTCGTGAGCCACTTAGAGGTCATTCCGAGTTAGCTTAAGTCGTTGGCGACTTAGTGGGCTTCACGAGTTAGATTTAGTGGTGAGCGACTTAAAGGCTTCATGAGTTAGCTTAAGTCGTTGGTGACTTAGTGGGATTTACGAGTTAGTTTAAGTGGTGAGCGACTTAAAGGCTTCACGAGTTAGATCAAGTGGTGAGCGACTTAAAGGTTTCACGAGTTAGCTTAAGTCGCGAGCGACTTAAAGATCATCGCGAGTTAGTTTAAGTTGTTATGTCGCTAACCCCTAAGGTCGTTAACTCGCTAACCCCTTAGGTCGTTAACTCGCTAACCCCTTAGGTCGTTAACTCGCTAACCCCTTAGGTCGTTAACTCGCTAACCCCTTAGGTCGTTAACTCGCTAACCCCTTAGGTCGTTAACTCGCTGCCGCTTTAACTCGTTAAGTCGCTGCCACCTCTTGAGTCGTCCACTCCTTAAGCTGTCCACTCCTTAAGTCGTCCACTTCTTAAGTCGTGAACTCTCCTAAGCAGTTAGGTTGTTGGCCTCGAATAGAAGATAGGTCGCTTCAGGTCAAACACCGTAGCGGTGGCGTTGCCCCCGCACCCCCACCTTGGGGGTTTGGCACCCCCCCCCCCCTGGACCCCCCCTCCGTAGGGGATCTTATCTGAAAAACCATTCAATAGAACTTGTTTTGGGGAGATGTTGAGTTGACCATCCTTTGAGACGAACTATCATTGGCTTCTCGGTCGATGTTTTGATATCACAGCCTTGCTGAAAAAGTGGAGTTAACAGAAACTGTTAAATTGAACATTTAAATATTAAAGCTTTGAACTATATTGGAATTTAAATGGTTTATTTTGAGATTCGGATCTGTATTTGAAATCAGCATAGTTGAATTTGTTATTTAGAAACTAAATTTAATTAAAATGAAAATTTAGGTTGAGCTAAATTTGAATTTATTATTTAGAAAACTAAATTGAATAAAAATTTAGTTTGAACGTTGAATACTTAAAGTTTGAAATATATTGAAATATAACGGGGTATTTTGTGATTACAAATCCGAATTTGAGATCGATAAAAATTGAAGTGGTTATTTTAGGAATTGAGTTGAATTTAAATTGATAAATTGAGATTGAATTTAATTTAAATGGGAAGGTCGGGTTGATGTGAAATGATTTGTTAAGTTGAGGGAATTGAAAATACTTTACTGTATAAATTATTTAATATATAAATACTATTTTGGGAAATATAGAGATATTTGAAGTGAAAATGATATTTGGTTATGAAGTATAAATTAAGTTGAAATGACCACGGTGTTATAGTGTATATTTCTACCTTGTAGATAGTTCCATGGACCCTTAGAGGATGGTTATCCCAAACATCCTTTAAGTTATTTGTATTTCAGTTGATATTTCACTTGAGTTGGATTTATTGATATAAGAATGTTAATCCTGACTCGAGTGTTTTGTGTTTTGCTTTACGCTCGGGTCAGACTGAGTGATACAGCATTTGAGACTCACCTTCGAAGTTGGAGCTTTGCTTGAAGATCCAGCTATCTATCCTTTCAGTCATCCAGTTGATTGGTTCAGAGAAGTCATCTTCTCGTACTGGAGACTTCACTAGATCTGGGATATTCTGATGTATTTTATTTCTAACTCTGATGAATATAGTAGCTTCATGAACTACTATTCTTTATCTATTCTGCTGCATTTTATTACTCTGTGTTTGTGATTTGTGATTATTTATTTACTGTTTATGCTGAGTTTGCCAAATTAAATTAACAATTCGGTATTTTGAATTATTCAAGTCAGACATGTATGGTTTTATTGTCGATTTGAATGGTCCAAAATAGCGGGTTGTTACAGTTGGTATCAAAGCTTTGGCTCTAGGCAAAACTTAGCATATATGGTAAATTTATTTACAGAATCACTTTCGCTCGAGTTGAATCTCTACCTTTTGACTCGATTTCCTTTGAACTTTGGAACGCTCCCTGTGGTTCCAAAATTTATTCTTGTCTCTCTCTATTTATATTCTTTTGATTCTGGAGTATCCAATGACTCCACTAAATGATTTGTAAAGGGGGATGAAAACTCCTTTACCATCGGCATTCATTCATCGAAGATTTCTGTATCCTCGGTTTACGATGCTGCTATATCTTGATATGCTGAATTCTATCTATGGCGATCGAATGTCGATTTGTTTTGGAATTCCGCATCGATTATATTCTTGAAGTCACGGTTGACCCGGTTAAGGTCGCCCGCGATTTATAGAAGTATATCCATCTTCTAGTTTGAAATTTAATTATCTCATCTTCGATCGAGTCTATCTTCGAATCAGGATTCTATTGATTGGATTTCCTCTAATTTAAATCTCTTGTTTTGAAATCCATTCTTGAATCACCCTTTGAAAATCGGGTATGTGGTACTTTTGAAATTGTTTATACCAAAATTATTATTTTGATAACTATGATTTTATTCTATATATAAAAGAAAAAAATGTTTTCGATAAGGATTATATACCTATATATAAAACAAATAAGAAATGTTATTCTATATATAAAAGTTTTGAAAGGATTTGAAATTTTGAAAAATTATAAGAAATTGATTTATATAAAGATGATTTATAACTGAAGTGTTAAATTTGAAATTCGAGAATTGAATTCCGGTATTTTGAAATTGGTTTTAAGATTTTGGAAAATATATAATAATATGATTTGAAAGTATTTATTTTTGAATAAGAAATGTTTCAAACAAGTTCAAATGAATTCCAATAATTTTGAAGAAATTTCAAAGAAGTTTTCAAGAAAATAGAAGTCCAGAACTCACTTATGTCGCTGGAAAATAATTTCGGTGATGAGTGCACGCATCATCGACATTGATTTTCGAGTTTCAGAGTGGGGGGGAGGCCACTCTGGTAGCTTTGCTATGCGAGTGATTTTGTGAAATAAATTTTGATTTCATATTCCGAAGTATGATTTGATATTCGAAAGATATATGTATATATATTTGAAATTAACTGGTGTTCAGTCCTCGAGTTTCGGATTTATTTTGGTATAATCCTATCTATTGAAATTGATTTATTGATTTATGTTGATTTTCAACTCTTGAATTTGGAAATTTGATTTCCCTAACTATTTTGAATGTTCGAACGCTTCCAAATCGAGATTAAATTTTCAAAGCTAAGAAATTTCGAAGAGTATGACTTAAGTAAATTTGAAATTTTTGTTAAATAAATAATTTGAAAAAGGTAAATTGGATATGTCAAATAGAAATAAATAATTTAAAGGTTTTAAAGGGATAATTATAAATTTGGAAACCATTTTGAGTATAATTGATTTTGAGAAAAATGTTTGGTTTTGAAATTTGATTGGAATTAAAACTAGTACTTATATGGTGATTTTGGAATGAAGTTTAACTTGAATTATGTTAATTTGGAAACTGGGATTATTTTCTAAACCTATTATTTTGGGAACTTTGAAATTGAGATATTTAATTTGCAAGAAAATTTGGTGAAATCATATATGATTTTGAAACTAAATTGATATTGAAATAATTTGAAATTGAGAACCTTATATTATTAAGTACTTGATTTGGGAGTGGTCGAACTTATATAAAATGGATTTGGATAAGTATGAAGTTGATTTGAAATATATTGATTTGAAAGGTACTCAATTTGGAAAGAGAATTTTATATAATAGAAGTCTATATAAGTGTGATTTGATATACATTTGATTTGGAAAGTATTCGATTTGAAAAAGGAATCCTATATATAATGGACTTTATATAAGTATGATATTTGAAGGTATTTGGATAGGTACTATATGATATATATTTTCGAAGTAATGATATGGAAAGTGCCTTCTGCTTGATATCCGCTTTGTGGCCACATTGTGGATTCATTCTATCGATATTATTCTCTCTGATTTTTGGTTTTTCGGATGTGATACTCGAGTGTTCCCACCGTGGCGTAACCCATGGTTTTTTTTTCTCTCGCGACTGCATAGCGAAATTGGCTGGCTGAGTCTGGCCTAGGGGTACGGATTGTTTCCTGGGGGATCCAGGCGTAACCATTGTGTATCCTGCAATCTGTGTAGGTCGCGATTAGTAGCGAACTTGCCTGGCTGAGACGGCCTAGGGGTACGGATTGTTTCCTGGGGGACCCAGGCGTAACCATTGTGTATCCTGCACTCTACTAGTCATCATAGCGTAACTCGCAGGGCTGAGAAAGCTTGCGGATACAGATTGTTTCCTGGGGGATCCAGGCGTAACCATTGTGTATCTGCGAACCATGGTTGGACAAAGGTTTTGGTTTGGTTGTTTTGTTTGGATTGTACTTTCCATATCTGTTTTAAAGGTTTTTCAAGTATTTTCACTGGGTGTTGAAACAAGTCTACTAAGTACTTGAAGAATTCTAGTTTTGCGCCTGATCAACGCATGGCCAGAGTCTGCAAGAACGAGGATAAACTTGTTGAAACATCGATTTATAAAAATATTTTTGAAAGAAAGATTATTTCGATATAAAGGTATTTTATTATAAAGGTATTTTTCAACAAAGAAATTTTGTGTTAATGTTTGAAATTCAAAACTCTTATGGTTTGAAATTTACGATTCGTGCCCGATTCTATTCTTTAAATCTACCTTATCTTCTCAGCTTTAGTTGTTCACCTTGATTCTGTTTTTCCGAATCTACCTTCTTTCCTTTTTGAATATAATCTTTTAAATATTGCTTATTTGTATACTACATTGTTTAATAGAAAATTTAGTGTTATAAATATTTTTGAAGTTATTAATTAAATAAAACATATTTAAAGTAAATGATTATGGATAATATGTGAAAGTATCTTAAGATAAATTAATAAATTTATGAATTACGGATTTGATGTTTCAATGGCTTCTTTGAAAATATAACTAATGATGTGAATAATTGTTTCCAAATAGTTTTCATATATTTATAAAGGTGTTATTTAAACATATAAATGGTATTTATAAAGGAAGCAAGAAATTTTACAAATGGGTTTTGAAAAGTATGAATATCTCAAGTAAAATTTATATAGTTTTAAATTAATTATTTATTCTTGACTTTCAATCTACTTTTATTTCTAGTTGTTCTATTCTCCTACCTACTTCCTTTTCGGGGACGAAAAGTTTTGAGTGGGGGAGAGTGTAACGACCCATAAAATTTTATTAATTTTTAATTGGTTTTATAACGTATTTAATTGGATTTTGAGAAATTTCAATAATAATATTTTGAAATAAAGTTTTAATATTTGGTTTACGTATAATTAAATATAGCAAATGATAAATTTTCAATTAATTATATGAAGGTTTATTTATTATATAATTCTATTAAATTCAAATCAGTTAATAATTGGTGAGAATAAATTTATTTTCAAGACCTGAATATTTTTCTATAGAAAATTTCTAAACCCTCTTCTGAGTGAGTCGTCATCTTTCATTTTTTCAAATTCGGACTTCTATTGCTCCATTTATCTTATTTCTGACCCAATAGCAGCATTTTGGTACCGGAATCGACTTTTGATCGGATTATCGTACCATAGATTTCTATATACCGTCTTGATCGTCTTATCGTGCTGATCTCAGCGGTATATTCATTTTTGTGTTTTGAGGTCCGGAATGCAACGAAACGATGATAACGATTCGTTGTAACGGTACAAAATTTGAGGCCTTTCACTTTCATTTGCTTTTCAAATCCAAGCGTGCAGCTCAAGCAATACAATAATTTGCTTTAATGAGTTTTGCTGAATCAATGGACAACGGTTGCTTTTTCCATCATTTCACTTTATTTCACAATGGTACGTTTTCTCTACCGCTTTGTCTCATTTCTCTGTTCACACACTATTTGAAAACACGCATATTTATACAATACGTTAGCCTTTTTTTTCTTGCCTTTATTTTCTCCTTCATTTTGCTGTCACCTCTTTTCTTCTTCCCCAAGCCTCACTCTGGGCCAAGACCCATCTCCTCCCTTATCCCTTCAACACACCGGCCTACCATCTCCGCCCCCGATCCTCACCACACCACCAACCCACTCCATTTTTCCACCATCTCAAACCGACCGAGGGCACGGCCTCCGCCCCTCTCCACCATCATGCATCGGCTCCACTCTTCTCCCCTCAGCCACCTGGTCACCGAAGTCTGTGGCCATCCTCCAGCAGCTCGCTCACGTGCCCTTACACCCTTCGGCCCCTATTCTCTCCGACCCCGCAAGTTTGCTCTGTTGCATTGTATGGGTGTGTATATTAATTATATATGCAGTTGTTGTTTTTACAGTTGTGTTCCTATATACATATTATTTTGTGTGCAGATTGTTTCAATGATATGTTAGATATGTTATAGTAGAAAACTCTATTATATATTAGTTATACATATCGGATGTTATATAAACTGATATTTCATATATAAGTTGTTTAATATACCTGAGTTATATAAGGTTTTTATATCTGTCTTGTTCTATATATAAAGTTGTACATTGGTATATTGTAGATCGTATATATTATAACTTAGTATAGAATGGTATAGGATTCTTTGTTGGTCTGATTTTATAAAATATATACGATTATAGTTTTATGTAAATATTAGTTATATATTAGGCTTGAGTATGTATATATTACGTGTTTGGTCTGTTACATTGATACGCATTCTTGATCAGGTTATAAACGTATATCCATAGAGAGTTTATAGGTTGGTTTAGTGTTTATATAATCTGTGCTGTAGGTGTTACATTATAAACAAATTTAATTTATAAGTTACAGTTCATGTTTCATCCATTCTGATTTGCGTGAATATTATATTTGTGTTAGGCAAGTTGTTTATGTCTGTGTTTGTATTATAAATCCCATATATTTATTGAGTTATATGATTTTACTTGCGGTCGTCTAAAAGAAAAAAGAAAAAAAAAGAAAAAATTTAAATAAAAATAAATAAAACATGAAGTTGCTATGTGTAATCGGCCTTTATAACTATGTCTTCTGTTGTTAAGTGTTTATATATAATTCTGTTTAAGTATCTTATAAATATAATGCTATGTGCCAATTTCGTTTTGTAGTAGACAGGATATATTTACACTATATTTGTAGTGGTACTTATATGTGTATTTTGTTTAGAGAATCAAGGTGTTAGTTTGTGATACCCTGTTACATACATGTTTGGTTTTAAAGTATTGGATAATTGCAATTGAACATACTTTATATATTTAAAATTTTTACATTTTATTAAGTATATATAAGTATTTAATTCAATTTTATTATGGGTATATGTTTGGTCTTTCTTTATCTGTTTAATTTAAACCAATGATTTGGAATATTTATTTATTTTAATAGGTGTTCAAATTAATACTGATTTGTAAATAAATATAATATAGGTATATATATATATATATATATATATATCTTATTTTATTATATGTTTGGATGTAGAATATGACTTTATATATATATATATATATATATATATATATATTAATATAGTTCTATATAGTCATATATAGGTTCAATTATAGCAATTATCTTCATCGACCCCATTCTGATTCGTTCCATCTATTCTTATTATCAGCTTTGATCGTTGAATTCATGCCGATTTTGCTTTGCTTCGATTCGTCATTCAAATTTCAATGTCCATATTAGTATGTGTATCCGTGTCATCTTCTGTATTCTCTAGCCTCGAAAGGTGAGCAATCACTTACAATTAACGTTCTTATATTTATTAAATTTGATTTCAATTGAAACAACAATTGAAATATGCTGCTGTAGTTATTTAAAATTGTTATATTTATGCTATTATCTATAACTGTTCACTTGTGGGATGTGACACCATATCCTATTGTTTATATTATACTGTTATTGATGATATATGCCTGTTATATTATTATTATTATCTTTTATCACCCTGCAAGTTCCCTGTAGTTTAGAATTCACTATGGGTTGAAATGATACATACCCGAACGGACTTTAGAATAGGAGAATTTCGTTATGGGTTAAAATGATAGACCCAAGCGATTTTCATTTAATTGAATTTGGGATTACGGGTTGAAATGATATCCACCCGTATATATTTAGTGTATGGATTGAAATGATAAATATCCGTAGCACTTGACCATATGATAGGAAATATATACAGACACCGTTGGTCCATATATGAATATTTTGAAGAAGAAAAATTTCTATGATTTTTGGAAAGAAATATATGGTTTAATAAATATTGATTCTTAAGATTTTATATAAATGGAAATTTTATATATAAATTTAGTAGTAATATTTGATATAAATTAGAT
This sequence comes from Allium cepa, assembly GCA_030765085.1. Lineage (NCBI taxonomy): Eukaryota > Viridiplantae > Streptophyta > Magnoliopsida > Asparagales > Amaryllidaceae > Allium > Allium cepa. The sequence continues at coordinate 53,969,377 of CM060931.1, read as the reverse complement.
GGATTTAACACATATAATATGGTTAATTATTTATGTAAATCTATATTTCAAATAGATTTTCTGGAAATAAATTGAATAATTAAGACTGGGAGATAAATTTGGGTTTATTAAAAATGGTATTTAAATAAGGATTTATTCAATTAAATTGATTTGAAATTTTTGAATGGGAAAATTAAAAGGTATGATTTTATAACTGGGTTTTTGATTTAAGTGATTTAATGAATATTTCACGTTTAAATAAATTAAAGAAAATATTGAGTAAAATGGAATTTAAGGTTACTTAAATAATATTGAATCAAATGAGGGAGTATTTCAAGACTAAATAATAATGAGGTTAAATCGAGATCTATATGAAACTGTTAAATTGAACATTTAAATATTAAAGCTTTGAACTATATTGGAATTTAAATGGTTTATTTTGAGATTCGGATCTGTATTTGAAATCAATATAGTTGAATTTGTTATTTAGAAACTAAATTTAATTAAAATGAAAATTTAGGTTGAGCTAAATTTGAATTTATTATTTAGAAAACTAAATTGAATAAAAATTTAGTTTGAACGTTGAATACTTAAAGTTTGAAATATACTGAAATATAAAGGGGTATTTTGTGATTACAAATCCGAATTTGAGATCGATAAAAATTGAAGTGGTTATTTTAGGAATTGAGTTGAATTTAAATTGATAAATTGAGATTGAATTTAATTTAAATGGGAAGGTCGGGTTGATGTGAAATGATTTGTTAAGTTGAGGGAATTGAAAATACTTTACTGTATAAATTATTTAATATATAAATACTATTTGGGAAATATAGAGATATTTGAAGTGAAAATGATATTTGGTTATGAAGTATAAATTAAGTTGAAATGACCACGGTGTTATAGTGTATATTTCTACCTTGTAGATAGTTCCATGGACCCTTAGAGGATGGTTATCCCAAACATCCTTTAAGTTATTTGTATTTCAGTTGATATTTCACTTGAGTTGGATTTATTGATATAAGAATGTTAATCCTGACTCGAGTGTTTTGTGTTTTGCTTTACGCTCAGGTCAGACTGAGTGATACAGCATTTGAGACTCACCTTCGAAGTTGGAGCTTTGCTTGAAGATCCAGCTATCTGTCCTTTCAGTCATCAAGTTGATTGGTTCAGAGAAGTCATCTGCTCGTACTGGAGACTTCACTAGATCTGGGATATTCTGATGTATTTTATTTCTAACTCTGATGAATATAGTAGCTTCATGAACTACTATTCTTTATCTATTCCGCTGCATTTTATTACTCTGTGTCTGTGATTTGTGATTATTTATTTACTGTTTATGCTGAGTTTGCCAAATTAAATTAACAATTCAGTATTTTGAATTATTCAAGTCAGACATGTATGGTTTTATTGTCGATTTGAATGGTCCAAAATAGCGGGTCGTTACATTTATTCTCTTAAAAGGAACTTAATTTGTGTCAACAACGTTGGCTCGAATTCCTTGCATCTTATGATCTTGATATTCTTTATACTCCCGGAAAGGGAAATCATGTTTCCGATGCCCTTAGTCTTAAGCAACAAGCGGTTGTTTCCATGATGATATCTTAATGGAATGATCTCGAGACTTTTTTCACTTGTGAGATTCGAGATCGTGAATCCAAATCATGTTTATCTCTTGTTTTATGTAGCCTTGAGGCTCATCCTTCCCTTGTAGACCACATCCTTGAAGCTCAAAAGCACGACCCCCGGATCGGCTCATCTTAGCTAAAGTTGTAAAGATAAAAATAATATTGATGGTTTGGAAGAATTTGAAATCGATGCTCGAGGTGGCATTCTAAAATTTGGTAGACTTATTGTGCCAAATATTAGTGATCTCCGTAAAGACATTTTAGAAGATTCTTATCGTTCTAAATTTTTAATTCATCTCGGTAGTTGTAAAATGTATACGGGCATGAAGTGACTATATTATTGGAATGGAATAAAATCTGATATTGCTAAATTTATTAAGCGTTGCATGACTTGCCAACTCGTAAAGGCCGAGCATCAGGGGCTCGGTGGGTTATTGCATCCTTTAGACATTCCCGTCTGGAAGTGGGATCATGTTTCCATGGACTTTACTGACGGTCTTCCTCGTTCTTGTTCAGATCATGATAGTTTATGGGTAATTGTAGATAGACTTACAAAATCCACACATTTTCTTCCCGTTTGGTCCAGCCGAATCGTACCTCTTTTAGCTAAACTCTATGTTAAAGAAATTGTTAAATTGCATGGAGTTCCTACTTCTATTATTAATGATCATGATCCATTATTTACTAGTGGATTTTGGAAAGATCTTCAAAAAGCTTTGGGAAAGAAGCTTAATTTTAGCACCGCTTATCATCCTTAGTCCATTGGACAAACAGAGCGTGAATCAAACTCTTGAAGATCTCCTTCGTGCATAAGTTCTTGATTTTGGTGGAAGTTGGGAAGATCATATTTCTCTTGTTGAGTTTTCTTACAATAACAGCTTCCAATCTAGTGTATCTACGGCACCTTTCGAGGCACTCTACAGAAGGCCATCCCAATCTTCTTCGTGTTGGCTTGGAACCAGTGAGAAACTTGTTTTAGGTCTAGATTTTATTCGTGATGCCACCTAAAATATTAAACTTATTTGTCATAGAATGAAAGAAGCTCAGAGTAGACAAAAATCCTATGCCGATAATCGAAGAAGGAATTTAGAATTTTCTATGGGAGATCTGGTATTCATTCGTGTTTCGCCTATGAAGGGTGTTGAGAGTTTCAGTCGGTCGGGAAAATTAGCACCTTGATATATTGGCCTGTTTCCCATCACTAAACGCATTGGTTCCTTGGCTTATCGCCTTTCATTACTGGCTCAATTTTCCGCTATTCATGAAGTATTTCACGTTTCTCAGCTAAGGAAATGCCTTAGAGATTTCGATTCTATTCTTGAGCCTAGTGTTATTGAAGAAATTGAGGTTTCACCTAATTTGACTTTTGAGCAACATCCTATTCGCATCATTGCTACGAAGGTTAAACGCCTTTGTAATAAAGATGTTTCGCTTGTGAAAGTTCAATGGTCCACAAATCCTATTGATTGTTCTTGGGAATCCAGAGAATTCTTCGAGCGAACACATCCTGATTTACTCTCTCGTGATCCTTAAGGTGAACTTCTCATTTCAATCTTCCTTTTTGTGTTGTTAGGTCATCTAATGGTTGTTACTCATTATTACATTCTCAAATATTGCGAGGACGCATTTGTTTATGGAGAGGAGTCTGTAACAACCCGCATATGTTATGATTATATATTTTAAATATCTTATTTAAATATAGCATCGTTAGTTGAAGTTAGAGTCTGAAATGTGACTTTTTGTATCTGGTTGATTCCGGACTCGAGACTATTTTCGTTAAGTTTTGATCGACGTTTAAAACTTCTCTATTTAATTACTTTTTAAAAAGAGAAACCGAGATAAAGGAAGAGAGTTTTCTTTGGGTGGGAACATCCTATATCGATACATAAACATTGTTGTATTCGGGGTTGATTTGGGTTTTGGCCTTTTTAGTCGGGCTTTGGGCTTTTGTGATGTCCCGGAATTTTGGGCAATATTTATTTAATAATTTCCATTTATAATTATTTTAAAATATGCAATATTGATTTAATAATCTAAATTAACCAAATGTTATATTTTCAAAACTAATAATTAATCTAATTTAACAAATGTTATCTTTTCAAAACTTAATAATAATAATTTAATTTGGAAATTTTACTCTTTTCAAAAGTGAAGATATTATTTTATTTATAAAAATTAATCTTTCTAAGCTAATAAAAATATTCTATTTATAATGTGTATATATACACACATTGTGAAAAGGAAGTTTGGTTTCAATTTAAATTTAATAAAAATGTTTTCAAATTATAATATATATGATTGTATATATTGTGATTTGAAGTTCTATTTTAAAATTCAATATAATAATTTCTAAAGCTAATATTAAAAATGTTTCTATTTATAATGTGTATATATATATATATTTGTATATATTGTAAATAGAAAAGTTTTAGTTTAAACTTAATTAGAAAATATGTTTTCAAACTTATAATATAATATATCTGAATATATTGTGATTTGGAAGATTTTTTATTTAAATGTAATATTAAAACTTTTCAAAAGCTAATTAAAAATTTATCTTATATTTTCAAAAACATTCAAATTAGATATTTATTTTATTTAAAAATATGATAGTTTAAAATTGTATATTATAACAATAAGTGGAATTTCTTTCTTTTAAAAATTGGTTCCTGAAAATAAATTTAGATTATATATAATATCAATGTTAGGTATAATAACTTAAGTTTAAACTTTAAAATAAGATTTAAATTAATTTTCATTTCTTTTTAATTTTCTTTCTTTTAAATTTAGCCTTGGGAAAATGTATTTTAAAAATATATAAATAAAACACAAATTGAAATAACATAAACATATTAACTTACAATATAAGAAATTTATAGATAAGGGGGGTTAAGCAAAATAATACATTAATCTAACATTTGTAAGTTAAGAAACACATGTAAAGACAATTGTCACTTAAATAGCATGCAATAGAACAAGTGGCCTCACCTTGTTTAAAAGAAAATTTTGTTTATAACTAATGTTTAAAAGAAAAAGTCTGTTATTTTCTTCAGATCAAAATCTTCTTTGGTTTTCTTCTTCTTAAAAAAATAGAAAGCCCAAAGAAATTGAAAACCTAGAATCAAATGCTCAACAACAATGTTCAACAAAATAATTCAACATCAGTTCCAAAGTTTTCAACCTAAGAACATGCAATACAATATGAAGAATCAGCAACAAGCTATCAAACAGTAATCAAAGAAATTTAAAGCTGTGAACAACATCAAGTTTTCAAAGTTCCAAATTTCGAGATCAAGCTAGCAGATTTCAGTTTCAATTCAACTTAATGCAAGCAAATTCAACTCAACAACAAGATTTAAAATGCCTGTCAAATTCAAAGTTCCAGGAAATAAAATATGCAGTGTTTTCTGTTCTCTGTTTTTCTGCTTCTAAACCTGGTGAGTAAACATTTTAAAATAAATTTTAGGTGCTAATTTATCTGTGTGATAATGATGAAGATGTGTGCATGAATGTTTAACTCAAGTCTGGATTGAAATGCTGCTATGAAATGAGAAAATGCCTGTATATGCTAAGATATAGTTCTCTGTTAAACTTCGGGCTCAAAAACAATTAAAAAATTTATATCTCCCAAATTAATCACTGTTAGCCTTTGATCATTGAAAGGAATTTGATTGTAACAAAGTAATCTTGTTTTTTAAAATAAATTTAGGTATTTATATTTAATAAATATTCTGTAAATTTAAGAATTGCAGTAAAATCAAAATTTAGTTAAAATTCAATGTCAATAATTTCATCTCTGGATTATAGAACTTGATTCGTGTGAGTGAATCATGAATTTTAAGGTAAAATTTATGATTTTTAAATTTGTATCTGAAGTGAATTCGAGAGATTTTCGATTTAGGGACTTTTAGCATTTGTCGTTGATCGGCGTCGTGTGGTGGTTCGGGGTTTGGCATGATGGTGGCTGGGGTATCCAGGGTAACTGGAAAAATGGTGAATGAAGTTATCTATGGCTGTGGTGATCGGAAAGTGGTGATGTAGGGTTTTATTACTCTGTTGGATCGACATGGTTGCTGTGGTTTTCTAGGCGTCTATGGCGCATCGAGTTCGAACGCAAGGTGGGGGATCGCAACGTTAAAGTGCGGAGCTGCTCTGGGAGGGAGGCCGAGGTTCCCAGTCGTCGTGATCGAAGTCGTTAGGGATTTGGGAGTTCGAGCTTATTTCCTGACGAAGTGCTGAAAGGATCGTTTTATTTTCGATGGCGATTGCGTCGATCAAGGTGGTCGAGAGGGTCGAGAGGGTCAGGGTGATACAGTGCAATCGGAAGAAATGCAAGTATTAGGTCGTTCACGACCTAAAAAGGAAGAGATAGGTCGCTCACGACCTAACAATGATGCAGCGCGACCTAACGAATTGAGATTGAGTTGTTTCCGAGCTAACAAAGCAAAGTTACGACCTAACAAAGAAGTAGTGGGTCGTCTCCGACCTAAAGAAGTAAGTCTAGGTCGTGAACGACCTAACAGTAGTAACCTTCGACCTAACTGGCCAAGTGAAGCAGAGTTACGACCTAAAGAAACCCTCAACGACCTAACTTCTTTACAACCTAACTCTCTTCAACCTAAACTCCACGACCTAATTTCCTACCGACCTAACTTTTCCCGACCTAAAAACCCCAACGACCTAATCTCCTACCGACCTAACTTCGCCGACCTAAATATCCCCACTACCTAAATTTTACCCGACCTAACTTCTTACCGACCTAATTCCTTCCCAATCTAAAACCTTACGACCTATTCCTTTCCAACGACCTAACCTCCCATGCAATTCTGGAAGCGAGCTATGCTGTGTCTTGAGTCGTTAACGACCTTACATAGGTCGTAGGTCGCATCTGTTTGTCCTGAGTCTGTTAAGTCACATCTTTTAGGTCGCGTACGACCTTGTGTAGGTCGCTGTGTTGTATATACGTGTGTATATGTTGTGTGTTAGGTCGGCAACGACCTGGTATAGGTCGTAGGTCGCAAACGACTTAAGAGTGTGATGTTGGCGTGTGTTGTAAATGCTATAAATAGCGAGTGTGTTGTAATTTTTTGGGGTTGTTGATTTTTGAATAAAATTCTCTTTTGTTAGCTTTGTGCTTTCATACAATTGGTAGTTGAGTGTAATCTCCTATCTCCTCGTTCGGATAATCGAGTGCGCTCGATTCAACGTTCGTAGAAGCCGATTCACGGAATCTAGTGTGCTAGATCAACGTGCGAAGAATCGTAGATCTTTGTTTCTCGGTATCGTGCGCGATCAACGAGACGAAGATAGCTAGAATCCGGTATCTTTGGATCAACGGATTTGGGCATTTCAGTATCCATCAACTCACCGATTGCTACTTTCATCGATTTATCGATTTTCTGTTATTCCGCTGCTTCATTTTTGGTATCAGAGCCATACTTAGCCAATCATAGCTAAGTTGATTCTTGGAGCCAAGTGTTGAAGTTTGAAGTTGTTCATCGTGTTCATCTTGAAATTGCAACAAAGGGAGAACTTTCGATCCATTTCATTTTGGATCAAAGTGTTGAAAGGTGTTTGAATTTGAAGGAAGGCCGTGTATACTTGTGAAGTAGCCGAGCCTAGTGGAGGTTGGATTTGAGGTTTGAAGCCGTGACTTGAAGTTCTATATTGAATCAATCATGCCGCCAAGAAGAGCTAACCGACATCAAAACGTTGAAGCTTTATATCGCAGAGAAGAGGCCGATCAAATGGAACAACGTATGCACGAGAAAATTGATGAAGGCATAGGAAGGTTGGAGAAGCTTATGATAGATATGAATCAAAGTAGAAGAAGAAATTCACCTGAATCCATCCATGGAGGAAGTAGAATTTCGCCACATTCTGAACGGGAAAGGAGAGAGAGCCAAGATCGTCGAAGTGTTGACAATCGAAGTAGGAGGAATGATGACGATCGTGAAAGAAGGGATGTTGGTAGTAGGAGTGGTGGTAGAGATGTTGGAGGGCGAGAAAGACAACGATATACATCGGACTTTGATGAGGAGTTTGAAGGTGATAGGGGAAGTGTTCATTTCAGAGACCAAGATCAAGGACAATGTCAGTATCGGGTTATTGATGATGATCGACGTTGGGAGTCGGGAATGAAGATGGAGATTCCGGAGTTTAAGGGAGGAATGGTAGCTGAAGAATTCTTAGATTGGATATCTAATGTGGAGGAAATTTTTGACTTTAAGGAGGTTCCAGAGAATAGAAGGGTGAAGTTAGTCGCTACAAGGCTGAGGGGAAGAGCATTGGCATGGTGGCAGCAAACTAAACTTACTCGAGATCGGATGGGAAAGTCAAAGATAGAATCTTGGGAGAAGATGAAGAAGTTAATGAGAGCTACATTTTTACCATACAACTATCAATCGCTTATGTACCAGAGATTACAGAATCTACGGCAGGGGACAAAGTCAGTGAATGATTATGCAGATGAATTCTATCAACTCATTGCAAGGAACGATATCATGGAAACGGAGGAACAACTGACTGCCAGGTTTGTTGGAGGGCTGAGGATGCAGATCCAGGATATGGTCAATATGTTTGATCCAAGATCTGTGGCGGAAGCACATCAGAAAGCATTGGCTTGGGAGAAGCAGGGAAGACGTGGAGGAGGTGTGTTTACTAACTCTAACAATCAGGTGAAGGGGGCCAGTGGAAGTTCTAATGTTTCTAGGATTGTTGCCAAACCAGTTGTTAAGGAGGGTGAGAAGGCAAAGGTTAGCAGTGGGTTCAAATGTTACAACTGCCAGGAGATGGGTCATAAAAGTAATGAGTGTCCAAAGCCGAAGAAGAGAACCATGATAGTTGAGGCTGATGATGAGGAGGAAGAAGCTGAGTGTTCTAATTCACCTTATGTTGAGGAGGAAGAAGAAGTGTCGGGAGACGAAGGTTGTAATTTGATGATGAGGAGGTCTTGTCTCACACCAAAGCAAGAGGAGGACTGTAGTTGGTTGAGGAGTAACATATTTCAGTCGACATGTACTATTCTGGGGAAAGTTTGCAAGTTTGTCATAGACGCTGGGAGTTGCGATAATATTATTTCCACGGAGGCTGTAAGGAAGTTATCATTGAAGACTGAGAAACATCCGAAACCGTACAAGTTGGCTTGGTTGAGAAAGGGAGGAGAGGTGAAGGTTGGACGACGAGCTTGTGTTAATTTTTCAATTGGGAAGAAGTACAAAGACGAGATCTGGTGTGACGTGGTAGACATGGATGTTTGTCATCTGTTGCTGGGGAGACCATGGCAGTATGATAGAGCGGTGCAACATGATGGTCGTTCTAACAGTTATAGTTTCATGTTCGAGGGTACTAAAATCACTTTGGTTCCCAAGAAGCAGCAACAGAAGGAGAGCAAGCTGGAGGAGATTGAGGAATTGAAAACTCTGTTGACTTTGAAAGAGTTTGTTAAGGAGGTTGAAGAGGAGCCTGAAGTCTTTTTGTTGATTGGGCGAGATTGTGGTGAGGAAGTTGAAATTCCCGAAGAAGCGAAGCCTGTTTTGAAAGAGTTTGAGGATGTGTTTCCAGAGGAGTTGCCCAAGGAGTTACCGCCGCTAAGAGACATTCAACATCAAATTGATCTTGTTCCGGGAGCAGTATTACCGCATAGACCGCATTATCGAATGAGTCCAAAGGAACATGAAGAATTGAGAAGGCAGGTGGAAGAGTTGCTTGAGCAGGGACGAGTGCAGGAGAGTCTGAGTCCTTGTGCTGTGCCAGCTTTATTGGTACCCAAAAAGGACGGGACGTGGAGGATGTGCACTGACAGTCGGGCCTTGAATAAGATTACTGTGAGATACAGATTTCCGATGCCAAGGTTGGATGACTTACTGGATCAGTTGAGTGGGGCGACTATCTTTTCGAAGATCGATTTGAAAAGCGGATATCATCAAATACGGATCAGACCTGGAGATGAATGGAAGACAGCTTTCAAAACGAGAGAGGGATTGTACAAATGGTTGGTTATGCCATTTGGTCTATCAAATGCACCGAGTACATTCATGAGGGTGATGAACCAAATATTCAGACCATTCATCGGGAAGTTTGTGGTGGTTTATTTTGACGATATTCTGATTTATAGCAAGAGTATGGAGGAGCATGTTCTACATTTGAGGGAAGTGTTGATTATTCTTCGTGAAGAACAATTTTATGCTGCTACAAAGAAATGTGTGTTTATGACAAGGCGTGTTTTATTTCTGGGTTATATTGTTACAGGAGAAGGTATTCAAGTTGACCAGAATAAAGTGGAAGCAGTCAGGAATTGGCCACAGCCGAGGACAATTACAGAAGTGAGAAGTTTTCATGGGCTAGCATCATTCTACCGGAGATTCATTCCACACTTCAGTAGCGTGATGGCTCCAGTTACTGATTGCATGAAGGGAAAACATTTTATATGGTCAGAGGAAGCGGGAGTTGCTTTTGAAAAGATTAAGACGATGTTGACGTCAGCACCAATTCTTGTTCTACCGAATTTTCAGTTGTTGTTTGAATTACACACTGATGCTTCGAAGGTTGGAATTGGAGGAGTTCTGAGTCAGAATGGGAAACCAGTTGCTTATTTCAGTGAGAAGTTATCAGGGGCAAAGATGAGATACAGTACATACGACGTTGAATTCTATGCTGTTGTACAAGCTGTTAAGCACTGGAGGCATTATCTATTTCAGAAGGAATTTGTTTTATATACTGATCATGAGGCGTTGAAGCATTTATAGGGGCAAGACAAGATTTCTGCGAGACATGCATCATGGATTGCCTATTTGCAGCAATTTACTTTTGTTGTCAAACATAAGTCGGGGGTGTCGAATCGTGTGGCTGATGCGTTGAGTAGAAGGAATCACTTGTTGACAACACTGAAGGTTGAGGTGACCGGGTTTGAAGTATTGCCAGAGCTGATTGAAGAAGATCCTTACTTTAAGAAATTTGTTGAACAAGTTAAGGAAGGGAGTGCTGATGAATTTCTGTTGGTGGATGGTTTTCTGTTTAAAGGAAATCGTTTATGTATTCCAGATTGTAGTCTGAGGATGAAGATAGTGAAGGAGTTACACGAGGAAGGACATGTGGGCCGTGATTGTACTTTGCAACTGATTTCACAGTCTTACTTTTGGCCGTCGATGAGGAAAGAAGTGGGCAGGTTTGTAGAGCGCTGTCATATTTGCCAAGTTTCGAAAGGAACTGCGACCAACGCTGGGTTGTATATGTCGTTGCCTGTACCGGCTAAACCATGGGTTGATGTGAGTATGGACTTTGTCTTGGGGTTGCCGAGAACGCAGCGTGGTAATGATTCTATATATGTGGTGGTAGACAGATTTTCTAAGATGGCACATTTTATTGCTTGCAAGAAGACGACAGATGCTGTTCGGGTTGCTCAGTTATTCTTCAAGGAAATCTATCGTCTTCATGGATTGCCAGAATCTATCATTTCTGACAGGGATACTAGATTTTTGAGTCATTTTTGGCTTAGTTTGTGGAAGATGGTGGGAACGAAGCTGAAATTTAGTAGTGCGTATCATCCGCAGACAGATGGGCAAACAGAGGTGGTGAATAGATCGTTGGGAAACTTGTTGCGATGTTTGGTGAAAGACAATCTGAAAAGTTGGGACTTGAAGTTATGCCAGGCAGAGTTTGCTCATAATCATGCAGTAAATCGAAGCACGGGATTCAGTCCATTTCAAATTGTATATTCAAATTTGCCCAGGGGACCGTTGGATTTAGCGGTGGTACCACAACCAAAGGGGACGGTTAAACGAGCTGTTGATTTTATTGAAGGATTGACGGAGTGTCATAAGATCGTTCGGGAACGATTGGAAAAGTCGAATGAGAAGTATAAGCAAGCTGCTGATTTGAAGAGACGAAGTGTTGAATTTAATGAAGGTGATTTAGTTTATGCAGTACTGACAAAAGACCGTTTTCCGGTTGGAACGTATAATAAGTTGAAAGCGCGGAAAATTGGTCCGATTGAAATTTTAAAGAAAATCAATGAGAATGCTTATAAGTTGAAACTGCCGGAGGATGTATACACTTCTGATGTTTTCAATGTTAAACATTTAATTCTGTATCGTGGAAATGAAATTGTTGTGGAAGAAGATGTTGAGAATTCGAGGTCGAATTTCTGTCAACCCGGGGAGGATGATGCAGTGCAATCGGAAGAAATGCAAGTATTAGGTCGCTCACGACCTAAAAAGGAAGAGATAGGTCGCTCACGACCTAACAATGATGCAGCGCGACCTAACGAATTGAGATTGAGTTGTTTCCGAGCTAACAAAGCAAAGTTACGACCTAACAAAGAAATTGTGGGTCGTCTCCGACCTAAAGAAGTAAGTCTAGGTCGTGAACGACCTAACAGTAGTAACCTTCGACCTAACTGGCCAAGTGAAGCAGAGTTACGACCTAAAGAAACCCTCAACGACCTAACTTCTTTACAACCTAACTCTCTTCAACCTAAACTCCACGACCTAATTTCCTACCGACCTAACTTTTCCCGACCTAAAAACCCCAACGACCTAATCTCCTACCGACCTAACTTCGCCGACCTAAATATCCCCACTACCTAAATTTTACCCGACCTAACTTCTTACCGACCTAATTCCTTCCCAATCTAAAACCTTACGACCTATTCCTTTCCAACGACCTAACCTCCCATGCAATTCTGGAAGCGAGCTATGCTGTGTCTTGAGTCGTTAACGACCTTACATAGGTCGTAGGTCGCATCTGTTTGTCCTGAGTCTGTTAAGTCACATCTTTTAGGTCGCGTACGACCTTGTGTAGGTCGTTGTGTTGTATATACGTGTGTATATGTTGTGTGTTAGGTCGGCAACGACCTGGTATAGGTCGTAGGTCGCAAACGACTTAAGAGTGTGATGTTGGCGTGTGTTGTAAATGCTATAAATAGCGAGTGTGTTGTAATTTTTTGGGGTTGTTGATTTTTGAATAAAATTCTCTTTTGTTAGCTTTGTGCTTTCATACAATTGGTAGTTGAGTGTAATCTCCTATCTCCTCGTTCGGATAATCGAGTGCGCTCGATTCAACGTTCGTAGAAGCCGATTCACGGAATCTAGTGCGCTAGATCAACGTGCGAAGAATCGTAGATCTTTGTTTCTCGGTATCGTGCGCGATCAACGAGACGAAGATAGCTAGAATCCGGTATCTTTGGATCAATGGATTTGGGCATTTCAGTATCCATCAACTCACCGATTGCTACTTTCATCGATTTATCGATTTTCTGTTATTCCGCTGCTTCACAGGGTCGTCATGTCGATGTTCGTGGTGGTGATCATCGATGATCGGAATCGATGTGCATGTGCACGGTGATATTGCGTGCATCTGGAAGTTTGTTATTTTAGGAAAAAGGGTTTGGCTCGAAGATTTTCGAAGATTTCTCGTATACGACTCGAGGGAGTGGTCACGCGAGTGATGCTCGGGTAATTTTTGGATTATCTTGGGTTTTTGGCAGTGTTGTCTCGGAACGATTTTTGTTACCAGAATTTAAAATCTCATTCTGTTTTTAAACTAAAAATGAATTTTAAAATTTGAAAAGCAAGTTAAATTTTAAACAAAGTTTTTAACTAGTTTTTAAATGTATAAAATGTTGATTTAGAGTATGGTGTTTAAAAAGAATTTTAGTTTTAAAGTATGGATTTTCAGGGTTTAAACTTTTGTTTAAAAATAGTTTTGGGTTATATAAATATTTTCTTTAGTTAAATTATGTAATAAACCTCTAAATGTTTTCAAATAACATGTTATTGATGTAATTGAATTGCTATCAAAGTAAAGGTATTTAACTTGAATAAATCAAAAGATGATGATTTTGTATAAATCAAACTTAATCTTTTGGATTTAATTAAATTTAAAATGGATGGTAATATTTTAATGTAATGTATGGGTTATCTTAGTTTAATCTTGTTTTATTAACAAAGGTAATTAAGGTATAATTACTTAAATTAATTAAGATGTTTAATTTAGGTAATTAAATTAAGATAAAATAACTTGTAATTGATTAAGGGTAGTTGATTACTTAAATTAAGATTGATTATCTAAGTAATCAAAGGTTAATTAACTAAAGGAATAATTAATTAATGTAATTAGAGGTTAATTACTTAATATTAAAAAGGATTTTAAGGGTTATTACTTAATGCAGTAATTAAAGTAATTAATTACTCAATGTAATTAATTAAGTTAATGTGGTTAATTTGGTTAATTAATAAAGTTTAATTAATTAAAAATAATCACTTGATGATTGGTTAAGTATAATTACTGAATGTAATTAATAATGTGTAATTACTTAGTGAAGTAATTAATGGATAATTACTATATGTAATTAATTAATGGGTAATTACTTGATGGAAAGTAATTAAAGGATAATTACTTAGTGGAAGTAATTAAGTATTAATTACTCAGTGTAATTAATTAAAGGATTTATTAATTAATTAAGTAGTTAATTAATTAATAATAAAGGATAGTTAATTACTGAATGTGATTAATCAAGGTTGATTAATGAATGTAATTAATTTAAAGATTAATTATTAAATGTAATTAAAGGAATAATTAATTAATGGAAGTAATTAGAGGATCATTAATTAATGTAATTAATAAGGATAATCAGAGGTTTAAATTGATTAATAAATGTAATTAATTAAAAGAATAATTAATCAATGAAGTAATTATGGTATAATTAATTAATATAATTAATTAAGGATTAATGTAATTAATTATAGTTAATTAATAAGAGAAATTAAGGTTAATTAATAAATGATTAAAGCATAGTTAATTTGTGTAATTAATTTAAAGGAATATTTCTTAACGTAGTTAAGGAATAATTAATTAAAGATGATTAATTAATTAAGAAATAATTAATCTGTAATTGAAGATCAATTAATTGGTTTATAAGGCAATTAAAAAATGATTAATTAATTAAATGGTTGTAATTAATTAATGATTGTTTGAGCAGGGATAGGAGATTAATTCTCAAGTAATTAATTTAATTTAAGTTGATTAAATTAATTATAAAAGGGTTAATGATTCCTGTTTGTGGATGATTGTTTATTGAATGTCTGGATTGGTTGATATCTATTGGATGATATGCTGTGATATTCTGTGATATGATATTTGACGCAGCGGATTAATCGAAACAAACTCCAAGTGGTGAATGTAGCAATCGGTGAGTTGAGAATACTGCAATGCCCAAATCAGTTGATCCAAAGATACCGGATTCTAGCTATCTTCGTCTCGTTGATCGCGCACGATACCAAGAAACAAAGATCTACGATTCTTCGCACGTTGATCTAGCGCACTAGATTCCGTGAATCGGCTTCAGCAAACGTGGATTCGAGCGCACTCGAATGACGTAAGTGGAGATAGGAGATTTCACTCAACTACCAATTGAAAGAAAGCACAAAGCAATCAAGAGAATTTTTATTCCAAAATCAACAACCTTACAAAATGACACAACACGGCTATTTATAGCATTTACAACACACGCCATCAAAACATTCTTAGGTCGTCTGCGACCTACGACCTAACTTAGGTCGGCAGCGACCTATCAACATAGCACACGTTCACTTTTATACAACACTTAGGTCGTACACGACCTAACAACCCAGTCACGCGACCTATACAACTCACACGACCTAAAACAACTCACGCGACTTACAACACAGTACAAGCAAACTTTCACGACCTACGACCTAAACAAGGTCGCAAACGACTTAAGACAACAGTGAGCGACTCAAAATATGTACAGACTCAATTATAGGTCGTGAGCTAACCTATCATCATCCAGCAGCGACTTAAAGGGTGCGGTAGCAGATCGGCGACCTAACATAGGTCGATAAGGTTGTAGGAGCGACCTAAGTTAGGTCGTAGCTCGGCACAGTTA
The DNA here is from genome assembly GCA_030765085.1 of Allium cepa. Lineage (NCBI taxonomy): Eukaryota > Viridiplantae > Streptophyta > Magnoliopsida > Asparagales > Amaryllidaceae > Allium > Allium cepa. The sequence goes on along the minus strand of CM060931.1, from coordinate 53,953,867 downwards.
TGTGAGTGACCTAAGTTAGGTCGTAACTCGTCAAAACAGCTTTCCTCGTTGGCTCCTGAATTCCCATTAGGTCGTAGACGACCTATCGTGCTTTCCATAGGTCGTGAGTGATCTTCAACATCATCGTTAGGTCGTAGCTCCTTCTCACATTGCCAGTTAGCTCGCTCCTCCACTTCTCGTGATTGGTTAGGTCGTGAACGACCTTCCTTAGGTCGTGAGCGACCTATAGCTTGAGACTTTTCAGATTCTTCAGATTGCACTGCATCATCCTCTCCGGGTTGAGAAAAATTCGTCCTCGAATTTGTAAATTCTTCGACATCAGACTGTTCATCTCCATAGTATGGCATAAGATGTTTAACATTGAACACGTCAGAAGTGTAAACATCCTCCGGTAACTTCAACTTATAGGCATTTTCATTAATCCGTTTCACAACTTCGACAGGACCAATTTTCCTGGCTTTTAATTTGTTATAAGCACCCACCGTAAAGCGATCCTTCGTCAATACAGCATAAACCAAATCACCTTCCTTAAATTCAACACTCCGTCGTTTCAAATCAGCAGCTCGCTTATACTTCTCGTTCGACTTTTCCAATCGTTCCTGAACGATCTTATGACATTCCGTCAATCCTTCAACGAAATCAACAGCTCGTTTAATCGTTCCCTTTGGTTGTGGTACCATTGCTAAGTCCAACGGTCCCCTGGGTAAATTCGAATATACAATCTGAAATGGACTGAATCCCGTGCTACGATTCACTGCATGGTTGTGTGCAAACTCTGCCTGGCATAACTTCATGTCCCAACTTTTCAGATTATCTTTCACCAAACATCGCAACAAATTTCCCAATGATCTGTTCACAACTTCGGTTTGACCGTCCGTTTGTGGATGATAAGCACTGCTAAAATTCAGCTTCGTTCCCACCATCTTCCACAAACTAAGCCAAAAATGACTTAAAAATCTGGTATCCCTGTCCGAAACAATAGACTCTGGCAATCCATGAAGACGATAGATCTCCTTGAAAAATAACTGAGCAACCCGAACAGCATCTGTCGTTTTCTTGCAAGCGATAAAATGTGCCATTTTAGAAAATCTGTCTACCACCACATATATAGAATCATTACCGCGCTGCGTTCTCGGCAATCCCAACACAAAATCCATACTCACATCAACCCATGGTCTAGCCGGTACAGGCAACGGCATATACAAACCAGCATTGGTCGCAGTTCCTTTCGAAACTTGGCAAATATGACATCTCTCTACAAACCTTCCCACTTCTTTCCTCATCGATGGCCAAAAATAAGACTGTGAAATCAATTGCAAAGTACGATCACGACCCACATGCCCTTCTTTGTGTAACTCCTTCAAAATCTTCAACCTTAGACTACAATCCGGAATACATAAACGATTTCCTTTAAACAGAAAACCATCCACCAATATGAATTCATCAGCATTCCCTTCCTTAACTTTCTCCACAAACTTTGCAAAGTAAGGATCCTCTTCCATCAGCTCTGGCAATAAATCAAAACCTGTCACTTCCACTTTCATTGTTGTCAATAGATGATTCCTTCTACTCAACGCATCAGCCACACGATTCGACACCCCCGACTTATGTTTGACAACAAAAGTAAATTGCTGCAAATAGGCAATCCATGATGCATGTCTCGCAGAAATCTTGTCTCGCCCCTGTAAATGCTTCAATGCCTCGTGATCAGTGTATAAAACAAATTCTTTCTGAAATAGATAGTGCCTCCAGTGCTTAACAGTTTGCACAACAGCATAGAATTCAACGTCATATGTACTGTATCTCATCTTAGCCCCTGACAATTTCTCACTAAAATAAGCAACTGGCTTCCCATTCTGACTCAGAACTCCACCAATTCCAACCTTTGAAGCATCAGTGTGTAATTCAAACAACAATTGAAAATTCGGTAAAACAAGAATCGGTGTTGTCGTCAATAGTGACTTAATCTTCTCGAAAGCAAGCTCCGCTTCCTCTGACCATACAAGTTGTTTTCCCTTCATGCAATCAGTAACTGGAGCCATCACGCTACTGAAGTGTGGAATGAATCTTCGGTAGAATGATGCTAGCCCATGAAAACTTCTCACTTCTGTAATTGTCCTCGGCTGTGGCCAATTCCTGACTGCTTCCACTTTATTCTGGTCAACTTGAATACCTTCTCCTGAAACAATATAACCCAGAAATAAAACACGTCTCGTCATAAACACACATTTCTTTGTAGCAGCATAAAATTGTTCTTCACGAAGAATAATCAACACTTCCCTCAAATGTAGAACATGCTCCTCCATACTCCTGCTATATATCAGAATATCGTCAAAATAAACCACCACGAACTTCCCGATGAATGGTCTGAAGATTTGGTTCATCACTCGCATGAATGTACTCGGTGCATTTGACAAACCAAATGGCATAACCAACCATTCGTACAACCCCTCTCTTGTCTTGAAAGCTGTCTTCCATTCGTCTCCAGGTCTGATCCGAATTTGATGATAACCACTCTTTAAGTCAATCTTTGAAAAGACAGTCGCCCCACTCAACTGATCCAACAAGTCATCCAACCTCGGCATTGGAAATCTATATCTCACAGTGATTTTATTTAATGCTCTACTGTCTGTGCACATCCTCCACGTCCCGTCCTTTTTGGGTACCAATAAAGCTGGCACAGCACACGGACTCAGACTCTCCTGCACACGCCCCTGTTCAAGCAACTCTTCCACCTGCCTTCTCAATTCTTCATGTTCCTTCGGACTCATTCGATAATGTGGTCGGTGTGGTAATACTGCTCTCGGAACAAGATCGATTTGATGTTGAATGTCTCTTAGTGGCGGTAACTCCTTTGGCAACTCCTCTGGAAACACATCCTCAAATTCTTTCAAGACTGGCTTTGCTTCTTCTGGAATTTCAACTTCCTCACCACATTCTCGCCCAATCAACAAAAAGACTTCTGGCTCCTCTTCAACCTCTTTAACAAACTCCTTCAAAGTCAACAGAGTTTTCAATTCCTCAATCTCCTCCAGTTTGCTTTCTTTCTGTTGCTGCTTCTTGGGAACTAAAGTGATCCTGGTTCCTTCAAACATGAAACTATAGCTGTTGGCACGACCGTCATGCTGTACTGCTCTGTCATATTGCCATGGTCTGCCCAACAATAGATGACACACATCCATGTCTACCACATCACACCAGATCTCGTCTTTGTACTTCTTCCCAATTGAAAATTTAAAGCAAGCTCTTCTCCCAACTTTTACTTCACCTCCTTTTCTCAACCAAGCTAACTTATATGGTTTAGGATGCTTCTCGGTTTTCAATTCCAGCTTCTTCACAGCCTCGGTAGAAATGATATTATCACAACTCTCAGCATCTATGACAAACTTGCAAACCCTTCCGACAATAGTGCATGTAGAATGAAATATATTGTTCCTCAACCAACTGTCTTCCTCCTCTTGTTTCAGAGTCAAACAAGACCTCCTCATCATCAAGTTATACCCTTCATCCCCGGTCAACTCTTCTTCCTCCTCAACATCAGGTAAGTTAGAACATTCAGCCTCTTCCTCCTCATCCTCAGCTTCAACTATCATGGTTCTCTTCTTCGGCTTTGGACACTCATTACTTTTATGACCCATCTCCTGGCAGTTGTAACATTTGAACTCACTGCTAACCTTCGCCTTCTCACCATCTTTAACAACTGGTTTGGCAACAATCTTAGAAACATTAGAACTTCCACTGGCCCCCTTCACCTGATTGTTAGAGTTAGTAAACACACCACCTCCACGCCTTCCCTGCTTCTCCCAAGCCAATGCCTTTTGATGTGCCTCTGCCACAGATCTTGGATCGAACATATTAACCATATCCTGGATCTGCATTCTCAGCCCTCCAACAAACCTGGCAGTCAGTTGTTCCTCCGTTTCCATTATATCGTTCCTTGCAATGAGTTGATAGAATTCATCCGCATAGTCATTAACTGATTTTGTCCCCTGCCGTAGATTCTGTAATCTTTGGTACATAAGAGATTGATAGTTGTATGGTAAGAATGTAGCTCTCATCAATTTCTTCATCTTCTCCCAAGATTCTATCTTTGACTTCCCCATTCGATCTCGAGTAAGTTTAGTCTGCTGCCACCACGCCAATGCTCTCCCTCTCAGCCTTGTAGCAACTAACTTCACCCTTCTATTCTCCGGAACCTCCTTAAAGTCAAAAATTTCCTCCACATTAGATATCCAATCTAAGAATTCTTCAGCCACCATTCCTCCCTTAAACTCCGGAATCTCCATCTTCATTCCCGACTCCCAACGTCGATCATCATCAATAACCCGATACTGACGTTGTCCCTGATCTCGGTCTCTGAAATGAACACTTCCTCGATCACCGTCAAACTCCTCATCAAAGTCTGATGCATATCGTTGTCTTTCACGCCCTCCAACATCTCTACCACCACCACTCCTACTACCCATATCTCTTCGATCTCGATCATCATCATTCCTCCTACTCCGATTATCAACACTCCGATGATCTTGACTCTCTCTCCTTTCCCGATCCGAATGCTGTGAAACTCTACTTCCTCCACGGATGGATTCAGGTGAATTTCTTCTTCTACTTTGATTCATATCAATCATTAACTTCTCCAACCTTCCTATGCCTTCATCAATTTTCTCGTGCATACGTTGCTCCATTTGATCGGCCTCTTCTCTACGATATAAAGCTTCAACGTTTTGATGGCGGTTAGCTCTCCTTGGCGGCATGATTGATTCAATACAAAACTTCCACAAATCTTCAACAAGTCACGGCCTAAGCTTCAAAATTCTTCAATAGGCTCGGCTACTTATCAAGTATACACGGCCTAACTTCAACAAGTCCAAATTCGAACACCCTCCAACACTTTGATCCAAAATGGAATGGATCGAAAGTCCTCCCTTCGTTGTAACTTCACGATGAACACGATGAACAACTTCCAACTCCAAATACTTGGCTCCAAGAATCAACTTAGCTATGATTGGCTAAGTATGGCTCCGATACCAAAACTGACGCAGCGGATTAATCGAAACAAACTCCAAACGGTGAATGTAGCAATCGGTGAGTTGAGAATACTGCAATGCCCAAATCCGTTGATCCAAAGATACCGGATTCTAGCTATCTTCGTCTCGTTGATCGCGCACGATAACGAGAAACAAAGATCTACGATTCTTCGCACGTTGATCTAGCGCACTAGATTCCGTGAATCGGCTTCAGCAAACGTGGATTCGAGCGCACTCGAATGACGTAAGTGGAGATAGGAGATTTCACTCAACTACCAATTGAAAGAAAGCACAAAGCAATCAAGAGAATTTTTATTCCAAAATCAACAACCTTACAAAATGACACAACACGGCTATTTATAGCATTTACAACACACGCCATCAAAACATTCTTAGGTCGTCTGCGACCTACGACCTAACTTAGGTCGGCAGCGACCTATCAACATAGCACACGTTCACTTTTATACAACACTTAGGTCGTACACGACCTAACAACCCAGTCACGCGACCTATACAACTCACATGACCTAAACCAACTCACGCGACTTACAACACAGTACAAGCAAACTTTCACGACCTACGACCTAAACAAGGTCGCAAACGACTTAACACAACAGTGAGCGACTCAAAATATGTACAGACTCAATTATAGGTCATGAGCGACCTATCATCATCCAGCAGCGACTTAAAGGGTGCGGTAGCAGATCGGCGACCTAACATAGGTCGATAAGGTTGTAGGAGCGACCTAAGTTAGGTCGTAGCTCGGCACAGTTATGTGAGCGACCTAAGTTAGGTCGTAACTCGTCAAAACAGCTTTCCTCGTTGGCTCCTGAATTCCCATTAGGTCGTAGACGACCTATCGTGCTTTCCATAGGTCGTGAGTGATCTTCAACATCATCGTTAGGTCGTAGCTCCTTCTCACATTGCCAGTTAGCTCGCTCCTCCACTTCTCGTGATTGGTTAGGTCGTGAACGACCTTCCTTAGGTCGTGAGCGACCTATAGCTTGAGACTTTTCAGATTCTTCAGATTGCACTGCATCAATATTGGATATATCAGTGATAAGTGTGTGATATTTATCTGAGAATGATGCTGTGTGGATTCAAGGTTTTAAATTGAATTAAATTGTTCAAACTTAAATCACTTGGACATTAAGATGGCGTTTTGGATTTCGATGAGACCGAGATCGGATTTTCAATTTGGAATTCCGAAAACCACATCAATCCAAATTAAACATTAGGTCGTGAATCTCAAAGGAAGAGTGAAGACTCGAGGTGTAAGGACTATTCGACGTTAAAACTATGAGGGTGATTCCAATACGAGATTAACGGGGATAGTACTTTCAGATTCGAGGTGAAGATTCATAGTGCAAGGGCTATTGTCGTTAACTCTGAGGATGATTCCAAAATGAGTGTAGCGAGATAGTGCCTTCGGTTTCGTTCGAACCCGGAACGAACTTGTATGGATTGAATGCTTTCAGAACATCGTCGGGTGGATGATGAGCATTCTAGGATAGATGTGTTCTATAAACGTAATCGTAGCCTCAAGCCTCATCAATCGGGAATGGCTATGTAACGACCCAGAATTTTCGAACCCGAAAATTCCAGATAGTTATGAAAAAGAAGAAAGAGGTAGAAGAAGAAGAAGAAGAACAGAAACATCAACATCTCACATTCGCAGCGGATAAAATATAATAATAAATAATAACAGTTTACAAAAGAATACTATATATGTCGATTACATTTAATATACATCAGAGTTTCACATATATACAGTCACTGAAAATATAGAATTATCATGTCTCAGAAATAAAGCGGAAATATTCTATATGCTCTTGCCATCCAGCTCGCCTCCTGAGCTCCAGAACGTACCTACCTGAAAATCTGTAATACTCGGTCTGACCCGAGCATTACACCAAAGTAACACCCGGGTCAGGCTAGAAACTAGCGTGAGTAAACCCAACTAACATGGAATACCAAACAATCAACTTATATAAACCCAGGGTAACAAATATCAGTTTATCCAATTCACAATTTGCTATAGACCACACTTATTTCACATATCAATTTCTAAGTACCAAACTTAGATAAAATGATCTAATTTACTTAAATCGTTTTATTCCAGCCTATTGATTTCACACATTAATTTATTTTTAATCCGAAGTGGTTCCGGGTAATTCCTAATACCCGACCCCGGTCTCTTCGAAACTCATGTTATCCTATTCCAAGTTATTCAAATGAAATACACAACATTTCATATCAGAGATATTAACTTATTCAAAACATCCGATACCATTCCATCATCCATAAACAAAGCCTAATCACATACAAATCAATTCAATTGATTCAAATTGAATTTCAAACCTCAATCACTTAGATTCCTTCATTTAACGTTAATTAATTCCAAATCAATTAATTGGTCAACCCATCATTATTCATCTTAATTAATCACCCTGGATTAAATATCTTTCAATTGCATTCAAGTAATAATCTTTAATTAATTTCACAATATTAATTATCCTTAACCAAAATCAATAAGTAATCTTTAATTACCTCATAAATTAATTAACTATATTAATTTCATTTATCCTTAATTACTTATTGACTAATTTCTCATAGGTCACTTATTTTGATTTATTAATCTTAATAAATCAATCTTTTACTACGTCATTGATTATATAAATTATGATTTCCCATTTACATTTCAATTTATCCTAATCTAATTTAATTACGTTAAATAATTAATCATTTATTAAACCACGCATATTAATCACTTTTGATTTACCTCAACCTGTAATTATCTACCTTGTTATTTACTTCATTAAATAAATTAATTATTCCTTAATTAATTATCTTAATTAATCTCTTGATTAATTTTACAAAGTAATTATATTTTATTAATTACATTAAGTAATAACCCATCAAGCCATTCATTGATTATTCTACATTAATTAAACTTAATAAATGAGCTTAAACCTTCATTTATTAATTGAATTATTTAATTATCCATTTTAATTACTCTATTAATTTGATGAGTCAGAAATCATTAAGCCCTTAGCAACACTATAATGGAAACATTTTCTTATTTATAACTTTATCTCTAAAATTATTTAAAAACCCGAATACTCCGAGTCAACCACAATTAACTCGAGAACCAACCAAAACAAAGTCACATCATCATCGGTTGCACATCCAATCCATTTATTCATCCAACCAATTATTTAAATTTAACCATTTAAATTTAAATAAATATCCAACGGTGTGAGATTTACTCACCTTGATTCGTTTGCAGTCCACTTCCATTTCAGTTTGTTTCTTCCAAATTTTGACCTTGAACAAACATTTTTGGTTTATTAATATTCGAACAAACGAGAAATTAAATTTCCCTTTGATAAATCAAATTAACTAGTGATTTTATATATTCTTTTTTTTTAACATGTATTTCTTTTCTTACTTCAGTACGGAACACTAAGATCTTCTAATCATTTCCAAAGTTTATAACCGAAATTTATTTCCAAAGTTAAATATTTTAAATTTCAATCCAGGAAGAAGAAAACAAGAAGTTGCTCACCCCACAATGATGTCGCCTCCTCCACTGCTCGCACACACCAAACCCTCATCGTACGAATGCTCAGGCTTCTTACCATCCCCTTCGAAACTCGAGCCCCTACTTGCGTCGCCGTTACCGAAAATTGCCGCGACCTCGATTCCACCAAATTTCAGCCCCACAGCCACACCTCCGACCTACTACACTGCAGCACGGCTCCTAACCCTAGGTGAAAACGCGACCGCCCCAACTGTTCCTCCTCCATGAATCGGCCCGGCCTCACAAATCTACCCAATCGATCGCCTCACCATGCAGTCCCAGATCTTCGAACTCGACTCAATTCGAGTTGATTTTGAAACGCGCAATCAACAAACCAAGAACGAACAGTCGCGACGTCCCGAAGTTGCGATCTTTTTTTTATATAAACGAATTGAATTCATCTTTGAACAAATGATTTCGTATGTGAGGGATATGAGGGAAAGAAAGACACGAGCTTTGATTTTTCCACTTGCCTCCATTTTTTATTATTACGAATTGAATTCGATTTCTGCCTTTGATTATAGAGGGAGACGAGGATAAGATATAGGGTTGGAGAAGCTTCTTGAGTACGCGTGAATATAATATAATTAAATATTAAAAATATCTCGTGTTACAAAACGCGAAATCCCGAACCCTGAATCAGATATGCCAACAGACGTTCATAAGGTTCACCCGCATTCCGAACACAAGGGGACGTGTTTTGGAGGCTAATTTGATCGTATGTGCGAGTTACAAAAGAAAACGATCAAATTTCAATTAAATCGATTAAAATAATTTCTAAGTGTTTTGAGCTGCCAGGGTCAAAGGACAACTCTGATTGCTACGAAAATTGAAATTCGATAATAACTAACTATTACGGATCCAATAAAACTTGTTTCATCAAATTCCGAGACTGTGCCTCGGAAGGCTATTTTTAAATATCGATTTATACGATATATTTTCAAAACTGAACAAATCACTTTTAAATTCAATTTTAACACTTCTACTATCTTCAGTATTATCGATATAAATTTTATAAACCTTCAAATTATTTTAAACAGGCTTAGAAATTTCAGATTCAACAATTTACCCAATTTTTAGTTTATTAAATCCAATAACTCAATTGCTAAATAATAAGAATATTTGAATTTAAGTTAAAAATTAACCTTTCAAATATTTAAAATCAATTAATTATTCCATTTTAAATTGTTAAAAAGTCTGGGTCGTCACATTCCTCCCCCCTTAAAAGAATTTCGTCCCCGAAATTACTATTTAGGAAGAATGGTCTCATACTCGTTTACTTTTTCCAAAATCAAACAGTTATATCAACTTGCCATTACCTATCTTTCATAAAAGGCCCCTTATCATTCTTACTAACTTCCCAAATTCTCCTACAGTTTTCAAACAGTGCCCTTTTGTTCAATCATTCAGATTTTAAATTTAAAACCAAATTTTGAATTATCAAAATTTTCTCAAAAATTTTCTAACTTTCTAAATTTCCGAAAAATTTTGTCAGCGTCTCCTTTGCGCGGCTAGCTCGGTACAACTACAAAAGGCCTCTACGGGCTCCCAAATTCCAAAAAGAAAACAGAAAGCCAAGTGGCTAGATCAAAAACCCAATCCAATTTCATACAGAAATTTAAATACATACCTATTAGTCGGGCAATTCACATTATTTCCTGAAATCAAATCCAATTTTCCTTTCCCTTCATACCTGCATATCTTACTGAGCCATAATATCCAATTGTAACTTTTCAAATCATTTATGCATTTCCTTACATATGTTTTCACATTTACGTCTATTCAATTTAGTTTTTCCATTCCCATATGAATTCAATTTGTCTTCACTTCAGAGTATTAAATTTTATCTTTCATTTATAACCGATTCATATTAGTATCATCTACTAATTTACTTTAATTTCCAATTTGAAATCGTTTTGTCTTTACAAAAATTTTCCTAAAAATTTTCAAAAATTTTTCTAACTCCCAAAATTTCAGGAAAATTTTGGCAGAGTCTCCTTTGTACGAAGGAGCTTTTGCAATTTGACAAGAGATATAAATATATATACATCGACCCACACGGTTGGAAAAAGCAAAAACGGTTCATATTTCCTAATTTTATTGCGTAGGCGTACCTTTATTTAGCATTTAAAGCAAGCAGCTTATTTATTTTCGCAAATAGCGCAACCAAATCCAGCCAAACGGCCTTCAGGTACCTGTACTTACTCAATTTAAACATATAAGCACTATATATATGAAGTTTATAACATTTCTCTTACTTAAACAACTATAACACTTCAATTCTAAAGAAATGCATTCAAAATAACATCCACGAGCAATTTATATGTTTTCAAAACTAATTCAATTGCTTTCATCCAATTCATAAGCCATTTCATTCAATTTTAATGGTTTACAACTCAAGTGCTTACATTCAATTGATTTTTAATTCAAACGAGCTCATATTCACTTCAAATGATTCAAAATCAATTCTATTTAATCTCTATCATCACATAGAATTTTAATTATTTTTGTTTACACTAAACGACAATTATTTTTATGCAATTTCGACGATATTTGCTGAATAGAGTATCTATTTGTGTTTATAACTACTTTAAAATAATTTTCTACTCGTTCGGTATTAATTCCATTTCATTTCCAATTTATTCATCAACCATACATTGCATTTCATTCATCTCCGCATTGGTTTTATTTTAAAACTATTTCATTGAGCTTGACAACATTCAATGCTTAAACTAATATCCATTTCCCAAAAATAAATTTAACCCAAACCGTTTTTTTTTAATACCCTTCCATTCTAATAACCCAATACCCACTAAAACTTTGATTTAGCTTTTATTCAATCAGGCTTCATCCATTTATTATTTAATTCCATTAACCCATTTAAAATTTTTAATTTACTTACTTAATTCATTTTCGAGTTTATTTCATTAATACAAAGCCATTTCAATTTATTTCTACTTACCTGGGTTTTGTTTGCAACTCAAACGATTTAATTATAATTCAAATTCCATTTTATTTTTGCAACATCTCCACTTATCTTAATTCATCATCAAATCCAGTCGAATTCTATTTATAATTCGAATTCATTTCCAAACTCCATTATTAACATACAATCCATTTAATTTAGCCGAGTTAAATTTTATTAATATATTCTATCAAATAATTTATTTAGCAGGTTAGCTTACTTCCAACTTTATTTACAAAAATCACTTCATTAAATTTTTCCTGAGTTCGATTTTGTTTTATAATTCCAGTTCGGATTTTCTTTAATTTTCCGAAATTCCAACACTTTGATTTTAAAATTTTATAAATACTTTTTAATTCGGATAATACTATTGAAATAGCTCTTTATAAAAATACTTCTTATAACTCGATGTCTCAAACAGTCCATCCTTGTTCTCACAGAAATTCAGTCATACGTTGATCAGGCGTAGGACTGAAAATCTATAAGTACTTGGTAAACCCGTTTTCAACACCCAGTGAAAATACTTGGAAAATAATTTTATTGAAAATATAGAAAACAATTTTTGAAAATAGAGGAAATATCTTTGGTGAGAATGCTCTGGAAATCATCACCCCCATCCATGGTCGCAGCTACATACCAGGGTTACGTTGCCGTCGCAGCAAAAGTCCATGTAACTGCAGGCTCTCCGCGGCCTCACGATTACGCCATGGAACCCACAATAGATCACGGTTACATTCCAGGGTTACGTTGCCATCACAGCAAAAGTCCATGTAACTGTAGGCTCTCCTGCGGCCTCTGATTTTTGCTGTCAAGATGAAACTTCTCCACTCCTACATAGGTCGCAGTCTACCGAGACAAACTCAAACGTAGACTGTTGGCTCTCAGCGGCACACACGACTTTCGCTATGTGGTATACCATAGGTCGCAGTCTACCGATATAAAATCAAACGCAGACTGTTGGCTCTCAGCGGCACACATGACTTTCGCTATGGTCTGCAGTAGATCGCAGTGACATCGAGTTATACTGTCGTCACAGCATAACCCAAATGCCTCTGTAGGCATCAGCGCCCCACGACTTCCGCTACACATTACTCATAATCCCCAGGAACTAGTTTTGTCCGGACTCCTCATATGATCAACTTTAGAACCCCCCCCCCCTTGGGGCTCAAGGCAGCACCACCCGGTGGTACTCCTGAGAAGTCCATTTCAAGGGAGCGCCTTTTTCCCCAGAGCCATCATCAAAACACTTTATACTATACACATATAGTATCTTTCAAATCATACACCTAGTATAATCTCATACAAAGCTCCTTTACACAAAAATCGATTATCCCAAAATCGATAATTCTCAAACTAGGCTTTCCAAATACCAATATTGGTTTTTCCCAAAAATCAAAAGCCTTTCCAAATCCAAAGGTTCCCAAAACCTTTTTCCAAAATCCTCATAAGATCCTTTATATATATAGATATATATATATATATATATATATATCCTTGAAAAATCTTTGGATCATTTCAAACTTGTATAAAACTCCTTTTATACTTCAAACACTTTCAAAAATCATAGGAATATCCAATTTCCACCTTCATTCATTGTATATTTCTCAAAATATTCTTTCATTTCAAAAGAATCATTTTACATTTCTTATTCACAAATTTCTGATATCAATTTCATTCAAATCTGTACGATGTACACTTATCATCCGTACGCTATACCAATCTGATCGCTCGCTCGATCACACAATTTCACTTCCGAACTAGTATCGTCCACCCGACTTCCTAGTGCGGACTCAGATCTGGTTTCTTGATCAGAAACCGTCATTCTCCTTGCATAGTTATAACTATGATAGAGAACATCCAGAACCAATCAACAATCCATATCCAGGCTCGCCATCGAAAATCGAGTGAAAAATCCCAACTCGGATCGATAAACTATCTCGAAATTCTGTGCTCGAATCTGGATCAAATCACTATGCGAATAGAATAATATATGTACATCCTACGTATTTAACTTCATTGATTATTAGCCAAATCAGTTTCCTTTCCATTCACATTCACTTAAATTTTCATTCACTTATTCACATTTGCCTTAATCCCCGTTTAGATTATCACTTCAATTCTTATCTCAATTGGATATTTAATCAATAACAGTTTGAACTCCGACCAGTTTATATTTAGAAAATAGCTTGAAAATTTTAAAAATAGATAAGTAGTTGAAAATAATTAATAGTTTGCAAAATAGCTGTAAAATAGTTAACCAATTATAAAATAGTTAAATAGTTTCAGAAATTTTAGATAATTGCAAAATAGTTGTAAAATAGTAATTAATTCGTAACTTAGTTGAAAAGTAGTAATTAGTTTAGAAAACAGTTGAAAAATGGTTAAATAGCTCCAAAAATAATTGTATACAGGTATAAAATAATTTGGCTTTAAGAAAGAAAGATTGTATATATTTAATAGCTTGGAAAAATGAGTTTCTATTAAAACAATTTATATTGAAGATAGTCCAGAGTCAAAACTGTTCACTTTCCCATCAATTCAGTTTAAATTTCCACTCCCATTTAAATTGACTCTGGGTTCCAATTTAAATAATTCCAATTTCCATTGGACTTGATTTATTCCCAATTCAAGTTGAATTAATTCTTAAGTTCTTTCCAACTTCAAATCAAATTCCATTTGATTTTAACCATACTCGCCTTAATTTCAATTCCAGATTACTCCAATCAATTTTAGACTATTATCAATTGAACCCACTTCAATTTCAAATCATTGTTCAATTTGAACTAATTCAATTCCAATCTTAAGTTTAAACCATCTCGAATTATATAAATTCGAGTTAAATTCTCGAAGGTTGGTTTAACCTTTAATCCAAATTAACTTTGTTCATTTAAAGTTTCAAACAATTCTAATTTCTGAGTTCTAATTCTAGAATTTCATTTTTAATTAACTTAAATTTTAATTTGGTTGTATTTTCTGTTACCACTTAATTTAATTCAAGTTCAAAATTTTAATTTGGTTGTACTATATTACTTCCTAATTTTAATTCCAATGATTTAACAACCAATCACCTTAATATTTATTAGAGGGGAAATATTGCTTTATATATCAAAATATACTTTTATATAAAATCATTTAAAACCTTTATATAAGAAAATAACAAGTACGCGCTCATATATATATATATATATATATATATATATATATATATATATTCAACTCATTCTAGAGCACTACTGACTCTATTTAATGAGTAATCCCCACCAGAGCCAAGGTTCTCGCTTAACCTTTCAGCTCTGATACCAAATGTAACGACCCGGAATTTTCGAACCCAAAAATTCAGATAGTTATGAAAAAGAAGAAAGAGGTAGAAGAAGAAGAAGAAGAACATAAACATCAACATCTCACATTCACACCTAATAAAATATAATAATAAATAATAACAGTTTACAAAAGAATACTATATCTGTCGATTACATTTAATATACATCAGAGTTTCACAGATATACGGTCACTGAAAATATAGAATTATCATGTCTCAAAAATACAACGGAAATATTCTATATGCTCTTGCCATCCAGCTCGCCTCCTGAGCTCCAGAACGTACCTACCTGAAAATCTGTAATACTCGGTCTGACCCGAGCATTACACCAAAGTAACACCCGGGTCAGGCTGGAAACCAGCATGAGTAAACCCAACTAACATGGAATACCAAACAATCAACTTATATAAACCCGGGGTAACATAAATCAATTTATCCAATTCACAATTTGTTATAGACCACACTTATTTCACATATCAATTTCTAGGTACCAAACTTAGATAAAATGATCCAATTTACTTAAATCATTTTATTCCAGCCTATTGATTTCACACATCAATTTATTTTTAATCCGAAGTGGTTCCGGGTATTTCCTAATACCCGACCCCGGTCTCTTCGAAACTCATGTTATCCTAATCCAAGTTATTCAAATGAAATACACAACATTTCATATCAGAGATATTAACTCATTCAAAACATCTGATACCATTCCATCATCCATAAACAAAGCTTAATCACATACAAATCAATTCAATTGATTCAAATTGAATTTCAAACCTCAATCACTTAGATTCCTTCATTTAACGTTAATTTATTCCAAATCAATTAATTGGTCAACCCATCATTATTCATCTTAATTAATCACCCTGGATTAAATATCTTTCAATTGCATTCAAGTAATAATCTTTAATTAATTTCACAATATTAATTATCCTTAACCAAAATCAATAAGTAATCTTTAATTACCTTATAAATTAATTAACTATATTAATTTCATTTATCCTTAATTACTTATTGACTAATTTCTCATAGGTCACTTATTTTGATTTATTAATCTTAATAAATCAATCTTTTACTACGTCATTGATTATATAAATTATGATTTCCCATTTACATTTCAATTTATCCTAATCTAATTTAATTACGTTAAATAATTAATCATTTATTAAACCACACATATTAATCACTTTTGATTTACCTCAACCTGTAATTATCTACCTTGTTATCCACTTCATTAAATAAATTAATTATTCCTTAATTAATTATCTTAATTAATCTCTTGATTAATTTTACATAGTAATTATATTTTATTAATTACATTAAGTAATAACCCATCAAGCCATTCATTGATTATTCTACATTAATTAAACTTAATAAATGAGCTTAAACCTTCATTTACTAATTGAATTATTTAATTATCCATTTTAATTACTCTATTAATTTGATGAGTCAGAAATCATTAAGCCCTTAACAACACTATAATGGAAACATTTTCTTATTTATAACTTTATCTCTAAAATTATTTAAAAACCCGAATACTCCGAGTCAACCACAATTAACTCGAGATCCAACCAAAACAAAGTCACATCATCTTCACTTGCACATCCAATCCATTTATTCATCCAACCAATTATTTAAATTTAACCATTTAAATTTAAATCAAAATCCAACGGTGTGAGATATACTCACCTTGATTTGTTTGCAGTCCACTTCCATTTCAGTTTGTTTCTTCCAAATTTTGACCTTGAACAAACATTTTTGGTTTATTAATATTCGAACAAACGAGAAATTAAATTTCCCTTTGATAAATCAAATTAACTAGTGATTTTATATATTCTTTTTTTAACATGTATTTCTTTTCTTACTTCAGTAAGGAACACTAAGATCTTCTAATCTTTTCCAAAGTTTACAACCGAAATTTATTTCCAAAGTTAAATATTTTAAATTTCAATCCAGGAAGAAGAAAACAAGAAGTTGCTCACCCCACAATGTTGTCGCCTCCTCCACTGCTCGCACACACCAAACCCTCATCGTACGAACGCTCAGGCTTCTTACCATCCCCTTTGAAACTCGAGCACATACTTGCGTCGCCGTTACCAAAAATTGCCGTGACCTCGATTCCACCAAATTTTGGCCCCACAGCCACACCTCCGACCTACTGCACTGTAGCACGGCTCCTAACCCTAGGTGAAAACGCGACCACCCCATCTGCTCCTCCTCCATGAATCGGCCCGGCCTCACAAATCTACCCAATCGATCGCCTCACCATGCAGTCCCAGATCTTCGAACTCGACTCAATTCGAGTTGATTTTGAAACGCGCGACCAACAAACCACGAACGAACAGTGGCGACATCCCGAAGCTGCGATCTTTTTTTTATAAACGAATTGAATTCATCTTTGAACAAATGATTTCGTATGTGAGGGATATGAGGGAAAGAATGACACGAGCTTTGATTTTTCCACTTGCTTCCATTTTTTATTATTACGAATTGAATTCGATTTCTGCTTTTGATTATAGAGGGAGACGAGGATAAGATATAGGGTTGGAGAAGCTTCTTGAGTACGCGTGAATATAATATAATTAAATATTAAAAATATCTCGTGTTACAAAACGCGAAATCTCGAACCCTGAATCAGACATGCCAACAGACGTTCTTAAGGTTACACCCACATTCCGAACACAATGGGACGTGTTTCAGAGGCTAATTTGATCGTATGTGCGAGTTACAAAAGAAAACGATCAAATTTCAATTAAATCGATTGAAATAATTTCTAAGCGTTTTGAGCTGCCAGGGTCAAAGGACAACTCTGATTGCTACGAAAATTGAAATTCGATAATAAATAACTATTACGGATCCAATAAAATTTGTTTCGTCAAATTCTGAGACTGTGCCTCGGAAGGCTATTTTTAAATATCGATTTATACGATATATTTTCAAAACTGAACAAATCACTTTTAAATTCAATTTTAACACTTCTACTATCTTCAGTATTATCGATATAAATTTTATAAGCCTTCAAATTATTTTAAACAGGCTTAGAAATTTCAAATTCAACAATTTACCCAATTTTCAGTTTATTAAATCCAATAACTCAATAGCTAAATAATAAGAATATTTGAATTTAAGTTAAAAATTAACCTTTCAAATATTTAAAATCAATTAATTATTCCATTTTAAATTGTTAAAAAGTCTGGGTCGTCACAGGCTAAAACATGGGAGGTGCAGCAAGGCTAAGTGGGTAGCACCCAAGTAGGACGAGATTTACCCCAGTCTAGAGGTCCCTTTTATTTCGGCTGTGTGGGCAGTTGATCATGACAACTGGCGGGATTGTCTTATTCGGGACTATCTAGTAAAGGATGGTTCCGGCCTTGTGTTGCAGGGGATCAAGAGGGATCCTCGGTACGGTAATCTAGGCCACGTACTATGACAGGCGGTACCCCAGTAGCTTTGTCATTGTATGTAATCCAATCTCAAATAAGTGTCGTATGTTTTGATTGTGCCCAACTATTAGTCCGTGAGATGATGGTTTTGATGACAACAACCTTAGAATAGATTATAAAATATAATTACTAACATTATAAGTTTAGATATATATGTATATGTATGATTTAACCATGCAGGTACTAAGAATGAAGACTATACAGTACAGAGATTCAAGATATCAAAGATTGAAGACTCATGAGTATCAAGATTATCAAGAGTTCAAGATATCAAGAATAAGTATTTTATTAGGAATTTTTGTTAAAACTCGTAGAAAAGCACTCGCATCTTAAAAACTAATTTATTCGTGGAATGGAATCCACTTCGAGCCCGTTAAAGGGATGGAACCCTAAGTAGGATGGAACCTACGAAAAATCTAGTGGAACACTGTTTTGTATCCACTAAGTTTAATTCAAATGATTTCAAAACTTTCCTTTTAAAAGATTCAAAACCCTCTATCCTGATTTTAAATAATTTTAGCCTCAAAATCATCTTTAATTTCAAAGTCAAATTACTCCTGATTTTAAACTATCTTTTAAAATAATATATTTAACTTTTAAATATTTATACTTAGATTTACATATAAAATTATAGTTAATTTCTATATATATTATTCTCTATATTTACTTATGAATTTTATCTATAGTCAAGTTTATTTATAATGTTTAATATAGTTTTAATATAAGATAAAGGTTATTTTCAAAGAAAATCAAATCTTATAATATTGCCTTGGGATGTCGACATACTCATGGTGACCATGTCGACATGGTGTCGGTTGAGTTCAAAATTTAAATTTCAAAAGAAGTGTCTATTCGCCATAACTCTTCACGAATGGACATGGCTGTTGTTCTTCTATAAATAAGGGTTAGTTTCAACGAATTTAACATCAGATTTTCTGGTTTTTCACTCCTCTTCTTCTTCCACATTTCTTAATACATATTCTTACCATTACTCTGCCGAAATCAACATTGAATCGAACTCGATTACTTCTAGTTTGATTCTCTATCACTATCTCAACAAGGTTCTCACTGCTATTTAGAGTTATAGACTTCTTTGTAATCTATTAAGCGAGAAAAGGTGTGAGTTTGGCCTTGAAAATCAATAAAGCGAGATAAGGTGTGATTGTAGCCTTGGGAAATCAATTGGGTGAACTTGTAGCCTGCAAAATCAAGTGGGTGAACTTGTTGCCCGGAAAATCAAGTATCTCTACACAGATGATTGTGATTCTGGAGGGTGTACCTCGTAGCCTTGAAATCGAGGGTGTAATTGTAAAGATTGCTTTTGAAAGGAAATCCGTACTTGTGTTGCGGGACTGGATGTAGGGTAACTCCGAACTAGTATAAAATCCAGTGTGTTCTTTCCTTTACTACTTTTATTTTATTTCTGCATCTGTGTTTGTTTTTGTGATCATATCTGTGTCAGTATATTGCATACATTTGCGTCTAAATTAACATAAACTCAAAAAGATTTAGTAATTTTTTATAAACACTATTCACCCCCCTCTAGTGATAATCCTAGCCTTAAGATCCGTAATCCGCATTTCTCACAATTGGTATCAGAGCAAGGTTTTCAAAGTTTCATAATCTGATTTTTGAAAAGTTTTCAAAATGGCTACTAACACTGTTACTATTACTAACACTAGTATCCCTGTCACTAGTTCATTTGTAGAAGATCAGTCTACTGTCAGACCACTACTTTTTAATGGCAGTAACTATGCATATTGGGCATGTAGGATGAAAATATATTTAAAATCTATAGGATTAGACACTTGGAATATTACACAAACTGAATATTCTGAACCCACAACTAATTTTGCACAGTGGACTGCTGAGACCAAGACTGTTGCACAAAATAATTCTAAGGCAATGAATATTTTGTTTTGTTCACTAGATAGAAATGAATTCAATAGAGTGTCAGTTTGTAAGTCTGCGTATGAAATCTGGAAAAATTTGCAAGGTAATCACGAAGGAACAAGCAAAGTTAAACAGACCAAAATTTCCATGCTCACAAATCAGTTTCAATTATTTAAAATGAATCCTAATGAGTCTATTTCAGATATGTATAGTAGATTTCAGGATATTGTGCATTCTCTAATATCTTTGGGAAAGGAATTTTCTGAAGAAGATCAAGTCAGAAAGATTTTAAATTCTCTTACTCCAGAATGGGATCAAAAGACACTTGCTATCGAAGAGGCAAATGACATCAGTACTTTAAAGATAGAAGAATTAATTGGAAATCTAATGTCGTATGAAGTTCAAATGATTGGGAGAAGAGAAAGCAAAGCATCTGAAAAGAAATCAATGGCATTCAATGCATTGACCGATGGATCAGACTCAAACAGCGATAATGATGAAGATATAACATTGATGACTAGAAATTTTAGGAAATTCCTGAAATACAGAAAGATGAATAATCTCAAGAGAAACAACTATAAGAACTCTGGAAATCAGAATGTAGTACCAAATAATGTCAAATGTTACAACTGTGATTAATCAGGCCATATCAAAAGAGACTGCCTGTATCCAGATAGACAGAATCCTCTTATGAACAATGATCCAGCAAAGAAACGGAAGCGTTCATTTACTGCTACTCTAGATGACTCAGACTCGTCCTCAAGTGATGATGATCAGAAGACAGATAATTCGAATTTGTGTTTCACAGCAGTTCATGACTCCGACGAATTCAAAGAAACGGACTTAGAAAAAGGTACACATTTACAATACAATTGGTTGAAATTGCTTGCTTAGAATTAGATGCTTGATTGCTTGACTGATTGATTTTGAATTGGTGTGTTGTTTGAATTTTAAAATTTATTTTATATTTTTTATTATTATTTTATTATTATTTTATTATTTTTTAATAATATAACTTTCTGAAATATACTATAAATCTAATAATATTTCAGATATATATATAGACATTAAAAATAATAAGTAAATATATATATATATATTAGAGAACTTAGGAAAAATAAATTATCAAAATTCACGGGCACATGTCGACATTGGTCCCTACCATGATGTCGACATGGATACCAGAATTTGAATTTCAAAATTTGAATTCAAATATTTGAATTTCCCTCCATCTTTTCACTTCATTCAATTCTCTGAAAAGCTACCTTTTGACCAGAGAATATGTCCTTTGAGAATCTATTTATTCACTATTTTTATCATATCTTTTCACTCTCATTTTCAAATTCAAACTCTTTCTTCATAACTTCAAGCTCTCTACTCTCTACTTTAATGGCTTCTTCAAGCAACCCTTCCACCATGAGAATTTCCAGAAAAATAAAAGAGCAACTATTCAATGATCTGGAGGCAATAAAAGCATACATCAATTATGCTAACTATGCCAAAGTCCATCTCGGAAAGTTTGCTATTTTTCAAGATTTTTCTTCTTATGAAATTGATTCCTTTTTTGCAAACAATGGAGTTCTTAGTCTTATTGATGCTTCTCAAAATGATTTTGTTTGCTATCCTAATCTTGTCAAAATTTTCTATGCTAATTTAAACCGTGGATTTTATGATGGAAATGAGGATGAAATGGAGTACTGTCAAAGGCAATAGAATTGTTTTGAATTGTGATCTTTCGGGTACCATTCTCAATTGCAAGAATTCAGGAATGGATCTTTCTAGTTTTAAAATCGATGAAAATGATCGTGAGACATTTCATCACATTTTCGAAGGAGATGATGATTTTGAATTTAAAAATCGAAATTTTCGACCAAAAGCAAGAATTGTCAATCTTCTTTTGCAACATACTTTGACCCCAAGATCGGGGAATTTTAATAATCCTACTTCAAATGTTTGCAAAGCACTTTTTTCTATTTTTGGAAACTATAATGTTAATTGGACGCAAGTTATTTTGGATGAACTTCGTCCCAAAAATCTTGAAATGGGTGAGAATACTTTATATCATGGAATTTATCTCACTCGGATTT
Organism: Allium cepa; assembly: GCA_030765085.1. NCBI lineage: Eukaryota > Viridiplantae > Streptophyta > Magnoliopsida > Asparagales > Amaryllidaceae > Allium > Allium cepa. The sequence goes on along the minus strand of CM060931.1, from coordinate 53,931,550 downwards.
TTAACTATTTTAGAGTGGATTTCAAAGGCGAAGAATTTGTTTCTAGAAAAGTTGTCAATCATTCCAACATTTCGCTTATGAAAATTCCATTTGTTTTTCAACCTTATGAGACCCTTACCGAAAAGGAAGAGCATTTGGCTCATGAGGAAATGGAAGAAGAGGAAGAGGAGGAAGAAGAAGTGGATGAAATGGAAATTGAAGAAGAAGAAGGAGAAACTTCTTTGGAAAGCATCGACTATCCTCCCAATCCATCCAACAAAACCCTTCTCAAAAACTAAAAGACTATTGTTGAGAACCAACGGATTCTTAAACGATCCGTTAGTAAAAAGTTGGATAATATTTCTTCGAAGATGAACAAGTTCTTTTCCAAAGTCAGCAAGAAACTTAGACTATCTTCATCATCTTCATCCTCTAACTAGTTTTATCTTTTCGTATCTTGTTGTATGTGTTTTAGTTTGTTTTTATTCGAAAGTTCATGTAGTTTGTTGTGTTTAATCATTGTATCATCTTAGTATGCAATGAAATGAAATTTCTTTTCTGTTATCTAGTTTATCTTATCTCCAGAATAAATGTTAGTATATTATATAAATATATAATATACACAATTATTCACAAAATCAAATTAGTCATACTTTTTCACTAACCCATGTCGACATACCCCCTATGACCATGTCGACATGTACTGGTCAGAAATGACAATTGATTTTGAATTTGAAATTTGAATAACTACCGCATGTCTATTCATTTCAAACGAATTTCTACACCTATAAATACCTGTTTCTTCCAGAATTATTCACTAAAAATTATTTCTTATCTTCTATATCCTTCATTTCTTTCACAAATTCAACTATGGCTAATCCAATTCACAATTTATCCGAAAATCTTGAAGAAACTCTTAATTCGTTCAAGAATATTCTCTCATTTATTCTTCGTAATCAGCGTCACTTAGAATTAAGTCAAATGCAGATGATCAAGGAACAAGAAAGGCATTTCGATGCGATACGATGGATGATCTCCTCACTACACAAGGATGATAACGAAGCACATCCTCCTATCTCTCTCACCAATGACAATGAAAATTGGGATGCAATTAAAGCAGACCCTATATTTGGAGAAGAAGGATGGGTGGAAGTTCCTCATAACGTTTGATTTTATTACTTTGTTTGATTTGTTTGAATTGATTTGATTTGGTTTGATTTGATACTTGGTGTGGATTGATTTCTTAATATTGGTTTGATTTGATACTTGGTGTGGATTGATTTCTTAATATTGGTTTGATGTTTGCTGTATAAAACATATATATACATTAAAATGAATATAGTCTTTGATTAATTATCATGATCATAAGTATAATTATTTCTTAATCTATCTATTATATATTTTGTTGTATAGTTTATCAATGTAGGTACTGAAGTCCAAGAATGAGGGGGAGTTTGTTTTTGTTGATGACAAAGGGGGAGAAATATAAAATAGGTTAATTAGGCATAGATTAAGGGGGAGTTATTAGTTTTAGGGGGAGTTATTAGGATAGAAGTAATATTTTATAAACAAAGGTTGTCATCATCAAAATGGGGGAGATTGTTAGTCTGTGAGATGATGGTTTTGATGACAACAACCTTAGAATAGATTATAAAATATAAATACTAACATTATAAGTTTAGATATATATGTATATGCATGATTTAACCATGCAGGTACCAAGAATGAAGACTGTACAGTATAGAGATTCAAGATATCGAAGATTGAAGACTCATGAGTATTAGGATTATCAAGAGTTCAAGATATCAAGAATAAGTATTTTATTAGGAATTTTTGTTAAAACTCGTAGAAAAGCACTGGCATCTTAAAAACCAATTTATTCGTGGAATGGAATCCACTTCGAGCCTGTTAAAGGGATGGAACCCTAAGTAGGATGGAACCTACGAAAAATCTAGTGGAACATTGTTTTGTATCGACTAATTTTAATTCAAATGGTTTCACAAAATTATCTTGTTTTCAAAATGATTTCAAAACTTTCCTTTTAAGAGATTCAAAACCCTCTATCCTAATTTTAAATAATTTTAGCCTCAAAATCATCTTTAATTTCAAATTCAAATTACTCCTGATTTTAAACTATCTTTTAAAATAATATATTTAACTTTTAAATATTTATACTTAGATTTACATATAAAATTATAGTTAATTTCTATATATATTATTCTCTATATTTACTCATGAATTTTATCTATAGTCAAGTATATTTATAAAGTTTAATATAGTTTTAATATAAGATAAAGGTTATTTTCAAAGAAAATCAAATCTTCAAAAATTGCCTTGGGATGTCGACATGCTCATGGTGACCATGTCGACATGGTGTTAGTTGAGTTCAAAATTTAAATTTCAAAAGAAGTGTCTATTCGCCATAACTCTTCACGAATGGACATGGTTGTTGTTCTTCTATAAATAGGGGTTAGTTTCAATGAATTTAACATCAGATTTTTTGGTTTTTCACTCCTCTTCTTCTTCCACATTTCTTAATACATATTCTTACCATTACTATGCCGAAATCAACATTGAATCGAACTCGATTACTTCTAGTTTGATTCTCTATCACTATCTCAACAAGGTTCTCAGTGCTATTTAAAGTTATAGACTTCTTTGTAATCTATTAAGCGAGAAAAGGTGTGATTGTGGCCTTGAAAATCAATCAAGTGAGATAAGGTGTGATTGTAGCCTTGGGAAATCAATTGGGTGAACTTGTAGCCCGTAAAATGAAGTGGGTGAACTTGTTGCCCGAAAAATCAAGTATCTCTACCCAGAGGATTATGATTCTAGAGGGTGTACCTCGTAGCCTTGAAATCAAGGGTGTAATTGTAAAGATTGCTTTTGAAAGGAAATCTGTACTTGTGTTGCGAGACTAGATGTTGGGTAACTCCGAACCAATATAAAATCCGGTGTGTTCTTTCCTTTACTGCTTTTATTTTATTTCTGCATCTGTGTTTGTTTTTGTGATCATATCTGTGTCTGTATTTTGCATACATCTGCGTCTAAATTAACATAACTCAAAAAGATTTAGTAATTCTTTATAAACACTATTCACCTCCCCCCCCCCTCTAGTGATAATCCTAGCCTTAAGATCCGTAATCCGCATTTCTCACACCAACTATGTTGGAACGTGAGATGTAAGCATTCCAGCAATTTCTGTATTTTACTTGAAAACCCTAGACCCTATTATAATATAACTGGATTTCCTATCAAATGTTTTGTTTAGCATAAGGTAAAAACTTACCCATGTTTATGTGTGGGGAGTCTTACGTGATACCTTTGTTTTCAAAGGATTTTCAAAGTTAAGCAACTTTAACCCGTTTACTCACACCAGACCCATGTCTGACCCGGAGTTTATTTTTTGTTTTATTAAACTCTTGGGTACTCAAATTTTTATGAGTAGCCAAGGGATTCAGGTTAGCTTTGACGAATTCTGGAGGAGATATGGTGCAGGAGGCTTCAGCGAATAGATATATAGTGGATCTGTTGTGTTCGAGTTGTATATATATCTTTGTGATGTACTTGAGTTGTAATAACTAGACAGGTGTTTATAACTGTCTAGTTTGTGTTGTAAAAGCTGTATAACTCTGATGTATATGATATTATGTAATATCTTATGTGATATAATATAATTTATTCGTTCCGCTGTGAGATTCTGATGTTGTTTTGTTCTTTCTTTTCTATCCCTTTCTTTCTTCTTAATGATACGTCTTTCTATGGAATGAAAGGCGGGTAGTTACATTGTGGTATCAGAGCGCTTGGTTGAGCGAATACCTAGGCTTTGGAGCGATTTCTTTCTTGAGAGAGCATACTTGTATTTATATTTATATATATATATATATATATTTATATATATATATATATACCTACCTATTTTGTTGGGGTGCCTGTTTGGGTTTTCCAATATAAGTTCTAGAGGTAGGAAAGGTAGTGGTGTGTATAGCACGACTACCAATAAGAGAAGTCTGAGTAATTGAGGTGGAAGAGTATCTGCCGGGGAAGTTTTGGGCATCTTGAGTAAGCTTTGCAGCATAGTGTAAGGATTTCACCGATCTCTGAAGGAAACCTTTTTAAGGTTTGGAGACCATCTTTGGAGTGTAAGTTTGGTTGCGCTTGTGCGAGCGGATTTTCTAGAGTTTAGATCAGTCGGAAGTGCTGAAGCGAGTGATGGTATCTTGGCAACCGTAGGAAGGAGTTTTGTCTGTATTGGAGTTTGGAACTCAGCTTGTCAAGGTGTTGTGCTTGGTTTAGAGCCCGAGTTTCTTGAGAGATATCTGCCTTCTCGAAGACTCTTTCGTGGAGTTGGTTGATATAGCTTTGTGATTCGAGGAGCTTTTGGATTAGAAGTCTTTGGAAACTATAACGACCCGCCTTTTCGCACACTTTAAACCGACACACGTGCCAATTCAAACCATACGGAAGGGCGGATTGTTATGGGGTAAATAAGAAAAACAGAGAAGAAATAAAACGAAACAGAATCTCACAGCGGAAGGATAAAATATATTAATCAAATATACAGTTCATGAAACTGTTTTACAAAATATTTTATTTTACTTGTACAATAAATATCAGAGTTACACATACCAATACAATCAATGCAGCGGAACAATGTGAGTGCGGTGCAATAATATAAATAATAATATTACAGATTCTTCGTCTTCGTCCTCCAAAGCTAAAGTCTTCGATCCTGAAACGCTCGGACTGACCCGAGCAAATTTGAAAAGACAAAAACACTCGAGTCAGAACTAAAAGATCTTATGTGAGTTAAATTTACAGAAATAAATATGAGTACAGTAACTCAAGAGATGCTCGGGATTTACATCTCTTAAGGATCCGTTAAACTATTTACTATGTAGCATATTGCGCTACTATAGTAGGGTCTATTTATAAAATAAACTTACTTTTAAATAGCGTTAAGGCTTTACATTTTCCACCTTAACACATTTATATATTCCCATAGTCTATACAGTACCGTAATCTCCCCCGTACAGGGCGTCGTCAGAGGGCACTCCATAGGTATGGTACAAAACATAACTCGTAGTAAAGGCTCGGTATGGTAGGTGACACGGCACAACTAGGCAATGCCAGGGTAGATATACCAATTACGCTTCCGGGCTGATGGAAACGCGTAGCCGCAGCTACCGCCCACCTCGAACAAACTCCCCCAAAAATCAAAGTAAAAGTGGCCACTGAATCAATCCAAAGTCAAAGTATAATGTCGAAGAGGAGTGTCCGATCAGAGGAATGACCTCATTAACCCGTCGATCGCTCCTGTTTTAGACACCTTATGCCAACTCACGGGAGTCGGGTCCACGTATTTACCTTACAGGAAACGCCACCACCAACCTACTTCATTCTGGAATCTCCACCGCGTACACGGTTAGTCAAAGTGGTTTTCGGTATCGACAGAGAGTATGTCCATATCCGATCCCGGTCTCTTTGCCAACCAATCGTTATTATAACACCGCGGTCATTTAAAAATAGTTTATACTTTAAAAACCAGAATAAACCTTTCTATTTCAAAACTATGAATACGATATCATTTTAAAACCCAAAACAATATGATATCATTTTATCCAAATATAATTCTTTTCCAAAATCATACTACTTTAAAATTTATAATATCTGGAAACCAAATATTTGAATTATACTTTCAAAGCATAATATTTCAAAATTCATAATTTTAAAACCATAACTTCTAAACTTAAATGGTTTGGATATTCAACGGCATATAGAATAAATGGTTTAACTTTAAGGTTACTTTGTAAAGAAAATAATTTCCATGGCTTTACAAATATATTTCTTGATTTAAAGTCTAAACCAAAATTCAAATATCACTTTCAAGTTCCAAAACCACTTCAATTTCTATATATATATATATATATATATATATATATATATCCATTTGGAGTATTAATATTTCAAAACTAAAGTTGGATTTTATTCTTTCAACAAATTAATGTTCTATTGTTTAGTCTTGAATATTCACATAAATTCCATAAATAAAACTCCAATTTCTAGCAATTAAATATTTTCTTCAGTTAAATTTATACTAAAATATTCATTTTAAATTACCTTGGGAAAAATCCAGGTATAAATATCATATCTTAAAATTTACAATTTAAACATATAATATAAATTATCAAATCCCATTTCTCAAAATTTTCCCATTTTTATTTAACAGATTTATACCCAGCTTGAATTCAAAATTTTAACTTCATATGTGTTTATATAGAAAAATAATATTTATAAAATATCAAAGTTAAAATTTTTTATAAACCGTATCCATCCAAACCATAGAAATCACTTTAAAATATTTATATATAGACCACGGTGCCTGTATAAAATTTTCTATCCTATGGTCAAGTGATACGGATATTTATCATTTCAATCCGCAATTTAAAAATAAAATTTTGCGGTTGTATATAATTTCAAACCACAGTCCTGAATGAAATGAAAAAAAATGCATGATAACTTGCAATTTAATGATATAAAATAAAACACCCATTCATCAACATCATCCATCATCCAAATCACAATCATCATCCAATAATAAATCAATATCAATATATATCTGATAATATATAACAGGTAATAACTGGCAGTTATATTCAAAATAAGATTAACAACTATTAAACTAACAGTTTATATTCAGTAATAAAATTTATAACTGTTTAACTAGCAGTTTATATGCAAATAAATAAATTCTAACTGTCAAATTAATATGCAATAAATAAAATAAATTAACAGTTTAATTAAATAAATGCAATTTAACATATATGATGAATAAAACATGCTCAAACAGTCATAAATAAATTTCTACTCATATCTAAAATAAATTTAACAAACATAAAAACTTTTAGAAGTTGTGAGTGGGTTAAAACACTCACCTTTTGAATTTAAATCGAATTTAAATCCGATTTAAACCCAAAATTTTGACGGTCTCCAAATCAGTCCAAACCAGCGTCAACAGATCCGAAATTTAATTACGATCCTAACAAAAAAAAGATTCGCGTAAATCGGAGTCCGTATGTGAAAGTTATTCGAATAAACGTTCAAAATTCAAAATTAAATAAAAACAAAAATAAACATCACCTAAAAATGCTGGCCACGTCAGCTACAACACGCAACAGAGCCCTAATCACGCGATTCTTATCGCGTTCGAACTGCACCCAGCCGCCGTTGTTATCCCAATTTTTGCCATCACCTCCTTCACCTGCGACCCCATCAGGCAACATCGTTGACCTGAGCTAGGCGAGCCGCCCCTAGGCCAGGTGTCGCACACGCCTCGAGATGCCTGGACACGGTCGCGCCGCCGCGCCTAGGGCTGCCATTTCTGGCGAATCCGAGCACCCTTCGACCAATTCGACCGTGCCGATGCAAGCTACACACGAAACTCAAAGATCCTGCACTTCCCGATCGAGACAACTCTGAAGATCCGCCGTTAAAACCCACCTCCATACATGAACGGCCGAAACTAAATTGCAAACTTCAGGACAAACGAAAACTCCAATCGACAAACGAAATACACCACTGAATTACGCTCGTCGAGAGCATCAACATATATTTTTTTGGAATTTTTTTGAGGTGATTGAATTTCCAGCTTTTGATTTTGAACTGTAGATAGATCTAGGTTTTGCAACCATTGAGGAAGAGAAAGAGATGAAGAAAATGAACGTACAGACAAATGATAGGAGATGGAGGCTAGGGTTTATAATTGTTTATTTATAGGTAGGGTTGGGTTAGAGTAGATAGACTAGATAGATGAACGTACGGAACAAACTATGGCCCAAAAAGCCCGTTCTAACCCCAGAACGAAATCTATTAAACCCATATATCCAAATAGGTAATTTAGAATATTCTGAACGCGATGGAAAAAGTTTCACGTCCAAATTCGATCGTATGAAGAAGTTATGCTGAAAACAAAATTTTCAAATTGATTTCAATTTATCGATTTGAAGGCGTTTCGCGTCCGTACGATCAAACGACAGGTCCGATCGATACGAAACTTGAAACCCTACAATAATTCACCGATACGGATCCGATGAAACTGGTTTCGTCGAAATCCGAGTCCGTGGCCAAAATGGCTATTTTTATATTCATTAAATAAGTTAAAATAAATTGTAAAAATCCAATTTTATATCAAATTTCTAAAATTGGCCAAATTTTATCGCTTATATATTTATCTCAAATATTTAATGATTTAACAAATTTTAAATGTCAATTTATTAAAGATAAATCAATTTATCATTGAAAATTTCCAATTTATAATATTAAATATAAATTTTAATTTATCCAGAAAGTAAACTTAACTTCCCATGAATTCATTTATCACCAAGTATAAATTTATTATTGGTTCATGGTCTAATATTATTGTTAACCTAAATTTTCAACTTAAACTCCACTAACGTAATATTCAACATTTAATTCCCATTTAATTGCAATAACGCAATTTCAAAAAAATATTAACTCAATTAAATAACAACTCTTTATATTCTAAATCAATTGCAATGGTTTAAAAGTTGCTAAATTTCGATTTCAGTAATTCCTTTAATTCCATTCAAAATCAGCAATTATCTATTAAATGTCCCAAAATTTCTATTAAATTAATCTAACGAATCTTTATTATAAATTAGATGAATTAAATATTGCATTCAAACTATTGCGTTAATATTTTCCGTTTCACTTTAAAGTAACTAAATTTGCCAATTATAATACTTATTTCAATTTCTTAAAATAACCCTTTATTTACATTGAACCCAATTTAAATAAGTTTCCAATTAATTAGATTCAATTTCAACATTTTACATACACTTAAGTTTTAGGTTATAAACAATTTATATGTAATTCTTTCTTAATTATTACTTTGCAAACTTCTCGTATAAATTTCACAATCAAACATAAATTTTAAAGTAACGCTTAATAAATATGCTCCTATAATTTCTCAACTTTTAAACGAACGTTACTCCATTTTCAATTAGTGTAACATTCATTTAATTATTACCACTTACTACCGATCCTAATCCCATTAACAAATAAGCAGGTAGATTTTATGATAGGTGTTACAAATTTTTTAAATAAATTACTATTCATTACCATTGCCTTAAATTCAGCATTAATTCCCTTGCATTAACATTTTATACTAAAATCTCTGTCCAATTATAATTTATACTCTAAATAATTTCATTTACACCTTTCGTTGTTTCTTAATTACAATTAAGGCGCATCAACTATCTATATTGGTAAATGATTGAATTTACTAGTAATCCTACTATTTAATGTTTAGTATATTTGTATATTATTATTTTACCCTTTTGTTCTCCATTATAAATATATGCACACATACAAATTAAGATTCTACATCTAATTAATTATTCCATCCAATATATAAATTACTAACCTTAAATTATTGCAATTGATTATCTAACATACAATTGAATCTATTTCCAAATTTTCATAATTAATTAACACCTTACAAAAGTTTACAAATACAGGGGTTGTATTAGATAAACTTATTTTCATTGATGAATTCAATACTTGCCTGTATTTTATTTATTTCCAACTTAATATCCAATCGCAACAATTTCCACTATTACACTTATAAATTTCAATACATAATTCAATTTGTAAATTTTAATTACCCTTGATACATCCAATATCAACATTCTCTTTCATATAAATAAATAAGATTTCTGTTTCTTCCTAAATCAAATAAAAATCCTATTAATTAAATTCATTTTAAACATCGTATTTACCCGGGTCGTTACACTCTCCCCCACTCAAAACTTTTCGTCCCCGAAAAGGAAAAAGAAAAGAGAAGGAAGAATTAAATAAACAGTACATTTTATTTCAACTATTAACTTATAAACAATAATTTACTAAATTAATTTCCTTAAATGAAATATACCCGTTTTATAATCATTATACCCTTTTATACTTAAATAATTAAAGTTTGGAAAACATTTTCAACAAAATTCTAAGTCCAAAATTTACGGAAATTTTTGGCAGAGTCTCCTTTGTACGGAGAGGTTTGGGAGAAAAATAAAATATTTAATATAACAAATATCATATATAATATTCAAAATAATATATCCCAACACGGGAAAAATATATAAATAGCGTTATAAATCGTAATCCGAAACGTACCTATTTGTCGGGCAATTTACGCTTATTATTATGGAACCAAAAGCAGTAGCAGTTGCTTCCATAACCTGCATTTCACTTATAAAAATCCAAAGGTTTAACAATTTATCTCCAGTGAAATATTTAAGTGGTTTCAATTACTAACAACAAATTAATACAACAACCATCCATTTTAACAAACAGCACACACAACAAATCAAACAATCATTCAATCAAACAAGCAAATAGTTGTTCGGGTTCAAAACTAGAAATGGTACGGAATGAAAAATAACTATCAAGTGCATCATTTACTCAACAGTCTTAGATGGGACAAAATAGATTATTTATTCATCCAACAACTTCAAATTTCCTTACCCAGCCAACCATAAAGCAAACAATATCGATTTAAACCAACAAATCAATTTAACTTATATAAATTCATTACATACTTTAGTTGTTTGATTTCCTTTCTTTTATTCAAACCACATACATTTCCTTCTTATAATTACATTTTTTTCTAACAACTTCCAATTTTTATTTCTCATTCAATGGTTGTTTTCTTACTTCTACTTATTACTTACCATTATTCATTTTTATTTATTCAGGTTATGTAAGTTTCTTTTATTTGTATTACATTTAATGCACTTCTCACTTTCAATCATTTATTTAATGCTTACATTTCTATTATATTTAATTATAGTAATCATTTTTAATTACCCTTAAATTCTTAACCTTATAACATTCATTTTTATAAGTAAAGGATTTTATTTATTCATTAACTATGGTTTGCAGTCATTTATTTATATTTCCTACTTTCCATAATATTAAACTAGTAGCATTTAAATCATACTTAACTTTAAAATCCTCTATTAATAATACTTACCTTTAATTTTAGTAAAATTTCAATTATAACTTAAGTTTATTCCATTAAATTCTCATTTATAACAGCAATTCATTTAATACTTCATTATTTCCAAAATATCTACTTGTATAATATTCTATTCCAATCTCTTATTTAACATTTCAACTTTTTATATTTGGTAAGTTATATATGTTAAAGAAAATGCAAAAGAACTTATACAAGTTTTATCTCATATTTTAATTAAATTTAATGTTCAACAATATTACTTTTTCTCTCATATGTTAAAAATTTCAAATTTTCCTTTATAACTTAGCATTAAAGTCTCTTATTTTATTTAGGGTTTCAATTATTAAGTAAATTCTGTTTCACTACCATAATTGAAACAATTAATTAATAGAAATTTAAGAATTAAATACCGGGTTAAATTTCAATTTATTTTAAAATAATAGATAATTAGTTTCCTACAACTTTTATATCTCAATTATATTTTAAAACAATTAAAATTTTAGATAATTTCAAAATAAATCTGCAGTAGAATTTACTACAGTGGCCTTTTCCCTTCGAAACTCAAAAATGAAAGTCGATGATGCGGCCGCCATCACCGAAATTATTTTCCAGCGACAGAGAGGAAAGTACAAAATTTATTTTCTCCAAAACCCTTTTTTTTTAAACAATTCTTCCGAATTATACTAAATATTTATATAAGAAAATACTTATAAACCAAATCATTACATTTCATAACTCCTTTGAAAGTAGATTTTCAAAATCCCGGACTTAAGTTCTAAAATCTCCAATTTGGTTTATTATAATTTCAACTTAGCTTCAATTATTATAAATATTTTTATTACCTACCACCCAATCTACAGCAACCAAATATATATATCTTTATAAAATATTTTTATATATAGAAAATATAATAGGCAAAGTTATTTCATTCACCTATATTAAAACAGATATTATGTCGGTCTGTCCTATTAAGTGTTTAGAAATCCCTATTGATGACATAGCGTCCCATGCATCAACCAGAATTTATAAATACAAAACGGAACAGATTAACACAATATTAAAATCTTTTTTATAACACTAACAAATACGCTCTCTCATATATATACACTCAGCGACTCCCATAGGGTATTACTACCCTATTAACAAAGAGTCAAACCCCACAAAGCCAAGGTTTATCGCTAAACCAAAGCTCTGATACCAACTGTAACGACCCGCCTTTTCGCACACTTTAAACCGACACACGTGCCAATTCAAACCATACGGAAGGGCGGATTGTTATGGGGTAAATAAGAAAAACAGAGAAGAAATAAAACGAAACAGAATCTCACAGCGGAAGGATAGAATATAATAATCAAATATACAGTTCATGAAACTGTTTTACAAAATATTTTATTTTACTTGTACAATAAATATCAGAGTTACACATACCAAAACAATCAATGCAGCGGAACAATGTGAGTGCGGTGCAATAATATAAATAATAATATTACAGATTCTTCGTCTTCGTCCTCCAAAGCTAAAGTCTTCGATCCTGAAACGCTCGGACTGACCCGAGCGAATTTGAAAAGACAAAAACACTCGAGTCAGAACTAAAAGATCTTATGTGAGTTAAATTTACAGAAATAAATATGAGTACAGTAACTCAAGAGATGCTCGGGATTTACATCTCTTAAGGATCTGTTAAACTATTTACTATGTAGTATATTGCGCTACTATAGTAGGGTCTATTTATAAAATAAACTTACTTTTAAATAGCGTTAAGGCTTTACATTTTCCACCTTAACACATTTATATATTCCCATAGTCTATACAGTACCGTAATCTCCCCCGTACTGGGCGTCGTCAGAGGGCACTCCATAGGTATGGTACAAAACATAACTCGTAGTAAAGGCTCGGTATGGTAGGTGACACGGCACAACTAGGCAATGCCAGGGTAGATATACCAATTATGCTTCCGGGCCGATGGAAACGCGTAGCCGCAGCTACCGCCCACCTCGAACAAACTCCCCCAAAAATCAAAGTAAAAGTGGCCACTGAATCAATCCAAAGTCAAAGTATAATATCGAAGAGGAGTGTCCGATCAGAGGAATGACCTCATTAACCCATCGATCGCTCCTGTTTTAGCCACCTTATGCCAACTCACGGGAGTCGGGTCTACGTATTTACCTTACAGGAAACGCCACCACCAACCTTCTTCATTCTGGAATCTCCACCGCGTACACGGTTAGTCAAAGTGGTTTTCGGTATCGACAGAGAGTATGTCCATATCCGATCCCGGTCTCTTTGCCAACCAATCGTTATTATAACACCGCGGTCATTTAAAAATAGTTTATACTTTAAAAACCAGAATAAACCTTTCCATTACAAAACTATGAATACGATATCATTTTAAAACCCAAAAAAATATGATATCATTTTATCCAAATATAATTCTTTTCCAAAATCATACTGCTTTAAAATTTATAATATCTGGAAACCAAATATTTGAATTATACTTTCAAAGCATAATATTTCAAAATTCATAATTTTAAAACCATAACTTCTAAACTTAAATGGTTTGGATATTCAACGGCATATAGAATAAATGGTTTAACTTTAAGGTTACTTTGTAAAGAAAATAATTTCCATGGCTTTACAAATATATTTCTTGATTTAAAGTCTAAACCAAAATTCAAATATCACTTTCAAGTTCCAAAACCACTTCAATTTCTATATATATATATATATACATATGCGTTTGGAGTATTAATATTTCAAAACTAAAGTTGGATTTTATTCTTTCAACAAATTAATGTTCTATTGTTTAGTCTTGAATATTCACATAAATTCCATAAATAAAACTCCAATTTCTAGCAATTAAATATTTTCTTCAGTTAAATTTATACTAAAATATTCATTTTAAATTATCATGGGAAAAATCCAGGTATAAATATCATATCTTAAAATTTCCAATTTATACATATAATATAAATTATCAAATCCCATTTCTCAAATTTTTCCCATTTTTATTTAACAGATTTATACCCAGCTTGAATTCAAAATTTTAACTTCATATGTGTTTATATAGAAAAATAATATTTATAAAATATCAAAGTTAAAAATTTTGATAAACCGTATCCATCCAAACCATAGAAATCACTTTAAAATATTTATATATAGACCATGGTGCCTGTATAAAATTTTCTATCCTATGGTCAAGTGATACGGATATTTATCATTTCAATCCGCAATTTAAAAATAAAATTTTGCGGTTGTATATCATTTCAAACCACAGTCCCGAATGAAATGAAAAAAAATGCATGATAACTTGCAATTTGATGATATAAAATAAAACATCCATTCATCAACATCATCCATCATCCAAATCACAATCATCATCCAATAATAAATCAATATCAATATATATCTGATAATATATAACAGGTAATAACTGGCAGTTATATTCAAAATAAGTTTAACAACTATTAAACTAACAGTTTATATTTAGTAATAAAATTTATAACTGTTTAACTAGCAGTTTATATGCAAATAAATAAATTCTAACTATCAAATTAATATGCAATAAATAAAATAAATTAACAGTTTAATTAAATAAATGCAATTTAACATATATGATGAATAAAACATGCCAAACAGTCATAAATAAATTTCTACTCATATCTAAAATAAATTTAACAAACATAAAAACTTTTAGAAGTTGTGAGTGGGTTAAAACACTCACCTTTTGAATTTAAATCGAATTTAAATCCGATTTAAACCCAAAATTTCGACGGTCGCCAAATCAGTCCAAACCAGCGTCAACAGATCCGAAATTTAATTACGATCCTAACAAAAAAAAAGATTCGCGTAAATCGGAGTCCGTATGTGAAAGTTATTCGAATAAACGTTCAAAATTCAAAATTAAATAAAAACAAAAATAAACATCACCTAAAAATGCTGGCCACGTCAGCTACAACACGCAACAGAGCCCTAATCACGCTATTCTTATCGCGTTCGAACTGCACCCAACCGCCGTTGTTATCCCAATTTTTGCCGTCACCTCCTTCACCTGCGACCCCATCAGGCAACATCGTTGACCTGAGCTAGGCGAGCCGCCCCTAGGCCAGGTGTCGCACATGCCTCGAGATGCCTGGACACGGTCGCGCCGCCGCGCCTAGGGCTGCCATTTCTGGCGAATCCGAGCACCCTTCGACCAATTCGACCGTGCCGATGCAAGCTACACACGAAACTCTACGATCCTGCACTTCCCGATCGAGACAACTCTGAAGATCCGCCGTTAAAACCCACCTCCATACATGAACGGCCGAAACTAAATTGCAAACTTCAGGACGAACGAAAACTCCAATCGACAAACGAAATACACCACTGAATTACGCTCGTCGAGAGCATCAACATATATTTTTTTGGAATTTTTTTGAGGTGATTGAATTTCCAGCTTTTGATTTTGAACTGTAGATAGATCTAGGTTTTGCAACCATTGAGGAAGAGAAAGAGATGAAGAAAATGAACGTACAGACAAATTATAGGAGATGGAGGCTAGGGTTTATAATTGTCTATTTATAGGTAAGGTTGTGTTAGAGTAGATAGACAAGATAGATGAACGTACGGAACAAACTATGGCCCATAAAGCCCGTTCTAACCCCGGAACGAAATCTATTAAACCCATATATCCAAATAGGTAATTTAGAATATTCTGAACGCGATGGAAAAAGTTTCACGTCCAAATTCGATCGTATGAAGAAGTTATGCTGAAAACAAAATTTTCAAATTGATTTCAAATTGATTTCAATTTATCGATTTCAAGGCGTTTCGCGTCCGTACGATCAAACGACAGGTCCGATCGATACGAAACTTGAAACCCTACAATAATTCACCGATACGGATCCGATGAAACTGATTTCATCGAAATCCGAGTCCGTGGCCAAAATGGCTATTTTTATATTCATTAAATAAGTTAAAATAAATTGTAAAAATCCAATTTTATATCAAATTTCTAAAATTGGCCAAATTTTATCGCTTATATATTTATCTCAAATATTTAATGATTTAACAAATTTTAAATGTCAATTTATTAAAGATAAATCAATTTATCATTGAAAATTTCCAATTTATAATATTAAATATAAATTTTAATTTATCCAGAAAGTAAACTTAACTTCCCATGAATTCATTTATCACCAAGTATAAATTTAGTATTGGTTCATGGTCTAATATTATTGTTAACCTAAATTTTCAACTTAAACTCCACTAACGTAATATTCAACATTTAATTCCCATTTAATTGCAATAACGCAATTTCAAAAAAATATTAACTCAATTAAATAACAACTCTTTATATTCTAAATCAATTGCAATGGTTTAAAAGTTGCTAAATTTCGATTTCAGTAATTCCTTTAATTCCATTCAAAATCAGCAATTATCTATTAAATGTCCCAAAATTTCTATTAAATTAATCTAACGAATCTTTATTATAAATTAGATGAATTAAATATTGCATTCAAACTATTGCGTTAATATTTTCCGTTTCACTTTAAAGTAACTAAATTTGCCAATTATAATACTTATTTCAATTTCTTAAAATAACCCTTTATTTACATTGAACCCAATTTAAATAAGTTTCCAATTAATTAGATTCAATTTCAACATTTTACATACACTTAAGTTTTAGGTTATAAACAAATTATATGTAATTCTTTCTTAATTATTACTTTGCAAACTTCTCGTATAAATTTCACAATCAAACATAAATTTTAAAGTAACGCTTAATAAATATGCTCCTATAATTTCTCAACTTTTAAACGAACGTTACTCCATTTTCAATTAGTGTAACATTCATTTAATTATTACCACTTACTACCGATCCTAATCCCATTAACAAATAAGCAGGTAGATTTTATGATAGGTGTTATGTTAACGCTAAAATTTGAACGCTAACACCCTGGTAAGAGTAGAAATAAGTGAAAGCACCACCCGTTGGTACGGGAACAAAGTATAAGCAAAGAAATCACAGAAAAGCTATAAAAGACACAATATTTATAGTGGTTCGGCTTAAGATCTAGCCTACATCCACTTTAAAGCTCTTTATTGCTGAATTGGTTACAATTCTTTACAATCAACTCCGATTACAACACACTTAGACAAATAGCTCAAACCCCAATGTAGAAGAATCCTTCGAATGCATGGCGAATGAGTTAGATTTCCTCTTGAGATTTGTTGAAATGTCTTTGGTGATTGGAGTGATAGAAGTGTTGCTTGAACGTTGCTTGAAGTCGAGAAAATGGCAGAGTAATGGCGTCCAGGAAGTGAGCCCCCAAAAGTCCTTTGAATGTTGGAGGTGGCCGTGTATTTATAGGAGTTTCCTGCCCTGAGTCGTGAGTCGTGACCGAGACATAGCTGACTCGTGGCTGAGTCAAGTTGGGTCGTGGACGACTCAACAGGTTGAGCCCAAGCTTCGTGTCAGAGCGCCTCTAGTCTTCTGAATGTAGCCGAAGTCCTAAGTCGCCCACGTGTCATCCCTTTCTTCCATAGGTAACGTCATAGCATATTACGACTCAGTGTCTTTAGGTCGTAGACGAGTCAAGGTGAGTCGTGAGTCGTTAGGTCGTTAACGACTTATTAGGTAACGGTTCAAGGACTCATTTTCTTAGGTCGTTACTTCCCCTAAGCCGTTTCTTATGATAAGTCGCGAACTCTCTGAGTCGCTGATCCATTAAGTCGTTGAAGCTATGAGTTGCTGCTTACCATGAGTCGGTAACTCACTGAGTCGTCACAGCTATGAGTCGCTGCTTACCATGAGTCGGCACCATCCTTGAGTCGTAGCTCCAATGAGTCGTAAGCCCCCCCTTGAGTCGCTCGGCGTTAACAGGTCGCTTCATTCTTTGAGTCGTATACCGTAAGCGGTGGCGTTGCCCCCGCACCCCCACCTTGGGGGGTTGGCACCCCCCCTGGACCCCCCCTCCGTAGGGGATCTTATCTGAAAAGTCATTGAACAGAACTTGCTTTGGGGAGATGTTGAGTTGACCATCCTTTGAGACGAACTATCATTGGCCTCTCGGTCGATTTTTTGATATCACGGCCTTGCTGAAAAAGTGGAGTTAACATGTTACAAATTTTTTAAATAAATTACTATTCATTACCATTGCCTTAAATTCAGCATTAATTCCCTTGCATTAACATTTTATACTAAAATCTCTGTCCAATTATAATTTATACTCTAAATAATTTCATTTACACCTTTCGTTGTTTCTTAATTACAATTAAGGCGCATCAACTATCTATATTGGTAAATGATTGAATTTACTAGTAATCCTACTATTTAATGTTTAGTATATTTGTATATTATTATTTTACCCTTTTGTTCTCCATTATAAATATATGTATGACATACAAATTAAGATTCTACATCTAATTAATTATTCCATCCAATATATAAATTACTAACCTTAAATTATTGCAATTGATTGTCTAACATACAATTGAATCTATTTCCAAATTTTCATAATTAATTAACACCTTACAAAAGTTTACAAATACAGGGGTTGTATTAGATAAACTTATTTTCATTGATGAATTCAATACTTGCCTGTATTTTATTTATTTCCAACTTAATATCCAATCGCAACAATTTCCACTATTACACTTATAAATTTCAATACATAATTCAATTTGTAAATTTTATTTACCCTTGATACATCCAATATCAACATTCTCTTTCATATAAATAAATAAGATTTCTGTTTCTTCCTAAATCAAATAAAAATCCTATTAATTAAATTCATTTTAAACATCGTATTTACCCGGATCGTTACAGCAGCAGTGGCAGCTCGGAGGTGTTGAGTGTCCTGTCAGGAAGGTCTCTTGGGTTAGCAGTATCCTAGAGGTGGAGTTCGGAAGCTGTTGAGTGGTCCGTTTCTCCGTTGGTTCAGGAGTCTTTGTGATTCTTCTGTCAGTAGGCCGGGTAGATAGGGAAGCTTGCCCACTTCTTCTGAAGCTCAGCAGGGTATATGTAACGATCCCCCGTTCTGACCGCTTCCAGTCGGTAATTAAACCAACTTGAAACGTTCAAAATGACGGATTGTTATTAGTTTATAAAGTTTAAACAGAATCAGCCACAGAAACACAGAATGATAATATTATTATTTCACAAGAATGAATTTTTTATACATATATCAAAGTTTGTACAATGCATTAAATTTATACAGCGGAATATTTCTTTAAGTACAAAAATCCTGAAAAGCTAAAGTGAAGCGTTTCCCTCCTCTCTCTAACTTCGCTGCCTGAAAATCTTCAAGCTGTAAAATACTCGGTCTGACCCGAGTATTACATTCAAAAGAAAATAATACACGGATCAGTCTAATTCAAACTCAGTTATTAGTGCACAGAAGCAATAATAATCAATAACAATTAGACGACAGTCAAATATAAATTCACCTATCCGATCCTTTAACAAGAAATCGGATAACGGTAAATATAACACTTATCAGTGTTAAACAATAAATCAGTAGATTCAAATCATCAACGAAGATAGATGAAGGAATTATTAATGAAGATAATTTAGAAAACAACAGGATTGCCAAAACGGCAATTAACAACAAAATCATCAATTTAAATCAAATCAATTTAAATAATTGAAATATCATTTAAAACATCAATATCGATTGGCTGCAGTGCACGCGTGCACTGCCTCGCCAATACAGTCTATGAAATACGCAGAAGATCAATGAATCAAAAGTAATTGAAATATCAGTAAAATCTATGCTATGTGGCTGCAGTACACGCACGCGTGCACTGCCTCGCCACAACCGCACGTGAAATCATCACAACAGTGAATACTAACAGTAATCAAAACTGCAGAGGTCGAGTCAGTGACTCAACGCAGCTGCAACATCAAAACCCATGCAACATGGCAAGGTCGAAATGCAATTTTTTTGCATATACTCATGTAAACTCAAGAAAACAAGTTCCCAAACAACTCATTACTGCACACTTCAACAAGTGCAAAATTTTCATAAAAATGAAACCGCAGCCCCATTTTAAATTCAAGGGCAAACTGCAACAAGACTGCAGCCACCACAAGGACACAATGAAGCATGAAGCAGTTCAATACCCAAGCAACAATAGAAAAGTGTTGAACTAACACGAGTACCAGTGGAACAACAAGGTACACAGAGCAACACTGTGAACACATTGAACCCAGTCAAGGTAGCTAGGAAGTAAAACAATTCAATTTTGCAAAATAATTATTGTCTGAATGGATTTGTTAACTTGTTAACTTATCTTTTTAAAGTGAAAATAGAATTGCACTATCTCTTCCATTTGAAAGCTCGAACAAAAGAAAAAAAAGAAAGAAAGGATTTAACAAAATGATGGCAACCAATCTGGAGCATAGGGCAAAAGTAAATCACTGGAACTTATCAGAGACCAAAACCCATCAACTGGAACACTACAATTTGCCTCAATCAACAGTGGATGTGACTCGTATGCATGCAGGGCACGTACATACCAGACCAGTTCAGAGTAAAGCTAAAAAAAGAAGAATTACTAAAGAGCTTATATGGCTACAGGTCAGGGGACACACGTGTAACATATAATCCAGAGGGATAGCCGCAACTAAAAAGATGCCAAAGTCAAGAAACGAAGTGCATATATGAACACATGGTATAAGCAGCCTTAACCAGTGAATGACCATGAGCAGAGAGGAGTTCACAAGGGTCTGGCAATACTATGGCAACATTTCATATATCTATGCCACTGTCTCAACATTCAGAGTATCATCGACAAAGCGAAAATGCAAGTATACTTGAGCTAATGCAAACTTCAGCTACAAATGATCAAGTGTACCTGCATATTAATTATGCAAACACAGGTGGCAATGAAGACTGCGCAATGCTCAATGTACTCAAAATCAGCGAAACAAGTGTAGTAATATACACAATGCACAGAGGTAGTAGTGCAAACCTAACTGGACAGTGCACTTCGAAAATATCTGATTCAAATATATATGTGGGAATGCAATGGTTCATTCAAAAAAATATGCTACAGGATGAACGAACATCAACAATGCAGTGATGACCAAATCAGATATCAAGTAAAAACAATACAGCAATGAACTTGACCGGTAAACAGGCGAACCAGTATGAACGGCTTCATTTAAGTGCAACATCGACACAATTATTACAACAGTTTGATGATGAACATGTCAAAAAGAAAAAGGTGCACAAGTGTGGGTGACAGTAGTGGGAGCAGTGAGCATACAGCAGGTCGCAAATGCTCAGAGGTGAATACAATAATGACTAGAGTCGAAGTAAACAAGTCAAAGCCGAGTTCAAAATCATGAAACAACAGTTTCAAGCCAAGGCAGTGCCAAATCCAATTTATTTTCGCAAAATTCAAATTTTCATACCAATTCTAAATACACTGCAGTTTGAATCGAAGATGTCAAAGTCAAAGGAAATCAGCAACAATAAAATCAAGTCGAAACCGAGACAACGAAAACACAAATAAGCAGACGAGGTCGAACAATTTACAGTTAAATGCAGCCCAGGTCGGAGCCAAAGTCGACATTTTTAAACATTAGAGATTTCAAAATAATCGAGCAGTGGGTTTCAAACAAATGGCCGAGACCAAATAAATCAACTCGAAAGCCAGAGAATCCAAAGGAATAAGTTCCAACCAAAATCAAAACCCATGGAAATCAAGAACAAAAGATCAACTAACTTTTAATTAGATGTGAGTAGTAAAATTTACTCACCTTGCTTCGAAGCGGCGACGAATTGGAATCGAACCCGTGGCACTCGAGAATCAAGCGGAGACAAAACCCTACTTTTTGTTGGAAGAGACGAACGAGAGAGCCGCCATTGTTTTGTTACTTTTTTTTCCTTTCGTATGAAATGAAAAGGAAGCTCAGTTGAAAATAATAAGGAGGAACCAGCGTACGGGTGTCTTATTTTTTTATGAACCAAATCTCGGCTGAGAAGATTTTAGGGTGGCTGCATTTATTAAATTGGTACAATGCTTTATAATTTTATTTTATTTTTGTTTCTTATTTTATTTTTATTTTTTATTTTATTTCAAATTCAATTCATTTTGTATAAATTCTTTTTGACCCGTTTAAATGTCGTATACTCACATATCAACTCAGAACGCCACGAAAATTTAAATCTGGTAATAATTCAATATTACGGACCCAATGGAACTGGTTTCGTCGAATTCCGAGACTCTACCTTGGAAGGCTATTTTTAAATTAAATTTAAACGATAAAATTTCAAAACTGATCAGATCACTTTCAAATTCAATTTTGAAGCTTCTATTATCTTCAGTATACTCAATGTGAATTTTCTAAGCCTTTAATCAGCTAAAAATTGAAGATTCAAATTTTTATTCAACTTTCAATAGATTAAATTCTAGAATTTAATCGCCAATTCATAGTTATATTGGGAATTCAATTTAAACCATCATTCAAATATTTAAAATTAATTAAATATTCTCAATTTAAATTGTTCAAAATTCAGGGTCGTTACAATCTTCCCCCCTTAAAAGAATTTCGTCCCGAAATTACAAGTTAGGAAAAATGATTGTTACAAACCCACCGATATTTATACCCTACACAATTTTACAAAGCTCGGAACTTATTAAAAATATAGGATTCATTCCATTTATTTTATTTCACTAGCTTTGTTCATTATCTCCTTTGTTCATTGATTTCTAAAATTAAGACGGAAAAGTCTTTTACCAAAATTTTCGACTACAAAACTCAGATTTAAACTTGAAATTCTTCATTTAAGAGATTTGCATAACTTATCTTTTCCAAAGCTGTGGACTTTCAAGATATCTAAAAGATCTTCTTCCTTAGTTTATTAGGTTGGAATTATGTAATTTTAATTTCAGACTATTGATTTACTATTCAAAGTTTGAAAATACTTGCTAACTCGAAGTTTAACAAGTCCATCGTCGTTCTTACAGACATTAGGCATACGCTGGCCAGGCGCAAGACTAAAAATCTCCAAGTACTAAATATATTTGCTTCAACTCCCAGTGAAAATACTTTTTAAAAACTTTTAAAAATGGATATGGAAAGCACGTTCCCTCATGGATCACAGTTTACCCGGCGGTTACGCTGCTATCCCAGTAGAATCGCTTGTAACCTATAGATTTCACATCTCTTGAATTTCGCCATGGTTGTTGCCATTAGATCGCGGTCCACGCGGCAGTTACGCTACTATCCCAGTAGAATTGCTTGTAACCATAGGCATCTCGCCCCACGAATTTCGCTTTGGCATCTAGATTGCAGTTTTACTCGGCGGTTGCGCCACAATCCCAGTGGAGTCGCTTGTAACTGTAGGCATCACGCCCCTCAAATTACGCTAGCATCAATCAACAGGATTCAATCATGATGATCCATCGCGAGGGATCCTAATCCAAATGGATTATTCCAACTAATGGAAATTCTACGTAGCTACAAATTTCAAATGGACACTCATCTTGAGTTCCAACAACCTTCACAAATTTTTAAATGGAAGGTACTTTTCCATATCCTCAGTTTAGAAAACATAATATCATATATATGTAGTACTTCATTTCACATTTCGTACATATCATCTCTATGTAAACTTACATAAGATTTCCATAATAATGACTTTCCAAACTGATGGTTTTCGAATTTACTACATTCTCATATATAAGTTTCGAAAACTTTTCATATCTCATACCCATAACAAATAGAGGATTCCAAAATTTTCCATCTCGTTAAAAAATTTCCTCTAAGTCGATTTGAAAATATAAGATTATCTCAAACCCAATTCATATTCATAATTCAATTCATTATCGACTTCACATTCGATTTGGATTTCACGTTACATCGTCAATTCTCAACACATAATTAATGTCTATCGATATATAACCTCTGAGCTCGTACGTCTCAGAGAAGGGTGTATATAGCTAAGAGAATAAATTCTCCGCCCACCAAACAGATATATATTTAATAGAGATCAATTGATATGTCATCAATTCACAATGTTAGACATACAATCCAAATCGACTATCCAAAATTCAAAGTTTGACTTATATTGTTTTTGGTGTCAAAGTTAAACTCAATTTAACTCAAAATTCAATCATTTTGAAAATTTTCAAGTTGAACTAATTGTTCAAATTTCCCAAAAATATCTTTACAAGATATAAAAAATTTCACACTTAACCATTTGAAACAAATTTCAAATATTCACTTTTCAATTTATCTTTAAAAGATAAAATTTCAAACCTTTCATTCATATTGGAAAACATTTCCATACTTATTTAATAATAAGTAATTCACAAATCCATCTATTTTCAACACTTGGAAAATATTCAATATACTTAAATCATAATTAAGTATGTGTTTCATTCTTTAAGGAAGGCGTTCTCATAAACACATTTATTTGAGTCAAAACGAATGTTGCGTAAAACATCGTCACGACAACTCAAAATCACTAGTATAGGGATTCGAAATTTTAGATAGATATATAAATCCCAATACTATACAAAACATTTCCTTTTGAAAACCTTTTTTTTATAACAACAGTGTTATAGTTCATCATTTCCTTCTATTTCTCGAAAACGTCTATTTCGACAATGAATGTTGAAATCTATGTATTCGATACTTAATGCATTTTAAAACATCTTTAAAACCATTAACTTCATTTCATAATATCACTTCCCCAAAACATTTCTGTTTTATTTAATAATATATTCACTGTCCAAAATCGTGAATATATTTCGTTAACCAATTTCACCATTTCTATACATTTTATTCTAAAGGATTATCCACTGTCCAAAATCGTGGATAAAATTCCCAACCAATTTTCATTATCACAATATTTAACTTAAAGGATAATTCGCTGTCCAAAATCACGAATATATCTCCTTTAATAACTTCTATGTTTCATTTATCAAATTCAATTGGTTTCGAATTTATAACAATCTTTATAAATTCCATTTCTATTTATAAAACTTTGATTTATAAATCTTCTTTGTTTATCCAATTCAATTTATATAACTCAATTATATACCAAAAGTCCATATTATAAGTTAAGTACTTATAATTTATTTACAAATTCATTCTTTTAAACTTCCCAAATTATAAATCTTATAACTTATAAGATTCATTTATTTACCCAAATCTATTCTTTTACTAACTTTACAAAATTTACAAGTCTTACTACTTATAAATTCCATTTATAACTTCACCGTTTATAATTCTATAAATTTCATTCACTTATCAAAATTCATTCACACTTCATTCTAACACTTGTAAAAATTCGTTTTATTATTTCAATATTTTAATTTATAAATATCAATTTTATAAATCTTTTATATAAATCGTTCTTCAAAACATTTGAAATCAATTTTCAAAAGAATTCAGAATCAAATTCCCAAGTTATAGTTCAATAATCCCCTTGGCTATAACTAAATTGACATGTCATTTTATTTCCCAATTATTACTTTGGAGATATTCAAAATATTTGATTTACACCAATTCATTAATTCACTTAACTTATATTTTATTTTTTCATAAATCTCAGCAATTCGATAATGGGTTTACGAATGATCGGGACTCAAATCTTAGGAGACCTTACCGAAGGGAAACTATCGCATACCTAAATTTAGAGAGGGAATTTCTAAAAAATATTTTGAATTTTCAAAATAACTTTTATCTTTCAAAGAAAATAATTTTATACTTCATTAGATTTGAAAACGCTTTCTTTAAAGTGGTTCTAGTAACTATTCATATTAAACATCATAAACTAAGCTTTGTGTAAACCAAAGCTCTGATACCACTTTGTAACGATCCCCCGTTCTGACCGCTTCCAGTCGGTAATTAAACCAACTTGAAACGTTCAAAATGACGGATTGTTATTAGTTTATAAAGTTTAAACAGAATCAGCCACAGAAACACAGAATGATAATATTATTATTTCACAAGAATGAATTTTTATACATATATCAGAGTTTGTACAATGCATTAAATTTATACAGCGGAATATTTCTTTAAGTACAAAAATCCTGAAAAGCTAAAGTGAAGTGTTTCCCTCCTCTCTCTAACTTCGCTGCCTGAAAATCTTCAAGCTGTAAAATACTCGGTCTGACCCGAGTATTACATTCAAAAGAAAATAATACACGGATCAGTCTAATTCAAACTCAGTTATTAGTGCACAGAAGCAATAATAATCAATAACAATTAGACGACAGTCAAATATAAATTCACCTATCCGATCCTTTAACAAGAAATCGGATAACGGTAAATATAACACTTATTAGTGTTAAACAATAAATCAGTAGATTCAAATCATCAACGAAGATAGATGAAGGAATTATTAACGAAGATAATTTAGAAAACAACAGGATTGCCAAAACGGCAATTAACAACAAAATCATCAATTTAAATCAAATCAATTTAAATAATTGAAATATCATTTAAAACATCAATATCGATTGGCTGCAGTGCACGCACGCGTGCACTGCCTCGCCAATACAGTCTATGAAATACGCAGAAGATCAATGAATCAAAAGTAATTGAAATATCAGTAAAATCTATGCTATGTGGCTGCAGTACACGCACGCGTTCGCTGCCTCGCCACAACCGCACGTGAAATCATCACAACAGTGAATACTAACAGTAATCAAAACTGCAGAGGTCAAGTCAGTGACTCAACGCAGCTGCAACATCAAAACCCATGCAACATGGCAAGGTCGAAATGCAATTTTTTTGCATATACTCAAGTAAACTCAAGAAAACAAGTTCCCAAACAACTCATTACTGCACACTTCAACAAGTGCAAAATTTTCATAAAAATGAAACCGCAGCCCCATTTTAAATTCAAGGGCAAACTGCAACAAGACTGCAGCCACCACAAGGACACAATGAAGCATGAAGCAGTTCAATACCCAAGCAACAATAGAAAAGTGTTGAACTAACACGAGTACCAGTGGAACAACAAGGTACACAGAGCAACACTGTGAACACATTGAACCCAGTAAAGGTAGCTAGGAAGTAAAACAATTCAATTTTGCAAAATAATTATTGTCTGAATGGATTTGTTAACTTGTTAACTTATCTTTTTAAAGTGAAAATAGAATTGCACTATCTCTTCCATTTGAAAGCTCAAACAAAAGAAAAAAAAGAAAGAAATGATTTAACAAAATGATGGCAACCAATCTGGAGCATAGGGCAAAAGTAAATCACTGGAACTTATCAGAGACCAAAACCCATCAACTGGAACACTACAATTTGCCTCAATCAACAGTGGACGTGACTCGTATGCATGCAGGGCACGTACATACCAGACCAGTTCAGAGTAAAGCTAAAAAAAGAAGAATTACTAAAGAGCTTATATGGCTACAGGTCAGGGGACACACGTGTAACATATAATCCAGAGGGATAGCCGCAACTAAAAAGATGCCAAAGTCAAGAAACGAAGTGCATATATGAACACATGGTATAAGCAGCCTTAACCAGTGAATGACCATGAGCAGAGAGGAGTTCACAAGGGTCTGGCAACACTATGGCACTGTCTCAACATTCAGATTATCATCGACAAAGCGAAAATGCAAGTATACTCGAGCTAATGCTAACTTCAGCTACAAATGATCAAGTGTACCTGCATATTAATTATGCAAACACAGGTGGCAATGAAGACTACGCAATGCTCAATGTAGTCAAAATCAGTGAAACAAGTGCAGTAATATACACAATGCACAGAGGTAGTAGTGCAAACCTAACTGGACAGTGCACTCCAAAAATATCTGATTCAAATCCCACTGTGGGAATGCAATAGTTCCTTCAAAAAAATATGCTACAGGATGAACGAACATCAACAATGCAGTGATGACCAAATCAGATATCAAGTAAAAACAATATAGCAATGAACTTGACCGGTAAACAGGCGAACCAGTATGAACGGCTTCATTTAAGTGCAACATCGACACAATTATCACAACAGTTTGATGATGAACATGTCAGAAAGAAAAAGGTGCACAAGTGTGGGTGACAGTAGTGGGAGCAGTGAGCATACAGCAGGTCGAAAATGCTCAGAGGTGAATACAATAATGACTAGAGTCGAAGTAAACAAGTCAAAGCCGAGTTCAAAATCATGAAACAACAGTTTCAAGCCAAGGCAGTGCCAAATCCAATTTATTTTCGCTAAATTCAAATTTTCATACCAATTCCAAATACACTGCAGTTTGAATCGAAGATGTCAAAGTCAAAGGAAATCAGCAACAATAAAATCAAGTCGAAACCGAGACAACGAAAACACAAATAAGCAGACGAGGTCGAACAATTTACAGTTAAATGCAGCCCAGGTCGGAGCCAAAGTCGACATTTTTAAACATTAGAGATTTCAAAATAATCGAGCAGTGGGTTTCAAACAAATGGCCGAGACCAAATAAATCAACTCGAAAGCCAGAGAATCCAAAGCGATAAGTTCCAACCAAAATCAAAACCCATGGAAATCAAGAACAAAAGATCAACTAACTTTGAATTAGATGTGAGTAGTAAAATTTACTCACCTTGCTTCGAAGCGGCGACGAATTGGAATCGAAGCCGTGGCACTCGAGAATCAAGCGGAGACAAAACCCTACTTTTTGTTGGAAGAGACGAACGAGAGAGCCGCCATTGTTTTGTTTCTTTTTTTTTCCTTTCGTATGAAATGAAAAGGAAGCTCAGTTGAAAATAATAAGGAGGAACCAGCATACGGGTGTCTTATTTTTTTATGAACCAAATCTCGGCTGAGAAGATTTTAGGGTGGCTGCATTTATTAAATTGGTACAATGCTTTATAATTTTATTTTATTTTTGTTTCTTATTTTATTATTTTTTTTATTTTATTTCAAATTCAATTCGTTTTGTATAAATTCTTTTTGACCCGTTTAAATGTCGTATACTCACATATCAACTCAGAACGCCACGAAAATTGAAATCCGGTAATAATTCAATATTATGGACCCAATGGAACTAGTTTCGTCGAATTCCAAGACTGTGCCTCGGAAGGCTATTTTTAAATTAAATTTAAACGATAAAATTTCAAAACTGATCATATCACTTTCAAATTCAATTTTGAAGCTTGTATTATCTTCAGTATACTCAATGTGAATTTTCTAAGCCTTTAAAATATTTTTAATCAGCTAAAAATTGAAGATTCAAATTTTTATTCAACTTTCAATAGATTAAATTCTAGAATTTAATCGCCAATTCATAGTTATATTGGGAATTCATTTTAACCATCATTCAAATATTAAAAATTAATTAAATATTCTTAATTTAAATTGTTCAAAATTCAGGGTCGTTACAGTATGATGTTTGTGGTTGAGGTGGACCATCAGTTTCATCTTTTGGTTAGGAAGGCTTGAGCTGTTCTGATTTGTGAAGAGAGAATAGTTTCTTTGGAATCTGGACTGGGTAAAATCACAAAAGTGACTTGCGATGGTTCGGAAGTTCTTTTAGTAATCTTTGCTTTGGATTGAGGCATCTCTAGAGGACGTAGGAGCTATCGAAGTGGTTTGAGATTTTCCGGATATCTTCGAGGTAGTCAAACGTGTGCATCCGTATCAGGAGATTGAGTTCTGTATTGACTTGTTTCTTAGGGCTTTTCTGGTGGTTCAGCTTAGTAGAATAAGGCTCCTAGAGAGTGGATTGGTTAAGCAGTCAGGATTTATCGGATCTAGTTTTCTGGCTGGATTTCTGCTGTGGAGTTTGTGACCAAATCAGATAGGTCACTTAGATTTTATGGAATTTGATGGACAATGTGTCTGGGATTAGTTGATCAAGTATGTGCTTGTGTTCATCAATAGTATTTTCTTCTTCCTCAGATCAGAGTTGAGCAGTGGAAGCAAGGAGCGGCTATTCTAGAATAAAAGCAACCTAGGATTCCTCGGAAGTTTGTGTTTGTCTTGAATTAGAGGATTTCTTCAGGAATTTCATTCAGGATTTGAAGTCTTGGTTGTCTTGTACACCTGTTCTGTTTTTCCAGATTGGAGAAGTAAGTCCGTAGTCTACTGATGATTGTAAAGTAGAGTGAGTGTTCTAGATTTCGATGGATCCTGGTAGAATCATCTTATTGAGTAGAATCAGGAGATTATCTCATCCTTGATCAGATTTGATCCGAGAGGCACCAGAAGGGATTTGGTTGATCGAGAAGGTTGAAGGCAGCCCAGGATCGACAGGAAAGTTTTGTAGATAAGAAACTAAGAGATTTGGATTTCAAAGTCAAAGATTTAATTTTGGATAAGTTTTCTATGATCATAAGAGCACTAAGATTGGGTAAGACTGGAAGCTAGCTCAGAAGTGTATTGGATTCTTTCTGTATGCTCATAAGGTTAAGTACTTTGGTCTATAGGATTGAGTTGCCAGTTCTGATGGCTGGGATTCGTTATGTATTTCACGTATCTCTGAGGGAGTACGTGTATGATCTATCACTGGTTTTAGAACCAGCTGATCGGGGAGATTTGGAAGTTGAACAGGACTTGTCTATGGTCAGGTATCCTGTTCAGATTGTAGATCTAGATATATATGAGCTCCGGATCTGAGTAGTGTAGCTAGTTTAGATTCCGTAGAGCGAATATCCCAGTGTGTGTACTTGGGTAACTCCAGGTAATATTAGGAAGTTCTATCCAGAATTTTGTCTGGATAGTTAGAGTTGTTTGTTTGTATTGGTTGCTAGTATATGGTTGATAACATATGCTTGCTGTTTTAAAATTAAAATATGTATGGGATTATTAAATTATCTTTGCTTTTAAATTTCGGGGACGAAATTCTTATAAGGGAGAAGGAATGTGATGTCTCGGAATTTTGGGAAATATTTATTTAATAATTTCCATTTATAATTATTTCAAAATATGCAATATTGATTTAATAATCTAAATTAACCAAATGTAATATTTTCAAAACTATTAATTAATCTAATTTAACAAATGTTATCTTTTCAAAACTTAATAATAATAACTTAATTTGGAAATTTTATTCTTTTCAAAAGTGAAGATATTATTTTATTGATAAAAATTAATCTTTCTAAGCTAATAAAAATATTCTATTTATAATGTATATATTTATATATATACATTGTGAAAAGGAAGTTTGGTTTCAATTTAAATTTAATAAAAATGTTTTGAAATTATAATATATATGTTTGTATATACTGTGATTTGAAGTTCTGCTTTAATATTCAATATAATAATTTCTAAAGCAAATATTAAAAATGTTTCTTTTTATAATGTATATATATATATATATTTGTATATAATGTAAATAGAAAAGTTTTGGTTTAAACTTAACTAGAAAATATGTTTTCAAATTTATAATATAATATATCTGAATATATTATGATTTGGAAGATTTTTGATTTAAATTTAATATTAAAACTTTTCAAAGGCTATTTAAAAATTTATCTTATATTTTCAAAAATACTCAAATTAGATATTTATTTTATTTAAAAATATGATAGTTTAAAATTGTATATTTTAATAAAAAAGTGGAATTTGTTTCTTTTAAAAATTGGTTCTTGAAAATAAATTTAGTTTATATATAATATCAATGTTAGGTGTATAACTTTAGTTTAAACTTTAAAATAAGATTTAAATTAATGTTCATTTCTTTTTAATTTTCTTTCTTTTAAATTTAGCCTTGGGAAAATGTATTTTAAAAATATATAAATAAAACACAAATTGAAATAACATAAACATATTAATTTACAATATAAGAAATTTATAGATAAGGGGGGTTAAGCGTAATAATACATTAATCTAACATTTGTATGTTAAGAAACACATGTAAAGACAATTGTTACTTAAGTAGCATGCAATAAAACAAGTGGCCTCACCTTGTTTAAAAGAAAATTTTGTTTATAACTAATGTTTAAAAGAAAAAGTCTATTATTTTCTTCAGATCAAAATCTTCTTTAATTTTCTTCTTCTTAAAAAAAACAAAAAGCCCAAAGAAATTGAAAACCTCGAATCAAATGCTCAGCACCAATGTTCAACAAAATAATTCAACATTTGTTCCAAAGTTTTCAACCAGAGAACATGCAATACAATATGAAGAATCAGCAACGAGCTATCAAACAATAATCATAGAAATTTAAAGCAGTGAACAACATCAAGTTTTCAAAGTTCCAAATTCTGAGATCAAACTAGCAGATTTCAGTTTCAATTCAACTTAATGCAAGCAAATTCAACTCAACAACAAGATTTAAAATGCCTGTCAAATTCAAAGTTCCAGGAAATAAAATATGCAGTGTTCTCTGTTCTCTGTTTTTCTGCTTCTAAACCTGGTGAGTAAACATTTTAAAATAAATTTTAGGTGCTAATTTATTTGTGTGATAATGATGAAGATGTGTGCATGAATGTTTGACTCAAGTCTGGATTGAAATGCTGTATGAAAAGAGAAAATGCCTGTATATGCTAAGATATAGTTCTCTGTTAAACTTCTGGTGCAAAAACAATTAGAAAAATTATATCTCCCAAATTAATCACTGTTAGCCTTTGATCATTGAAAGGAATTTGATTATAACAAAGTAGTCTTGTTTTCGATGTAATGTATTTTAAAATGGATGGTAATATTTTAATGTAATGTATGGGTTATCTTAGTTTAATCTTGTTTTATTAACAAAGGTAATTAAGGTATAATTACTTAAATTAATTAAGATGTTTAATTTAGGTAATTAAATTAAGATAAAATAACTTGTAATTGATTAAGGGTAGTTGATTACTTAAATTAAGATTGATTATCTAAGTAATCAAAGGTTAATTAACTAAAGGAATAATTAATTAATGTAATTAGAGGTTAATTACTTAATATTAAAAAGGATTTTAAGGGTTATTACTTAATGCAGTAATTAAAGTAATTAATTACTCAATGTAATTAATTAAGTTAATGTGGTTAATTTGGTTAATTAATAAAGTTTAATTAATTAAAAATAATCACTTGATGATTGGTTAAGTATAATTACTGAATGTAATTAATAATGTGTAATTACTTAGTGAAGTAATTAATGGATAATTACTGTATGTAATTAATTAATGGGTAATTACTTGATGGAAAGTAATTAAAGGATAATTACTTAGTGGAAGTAATTAAGTATTAATTAGTCAGTGTAATTAATTAAAGGATTTATTAATTAATTTAGTAGTTAATTAATTAATAATTATGGATAGTTAATTACTGAATGTGATTAATCAAGGTTGATAAATGATTGTAATTAATTTAAAGATTAATTATTAAATGTAATTAAAGGAATAATTAATTAATGGAAGTAATTAGAGGATCGTTAATTAATGTAATTAATGAGGATAATTAGTGGTTTAAATTGATTAATAAATGTAATTAATTAAAATAATAATTAATCAACGAAGTAATTATGGTATAATTAATTAATATATCATTAATTAAGGATTAATGTAATTAATTATAGTTAATTAATAAGAGTAATTAAGGTTAATTAATTAATGATTAAAGCATAATTAATTTGTGTAATTAATTTAAAGGCAAATTTCTTAATGTAGTTAAGGAATAATTAATTAAAGATGATTAATTAATTAAGAAATAATTAATCTGTAATTGAAGATCAATTAATTGGTTTATAAGGCAATTAAAAAATGATTAATTAATTAAATGGTTGTAATTAATTAATGATTGTTTGAGCAGGGATAGGTGATTAATTCTCCAATAATTAATTTAATTTAAGTTGATTAAATTAATTATAAAAGGGTTAATGATTCCTGTTTGTGGATGATTGTTTGTTGAATGTCTGGATTGGTTGATGTCTATTGGATGATATGTTGTGATATTCTGTGATATGATATTGGATATATCAGTGATAAGTGTGTGATATTTATCTGTGAATGATGCTGTGTGGATTCAATGTTTTAAATTGAATCAAATTGTTCAAACTTAAATCACATGGACATTAAGATGGCGTTTTGGATTTCGATGAGACCGGGATCGGATTTTCAAATTTGGAATTCCAAAACCACATCGATCCAAATTAAACGTTAGGTCGTGAATCTCAAAGGAAGAGTGAAGAATCGAGGTGTAAGGACTATTCGTCGTTAAAACTCTGAGGGTGATTCCAATACGAGATTAACGGGGGTAGTACTTTCATATTCGAGGTGAAGATTCATAGTGCAAGGGCTATTGTCGTTAACTCTGAGGGTGATTCCAAAATGAGTGTAGCGAGATAGTGCCTTCAGTTTCATTCGAACCCGGAACGAACTTGTATGGACTGAATGCTTTCAGAACAACGTCAGGTGGACGATGAGCATTCTGTGATAGATGTGTTCTATAAAGGTAATCGTAGCCTCAAGCCTCATCAACCGGGAATGGCTAAAACAGGGCAGGTGCAGCAAGGATAAGTGGGTAGCACCCAAGTAGGACAAGATTTAACCCTGTCTAGTGGTCCCTTTTATTTTGGCTGTGTGGGCAGTTGATCATGAAAACTGCCAGGGTTGTCTTATTCGGGACTATCCAGTAAGGGATGGTTCCGGCTTTGTGTTGCAGGGGATCGGGAGAGATCCTCGTTACGGTGATCTATGCCACGTACTGTGACAGGCGGTACCCCAGTAGCCCTGCAATTGTATGGAATACAATCTCCAATAAGTGTCGTACGTTTTGATTGTGCCCAACTATGTTGGAACGTTAGATGTAAGCATTCCAGCTATTTCTGTATTTTACTTGAAAACCCTAGACCATATGATAATATAACTGGATTTCCTATCAAATGTTTTGGTTAGCGTAATGTTAAAACTTACCCCTGTGTATGTGTGGGGAGTCTTACGTGATACCTTTGTTTTCAAAGGATTTTCAAAGTTAAGTAACTTTAACCCGTTTACTCACACCAGACCCATGTCTGACCCGGAATTTATTTTATGTTTTATTAAACTCTTGGGTACTCAAAATTTTACGAGTAGCCAAGGGATTCAGGTTAGCTTTGACGAATTCTGGAAAGGATATGGAGCAGGCGGCTTCAGCGAATAGATATATAGTGGATCCGTTGTGTTCGAGTTGTATCTATATCTTTGTGATGTACTTGAATTGTAATAACTAGACAGGTGTTTATAACTGTCTAGTTTGTGTTGTAAAAGCTGTATAACTCTGATGTATATGATACTATGTAATATCTTTTGTGATATAATATAATTTATTCGTTCCGCTGTGAGATTCTGATGTTGTTTTGTTCTTTCTTTTCTATCTTTTCTCTTTTCTATCCCTTTCTTTCTTCTTAATGATACGTCTTTCTATGGAATGAAAGGCGGGTCATTACATTGTGGTATTAGAGCGCTAGGTTGAGTGAATACCTAGGCTTTGGAGCGATTTCTTTCTTGAGAGAGCGTACTTGTATTTATATATATATATATATATATATATATATATATATATATATACCTATTTTGTTGGGGTACCTGTTCGGGTTTTCCAATATAAGTTCTAGAGTTAGGAAAGGTAGTGGTGTGTATAGCACGACTACCAATAAGAGAAGTCTGAGTAATTGAGGTGGAAGAGTATCTGCCAGGGATGTTTTGGGCATCATGAGTAAGCTTTACAGCATAGTGTAAGGATTTCACCGATCTCTGAAGGAAACCTTTTTAAGGTTTGGAGACCATCTTTGGAGTGTAAGTTTGGTTGCGCTCGTGCAAGCGGATTTTCTAGAGTTTAGATCAGTCGGAAGTGCTGAAGCAAGTGATGGTATCTTGGCAACCGTAGGAAGGAGTTTTGTCTGAATTGGAGTTTGGAACTCAGCTCGTCAAGGTGTTGTGCTTGGTTTAGAGCCCGAGTTTCTTGAGAGATATCTGCCTTCTCGAAGACTCTTTTGTGGAGTTGGTTGATATAGCTTTGTGATTCGAGGAGCTTTTGGATTAGAAGTCTTTGGCAGCAGTGGCAGCTCGGAGGTGTTGAGTGTGCTGTCAAGAAGGTCTCTGGGCTTAGCAATATCCTAGAGGTGGAGTTCGGAAGCTGTTGAGTGGTCCGTTTCTTCGATGGTTCAGCATTCTTTGTGATTCTTCTGTCAGTAGGCCGGGCAGATGGTGAAGCTTGCCTACTTCTTCTGAAGCTTAGCAGGGTATGATGTTTCTGGTTGAGGTGGACCATCAGTTTCTTCTTTTGGTTAGGAAGGCTTAAGATGTTTTGATTTGTGAAGAGAGAATAGTTTCTTTGGAATCTGGACTGGGTAAAATCGCAAAAGTGACTTGCGATGGTTCAGAAGTTCTTTTAGTAATCTTTGCTTTGGGTTGAGGCATCTCTAGAGGATGTAGGAGCTATCAAAGTGGTTTGAGATTTTCCGGATATCTTCGGGGTAGTCAAAGGAGTGCATCTGTATCAGGAGATTGATTTCTGTATTGACTTGGTTCTTGGGGCTTTTCCGGTGGTTCAGCTTAGTAGAAGAAGGCTCCTGGAGAGAGGACTGGTTAAGCAGTCAGGATTTATCGGATCTAGTTTTCTGGCTGGATTTCTGCTGTGGAGTTTGTGACCAAATCAGATAGGTCACTAATATTTTATGGAATTTGATGGACAATGTCTCTGGGATTAGTTGATCAAGTCTGTGCTTGTGTTCATTAACAGTATTTTCATCTTCCTCAGATCAGAGTTGAGCAGTGGAAGCAAGGAGCGGATATTCTAGAATAGAAGCAACCTCGGATTCCTCGGAAGTTTGTATTTGTCTTGAATTAGAGGATTTCTTCTGGAATTTCATTCGGGATATAAAGTCTTAGTTGTCTTGTACACCTGTTCTGTTTTTTCGGATTGGAGAAGTAAGTCTGTAGTCTACTGATAATTGTAAAGTAGAGTGAGTGTTCTGGATTTCGATGGATCCGGGTAGAATCGTCTTTTTGAGTAGAATCAGGAGATCATCTCATCCTTGATCAGATTTGATCCGAGAGGCATCTGCTGGGATTTGGTTGATCGAGAAGGTTAAAGGCATCCCAGGATCGACAGGAATGTTTTGTAGATAAGAAACGAAGAGATTTGGATTACAAAGTCGAAGATTTAATTTTGGATAAGTTTTCTCCGATCGTAAGAGCAGTAAGATTGGGTAAGACTGGAAGCTAGCTCAGAAGTGTATTGGATTCTTTATGTATGCTCATAAGGTTAAGTACTTTGGTCTACAGGATTGAGTTGCCAGTTCTGATGGCTGGGATTCGTTATGTATTTCACGTATCTCTGAGGGAGTACGTGTATGATCTATCACTGGTTTTAGAACCAGCTGATCGGGGAGATTTGGAAGTTGAACAGGACTTGACTGTGGTCAGGTATCATGTTCAGATTGTAGATCTAGATATATAGAAGCTCTGGATTTGAGTAGTGTAACTAGTTTAGATTCTGTAGAGCGAATATCCCGGTGTGTGTACTTGGGAAACTCCAGGTAATATTAGGAAGTTCTATCAAGAATTTTGTCTGGATAGTTAGAGTTGTTTGTTTGTATTGGTAGCTATAGTTGCTAGTATATGGTTGATGACATATGCTTGCTGTTTTAAAATTAAAATCTGTATGGGATTATTAAATTATCTTTGCTTTTAAATTTCGGGGACGAAATTCTTTTAAGGGGGAAGGAATGTGATGTCCCGGAATTTTGGGCAATATTTATTTAATAATTTCCATTTATAATTATTTTAAAATATGCAATATTGATTTTATAATCTAAATTAACCAAATGTTATATTTTCAAAACTAATAATTAATCTAATTTAACAAATGTTATCTTTTCAAAACTTAATAATAATAATTTAATTTGGAAATTTTATTCTTTTGAAAAGTGAAGATATTATTTTATTGATAAAAATTAACCTTTCTAAGCTAATAAAAATATTATATTTATAATGTATATATATACATTGTGAAAATGAAGTTTGGTTTCAATTTAAATTTAATATAAATGTTTTCAAATTATAATATATATGTTTGTATATATTGTGATTTGAAGTTCTATTTTAAAATTCAATATAATAATTTCTAAAGCTAATATTAAAAATGTTTCTATTTATAATGTATATATATATATATTTGTATATATTGTAAATAGAATAGTTTTGGTTTAAACTTAACTAGAAAAAATGTTTTCAAATTTATGATATAAAATATCTGAATACATTGTGAATTGGAAGATTTTTGATTTAAATTTAATATTAAAACTTTTCAAAAGCTATTTAAAAATTTATCTTATATTTTCAAAAACACTCAAATTAGATATTTATTTTATTTAAAAATATGATAGTTTAAAATTGTATATTATAACAAAAAGTGGAATTTGTTTCTTTTAAAAATTGGTTCTTGAAAAATAAATTTGTTTTATATATAGTATCAATGTTAGGTATAATAACTTAAGTTTAAACTTTAAAATAAGATTTAAATTAATGTTCATTTCTTTTTAATCTTCTTTCTTTTAAATTTAGCCTTGGGAAAATGTATTTTAAAAATATATAAAGAAAACACAAATTGAAATAACATAAACATGTTAATTTACAATATAAGAAATTTATAGATAAAGGGGGTTAAGCATAATAATACATTAATCTAACATTTGTAAGTTAAGAAACACATGTAAACACAATTGTTACTTAAGTAGCATGCAATAAAACAAGTGGCCTAACCTTGTTTAAAAGAAAATTTTGTTTATAACTAATGTTTAAAAGAAAACGTCTGTTATTTTCTTCAGATCAAAATCTTCTTTAGTATTCTTCTTCTTAAAAAAAATAGAAAGCCTAAATAAATTGAAAACCTGAAATGAAATGCTCAGCAACAATGTTCAACAAAATAATTCAACATCAGTTCCAAAATTTTCAACCTGAGAACATGCTGTTAACGCTAAAATTTGAACGCTAACACCCCGGTGTGTGAAGTGTAGTTGTGAAAGCACCACCCGATAGCTCGGGAACAGATTATAAGCAGATAATAGCAGAAAAGCAGTAAACAACAGCAATTTTATAGTGGTTCGGCTTAAGAGTATAGCCTACGTCCACTTTAAGTACTTTTATTGATGATCTCGTTACAAGTCGATACAATTCTTCCCAAGTACAATACACTTTGAATTACAAAACACTTTGAACGAGTAGCTCAAACTTCAATGGAGATGAGAGTCTTCAAATCCATGTTGGATGTATGTGATCACTTCTTGAAGTTGTTTGTAGTGTTCTTCGTATCTTGAAAGCTTCGAGTGTTGGATTGGTTTGGAATGCAGCAGAGTATCGGCGCTTGAAGAGAATGAGCCAAAAGTCCTTTGCTAGTTGGAGTTAAGGCCGTATTTATAGGAGTGGTTCTGGGCGTGATTTACCTTCTAAGTCTTAGGTCGTGGACGACCTAAGTTAGGTCGTAGGTCGTAGGTCGGTGACGACCTAGGGAACCTCTCATATCTGTTGCTTTTTGAACCTTTCTTCGTCTGCTTAGGTCGCGAGCGACCTATCATAGGTCGTAGGTCGCGAGCAGTTTTAGAGTTATGGTAGGACAAGGTTGCACTCTCATCTGGAACGGGTTAGCAAGTCATAGGTCGTAGACGACCTATGAGAGTGGTTGGCGATCTTGCAGTGCTGAGGCATCCAATGTAGCGACCTAGGCTAAGTCGTTCACTTGTTAGGTCGCTAAGGCTTTTTAGGTCGGTAGGTTGCTGCTCCCCATAGGTCGTAGGTCGCTGCTGTAGTTAGGTCGCGGCCTTCCTTAGGTCGCTGCATACTTTTAGGTCGCGGCCTCCCTTAAGTCGCTACATGCTTTAGGTCGCGGCCTTCCTTAGGTCGCTACATGCTTTAGGTCGCGGCCTTCCTTAGGTCGCTACATGCTTTAGGTCGCGGCCTTCCTTAGGTCGCTACATGCTTTAGGTCGCGGCCTTCCTTAGGTCGCTACATGTTTTAGGTCGCGGCCTTCCTTAGGTCGCTACATGTTTTAGGTCGCGAAGTTACAGGAGCCTTTAGGTCGCTGATCCTCTTAAGTCGTTAGGTTGTGAAGTCCTTAAGCCGTTAGGTCGCAGCACTTTATAGGTCGCTGAGGAACGAAAGCACTAGGTCGCTAAAGACTTTAAAATGAACCATCAACAGAACTAGCTTTGTTGGGAGGTTGAGTTGACCATCCTTCGAGATGAACCATCATTGGCTTCTCGGTCGATCTTTTGATATCACAGCCTTGTTGAAAAAGTGGAGTTAACACATGCAATACAATATGAAGAATCAGTAACAAGCTATCAAACAGTAATTATAGAAATTTAAAGCTGTGAACATGAAGTTTTCAAAGTTCAAAATTCTGAGATCAGGCTAGCAGATTTCAGTTTCAATTCAACTTAATGCAAGAAAATTCAACTCAACAACAAGATTTAAAATGCCTGTCAAATTCAAAGTTCCAGGAAATAAAATATGCAGTGTTCTCTGTTCTCTGTTTTTCTGCTTCTAAACCTGGTGAGTAAACATTTTAAAATAAATTTTAGGTGCTAATTTATCTGTGTGATAATGATGAAGATGTGTGCATGAATGTTTAACTCAAGTGTAATGACCCAAGATTTTAGGAATTTATTTTGAAAAACAAAAATAAGTTTAAAATAATTTTTAAACCAATTTTAAAGGGAAATTGATATGGCTTGATATGGTGTACATGTGTGCACAGAGAATACACATGAATTGAAGCTAAAATCCCTGAATGATATGAATGAACATATGTTGATGTGTATGGAAAAAAAAAGTATATGTATTTATACAGATAAATAAAATAAACATATAAAAAGTGCTATATGCAAATATATATATATATATATATATATGCAACTGATTGTATTTGAGTGTACATCTGCATGAGTGTCAGTATAAAATAATGTAGATATATATATGTGTGTATTAATTATTCTGTAAGACATATATATATACATATGTATGCTAATCAAGCACTAGAGTTCAAATCAGTGGAAAAAAAATACACAAACATATTTTAAATATAAACAGAAAGAAAAGAATGAAAGTATAAAAGGAGTAATCCTTTTATAAATAAATAAAGGAAGTACATACTATTTAAGTGAAAGCTAAAAATAAAAAATAAGATATAAACAGAAACATGTTTTGTATAGGCAGAATTAAGAAGGATACTTGATATATATATATATATAAATATATATATAATAACCAATGGAAATCTAGTCACACTTTTAGCATGATATTAGACAAGAGGAAAAGTATTTTCTGGAAAAGTAAAAATTCTGAAAATAACCAAAAGGATATAACCACTTTTCTCTTCACCAACTTGAGCCAGCGAAGGGTAGGATTTTGGGTTTAGACAAAATGCAAATGGCATGATTTCTGATGGGCAAAAATGACTTTAGCTAATGCCTTAAACCCTAAGAAGAACCCTGCATAAATAAGCAGTAGCCTTCTCTTCTTCCCGAAGAGCTTTGGAAAAAATAATATACATACCATATAAAAATAAGGCAAGTGAAGAAAAGGGTTTGGGGGCAAAAGCAGAAGCTTATCAATCAACTAGGGCAGTGAAAGAGAGCTAGGTGAGAAAACTCACTTATAATCTAAGGCACTAAGTCCTAATGAAGGCAGCCAGTTCATAAGATAATTTTTCTTAAAAAGAAAATGTATTCTCATATGTGATTGTCTATCTGTGATTTCAGAGATTAGAAATGTTTTGATGTTTAACTGGTTGTTGTGCTTGTTTTATTATATGAATGTTCTAAGTATTATTAGTATGCATATATATAAGTATTTTAAAAACCCAGATCTCTCTGATATGTTAATGTTTAGAAACATAAGAAAATACCCAGAGAATTAAATGTTGAATATAGGGAAGTAGTGTTGGTTTTGGCTCAACCCAGAAAAAAATTATAAGCACGTGAGCTGCAATATACCTATGTATAAGTGCTGAGGCTTGAGATAAAAAGGAATTAGGGGTGCAATAGGGTTGCATATGTGCTGATGCTCCTGATTCAAAGGAAATACATAAATATTCATATACATAGCAAATAAATTTTGTGGTTCAGTAAACTTAGTCATTCTAAGTTTAACTAAAGCACATATGATTGCAAAGCCATAAGCCAATATTAGTTGTCTATACTCATTTTTGAAAATGGCAAGAATATATATGTATATGTGCAGAATCTATTTAATAGACACCTATGTTAAATTGCTTGACTACCTCTGTTTGTTTATGAATGTTGTAGAA
The DNA here is from genome assembly GCA_030765085.1 of Allium cepa. Taxonomy (NCBI): domain Eukaryota; kingdom Viridiplantae; phylum Streptophyta; class Magnoliopsida; order Asparagales; family Amaryllidaceae; genus Allium; species Allium cepa. Next base: position 53,889,390 of record CM060931.1, on the reverse strand, counting down.
TGTCATGACATGAATGTTTGTTTTAGTGAAATGATTCACTGAATGGGTTTGCCATGTAAAATCAAAAGTGAATTTACCAAAAAATCTGATTAGGAAATGGGGTCAAGATCACTGCAGGAATGACTTGTGTTCTTGAGAAATACAAGTTGACACATGGCTTTTTTAAGTCCTGAGATCTTTGTGTAATGGAGTGAATTAGTTCATTACAATGTGTCCATTGATTCATATGATTGCAGATGAGACCAAGATAGATAAATATATCAATGTAAGAATATTTGATATAAAGAGGAACTAGATTTTTCCTGAACTGAAATCTGAGTAGGGAATAAATGATTTAACTCATTTTGGTGATTTCTCTATCTTGAATGGATGCTTATTTGATTTATGACTGGGATGTATGAATGTATGAATGTACCATATCCACTAAAGATTTCTGGAAAGAAAGATTTAAGTGTGCACATGCACAATGACACAGAACATGCACACATGTCTTATTTGTTTTCTGAAGGCAGAATTATATACATATATACAAGTTTCAACTTTAACTTGATTAACAAAATTGTTTTAGTGGATTTTCTCATACCAGACATGTGTCTGACCCTAGTGTGCTAATGGCATCTGGGGTGTCTCATTTAATATGGGGCAGCTTCAAATGCATTTTCAGGAACAGCAACTACTAAGTAGGAGTAGGAGCAAAGCTTTGAGAAGAAGATTATAGCATGCTAGAATTAGATAGATAAGAGCTTAAAAGATGAAATCTGCATGTATTGATATTTTTAAATTACCATTTGTAGTGAGAACTGAATGATGATTGGAAATTTTGTTAAGTATTTTGTTAAGGAATTGACTTGTAACTGGAATCTGAAAATCTGAATATTATTATCTGAAAAGTTGAAGAAGTTTATCTATAATTCTGTAAGTAAATTGAGTGAGAATACTATGATAAATAGGATGGTTATACTTTATAATTGTATTAGTCAATCTTGAGTTTTTGAAAAGGATTAAGCATTGGAAAATTTGGACAGTTAAGTCTCAATGAACAATATAGTTACTCTTTTATTATGACAATTGTATTCAGAGTTTAAAAGCATAAGGAAAATGTAAAGGTATTAGGGGTCTGCATGTTTTCATAACGCAATCTGTACTATGCAAATGTTTTATACCTTATTCTTGAATGAAGGAAGGATCTGTAACATAGGAAGTTGAAAGCCATGTCTATGAACAAAGAGTCTGACTGAAACATATTTTGGATATTCAGGAAACTCACTTATGTTTGCCTTTCATTTAGCATAGCATCATGACATCAAAGAATTAAGCTTTAGGAATAGGGTATTTCACTTAAAAATATTCCAGAAAAGGGTTTGCATCTAAGGCAGATTTCATAGAAAAGCAAACAAAGAAAATGATAAAGACATATATCATTTACAGAGCACAAGCACTACACCATTAATTTTATAGATAATCATAACACAATTATCTGGTTTCTATGGATCATACTTCATAGAGAATCCAGCAAGCAATCAAAGATTAAAAATCATGCTGTTACCTATATGAATGAAATTTTATTACATAAATTAAATTGAACTATGTGGGGATTGATTAAATTTAATCAATCAATTTATCCTCTTATTTTCCATAACTCTGATTGAACAAGAGGGGCACATGCATCTTCATATGTGTGTGCATATCCTTGTGAATACACTGATATATCTATATTGGTAAAAACTTTTGATCCTGGATAAAGTTTGTTTATTTGAAAACGGAAAAATGACTCTAGACTTCAGAAATATATTTCTTTATAAGATAATAAATATATATATATATCTTTGTGTAAAAAAAAATCCTTACAAAATTTAGGTATAAAAGAGAGGGGTCATTTCATTTGGTATCAGAGCTATGTTACTAAAACATAGTTAAAAAAAACTAACCAGCTATGTAAATTATTATTAGCAAACTATGGTAGGAAGACCACAAAATCAGGGAGCAGGATCCTCCAATGCACCACCAATGGTCAATCTGCAAGATTTGGTGAGAGGAATTAGGGATGGGGCAGGACAAAGGCAAGAAAATCCCCATGAAGAGCTCTCAAAATTACTCAAGACTTATACTCACTTAGGAGGCAAAAGCTTTGAAGGGACAAAGAGTATTATGGAAATTCAAGCATGGTTGAGAACATTGGATAGGATTTTCAATGACATGCAACTTGATGACCAAAGGAAGAGGCAAGTGGCTTCAAGACAGCTGAAAGGAGTAGCTTTAAGCTGGCGGGAAGTAATCATTACAGGGAGAAATGAGAATGAAATCACCTGGAATTAATTCAAGGAGATGTTGGAAGCAAGATTTGTACCAGCATCAGCTAAGACCACATTACTAGAAGAATTTATTAGACTTAGGCAAGGAACTTTGAATGTCACATAATACACTCAAAAGTTTGAGGGGCTTTCCACATATGGAGCAATGCTAGTGGCAGATGAAGCATCCAAAAATGATAGATACATTAAAGGTTTGAACCCATGACTTAGCAGAGCCATGTTACCTTATGCTAACAGGACATTTGATCAAGTAATAGACTTGGCTTTGAGATTGGAGCAGCATGGCAAGGAAAGGGAAAAGTTAAGAAATTTCAAGAATAATAACATTAAGAAGGGTAAGGGAAGGTATCACCCTTATGATAAGAAGAAAGAAGAGGTCAGTAACAAGGGCACTGGAGATATTAAAGCTAAGGATACCAAGAAGAAAATTGTGTGTCGTCAATGTGGAAAGGAAGGACATGTCAAACCAAGATGTCCAGAATTGAAAGGAGGAGCTTTCAAGTGCTATCTATGTGGGAAAGAGGGGCATATGAAGAGAAATTGTCCTGAGTATAAACAGCAAGGGAAATTAGCAAACTTGGAAGACAAAGGCAAATCCATAGTGGAGATCAATGCTGAGAAACACAGTCAAGTGGAAGGTATACTGTTTATTTGTAATATACCCATAGCAGTAGTATATGATACTGGGGCAACTCACTCTTTAATTTCTTATGAATTAGTTAAAATGCTGAAATTAAATTGCATATTGGTTGAAATCCCATTACATATACAAAGTCCACTAGGAAGTTCTAGTGTTTTAGACATGATTTGTGTGGATGTGGAATTAAACATAGGAGGAGATACTTTTATTTCCAATTCATATGTTTTAAACTACCCAAACATAGGTGTTATATTGGGAGTAGACTGGTTAAGACAATTTAAAGCCATAATTAACTTAGACTCATCCACCATATCATTGCAGAACTTTAGAGGCCAGAGGATCACAGTTTTATGTGAAGTACCTAAGGGCAGGAATTTGATTGAATTGGGAAAAGATTTCAGTGAACATATTATTGAAGAAATTCCCATAGTCAATGAATACTTGGAAGTTTTTGAGGAGGTTAAGGGTGTTCCAAACTATAGACCAGTGGAATTCCAAATTCATTTAGTTCCAGGAGCAAGTCCAGTGATTAAAAAGCCAACTAAAATGGGGCCAAATGAACTAAAAGAATTAAACAAACAGTTAGAAGAATTAGAAGATAAGGGTTTTATAAGACCTAGTAATTCTTGCTGGGGAGCACCAGTGGTATTTGTTAAGAAACAAGATGGTTCCTTGAGACTTTGTATAGATTATAGAGAATTGAACAAAGTAACCATTAAAAATAAATATCCATTGCCAAGAATAGATGATCTTTTTGATCAATTAGCTGGGGCAAGAGTGTTTTCTAGACTAGATTTAGCATCTGGTTTTCATCAAATGAAGGTGGAAGAATCAAGTATCAAGTACACTGCCTTTAACACTAGGTATGGATTGTATGAATTTTTGGTTATGCCATTTGGCTTGACTAATGCACCATCCTACTTTGTAGATTTAATGAACAGAACCTTTAGAGATTATTTAGACAAATTTGTGCTTATTTTTATAGATGACATTTTAATTTATTCCAAAACAGTGGAAGAACATAAAAGTCATTTGCATATGGTTTTGTCTAGACTGAGGGAAAAAGACGAAGGCAAAATATTCAAAATGTGCATTTTGGAAAGAGGAAGTACATTTCCTTGGCCATGTCATCTCTGCCAAAGGAATTTCTGTGAACCCCAATAAAGTAGTGGCTATTCAAGCATGGAAAAGGCCTAGCACTGTGAGTGAAGTGAGATCATTTATGGGGATGGCAGGGTATTATAGAAGGTTTATAAAAGATTTTGCAAAAATTTCTACACCACTTACTAACCTAACCAGGAAAAACCAAGCTTTTGTTTGGTCAGAGAAGTGTGAGAAGTCTTTTGAACAGTTGAAGGAGGCATTGGTGAATGCTCCAATTTTGAAAGTACCTCAGGGAAATGAAGAATTAGTTGTATACACTGATGCTAGTGGGTTTGGCTTGGGTGCAGTGTTAATGCAACAAGGCCAAGTCATTGCATATGCATCCAGACAACTTAAACCCCATGAAGTAAGGTATGCCACACATGATCTTGAATTAGCAGCTGTGATTTTTGCTTTGAAACTTTGGAGGCATTATTTGTTGGGAACTAAGTTTGAACTTTACACTGACCACAAGTCTTTAAAGTATTTATTTTCACAAAAAGATTTAAACATGAGGCAACATAGATGGGTGGAATTCTTAGCTGCCTATGACTTTGACATACTCTATACACCAGGCAAAGCAAACAAAGTTGCTGATGCTCTAAGTAGACAACATGCTAAATTGACTATGATGATGATAAAAGAGTTTAAGGACTTGTCTTTGCTGACTGAGTTAGAAATTGGGGAGAATGGTTGTGTGCACATGGATGTGCAGGTGCAAGGTGCACAAGAAAATAGAGGGAAGTTAAGCTTGATGACACTTCAATCAGATTTAATTTTGAAGGTAGGAAAAATGCAAGAACAAGACACAAACTTATTAGAGAAGAAAGTTCTCATATCAAAAGGGGAGGAAGTGATAAATCACCATATTGATAAAAATGGTTATTTGAGAAACCAAAATAGAATGTGTGTGCCAGAGGACATAGAGTTGAAGGAGGAGATATTGAATGAATATCATAGAAGTAAGTACTCCATACACCCAGGCAGTACAAAGATGAATCAAAATTTAAAAAGAGATTTTTGGTGGGAGGGAATGAAATCAGATGTAGCCAAATATATTGCCAAATGCATGACTTGCCAACAAGTCAAGGCTGAAACACAAAAGCCATCAGGATTGTTGCAACCTCTTAGCATACCACAGTGGAAGTGGGAAGATATATCTATGGATTTCATAGATGGACTGCCTAGATCTAAGAGAGGAAATACAAGCATATGGGTGATAGTTGATAGGCTAACTAAGGTGGCACAATTCATCCCAGTCAAATCAGAAAGGAAAGCACCAAAATTAGCTCAAGTATTTATGAAGGAAGTGGTAAAATTGCATGGCATTCCCAAAACCATTGTGAGTGATAGGGATACCATCTTCACCTTAAAATTCTGGAGAAGCTTTCAAGAAGCCATGGGAAGTGAATTATGTTTAAGCACTGCCTACCATCCTCAATCAGATGGGCAGACTGAGGTAGTGAATAAAGTTTTGGAGGACATGTTGAGAGCATGTGTATTGGATTTTGGGGGCAACTGGGAAGACTATCTTCATTTAGCTGAATTTACATACAACAACAGCTATCAGAGCACCATAGGAATGGCTCCATTTGAGGCCTTATATGGCAAGCCATGTTTGACACCTGTTTGTTGGGTAGAAGCAGGAGAAAGGGCTATTTTAGGGCCTGAGTACATACAAGAAACTAAAGAAAAAATTGGGTTGGTAAGGAGAAGAATGGCAGCAGCTCAAGATAGGCAAAAGAAATTTGCAGATATGAAAAGGAGGCAGGTGGAATATGAAGTAGGAAATTTTGTTTTCATCAAAATCTCACCTATGAAAAATGTACTGAGATTTGGGAAACAAGGCAAGTTAACCCCAAGATATATTGGGCCATACAAAATTCTGGAAAGAATTGGTTCCTTGGCATATAAGTTGGAATTACCAGAAGACATGCAAGGAATACATGATGTTTTGCATGTATCACAACTGAGAAGGTGGGTCCATAACAAGGCAGAAATTCTGGAGACCCCAACCCAAGTGCAAATAAACCCTAATTTGATTTATGAAAAGGATCCAGTAGGAATTTTGGCAAAGTATGTGAAGAAGTTAAGGAATAAATCACTGAAACTTGTGAAGGTACAGTGGAGTCTTGATCCCAGTGATTGCACATGGGAATTAGAAGACAAAGTTAGGATGAGCTACCCTAAGCTATTTTCAGATTAAAGGTAATTCTGATTTTTTTTTATTTTGTTTTCCTTTTGGATGCATGTATTTTTAGTATTATGATAGAACTAAAGATCTAAGTGGTTGAAAATATACTTGTTCTCTGAATTAAGTTTAAAATTGATTTAAGCTTGGGAAAATTGTGGGACACAATTTCTAAAAGGTGGGGTATATGTAATGACCCAAGATTTTAGGAATTTATTTTGAAAAACATAAATAAGTTTAAAATAATTTTTAAACCAATTTTAAAGGGAAATTGATATGGCTTGATATGGTGTAATTATATGGTGTACATGTGTGCACAGAGAATACACATGAATTGAAGCTAAAATCCCTGAATGATATGAATGAACATATGTTGATGTGTAAGGAAAAAAAAAGTATATGTATTTATACAGATAAATAAAATAAACACTTAAAAAGTGCTATATGCAAATATATATATATATAGATGCAACTGATTGTATTTGAGTGTACATGTGCATGAGTGTCAGTATAAAATAATGTAGATATATATATGTGTGTATTAATTATTCTGTAAGACATATATATACATATGTATGCTAATCAAGCACTAGAGTTCAAATCAGTGAAAAAAAATACACAAACATATTTTAAATATAAACAGAAAGAAAAGAATGAAAGTATAAAAGGAGTAATCCTTTTATAAATAAATAAAGGAAGTACATACTATTTAAGTGAAAGCTAAAAAGAGAAAATAAGATATAAACAGAAACATGTTTTGTATAGGCAGAATTAAGAAGGATACTTGATATATATATATATATATATATATATATATATATATATATATATTAACAAACGGAAATCAAGTCACACTTTTAGCATGATATTAGACAAGAGGAAAAGTATTTTCTGGAAAAGTAAAAATTCTGAAAATAACCAAAAGGATATAACCACTTTTCTCTTCACCAACTTGAGCCGGGGAAGGGTAGGATTTTGGGTTTAGACAAAATGAAAATGGCATGATTTCTGATGGGCAAAAATGACTTTAGCTAATGCCTTAAACCCTAAGAAGAACCCTGCTTAAATAAGCAGTAGCCTTCTCTTCTTCCCGGAGAGCTTTGGAAAAAATATATATATACACACCATATAAAAATAAGGCAAGTGAAGAAAAGGATTTGGGGGCAAAAGCAGAAGCTTATCAATCAACTAGGGAAGTGAAAGAGAGCTAGGTGAGAAAACTCACTCATAATCTAAGGCACTAAGTCCTAATGAAGGCAGCCAGTTCATAAGATAATTTTTCTTAAAAAGAAAATGTATTCTCATATGTGATTGTCTATCTGTGATTTCAGAGATTAGAAATGTTTTGATGTTTAACTGGTGGTTCTGCTTGTTTTATTATATGAATGTTCTAAGTATTATTAGTATGCATATATATAAGTATTTTAAAAACCCAGATCTCTCTGATATGTTAATGTTTAGAAACATAAGAAAATACCCAGAGAATTAAATGTTGAATATAGGCAAGTAGTGTAGGTTTTGGCTCAACCCAGAAAAAAATTATAAGCATGTGAGCTGCAATATACCTATGTATAAGTGCTGAGGCTTGAGATAAAAAAGAATTAGGGGTGCAATAGGGTTGCCTATGTGCTGATGCTCCTGATTCAAAGGAAATACATAAATATTCATATACATAGCAAATAAATTTTGTGGTTCAGTAAACTTAGTCATTCTAAGTTTAACTAAAGCACAGATGATTGCAAAGCCATAAGCCAATATTAGTTGTCTATACTCATTTTTGAAAATGGCAAGAATATATATGTATATGTGCAGAATCTATTTAATAGACACCTATGTTAAATTGCTTGACTACCTCTGTTTGTTTATGAATGTTGTAGAATGCCATGACATGAATGTTTGTTTTAGTGAAATGATTCACTGAATCGGTTTGCCATGTAAAATCAAAAGTGAAATTACCTAAAAATCTGATTAGGAAATGGGGTCAAGATCACTACAGGAATGACTTGTGTTCTTGAGAAATACAAGTTGACACATGGCTTGTTTAAGTCCTGAGATCTTTGTGTAATGGAGTGAATTAGTTCATTACAATGTGTCCATTGATTCATATGATTGCAGATGAGACCAAGATAGATAAATATATCAATGTAAGAATATTTGATAAAAAGAGGAACTAGAGTTTTCCAGAACTGAAATCTGAGTAGGGAATAAATGATTTAATTCATTTTGGTGATTTCTCTATCTTGAATGGATTCTTATTTGATTTATGACTGGGATGTATGAATGTATGAATGTACCATATCCACTAAAGATTTCTGGAAAGAAAGATTTAAGTGTGCACATGCACAATGACACAGAACATGCACACATGTCTTATTTGTTTTCTGAAGGCAGAATTATATACATATATACAAGTTTCAACTTTAACTTGATTAACAAAATTGTTTTAGTGGATTTTCTCATACCAGACATGTGTTTGACCCTAGTGTGCTAATGGCATCTGGGGTGTCTCATTTAATATGGGGCAGCTTCAAATGCATTTTCAGGAACAGCAGCTACTAAATAGGAGTAGGAGCAAAGCTTTGAGAAGAAGATTATAGCATGCTAGAATTAGATAGATAAGAGCTTAAAAGATGAAATTTGCATGTATTGATATTTTTAAATTACCATTTGTAGTGAGAACTGAATGATGATTGGATATTTTGTTAAGTATTTTGTTAAGGAATTGACTTGTAACTGGAATCTGAAAATCTGAATATTATTATCTGAAAAGTTGAAGAAGTTTATCTATAATTCTGTAAGTAAATTGAGTGAGAATACTATGATAAATAGGATGGTTATACTTTATAATTGTATTAGTCAATCTTGAGTTTTTGAAAAGGATTAAGCATTGGAAAATTTGGACAGCTAAGTCTCAATGAACAATATAGTCACTCTTTCATTATGACAATTGTACTCAGAGTTTAAAAACATAAGGAAAATGTAAAGGTATTAGGGGTCTGCATGTTTTCATAATGCAATCTGTACTATGCAAATGTTCTATACCTTATTCTTGAATGAAGGAAGGATCTGTAACATAGGAAGTTGAAAGCCATGTCTATGAACAAAGAGTCTGACTGAAACATATTTTGGATATTCAGGAAACTCACTTATGTTTCCCTTTCATTTAGCATAGCATCATGACATCAAAGAATTAAGCTTTAGGAATAGGGTATTTCACTTAAAAATATTCCAGAAAAGGGTTTGCATCTAAGGAAGATTTCATAGAAAAGCAAACAAAGAAAATGATAAAGACATATATCATTTACAGAGCACAAGCACTACACCATTAATTTTATAGATAATCATAACACAATTATCTGGTTTCTATGGATCATACTTCATAGAGAATCCAGCAAGCAATCAAAGATTAAAAATCATGCTGTTACCTATATGAATGAAATTTTATTACATAAATTAAATTGAACTATGTGGGGATTGATTAAATTTAATCAATCAATTTATCCTCTTGTTTGCTATAACTCTGATTGAACAAGAGGGGCACATGCATCTTCATATGTGTGTGCATATCCTTCTGAATACACTGATATATCTATATTGGTAAAAACTTTTGATCCTGGATAAAGTTTGTTTATTTGAAAAAGGAAAAATGACTCTAGACTTTAGAAATATATATATTTATAAGATAATAAATATATATATATATATATGTGTAAAAAAATCCTTACAAAATTTAGGTATAAAAGAGAGGGGTCATTTCATCAAGTCTGGATTGAAATGCTGCTATGAAATGAGAAAATTCCTGTATACGCTAAGATATAGTTCTCTGTTAAACTTCTGGTTCAAAAACAATTAGAAAATTTATATCTCCCAAATTAATCACTATAAGCCTTTGATCATTGAAAGGAATTTGATTGTAACAAAGATATCTTGTTTTAAAAATAAATTTAGGTATTTATATTTAATAAATATTCTGTAAATTTTAGATTTACAGTAAAATCAAAATTTAGTTAAAATTCAATGTCAATGAATTCATCTCTGGATTATAGAACTTGATTCCTGTGAGTGAATCATGAATTTTAATGTAAAATTTGTGATTTTTAAATTTGTATTTGAAGTGAATTAGAGAGATATTCGATTTTGGGACTTTTAGCATTTGTCGTTGATCGGCGTCGTGTGGGGGTTCGTGGTTTGGCATGATGGTGGCCGGGGGTGTCCAGGGTAACTGGAAAAATGGTGAATGAAGTTATCTATGGCTGTGGTGATCGAAAAGTGGTGATGTAGGGTTTTATTACTCTATTGGATCGACATGGTTGCTGTGGTTTTCTAGGCGTCTATGGCGCATCAAGTTCGAACGCAAGGTGGGGGATCGCAACGTTAAAGTACGGAGCTAGTTTGGGAGGGAGGCCGAGGTTCCCAGTCGTCGTGATCGACGCCGTTAGGGATTTGGTCGTTCAAGCTTATTTCCTGAAGGAGTGCTGAAAGGCTCGTTTTCTTTTCGATGGCGATTGCGTCGATCCAGGTGGTCGAGAGGGTCAGGGTCGTCATGTCGATGGTCGTGGTGGTGATCATCGATGATCGGAATCGATGTGCATGTGCACGGTGATATTGCGTGCATCTAGAAGTTTGTTATTTTAGGAAGAAGGGTTTGGCCCGAAGATTTTCGAAGATTTCTCGTGTACGACTCGAGGGAGTGGTCACGCGAGTGATGCTCGAGTAATTTGTGAATTATCTTGGGTTTTTGGCAGTGTTGTCTCGAAACGATTTTTGTTACTAGAATTTAAAATCCTATTCTGTTTTAAACTAAAAATGAATTTCAAAATTTGAAAAGCAAGTTAAATTTTAAACAAAGTTTTTAACTAGTTTTTAAATGTATGAAATGTTGATTTAGAGTTTGATGTTTAAAAAGAATTTTAGTTTTAAAGTATGGATTTTCAAGGTTTAAACTTTTGTTTAAAAATTGTTTTGGGTTATATAAATATTCGCTTTAGTTAAATTATGTAATAAACCTCTAAATGTTTTCAAATAACATGTTATTGATGTAATTGAAATGTGATCAAAGTAAAGGTATTTAACTTGAATAAATTAAAAGATGATGATTTTGTATAAATCAAACTTAAGCTTTTGGATTTAATTAATTTTAAAATGGATGATGAGAGTTTAATGTAATGTATGCGTTATCTTAATTTAATCTTGTTTTATTACCAAAGGTAATTAAGGTATAATTACTTAAATTAATTAAGATGTTTAATTTAGGTAATTAAATTAAGATAAAATAACTTGTAATTGATTCAGGGTAGTTGATTACTTAAATTAAGATTGATTATCTAAGTAAACAAAGGTTAATTAATTAAAGGAATAATTAATTAATGAATGTAATTAGAGGTTAATTACATAATATTAAAAAGGATTTTAAGTGTAATTGCTTAATGAAGTAATTAAAGCAATTAATCACTCAATGTAATTAATTAATTAAGTTAATGTGGTTAGTTTTGTTAATTAATTAAGTTTAATCACTTGATGATTGGTAAAGTATAATTACTGAATGTAATTAATAATGTGTAATTACTTAGTGAATTAATTAATGGATAATTACTATATGTAATTAATTAATGGGTAATTACTTGATGGAAAGTAATTAAAGGATAATTACTTAGTGGAAGTAATTGAGTATTAATTACTCAGTGTAATTAATTAAAGGATTTATTAATTAATTAATTAATTAGTTAATTAATTAATAATTAAGGATAGTTAATTACTGAATGTGATTAATCAAGGTTGATTAATGAATGTAATTAATTTAAAGATTAATTATTAAATGTAATTAAAGGAATAATTAATTAATGGAAGTAATTAGAGGATCGTTAATTAATGTAATTAATGAGGATAATTAGAGGTTTAAGTTGATTAATAAATGTAATTAATTAAAAGAATAATTAATCAATGAAGTAATTATGGTATAATTAATTAATATAATTAATTAAGGATTAATGTAATTAATTATAGTTAATTAATAAGAGTAATTAAGGTTAATTAATACATGATTAAAGCATATTTAATTTGTGTAATTAATTTAATGGCAAATTTCTTAATGTAGTTAAGGAATAATTAATTAAAGATGATTAATTAATTAAGAAATAATTAATCTGTAATTGAAGATCAATTATTTGGTTTATAAGGCAATTAAAAAATGATTAATTAATTAAATGGTTGTAATTAATTAATGATTGTTTGAGCGGGGATAGGTGATTAATTCTCAAGTAATTAATTTAATTTAAGTTGATTAAATTAATTATAAATGGGTTAATGATTCCTGTTTGTGGATGACTGTTTGTTGAATGTCTGGATTGGTTGATATCTATTGGATGATATGCTGTGATATGATATTGGATATATCAGTGATAAGTGTGTGATATTTATCTGTGAATGATGCTGTGTGGATTCAATGTTTTAAATTGAATCAAATTGTTCAAACTTAAATCACATGGACATTAAGATGGCGTTTTGGATTTCGATGAGACCGGGATCGGATTTTCAAATTTGGAATTCCAAAACCACATCGATCCAAATTAAACGTTAGGTCGTGAATCTCAAAGGAAGAGTGAAGAATCGAGGTGTAAGGACTATTCGTCGTTAAAACTCTGAGGGTGATTCCAATACGAGATTAACGGGGGTAGTACTTTCATATTCGAGGTGAAGATTCATAGTGCAAGGGCTATTGTCGTTAACTCTGAGGGTGATTCCAAAATGAGTGTAGCGAGATAGTGCCTTCGGTTTCATTCGAACCCGGAACGAACTTGTATGGATTGAATGCTTTCACAACAACGTCAGGTGGACGATGAGCATTCTGTGATAGATGTGTTATATAAAGGTAATCGTAGCCTCAAGCCTCATCAACCGGGAATGGCTAAAACAGTGCAGGTGCAGCAAGGATAAGTGGGTAGCACCCAAGTAGGACAAGATTTAACCCTGTCTAGTGGTCCCTTTTATTTTGGCTGTGTGGGCAGTTGATCATGAAAACTGCCAGGGTTGTCTTATTCGGGACTATCCAGTAAGGGATGGTTCCGGCCTTGTGTTGCAGGGGATCGGGAGAGATCCTCGTTACGGTGATCTATGCCACGTACTGTGACAGGCGGTACCCCAGTAGCCCTGCAATTGTATGGAATACAATCTCCAATAAGTGCCGTACGTTTTGATTGTGCCCAACTATGTTGGAACGTTAGATGTAAGCATTCCAGCTATTTCTGTATTTTACTTGAAAACCCTAGACCATATGATAATATAACTGGATTTCCTATCAAATGTTTTGGTTAGCGTAATGTTAAAACTTACCCATGTGTATGTGTGGGGAGTCTTACGTGATACCTTTGTTTTCAAAGGATTTTCAAAGTTAAGTAACTTTAACCCGTTTACTCACACCAGACCCATGTCTAACCCGGAATTTATTTTATGTTTTATTAAACTCTTGGGTACTCAAAATTTTACGAGTAGCCAAGGGATTCAGGTTAGCTTTGACGAATTCTGGAGGGGATATGGAGCAGGCGGCTTCAGCGAATTGATATATAGTGGATCCGTTGTGTTCGAGTTGTATCTATATCTTTGTGATGTACTTGAATTGTAATAACTAGACAGGTGTTTATAACTGTCTAGTTTGTGTTGTAAAAGCTGTATAACTCTGATGTATATGATACTATGTAATATCTTATGTGATATAATATAATTTATTCGTTCTGCTGTGAGATTCTGATGTTGTTTTGTTCTTTCTTTTCTATCTTTTCTCTTTTCTATCCCTTTCTTTCTTCTTAATGATACGTCTTTCTATGAAATGAAAGGCGGGTCGTTACAGCTTTGTTCTAGCCCATTAACCCAACCCTCTTCTACCAATACCCCTAACTCCTCTCCTTTACCTTCATTCCAATCACAATTTCCTAACACTCAAAGCTGAAGGAAAAATAGGGGAAAAAGAAGGGAAAGTAAAATTCCTATGCCCTAGCTTTTTTTCGGAATTCAAATTCAAGTTATAAATCAAAGAGAAGCTTAGGTAACCATCCTCTTCATCTTCTCCATCTCAATCTCTCTTCAATTTTTAGAATTTCCTATAACCTAACATAGGAAATATTTTCATATGATACTAGATTGGAGATTCTGGAAGTGTCTTTTCTATTTTTGAGTTAAAGGTGAGTTTTTGAACTCACACCTATGTCTATAGATTTGATTGTTATTAGGTATGAATTCTTAAAATCTATTTCTTATTCAATTGCTTTTGAATTGAATTGGTTTGGTGAATATTTCCTAATTTTTGTATTTTGAAGTCAAAATTTATGAAAACCCTAGTATGGATTTTTAGACATGTTGGTTTGGGTGCATTTAAGTGCCTATAGGGTGGGGTTGTCACAAGGCATGAATCCCTAGTCGCAGTTTCTCATTCGATCACTTCCGAATCAATGATGTTAGATTGGTTTGTCCATTTTTGGGCTTTGCAAATTCTGTCCCGCTACAGGCGACGGACGTTTGTGGATTATCCACAAACGTCTGTGGTCATGGATTGAAAATTCCCAAAACAGGGGGACAGACATCTGTGGTTTATCTACAGACATCTGAGGGTTCAGGAATGAATTTCCATAACCCTATCACAGAAGTCTGTGAAATTCCCATAGTCGTCTGTCGCTGTCAATTTCTGGAATTTAGGCTATTTCTTAAGTTGATTTCCGATTTATTGATTTTTGATGATCTGTATAGTTATTGCAAATTAAAATCAACTTTGATGATTTCTTTTTTGGAGTTTTAGTATTTCCATTTGTTGGATTTGATATCGATTTCCATGGTTTTGATTCACGTTATAAAAATGTGGATTTTTATGATAGATTGTCTTTAAATCGATTCTACAATTTGTCACTTTAAATACAAAGGTTTTATACTAGTAATAAATACTAAAACTCGTTCACAAAAATGATTTCAACACTACTTTTGATACAAAGCTCAATTTAAAAATCGTTTTTCAATCTATTAGTATATACAAACCTTTACCTCATTCGGATGAGAATTCCAATTAAATGACTTAGTAAAACAAGTGGTATGAAACGCTTGCATTCACTTCGTTGGTTAATTCTAGGACTTGTTCGATTGAAAACTCATGACAATTTTCGAGTGGAAATCTACAATTTGTTCAAAAATATTTAAGTTAAGCCAGTGGTTATAGGACACTAAGCTAAACTCATTTATTTACTAGCTTAGTGTAATTTACACATCTTGATCAATGATGATCATTTTATGATTTAGACTTACGATAAGCAGTGTCTCTTTGTCCACGTGGGAGACTGTACCCCGTTCTGTGGAGCTTCAGCTCATTTTTATGGGGTAGTGACCCATGGTCTTTTGACCATTTGTGGAGCTTCAGCTCATTTTTATGGGGAAGCGACCCATGGTCTTTTGACCGTTTGTGGAGCTTCGACTCATTTTTATGGGTTAGCGACCCATGGGATAGCGTCCCGTTTGTGATACACGTATTGGTGAGTTTTCATACTCTTGTTTATGATAGGCCTCACCCTATGGTGTTTTCTAGATTTCTATTTATTGATTTCTGGAATTTGTCTTTCACCATCTTTTGTGATTTGCATTGATAAGCTTTATCAATATTTGTGGTTTGGTGAATAAAAATAAAGAATATGATTTGGATATTTGAGAAAGCTTGAGATATTGTACGATTTTTATTGTCATTATATATATTTGTCATATCTCTTATCCTATCTCATCTTACATGATAATTATAGCTAGACTAATCCTTTATTATTTTTCTTCCTAAATAATACTCGGGTCAGACCGAGGTGTTTCATGGTGCTTCCACTTGACTTTTGGCTAACTACTTTAGCTTAGTAGTTTTTATCTTTCATGTATCTGAGATAGAGACTCTTTAACGTATACATATTCTTTTGTGTAGTACATGTACGTGTTCTTTTGTGAGGTAGTGGATCTTGTATGACCACTACTATGATGTTCACTTCTATGTATTATATTCATATTTGTTTCCGCCTTAGTGATATGAATATCTGTGCCTAGTTTCATGTTTTGATTATTTTATGTTATTTCCGAATGTCATTTATCCACTGTGTAGTAGTTTTGAGTTTGGAATGGATATGTCAGATTTCCTCTTGAAATGAAATGCATGACATGCCATTTGACATATCGCTACTCGCTCAAATCAATTATATAGTTGGTCGCTCCTCAATAGCTTTATTCTTCGCACTAGCCAATGCCATTACCCCATAGTGTCCTTAGTTAGTGTAAGTATAGAGGTGGGGCGTCACAATATAGTAAACAACTTCATGAACTGTGTAACAACCCATAGTTTTGTAAATATTTTTATTTTAATTTTTATTTGAAAATTTTAATTTTTAAATTATTTAAGATTGAATTTCTGGAGTTTTCCAATATAAGTTTGGAATTTGGTTGTAATTTATTTTCCAAATACAATGAAATAAACATTTTCTGAAATTTTTATATTTTGGTCAACTGAATGTCAAAGTTTGACCACAGTTGAAAGTTTTATGAATTTTTAAATTCCAATTTTTTTCTTTGAAAATGTATTTTATTTTAATATTAATTCTGCTTTTCGTTTCATAAAATTCTGTTTTATACTTTTTAAATTTGATAACTTTCAGCGTTTTACACGAGATTATTTTCAGTAAAGTTTTGCCTATTTTATATTTTCATTTTTCTACCTTAATTCTATTTTTCTATTTTCTACTTTATTTTTATTTTTCCTATCCATCTCTTTGTTATATTTCTCTATTTATTTGTCTAGACTTTTATTGTATTTATTTGTTCAAATCTTTTTATAAATGGCTAGAGAAAATCAAGAGGACACACGTTACATAGTTTAAATTCTTACCTTTTTATTTCCTAACCTCTTTATTAATTTTCTAGCCGTTTCCTCCTCATTCCTAGCCGTGAATTTCTCCACTCATAGTCGTGCATATCCAATTGAAATTCATGTACAAAATTTATTTCACATCTCTCATTTTCATTTGCATTTAAGAATAAAACATATATACGTTTCTTTCTCCTTAACTTATGCCTTTTCCGTTTCCCAGCATTCGCTCTTTTACTTGCCATCCAAACCATCTTTTAGCCGTGTATTTCCTTTTGCCACTCACGTACAGGAATATTTCATTCCCATCTCAATATCCTCTTTTTCATTTGCATTTAAGAATAAAATATATACAAGATCTTTCTCCTTTAATTGTTGCCTTTTCTTTTCTTGCCTTCTCATCTTTCCTTAGCCGTGAATTACTCTCATCAATCACGCACAAAACATTCCTCAAACTCCTTTTTTCATTGCGTGCAAACAAGTGAAAAAAATTAATTAAATCCATCAAGTTATTTGTTTTATAATATTGCCTTTTTATTTTCCAAACCATTCAAACTCTTGCCTTTTATTGCCTAGCCTCTTTATTACTTCTCACATCTCTAGCCGTTCTTTTCTCTTAAACCTAGCCGCCATCTAGTCTTCTAAATCACGTAGAAAATTGTTTCTTAATTCCTCATTTGCGTAAAATAAAAAAAATACAAGATCTAAGTCATGGCTTCTTCTTCCTCTTCTTCTTTTTTTCTATTTTCTTTTTTTTCCTTTGTTGTTCTTCAAGCTAGCTCGGCATCCACCCCATGCCCCTCTGGCTGACCATCATGACCACCTCCATCAATCATCATCACCGTTCCAAACAAAGGTCGTGACTCCTAGATCAAAACTCACCACCAAAATTTGTTCAAACCTAGCCAAACTCCTATTTTCCTTCACCTCCTCTTCATGTACCTCGGCCACAACACATATTCCTCCACCAAATTTCTTTGCCATGACCTTACCATCCCCTAGTCATGAGTTTGTGATGCCTAGACCCTACCCAAACCCAAAGGCCGAGCCCACTTGGTGGTTGAAGCAAAGGTTATGTCATGTTTATCTCATGTTTTTCCATTGTTCTAATTTCTATTCTTTTGTATTGAAATATATTCTTATATATGTTGTATTTTTTTGCATACAAGATTTGGATTTGACTCTTCATTCACTCAAAAAACGTGCTTTGCGGGGTTTAGATTTGGGTTTGAATTTCAATTCTATCTTTAAAATGGTGAGTTTATTCACTCTAGACATTACGTACTTATATGATTGTGAAATGATGACAAGTGAATTGTATAAATTAATATGCTATATATGTTCATACATGCCTGTGATATGTTTATATGATGTTAAATGCTGTTTATATATCTGTTACATCATCTATTATGGTATTATATGCTATTCTGTTATTTTATTTCCTGTTTATCATACTGCAAGTTCCCTATCACTATGGGTTGAAATGATACATACCCGAACGGACATTAGAATAAGGATATTCATTATGAGCTGAAATGATAGGCTCGAATGATTTTTATTGTATTTGACTTACTTGGGATTGCGGGTTTGAAATGATAGAACCCGGATTTTCTTTTTAAATTACGGATTGAAACGATACATATCTGTATCACTTGACCTAGGTTAGAAAATATTATTAAGGCCCATTATTATATTTTTTAATAATATTTTCCTAAAATTTTATTAAGTATTTTTGTAGGAATATTAAGTATTTTGAGTTTTATAAATATATGAAATTTTTAACTTAAAATTTGATTTAATGCCTTAGTTATAAAGGTGTATTGGTTTTTCTATAAGTTAAAATTTTATAAAGTTAATAATTGGTTTTAAGTTGAATTAAAAATCTTTATTGATGATAAATAACTTAAAAATTGAATTCGATTAAATTTGGAATCTTAAATCTAACCTAGAAATTTTAATAAAGGTTATTTCCTAAAATGGGCATGTTTCGTATAATAAATAATGTATTTTGAATTGATAAAATGAAATACAGTTTTAATTAGGCCTTTTGTAAAAAAAATTATTTAACTTGAAATCATTGTTAATTGATAACTAAATGAATAGATTTATAAAGAGAATTGATTGTTATATTAACTATGATAAAATGTTCTTTTGTGAAATGTTATGTTTTGCAAATAAATAGTTATGTTTTTAAAATGGAAAAATGTATCTTAAATAATGACTTAACTTGATAATTGGAAATTGGGTTTTTAAAAAAGAAAATTATTAGGTTAAGTAAATAAATGAAAACTTAGTTTTATTTATGAAGTGGGTAATTTTAAAATAATATGTTAAGTTATTTGTTAAAGTAGAGTTAGGGAAGAATGTACTTTTGACATAACAAATGAATTTTAATTTAAATTGGATATTTATTAATAAAATGTTATTTTATTAAAATTTATACGTTAGGTAATATCCAAATAAATTTTTTTGAAAAGTGGAATTAGTTTGATAGGTTAAAAAAAGAGAAAAGTGAAGATATATTGTTTTAAAAGGTATAATAGAAATTATAGCGGTTCAGAAATGCTGTGGTTTAATGAACTATGGCTTGTAATATACTAAAGATACCTATAACAACATTTCTGAAGTGCTGTAATTTCTGAAATTTGAACTAGGTGCTGAAATTACTAAGTAAACCTAAAACAGCATTTCTGAAGTGCTGTGATTTCTGAAATTTGAACTAGGTGCTGAAATTACTAAGTAAACCTATAACAGCATATCTGAAGTGCTGTAATTTCTGAAATTTGAACTAGGTGCTGAAATTACTAAGTAAACCTATAACAGCATATCTGAAGTGCTGTAATTTCTGAAATTTGAACTAGGTGCTGAAATTGCTAAATAAACCTATAACAGCACTTTTAAAGTACTGCAGTTTCTGAATTTGAACTATGTTTTGATATATACTAAATATACCTACCGCAGCACTTTATAAGTGCTGCAGTTTTGAAAATTTCAATGCTTTGTAATGTTGAAATTGAACTAATGAACTTAGAAATTGATGAAATTCTGGAAATTTAATAATTGATTTGGAAGGATAACTACTTCATATTTAAATGGTTTAAATGATGATTATTTTAAAGGTGTTATGATTTCTAAGTATTATGAATTTCAAAAGAATAACATTTCCAAAGTATGGTGATTTTAGGTAGTATAAATTCCAAATGATAACATTTCTAAATTGTTAGGATTTCAAAGTATTATGGTTTCAAAGTGTTTGGTTTCAGAGTTGTTATAACTTGAAAGTAATATGATTTTGGAATTGAATTTATTGGAAATTGAATTTAATTAAGAATTGTCTTTATATCTATTAATTTGAAACCTGTTGAAATTAAAGATTTAAGAATATGACTTTATAAAGTGGCTTGGTTTAAGATAATTTAAAAGAATATTTGAAGTTAAATAGATTGAAGGAAATATTCAGTGATTTGGAAATGTGGGTTTTATTTAAATGATATATTGGTTTGGTTTTGAAATGAAATGATAGTATTTAGTTTTGAAATGGATATTATTTTGGAAAGTAATGGTATTTCATTTTAAATGGTTTTGGAATAGAAATGTTTTGAAATAAATATCCATGGGTAATAATAACGTTTGGCTATTAAAGAGACCCGGATCGGAAGTTGTCATACTCTCTGCCAACTCCGAAAACCACTTTAACAACCGTGTACGCGGTGGAGATTCCAGAATGAAGTAGGATGGTGGCGACATTCTACTAAGGTATATACGTGGACCGAACTCCCGTGAGTTGGCATAAGGTGGCTAAAATAGGAGCAATTGACGGGCTAATGAAGTCGCTCCTCTGATCGGACACACTCCTTCGCTATTATATTCGGACTTTAAGATTGAATCGGTGGCCACTTTTGATTCTTTTGATTTAAGGGTGTGGCTCGAGGTGGGCGGTAGTAGTTGCTACGCGTTACCAACGGCCCGGAAGTGAAATTGGTATATCTACCCTGGCATTGCCTAGTTGTGCCGTGTGACCTACCTTAGCGAGCCTTGTACGAGTTTCATTTGTGTCGTACCTATAGAGGTATTATGGTACTGTATAGACTATTGGCACTATTATGTGTTAAGGGCTATAGGGTAACCCCTTAATGCTATTTTCAAGTAAGTTTATTTTACTATAGACATTATTATAAAAGTGAAATATTACTACATAGTAAATAGTTTAACGGATCCTTAGAGGATGGGCGGTCTAATGCAGCTCTGATACCAAATGATGCAGCGGAAAATAATGGATGACAATGAAATGAAGATTTTGTGTCAAACTAATCGACGAACGATTAGATGAAGCAATATGAATCGGTGGATTGATGATACCAAACGCCCAAATCCGTTGATCTCAAGAGATACCGGATTCTAGCTATCTTCGACACGTTGATCGCGCACGATACCGTGAGAAGATCTACAATTCTTCGAAGGTTGATCAAGCGCACTTGATTCCGTGAATTGGCTTCAACAATCGTTGATTCGAGCGCACTCGAATGCCAAAGATGGAGATAGGAGATAACACTCAACAACCAATTTTAATGGAGGCACGAAGCACAAACCAAATTTTATTCAAAATTCAACAACATTACAAATGACACCACCATCCCTATTTATAGGGTTACAACTCACACACTTCCACACTTACATCACCAAAATACACGACCTAACATATCAGCCGACCTAACATTCACGGCTTAGTTACAACATCACACTTTACAACCTGAACGACTTACGACATAACACTATGTACAACATCCATGCGACCTAATATATACAACTCACACGATCTAAAATACAACACATCATAATGACCTTACAACAAAGTGTCTCAACATGTAAAACACGACCGACCTAACATAGGTCGTTAACGACCTAAGATATCAAGCGACTTAACAAAACACACGTTACAACACATAACGACCTAACAGTTACACGACCTAACATCTGCGGCATAAGACACCTCCTTCATGCGACTTAAGAAAGCAACGGCTTAGAGCAGAATGTGGCAACGACTTAAGAGATGAACGACTTAGAGAAGAATGCGGCCTTTGGATGAGCGACTTAAGTCAACGACCTATCAGGGTGGCATAAAACCGAGGCTTAACTCGCTAGGTCGTTCCAGCGACTTATCATATTGTCTTAGGCCGTTAGGTCGCTCCAATGACTTATCGTACTGACCTTGCTTGTTAGGTCGTTCCAACGACCTATGAATGACCTGCAACTTATCGAACTGTCTTAACGTGTTAGGTCGTTCCAACGACCTATGAATGACCTGCAACTTATCGAATTGTCTTAACGTGTTAGGTCGTTCTAACGACCTATGACTGACCTGCTGACACTCTTCACCGTTCTCTCCTGTGTTTTCTATATTATCTACCTCGTTAAGTCGCCAATCATTATCTCGTGACTCACTAGGTTGTAATTCAGTAGTTCGTAGCGACCTAAGATAAGGTGGCTTCCTGCTAGCCCGGTGCGCTGCATCATCGTTTCCCCGCCTTTTCACCCCTTTAACTCGTTCATACGACTTAGCTGAGTCGTTAACTTGTTCCAGCTTCAAATCTTGAATTGGAATATCAGGCTGGGCTGCATCATTCTCCCCTGGTTGACAGAAATTCGTCCTCGAATTTCCAGTTTCTTCTTCTTCGACAAGCTTATTCTCGTGAAACGGCACCATGTGTTTGACATTGACAATGTTAGCAATAGGAAAATGTTCCGACAAACTCAATTTATAAACATTCTCATTAATTCCCTTCACGATTTCTAATCGACCAATCCATCTAGCTCCTAGCTTGTTGTAAGCACCGACAAGAAATCGATCCTTGGTAAACACTGCATACACAAAATCTCCTTCTTTGCATTCAACACTTCGTCGTTTAATATCTGCTGATTGCTTATATTTCTCATTTACCTTCAGCAATCGTTCCTGTACAACTTTGCGGAGTTCTTGCAGCTCATTCATAAAATCACTAGCCCGTTTAATCACTCCTCCCTACGATGGCACTGTTGATAAATCTAATGCTCCCTTCAGAATTGTTGAATAAACAACCTGTAATAGACTGAACCCAGTGCTACGATGAACTGCATGGTATTGTGCAAATTTAGCTTGACTTAACTTTGAATCCCAACTTTTCAAATTGTCATCCACAAGGCATCGCAATAGATTACCCGGGAATCTGTTCACAATTTCAGCCTGTCCATCCGGCTGTGGATGATAAGCACTACTAGATTTCAAATTAGTCCCAACTATTTTCCATAGGCTCATCCAAACATGGTTCAGACAACGAGTATCTCTCTCCGACATAATAGATTCAGATAATCCATGAAGTCTATAGATCTCTCTAAAGTATAACTGAACGACATTAACGGCTTCTGCAGTCTTCTTATAGGCAATGCAATGTACCAATCCTGAAAATCGGTCAACCTCCACATAAATAGAATCATTGCCATGTTGCGTTCGCAGCAATCCCAAAACAAAGTCCAAACTAACCTCCTCCCGTAATTTAGCATGTATATGCAATGGCATACATAAACCTGCATTTGTTGTGGTCTTCTTTGAAACTTGTCGATTATGGCTCCTCCGAACACACCTTTCAACTTCCTTCCTCGGTGACGATTCAAAATAAGACTGTAAGATTAACTGCATAATACGATCACAGCTCAAGTGTCTTCCTACATGCAAGTCTTTGATAAATTTCATTTGCTAACTGCAATCTATAGTACACGACTGACTTCCTTCGACTGGCAACCCATCAACCAGTTTTCTCAACTCTTCCTGCTCTCTTGGACACATATGATAGCATGGCCTATGCGGTACAATAGCATCTGCCACTTGTTCAACATGATATTGTATGTCTCTCAGTGGCGGTACTTCCCTGGGCAACTCTGCAGGGAGTGCATCTTTGAATTCATTAACCACTGGCTCATCCTCCTCAGGAATTTCTACACCTTTACTGGTTTCATTTCCAATCAACATAAACATTTCTGCACTATCCTCCACTTCTTTAACAAACTCTCTTGTAGACTTTATACTAGTCGAATCCTCCATCTTCACTGATAATTTACCTCCTTCACCTCTTGACACACTTTCTTCTTCCTCATCAATCTTCGCTGGTTGTGAATTTTCAACTTCATGTTCATCAAACTTCGTCGGTTGAAAAACAACAACTTCATCTTTATCAAACTTTGCTGGTTGTGAATTTTCAACCTCATGTTCGTCAAACTCTGTTGGTTGAAAAACATCAGCTTCATCTTTATCGAACTTCGATGATTGTGAATAATCAACTTTATCTTCATCAAGTTTCGCGGATTGTGAATAGTCAACTTCATGGTCATCAAACTTCGCGGGTTGGGAAGAATCAACTTTATCTTCCACTTCAACACTATCTTTCACTTGTTCAACAAATTATTTCGAAGATACTAGATTAGTGGCTTCCACCTTCTTCTCTGGCTTGCGGTCACTTTGTTCACGCTTCTTAAGAACTAAGAAAATTTTGGTTCCCTTGAACATGAAACTATAGCTGTTGGCGTGACTATTATGTTGGACAGCTCTATCATACCGCCATGGACTTCCCAATAGTAGATAACATATATCCATATTGACAACATCACACCATATATCATCTTTGTATTTCTTCCCAATGGAAAATGTAATCAATACACGTCTTCCCACTGTCACTTCTTCATCTTTCTTTATCCATGCCAGTTTATAAGGTCTAGGGTGTTTTTCAGTCTTCAACCCCAGCTTCATGATGGCTTCTTCAGAAATAAGGTTATCGCAACTTCCCGTATCTATAATGAATTTACAAACCTTTCCCAAGATAGTACAGGTAGACTGAAAAATATTATTCCTTAGCCAAATAGAATCATTCTCATGCTTTGGCAAAGTCCACCCTTCATCTCTATGATCATGCAAATCTCTTCTACTCGATCTTTTGACATCACGACATGGTTCATTGTCAAACCCACGTTGACTTCTTTTCTCTTCATCTCTGTACCCATGGTGATCTCGTCCCATTGAAATTGATGATTCTCTTTTATCTTGATAAGATTTTGGAAACACCCTCCTTGCTTCCGTATCCGATGGCGAAACTCCGTTTCCTCCATGGTTCAAGTCTGGTGACCTTCTTCTTTGACCTTGATTCAAATCCATCATCAACTTCTCCAACTTCCCAAAACCTTTATCAAACTTCTCCTCGAAGTTATCACTAATTCGTTGCTCTATTGCCTTAGCATCTTTTCTTCTATACACATTGGCAACATTCTGATGACGATTAATTCTTCTCGGAGGCATGATTAATTCAAACAATCTTCAACTAACTTTAACTCTTGGCTTGAACTTCAAAGTGATGCACGGCCTTGCTTAGCTTGGATCTACACTTCTTAGCTCGGCTCAAAAACTTCAAGCGCTTCAACTAGCTCGGCCTAAACTTAATTGGCTCGGCTTGAACTTGAATCAAACTCTTCTCCTTGGCTCCAAAGACTCGGCTTAGCTATGATTGGCTAAGTCTAGCTCTGATACCAAATGATGCAGCTTTGATACCAAATGATGCAGCTCTGATACCAAATGATGCAGTGGAAAATAACGGATGACAACGAAATGAAGATTTCGTGTCAAACTAATCAACGAACGATTAGATGAAGCAATATGAATCAGTGGATTGATGATACCAAACGCCCAAATCCGTTGATCTCAAGAGATACCGGATTCTAGCAATCTTCGACACGTTGATCGCGCCTGATACCGTGAGAAGATCTACAATTCTTCGAACGTTGATCAAGCGCACTTGATTCCGTGAATTGGCTTCAACAATCGTTGATTCGAGCGCACTCGAATGCCGAAGGTGGAGATAGGAGATAACACTCAACTGCCAATTTTAATGGAGGCACGAAGCACAAACCAAATTTTATTCAAAATTCAACAACATTACAAATGACACCACCATCCCTATTTATAGGGTTACAACTCACACACTTCCACACTTACATCACCAAAATACACGACCTAACATATCAGCCGACCTAACATTCACGGCTTAGTTACAACATCACACTTTACAACCTGAACGACTTACGACATAACACTATGTACGACATCCATGCGACCTAATATATACAACTCACACTATCTAAAATACAACACATTAGAACGACCTTACAACAAAGTGTCTCAACATGTACAACACGACCGACCTAACATAGGTTGTTAACGCTAAAAAAGTATAACGCTAACACCCCGGTGTCAGAAGTAATCTAGTGGAAGCACCACCAATTTGCATGGGAACTAAAAAGTAAGTAAAAAATAGCAGAAAAGTAAAAGAGACAGCAATTTTTATAGTGGTTTGGCTTCTAACAAGCCTACATCCACTTTATATCCTCCATTATCTTCTTTGAGCACACTTTTACAAGATTACAACACTTTTACAACACGATCTCTCGATTACAACACTTTTACAATTCAACTTCAAGATTACAACACAATCAAGGAAAGGGATTAGAACTTTGATGATGAATTGCTCTTCGGATCCATGTTGAATGGAGTAGATGAAGAATCTTCGATGGTTGAACTGCTTGGAGAGTCGAGGAAACAGCAGAGTGTTGGCGCTTTGGAATCTGGAAAGTCCCCCCCCCCCCCCCCCCCGAATGTGGAGTAGGTGGAATATTTATAGGAAAAGGTTGGAGCTGTCTGGGTAGGTCGTGTGCGACCCAAGGATCGGGTGTAAGCTTCGAGCGACTTAACGAGGGGCGGTGACCTAGGGAATGAAGGAATCAGAAATGATTAGGTCGTGGATGACCTAAGGGTTAAGGTTTTGGAGTTGTCTCGGTTTGGATAGGTCGTGAGCGACTTAGGGAGAGTGGTCAGCGACTTAAGGTTAGGAGCGATCTAAGGAGTTGTGGCATGTGGAGGAGCTTTGGTAGGTTTAAGTCGTGAGCGACCTAACTAGGATGGAGCGGTGCTTAGGTCGTGAGCGACCTAACTT
This sequence comes from Allium cepa, assembly GCA_030765085.1. Lineage (NCBI taxonomy): Eukaryota > Viridiplantae > Streptophyta > Magnoliopsida > Asparagales > Amaryllidaceae > Allium > Allium cepa. The sequence goes on along the minus strand of CM060931.1, from coordinate 53,862,233 downwards.
GGAGGGAGCGGTGCTTAGGTCGCGAGCGACCTAACTTGGAGGAAGCATGGCATAGGTCGCTAGGTCGCTCTAAGCAGTAGGTTGGTAGGCCGTGGCTTCATTAAGTCACTGAGTCGTTAACTCATTGAGTCTCTTAGGTCGTTAGCTCTTTAGGTAGTTAGGTCGCGCCTTCCCGTAAGTCGTTAGGTCGGTCATGCTTTAGGTCGTCCGGTCATGTGCCATGCTAACTCGTTGGAGGGTTAGGTCGCGAACCTTCGACTCAGTTAGGTCGCTTTGTGTTGTTGATCTGCTTGGTCCTGCTAGGTGTTAGGTCGAGAGCGACCTTGTAACGACCCGTATTTTATGTGTTGATATATCGTAGGATTTGCAGGTCGTTATTGTTGTTTATGTTGTCTCTAGCCTGAGTCGTTTAGGAAGTTAACTCGTGTGCTAAGTGATGAGTCGTATTCGAGTTAAGGAGGCTTGAGTCGTTAGCGAGTTAGCGTGTGCACGAGTTAACGAGTCAAGGTAAGTGAACGACTCATGTATGAGTCGTGAACGACTTAAGGAGTTAACGGGTTAGGGGTATGGCCGAGTCAAAGAAGTTACCGAGTTAGTGAGTTACGACTCATAGGGTTTGCCGAGTTAAGAACCAACGAGTTAAGGGTTATGGGTTAACTCGTATGGAACGACTCATAGGTGTTAGCGGGTTATGTGTTAGGTCGTAAGGAGTAGTGAACGACCTAACGAGTTAGTGGGTTATACGTCCTAATGAGTTAGAGAGTTAGCATAGTGGGCGGGTTAGTGGTTAACGGCTTATAAAGTTAGGATGAGTCGTAAGTCGTTAACGACTTAGTCTAAGTCGTGACTCGTAGAGGAGTTAGGTCGTATGAAAGTTAACTCGTATGTCGTTGAGTCGTATGGTAGATAAGTCGTATGGTAGATGAGTCGTTGAAGGCTTAGGTCGTTAGGTCGCGTGCTTGGATGAGTCGTAGCTTGTTAAGTCGTATCTCTTAACTCGTATGCGAGTTAACTCGTATGTCGCTGAGTCGTTAGGAGCTTAGGTTGTTAGCTCGTGAGTGTTAACTCGCGTGCGTTTTAGGTCGTTATGTTTTAGGTCGTTGAGGCGGGCTGTGCTAGGTCGTAAGAGTGGTTAAGTCGTGGACGACCTAGGAGATAACTCGTGGACGACTTAAGGACGTTCGAGTTAAGGAATTTCAGCCTATAAATAGAGGGGTTTGGCTCACTTTTTGGCACCGGTTTTTGAAGCGACGAAGTGCTGCCATTTTGGGAACTCGACTACAACATTTTCTTCACTTCTTTCTCTACTTCAATCAAGTGCTAACATCCATTGAAGATCGAAGATCAAGGTCGAAGATCGAAGAGCCAAAGTTGAAGGTTTTCGTCCAGCAAAGCTAGATTTCACCATTTCAAGCGAGATTTCGACAAATCGAGCTTGAATCCTTGCTGTCCAGTTTTGGAGTTGATTGTTTTTGAAGTATTAGGGTGATTCGGTGAGTGGTAGTTATCTCTCACGCGGACCCAAAGGAGTATATTGGATTGGTGGCTTGTTTGAGTATTAAAGTTAGAGATTTCATGCATTTTTCTTAGATCCGAGTCTAGATCCATTGTTTTTGAAGATGTTTACTTATGCAAGTTTATTTAACAAGTTATAGAGACAAAACCCATGTTTTATATTTGATAGATCTATGCTAAAAACCATGATTTCATATATGTTGGACTTTTGCTCATTTATTTACGAAATTGCCATTGTAGTTAATATTGCTTGTTAGATCTTATTTGAATGCTTGATTGTTTGGATGTATGATTGATTAGATTGTCTCGAGTTAGCTTGTAGTTGATTTGGGACAAGGTGAGTGAAGATGATTCAAAAGCTAAGCGGAAAGGCTATTGAATGATGAAAGCTGCTTGTGGCATATGAAGCGGGTGATGAAGCTCATATGGAAGAATTCGAGGACTTTGCAATGATTGTGGAAGCAAAGTATGATGATGATGGACTTTGCCGTGATGTGATGAGGCGAAGCATGAGATGGACTTTGCTAAGATGCGATGAAGCAAAGTATGATATGAGATAGTCTTGGCTTAATCCAGACGGGATCATTCCAAGCAAGTTGATAACTCGGTGATATGGTTCGAGTTTTGAATGGATAATGGATGGCTCGAGAGGCGCTTGAGCTAGCATGAGAATAGTCGTCGAGGAGGTTGACTAGGAGGCTGAGACTTCATCGTTGTTGAAGGTTCTAGCATGCTCAAAGCAAGAGTACGTTGGGCGGCATTGATATCCCAAGCATGGGCTGCGACGACGTGCTAGTACTCTGGGCAGCATTGATATCCTAGGCACGGGTCACGATGACGTGCGGAGTTATGTCTAGAACCGGGGTTACCATTAGCCCTTGACTGACGGATGAAAGAATGTGCCGTTCATTCAACTAACGATGAAATCGAGGCAATGATAACGGTGATAGCCAGGGTCATGGATGTTTGGTTGTACTATCATTCGGTCTCAAGAGCGGTGTTTTCTGGGTGCTTATCTGATCTTGGTTTAGGCCTTGGGGGTTTGTATTTGGAAAACATCGACCTTGACTCGAGTGGTTATTGCTTTACTTTAGTTACCTGTTGCTATGCTTGCTTCTTATTAGTGTGTGTCTGGGGGCTATCACTGTAGAAAGAGGTGGAGTGGGATGATTTGAGTTCCTATTCCTTGTATCCTTTATATTCTTTTGGTATGCTTGATAGTTGATTTACTGCTCACTAAGACTGTTGTCTGACTCAAGGTTTTATGTCTCCTCTTATTACCTTGGGCTGTTCATCCATGTTTGGGATGGGCAGACTAGGTGACAGGTGGCAGGTGCTGATCTTAGTGGCTCACGCTGATGATGATGAAGACGAGCAGGAGGCTATACATATTATTTTCATATTCTATGTACTGGATATTCCGCTGTTTTGTTGTTACTCTGAGTGCTATGTAGTGAGGCTTCTTGTATTCCTGATTCAGACCTTGTAGAAAGTTGTTCAGATTTTTATGATATGCAGTTTCTGTTCTATGGAGCTTCACTATATTATACTTCTCTATTGTATTTTGTCCATGCGCTGTGAGTTTTACGATAGAGTCTGCGATGTTTATTCTACCCTTGACAATCGTCCATGGCTGCCTGGCACACTTTCAGCGCACCATTCTCTTGTTTCCGTGCGGGAGTCATGGGCGGTCGTTACATTTGGTATCAGAGCATTGGTTAATCGATTTTAGCCAACGCTCGCTGACGTAACTACGTAAGAGAGACGTACCTGTATTTTGATGGATGATTACTATATATAATATATAGTAGTTAGATGGATTTGAACTCCTTATGTAGTTGTTTCTCAAGGTGTTCTAAATTATTCCTTTTTGTAGATATTAAGGATGAGTCGAAGCGAGAGACAAGCTGCTAGGGAAAGCCGTGCTGCTGGGGGAGCTGCTGATTATGGGGCTATGTTCGAAGCGATGATGACTTCGATCATGAGAAGGATGCCAGCTCCAGGGCCATCGGTAGATGTTGGAGTTCAAGTCCAAGCTCCAAGGCCGGTGGATTTTGCTAAGTTATGCAAGGATTATACGGCTCTTGGAGGGAAAGTTTTCTTGGGAACGGAATCTACCATAGAGCTCCAAAGATGGATAGATGCTTGTAGGAGGATTTTTGGAGATATGGGAATTGAAGATGCAACTAAAAGGAAGCTTGCATCAAGACAGCTTCAAGGACGAGCTGCTGATTGGTGGAACTCTATCACCATAGATACTCCAGAGGAAGAGATTACTTGGGTGCAGTTCCAAGCTAGATTTGAAGCTAAGTTCATCTCTACGGCTCAGAAGTCTGTCTTGTTCAAGAAGTTTGTGGAGCTCAAGCAAGGTGGGAGGCCGGTTCTTGAGTATGTTTCGGAGTTCGAAGCTTTGTCCAAATATGCCCGGTCGTATATTGAATCCCCATATCAGAAGAATGAGAAGTTCGTGACGGGCTTGGACAATTATCTTGGGAGACAGTTGGTGGATCATCTGGACGATCCATTTGAGAAGCTTGTAGAGAAAGCTCTCAGGCATGAGAGTTTGTTTCCTAAGGAAGTGTCTGTTGTTGCTGTGGCCAAGGAAGAGCTCAAACCACAGCAGGGTGGAAATAAGAAAAGGAAGCAGCAACAGCAGAAGGGAAAGAATGGCCAGAAGAAGCCAAAAGGCGAAGTGACTTGAGGTGAAGTGCGGCCCTGCGCGGTCAAGCTTCTAAATCCATGCGACGATCGTTCGGGATCGGGTCATTTGTGGTGAAATGTGATCATTCATGGTCAAGCGCTTTACTTCAAAATGACGACCATTCGGGGTCGAGCCACTTGTGGTAAAGTGCGGCCCTGCACGATCAAAATGACAACCATTCATGGTCAAGTGCCTTACTTCAAATGACGACCATTCGGGGTCGAGCCATTTGCGGTAAAGTGCGGCCCTGCGCGGTCAAGTGGCGGATCTCAAGTGACGACCTTTCGCGACCAAACCGTTTAAGGTAAAGCGTGGCCGCTCGCGGTCAAGCGCTCAACTTCAAATGACGATCGTCAGGGATCGAGCCATTTGAGGTGAAGTGCGGCCGTCCGTGGTCAAGCACTCAACTTTGTATGATGATGAGGATCAAGTCAAGTGAGTCGAAATGCAACCGTCCATAGTCAGGCGCTTTACTTCAAATGACGATCGTTCGGGATCGAGCCATTTGAGGTGAAAGTGCGACTGTTGGCGGTGTAAAGCGCGGCCGTTCATGGTCAAGCGCTTAACTTCAAATGACGACTATTCGTGATCGAGTCATTTGAGGTGAAGTGCGGCCCTGCGTGGTCAAGCACTTAAATCTATGCGACGATCGCTTGGGATCGAGTCATTTGGAGTGAAGTGCGGCCAACCACAGTCAAGCGCCTAACTTCAAATGGCGATCGTTTTTTATCAAGCCATTTGAGGCTAAAGTGCAACTGTTGGCGGTCAAGCACTTAAATCCATGAGTTTTTGCCGTTCGAGGCGGGTTTTTGACTGTTCGAAGTCGAGTGCCTGTTCGTAGGGCTTAATGGTGCCTGTTCGTAGGGCTTAATCATTTCAAGATCATCAAAATCAAATATTCAACTGAAAAGTTGTCAAGTAGAAATGTCTGAGAAAGTCAAATCCAAACATTAGAAGCAAAGCATGAAAGCAATGTAGAGTCAAACTCAAACATCAGAAGCAAATCATGAAAGCAATGTAGGGTCAAACTCAAACATCAGAAACAAATCATGAAAGCAATGTAGAGTCCAATCCAAACATCGAAAGCAAAGTAATCAGTCATCAGAAGTATAACACAAAAGTAAAGTAGTCAATCATCAGAAGTAAAACTCAAAAGCAAAGAATTGACGTCCGAGTGCAAACATCTACATCGATATGATTTATAGTTGTATCAGAGCATGCCTGGGGATCGTTCACGGTCCCATACATGTGTAAACAACTTAATTGTGTCGATGTAAAGTTTCCCACTCATTCGTCATAACCTCAATCACTCGATAACAGGCCGACGCCTCGATCCTGAGCCGTCTCCAGTTGGTGCAGGTGGTGGTCGTTCTTGCTCCACTGTTGCAGTCTTCTTTTTGACATACTGAGATAGCAAACCATCCCGGATGTGCTCCTCAATTTCGTCTTTCAAGTGTCTGCAGTCATTTGTGCTATGACCATTTAACTCGTGGAATGAGCAATAGTTGTCCGACTTTTTCTCGTTGTTAGTTGGATCTCTCCTTATTGGCTTTCGATAAGGAACCTGTCCTTTGGTCTCTTGGTAGATCCGCTCCAAAGTTTCATTCAATTCTGTGTATGAGGTGAATCTTGATCCCCTTTGTTTTCGTGTTGATTTATCGTTGTTATCCTCAGCCTTTCGTTTACCTTTGCTAGTTTCAGCACCTTTCTTAGGAGGATTCCCACCTTTGACTGCAAAAACATCGATTCCTTCTCCTTATTCTCTTTCATCCTTTGCGTCTTCTAATCGTAGAAATCCTTCAGCCTCGTGGAAAAATTCTCCTAAGTCCATAGGAGGATCTTTGCTCAATGAATTCTTGAACTTTGTGCCGTCAGCTATGCCTGACATGGCTGCCATTAGAACCATGGATGGATCTGGTCGATCCACCGATGCCGCAGCTGCGTTGAATCGCGTCAAAAAGCTTCTCAAAGACTCTCCAGTTCTTTGCTTTAGTGATGTCAAACTCATAACATTCTTGGGCCTCGAGATGTGAACCCTGAATTGCCTCATAAACTTTTCAATCAAGTCATTCCATGTCCCAATCGATCCATTCTCCAATTGTCTGAACCATAGTGCCGCAATATCTGCCAAATATAATGGAAAGCACCGGGCCATGACTTCTTCTGATGCCCCCAGCACTTCCATATGCCTCATATATTTTGTTAGATGAACCGTAGGGTCTGTCCTTCCATTATACATATCCAACGATGGTAGCTTAAAGTCTGGTGGGTTCTTAGCTCGCCTGATTGCTGTGGTAAAAGGACTCTTATTCACATCCTCCAAGTCCTTGTTTACCAAACCACCTCTCATAGACTTTTTGACCATTTCGACCAATCTGTCGTTGTCTCCAAGTGATTGTCCTCGTCCATTGCCTTCGTCTTGCCCCCCGAGTTCACGAGGGGATTCTGGAATCTGTTCCTCTGGCTGGGCTTCTGTTCCTCTTTGATTCTGTGCTCCAAGTTGCCCAATCTGATGAAACAAATTCTGGATCAACTCCTCTTGCCTTTTCATCATTGCCTCCATCTCATCTCTGGTAACGAAGGCTGAAGTTTGGCTTGCTCTCGAAGAAGCCTCTTGACTTCCTTCGTGCTGACTATTCTCCGGTCTTTGTAATCTACTCGATCGCCTTACCATAATTCTTCGGATTCAATTCTTGATTAATAGAATTCCTGAGTTCAATTCTCAGTGAAAGCACCAAAATGTTAACGCTAAAAAAGTATAACGCTAACACCCCGGTGTCAGGAGTAATCTAGTGGAAGCACCACCCGTTTGCACGGGAACTAAAAAGTAAGTAAAAAATAGCAGAAAAGTAAAAGAGACGGCAATTTTTATAGTGGTTCGGCTTCTAATAAGCCTACATCCACTTTACATCTTCCATTATCTTCTTTGAGCACACTTTTACAAGATTACAACACTTTTACAACACGATCTCTCGATTACAACACTTTTACAATTCAACTTCAAGATTACAACACAATTAAGGAAAGAGATTAGAACTTTGATGATGAATTGCTCTTCGGATCCATGTTGAAGAATCTTCGATGGTTGAAGTGCTTGGAGAGTCGAGGAAACAGCAGAGTGTTGGCGCTTTGGAATCTGGAAAGTCCCTCCCCCCCCCCCCCCCGAATGTGGAGTAGGTGGAATATTTATAGGAAAAGGTTGGAGCTGGCTGGGTAGGTCGTAGGTCGCGTGCGACCCAAGGATCGGGTGTAAGCTTCGAGCGACCTAACGAGGGGCGGCGACCTAGGGAATGAAGGAATCAGAAATGATTAGGTCGTGGATGACCTAAGGGTTAAGGTTTTGGAGTTGTCTCGGTTTGGATAGGTCGTGAGCGACTTAGGGAGAGTGGTCAGCGACTTAAGGTTAGGAGCGATCTAAGGAGTTGTGGCATGTGGAGGAGCTTTGGTAGGTTTAGGTCGTGAGCGACCTAACTAGGATGGAGCGGTGCTTAGGTCGTGAGCGACCTAACTTGGAGGGAGCGGTGCTTAGGTAGCGAGCGACCTAACTTGGAGGGAGCATGGCATAGGTCGCTAGGTCGCTCTAAGCAATAGGTTGATAGGCCATGGCTTCATTAAGTCACTGAGTCGTTAACTCGTTGAGTCTCTTAGGTCGTTAGCTCTTTAGGTAGTTAGGTCGCGCCTTCCCGTAAGTCGTTAGGTCGGTCATGCTTTAGGTCATCCGGTCCTGTGCCATGCTAACTCGTTGGAGGGTTAGGTCGCGAACCTTCGACTCAGTTAGGTCGCGTTGTGTTGTTGATTTGCTTGGTCCTGCTAGGTGTTAGGTCGAGAGCGACCTAACCTTTTAGGTTGAAAGCGACCTAACAGAGGCTTGCTTTGTTGAGTTGCTGAGTTGACCAATCTTCGAGACGAACTATCTCTGGTTTCTCGGTCGATCTTTTGGTATCACGCCCTTGCTAAAAAGGCGGGATAACATAGGTCGTTAACGACCTAAGATATCAAGCGACTTAACAAAACACACGTTACAACACATAACGACCTAACATCTGCGGCATAAGGCACCTCCTTCATGCGACTTAAGAAAGCAACGGCTTAGAGCAGAATGTGGCAGCGACTTAAGAGATGAACGACTTAGAGAAGAATGCGGCCTTGGATGAGCGACTTAAGTCAACGACCTATCAGGGTGGCAGAAAACTACGGCTTAACTCGCTAGGTCGTTCCAGCGACTTATCATATTGTCTTAGGTCGTTAGGTCACTCCAATGACTTATCGTACTGACCTTGCTTGTTAGGTCGTTCCAACGACCTATGAATGACCTGCAACTTATCAAACTGACTTAACATGTTAGGTCGTTCCAACGACCTATGAATGACCTACAACTTATCGAACTGTCTTAACGTGTTAGGTCGTTCCAACGACCTATGACTGACCTGCTGACACTCTTCACCGTTCTCTCCTGTGTTTTCTATATTATCTACCTCGTTAGGTCGCCAATCATTATCTCGTGACTCACTAGGTCGTAATTCAGTAGTTCGTAGCGACCTAAGATAAGGTGGCTTCCTGCTAGGTCGTTGGCGACCTAAGGCTTCCGTGTAATTTTGCTTGAATGAGCTAGCCCGGTGCGCTGCATCATCGTTTCCCCGCCTTTTCACCCCTCTAACTCGTTCATACGACTTAGCTGAGTCGTTAACTTGTTCCAGCTTCAAATCTTGAATTTGAATATCAGGCTGGGCTGCATCACGGTCCCAAGCATCCTTTAAGTTACTTGTACCTTATATTGCAGTTCACTTGAATTGGTTTACATTTTATAAGTATGTATGTCCTGACTCGAGTGTTTTGTGTTTTGCTTTACGCTCGGGTCAGACTGAGCGATACAGCATTTGAATCTCACCTTCAGAGTTGGATCCGTGCATGAAGATCCAGCTATCTGTTTCATCTCAGTTATCCAGTTGATTCCAGTGATGTATTCTGATTGTACTTGATTATCATATTGAGATTTCTGTTGTATCTTGCTTAACTCTAATGTATATTATATAGTAGCTTCATGAACTACTATTTCTTTACTTCCGTTGCATTTATTACTCTGTGTCTGTGATCTATGATTTATTTATCTACTGTATATTCTGAGCTTTGCCAAATTTATTTTACAATTCGGTATTTTGAGCAATTCAAGTCCGACATGTGCGGATGCGAATGTTGAAAATATTGGGTCATTGCATTTGGTATTAGAGCTTTGGCTCTAGGTAAAACTAAGCATATATGGTAAATTTATTTACAGAATCACTTTCATTCGAGCTTGAATCTCTTTCTCTTTGACTCTGTTTCCTTTGAATTTTTGGAACGTTCCCTTGGTTCCAAAATTCATTCTTATCCCTCACTATTTGTATTCTTCTGAATTCTGGAGCTTCCCATAGCTCCACTGAATGACTTGTAAAGGGGTGGAACTCCTTTACAATGGGCATATATTCACCGGAGGTTTATATATTCTCGGTTTAGACGCTAGTATCTCTTGTTGTCCCGAATTCTACCTCTTGAGATCGATTGTAGATTTTCCTTGGAATTCCACATCGATCTAATTCTTGGAGTCGCGGTTGACCGGTTAAGGTTGCCCGCGATTTATATGAGCTTATCCATTTTCTTATTCGGTTAGTTAATCATCTTATCTTTTGTTCTAACTTATCCATAATTCAAAATTTTCTTTGATTTGAGTTAATCAAAATTTGAATCTCTATCCTTGCTTTGAAAATCTATTCCTGTATACTGTATTAGTAAATCTATATTTAAAATGTTTATATATTTTGTTGTTTGAGTTGTTGATGTTGATTTGGGTTTTCGATCGATTCGTCTGATCAACGCTATCGATAGGATCTCCAAAACACTTGAACATAGCAAACTGACACCATATTGTTTTCAAATTTAGTAAATAGAATAAATTTGATATAAGTATATTTTATATAAGTATAATTTTCTGAATTTTGATAATTAATTAGATTGAAAGATAAGAAATAATATTTGACTTTGTATATAGCTTGTAACCATTGTCTTTTGTTTCATATATAAATAATTGAACTATAAAACATGGCTATAGATTAATTTTGAAATTTAAATGAATTTAAAACAAGAAACTAAGAATTTAATTTCCGAAGTGTTTCAAACTCTGTGTTTAAAGTTTTAAAGGGTATATTATTTAAAGTATCTCAAATAGAAATTATTTCAAAGAATTTTAATTGGTTAAATCAGAACTCTTTCCATTGTCGTTGGAAAATAATTTCGGTGATGACTACAGCATCATCGACATTCATTTTCGAGTTTCAAAGTGAAGAGACCATTCTGTAGTTCTGCTATAGTCTTCCTTCGGAAAATTAATTTGACTTGAATTTTTAAACCATGACTTGATGTGTGTGTGTGTGTGTGTGTATAATGGTACATGATGTAAATTGGATTTGATATATATTGTGTGTATTTATTTATCTCTAAAATAGTTTGGTATTGATCGAAAATTAAATTCTTAAATTTTATCTTAAAGGATAATTTCAATTATAAAATGAAATCAAAATTATGAATAAATATTTAAGCTTGGATAATTGAATTAAGCAAATTTTATTTGTATAAAATTCTATTGCATTCCAATATAACTTACCTTAATTATTAGAAGTTAATTATGTAATTGGATAATATACAGTATAAAAGGATGTTTATAAATAAAATTTGAGTGGTTATAATAAATGTTATACATTTAAATTTTAGTTATAAAAGATTAATGAAGGTAAATAGAATAAAAGTTAGTTGAATAAAATACAATATAAATGGTGTTAAAGGAATTTTAAATAAATTGGAATAGTTATGGTAGGTGTAAATACACTTAATGTATGTGATTAGATATATTATGTGGAATAAATTTAAAAAATAATTTGGAATAAAGAAGAATTAAATTGGTTGGATAAAATGTGATTATATTAAATGACTATGCAAATTTAAGATTTTAGAAATTGTTAATTAAAGATAACTGGATAAGATAATCAAGTTAAAACAGTTAAGATTGATTTAACTTGAGTGAAATTCAACGGATGAAATCAATTATTAAATTAAATTGAAATTTATATGGTTTAAAAATTTATTGTTTTTCAATCTATTTTCTTTCTGGTCGTTTCTATTCTCCTACCTTGTTCCTTTTCGGGGACGAAAAGTTTTGAGTGGGGGAGAGTGTAACAACCCAATGTTTTGTAAATATTTTTATTTAAGTTTTTTTGAAAACTTTAATTTTTAAATTATTTACGATTGAATTTCTGGAATTTTCCATTGTAAATTTGGAATTTGGTTGTAATTTATTTTCCAAATATAATGAAATAAACATTTTCTGAAATTTTTATATTTTGGTCAACTGAAAGTCAAAGTTTGACCACAGTTGAAAGTTTTAAATTTGAATTTTTAAATTCCAATCTTTTTCTTTGAAAATGTATTTTATTTTAATATTAATTCTGCTTTTCGTTTCGTAAAATTCCGTTTTATACTTTTTAAATTTAATAACTTTCAGCGTTTTACACACGATTATTTTCAGTAAAATTTTGTCTATTTTATATTTTCATTTTTCTACCTTAATTCTATTTTTCTATATTCTACTTTATTTTTATTTTTCCTATCCATCTCTTTGTTTTATTTCTCTATGTAATTGTCTAGACTTTTATTGTATTTATTTGTTTATATCTTTTTATAAATGGCTGGAGAAAATAAAGGGGACACACGTTACATTGTTTAAATTCTTACCTTTTTATTTCCTAACCTCTTTATTAATTTTCTAGCCATTTCCTCCTCATTCCTAGCCATGAATTTCTCTACTCATAGCCGTGCATATCCAATTGAAATTCACGTACAAAATTTATTTCCCATCTCTCATTTTCATTTGCATTTAAGAATAAAACATATATACGTTTCTTTCTCCTTAACTTATGCCTTTTCCGTTTCCTAGCATTCACTCTTTTACTTGCCATCCAAACCATCTTTTAGCCGTGTATTTCCTTTTTCCATTCACGTACAAGAATATTTCATTCCCATCTCAATATCCTCTTTTTCATTTGCATTTAATAATAAAATATATACAAGATCTTTCTCCTTTAATTGTTGCCTTTTCTTTTCTTGCCTTCTCATCTTTCCTTAGCCGTGAATTACTCTCATCAATCACGCACAAAATGTGACGCCCCACCTCTATACCCACGGTAGCCAAGAACACTACTGAGTAATGCTGTCAACTAGCACGGAGAATAAGGCTGTGGAGGAGCGACCATCCATGTAATTTCTCTGTGCGAGCACCGATATGTCAGATAGTATAGCATGCATTTCATTTAAGGAGGAAGTCCGACATACCGATACAAACTCAAAGCTACTACACGGTGGCTATATATATATATATATATTCTTCGGAAAAATATATAGAAATAAACATAACACAAATCAGTCACAGACATCCATATCACAAAGGTAGAAAAAGATATGAATATATAACACATGAAAGTGTACATCAGAGTAGTGGTCAGAAAGATCCACAATAACACAAAAGAATAGCAACATTCTGACGCAGCGGATATTAAGAAAACAATGAAATCGATGGAATGTAGCAATCGGTGAATTGAGAATACTGCAAGGCCCAAATCCGTTGATCCAAAGATGCCGGATTCTAGCTATCTTCGTCTCGTTGATCGTGCACGATACCGAGAAAGAAGATCCACGATTCTTCGACGTTGATCTTGCGCACAAGATTCCGTGAATCGGCTTCAACAAACGATGTTTCGAGCGCACTCGAAAGACGTAAGTGGAGATAGGAGATTTCACTCGACTACCAATTAGAAGAAAGCACAAAGCAATCAAAGGAATTTTATTTCAAAAATCAACAACCTCAAATGTACAACACACTCCCTATTTATAGCTTTTTCACAACCGGCCCCTTAAGTCGTCCCCGACTCACGACTTACGACTCAACTAAGGTCGCACGCGACCTAAGCATTCAGCGACTTACTTATTACAACGACCTAAAACAGTACAACACAAGTCCATCAGGACACACGACTTAAGGAAGCACGCGACATACGACTCAACACATATTTACAGCACATATGCGACCTTACACGACTCAACTTAGGTCGTTGACGACCTAAGACATAACGGCTTAAGGACAAACAAAACAGTACACGACTCATCATTACAAACGACATAACAGAACGGCGACTCAACAACCACACGTCTTCGGCCATGTGAGCGACTCAACTTCCCGCGACCTATCTTTCCACGACTCAACTGAGTCGTAACTCGCTTCCGGTTTAAGGTCTTCAATCACTGGAGCTTCCCTCCGCTTCTTGATAAGTCGTGGATGGCTTATAGCAGTGTCGTTAGGTCGTATGCGACTCATCAAACCCGAACGACCTAAACGACCTAAGCTTCCATTAAGTCGTACCTTTCTTCCATCTGGTCTGTTAGGTCGAAGACGACTTAAAGCTTCTACATTAACTCGCAGCTCCCCCTCACGTGACTCCATAGGTCGTGGACGACCTATAGCCTCCAACGTAAGTCATGGACGACTTAACTTTTCTATGAGTCATGTACGACTCATCCCTTGGCTATTTACTGGTCGCGTATTTTCTTCTCTGACCTTAGCTGCATCATCCTCCCCTGGTTGAGAAAAATTCGTCCTCGAATTTGTAAATTCTTTCACATCAGATTGTTCCTCTCCATAATATGGCACAAGATGTTTAACATTGAACATGTCAGAAGTGTACACATCCTCTGGCAGCTTCAACTTATAAGCATTTTCATTAATTCGTTTTACAACTTCTACAGGACCAATTTTTCTGGCTTTCAACTTGTTATAAGCGCCTACTGGAAAACGATCCTTCGTTAACACAGCGTAAACCAAATCACCTTCGTTAAATTCAACATTTCTTCGTTTCAAATATGCAGATCGTTTATACTTCTCATTTGCCTTCACCAATCGTTCCTGCACGATTTTATGACATTCAGTTAATTCATCAACAAAATCAACAGCCCTTTTAACTGTTCCCTTCGGTTGTGGTACTACCGCCAAATCCAACGGTCCCCTTGGCAAACTTGAATATACAATCTGAAATGGACTGTAACCTGTGCTTCTATTAACTGCATGATTATGTGCAAACTCTGCTTGGCATAACTTCATGTCCCAACTCTTCAGATTGTCCTTCACAAGACATCGCAATAAATTTCCCAGCGATCTGTTAACAACTTCGGTCTGTCCATCCATCTGCGGATGATAAGCGCTGCTAAAGTTCAACTTCGTTCCCACCATCTTCCACAAACTAAGCCAAAAATGACTCAAAAATCTGGTATCCCTGTCTGAAACAATAGACTCCGGCAACCCATGTAAACGATAGATTTCTTTAAAGAACATCTGAGCAACACGAACAGCATCTACCGTCTTCTTACAAGCAATAAAATGTGTCATTTTCGAGAATCGGTCAACCACCACAAAATTGGAATCGTTTCCCCTTTGAGTTCTAGGCAACCCCAAAACAAAATCCATACTCAAATCAACCCAAGGCTTAGTCGGTACAGGTAACGGCATATATAACCCCGCATTGGTCGCTGTTCCCTTCGAAACCTGGCATATATGACATCTCTCCACAAACCTTTCAACCTCCTTCCTCATTGACGGCCAAAAGTAAGATTGTGAAATCAAATGCAAAGTACGATCACGGCTCACATGCCCTTCCTCGTGTAACTCCTTGATAATCTTCAATCTCAAACTGCTCTCTGGAATACATAACCGATTTCCTTTAAACAGAAAACCATCCACCAACACAAATTCATCAGCACTTCCCTCCTTAACTTTCTCAACGAATTTCTTAAAGGCAATAATTCAAAACCTGTCACTTCAACTTTCATTGTCGTTAATAAATGACTCCCTCCTACTCAAAGCATCAGCCACGCGATTTGTCACCCCTGACTTGTGCTTCACAACAAAAGTAAACTGCTGCAAATAGGCAATCCATGATGCATGTCTCGCTGAAATCTTGTCTTGCCCTTGTAAATGCTTCAACGCCTCGTGATCAGTGTATAAAACAAACTCTTTCTGAAATAGATAATGTCTCCAGTGTTTAACAGCTTGTACAACAGTATAAAATTCCACATCGTAAGTGTTATATCTCAATTTAGCTCCAGACAACTTTTCACTGAAGTAAGCAACTGGCCTTCCACTCTGACTTAAAACTCCTCCAATACCAACCTTTGAAGCATCAGTATGTAATTCAAACAGCAACTGGAAATTCGGTAAAACAAGAATTGGTGCTGTCGTCAACAGTACTTTGATTTTCTCAAAGCAACCCCTGCTTCCTCGGACCATTCAAACTTCTTGCCCTTCATACAATCAGTTACAGGCGCCATCACACTACTAAAGTGTGGAATAAATCTTCGATAGAATGAAGCCAACCCGTGAAAACTTCGAACTTCTGTTATCGTCTTGGGCTTTGGCCAATCTCTGATCGCTTCAACTTTACTTTGGTCTACCTGTATACCTTCCGCTGATACAACATATCCCAGAAATAAAACATTCTTCGCCATAAACACACATTTCTTTGTCGCAGCATAGAATTGTTCTTCACGTAGAATAACCAATACCTTCCGCAAATGTTAAACATGTTCCTCCGCACTAGCGCTATAAATCAGAATATCATCAAAATAAACTACCACAAACTTCCTAATGTACGGCCTGAATATTTGGTTCATCACCCTCATGAATGTACTTGGCGCGTTCGATAGACCAAATGGCATAACCAGCCATTCATATAATCCTTCCCTGGTCTTGAAAGCTGTCTTCCATTCGTCTCCTGGTCTGATTCGAATTTGATGATAACCACTCTTTAAATCGATCTTCGAAAAGATATTTGCCCCACTCAACTGATCTAGCAAGTCATCCAACCTTGGCATTGGAAATCTATATCTCACAGTAATCTTATTCAATGCTCGACTGTCAGTGCACATCCTCCACGTCCCGTCCTTCTTCGGTACTAACAAAGCTGGCACAGCACATGGACTTAAACTTTCCTACACACGTCCCTGTTCAAGCAACTCTTCCACCTGCTTCCTCAACTCTTCATGTTCCTTCGGACTCATTCGATAATGTGGTCGATGTGGTAATACTGCTCCCGGAACAAGATCGATTTGATGTTGAATGTCTCTCAGTGGCGGTAACTCCTTAGGCAACTCCTCTGGAAATACATCTTCAAATTCTTTCAATACTGGCTTCGCTTCTTCGGGAATCTCAACCACTTCGTTACACTCCTGCCCAATCAACAAGAATACTTCAGGCTCCTCTTCAACTTCCTTAACGAACTCCTTCAAAGATAGTAAAGTTTTCAGCTCTTCAATCTCCTCCAGTTTGCTTTCTTTCTGTTGTTGCTTCTTGGGAACTAACGTGATTTTAGTACCTTCAAACATGAAACTGTAGCTATTAGCACGACCATCATGATGTACTGCTCTATCAAACTGCCATGGCCTGCCCAACAACAGATGACACACATCCATGTCCACTACATCGCACCAAATTTCGTCCTTGTATTTCTTCCCAATCGAAAATTTAACACAAGCTCGCCGTCCAACTTTCACCTCACCACCCTTCCTTAACCAAGCTAACTTGTATGGTTTAGGATGTTTCTCAGTCTTCAACTCCAACTTCTTCACAGCCTCTGTAGAGATAATGTTATCGCAACTCCCAGCATCAATAACAAATTTACAAACTCTTCCAAGAATAGTGCATGTAGACTGAAATATGTTATTCCTCAACCAACTAGAATTATCCTCCTGCTTCGGTGTCAGACAAGACCTCCTCATCATCAAGTTACACCCTTCATCTCCGGACAACTCTTCTTCCTCCTCAACATAAGGTGAATTAGAACATTCAGCTTCTTCTTCCTCATCCTCTGCTTCCGCTAACATAGTTCTCTTTTTCGGCTTCGGACACTCGTTGCTTTTATGACCCATCTCCTGGCAAT
The DNA here is from genome assembly GCA_030765085.1 of Allium cepa. Taxonomy (NCBI): domain Eukaryota; kingdom Viridiplantae; phylum Streptophyta; class Magnoliopsida; order Asparagales; family Amaryllidaceae; genus Allium; species Allium cepa. The sequence continues at coordinate 53,845,010 of CM060931.1, read as the reverse complement.
TGTAACATTTGAACCCATTGCTAACCTTCGCCTTCTCACCCTCCTTCACAACTGGTTTGGCAACAACCTTAGGAACATTAGAACTTCCACCGACACCCTTCACTTGATTGTTAGAATTAGTAAACACACCACCTCCACACCTTCCCTGCTTCTCCCAAGCCAACGCTTTCTGATGTGCCTCCGCTACAGATCTTGGATCGAACATATTAACCATATCCTGGATCTGCATCCGCAACCCTCCAACAAATCTGGCAGTCAGCTGTTCTTCCGTTTCTATTATATCATTCCTGGCAATGAGTTGATAAAATTCATCGGCATAATCATTGACTGACTTCGTCCCCTGCCATAGATTCTGCAATCTCTGGTATATGAGTGATTGATAGTTGTATGGTAAAAATGTAGCTCTCATCATCTTCTTCATCTTATCCCACTCAACAACCTTTGACTTCCCCATCCGTTCTCGCGTAAGTTTAGTTTGCTGCCACCATGCCAATGCTCTTCCCCTCAGCCTTGTAGCAACAAACTTCACCCTTCGATTCTCCGGAACCTCCTTAAAGTCAAAAATTTCTTCTACATTAGATAACCAGTCCAAAAATTCTTCAGCAACCATCCCACCTTTAAACTCCGGAATTTCTGTCTTCATTCCTGACTCCCAACGTCAATCATCATCAATAACCCGATATTGACGTTGTCCCTGATCTCGATCTCTGAAATGAACACTTCCTCTCTCACCGTCAAACTCCTCATCAAAGTCTGATGTATATCGTTGTCGTTCTCGTCCTCCAACATCTCTACCACCACCACTCCTACTACCAACATCTCTTCGATCACGATCATCATCATTCCTCCTACTTCGATTATCAACACTTCGATGATCTTGACTTCCTCTCCTCTCCCGTTCAGAATGTGGTGAAATTCTACTTCCTCCATGGATGGATTCAGGTGAATTTCTTCTTCTACTTTGATTCATATCGATCATCAACTTTTCCAACCTACCAATGCCTTCATCAATCTTCTCATGCATACGTTGCTCCATTTGATCGGCTTCTTCTCTCCTATACAATGCTTCAATGTTTTGATGGCGGTTAGCTCTCCTTGGTGGCATGATTGAATCAACACAAACACTTCAACAAATCGAACACAAACTTCAACACAAATCAAACAAGTCACGGCTTAACACTAGCCCGGCTTCAAACTTCAAAAACAACTTCACAAGGCTCGGCTACTTCTCACAAGTATACACGGCCTAACTTTAACAAATGATACCAAAGTGACGCTTCAAATTCAAACACTTGGCTCCAAGAGCCGATTTAGCTATGATTGGCTAAAACAAGCTTTGATACCAAAACTGACGCAGCGGATATTAAGAAAACAATGAAATCGATGGAATGTAGCAATCGGTGAATTGAGAATACTGCAAGGCCCAAATCCGTTGATCCAAAGATGTCGGATTCTAGCTATCTTCGTCTCGTTGATCGCGCACGATACCGAGAAAGAAGATCCACGATTCTTCGACGTTGATCTTGCGCACAAGATTCCGTGAATCGGCTTCAACAAACGATGTTTCGAGTGCACTCGAAAGACGTAAGTGGAGATAGGAGATTTCACTCGACTACCAATTAGAAGAAAGAACAAAGCAATCAAAGGAATTTTATTTCAAAAATCAACAACCTCAAATGTACAACACACTCCCTATTTATAGCTTTTTCACAACCGGCCCCTTAAGTCGTCCCCGACTCACGACTTACGACTCAACTAAGGTCGCGCGCGACCTAAGCATTCAGCGACTTACTTATTACAACGACCTAAAATAGTACAACACAAGTCCATCACGACACACGACTTAAGGAAGCACGCGACATACGACTCAACACATATTTACAGCACATATGCGACCTTACACGACTCAACTTAGGTCGTTGACGACCTAAGACATAACGGCTTAAGGACAAACAAAACAGTACACAACTCATCATTACAAATGACATAACAGAACGGCGACTCAACAACCACACGTCTTCGGCCATGTGAGCGACTCAACTTCCCGCGACCTATCTTTCCACGACTCAACTGAGTCGTAACTCGCTTCCGGTTTAAGGTCTTCAATCACTGGAGCTTCCCTCCGCTTCTTGATAAGTCGTCGTAGACGGCTTATAGTAGTGTCGTTAGGTCGTATGCGACTCATCAAACCCGAACGACCTAAGCTTCCATTAAGTCGTACCTTTCTTCCATCTGGTCTGTTAGGTCGAAGACGACTTAAAGCTTCTATATTAACTCGCAGCTCCCCCTCACGTGACTCCATAGGTCGTGGACGACCTATAGCCTCCAACGTAAGTCGTGGACGACTTAACTTTTCCATGAGTCGTGTACGACTCATCCCTTGGCTATTTACTGGTCGCGTATTTTCTTCTCTGGCCTTAGCTGCATCACATGCTATGCAAAAGAATAAGTATACATCATAGAGTCTATATCTCAAATGTGTACATCCAAAAACTACTAATCTAAGTAGTTAGCCAAAAGTCAGAGTAATCCCAGAAGAGAAGTCAAGCAGAAGCACCTGTAACATCTCGGTCTGACCCGAGTATTATTTCATAAGAAAATAATAAACGGATCAGTCTAGATATAAATATCAGATGATATGATATAGAATAAAAGATATGGCATGAACATATAATAACCATAATGACATACTATAATAAGCATGTAAATGAAAATCAACAAGAGATCAATCAATATCACAAGAATCTTCTCAAAGATCCAAAAAAAGGGTATCATACCCTAAACTTGTATTCATAACAAGTCAATGACACACGAATTCACCAATGCACAAAAATTGATAAAAATTATCAATAGAAATCACGAAAATTGGTGAAGCACAAATTCCAGAAATCAACACACGAAATCCAGAAATCACAAAAAGGGGGAGGCCTATCACAAGAACGGGAGCATGAAAACTCACCAACACGTGTATCACACAAACGAGACGCTATCTCATGGCAGCTAACCATTAAATTTTGAGCCGAAACTCCACACGAATGGCCCGAAGACTATGGGGCGCTACCCCACATATGTGATGACGAAACATCACACAAACGGGGTTTAGTCTCCCTCGTAGACAAAGAGACATCGCACAGTTGCTAGTCTAAATCACAAAAATGACCGTCAATAATCATCAAGAAGTGTCAATTACACTAAGTTAGTAAATATATGAGTTTAGCTTCATGTCCCATAACCACTTACTTAACTTAAATATTTACGAACAAACTGTAGATCTTCACTAGAAAATTGTCACAAGAGGTTCAATCGAATAAGTCCAAGAATTAACCGACGAAGCAAACGCAAGCGTTTCCTACCACCTGTTTTACTAAGCCGTTAAATTAGATTTCTCATCCGAGTGAGGTAAAGGCTTGTATATACTAATAGATTGGAAAACGGTTTAGGAAAAGAGCTTTGTAATAAAATAGTTTTGAAATCGCTTTGATGAAAGAGTTTTGATATTTACTACTAGTATTGTAACCTTCATATTTTTAAAGTGACAAATCACAAAAATGATTGTAGAAACAATCAAGCACAAAGTTCACATTCGAAGATGTGAATAAAATCCAAGGAAATCAGTTCCAAAACCATCAAAGGAGAAATAGGTGGTGCGACCTAGCATGCCGAGCGACCTAACAAAATACAGGTCGAACGACCTAAGTATAAAAAGGCGAGCGACCTAACGTCTTAACAAGGCCGTGCGACCTAACGTGTTATGACATAATGGTCTAGCGACTTAAGGGGTACGACCTAAGCACAAACAGGCCGAGCTACCTAGTGGAATCGAGGTCATGCGACCTAATGGAGTTGAGGTCATGCGACCTAATGGAGTTGAGGTCATGCGACCTAACATGTGAACGAGCCGAGCGACCTAAAGGCTCAAGGGACGAGCGACCTAAAGACTCGCGACCAAAAGATAAACAGGTCGAGCTATTACCGAGCGACCTAACAACTTAAGGGGTACACAAGGCCAAGCAACGACCTATCCCTATGCGACCTATAGGGGAGCGACCTAAATGAAGGCCGAGAATTCTTCATATGCAAACCGAGCGACTCAGGGACGAAACGACCTAAGAAGGGAGGTTGAGCGACCTAATGGCTTAACCAAGAACGTGTGACCTAACGAAATAAGGTCGACCTAAGCAGTTAACTGGGGTGAGCGACCTAACGAGATGCGAGCTAACTACAGAGTCATGGAGCGACTCATATAGGCCGAGCGACCTATAGGGTGAACGTCCTAACGATATAAAGGCCGACCGACCTACGACCTAGCGACCTAACTCCGAGGTGACTTTTCCACCAGAACGACCTAAGCCCAGAAATTCACCAAAAACACTAAAAATTGGCGTTTTTCGCCAATTCGATGCAAACCAAATGCAAATGTACATGCTAAAGTGATAGGAATTCATTCCCAACAAACCAAGATAGTTATAGACAAGAGTGTGGGATAAAAATCTCACCTTTGCACCAAAAATCAATGAAGATGAAGCTTAAAGCAAAGCAAGAATCAATCTCTCTTCAATCTCAACACAAGAAGCTTGAATCCAATGTCTTCTCTTTGAATTTGGAGTTGACTGATGGATTTGAAGTTGAAACCTAAGCTTGGAGTTTTAATTTCCCATTCCCTTCCCCATTTTTGATGAAGCTTGAATGTTTAAGCAAATAGAATGAAGTTATGAAGAGAAGGGGTGAAGGTTGGGTCTAATAAGCTAAAAGCCCAAACCAAAGCCTCAAGTGAAAAAGTAGTGAAATTCCACTAACTCCAAACATATCAAAGTTTATACTTAAAAAGATTGCAAACGTCATTTTGAACTCAATGGAAGTGGTCTCGAGTCCTAATTTGAAAGTATGCAAAAAGTAGCTTTTCGGACTAAAATCCGACTAACGATAAAATATTTAAATATAAAATCGATAAATATGCGGGTTGTTACAGACTCCCCTCCTTAAAGAAATTGCGTCCTCGCAATATATAAGATGGAAATAAAAAGTAACAACCATAAAAGCATATTAACTCAAAAGAAATTTGAAATAAGAAGTTCACCTCAAAGAGCATGAGTAAGTAAGTCCGGATGTGTACGCTCGATGAATTATCTAGATTCCCAAGAATAATCTTTAGGAGTTGAGGACTATTGAACTTTAACAAGCGAAACATCTTTATTTCGAAGTCGTTTGACTTCCGAAGCAATAATTCGAATAGGATGCTGCTCATAAGTTAAATTAGGCGAAACTTCAATTTCTTCCACAACACCAGGCTCAAGAATAGAATCGGAATCTCAAAGGCATTTCCGCAACTGAGAAACGTGAAACACGTCATGCATGGCAGAAAACTGAGCCGGTAATGAAAGGCGATAAGCCATGGAACCAATACGCTCAGTGATAGGAAATGGCTCAATATATCGAGGCGCTAATTTTCGCGATCGACTGAAATGTATAACACCTTTCATAGGTGAAATACGAATAAAAACATAATCTCCCACAGAAAATTCTAACTTCCTTCTCCGGTTATCGGCATAGGATTTTTGTCTACTCTGGGCTTCTTTCATCCTATGACGAATAAGTTCAATCTTCTCTGTGGAATCACGAATAAAATCTGGACCTAAAACCAGCTTCTCGCCGGCCTCAAGCCAACAAGAAGGAGATCGGCATGGCCTTCCATAGAGTTCCTCAAAAGGTGCCATACCAATACTAGATTGGAAGCTATTATTATAGGAAAATTCAACAAGAGAAATATGATCCTCCCAACTTCCACCGAAATCAAGCACACAAGCACGAAGAAGGTCTTCAAGAGTTTGATTCACACGCTCGGTTTGTCCATCGGACTGGGGGTGATAAGCGGTGCTAAAATTAAGCTTCGTTCCTAATGCTTTTTGAAGACTCTTCCAAAATCCACTAGTAAACAATGGATCACGATCACTAACAATAGAAGTAGGAACTCCATGCAATTTAACAATTTCTTTGATAAAGAGTTTTGCCAAAAGAGGAACGGTTCGGTTAGACCGAACGGGAATAAAATGGGTGGATTTAGTAAGTCTATCAACGATCACCCATAAGCTATCATGACCCGAACGAGAACGGGGAAGGCCATCAATAAAATCCATGGAAATTTGGTCCCACTTTCAAATTGGAATTTCTAAAGGTTGCAATAACCCATCAGGCCTTTGGTGTTCAGCCTTGTCAAGTTGGCAAGTCATGCAACACTTAACAAAGTTAGCAATATCAGATTTCATTCCCTCCTAATAATAAAGTCGCTTCATATCTGCGTATATTTTACTACTACCGGGATGAATGGTAAATTTAGAACGATGAGAATCTTCTAAAATATCTTTACGTAGATCTCTAATATTTGGTACGATAAGTCTACCAAATTTTCGAATGCCGCCACGAGAATCGATATCAAAGTCTTTCAAACCTTCAATATCAATTTTATCCTTAAGATTTTGGCCAAGAAGAGCCAATTCAGGATCTAGCTTTTGAGCTTCAAGAATGCGGTCTAAAAGAGAAGGATGAGCCTCAAGGCTACATAAAGCAAGAGACGAACATAAATCGGATACACGATCTCTAATCTCACAAGTGGATAAAACCTCGAGGTCATGCCATTCGGATATCATCATGGAAACAACCGCTTGTTGCTTACGACTAAGAGCATCAGCAACTCGATTTCCCTTTCCGGGAGTATAAAGAATATCAAGATCATAAGATGCAAGGAATTCGAGCTAACGCTGTTGACGCAAGTTAAGTTCCTTTTGAGAAAATAAAAACTTCAAAGACTTATGATCGGTATATAGAATAAATTTCTCCCCCAAAAGATAATGACGCCAAATTCGAAGGGCGAAAATGATAGCAGCGAGTTCTAAATCATGTGTGGCATATCTAGTCTCAGCTGGCTTCAATTGCCTAGAAGCATAAGCAATAACACGTTCTTTTTGCATCAGAACGGCACCCAAACCAACGCGACTAGCATCAGTATAAACAACAAAATCTAGGTTCCCTTCGGGAATAACAAGAATAGGAGCATCAGAAAGGAGTTCTTTTAATTTCTGAAAAGAAGTTTCACATTTGTCCGACCAAATGTATTTAACACCTTTCTTTGTTAAGCCAGTAAGAGGCATGGCAATTTTAGAAAAGTCTTTTATGAAACGGCGGTAATAGCCCGCCAATCCGAGAAAGCTACGGATTTCAGTCACACTCTCCGATCTTTTCCAATCTTGAATCGCTTCAATCTTTGAAGGATCCACAGAAATTACGGATTCGGAAATAATATGACCGAGAAACTTCACACTAGCTTGCCAAAAATGGCATTTAGAAAATTTTGCTTTTAATTGATTACTCCTAAGAGTTTCCAATACAATCCGAAGATGCTTTTCATGTTCCTCCTCGGTTTTTGAATATACAAGAATATCATCAATAAAGATGAGAACAAATCGATCGAGAAAACCTTTGAAAACTCGATTCATTAGGTCAAAGAAATAAGCCGGAGCATTCGTTAACCCAAATGGCATAAAGAGCCATTCATACGATCCATAACGAGTACGGAATGATGTCAAAGGAATGCTATCCTCTGCAATACGAAGCTGGTGAAAACCGGTAGCCAAGTCCAATTGTGAAAAGACTTTAGCACCACTGAGCTGATCGAATAGATCATCAATCCGAGGTAAAGGATATTTATTTTTAATAGTAAGATCATTAAGCTTGCGGTAGTCAACGCAAAGCCTAAGTGTACCATCGGATTTCTTCACGAAAACTGCTGAAGCTCCCCAAGGCGAGCAACTAGAGCGAATAAATTGCTTCGTCTCCAATTCGGATAATTGTTTGCGCATCTCTTCATTCTCCTTATTGGACATGCGATAAGGAGGACGAGTAATAGGTTGAGCTCCAGGGATAAGATTAATTTTGAACTCAATTGCTCGCTTAGGTGGTAATCCTAAAACGGGCTCAAATATGTCGGAAAATTCACGAACGACGTGAATAATAGAAATGACATCTTCCTCATCATCATTATCATCATCACGAGGATTTAAAGAATATAAAGATGCAGCCAAAGTAGAATCCGAATCTTTAAGAATAACTGAAATCTGCTTTACAGATTGCGGATGTCGGAGATAAATAGTCCGCTCAGGACATAGGATATGGGCTTCATAACGGTTAAGCCAATCCATACCCAAAATCATTCCAAAGCCTAAGTAAGGCATGACATGCAAATCGGCTAGGAAAGAAAAATCACATAAAATAATCTCCACATCTTTACAAAGAAAACTAAGAGTTGCGGATCCACCAACCGGATTCGCAATTCTTAAAGAAGTCATTAAAGCAACAACACTTAAGGAAAAATTGTCAACAAGTTCCTTTGATATAAAAGAATGGGATGCACCCGTATCAAAGAGAACTCTAATAGGTTGATCATGAAATATAATAATGCCATCAAGGACAGAATGAGACATACCTTGACCACGAGATGTGTTGCCAGGTGCTTGAGCAACGTTTAACTTTCCTTCCTTCTTGCCAAGAAGCTTAGGGCATAGATGCATATAATGATCCGGGCTTTTAAAATAGCGACAACAACGGGGCTTTGAGCACTTGTTCGCAAAATGGTCCCTAGAACCACAGTTGAAGCATTTCCCATCAGTAGAGGAAAAAGTTTTTGCAGTAGGAGTTGCTTGTTTCCCCTTCTTATTGGGATAAGGGCCTTTGGACTTATTAGCCCTTTTCTTGTTGTTGAAGTTTGGTTTAGCCCCCACCACTTCAACATCACTTTCCATATCCGCCTCTTCAAGACGAAGAGCGATATCAATGAGTTGGTCAAAAGGAACTTCTAATTTTAGAAGTAATGGCTTCTTGAGATTCTTGTTTAAGCCATCGACAAATCTTTGGTTCTTCTTCAATGGGGTGTTGATGTATTCAACCCCATATTTGCAAAGTGACTCGAAGGATGCGACATAATCAGTCATGGAGGATTCACCTTGAACATGGTCTATGAAACGTCGAGCCAATGTCACTTTCTCTGCTTCAGGCACAAATTTTAATTCAAAGCGTTCCCGGAATTGCTCCCAGGTGAGATCCGCTTCATTAATCTCAGAAATAAGAAGTTCGTACCAGTCCAATGCTCTCTCTTGGAGCATACTAGAGGCCACCTAGACTCGGTGAAGATCTGATGCAGCTCAGGCTAGAAGGATAAGTCGCGTACGAGATAAAGGCATGTTTTTAAGTCGTTCACGACTTTGGAGAGTAGAGTTGAATCGTCACCGAGCTAACCAGAGGCTAGAGGGAAAATGGTACAAAGCTAACGACCTAATTTTAGGTCGTCTCCGACCTAAGAAACCACTAGATGAAGAGCTCCGACCTAACTGGAATCCAGGAAGTGAAGGCCTAGGTCGGCTCCGATCTAAGGAATTGAAGGGGAAGGCAACACGAGTTAACCAAACATCGTTTTTAGGTCGTTCTACAAATTTAGGTCGGCCACGACCTATGGAAAGAGTGCTAGGTCGTTTGGAAGAGGCTGCGGTTTTAGGTCGCGAACGGCCTAAGGCTTTAGGTCGCGGAATGCTTTCAGAAGCTACTATTTTAGGTCGCGAACGACCTAACTCCTAAACCAGTGATGTGTTAGGTCGCAGACGAGGTGGAGCGGCGCCTACTGTTTTGTAAAAGGGTCTGTTAGGTCGGCAACGACCTAGTATAAGTCGTAGGTCGCAACTATTTGTCCTGAGTTGGTTAAGTCGCATCTGTTAGGTCGCATGAGGCCTGTGTTGTGTTGTATGTGTTCTGTTCTTAGGTCGCCAACGACCTTGTGTAGGTCGCTATACGTTGTATATGGGTGTTGTGGTGTTGTGATAGGTCGTATGCGACCTTGTTTAGGTCGTAGGTCGTTTGGAGGTAGATCGGTGGGGATTTGTTAGGTCGGCAACGACCTAAGTAGGTCACGAGTCATATGCGAGTTAAGGTGTGGGTTGTAAAAAAAGCTATAAATATGCGTGTGTTGTAATTTTTCAAGGTTGTTGATTGTTGAATAAAATTCTCTTTTGTTAGCTTTGTGCTTTCATACAATTGGTAGTTGAGTGTTATCTCCTATCTCCTCGTTCGGATAATCGAGTGCGCTCGATTCAACGTTCGTAGAAGCCGATTCACGGAATCTAGTGCGCTAGATCAACGTGCGAAGAATCGTAGATCTTTGTTTCTCGGCATCGTGCGCGATCAACGAGACGAAGATAGCTAGAATCCGGTATCTTTGGATCAACGGATTTGGGCATTTCAGTATCCATCAATCCATCGATTGCTACTTTCATCGATTTATCGATTTTCTGTTATTCCGCTGCGTCAGTTTTTGGTATCAAAGCTTGTTTTAGCCAATCATAGCTAATTCGAGATCTTGGAGCCAAGTGTTGAAGTTTGAAGTTGTTCATCGTGTTCATCTTGAAGTTGCAACAAGGAGGAGGTTTTCGATCCATTGCATTTTGGATCAAAGTGTTGAAGGTGTTTGTATTGGAGTAGGCCGTGTATACCATTGGAGTAGCCGAGCCTAAGTGGAGGTTGTGTTTGAAGTTTGAGCCGTGACTTGTTGAAGCTTTGTAAAGTTTTTTTTTGAAGATTTGTTGAAGTGTTGGTGTAGAAACAATCATGCCGCCAAGGAGAGCTAACCGCCATCAAAACGTTGAAGCTTTATACCGACGAGAAGAGGCCGATCAAATGGAACAACGTATGCACGAGAAAATTGATGAAGGCATAGGAAGGTTGGAGAAGCTTATGATAGACATGAATCAAAGTAGAAGAAGAAATTCACCTGAATCCATCCGTGGAGGAAGTAGAGTTTCACATCATTCGGATCGGGAAAGGAGAGAGAGTCAAGATCATCGGAGTGTTGACAATCGAAGTAGGAGGAATGATGATGATCGTGATCGAAGAGATATTGGAAGTAGGAGTGGTGGTAGAGATGTTGGAGGGCGTGAAAGACAACGTTATGCGTCAGACTTTGACGAGGAGTTTGATGGTGAAAGAGGAAGTGTTCATTTTCGGGATAGAGATCAAGGACAACGTTCGTATCGGGTTATTGATGATGAACGACGTTGGGAGTCAGGGATGAAAATGGAGATTCCGGAGTTTAAGGGAGGAATGGTTGCTGAAGAATTTTTGGATTGGTTATCTAATGTGGAGGAAATTTTTGACTTTAAGGAAGTTCCAGAGAATAGAAGGGTGAAGTTAGTCGCTACAAGGCTGAGGGAAAGAGCGTTGGCATGGTGGCAGCAGACTAAACTTACTCGAGATCGGATGGGAAAGTCAAAGATAGAATCTTGGGAGAAGATGAAGAAGTTGATGAGAGCTACATTCTTACCTTACAACTATCAATCTCTTATGTACCAGAGGTTACAGAACTTGAGGCAAGGGACTAAATCAGTTAATGACTATACAGATGAATTTTATCAACTCATTGCAAGGAACGATATAATGGAAACTGAGGAACAACTGACTGCCAGGTTTGTTGGAGGGTTGAGGATGCAGATCCAGGATATGGTTAATATGTTCGATCCAAGATCTGTGGCAGAGGCACATCAAAAGGCGTTGGCTTGGGAGAAGCAGGGAAGGCGTGGAGGTGGTGTGTTTACTAACTCTAACAATCAGGTGAAAGGGGCCAGTGGAAGTTCTAATGTTTCAAAGGTTGTTACCAAACCAGTCGTGAAAGAGGGTGAGAAGGCGAAGGTTAGCAGTGGGTTCAAATGTTATAACTGCCAGGAGATGGGTCATAAAAGCAATGAGTGTCCAAAGCCGAAGAAGAGAACCATGATAGTTGAAGCTGAGGATGAGGAGGAAGAAGCTGAATGTTCTAACTTACCTAATGATGAGGAGGAAGAAGAGTTGACCGGGGATGAAGGGTATAACTTGATGATGAGGAGGTCTTGTTTGACTCCGAAGCAAGAGGAGGAAGACAGTTGGTTGAGAAATAATATATTTCAGTCTACATGCACGATTCTCGGAAGGGTTTGCAAATTTGTTATTGACGCTGGGAGTTGTGATAATATAATTTCTACTGAGGCTGTGAAGAAGTTATCATTGAAGACTGAGAAACATCCTAAACCGTACAAGTTGGCTTGGTTGAGAAAAGGAGGTGAAGTGAAAGTTGGGAGAAGAGCTTGCGTGAAATTTTCTATTGGGAAGAAATACAAAGATGAAATCTGGTGTGATGTGGTGGATATGGATGTTTGCCATCTGTTGTTGGGCAGACCATGGCAGTTTGACAGAGCAGTACAGCATGACGGTCGGGCCAACAGTTATAGTTTCATGTTCGAGGGTACTAAAATCACTTTGGTTCCCAAGAAGCAACAACAGAAGGAGAGCAAGCTGGAGGAGATTGAGGAATTGAAAACTCTGTTGACTTTGAAGGAGTTTGTCAAGGAAGTTGAAGAAGAGCCTGAAGTTTATTTGTTGATTGGGCGAGAGAGCAGTGAAGAGATTGAAATTCCTGAAGAAGCTAAACCTGTTTTGAAAGAGTTTGAGGATGTGTTCCCAGAGGAGTTGCCCAGGGAGTTACCGCCGTTGAGAGACATTCAACATCAAATCGATCTTGTTCCGGGAGCAGTGTTACCGCACAGACCACATTACCGAATGAGTCCGAAGGAACATGAAGAGTTGAGGAGGCAGGTGGAAGAATTGCTTGAGCAGGGACGAGTGCAGGAGAGTCTGAGTCCTTGTGCTGTGCCAGCTTTATTGGTACCCAAGAAGGACGGGACATGGAGGATGTGCACGGATAGTCGAGCTTTGAATAAGATCACAGTGAGATACAGATTTCCCATGCCGAGGTTGGATGACTTGCTAGATCAGCTGAGTGGGGCAACTATATTTTCGAAGATTGACTTGAAAAGCGGTTATCATCAAATTCGCATTAGACCTGGAGATGAGTGGAAGACAGCTTTCAAGACAAGAGAGGGGTTATACGAATGGTTGGTTATGCCATTTGGTTTATCCAATGCACCGAGTACATTTATGCGAGTGATGAACCAAATATTCAGACCATTCATCGGGAAGTTTGTGGTGGTTTATTTTGATGACATTCTGATTTATAGCAGGAGTATGGAGGAGCATGTTCTACATCTGAGGGAAGTGTTGATTATTCTTCGTGAAGAACAATTTTATGCTGCTACAAAGAAATGTGTGTTTATGGCGAGAAATGTTTTATTTCTGGGTTATATTGTTTCAGGAGAAGGTATTCAAGTTGACCAGAATAAAGTAGAAGCAGTCAGGAATTGGCCACAGCCGAGGACAATTACAGAAGTGAGAAGTTTTCATGGGCTAGCATCATTCTATCGAAGATTCATTCCACACTTCAGTAGCGTGATGGCTCCAGTTACTGATTGCATGAAAGGAAAACAATTTTCTTGGTCAGAGGAAGCGGGAGTTGCTTTTGAGAAGATTAAGTCACTGTTGACGTCAGCACCGATTCTTGTTTTACCGAATTTTCAGTTGTTGTTTGAATTACACACTGATGCTTCGAAGGTTGGTATTGGAGGAGTACTGAGTCAGAATGGGAAGCCAGTTGCTTATTTCAGTGAGAAGTTGTCTGGGGCAAAGATGAGATACAGTACATACGACGTTGAATTCTATGCTGTTGTACAAGCTGTTAAGCACTGGAGGCACTATCTATTTCAGAAAGAATTTGTTTTATACACTGATCACGAGGCATTGAAGCATTTACAGGGTCAAGACAAGATTTCTGCGAGACATGCATCATGGATTGCCTATTTGCAGCAATTTACTTTTGTTGTCAAACATAAGTCAGGGGTGTCGAATCGTGTGGCTGATGCGTTGAGTAGAAGGAATCATCTATTGACAACAATGAAAGTGGAAGTGACAGGTTTTGATTTATTGCTAGAGCTGATGGGAGAGGATCCTTACTTTGCAAAGTTTGTTGAGGAAGTTAAGGAAGGAAATGCTGATAAATTCATGTTGGTGGATGGTTTTCTGTTTAAAGAAAATCGCTTATGTATTCCGGATTGTAGTCTGAGGATGAAGATTGTGAAGGAGTTACACGAGGAAGGGCATGTGGGCCGTGATCGTACTTTGCAATTGATTTCACAGTCATTCTTTTGGCCGTCGATGAGGAAAGAAGTGGGCAGGTTTGTAGAGCGATGTCATATTTGTCAAGTTTCGAAAGGAACCGCGACCAATGCTGGGCTGTATATGCCGTTGCCTGTACCGGCTAAACCATGGGTTGATGTGAGTATGGACTTTGTATTGGGATTGCCGAGAACGCAGCGTGGTAACGATTCTATATATGTGGTGGTGGACAGATTTTCTAAAATGGCACATTTTATAGCATGTAAGAAGACAGCGGATGCTGTTCGAGTTGCACAGTTGTTCTTTAAAGAAGTCTATCGTCTACATGGGTTGCCAGAGTCTATTGTTTCGGACAGGGATACCAGATTTTTAAGTCATTTTTGGCTTAGTTTGTGGAAGATGGTGGGAACGAAGTTGAATTTTAGCAGTGCTTATCATCCACAAACAGACGGACAGACCGAAGTTGTTAACCGATCGTTGGGAAATTTGTTGCGATGTCTTGTGAAGGACAATCTGAAGAGTTGGGACATGAAGTTATGCCAAGCCGAGTTTGCACACAATCATGCAGTGAATCGTAGCACAGGATTCAGTCCATTTCAGATCGTATATTCAAATTTACCCAGGGGACCGTTGGACTTAGCGGTGGTACCACAACCAAAGGGGACGGTGAAACGAGCTGTTGATTTTGTTGGAGAATTAACTGAATGTCATAAAATCGTTCAAGAACGATTGGAAAGGTCAAATGAGAAGTATAAGCGGGCTGCTGATTTAAAACGACGAAGTGTTGAATTTAATGAAGGGGATATGGTATATGCTGTGTTAACAAAGGATCGTTTTCCAGTGGGCGCGTATAACAAGTTGAAAGCCAGGAAAATTGGTCCTGTAGAAGTTGTGAAACGGATTAATGAAAATGCTTATAAGTTGAAGCTACCGGAGGATGTTTACACTTCTGACGTGTTCAATGTTAAGCATCTTGTGCCATATTATGAAGATGAACTTCCAGATGAAGAAAATTTTACAAATTCGAGGACGAATTTTTCTCAACCAGGGGAGGATGATGCAGCTCAGGCTAGAAGGATAAGTCGCGTACGAGATAAAGGCATGTTTTTAAGTCGTTCACGACTTAGGAGAGTAGAGTTGAATCGTCACCGAGCTAACCAGAGGCTAGAGGGAAAATGGTACAAAGCTAACGACCTAATTTTAGGTCGTCTCCGACCTAAGAAACCACTAGATGAAGAGCTCCGACCTAACTGGAATCCAGGAAGTGAAGGCCTAGGTCGGCTCCGATCTAAGGAATTGAAGGGGAAGGCAACACGAGTTAACCAAACATCGTTTTTAGGTCGTTCTACAAATTTAGGTCGGCCACGACCTATGGAAAGAGTGCTAGGTCGTTTGGAAGAGGCTGCGGTTTTAGGTCGCGAACGGCCTAAGGCTTTAGGTCGCGGAATGCTTTCAGAAGCTACTATTTTAGGTCGCGAACGACCTAACTCCTAAACCAGTGATGTGTTAGGTCGCAGACGAGGTGGAGCGGCGCCTACTGTTTTGTAAAAGGGTCTGTTAGGTCGGCAACGACCTAGTATAAGTCGTAGGTCGCAACTATTTGTCCTGAGTTGGTTAAGTCGCATCTGTTAGGTCGCATGAGGCCTGTGTTGTGTTGTATGTGTTCTGTTCTTAGGTCGCCAACGACCTTGTGTAGGTCGCTATACGTTGTATATGGGTGTTGTGGTGTTGTGATAGGTCGTATGCGACCTTGTTTAGGTCGTAGGTCGTTTGGAGGTAGATCGGTGGGGATTTGTTAGGTCGGCAACGACCTAAGTAGGTCACGAGTCATATGCGAGTTAAGGTGTGGGTTGTAAAAAAAGCTATAAATAGGCGTGTGTTGTAATTTTTCAAGGTTGTTGATTGTTGAATAAAATTCTCTTTTGTTAGCTTTGTGCTTTCATACAATTGGTAGTTGAGTGTTATCTCCTATCTCCTCGTTCGGATAATCGAGTGCGCTCGATTCAACGTTCGTAGAAGCCGATTCACGGAATCTAGTGCGCTAGATCAACGTGCGAAGAATCGTAGATCTTTGTTTCTCGGCATCGTGCGCGATCAACGAGACGAAGATAGCTAGAATCCGGTATCTTTGGATCAACGGATTTGGGCATTTCAGTATCCATCAATCCATCGATTGCTACTTTCATCGATTTATCGATTTTCTGTTATTCCGCTGCGTCAAGATCAATAAGGTTCATGCGAGAAAAGATTTGATCGCATGTTCTTAACCAAGCCTGGACCTCAATAATAGTTTCAGAACCTTTGAATGGCTTCCCACCCAAGTTGGTATAATCGTTGCACAAGCATGCAAATCCAGACTTAGGGTGGGTAGGTTCTTGATTAGGACCAGCTGCCTGAGCATTCTTTACCAAATCAAGAAGCTGTTGGGCAGTCATAAAAACTCCATCCTGGGGAGCAGCACTAGATGGTCCGGCTCTGGGACGGCCTGGTCTAGACATTCTCTTCTTTAAGAAAGAGAGAAGAAGAAAAGTTATTCTCCAAATAAATATCAAGCAAATCTTGATAGATAAAACAAGGAATCATAAAGGAAATAGGATGAATCGGTACGAAGACTTGAATTAAATCCTAAAGCACGACTCCTAAGATGGACTTAGGACGATGATCCTTGTTAAGTTATTCTACATTGTTCTGAAGTTTGGCTTTGATACCAAGCTGTGACGCCCCACCTCTATACCCACGGTAGCCAAGAACACTACTGAGTAATGCTGTTAACTAGCACGGAGAATAAGGCTGTGGAGGAGCGACCATCCATGTAATTTCTTTGTCCGAGCACCGATATGTCAGACGGTATAGCATGCATTTCGTTTAAGGAGGAAGTCCGACATACCGATAAAAACTCAAAGCTACTACACGGTGGCTATATATATTCTTCGGAAACAAATATAGAAATAAACATAACACAAATCAGTCACAGACATCCATATCACAAAGGCGGAAAAAGATATGAATATATAACACATGAAAGAGTACATCAGAGTAGTGGTCAGAAAGATCCACAATAACACAAAAGAATAGCAACATGCTATGCAAAAGAATAAGTATATATCATAGAGTCTATATCTCAAATGTGTACATCCAAAAACTACTAATCTAAGTAGTTAGCCAAAAGTCAGAGTAATCCCAGAAGAGAAGTCAAGCAGAACCACCTGTAACATCTCGGTCTGACCCGAGTATTATTTCATAAGAAAATAATAAACGGATCAGTCTAGCTATAAATATCAGATGGTATGATATAGAATAAAAGATATGGCATGAACGTATAATAACCATAATGACATACTATAATAAGCATGTAAATGAAAATCAACAAGAGATCAATCAATATCACAAGAATCTTCTCAAAGATCCAAAAAAGGGGTATCATACCCTAAACTTGTATTCAGAACAAGTCAATGACACACGAATTCACCAATGCACAAAAATTGATAAAACTTATCAATAGAAATCACGAAAATTGGTGAAGCACAAATTCCAGAAATCAACACACGAAATCCAGAAATCACAAAAAGGGGGAGGCCAATCACAAGAACGGGGTTTAGTCTCCCTCGTAGACAAAGAGACAACGCACAGTTGCTAGTCTAAATCACAAAAATGACCGTCAATGATCATCAAGAAGTGTCAATTATACTAAGTTAGTAAATATATGAGTTTAGCTTCATGTCCCATAACCACTTGCTTAACTTAAATATTTACGAACAAACTGTAGATCTTCACTAGAAAATTGTCACAAGAGGTTCAATCGAACAAGTCCAAGAATTAACCGACGAAGCAAACACAAGCGTTTCATACCACCTGTTTTACTAAGCTGTTTAATTAGATTCTCATCCGAGTGAGATAAAGGCTTGTATATAATAATAGATTGGAAAACGGTTTAGGAAAAGAGCTTTGTAATAAAATAGTTTTGAAATTGCTTTGATGAAAGAGTTTTGATATTTACTACTAGTATTGAAACCTTCATATTTTTAAAGTGAAAAATCACAAAAATGATTGTAGAAACAATCAAGCACAAAGTTCACATTCGAAGACGTGAATAAAATCCAAGGAAATCCGTTCCAAAACCATCAAAGGAGAAATAGGTGGTGCGACCTAGCATGCCGAGTGACCTAACGAAATACAGGTCGAACGACCTAAGTATAAAAAGGCGAGCGACCTAACGTCTTAACAAGGCTGTGCGACCTAACGTGTTACGACCTAATGGTCTAGCGACTTAAGGGGTACGACCTAAGCACAAACAGGTCGAGCTACCTAGTGGAATCGAGGTCATGCGACCTAATGGAGTTGAGGTCATGCGACCTAATGGAGTTGAGGTCATGCGACCTAACATGTGAACGAGCCGAGTGACCTAAAGGCTCAAGGGACGAGCGACCTAAAGACTCGCGACCAAAAGATAAACAGGTCGAGCTATTACCGAGCGAACTAACAACTTAAGGGGTATACAAGGCCAAGCAACGACCTATCCCTACGCGACCTATAGGGGAGCGACCTAAATGAAGGTCGAGAATTCTTCATATGCAAACCGAGCGACTCAGGGACGAAACGACCTAAGAAGGGAGGTTGAGCGACCTAATGTCTTAACCAAGACCGTGCGACCTAACGAAATAAGGCCGACCTAAGCAGTTAACTGGGGCGAGCGACCTAACGAGATGCGAGCTAACTGCAGAGTCATGGAGCGACTCATATAGGCCGAGCGACCTATAGGGTGAAGGACCTAACGATATAAAGGCCGAACGACCTACAACCTAGCGACCTAACTGCGAGGTGACTTTTCCACCAGAACGACCTAAGCCCAGAAATTCACCAAAAACACTAAAAATTGGAGTTTTTCGCCAATTCGATGCAAACCAAATGCAAATGTACATGCTAAAGTGATAGGAATTCATTCCTAACAATCCAAGATAGTTATAGACAAGAGTGTGAGATAAAAATCTCACATTTTCACCAAAAATCAATGAAGATGAAGCTTAAAGCAAAGCAAGAATCAATCTCTCTTCAATCTCAACACAAGAAGCTTGAATCCAATGTCTTCTCTTTGAATTTGGAGTTGAATGATGGATTTGAAGTAGAAACCTAAGCTTGGAGTTTTAATTTCCCATTCCCTTCCCCATTTTTGATGAAGCTTGAATGTTTAAGCAAATAGAATGAAGTTATGAAGAGAAGGGGTGAAGGTTGGGTCTAATAAGCTAAAAGCCCAAACCAAAGCCTCAAGTGAAAAAGTAGTGAAATTCCACTAACTCCAAACATATCAAAGTTTATACTTAAAATGATTGCAAACGTCATTTTGAACTCAATGGAAGTGGTCTCGAGTCCTAATTTGAACGTATGCAAAAAGTAGCTTTTCGGACTAAAATCCGACTAACGATAAAATATTTAAATAAAATATTTAAATATAAAATCGATAAATATGCGGGTTGTTACACAAAACATTCCTCAAACTCCTCTTTTCATTGCGTGCAAACAAGGGAAAAAAATTCATTAAATCCATCAAGTTATTTTTTTTTTATAGTATTGCCTTTTTATTTTCCAAACCATTTAAACTCTTGCCTTTTATTGCCTAGCCTCTTTATTACTTCCCACATCTCTAGATGTTCTTTTCTCTTAACCCTAGCTACCATCTAGTCTTCTAAATCACGTAGAAAATTGTTTCTTAATTCCTCATTTGCATAAAAGAAAAAATACAAGATCTTAGTCATGGCTTTTCCATCCTCTTCTTCTTTTTTTCTATTTTCTTTTTTTCTCCTTTGTTGTTCTTCAAGCTAGCTCGGCCTCCACCCCATGCCCCTCTAGCCGACCACCATGACTACCTCCATCAATCATCACCATCGTTCCAAACAAAGGCCGTGACTCCTAGATCAAAACTCACCACCAAAAATTGTTCAAACCTTGCCAAACTCCTATTTTCCTTCACCTCCTCTTCATGTACCTCAGCCACAACACATATTCCTCCACCAAATTGCTTTGCCATGACCTTACCATCCCCTAATCATGAGTTTGTGATGCCTAGGCCCTACCCAAACCCAAAGGCCGAGCCCACTTGGTGGTTGAAGCAAAGGTTATGTCATGTTTATCTTATATTTTTCTATTGTTCTAATTTCTATTCTTTTGTATTGAAATATATTCATATATATGTTGTATTTGTTTGCATACAAGATTTGGATCTAACTCTTCATTCACTCAAAAAAAATAGTCGTGCTTTGTCGTGCCTTTTCGTGCTTTGCGGAGTTTAGATTTGGGTTTGAATTTCAATTCTAGCTTTAAAAAGGTGAGTTTATTCACTCTAGACATTATGTATTTATATGATTGTGAAATGATGACAAGTGAATTGTATAAATTAATATGTTATGATCATACATGCCTGTGATATGTTTATATGATGTTAAATGTTGTTTATATAGCCTTGCCAAAAAAATGTTGTTTATATATCTGTTATGGTATTATATGCTATTCTGTTATTTTATTTCATGTTTATCATACTGCAAGTTCCCTATCACTATGGGTTGAAATGATACATACCCGAACGGACATTAGAATAAGGAAAATCATTATGAGCTGAAATGATAGGCTCGAATGATTTTTATTGTATTTGATTTACTTAGGATTGCGGGTTTGAAATGATAGAACCCGGATTTTCTTTTTAAATTATGGATTGAAACGATTCATATCCGTATCACTTGACCTAGGTTAGAAAATATTATACAGGCCCATGGTTATATTTTTTAATAATATTTTCCTAAAAATTTATTAAGTATTTTTTTAGGATTATTAAGTATGTTGAGTTTTATAAATATATGAAATTTTTAACTTAAAATTTGATTTAATGCTTAGTTATAAAGGTGTATTGGTTTTTCTATAAGTTAAAATTTTAAAAAGTTAATAATTGGTTTTAAGTTGAATTAAAAATCTTTATTGATGATAAATAACTTAATAATTGAATTTGATTAAATTTGGAATCTTAAATCTAACCTAGAAATTTTAATAAAGGTTATTTCCTGAAATGGACATGTTTCGTATAATAAATAATGTATTTCGAATTGATAAAATGAAATACAGTTTTAATTAGGCCTTTTGTAATAAAATTTATTTAACTTGAAATCATAGTTAATTGATAACTAAATGAATAGATTTATAAAGAGAATTAATTGTTATATTAACTATGATAAAATGTTCTTTTGTGAAATGTTATGTTTTGCAAATAAATAGTTGTGTTTTTAAAATGGAAAAATGTATCTTAAATAATGACTTAACTTGATAATTGGAAATTGGGTTTTTAAAAAAGAAAATTATTAGGTTAAGTAAATAAATGAAAACTTAGTTTTATTTATGAAGTGGGTAATTTTAAAATAAAATGTTAAGTTATTTGCTAAAGTAGAGTTAGGGAAGAATGTACTTTTGACTTAACACTATACATGTGCATACACGCACATATTGTATAATTTACAATATTATGTACAAGTATGTGATATATATTTAAGCAATATTGATATGTCCAAATTTGAATACGAACTCAGTAGTGCAAGTTGCGCATAAAATGGAGCTCGTACGTGAATGTTACAAGGGTTACAAGTCATGTAGTTAAATTATAATTGTTAAAAAACTTGAGGGTTTAAAATGTAAAATCACATACCTTCTTCCTTCTTTATATCAACAAATTTAAAACCCCAACCACCTTTGAATAAATGTATGATATCATCTACATAAACATAAGCTATGTCTCTACATCTTTGATCGTTAATGTCACCATCTACTACTTTTTAATTAGAGCCGACGAACTCTACGTTGAAAAATGTTCGCTTATGTTTCGTGGTTGTCGAAACATTGATGGTCGGTGCCATCAAGTGAGATCCGACTAACTTCGATGAACTTGAGCTAATGGTATGCGACCTGATATGGTGCTTCTTTGATCGAGCAATAGTGAACAGCGTGCATACATAACACATAGTGACCAATAGATTTAGGAGTATAATCTAGGGACAATTATATAATTTACTATAAACTAATTAACTGTGTAATCAATTCTCACTCGTAATAAATGTATTTTCTTTCTGTTATACATTTGTTATGATATGTTATAAATAATTAGATATTTAGTTAAAATATATTTAACAGAAAATCCAATAGTAATGTGTTTGTAATAGAAATTACAAATTGTTGTAATCATGAGTATTGTATCACAAGTTATAATAAGCACATCATTTGAAATATTCCTTGTCAAGATGTATCGAGACCAGATAACGATGCATCCGCTGAGACTAGAGTACGTAATGCTCTCCAAATATTGGATAGTGTATTACTCATGACTGTTGAAAGAACTAAAGGGTTACATACTGATAGTTATTGGATAACTATAGAATGACTCACTTGATAGTTCTCTATTGTTAATATTACTAAGCTCAAACAAAAAATACCATTGTGGCTAATTTACACAGTGCTTTGGACTTGAAAATATTGTCAATCTTCAATATGAAAGCTATGCTTTGATTATAGTCAAATCGTAAGCATTAACCAACAATAGCTTTCTTTCCTTCAACTTGTGATTGCTTATTAGTATCAACTTGCGATAGCTTTCTTCCCAATAACTTGCAATAGCTCTTTACCATCAACTTGCGATAGCTTTCTTCTCTTCAACTTGCGATAGCTCTGTTCTTCAACTTGCGATAGCTTATAAACATCAACTTGTGATAGTTTTTTTTCCCTTCAACTTGCGATAGCTTATTAACATCAACTTGCGATAGGTTTCTTCTCTTCAATTTGTGATAACTCTGTTCTTCCACTTGTGATAGCTTATCAACATCAATTTGCGATAGATTTTAATTTCTTCGACATGCGATAGCCTTTATCAACTTATAATAACTCGTGATAGCCTCAATTACTCAATGTGCAATGGTTTTTTCATCACCCTGCGATAGCTTGAAATTTTGGTTATAAAAGAGTTATTTGGTATTAAATGCAGATTCAATTATGTATGGACTCATGGCACAAGTTGGCGACCTCGGATATGACCCTGTGATGCAAGTAGGCGACCAAGAAATTATGTGCTCCTATGGTGCAACTAGGTGGTCTAGGATGAAGGGCGGAAGTGATCCTCTAGTGTGCGAGGTGGGTCTAGGTCGTGAGTTCATTTTGAGTTTATCGCATGGACAACAAGCGATCATATAATGCATGAGGCAAGTACAAGTAATGAGTCTAGCACATGTTTGTGTTTGGTTTGAGATATGATCATATAATATTGATGCAGGTCATTTGAATAAAGGTTTAGGTCGAGACCGACTTAAGTATACCTATGAGTCGTTCCAACGACCTAAGAATGAAGACGAGTCAAGCTTAAGTCGCGAGCGACTTAATGAGATGAAGGAAAACGAGTTAAAGAATGAGGCGGCCCGAGTCAAAGGCCAGGGACATAACGAGCTGGTCGATATACTGCATTATTGTAGTGAAGACCTAAGTCGGTTACGACCTAAGGAAACGGTTTTAAGTCGGCTACGACCTAACGGGTCAGAAGAGGAAGGGCAACGATCTAACAAGACCATTATAGGTCGGCCACGACCTAACGGAGCAAGGGATAAAGTGTTACGACTTAATGGGAGTCTTAAGTCGTCCATGTTTAAGTCGCATGAAGGTGCTGTTGAAGATATCCTTATGTCGTAAGTAGTTAGGTCATCTACGACCTAAGGAATGTAACCTGTTGAGTCGTTGTATCTGATGAGTCGTGTTGTATATAAGTCGTTACCGACCTATGTGTGAGGTCTTAAGTCGTTTGTAATGTTGTGTCGTGTACTGTTAGGTCGGAGACGACCTTCCTTGAGTCGTATGTCGTGATGTATTAGTATTATACTGTCTTAGGCGAATGTCTGTCATATTGTAAAGGGATGAGTCGCATGATGATGAGTCGTTGTCGACCCAAGGTGAGTCGTGAGTCCTGAACGACTTAATGGTCAGGTTTGGAAAGGACTATAAATAGGGAGTGTGTTGTACATTTTTTGGTTGTTGACTTTTGAATAAAATTTCCATTTGATTGCTTTGTGCTTTCTTTAAATTGGCAGTCGAGTGAAAATCTCCTATCTCCACTTACGTCTTTCGAGTGCGCTCGAAACATCGTTTGTTGAATCCGATTCACGGAATCTTGTGCACAAGATCAACGTCGAAGAATCGTAGATCTTCTTTCTCGACATCGTGCGCGATCAACGAGACGAAGATAGCTAGAATCCGGCATCTTTGGATCAATGGATTTGGGCCTTGCAGTATTCTCAATTCACCGATTGCTACATTCCATCGATTTCATTGTTTTTCGAATTATCCGCTGCGTCAGTTTTGGTATCAGAGCTTGTTTTAGCCAATCATAGCTAAATCGGGTCTTGGAGCCAAGTGTTTGAATTTGAAGCGTCACTGTGGTATCATTTGTTGAAGTTAGGCCGTGTATACTTGTGAGAAGTAGCCGAGCCTTGTGAAGTTGTTTTTGAAGCTTGAAGCCGTGACTTACTTGTTGTTTTTTGTTGAAGTTTGTGTTCGATTTGTTGAAGTGTTGTGAAGTTTCAGTCATGCCGCCAAGGAGAGCTAACCGCCATCAAAACATTGAAGCCTTATATCGAAGAGAAGAAGCCGATCAAATGGAACAACGAATGCATAAGAAGATTGATGAAGGCATTGGTAGGTTGGAAAAGTTGATGATCGATATGAATCAAAGTAGAAGAAGAAATTCACCTGAATCCATCCATGGAGGAAGTAGAATTTCGCCACATTCTGAACGAGAGAGGAGAGAGAGTCAAGATCATCGAAGTGTTGATAATCGAAGTAGGAGGGATGTTGATGATCGTGATCGAAGGGATGTTGGTAGTAGGAGTGGTGGTGGTAGAGATGTTGGAGGGCGTGAACGACAACGTTATGCATCAGACTTTGATGAGGAATTTGATGGTGACAGAGGGAGTATGCATAGAGATCAGGGACAACGTCAGTATCGGGTTATTGATGATGATCGACGTTGGGAATCGGGAATGAAGATGGAGATTCCTGAATTCAAAGGTGGGATGGTTGCTGAAGAATTCTTAGACTGGTTATCTAATGTAGAGGAGATCTTTGATTTCAAGGAGGTTCCGGAGAATCGAAGGGTGAAGTTAGTTGCTACAAGGCTGAGGGGAAGAGCTTTGGCGTGGTGGCAGCAAACTAAACTTACCAGAGAACGGATGGGGAAGTCAAAGGTTGTAGAGTGGGATAAGATGAAGAAAATGATGAGAGCTACATTTTTGCCATACAACTATCAATCACTCGTATACCAGAGATTGCAGAATCTAAGGCAGGGGACGAAGTCAGTCAATGATTATGCCGATGAATTTTATCAACTCATTGCCAGAAATAATATAATGGAGACGGAAGAACAACTGACTGCCAGATTTGTTGGAGGGTTGTGGATGCAGATCCAGGATATGGTTAATATGTTCGATCCAAGATCTGTAGCGGAGGCACATCAGAAAGCGTTGGCTTGGGAGAAGCAAGGAAGGCGTGGAGGTGGTGTGTTTACTAATTCTAACAATCAAGTGAAGGGTGCTAGTGGAAGTTCTAATGTTCCTAAAGCTGTTGCCAAACCAGTTGTGAAGGAGGGTGAGAAGGCGAAAGTTAGCAGTGGGTTCAAATGTTACAATTGCTAGGAGATGGGTCATAAAAGCAACGAGTGTCCGAAGCCAAAGAAGAGAACTATGATAGCTGAGGTTGAAGAAGAGAAAGAAGAGGTAGAGTGTTCTAATTCATTACCGGTTGAGGAGGAAGACTTGTTGTCGGGAGACGAAGGATATTCACTGATGATGAGGAGAAGTTGTTTGACACCGAAGCAAGAGGAGGAAGACAGTTGGTTGAGGAATAACATATTTCAATCTACTTGCACTATTCTCGGAAGGGTTTGCAAATTTGTTATTGATGTTAGGAGTTGTGACAATATTATCTCTACAGAGGCTATGAAGAAGTTGGAGTTGAAAACCGAGAAACATCCAAAACCGTACAAGTTAGCATGGTTGAGAAAAGGAGGTGAAGTGAAAGTCGGACGAAGGGCTTGTGTGAAATTTTCGATTGGGAAGAAATATAAAGACGAAATTTGGTGTGATGTAGTGGACATGGATGTGTGTCATCTGTTGTTGGGCAGACCATGGCAGTTTGATAGAGCAGTACAACATGATGGACGTGCTAATAGCTATAGTTTCATGTTTGAAGGTACCAAAATCACTTTAGTGCCCAAGAAGCAACAACAGAAGGAAAGTAAGTTGGAGGAGATTGAAGAGCTGAAAACTTTACTATCTGTTAACTCTCTTCTGCAACGCGACCTAGCAATCTAAAATGGGACGCGACCTAGGAGATGTGGAACGACCTAACTAGGCCAGCGACTTAAGAGACTTAGCGACCTAAGGATGGAATGGTCCTAGCGACCTAAGGATGGAATGGTCCTAGCGACCTAAGGATGGAGCGGATTCAGCGACCTAACAACTAAAGTGTTCAACGACCTAACAGTTAAAAGGTTTCGCGACCTAACTCAACAAAGCAGCTCTGCGACCTAAAGACTTAAGGATTGCCACGACCTACGACCTATAGGAAGCAGCGACCTAACTTCTAACAGAGCGCTGCGACCTAAGAAGCAGGACGACCTAAGAGTGAATGCGACCTAAAGACGGTCTCAACCTAAGGAACTCTGTGACCAAGGAATGCCTCACGACCTAGGATAGGTCGCTAACGACCTAAGATGTCTGAGTAAAGAAGCAGCCTATGCTGAGCTGCAAGAAGATAGGTCGCACGCGACCTGGGACTTGATACAAATCAGCATGAATATTCTTGCAAAGGAAGAGGCAACGCGTCCTAGGTCAGGGACGACCTACGACCTAAGTTAGGTCGGTCTCGACCTATGACCTAACTTCGAGCAAGCCTATAAATATGCAACCATCTCCAACATGGAGGGGACTTTTGGCTCATTCGTTTCAAGCGCCGTTACTCTGCTGCATTCTAAACTGCTCCAACACTTAAAGTTTTCGAGACACGAAGAACGCTTCAAGGAACTTCATGAAGAAATCACACACATCCAACATGGATTCGAAGATTTCGATCGACATTGAAGTTTAGGCTACTTGTTCTAAGTGACTCATAACTCAAAGTGTGTTGTAATTGAGGAATCTTGTAAAGGGTTGTAATCGAATTCATAATAAGAGAGATTAAAGTGGACGTAGGCTTAATCTAAAGCCGAACCACTATAAAACTTGTTGTCTTTTACTGCTTTTCTGGATTTCTGCTTATTTCTAGTCCCCGTACCAACGGGTGGTGCTTTCAAAACTACATTCCTCACACCAGGGTGTTAGCGTTCAATTTTTAGCGTTAACATTTTGGTGCTTTCACTGAGAATTGAACTCAGGAGGATTATCATCATTGCTTCACAAAGATTTGTAGAGAGAATTTCTTTGAAAACCAGAAGTCTATCTGAGATTATGGCTCCTGGAAGGAAAAGTAGATCTGTCAGATCTGGGAATGTTCAAGAGGGAACCTCCGCTTCCCCTGTATCGAATCAAGCCACTCCAGCTGTCGGAGTTACAAAGGCAGAGCTGGATGCTGCAATCTTAGGGCTGAACCAGCAGATAAATGCCCAAAATGCACAATTCGAGGCTCAGAATGCCCAAAATCCCCTAATTTTGAATAGGTTGAACGATTTGCTTGGGGCAAACTGTCAACCGGCAGGTAATGAAAGGAACTTTGCTGGCAACATTCATGAGGCTGGAGAAAGGAATGCTCCTGAAAGGGCTGCTAGCCCCTTTGAACAAACACTTCCTGAGGTTGGTGGATCTAGAACTCGACATGATGAGGAGTATCTTTCTGGAATGGTCCGACAAATCATGAAAGAGAGTATGCAGAGGGTTGAAGACGAGAAAGAATGGGGTTTCGCCCCAAGTAAAACTCCATTTACTGAGAAGATCCTGAAGGCTGAATTCCCAAGAAAGTTTGTCCCTCCAACCATTCCAGCTTACAAGGGGACAAGCGATCCGAACGAATTCTTATACAAGTATGATTGGCACATGACAGGTGCCCGAGCCTCTGATGAGATAAAGTGCCGATATTTTCCTGTATATCTAGAAGGTGTGGCTCTACTGTGGTTCACCAAGCTACCAATCCGATCTATTGATCAGTTTTCGGACTTGACCAGGAAATTCAAAGAGCAGTTCAGATTATATGCTTCAAAAGCCAAGGACATCATGTCATTGTCAAGTTTAGAACAGAATCCAGGGGAGACTATCAGATCTTTCTTGAACCGCTTTAATATAGCACTGGCTGAGGTGGACAATGCAGAACCACGAATGATATTGACTTATCTGATGAGGGCTATTGATAAGTCGAGCGAATTTGGGAAATGGCTAAACATGAAGGAACCAAATTCCCTTGAGAAATTCTATAAAAAAGCAGATGAGTTCATACGCCTAGAAAGCCGTCCTGTACCGGTAAAGGCAGTGTTGGAGAAAGCTGAAGATAACACTGTTGCTCCACGCAAGAATGAATCTGTAGGGCAAAAAAGGGAAAATAATAATGGGAAGAAACAGAATAATCTGAAGAAGCCTCGATCCTTCAAGCCATCAGAGTATACTCCTTTATCAGATACGCCGGAGCGTATCTACCTTGCCACCAAAGATTCTGTTGATTTTCCTAAACCTCCTCCTCTGAGGACCGGGAAAAAGGCTATACAAAGTGGGAAGTTTTGCCGCTTCCATAATCAACCCGGTCATGAGACCGACGAATGCCGCCAATTAAAGAATCTGATTGAAGAATTGCTAAGAGAAAACAAGCTGCAGCAATTTGTGAAAAAGAATAACAACAATCATGCTTCGTCTAGTCAGGAGCAACAACCTCCTGCTCATCAGCCCAGGACAGGTGAGAAGGCGGCAGGGCATGAATCTGGAAGGCCCATTATCAATGTCATTACAGGGGGACCTCGCCCAGCTGGCAAGAGTTGGGGTGAGATGGAAAGGTATACCCGGGCTTTGAAACATGCACCGGTCGAAGAAGATGTTTTTGTTTTGGAAGACGCTACGCCTCTGAAACAACAAAGAACTTTCAATGATGATATCGTGTTCAGAGCTAGGGATTCCACAAGTGTTGAGGCTCCTACCTTAGATCCCTTAGTCATCTCAGCTGGTATCGGACCGGCCATTGTCAGAAGGGTTCTCATTGATTGCAGCGCATCCTGTAATATCCTCTTCAAGAAAACATTCGACCAAATGAAGATCCCTATGGTCGATGTACAAGCCTCATCGCAGAAAATCGCTGGATTCACTGGGGAGCCAAAGCAGCCAATAGGAACCATTGATCTGCTTGTAGAACTTGGAGAGGGAGAAAGAAAAGTAGTCCGCAAACAAACTTTTGTAATTGTTGACGAATTTTCTGCTTATAATGCTTTCCTTGGCCGTCCAACTCTTGCAGCGTTCAAAGCTGTTCTTGCCCCGTGGTGCCTCACTATTAAATTCCCTACAGACAATGGAATAGGGGTTATAAAAGGGGATCAAAATGCTGGGCGAGAGTGTTATCTGACGGAACTGCGAGAGGCAAGGAAGAGAGAGACGGGAAAAGATGCGGAAGCCCCGGTCCGCATCAAAGAACCAACCCTGTAGCAATTACAGGACGGACCCTGCACTGGCGAGCATAGCGGAGCGCGAAAAGAGATGGACCCTAGAAAAGCCAGTGCAGGGGAGAGTAGAGTGGTACCAGTGGAAACGACGGTACCAATACCTGTTGACCCGAAGGACCCAAATAAGGTGCTAAATGTGGGTTCACAACTTAATGTGTCAGTTCGGAATATCTTGATATCTTTTTTGAAAGCAAATCTGGATGTTTTCGCTTGGACTCATGCCGATATGTGCGGAATATCCCCAGAAGTTGCGGTACACGCTCTGAATATTGACCCAAAGTTTACGCCTGTGAAACAGAAAAGAAGAACCCAAGGTCCAGAAAGGTCAGCAGCATTAAAAGAAGAAGTTGATCGGCTCATGGAAAATAACTTTATCAAAGAATACACATATCCTAATTGGGTTTCAAATCCGGTATTGGTTAAGAAGGCCAACGGGAAATGGAGAGTGTGCATCGATTTTTCGGATCTAAACAAGGCCTGCCCCAAAGACTGCTTCCCATTACCCAGAATCGATCAACTGGTAGACGGAACAGCGGGACATGAATTGTTATCTTTTATGGATGCCTACTCCGGCTATAACCAAATCATGATGCATGAGCCAGATCAAGAGGACACAAGTTTTATCACTGATATTGGTCTTTACTGCTACAGAGTTATGCCCTTCGGGCTGAAGAATGCGGGGGCAACCTACCAAAGACTTGTTAATGCTATGTTCAAACCGCAATTAGGCAAAACTATGGAAGTCTACGTCGACGACATGTTAGTAAAGTCCAAAAAAGCAGTGGATCACATGGAACACTTAGCAGAGATGTTCGCAGTCCTTCGAAAATATGGAATGAAGCTTAACCCTTTAAAGTGTTCATTTGGGGTGGAGTCCGGAAAGTTCTTAGGTTTCATCGTGAGCGCTAGGGGCATTGAAGCTAGTCCAGCTCAGATTACTGCCTTAAAAGAAGTCAAAGCCCCTAGAACGAAGAAGGAATTGCAAAGTCTCAACGGAAAAGTCGCCGCCTTGAGTCGATTCATCTCCAAAGCTACTGACAAATGCATTCCATTCTTTGACGCTCTAAAGAAAGGAAAGAAAAACTTTGATTGGACTCCCGAATGCCAAAAAGCCTTTGACGAGTTGATTCGTCATATGGAAACGCCTCCAATACTTTCTAGACCCAACGATGGTGAGGATCTTCTTATATACTTGGCAGTGTCATCTCATGCTCTAAGTGCAGCGCTGATACGGGAAGACAAGAGGATTCAACATCCGGTTTACTATATCAGCAAAAGACTCACTGGGGCAGAGATGAATTACTCCAAGTTGGAAAAACTCGCCTATTGTCTACTGATTGCATCCAGGAAGTTGAGGTAATATTTCCAAGCTCATCCTATCAGAGTCCTCACTGATCAACCTCTAAAGCAAGTCCTGTTTCGCCCTGAGACTTCGGGTCGTCTTCTAAAGTGGAACATTGAACTCAGTCAATATGACATCACTTATCATCCCCGAAAAGCAATCAACGGACAAGCTTTAGCAGATTTCATCGCAGAATGCACGGATAAGGGTAACAGTGAGGAAGAAACTATCGACGATCCCCCAATTCAGTGGAAGTTATATGTTGATGGCGCAAGAAATGATTACTGTTCTGGAGCCGGGGTTGTACTAGAAACCCCTGAAGGTCGATCATTGTGTTATGCGTTAAGGTTGGAATTCCCTTCAACGAACAATGAAGCAGAATACGAGGCTCTTATTGCTGGGTTGAGAATCGCTAAAGAACTAAGCATCCGAGCATTACAAATCTTCAGTGATTCTCAGCTCATTGTTTGCCAAGTCAAGAAGGAATTTCAAACGAAAGGGGGGAATCTGCCTGCCTACTTGTCAAAGGTCTGGGAACTTCTGTGTGACTTCGATCATTACATGATAAACCATATCCCTCGAGAACAAAACATGAAAGCAGATTCTCTCGCAAAGTATTCAAGCACTGGCGAAGCTCAATTTCTGGGGTTAGTTCCAGTGGAGGTTCTGTCGGCACCAAGCATTAATGAGATGGATATTGATTGGATCATGAGTATGTCCCAAGAGCAAGAATCATGGATGACTCCAATAACAGAATATCTGCTCAATGGCTCTCTACCAGGGAACTCAAAAGAACGGCAGAAGCTACTGAGAAAAGCCTCTCGATATATAATTCAGGATGGCCGATTACACAGACGGGGATTCTCAATGCCATTGCTTCGATGTGTATCCAGGGAAGAGTCCAAGACAATCCTAGCTGAGGTACATGGAGGAGAATGTGGTGATCATTCAGGCGGCCAAACATTAGCAAAGAAGATTCTCCGATACGGATATTTTTGGCCAGAAATTAATCGAGATGCTGCAAGCTATTCCCGAAAGTGTGACAGATGCCAGAGATTTGCTAAAATTCCTAGAGCGCCTTCTACAGAACTCACACAGATGGTCAGTCCATGGCCGTTTGCAATTTGGGGGATAGACCTTATAGGACCTTTACCAATTGCCAAATCTGGAATCAAATATGCCATTGTTGCTGTAGATTATTTTACTAAATGGGCTGAAGCCGAGCCATTGGCTACTATCACTTCCAAAAAGATGATAAACTTTGTAACTAAAAATATCATTTGCAGATATGGTGTGCCTCAAAAAATAATTACAGACAATGGTACTCAATTTGAAAGTGAAGAATTCCAAGATTTTTGCAAGCAATTCAAAATCCGGAAAAGCTTCTCAGCAGTGGCTCATCCGCAGGCAAACGGGCAAGTGGAAGCAGTGAACAAAATTATCAAGTCAACCATCAAGAAGCAACTTGAAAGAGCAAAAGGTGGTTGGGTCGATAGGCTACCACTAGCACTATGGGCATACAGAACTACTCACAAAACTGCGACCGGGCATACCCCGTTTTCATTGGCATACGGGTCAGAAGCAATGATTCCGGTAGAAGTAGAAGTCCCTTCACATAGAAGAATCTATTTCAATCAAGCAGAAAATGAAAAGCTACAGCTTGAAGCACTAGATCTCCTTGATGAAAAAAGAGATGAGGCTAATCTCAAAATTGCAGCTCTTCAGCAAAGGGTAGCCAGACATTTCAACTCCAAAGTTCGCCAACGCAGCTTTGAAATTGGAGATCTAGTCCTGAAAAGAATTATGACAGCGACAGGCGTGTTTGGGCCAAATTGGGAAGGACCATATGTCATAGGTCAGAAGCTTCTTGACGGCACATTCAAACTCACTACTGTCGAAGGAGATGAAATTCCAAGGGCTTGGAACAGCAACCATTTGCGCCCATATTTTACTTGAAAGCTTTGTTGAAATATTGTAAAAAGAGTTATTAATGTATGATTCTTGTAATTGAAAGCAATTGTAAAGCCAAAGCAAGTGAATAATGAAAAACTATAAAGTGGACGTAGGCCCAAATTTTTGGCCGAACCACTATAAATCTGGTGTTCCTTATTATTATTACATGTTTGCTTTATTTTCGATATGAAAAGTACATTAAATGTATTGCTGAAATGTCGATTTAAAATATTTGCAGACAATGAAAGCAAAATTTGCACTTTACAAGACCAAGTGATTCTTGCAATCATTCGTCAAACAAATTTCGAGCAACAAAAGCCCCGAACCCAAATCCTAAATAAGAAGTGCTTCAATTGAATGGCCAATGATTTCGCTAGAAACGGACCTTTGCCAATAAATTGAGATCGTTTGACAAACAAACATCCAATTAAAAAGCTTATGTTCGTTCTTGCAAACTTGCCTAACAATGAAGTATACTTCTTTGGATTAAACAGACTACTTATAAGAGAAAGGAGCATGAGCTCGAAAAGAAGAAACAGAGAATCGTTGAAAAAACATAAGCAAATGGACAAGGAACAAATAAAGACCTCTTCAGAGGCCCACGTTTCACCGAGATTGAAATAAAACTTCCAAGTGTTGAAACGTGGAAAAAGTCCTCTTCGGAGGCACAACTCTTCGGAGGATAAAGACCTCTTCAGAGGCCCACGTTTCACCGAGATTGAAATAAAACTTCCAAGTGTTGAAACGTGGAAAAAGTCCTCTTCGGAGGCACAACTCTTCGGAGGATAAAGACCTCTTCAGAGGCCCACGTTTCACCAAGATTGAAATAAAACTTCCAAGTGTTGAAACGTGGAAAAAGTCCTCTTCGGAGGCACAACTCTTCGGAGGATAAAGACCTCTTCAGAGGCCCACGTTTCACCAAGATTGAAATAAAACTTCCAAGTGTTGAAACGTGGAAAAAAGTCCTCTTCGGAGGTACAACTCTTCGGAGGACAAAGACCTCTAAGGAGGCATATGCCGCAAAAAAAGAAAGTTCCCTACTCAACAAAAAAGATTGGAGAAGTCATGACCCTCCAACCATGAGAGAGTAACTTCCAGGCAATCAAAGCCCTCTTCGGAGGCACGCGTTTCACCGAGATTGAAATAAAACTTCCAAGTGTTGAAACGTGAAAAGCCCTCTTCGGAGGCCCATTTCACCAGGAGTTGAAGTGTAACAACCGCTCTTCGGAATTTCGCTTCACCAAAGTTGAAATGCAAAACAAAATAAAGCCCTCTCCGGAGGCGCACGTTTCACCGAGATTGAAATAAAACTTCCAGGTGTTGAAACGTGAAAAGCCCTCTTCGGAGGCCCATTTCACCAGGAGTTGAAGTGTAACAACCGCTCTTTGGAATTTCACTTCACCAAAGTTGAAATGTAAAACAAAAAAAAAAAACAAAGTAAAGACCTCTTTTGAGGCGCATATTTCACCACGATATGAAGTGCAGACTTCGCAAGGGTTAAATATGAAAAGACCTCCAACGAGGCGCATTTCTCAAAATAGAATTTTCAAAAGAAAGCCTTCTTCAGAAGCTCGCTTCACCGCTTAGGAGATTTCACAATGTTCGAAATAAAAGTGATTATCTCCAAAGCTTGAAGTGCTCGGAATTTTAAAGTTATTCCCCAAAATAAAAGTACAAGTCTCCTCAAAGCAGAAGAAATTGTACTCCAAAAAAAAAATTGCAATATGCTGTGGTATGGGGGCAATATAATATGATTGTAGCAATAAAAGCAATGCTCAAACAAACATACCACAACTTCATTGCAACACCATATAAAAAAAAAACTTGTACAAAAATGAAAGAAATGATAGCATTCTTAAAATACAGACAACAGTTTGTTCAAAAGAGTCATTTTATTCAATATCGGTAAAATTTTGTACAGGTACAGATATCAAAATAAAGAAGCAGGGGCCGGTGCCTGCACAATAGCCGACCATTACATAGAAAGGAAATCAAAAAAGCTCCGAAGCCCGATACTTCACTTCTTCTTACCCCCTTTGGAAGATTCGCTCGACCTAATAGTCAGTTTTTTAGGCCGGCTTGTAAGGGTAGGAGAAGGGGGAGAAAGAGGGATAACCGGATCAACATGTGTTTCCTCTTCAGTAGCGGTGGCACTCTTCTTCTTCTTCTTTGAAACTCCGCGCTTCCCTTTCTTTTTTGAGGAAGATTCGTCTCCCGGAGTAACAAGTGCGGCGAGCGTTATATCATCTGAGGGAGTCCGCTCTGGAGATCTCTCACCAGCCTCAGGTCCTTCCTCTTTCTGATCTTGTGAAGCAGCTGGGTCATCCAAATCTTGGAGGGCACCTATTATCTCTTCTTGTGAACCCAGCTGAGGAGGAGAAGTAACTTGAGGAGGTGGAGGAACGACTACTGGAGGAGGAGAAGTTTCAATCGCACTTGCTTTTTTTTCTGCGGAAGAAGAGAAGTTAAAATTAGTATTTCTCGTGAAGAGAGGAGACAATGGCTCATTAAGATTCAAGAGATAGTCAAAAAATTCATCAAAGTCGTGGGAAGTGAACAAGCAATCAATTTGAGCCGGTTCAGCAAAAAAGTTACCTGCGGCGGTTGTTTTTATAATTTCAATCTCATAATCCTGGGCTTCGGTGCTCTCCTGAGGCCCCTCTACGACATGGGGAGTTATAACCCCGAGATCAGTTTTATCTTGAGGAAGAGAAGACGAGCTAGGGCCAGCTATATCAACATCAGCTGAAACCGAAGGAGGAACAGGGGCATTTACAAGCACTTCCTTCTCTGAGCACCCCTCCCCTGTCGTTTCAGCTCGAAACTTAGCAAGCTGCTTTTTTCCCCTAGCTAGTGCTTCCCGGGTTGCCTCATCAAAGTAATATTCTTCAAGCTGGTCTTCAGGATAACCAGCACCTCCAAGCATATCTACGGCAGCCTCCCATACTTCAGCCAATGTAATTTCATATTTGGGACCCAGAAATGAAAGGCTGCCGCGCCCCAAGATACATTGAAGATAAAAATCAAATAATGTGGAGCCAATATCAGCTTTGGTTGCTTGATGAGCCTCTTCGGCCGCGAGTTTACCAGCAACAGCTTCGTCACGCTCCTTCTATGCCATAGCAAGTCGAGTTTTTAACAACTCTATCTCCAAGTTTTGAGAGCTAGTCTGTTCTGGCAGCTGTGAAACTTCAGCGCGATATTCTTCTACGACTTTCTCTTTATATGCAAGCTTGTCTTCGACTGCTTTCTGACTGGCATGCGCATCTCGTACTTGTTGTTGAAGTATGCTCTCCTTTTGGGAATAGGAAGTAGATGAAATAGTTAATTCTCCCTTAAGCTTTTCTACTTCCGCTTCTAATTTTTCATTGTAGGAAGCAATACTTCTCATTTCGGCATCATGCTGCTCCAGAGCCTTCTGCCACTCAGTCTTGTCATTCTCCATCGTGAGCATGGCTTCAAGATTCGCTCAGTTGACTCTTTGGAGCTCATCAACAAGTTTCTGCCAGTTGGACATTCTTTCAATGTCAACCCTAACGGCATCAAGATTTTGTAGCATAGTTGACTTGTCAAGAGGAACCAAGTCAAGGTCAAATCGAACTCCCTTCAAGCACCATTGAGGGAATCGACTCTGAAGAGTGGGTGGACCCTGCCCAACCTTGTATGTGGGCCTGTTGATAATTGTTTGAATGTCGGAGTGAGCAGGGGCAGGAGATCGATCAAGGACATTTTCAGAAGCTGTAGGTGCCGATGGCTCACTAAACTTAGATCGCTTGTCTGAATCATCAACCGTGTGACCTTTTCCTTTGTCATCGCGGGATTTTCGCTTATGGGAGGTGTCGTCTTTTTGGGAAGGTTCATATTGTTCCTCTCCTCTTCCGTAGCGTTCTTCATAAGAACGTCTCTCCCGGGCTTTGCGAGCAGCCCTTTCCTCATCGGTCTCTCTATAAGCAGGAAGATGGCGCTTGTAATCGTACTGCCCGCGTCTCCCATGTTGTTTAAAGTCATCATAGTAGGAGCCGAATCTTCCCATTGGAGAACCTGAAATTAAGGAAAGAAGCAAAACTTGAAAATCTTCAATATATATGAAAGTCAAGTGCAGAGGAAAGCTTAAGAGATCTTAAATGTGTGTGGTGTGTAAACTACGCGCGTCAAGTTAAACTACGAACCACTCATCGGTTGAGGGGTAACAACAGGTTTAATGGCTAACTGCAATCCTTCGGATAAGGGAGGGTGCTTAAGAATAGAAGTTGCCTCAACCGCTGGATATGTGATTTTGGTAGCAGCAGAATCGTCCTTAAATAGTTCTTGGGAAGTGATCATTATATCACTTAAATTATCAAAAATATCAGCTCCAAGATCAATGTTCTCATCAGTATGAGGAAGGGGCTCCTCTTCTTCAATTATGGGGGCAAGTGCAGGCTTTTCGGACGGCCCCGCATCTCCTTTTGGAGTAGAACGCTTCACCAATGAAGCCTCAGTGATAGGTTCTTTCGATGTAGATTGCTCGACAGTGACTGGGGCATCTGATGCCTTGGCTGAGGAATCAGAAACTTCGTGAGCTTGAATAGAACGAGAAGTGTGTAAGAGCCCAAACTGATGAAGAAATTCATCTGTTAATAGAAATTTAGCGCTTCTCTCTTCAGCTGGAACAGCACTTAGCCTCTCAAACGTCGCTTTATGGCTTGAGTCCCTAGACGGAGGAGGAAGCGCTGTGAAGATAAAGAATGAGGTTAACGCTCAAAAATTTGGATCTCGGGAAACTCAGAGAAAAGTTGAAGAAAGAAAAAGGAACGGAGGACTTACTTCCTACTCTCCAAATTGCATAAAACCCTGGAGGGCAACGAATATAAAAGAACTGAGTCAAAAACCCGTGTGCACTCTCGGGCAAATCCAAGATGAGTTTGCGATTCCTCACACCCCTCACGAGAATGATAGAAGGATGATCTTTATTCTTCGCAAATGTGCATAAATAGCAGATCTCCTCAAAGCTAGGAAGGCGATCGAGCGTCCTTCTGAACAGCGCACACAACCCCATCAAGATGGCATAACCATTGGGGTGCAGTTGGAAAGGAGATATCGTTAACCGAAGAAGGATTTGTCGAAGAAATTCGTTAAAAGGAGGAATCGCTCCGCTTAAGCACATTTGGCGATTAATGGCAACAAAACCATGAGGAGGTTGGTCAGCAAAGTCATTAGGTCCGGGAAGTAAAGCATCTGCCTCGACAATGCCAAACTGGATGCATAATTGACGGAAAACTTTGTAGCTCAGAGTGGTTGGCGTTCTCTCTGGAGGATTGGCCAATGGATTAGCAATTGGAAAGACTTCTCCAACTGGCTCTGTTTCTTCTTGTTGAGATGTCATTCTACACAAGAAACTGGATATTCAAATATGAAGGTGCACGTTTCCTAAAAGTGTGAAGTGTTGTGTAAAACCAGTAAAATAACAAGTAAATAAAACTGGAATCAAATTAGTTGGTATTTGTCAATTATAGAATTTCAAGGCTTGTTATTGTAAGTACAAGTACATTGTTGATGCAAACGAATCAGCTTTGGTTGATTATTTCTGTTTTGCTTTAATACTTCATTTGGACTTGTTAATTCGCAGCATTTCATTCACATAAGTTCATTTAAGTTGGTTATTCTTTATCGACTAATCTGTCATTCGATGTGGGCAGTCAATGGCAGTATATTCGTCCCATTTTTCTGCAAATATTGTGTTTAACAGGTTATTAGCATTAGAGATAATCTGCAAAGAAGTACAACAAAACTCAAGTTCAAACAGTTCAATCAAAGTTGTCTCGGAATTTCACACGTCTTAAGTTGTTCAGCGACCTAGCGTAGGTCGAAGCCTTCTTAGGTCGCGCTGTGTAAAGTAAAGGATAAGGCATTTCAAACTCGTCATAGTTTTAGCTCGGCCGCGACCTAAAGCTTATGCCGCAAAGGATAGGTCGTTCATGTGTTAAGACCCAGTGTAGTCAGTCAAAAGTGGTAAAGTACTAAGTCGGCAGCGACCTAGCTTCTGTGCCACAGGAATTTAGGTCGGCAAATTCTTAAGTCGCGCCTTGGTTTGAGTTAAGATGGTCCAGATTTGTAAGTATAAGGTCGGCCGCGACCTAAGATTTTCATCATCACAAGGCTTAGGTCGTTACACTCTTAGGTCGCTCTGGTTTAAGCTTTATGTCGTTCGAAGAGAAAGTTAGATCGCTAGTATTAGGTCGCGTGGTTCACATTCAAGCAGATAACTCTAAGGTTAGTTCCCCACTCATACACTGCCACGTCATCCTCCCTGTTAACCCATCAGAATTTTCCCCATCTCTTCTCCAGTGGCAAGCCAGCTAGTTCGAAGTACGGCAACTCGCCATTTTCATCCTACATTATCATGCATTACCCAAAGATCCAATCCAAATCACCCCAAATTCATCGCGAATCTGATGTGCTACCTTGTTCACAAGAATCGCAATGATGACTCTATCAAAAGTTAATCAAATCGCGATTTACGGGGAAGCACAATACATAAAAATTCGTTAAGAATAACAAGTGGAATGTTTACGATTCGATGATTTGATGGTAATCAAGTGATGGTAGAGTTCACTTACGTAGTTAGGTGATGGAATAATTGATGGTTAAGTTGTTGGGATTGTTTCTGAAAGCTCAAAAGCTTGTTAATGGCGGAATGGAGGTTGAAGCAAGTAAAGAGAAGAAGGAGCGACCTAGGTTATTTATATTCCAAGATAATAGAACTCGAACCGGCACCACGCGACCTAACTTCCTCCTTAGGTCGTTTGCGACCTAGCGACCCTCCAGGGCACGAGTTAAGAAAGTCGAAGCATACGACCTATAGCTTAGTCATATACTTCGAGGGGCAAATGTTAACTCTCTTCTGCAACGCGACCTAGCAATCTAAAATGGGACGCGACCTAGGAGATGTGGAGCGACCTAACTAGGCCAGCAACTTAAGAGACTTAGCGACCTAAGGATGGAATGGTCCTAGCGACCTAAGGATGGAATGGTCCTAGCGACCTAAGGATGGAGCGGATTCAGCGACCTAACAACTAAAGTGTTCAACGACCTAACAGTTAAAAGGTTTCGCGACCTAACTCAACAAAGCAGCTCTGCGACCTAAAGACTTAAGGATTGCCACGACCTACGACCTATAGGAAGCAGCGACCTAACTTCTAACAGAGCGCTGCGACCTAAGAAGCAGGACGACCTAAGAGTGAATGCGACCTAAAGACGGTCTCAACCTAAGGAACTCTGTGACCAAGGAATGCCTCACGACCTAGGATAGGTCGCTAACGACCTAAGATGTCTGAGTAAAGAAGCAGCCTATGCTGAGCTGCAAGAAGATAGGTCGCATGCGACCTGGGACTTGATACAAATCAGCATGAATATTCTTGCAAAGGAAGAGGCAACGCGTCCTAGGTCAGGGACGACCTACGACCTAAGTTAGGTCGGTCTCGACCTACGACCTAACTCCGAGCAAGCCTATAAATATGCAACCATCTCCAACATGGAGGGGACTTTTGGCTCATTCGTTTCAAGCGCCGTTACTCTGCTGCATTCTAAACTGCTCCAACACTTAAAGTTTTCGAGACACGAAGAACGCTTCAAGGAACTTCATGAAGAAATCACACACATCCAACATGGATTCGAAGATTTCGATCGACATTGAAGTTTAGGCTACTTGTTCTAAGTGACTCATAACTCAAAGTGTGTTGTAATTGAGGAATCTTGTAAAGGGTTGTAATCGAATTCATAATAAGAGAGATTAAAGTGGACGTAGGCTTAATCTAAAGCCGAACCACTATAAAACTTGTTGTCTTTTACTGCTTTTCTGGATTTCTGCTTATTTTTAGTCCCCGTACCAACGGGTGGTGCTTTCAAAACTACATTCCTCACACCAGGGTGTTAGCGTTCAATTTTTAGCGTTAACACTATCTTTGAAAAAGTTCGTTAAGGAAGTCGAAGAGGAGCCTGAAGTATTCTTGTTGATTGGACGAGATTGTAGTGAAGAAGTTGAAATTCCAGAAGAAGTGAAACCAGTTTTGAAAGAATTTGAAGATGTATTTCCAGAAGAGTTGCCTAAGGAGTTACCGCCACTAAGAGACATTCAACATCAAATCGATCTTGTTCCGGGAGCAGTATTACCACATAGACCACATTATCGGATGAGTCCGAAGGAACACGAGGAGTTGCGAAGGCAGGTGGAAGAGTTGCTTGAGCAGGGACGTGTGCAGGAAAGTTTGAGTCCATGTGCTGTGCCAGCTTTGTTGGTACCGAAGAAGGATGGGACGTGGAGGATGTGCACTGACAGTCGAGCATTGAATAAGATTACCGTGAGATATAGATTTCCAATGCCGAGGTTGGATGACTTGCTAGATCAGTTGAGTGGGGCAACTATCATTTCAAAGATTGATTTGAAAAGCGGATATCATCAAATTCGGATTAGACCTGGAGACGAATGGAAGACAGCCTTCAAGACGAGAGAGGGGTTATACGAATGGTTGGTTATGCCATTTGGTTTATCAAATGCACCTAGTACATTCATGCGGGTGATGAATCAAATCTTTAGACCATTCATTGGGAAGTTCGTGGTGGTTTATTTCGATGATATTCTGATATATAGCAGGAGTATGGAGGAGCATGTTCAACATTTGAGGGAAGTGCTGATTATTCTTCGTGAGGAACAATTTTATGCTGCTACGAAGAAATGCGTGTTCATGACGCATAGTGTTTTATTTCTGGGGTATGTTGTGTCAGGAGAAGGTATACAGGTGGACCAGAATAAAGTTGAAGCAGTCAGAAATTGGCCACAGCCGAAGACAATTACGGAAGTGAGAAGTTTTCATGGGCTAGCATCATTCTACCGAAGATTCATTCCACACTTCAGTAGCGTGATGGCACCGGTTACTGATTGTATGAAAGGGAAACAATTTTCTTGGACAGAGGAGGCTGGGATTGCTTTTGAGAAGATTAAAGAACTTTTGACGACTGCACCAATTCTTGTATTACCAGATTTTCAGTTATTGTTCGAACTACACACTGATGCGTCAAAGGTTGGAATTGGGGGGGTGTTGAGTCAGAAGGGACGTCCTATTGCATACTTTAGTGAGAAATTGTCAGGGGCAAAGATGAGATACAGTACATATGACGTTGAATTCTATGCTGTTGTACAAGCTGTTAAGCATTGGAGACACTATCTATTTCAGAAAGAATTTGTTCTGTACACTGATCATGAGGCATTGAAGCATATGCAAGGGCAAGACAAGATTTCAGCGAGACATGCATCATGGATTGCCTATTTGCAGCAGTTTACTTTTGTTGTGAAGCACAAGTCAGGAGTAACAAATCGTGTGGCTGATGCTTTGAGTAGGAGAAGTCATTTATTAACGACAATGAAAGTTGAAGTGACAGGTTTTGAATTATTGCCAGAGCTGATTGAAGAAGATCCTTACTTTGTGAAATTTGTTGAGAAAGTCAAGGAAGGAAGTACTGATGATTTTGTGTTGGTGGATGGTTTTCGTTTTAAAGGAAATCGGTTATGTATTCCAGAGAGCAGTTTGAGATTGAAGATTATCAAGGAGTTACACGAGGAAGGGCATGTGGGCCGTGATCGTACTTTGTAGTTGATTTCGCAATCTTACTTTTGGTCGTCAATGAGGAAGGAGGTTGAAAGGTTTGTGGAAAGATGTCATATATGCCAGGTTTCGAAGGGAACAGCAACCAATGCGGGGCTATATATGCCGTTACCTGTACCGACTAAGCCTTGGGTTGATTTGAGTATGGATTTTGTTTTGGGGTTGCCTAGAACTCAAAGGGGAAACGATTCCATTTTTGTGGTGGTGGACCGATTCTCGAAAATGGCACATTTTATTGCTTGTAAGAAGACGGCAGATGCTGTTCATGTTGCTCAGCTATTCTTTAAAGAAATCTATCGTTTACATGGGTTGCCGGAGTCTATTGTTTCAGACAGGGATACCAGATTTTTGAGTCATTTTTGGCTTAGTTTGTGGAATATGGTGGGAACGAAGTTGAACTTTAGCAGCGCTTATCATCCACAGACGGATGGACAAACCGAAGTTGTTAACAGATCATTGGGAAATTTGTTGCGATGTCTTGTGAAGGACAATCTGAAGAGTTGGGACATGAAGTTATGCCAAGCTGAGTTTGCTCATAATCATGCGGTGAATCGTAGTACGGGATTCAGTCCATTTCAGATTGTATATTCAAGTTTGCCAAGGGGACCGTTGGATCTAACGGTAGTGCCACAACCGAAGGGGACGGTTAAACGAGCTGTTGATTTTGTTGATGAATTAACTGAATGTCATAAA
The DNA here is from genome assembly GCA_030765085.1 of Allium cepa. NCBI lineage: Eukaryota > Viridiplantae > Streptophyta > Magnoliopsida > Asparagales > Amaryllidaceae > Allium > Allium cepa. Next base: position 53,801,617 of record CM060931.1, on the reverse strand, counting down.
ATCGTTCAGGAACGATTGGTAAAGGCAAATGAGAAGTATAAGCGAACTGCAGATTTGAAGCGACGAAAGGTCGAATTTAAGGAAGGAGATATGGTATATGCTGTGTTAATGAAGGATCGTTTTTCAGTAGGCGCTTATAACAAGTTGAAAGCCAGAAAAATTGGTCCTGTAGAAGTTGTGAAACGGATTAATGAAAATGCTTATAAATTGAAGCTGCCGGAGGATGTGTACACTTCTGACGTGTTCAATGTTAAACATCTCGTACCATATTATGGGGATGAACAATCCGGGGTGGAAGAACTTACAAATTCAAGGGCGAATTTTTCTCAACCCAGGGAGGATGATGCAGGTCATTTGAATAAAGGTTTAGGTCGAGACCGACTTAAGTATACCTATGAGTCGTTCCAACGACCTAAGAATGAAGATGAGTCAAGCTTAAGTCGCGAGCGACTTAATGAGATGAAGGAAAACGAGTTAAAGAATGAGGCGGCCCGAGTCAAAGGCCAGGGACATAACGAGCTGGTCGATGTACTGCATTATTGTAGTGAAGACCTAAGTCGGTTACGACCTAAGGAAACGGTTTTAAGTCAGCTACGACCTAACGGGTCAGAAGAGGAAGGGCAACGATCTAACAAGACCATTATAGGTCGGCCACGACCTAACGGAGCAAGGGATAAAGTGTTACGACTTAATGGGAGTTTTAAGTCGTCCATGTTTAAGTCGCATGAAGGTGCTGTTGAAGATATCCTTATGTCGTAAGTAGTTAGGTCGTCTACGACCTAAGGAATGTAACCTGTTGAGTTGTTGTATCTGATGAGTCGTGTTGTATATAAGTCGTTACCGACCTATGTGTGAGGTCTTAAGTCGTTTGTAATGTTGTGTCGTGTACTGTTAGGTCGGAGACGACCTTCCTTGAGTCGTATGTCGTGATGTATTAGTATTATACTGTCTTAGGCGAATGTCTGTCATATTGTAAAGGGATGAGTCGCGTGATGATGAGTCGTTGCCGACCCAAGGTGAGTCGTGAGTCCTGAACGACTTAAGGGTCATGTTTGGAAAGGACTATAAATAGGGAGTGACGCAGCGGAATAATTCGAAACAAATTTCAATCGATGAATGTAGCAATCGATGAATTGATGAATACTGAAATGCCCAAATCCGTTGATCCAAAGATACCGGATTCTAGCTATCTTCGTCTCGTTGATCGCGCACGATGCCGAGAAACAAAGATCTACGATTCTTCGCACGTTGATCTAGCGCACTAGATTCCGTGAATCGGCTTCTACGAACGTTGAATCGAGCGCACTCGATTATCCGAACGAGGAGATAGGAGTTAACACTCAACTACCAATTGGTATGAAAGCACACAGCTAACAAAAGAGAATTTTATTCAACAATCAACAACCTGAAAATTACAACACACTCCCTATTTATAGTGTTTTCACCCCTGCCTCCATAAGTCGTATACGACTTACGACTTAACTAAGTCGTCAACGACTCAGCAGTTACACACGACTCACGACTCAAAAGCACACGGCTTACAACCCCACGACTCAAAGGCCTTACAACTTATGACTTATAGCAACAACGACTCAAGAAAACAACAGCTTACAATACCATGTTACGACTTACGACTCATCATACAACTTAGGTCGTATACGAGTTAACTTCCAGAGTGGCTTTACTTCTATGCGGCATAACCAAGCAGCGACCCAACTCCCTAAGTCGTAACTCGTTAACCCGTAGCCAGTTAGGTCGTTTGAACGACTTATCATCCTTAGGTCGTAACTCGTCAACATCCTTCTCTGTTCTCCAGTTAGGTCGTGGACGACTCATGTCTTCTTCTCCGTAGCTGTTAAGTCGTGAACGACTTAAGCTCCCACTAGGTCGTAGCTTGTTAAGTCGTAAACGACTTAAATTTCCTGAGCGAGTAGAATCTGAAGCCTTTTCCATTCGACCTATGGCTTTGTTATCTCGGAACTTCTTCTTACCTGTCCCAATAAGTCGTAGACGACTCATGGATGAGTCGTTGACTCGTGTACGACTCATCAAACTCGAGCACCACCAATTCCTGTTGAGTCGTATCCCTGTCCTCTTGGCATTGTTAAGTCGTAGCTCCTTTTCCTTAACTCGCGAACAACTCATACTAACTCGTGAACATCCCCCGTTAAGTCGTGAACGACTTATAAGTTTCGAACGACTTAGCAGTGTAGCTTCCTCCAAACGACTTAAGGAATTTAAACAGTTCAAATTCGTTGATTCTCTAACTCGCCCTGCATTATCCTCCCCAGGTTGGAAAAAATTCGTCCTCGAATTTGTAAGTTCTTCCACATCCGCTTGTCCGTCTCCATAATATGGTACAAGATGTTTAACATTGAACACGTCAGAAGTGTAAACATCCTCTAGCAATTCCAGCTTATAAGCATTTTCATTAATCCGTTTCACGACTTTGACAGGACCAATCTTTCTGGCTTTCAACTTGTTGTAAGCGCCTACTGGAAATCGATCCTTCGTTAATACCGCATACACCAAATCACCTTCCTTAAATTCAACACTCCGTCGTTTTAAATCAGCAGTCCGCTTATACTTCTCATTTGACTTTTCCAATCGTTCTTGAACGATTTTATGACATTCAGTTAATTCACCAACAAAATCAACAGCTCGTTTCACCGTCTCCTTTGGTTGTGGTATTACTGCTAAATCCAACGGTCCCCTGGGTAGACTTGAATATACGATCTGAAATGGACTGAATCCTGTGCTTCGATTCACTGCATGATTATGTGCAAACTCTGCCTGGCATAATTTCATGTCCCAACTTTTCAGATTGTCTTTCACCAAACATCGCAACAAGTTTCCCAACGATCTATTCACCACCTCTGTTTGCCCATCTGTTTGCGGATGATACGCACTACTAAATTTCAGTTTCGTTCCCACCATCTTCCACAAACTAAGCCAAAAATGACTCAAAAATCTAGTATCCCTGTCAGAAACGATAGATTCTGGCAATCCATGAAGACGATAGATTTCCTTGAAGAATAACTGAGCAACCCGAACAGCGTCTGTCGTCTTTTTGCAAGCGATAAAATGTGCCATTTTAGAAAATCTGTCCACCACCACATATATAGAATCATTACCACGCTGTGTTCTCGGCAACCCCAAGACAAAGTCCATGCTCACATCAACCCATGGTTTAGCCGGTACTGGTAATGGCATATACAATCCAGCATTGGTCGCAGTTTCTTTCGAAACTTGACAAATATGACAGCGTTCTACAAACCTGCCCACTTCTTTGCTCATCGACGGCCAAAAATATGACTGTGAAATCAATTGTAAAGTACGATCACGGCCCACATGCCCTTCCTCGTGCAACTCCTTCACAATCTTCAACCTCAGGCTACAATCTGGAACACATAAACGATTTCCTTTAAATAAGAAACCATCTACCAATATGAATTCATCAGTACTCCCTTCCTTAACTTTTTCAACAAACTTCTTAAAGTAAGGATCTTCCTCAATCAGCTCTGGCAACATTTCAAATCCTGTCACTTCAACCTTCAGAGTTGTCAACAAATGACTCCTTCTACTCAATGCATCAGCTACTCGGTTCGACACCCCAGATTTATGTTTGACAACAAAAGTAAATTGTTGCAAATAAGAAATCCATGATGCATGTCTCGCAGAAATCTTGTCTTGCCCCTGTAAATGCTTCAATGCCTCGTGATCAGTATATAAAACAAATTCCTTCTGAAATAGATAGTGCCTCCAGTGCTTAATAGTTTGAACCACAGCATAGAATTCAACGTCATATGTACTGTATCTCATCTTTGCCCCTGACAACTTCTCACTGAAATAAGCAACTGGCTTCCCATTCTGACTCAGAACTCCCCCAATACCAACCTTAGAAGCATCAGTGTGTAATTCAAACAACAACTGAAAATTTGGTAAAACAAGAATTGGTGCTGTCGTTAATAGTCTCTTGATTTTCTCAAAAGCATCTCCCGCTTCCTCTGACCAAGAAAATTGTTTCCCCTTCATGCAATCAGTCACTGGAGCCATCACGCTACTGAAGTGTGGAATGAACCTTCGGTAGAATGATGCTAGCCCATGGAAACTTCTCACTTCTGTAATTGTCCTCGGCGGTGGCCAATTCCTGACTGCTTCCACTTTATTCTGGTCAACTTGAATACCTTCCCCTGAAACAATATAACCCAGAAATAAAACACGTCTCGTCATAAACACACATTTCTTTGTAGCAGCATAAAATTGTTCTTCACGAAGAATAATCAACACTTCCCTCAAATGTAAAACATGTTCCTCCATACTCCTGCTATATATCAGAATGTCATCAAAATAAACCACCACAAACTTCCCGATGAATGGTCTGAAGATTTGGTTCATCACTCGCATGAATGTACTCGGTGCATTTGACAAACCAAATGGCATAACCAACCATTCGTACAACCCCTCTCTCGTTTTGAAAGCTGTCTTCCATTCGTCTGATCCGAATTTGATGATATCCGCTTTTCAAATCAATCTTCGAAAAGATAGTCGCCCCACTCAACTGATCCAGTAAGTCATCCAACCTTGGCATTGGAAATCTGTATCGCACAGTAATCTTATTCAAGGCCCGACTGTCAGTGCACATCCTCCACGTCCCGTCCTTTTTGGGTACCAATAAAGCTGGCACAGCACAAGGACTCAGACTCTCCTGCACTCGTCCCTGCTCAAGCAACTCTTCCACCTGCCTTCTCAATTCTTCATGTTCCTTTGGACTCATTCGATAATGCGGTCTATGCGGTAATACTGCTCCCGGAACAAGATCAATTTGATGTTGAATGTCTCTTAGCGGCGGTAACTCCTTGGGCAACTCCTCTGGAAACACATCCTCAAATTCTTTCAAAACAGGCTTCGCTTCTTCGGGAATTTCAACTTCCTCACCACAATCTCGCCCAATCAACAAAAAGACTTCAGGCTCCTCTTCAACCTCCTTAACAAACTCCTTCAAAGTCAACAGAGTTTTCAATTCCTCAATCTCCTCCAGCTTGCTCTCCTGCTGCTGCTTCTTGGGAACCAAAGTGATTTTAGTACCCTCGAACATGAAACTATAACTGTTAGAACGACCATCATGTTGCACAGCCCTATCATACTGCCATGGTCTCCCCAGCAACAGATGACAAACATCCATATCGACTACATCACACCAGATCTCGTCTTTGTATTTCTTCCCAATTGAAAAATTAACACAAGCTCGTCGTCCAACCTTCACCTCTCCTCCCTTTCTCAACCAAGCCAACTTGTACGGTTTCGGATGTTTCTCAGTCTTCAATGATAACTTCCTTACAGCCTCCGTGGAAATAATATTATCGCAACTCCCAGCATCTATGACAAACTTACAAACTTTCCCCAGAATAGTACATGTCGACTGAAATATGTTACTCCTCAACCAACTACAGTCCTCCTCTTGCTTTGGTGTGAGACAAGACCTCCTCATCATCAGATTACAACCTTCGTCTCCCGACACTTCTTCTTCCTCCTCAACATAAGGTGAATTAGAACATTCAGCTTCTTCCTCCTCATCTTCTGCTTCAACTATCATGGTTCTCTTCTTCGGCTTTGGACACTCATTGCTTTTATGACCCATCTCCTGGCAGTTATAACATTTGAACCCACTGCTAACTTTCGCCTTCTCACCTTCTTTAACAACTGGTTTGGCAACAATCTTAGAAACATTAGAACTTCCACCGGCCCCCTTCACCTGATTGTTAGAGTTAGTAAACACACCACCTCCACGCCTTCCTTGCTTCTCCCAAGCCAACGCTTTCTGATGTGCCTCCGCCACAGATCTTGGATCGAACATATTAACCATATCCTGGATCTGCATTCTCAGCCCTCCAACAAACCTGGCAGTCAGTTGTTCCTCCGTTTCCATGATATCGTTCCTTGCAATGAGTTGATAGAATTCATCTGCATAATCATTCACTGACTTTGTCCCCTGCCGTAGATTCTGTAATCTCTGGTACATAAGCGATTGATAGTTGTATGGTAAAAATGTAGCTCTCATCAACTTCTTCATCTTCTCCCAAGACTCTATCTTTGACTTCCCCATTCGATCTCGAGTAAGTTTAGTCTGCTGCCACCATGCCAATGCTCTTCCCCTCAGCCTTGTAGCGACTAACTTCACCCTTCTATTCTCCGGAACCTCCTTGAAATCAAAGATCTCCTCCACATTAGATAACCAATCTAAGAATTCTTCAGCCACCATTCCTCCCTTAAACTCCGGAATCTCCATCTTCATTCCTGACTCCCAACGTCGATCATCATCAATAACCCGATACGAACGTTGTCCTTGATCTCTATCCCGAAAATGAACACTTCCTCTTTCACCGTCAAACTCTTCATCAAAGTCTGATGCATATCGTTGTCTTTCACGCCCTCCAACATCTCTACCACCACTCCTACTTCCCATATCTCTTCGATCACGATCATCATCATTCCTCCTACTCCGATTGTCAACACTCCGATGATCTTGACTCTCTCTCCTTTCCCGATCCGAATGATGTGAAACTCTACTTCCTCCACGGATGGATTCAGGTGAATTTCTTCTTCTACTTTGATTCATGTCTATCATAAGCTTCTCCAACCTTCCTATGCCTTCATCAATTTTCTCGTGCATACGTTGTTCCATTTGATCGGCCTCTTCTCGTCGGTATAAAGCTTCAACGTTTTGATGGCGGTTAGCTCTCCTTGGCGGCATGATTGTTTCTCCACTTAGGCTCGGCTACTTGTTGCAACTTTAAGATGAACACGATGAACAACTTCAAACTTCAACGCTTGGCTCCAAGATCTCGAATTAGCTATGATTGGCTAAAACAAGCTTTGATACCAAACTGACGCAGCGGAATAATTCGAAACAAATTTCAATCGATGAATGTAGCAATCGGTGAATTGATGAATACTGAAATGCCCAAATCCGTTGATCCAAAGATACCGGATTCTAGCTATCTTCGTCTCGTTGATCGCGCACGATGCCGAGAAACAAAGATCTACGATTCTTCGCACGTTGATCTAGCGCACTAGATTCCGTGAATCGGCTTCTACGAACGTTGAATCGAGCGCACTCGATTATCCGAACGAGGAGATAGGAGTTAACACTCAACTACCAATTGGTATGAAAGCACACAGCTAACAAAAGAGAATTTTATTCAACAATCAACAACCTGAAAATTACAACACACTCCCTATTTATAGTGTTTTCACCCCTGCCTCCATAAGTCGTATACGACTTACGACTTAACTAAGTCGTCAACGACTCAGCAGTTACACACGACTCACGACTCAAAAGCACACGGCTTACAACCCCACGACTCAAAGGCCTTACGACTTATGACTTATAGCAACAACGACTCAAGAAAACAACAGCTTACAATACCATGTTACGACTTACGACTCATCATACAACTTAGGTCGTATACGAGTTAACTTCCAGAGTGGCTTTACTTCTATGCGGCATAACCAAGCAGCGACCCAACTCCCTAAGTCGTAACTCGTTAACCCGTAGCCAGTTAGGTCGTTTGAACGACTTATCATCCTTAGGTCGTAACTCGTCAACATCCTTCTCTGTTCTCCAGTTAGGTCGTGGACGACTCATGTCTTCTTCTCCGTAGCTGTTAAGTCGTGAACGACTTAAGCTCCCACTAGGTCGTAGCTTGTTAAGTCGTAAACGACTTAAATTTCCTGAGCGAGTAGAATCTGAAGCCTTTTCCATTCGACCTATGGCTTTGTTATCTCGGAACTTCTTCTTACCTGTCCCAATAAGTCGTAGACGACTCATGGATACCGTGAATTGGCTTCAACGATCGTTGATTCGAGCGCACTCGAATACCGAAGGTGGAGATAAGAGATCACACTCAACTACCAATTTAATGGAGGCACAAGGCACGAACCAAATTTTATTCAAAATTCAACAACCCTTACAAGTGACCCATCATGCCTATTTATAGGCTACAACTCACACTAGGTCGTGAACGACCTAACATCCTGCGACCTAAAACAAACAGCGACTCAACACAAAGACACACGACCTAACAGGTAGGCGACTTAACATGAACGACATACGACTTACCACACCACATACACGGTCGACCTAACCACTTGCCGACCTACGACCTATACACTACACGACTTAAGGAAAATATAGATACAACACATTACACGAGTTACAAATATACGACCTAACAGAAATAGTTACAACACACGCGACTTAAACTCCCCGCAACTTAAGTCAAAGCAGCATAAGCGGTATAAGGTCGATAGCTCGCGTGAGCGACCTAAAGAAGTGGCCTCTGGAAATCTTCGCGCGACCTACCAACAGAGCGACCTAAGGGAAAACCTTCTACATGCGACTTAAGACCATCTACAACTGAATCTTCTTCACGCGACCTAACTAGGTCGTAGGTCGTTGGACTTAGGTCAGAGCGACCTAAAGACACGCGGCCTTTCCATTGCACTGTATCCTTTAGCTCGTTAGGTCGTCCCAGCGACTTATGAATAACCTGCCGATGCTCTTCCATTGTGTTGTCTATATCCTCCCCCTCGTTAGGTCGTAAGCGACCTAAAGTACCCAAGTGACCTTCACTAGGTCGTGAGCGACCTAAGGATCTGGAACGTCTTAACTCCATTGAATTTGTAGGCTGGGCTGCATCACAGATGGATATAAATGGTCGTTTTTCGAAAAAACGACTATTTATACAACGATCATATACAACACTCGTCAGACGGGGCCAAAAACTCTCTAATGGACATTTGTCAATTACATATGCGCATTTTACGAAAAAATACAGTTGTACTGACTGTTCACATTTATAAAAATATATTTTAATTTAACACATATATTCGACGTATTGCATCAACTTAAGGCTCATTCGACGTATTTTTTTTTGTTGCATAAGTCAATACGTGAACAATATAATATTCCTAGCTCGTACATTCATTTTATCTTATTCCGACTAACACAATACAATGATAGCAGCGCTACACACATATACGATCGTAGAATCAAGGCATACACAATGATTTACATATACACGAATAACCACAAATTATACATGTTTTTCGCGATTTCACGATAAACGATGAAATAGGAATACCATGGAATGCTAGAAACTATTATAACACTATTGGAAACAATTTCAATCAACAATTAGCCCTAATTTATCAACTTATGCAAATATAGAATTAGGGTAAAAACTAAATTTTTGGCGAAAATAAGAGATTATACCTGAGCTAGATAGCAATAGAAGTTGATTACGCAGCCGGGGAGGATCCGAAAGCTCGAAATTGACGATTGGAAGCTTGGGGAAGAGATTTGGGGATTTTGGGTTTAAGAATTTTGTATGCAGAATAAGGAAGAAGAAGGCTCGACTGAGCCCTGTAAATCGCGAATTCCCGACGGCCGCCAACGGTCCGTCGGAAATTGACCGTCGGAAGCCGTCGCTTGATGCTGTCGGAATAATTGTTTTTTCTAGTAGTGAAAATTAGCGTTAGAACTGAAAATAGCAAATTTGTGGCTCTATGAATGGCGAGCACACAAGGGTGATTTTTCGTTCCTAAGTCCAACTTGTTAGATACGGTAACGAAGAGTTGGTAGAATATTAATCTCGGTTCTCTATTTCATAATTGAATTGAAAAGTGAGTTCCTTTATCACTAATTATATAAATTAGGTCTCTACTTCTCTAACATCCCAACCGACAATTATTAGAGTATGCTACCTCATTTATATTTAATCGTTAAAATATGGTAACTTTTTATACATTAATCGGGTATAAGAATGATTTCACCATTAAATAACAAATTTAATAAACTTTTTAATGATATCCATTGTTATATTTAAAAATAAAATTATAAAAATCATAATTTTATATAGCAGTTTTAACTGTATTTTAGTAATGCATTTAAAAAATGCATTTTTAATAAAGCAGTTTTTAACCGTATTACTAGAATTTAAGTGATGCAGCTTTTAACCGTTTTTTCTTTAAATCATGATATTAATATCATGCGGAACTTTGCCTAACTAGCAACTACTACTTCAGTACTTCTGTGGCGAAATGCAGGGGACATATAATTTTCCACATTTCATAGCAACTGCAGCTAAATCTGTATTGAGGTCTCAATCGCAAATGAAGAAGTACTGTGGACCAAACTTCCGTGTGTAAATTTCAAAATAAATACAACATCAATCAATGCTATACATATATAATGCATGTAACACGAGCCACGAGGCCATAATAAGATTATTTATATAGTTTGGCAGTAAACTTAGAGCATTCCCAGGGTTGGTTGGAAAGCAAGGGTTGGTTGGGAATTCTCTTAAATTGAGCAAACTTTTACTTGGGTCATAATTTACATTTGTTAATGATTACGTGCTTTGCATATCCAAATCTTTTCTAGATTATTACATTTTTATATCTACAGTTGTCCCGAATAATTCAGTTTTTTATATATGCAAGTCGTATAACATCTTCTCTGCAAAAATTAGATCGTAGTTGTAATGCTGTGAAAAATATTATTCAAAATAAGTGATAACTTCAATAATAATTAACACATAAAGTAATGAACTTTTGTAAGTTACAAACACTGAAATAATCTAAACTTTTATGGAGATGGTAATTCAAAGTGCTGAAACATAGATTTGCAATGATTGAGATATGCAAGAAGTTGAAAAATATATAACAACATCAACAGGTGAAGTTGCAATGACAATTTACTACGAAGATGAGATATAACACACACCAGGTCATGCTAAATCTAGCTTTGAACGTAACGGAGTACAATAATAAAGAACTGTAAATTGAGGGGTGTATATATAGGATAAATGTCACACACTCTCTAACTACCTCCACCATCTCATCACACACACACACTTTTAACGCTAATGGCGTGCCTCTATTTACAGTTATTCAATTGCAACGCTAGTCAACTGAGATTCACTCCTAATTACATTCATTAGTTGCAACCTTTACTTTTAAGCACACACTTAACTCTAGTCAACAAATTTTCATCAACATGAACATGATTTTTTCTAACAACATAAGAGAGAAACCATCCAATAGTGTGCTTACGATGTATCCTTCGTCTCTTATCATTATGAATATAAAATATAAATTTTATGAACCGTTTGAGACGAAGTAGTATACAAAATGTAAATGTTTACTGTGTTCATAACTTGTCCAATACAGGGACAAATCTAACAAACATTGTACCAGATTGATGCAGCGGAAATACGAAAAATAGATGAAACGATGAAACTAGCAATCGGTGGATTAAAGATACTGAAATGCCCAAATTCGTTGATCACAAAGATACCGAATTCTAGCTATCTTCGACACGTTGATCGCGCACGATACCGTGAAAGAAGATCTACAATTCTTCAAACGTTGATCAAGCGCACTTGATACCGTGAATTGGCTTCAACGATCGTTGATTCGAGCGCACTCGAATACCGAAGGTGGAGATAGGAGATCACACTCAACTACCAATTTAATGGAGGCACAAGGCACGAACCAAATTTTATTCAAAATTCAACAACCCTTACAAGTGACCCATCATGCCTATTTATAGGCTACAACTCACACTAGGTCTTGAACGACCTAACAACCTGCGACCTAAAACAAACAGCGACTCAACACAAAGACACACTACCTAACAGGTAGGCGACTTAACATGAACGACATACGACTTACCACACACCACATACACGGTCGACCTAACCACTTGCCGACCTACGACCTATACACTACACAACTTAAGGAAAATATAGATACAACACATTACACGAGTTACAAATATACGACCTAACAGAAATAGTTACAACACACGCGACCTAAACTCCCCGCGACTTAAGTCAAAGCAGCATAAGCGGTATAAGGTCGATAGCTCGCGTGAGCGACCTAAAGAAGTGGCCTCTGGAAATCTTCACGCGACCTACCAACAGAGCGACCTAAGGGAAAACCTTCTACATGCGACTTAAGACCATCTGCAACTGAATCTTCTTCACGCGACCTAACTTGGTCATAGGTCGTTGGACTTAGGTCGGAGCGACCTAAAGACACGCGGCCTTTCCATTGCACTGTATCCTTTAGCTCGTTAAGTCGTCCCAGCGACTTATGAATAACCTGCCGATGCTCTTCCACTGTGTTGTCTATATCCTCCCCCTCGTTAGGTCGTAAGCGACCTAAAGTACCCAAGTGACCTTCACTAGGTCGTGAGCGACCTAAGGATCTGGAACGACTTAACTCCATTGAATTTGTAGGATGGGCTGCATCACAGATGGATATAAATGGTCGTTTTTCGAAAACTCCATTGAATTTGTAGGCTAGGCTGGGATCCTCACTCCACTGCACCTTGACGAGCTTTACCACCTTGCTCCTGAGTTGCCTCTCGTCTTGATCTACAACCCGAACTGGATTTCTGACCACAGTCAAGTTGGGTTCCACTTCCAAGTCTTCTTAGACTACTGGTTCTACAACCAGTGATGGGTCATGGACAAACTTCTTAAGATGAGATACATGAAATACATTATGAATTCCAGACATCCGTTCTGGTAATTCAATTCTGTACGCCACAGCTCCAATCCTTTCAAGCACTGGAAATGGTCCAATGTATCTCGGTGCAAGTTTTCCCGTTTTCCCAAACCTCACTGCTCCTTTAATCGGAGAAACCTTGACGAAAACTAAATCTCCAATCTCAAATTCCAAAGGTCTTCGTCTTCTATCTGCATATTTCTTCTGGCGATCCTGAGCAGCTTTCATCCGTTTCTTAATCAACTCCACTTTGGCAGAAGCTTCACGAATAAGATCGGGTCCAAGCACAATACGATCTTTCGACTTGATCCAACAAGATGGGGATCTACACGGTCTTCCATTTAAAGCTTCATAAGGAGCTATCTTAATACTCGCTTGGTAGCTGTTATTATAAGAGAACTCTACCAAATGAAGATGGCCTTCCCACGATCCACCGAAATCTAAAACACAAGCTCGTAGCATATCCTCTAAAACTCGGTTCAATCTCTCCGTCTGTCCGTCTGTCTGTGGATGATATGTTGTACTCAATCTCAAACTTGTGCCCATAGCCGTCTGCAAAGATTCCTAGAACTTACTAGTGAAGATAGGGTCACGGTCACTCACAATATTGACTGGAACTCCATGTAACCTGACTATCTCCTTCAAGAAAAATTCAGCTAAAGATTCAGCAGTACGAGTCGCCTTTACTGGAATGAAATGGGCGCTCTTAGTTAAACGATCTACAATTACCCATATCCCTTCATTCCCCCTTCTGGTTCTGGGCAAACCGTCAATGAAGTCCATAGAGATCATCTCCAATTTCCACTCTGGAATCTCCAAAGGCTGTAATAAACCTGCTATTTTCTACTGATCTCCTTTAACTTGTTGGCATATAGCACAACTATTAACAAAAGTAGCTACATCTTCCTTCATGCCCTTCCACCAGAAAACTCGCTTCATATCTTTATACATTTTAGAAATTCCCGGGTGAATACTCATTTTGGAGCGATGACATTCTGCCAAAATTTCCTGTCTCAGATCCTTATCATTCGGAACACGGATCCTCTCATTAATCCTCAGTGTTCCTTGGCCATCAAATTCAAAACTGGGGCACTGACCCTTTCTAACTCTTTTGATGATCCTCCTCAACATCTTATCATATTCTTGCTTGCTTGAGATCCTTTCAATAAGAGATGGAACAACTTCCAGAAGAGTTAGGACTGCATTTCTGCTAAGAGCATCAGCTACAACATTCGCCTTTCCCGGGGTATACAGAATGTCCAAATCATAGGATGCCAGAAATTCGACCCACCGCTGTTGCCTCAGATTAAGATCCTTTTGAGAGAAAAGATACTTCAACGGTTTGTGATCCGTGAATAACTCGAACTTTTCGCCCAAAAGATAATGTCTCCAGATCTTCAAAGCAAAAACAATGGCTAACAATTCAAGATCGTGCGTAGCGTAGTTCTTTTCATGTGGCCTTAATTGCAGACTAGCATACGCAATTACCCTTCCATTCTGCATCAACACTGCTCCCAGACCAACTATACAAGCATCCGTGTATACTTCAAATTTACTCTTGCCATCCGGAATAGCGAGCACTGGTGCACTGGTTAGCCTTGTCTTCAACTCTTGAAAAGCTTCTTCACACTGAGGTGTCCATTTGAATTTAGCTCCTTTCCTTGTCAGCTTAGTCAGATGTGAAGAAATCTTGGAATAATCCCTGATAAACTTTCTGTAGTAACCAGCCAATCCCAGAAAGCTTCGAACTTCGGTTGGTGTCCTTGGTTGCTTCCATTCCAGTATGGTCTCAACCTTCGCTGGATCTACAGAGATACCTTCTCCAGAAACAATGTGACCCAAGAATTTTACTTCAGATTTCCAGAAATGGCATTTGGAGAATTTGGCTTTCAGAACATGCCTCCTCAGAGTCTCCAATACAATTTCCAAATTCTGTTTATGCTCTTCTTCAGTCTTGGAATAGACGAGAATATCATCGATGAATACCAAAACAAACTTATTCAGCAAATCTCTAAAAACTCGATTCATCAAGTCTACGAAATAAGCAGGAGCGTTGGTTAATCCGAACGGCATAACCAACCACTCATAGAAACAGTCAGGCCCTCTGAACGCACTCAAGGGAATGCTATCCTTGGCTACCCTTAACTGATGAAAACCTGATGCTAAATCTAGCTGGGAGAAAACTGAAGCCCCATTTAACTGATCAAAGAGATCATCAATACGAGGCAATGGATATTTATTTCGGATAGTCACTTTATTCAGTTCTCTATAGTCGACACAGAATCTAAGCGAGCCATCCGATTTAGTGACGAAGACAACCGCAGAACCCCAACTAGAAAAACTAGGCCTGATCAGACCTTTCTCCAAGAAATCCTGGGTCTGCTTTACCAGCTCTTCCCTCTCCTTTGGTGGCATTCTCCGACTGGGTTGAACAACTGGCACTGCCCCCGGGATAAGATCAATTC
Source organism: Allium cepa (assembly GCA_030765085.1). Lineage (NCBI taxonomy): Eukaryota > Viridiplantae > Streptophyta > Magnoliopsida > Asparagales > Amaryllidaceae > Allium > Allium cepa. Next base: position 53,786,573 of record CM060931.1, on the reverse strand, counting down.
GAAATTCTATTTCCCGATGAGGCGGTAAACACTTAACTTCTTCAAATACATCAGCAAAATCTTGGACCACATCGATATCCTTAACCTCCTCTTGAGAAGTCTCGACTCCATGCAAAAGACTACTCAAGTGAATTCCAGAAGTATCACATGTTACTTTGGCAATTATACCAAGATCAGTTTCCAACGAAACTGTTCTCTCATCACAATTCAGGACTGCTTTATACTTATCAAGCCAATCCATACCCAGAATAAGATCGAATCCCTTGAAATCCAGAACAAATGGATCGCAAGAGAAACTATGGGATAGATATGAAATCTTCAGATCCTTACAGATCTGATTCAACTTGGTTACCCCTCCAATAGGATTAGATACACAAATGGGCTGATCTACCAATTCAGGTGTAAGATGGAATCTATCTACCGCATCCATAGAAATAAAACTCAAAGAAGCACCCGAATCAAACAAAAATCTAATATAAATGCCATCAAGAAGTAAGGTACCTTCCAATACTCCCTTGCCTTGAGAGGAAGAAGATGGACCGGCTTCCAGAGCAAAGACTTTATTCTGAGGCGCCTTCTGCAAAAGCGGATAATTCTTGATCATGTGTCCTGGCTGGTGACAATTGAAACCAAGAGAGTTCTGAACCAAAGCTAAACCAGGTCCACTATAATGCGGTTGCTGCTGCTGCTGCTGAATTCCTTTCCTAGGACACTTATTCGCCAAGTGACCTTCTTGCTGACATATATAGCATTTCCGAGGCCCGTTGTTGTTTCCAGGCTTCTTCTTGTTCGGTCTCCTCCATTTGGGATCGAACTTCCGCTTATTCGGATTAGTGAAATTCCCACCTGAAGCTGCAACTTGTGCCACTGACTTCTTGTTCATCAAATCTTCGTATCTTAGAGCCATATCAATCAAATCAACAAAAGATCCTTTCAAGAGCACCGTCATCTTTTCATGAAACTCCGGCCTCAAGCCTTGCACGAACATCTCATTTTTCTTAAGTGGAGTATCAATGAGCCCTGGTCCGTAGCAGGAAAGTTCATTGAATTTTGTCTCATACTCCGCAACAGACATATTACCCTGTTTCAAATTCAAAAAGTCCTGATAAAGACGGGTTTTCCCAGCTGTCGGCATAAACTTCTCCTCAAATAACTCCTTAAATCTATCCCATGAAATGTCTTCCTCAGAAATATTTGCTACAGTGGCATCCCACCAGGCTGTTGCGCCTTCCTGCAACTGCCATGCTGCCATTTCCCTCTTCCGTTCATCAGACAATTTCATGTTCTTAAAGATGCGCTCACAAGTGCGTAGCCAAGCTTGAACTTCAATTATCGATTCAGATCCTTTAAATGGTTTACCTCCCAAGTTGATGAAGTCTTTGCATAATGCAGCAAAACTAATCTGAGGCGGTACTGGATCTACAGCCTCACTAGCAGCTTGACTTCGTCCATTATCAGTTGAAGTACTGGCCCTAACTCTGCCTCTTCTTCCAGAACTCATATTGGCAACCTGAACAGGTAACCAAATAAATTTAGATAGATATATAATTATATGAAAATACAAATACGCACTCTCAAGATAAATATTACTCCAGAGCCTAGGTACTCGCTCAACCTAGCGCTCTGATACCAACTGTGACGACCCGCCTTTCTAACCCCAGAAAGACGTATCATCATTAAGAAAAGAAAGAGATAGAAATAGAAAAGATAGAGAAAAAGAACAACAACATTAGAATCTCACAGCGGAAAGGAACAAAATATAATACATCACATAACTATTATATAGTTTTACATATCATCATAGTCATATAACATCATATACATGAGACAGTCATACATATACATATCTGTCACTACATATCCAAAATACATCACCTACCCAATCTACTGCAGCGGAAAAAATATATAGATACGCCTGGACTCCTGCTCCAAGCTCCTCCAGATATCAGTAATCCCTAACCTGACTACTTGGCTACTCATAAAAATTTGAGTACCCAAGAGTTTATGAAAAAAACAGAAATATAAACCCCGGGTCAGACATGGGTCTGGTGTGAGTAAACGGGTTAAAGTTGCTTAACTTTGAAAATCATTTGGAAACAAAAGTATCATGTAAGACTTCCCACAAATAATTACGGGTAAGTTTTTACCTTACGCTAACCAAAACATTTTATAGGAAATTTAGTGATATTATAATAGTGTCTAGGGTTTTCAAGTAAATAGAAAATAGCCGAAATTGTTACATTCATTAAATTCCAGCATACTAGCCACAAAGTGGGTAATACAATCAAAACCGTAGGGTCTCGTAGGGAAAATGAGTTTCCATCAATGGCAGGGCTACTGGGGTACCGCCCGTCACAGTACGGGGCCTAGATCACCGTACCGAGGATCACTCCCGACCCCCTACAACACAAGGCCGGAACCATTCCTTAATGAACAGTCCCGAACAAGATAACCCCGCAGTTGTGGCCAAAAACTGCCCACTAAGCCGAAAATAAAGGGACATCTAGACAGGGGTATACCTCGTCCTGCTTGGGCATGACCCAACTAACCTTGCTGCATCTCCCCTGTTTTAGCCATTCCCGGTTGATGAGGCTCGAGGTCACGATTACCTTTATAGAACTCATCACTTAGAATGCTCATCGTCCCCCTGACGATGTGCCGAAAGCATTCAATCCATACAAGTTCGTTCCGGGTTCGAACGAAACCGAAGGCATTATCTCGTTACACTCATTTTGGAATCACCCTCAGAGTTAACGACAATAACCCTTGCATTCTGAAACACCATCTCGACCTCCACTTGAGATGTCACGACCTATCGTTTAACTTGGATCGATGTGGTTTTCGGAATATCGAATTGATATCCGATCCCGGTCTCATCGAAATCCAAACGTCATTTTAAGGGCCAAGTTGTCTACTTAGTTTAAACAGTTTAAATTAACACTTTGAATTCACATAACAACTATCATAGATAAATCATATACAGTCATCACATATATATCCAGAATATATCACAATAATATCACAGAATATCACAAAATAGATATCACAACTAATCAAACAGAATTATCAATTCATATCAAATTAGTTTGATCAACTTAACTTAATTTATCGTTTTATCCAGCTTGATTTATCACAATTTAATCAGTTTATTAGATTTATTAATTACTTCTTAATTACTCACTTAATTAATTAACTCTTAATTATTAATAACCTTAATTATTAATAAAACTTAATTACCCATTAATTACCAATTAATTACTAATTAATAATTAATTTCCAATTGATTAATCATTTAATTAGTTAACTATTATTAATTAATTAACTTTAAGTAGTAAATTAAAATGCTTAAGTTTTAAATTAACACAAGATAAATTTATTTAATCTTCAAACTGCTTAGTTAATTACTGTTATAAAATTTAAATTACATCCTAATTCAATTTATATTTTAAGTTAGTTAATTATCTTACATTTGCGAATCTTCCCTTTAAATAAATTTTAAATCAAATCTTACCTTAACACCCACCCAACCATATTTATCAATTTAACATTAAACTTTGTATAACAAAAATAATAAAGTGTTTAGGCAAACTCATCAGCAACTGGACCCCATACAACCTTCTTGTTTACTCAACGCGTTTACTCCTTTTTTTTTTATGCTTAAGTTTTAACTTATACCATCAGTATTTAACCCAAACACATACACAGGTAACCCAAACAATCCCACACATACTCAAAACAAAATAACCACGAACTCGCTGACATACCCACACCACCGTGCACGTGCACGGTGGTTCGCCACCCCTCCGGTGGCTTACGCCTCCTCCAGCAAGTCACGTAAAGGCCTCACACTCGAAAGCCCACTCCAGTTCGTCGCGAAAATCATGGGATCGAAAAAAAGCTAAAGCTCGAACTTGAAACTCGTACCCCCTTCAGAAAAACTCCACGTTCTTCCATCACCAATCACCGGAGGGGGTGAAACTCCGTCCACGTCATGGCCCTACTCTTCCCTACCACCTCCCAGAAATTTGTGCAGCTCGATGCACGAGAGGAGGCGTGGTGACCAAGAGTTCGAACTTTCAAGAAATTAGGTTTTCAAAAAAGAATTCGACACCACCGTCGCCTCCGACGTCGTGACCACCCCCGCCTATTTTTCCCACTACCCTAGTAGGCTCCTCCACTACCTCGCACAACCCGGTCACCCCTAGTTCCACCGATCGCCTGAGTTTGCCAAGAACCCACTTCCAGTACATCTATGAATTTCTCTTCGCAAACTCAATGAAAAATTACCATTTTTGATTTAAAAATCCTACCTTCTGATAACAATTCAAGCTATATAATTAAATTTACGTTCCATGACACTCGTATATATCACAAAGTTAAGTTTTTCCTGTACAAATAATTTTGCAGTTGCTACCAAACACTATTCTATTAGAAAATATTTCCAGATCTTAAATCGTGTATAATCTAGTTTGTTATGCTTAAACTACAAAGTCTAATAATGATGAAAGTGGTGGATATTGGATTTCTTGATGAATTTTACTCTGAATCCAAATATAGAGAGATAAAAAAAAATGCCCAGGTAAGTTTGTAAATATATACAGGGTGGAATCTTATGGAAACACTCAAACAATCATTATTTAAATCCTATCACACACATATTTAGTTCAACTTAAATTCTGAAATAGGTTGTTTACTCACCTAAAATAGTTGAAACAGAGGGGAATTTGCTGATGAAGCAAGACTGCAATTTTGAAGAATGAATCCCTGTAACTTCCCTTTGCCTTTGGTTTTGATTGAGTTTGAAAATATGATGTTTATTTATATTTCTTTTGCTTTTCTCAGGTTTTGCTTCTTAAGTTGTATACGAGCAAAATAATATGTTGTATATATAGAAATGGCTTGAACAGCTGTAGGTTAACAAGTACATGTTCCTTCTACTCTGATTTCTCAGACAAGATTTTTTTTTTTTTTGATATGCTACAATTTGAAATGATATTTGTATTTCGGCTGAAAGGATATTCTTGCAACTTGAATTGACAAAATCTCATGCTAATTAAATGCATGTCTTCAATTTAGTTTACATATAATTAATGTTTGCTGATACTTACTTATGTTTGTACAAAGATATTTATTTCTTATTTCGGCCAAACATATTTTGTATATGTGTACAAAGATAAAGTTGAATATGTACAAAGTTTTGTCTTCTTCTTGCATTGCACAATGTATTGTACATCAACATATGTTATTATTTGTCAAAAATTTTGTATGTTATGTGAATAAATTTGTCTGGTTTCATATGTTACCACACTATCCATTTATTTCATATATTTACTTCTATTCTAAACTTATATTATCAAGTACTTCATTTACTTGTTCATTTTATACTTATATTAATATTATAGTGTTCTTATGTTTATATACTTGTATTTATATATTTTATATTTCTATGTATATCTTATATTTTATATTTAATATTGATAGGATTTCTTATTTTAAACATCATTATTTAGATTACCCTTTTATATGTATTATATTATCAAATGTGAAAACATTGAACCTTTTTAATTTCAATTAAATAGGACAGATTTTGTTATAAATATTTTTAAGAGATTTTATTTTAATATTTTCAAATCTAAATCACCTTTACAAACACATATATAACTGATAAATATCAAAGGTCTTATCCGTTTATAATTTTGAAAAGCTTGTATTTTATTTAAATTAGACTAAATATTTATTAAAATATATTGCCAAAATTCCAGGTCGTTACAACAACTGTACCACATGGACCGCATCTGCCGTTTTTTTACAAGCAACAAAATGTACCATCTTCGAGAAACGATCCACCACAACATATATAGAGTCATTTCCCCGTTGAGTCCTCGGCAAGCCCAACACGAAATCCATACTTACATCTACCCACTGTTTTGTAGGAATAGGTAAAGGCATATACAATCCCGCATTTGTAGCTGTCCCTTTCGAAACTTGACAAACATGACATCTACGCACAAACTTTTCAACTTCGCGCCTCATCGAGGGCCAATAGTAAGACTGAGAAATCAACTGCAATGTGCGATCCCGACCAACATGTCCTTCTTCATGCAACTCTTTTACAATTTTCATTCTCAAGCTGCAATCCGGTACGCACAATCGATTCCCCTTGAATAAGAATCCATCTACCAACACAAATTCATCAGTACTCCCATCCTTGAGTTTCTCAACAATCTTCGTAAAGTAAGGATCTTCTTCAAATAACTCTGGCAATAGTTCAAATCCTGTCACTTCAACCTTCATCGTCATCAACAAATGATTCCTCCTGCTCAAGGCATCAGCTATACGATTCGTCACCCTTGATTTATGCTTTACAACAAAAGTAAACTGCTGTAGATACGCGACCCATGAAGCGTGTCTGGCTGAAATTTTGTCCTACCCTTGCAAATGTTTCAAAGCTTCGTGATCCGTATAAAGAACAAACTCCTTCTGAAACAGATAATGTCTCCAGTGCTTCACAGCTTGAACAATCGCGTAAAACTCCACATCATAAGTGCTATATCTCAACTTGGCTCCAGACAATTTCTCACTGAAATAAGCAACTGGTCTTCCATTCTGACTCAATACTCCACCAATCCCAACCTTCGAAGCATCAGTATGTAACTCAAACAACAACTGAAAATCCGGCAATACTAGAATTGGTGCTGTCGTCAACAGTGTCTTGATCTTCTCAAAAGCAACCCCTGCTTCCTCTGACCACTCAAACTTCTTTCCTTTCATGCAATCGGTTACAGGTGCCATCACACTGCTAAAATGTGGAATGAATCTTCGATAAAAAGATACCAACCCATGAAAACTCCTCACTTCAGTAATTGTCTTGGGTGGTGGCCAACTCCTGACAGCTTCCACTTTGCTTTCATCCACTTGAATACCCTCCTTCGATAGAACATATCCCAGAAACAAAACACTGTGCGTCATAAACACACACTTTTTTGTTGCTGCATAGAATTGCTCCTATCGTAGAATCAATAGCACTTCTCGCAAATGCTGTACATGCTCTTCCATACTCCCACTATAGATCAAAATATCGTCAAAGTAAACTACTACAAACTTCCTAATGAATGGTCTGAAAATCTGGTTCATCACTCTCATAAAAGTACTAGGAGCATTTGACAAGTCAAACGGCATAACCAGCCATTCGTATAGACCTTCTCTAGTTTTAAAAGCAGTCTTCCACTCATCACCCGGTCTGATACGAATCTGATGGTATCCACTCTTCAAGTCAATCTTTGAGAACACAACAGCCCCACTCAACTGATCAATCAAATCATCGAACCTCGGCATAGGAAATATGTATCTCACAGTGATCTTGTTCAAAGCTCGACTGTCCGTACACATCCGCCAAGTCCCATCCTTCTTCGGTACCAATAAGGCTGGCACTGCACAAGGACTCAAGCTCTCCTGAACACGCCCTTGTTCTAACAACTCCTCCACCTGCCTTCCCAGTTTCTCATGCTCCTTAGGACTCATCCTGTAATGTGGCCTGTGAGGTAATACTGCTCCTGGAACAAGATCTATCTAATGTTGAATGTCCCTCAATGGTGGTAGCTCCTTTGGCAACTCTTCAGGAAACACATCTCTGAATTCTTCTAATACTGGCTTTACTCCCTCTGGAACTTCAACAGATTCAGTAGCTTCATGTCCAATCAACAAGAACACCTCTGGACTCTCCTCTACTTCTTCAACAAATTCCTTCAAAGTCAACAAAGTCTTCAGCTCCTCAATCTCTTCTGAATTTCTCTCTCCTTGCTGTCTCTTCTTCGGAACTAAAATGATCTTAACACCTTCAAACATAAAGCTGTAGCTATTGGTTCGCCCATCATGCTGCACTGCTCGGTCATACTGCCATGGTCTTCCCAAAAGCAAGTGACAAACATCCATCTCCACCACATCACACCAGATCTCATCTTTATACTTCTTCCCAATAGAAAATGGAACATGAACTCGCCTGTCCACCTTCACCTCTCCTCCTTTCCTCAACCACGCTAACTTGTAAGGATTTGGATGCTTCTCCGTCTTCAACTTCAACTTTCTCACAGCTTCGGTAGAAATGATATTGTCACAACTTCCCGCGTCAATCACAAATTAACAAACCTTCCCCAGAATAGTGCATGTTGACTGAAAACTGTTGCTCCTCAACCAACTAGCTTCCTCTTCCTGCTTCGATGTCAAACATGATCTCCTCAACATTAGATTACATCCTTCATCTCCCGACGCGGCATCCTGTTCATCCTGCTCAACTGGACTAGAATAATCTTCACCAACATCCTCACCTTCCACTTCAGCAATCATTGTTCGTTTCTTCGGCTTCGGATATTCATTACTCTTGTGACCCACTTCTTGGCAATTATAGCATTTGAAACTGTTGTTGACCTTTGCCTTCTCAACCTCCTTCACAACTGGTTTGCTGACAGCTTTAGAAACATTGGAACTCCCACTAGCAACTTTGCTCTGAGTATTGGAACTTGGAAACACACCACCTCCTCATCTTCCCTGCTTCTCCCAAGCCAACGCATTCTGATGCGCTTCAGCCACAGATCTAGGATCAAACATATTCACCATATCTTGAATCTGCATTCTCAACCCCCAACAAACCTAGCAGTCAATTGTTCCTCTGTCTCCATAATATCATTTCGAGAAATCAGTTTATAAAATTCATCAGCATAATCATTAACAGTTTTCGTTCCTTGCCTCAGATTCTGCAATCTCTGATACATGAGTGATTGATAATTGTAAGGCAAGAATGTAGCCTTCATTAACTTCTTCATCTTCTCCCATGATTCAATCTTTGACTTCCCCATTCTCTCCCGTGTAAGTTTGGTTTGTTGCCACCATGCTAAAGCTCTCCCCCTCAACCTTGTAGCAACCAACTTAACTCTTCTATGCTCAGGAACTTCTTTAAAGTCAAAAATTTCTTCGAAATTAGACAACCAATCCAAAAATTCTTCGGCTTGCATACTACCGTTGAATTCTGGAATTTCAGTTTTCATCCTCGACACCCAACGTCGATCATCTTCTACATCCCGGTATGAATTTCGAACTTGGTCTCGATCTCGATAATGAATGCTAGCTCTATCACCCTCTTCATCAAAATCAAATGTACGTCTATATCGATCTCGACCATCAACATCCCTTCGATCACGCATGTCTCTTCTACTATGTCTTTCTTTATCTCGATATGGCTCATCTTCAAACTCACGTGGAGTTCCTCTCTCTTCATGTCTATAGTCATGGTGATCTCTCCTTGATGAAACTGATGTTTCTCTTCTTTCTCTAAAAGATTGTGGCGACACCCTCCTCGCTTCCGTAACCGATGGTGAAACTCGGTTTCCTCCATGGTTCGAGACGGGCGACTTTCTCCTTAGACCTTGATTCATATCAATCATCAATTTCTCCAACCTACCAATGCCCTCATCCAACTTCTCATTGAATTTATTGCTAATGCGTTGTTCCATCAGTTCCGCATCTTCTATTTTGTACAAATCTTCAACATTCTGATGGCGATTGGCTCTTCTCGGCGGCATGATTAATCTTTACAAAATCAAACACTTCAACTCTCGGCCTTGATTTACAAAAATGAACTTCAACACTTCGACAAAACAATGCATGGCTTTGCTTGAGTTAGCTCGGCCTGGAACAATCTTCAATACAAAGTGATGCACGGCTCCAAACTTAGCTCGGATCTACTCTTCTTAGCTCGGCTCAAACTTGAGTCAAACTCTTCTCCTTGGCTCCAAGACTCGGCTTAGCTATGATTGGCTAAGTCTAGCTCTGATACCAAAATGATACAGCGGAAATACAAAAAATAGATGAAACGATGAAAGTAGCAATCGGTGGATTAAAGATACTGAAATGCCCAAATTCGTTGATCACAAAGATACCGAATTCTAGCTATCTTCGACACGTTGATCGCGCACGATACCGTGAAAGAAGATCTACAATTCTTCAAACATTGATCAAGCGCACTTGATACCGTGAATTGGCTTCAACGATCGTTGATTCGAGCGCACTCGAATACCGAAGGTGGAGATAAGAGATCACACTCAACTACCAATTTAATGGAGGCACAAGGCACGAACCAAATTTTATTCAAAATTCAACAACCCTTACAAGTGACCCATCATGCCTATTTATAGGCTACAACTCACACTAGGTCGTGAACGACCTAACATCCTGCGACCTAAAACAAACAGCGACTCAACACAAAGACACACGACCTAACAGGTAGGCGACTTAACATGAACGACATACGACTTACCACACCACATACACGGTCGACCTAACCACTTGCCGACCTACGACCTATACACTACACGACTTAAGGAAAATATAGATACAACACATTACACGAGTTACAAATATACGACCTAACAGAAATAGTTACAACACACGCGACTTAAACTCCCCGCAACTTAAGTCAAAGCAGCATAAGCGGTATAAGGGCGATAGCTCGCGTGAGCGACCTAAAGAAGTGGCCTCTGGAAATCTTCGCGCGACCTACCAACAGAGCGACCTAAGGGAAAACCTTCTACATGCGACTTAAGACCATCTACAACTGAATCTTCTTCACGCGACCTAACTAGGTCGTAGGTCGTTGGACTTAGGTCAGAGCGACCTAAAGACACGCGGCCTTTCCATTGCACTGTATCCTTTAGCTCGTTAGGTCGTCCCAGCGACTTATGAATAACCTGCCGATGCTCTTCCATTGTGTTGTCTATATCCTCCCCCTCGTTAGGTCGTAAGCGACCTAAAGTACCCAAGTGACCTTCACTAGGTCGTGAGCGACCTAAGGATCTGGAACGTCTTAACTCCATTGAATTTGTAGGCTGGGCTGCATCACAGATGGATATAAATGGTCGTTTTTCGAAAAAACGACTATTTATACAACGATCATATACAACACTCGTCAGACGGGGCCAAAAACTCTCTAATGGACATTTGTCAATTACATATGCGCATTTTACGAAAAAATACAGTTGTACTGACTGTTCACATTTATAAAAATATATTTTAATTTAACACATATATTCGACGTATTGCATCAACTTAAGGCTCGTTCGACGTATTTTTTTTTGTTGCATAAGTCAATACGTGAACAATATAATATTCCTAGCTCGTACATTCATTTTATCTTATTCCGACTAACACAATACAATGATAGCAGCGCTACACACATATACGATCGTAGAATCAAGGCATACACAATGATTTACATATACACGAATAACCACAAATTATACATGTTTTTCGCGATTTCACGATAAACGATGAAATAGGAATACCATGGAATGCTAGAAACTATTATAACACTATTGGAAACAATTTCAATCAACAATTAGCCCTAATTTATCAACTTATGCAAATATAGAATTAGGGTAAAAACTAAATTTTTGGCGAAAATAAGAGATTATACCTGAGCTAGATAGCAATAGAAGTTGATTACGCAGCCGGGGAGGATCCGAAAGCTCGAAATTGACGATTGGAAGCTTGGGGAAGAGATTTGGGGATTTTGGGTTTAAGAATTTTGTATGCAGAATAAGGAAGAAGAAGGCTCGACTGAGCCCTGTAAATCGCGAATTCCCGACGGCCGCCAACGGTCCGTCGGAAATTGACCGTCGGAAGCCGTCGCTTGATGCTGTCGGAATAATTGTTTTTTCTAGTAGTGAAAATTAGCGTTAGAACTGAAAATAGCAAATTTGTGGCTCTATGAATGGCGAGCACACAAGGGTGATTTTTCGTTCCTAAGTCCAACTTGTTAGATACGGTAACGAAGAGTTGGTAGAATATTAATCTCGGTTCTCTATTTCATAATTGAATTGAAAAGTGAGTTCCTTTATCACTAATTATATAAATTAGGTCTCTACTTCTCTAACATCCCAACCGACAATTATTAGAGTATGCTACCTCATTTATATTTAATCGTTAAAATATGGTAACTTTTTATACATTAATCGGGTATAAGAATGATTTCACCATTAAATAACAAATTTAATAAACTTTTTAATGATATCCATTGTTATATTTAAAAATAAAATTATAAAAATCATAATTTTATATAGCAGTTTTAACTGTATTTTAGTAATGCATTTAAAAAATGCATTTTTAATAAAGCAGTTTTTAACCGTATTACTAGAATTTAAGTGATGCAGCTTTTAACCGTTTTTTCTTTAAATCATGATATTAATATCATGCGGAACTTTGCCTAACTAGCAACTACTACTTCAGTACTTCTGTGGCGAAATGCAGGGGACATATAATTTTCCACATTTCATAGCAACTGCAGCTAAATCTGTATTGAGGTCTCAATCGCAAATGAAGAAGTACTGTGGACCAAACTTCCGTGTGTAAATTTCAAAATAAATACAACATCAATCAATGCTATACATATATAATGCATGTAACACGAGCCACGAGGCCATAATAAGATTATTTATATAGTTTGGCAGTAAACTTAGAGCATTCCCAGGGTTGGTTGGAAAGCAAGGGTTGGTTGGGAATTCTCTTAAATTGAGCAAACTTTTACTTGGGTCATAATTTACATTTGTTAATGATTACGTGCTTTGCATATCCAAATCTTTTCTAGATTATTACATTTTTATATCTACAGTTGTCCCGAATAATTCAGTTTTTTATATATGCAAGTCGTATAACATCTTCTCTGCAAAAATTAGATCGTAGTTGTAATGCTGTGAAAAATATTATTCAAAATAAGTGATAACTTCAATAATAATTAACACATAAAGTAATGAACTTTTGTAAGTTACAAACACTGAAATAATCTAAACTTTTATGGAGATGGTAATTCAAAGTGCTGAAACATAGATTTGCAATGATTGAGATATGCAAGAAGTTGAAAAATATATAACAACATCAACAGGTGAAGTTGCAATGACAATTTACTACGAAGATGAGATATAACACACACCAGGTCATGCTAAATCTAGCTTTGAACGTAACGGAGTACAATAATAAAGAACTGTAAATTGAGGGGTGTATATATAGGATAAATGTCACACACTCTCTAACTACCTCCACCATCTCATCACACACACACACTTTTAACGCTAATGGCGTGCCTCTATTTACAGTTATTCAATTGCAACGCTAGTCAACTGAGATTCACTCCTAATTACATTCATTAGTTGCAACCTTTACTTTTAAGCACACACTTAACTCTAGTCAACAAATTTTCATCAACATGAACATGATTTTTTCTAACAACATAAGAGAGAAACCATCTGTTATCCCGCCTTTTGGCAAGGCCGAGATATCAAGCGACTGATTAGGAATCAGGGATCATTCGTTCCGGATATCGAGTACGTACTGGTTCATTATGGATATCGGTGAATTTTGTCCGAGTCCGGATCAGGCTACAATTGACAAATCACGATAAGCAAAGCCATAAAAGGCAGCGTTACAAATTTCAAATCAATCAGAGTTCGTATGACCAAGTTATGATCGATGCAAGTTGGAGGAAATGACCTTAGTTTCGTATCCATCGATAAAGCCTTGGTTCGCATCGATATGGTTCGCATCCATCATCCCGCCTCAATTCGAATCCATCGACTTCGCATCCATCAGAATGGTCGCATCTTCGTACCCATCCCCTTCGCATTGATCAAACTCGTGTCCATCAGGCAATCTCACTTCGTGTCGATCGTCTATCACCTACTTCGAATCCATCGGCTGGAGAGTCATGTTCGAATCCATCAATTATCTCTAGTTCGTATCCATCAGGTGGCTGTACTTCGTATCCATTGGATATTCATTATTCGTAACCATCGAGCCAAGCAACATTGCCACCTATTCGAATCCAGCCTAATATTGCTTTCGTATCCATCAATTGGTAGCGACTTTGATCGATACGAACCAGGTCTGGATCGATGGTTGCGAACGAGGCTACCTATAACGATACGAACTAGGGTACCTCCATCAGTTCGATATACTCAACGGTCATCGATACAAACGAGGCGAAGTTCATGGATGTGACACGGTCAACTCGGAGTGAAAGGTGGATCGACACGAGGAATACGCCCCACATCACCGCGTTATCACGTGCGCAATCGATTCATAGCGAATCGATTCGAAGCCATGGATTCGAACCAGACAGCCAACCGTGAAACTCGAACTCGTATCGATCATAACTCGAGATTCACCGATCCAAATGCTATGAAATTTTTACAGAAGATTACGTACAAGCTGAAGAATGTTTTCGCCAAATTTCATCTCCATCGGACGCAATCTTGATAGATACGAATTGAGTTCGTATCGATCACAAAACGAGTCAAAACTTCTCGGGATCGGTCTCGTGGGCCCCCTCACATGCCAGAACGAGTCTCCCGAGGTTTGAGCAAAATATCAGCCTCCTATGCCTATAAATAGAGCCCCAGAGCCTACAGAAAAGGGATCTTTTGATTCTCAAGCGCCCAGACTCTACCGAATTGAGCTTTGCATCCTAATCTTGTTGTTGTACTTGAATTTCAAGTTGCAATCTACAGTTATTCGCTGTAATCAAGTGTAATCGTTGAAAGAGAATCAATAAAGTCATAAAATCTTCATAGTGGACGTAGGCAATACGCCGAACCACTCTAAATTGCTTGTCTGTGCATTTACATTTCTGTTTGTTGGAGTTTTTGTTAGATAATTTTCATTTTAAATTTATATTCTTCACTTTTATCTGTTCAAAAACTTCCGAAGAGTGTGGTGCCCATTTTTGGCGCAAACACTTTGGTGCTTTCACTGAGAAAACCCAGATTTTCTCCTACTCTTTGGATTTATCGCCGATACCGGATTGCATAAATCTAAGTGAAAGATCCAGATCTCTAACCCAGATTCCTTCCATTCTATTCAGATTTGCATAAAGTCTAGGAAAGGAGTTCATCCCTCAAGATGGTAAGCACAAGGACCACCTCCAACGTTGGCGATCAAGAAGGCCGGGATAGACAAAACCCCGCGCAGTTGCCACTAACCAACCAAAACGCTACCAGACCCTCAGATCCGTCAGGCCCGGTTACGAGACAAGAATTTCAAATACTACTTCAAGAACTGACCCAGAGTCGGTAGCAGTTGACTGAACAGCTGCGTGCAAATGCAGAAGTGACTGACCAATTGAACCGCCAAAGGCGCAGAAGATCAAGGAGGAATCACGCCTCTAACTCCTCTACCGAAAGTTCAGCTTCGTCTGGTTACAATCGCAGATCTACCCATCCTCGGCTAGACGGGATTTACGCACAAGCTGCTGAGCATCAACCAGCATTGACCGTTGGGCAGTTGAGAGTTGGCATATCTGCCAGCTTTCATACTGGACCCTCCTTCCGAGGAGGTGCTATTCCATAATACACCACAGACAACTGTGCTACCACCGCCGCGGTTGAACCAGGGCTCGATGCCCGAAATCAGTCGGACCTGAACCGTCGTCAGCGTGGATGTACCCCCGAACCATACGTCCTAGAAGACCATGAGCCTAGGAGGCAAGACGTGGACCGTCGACAGCATCCGGTCCAACCTTGTAATGTGGAACCCAACCATGCCTTGGCTCAACACCCCCAGAATGTCCAAATGCCGGATCTTTCGGCTATGATTCGGCAAATGATTCGAGAAAGTCAAGGTCTTACAAACGACGATTGGGGAATCTCTCGGAGTTATACCCCTTTCACAGATGATATACTTACTGCTGAACCTCCTCGGCGATTCAGGATGCCGACTTTACCTGTCTACGAAGGGAATTTAGATCACAATCAACATATCTTGAAATATGAATGGTCGACGAGTGTTGCAAGAGCTGATGACGCGGTAAAATGTCGAAGCTTCCCGATTTCCTTGGAGGCATCGCTACCATGTGGTTCACCCGACTGCCACCTCGATCCATTTCTTCCTTTGACCAGTTGGCCACTAAATTTGTTGAGCAATTCCGCATGCATGTCGCAAGGCCGAAAGATGTTAACACTCTATCTAGTGTCACCCAAGCTCTTGGAGAGACACTCAGACGCTACTTCAAGCGATTCCTTGCTGCATGTGCGGAGATCAGCAATCCAAACGACAACTCCGTTCTTATGGCTTTGACTAAGGGGATCGTCCCCGATTCTTAATTCGGCAACTGGTTGGCCGGAAACCACCTGCGTCGTTGGACCGTTTCTATGCCAAGGCAGCTCAATTCCTAAGAAGGGAAGATGCAAAACAGTCTAGGAAGCAAGATGATGCAGGGCCGAGTAGGGAAGGGGTCCAAAGCAATGTTGCGGTCAAATAGTCCGGTGAGAGCTCCGGAAAGGTTCAATTAAATATTCAAAACAGACAAACTCAGCAAAGGGAGAACGTGAATCAAAATAGAAAGCGGTATCAGTGTCGTGGCCCACCGTGCAAAAATCCTATGTTTGATGATTACACTCCTTTGAATACATCGCTGGAGAACGTGTATTTACAAACCTGTAATACCATTCAGTATAAAAAACCTGCACCAAAACAGTCGTCAAAAAGGCAAATTCAGATGGGAAAATTTTGTAGGTTTCACGAAAGCTACGGCCACAACACAAATGAGTATCGCCATTTGCAGGACCTCATTGAGAAATTGATCAGAGAAAGGAAGCTAGAACAGTTTGTACGGGCACCGCGGTTTGGAGGGGCATGCCCATCAAATCAGAATGATACGCCCAACTGGGAAGACAGGAGGAACTTGCCCATACCGGCGGGAGGTTAGTGATAAATGCTGTTAGTAGCAGTCCCACTTTGTCAAGAGCCTGGAACGACGAGAATCTTCGTCACTGTTACACATGACAGGCTTTGTTTATTTAGTCTATAAATCCTTTGCAATTTGTCTCTCCATTTTGAAATTCGAATTTGTAATAAGGCACTGACTTTGCCATATTTTTCCATTTCAGCAATAAATTGCCATCTCTTCGGGCTAGAGCCGTGATTCACCGAATGCGACATTCAACCATCACGACGCACGGAGAGCTAAGTTCCATCATACGATGGAATTTATTCAAATAGTGAGTGTCTGTGGTACGACCAGCCACTCACTAAGTGAAACCCAAGCTCGGGGGCAAGCCATCACACTAGAGACTAAATTGGACCGACATACGATAGTCCTATAACTAACTCTGAGTTCCTAGAGTGCGAACTGAAGTATAAACTTATAAATTAGGTTTCAAAGAGGGTGGACCCGTCCACCTAACGACTTCAACCATATTCTAACTAAGTTCGAGGAGGATGGACCCAACCATCTAACGACCCCACTTGTTAACTCGGGGTGGACGTGATCTGACCATCCACGACCTCGATAGATCCATCGTTCCCAGAGTGCGAACGAACTCCTAAAAAGCCTAAACAGATGTGACTGACCATCTGTCGACCAACTCTAAATTTCCAGAGCGCGAATTGGAGTATAAACACTAACTCCAAATTCCCAGAGTGCGAATTGGAGTATAAACATCAACTCTAGGTTCCCGGAGTGCAAATCGGAGTATAAACACTAACTCCAAATTCCCAGAGCGCGAATTGGAGTATAAACATCAACTATAGGTTCCCGTAGTGCGAATCGGAGTATAAGCACTAACTCCAAATTCCCAGAGCGCGAATTGGAGTATAAACATCAACTCTAGGTTCCCGGAGTGCGAATCGGAGTATAAACACTAACTCCAAATTCCCAGAGCGTGAATTGGAGTATAAACATCAACTCTAGGTTCCCAGAGTGTGAACCATAATGCATACGCCAGCTCCAAATTCCTAGAGTGTGAATTGGAGTATAACGCGCTAAGTCCAGGTTCGTGGAGTGCGAACTGAATTACAAACGTCGATAGTCTCCGGATTCCCAGAGCGTGAACCAGATTATCGATCGCAAATAATCCTAGGTCCCCAAGGTGTGGACGAAGTGAAAATGTAACTCGAGTGCGAACGATCACTCATAAACTAACTTATGTCTCCAGAGTATGGACATGTACTTAAAAACTTCAATAGGCATGATTGACTGCCGCAATGCGAATGATGATCCCTAGAGTGTGGATGTGACTATTTATGAGTAAGCGAGCGCGATTCAATCGCTCGAATATCACATGTTTGTGCATCAGTCTGACGACGATAAACTCAGAAAATAGAAATAAAATGCGGTCGCTAGCCGATCGTTGCAACTTGCTCCCGGGACTGAGGGCAGGGCTTAAGTGTTAATCGCTGACTAGAGCGACACGACGTCAAAAACCCAACTCAATCTTCAGTCACGGCTTGTATCCACAATCTTCAGACTTGGTGTATAAGTCACAAACACACTGGATTGGAATTCAAATGCTGCAACACTTAAGCATAAAAACAGGAATAACAGTTGATGCAAGAAAACAAAATTTCATTTCAGCTGATTATGGATGAAGATTCATATACACAAGTTTATTCCAAAAAATTCGTACTAGCAGGGGCCGAACCCGCATCTATACACGGCCTATGAAAGAAAAAACAAGTTCCCAACCATCAAACATTTGCGCCAGAGAGGCCTATTTACTCCTTGGCCTTCTTCGGTTTCCTCTTAAGTGTAGATCCGCCAGAGCCACTAGTGATTTTTCGCTTTAAGCCTTTACTCTTTGGCGAATCATCTCCAGATGGAGGCATGATGTCGACATCCTCCTCCGAGCATGAGTCTATAGGAATGCTTTCTGCGGGAGGAGTTGGAGGAACCGGATCTACAGCCGAGGGCGGGATCGACACACTAGTATCAACAAGTGTGCCCCCAGGAGATATCATCCTAAGTGGAGTTGGGTCAGACGCCGCCATTCCACCCTTTGAACTACCGCCATGTGCCGTTGCCTCCATCTCGGTGTTGATTTCAGCCAATATCTCTTCCTCGCGAGCAGATCGGGCTTAACTGGGGGCAACTGTGGTCTGTGTTGCAGCGCTAGAGGCGGGCGCGAATCCACTAATGATGAAAGGTAAGTCCGCAAAAGCATCGCTTTGACGGCCTAGAAGCTCGTTCATCATTTGCTCATCGAAAGAGATCAAGCTCCCTTGCGTTACTTCAATGGGCACGACCGTTGTCATGGTGGTCGCCTCGGTAATGATGGCCTCTTGCACTTGATGTTATTCCTGGATTGCAGGAGGTGCTGTCAGTATAACTCCAATCACTGAACAAAGAAAAAAGGAAAAGTTTTTAGCAAACGCTTCGTAATAAGAACTTTACTTTGAGAACGCTTGAGATATGTCCAGAATACCTTCCTCTGTTTGGCCCTCAGATGGCTGAGCAGCTTCGAAAGGGTGCTCCCTAATGGGAGAAAGACGTGGCTGCTCTGGGTCATAAGCTGGGATGGGCTGAGGCTCGACCACTGGAGTGGGCTCAGATCGAGATGAGGTAACAATTTCAGAGCTTGTAACATGATTCTCAACTCCTGAGCTTTCCCTAGTTTCCCAATGCTGGGTACCGAGCCTCTCTCTGGTATGCGAAATCACGGGGTCGTGGAGAACTTTCTTTTCAACCTCATGCAGTATATGGTTCTCCAGCTCGAACTCGTCGAAAGCTCCATCCAGTTGCCCCGCTTTCTCCTCTTCCACCAACAACTTCCAGGCATTATAGAGATGTGTTGAGTAATCTTCAAGCCAAGTCAAGTTCCTATGTCTCAGCACATTGGCATTATAGGTGACAAGGAGCTCTTCTACATCGGCCTTCAGCCTGGTTTCCGCTAGTCGGACCTTCTCATCAACATCAGCCTCTGTCACGCGGATTTGTTCCAACGCCACGTCTCTTTCCCTCTACAGAACTACCGCCTGGGCGCATGCTTCTTGCGCAAAGATGTTGGCAGCATCCTTCTCTTTTATAATTTCAGAGAACTTAGACTTGAGTTCGTTGAGCTCTTGAAGGGTTGCATCCCGCTCAGCGACGACGGTGGTGTTCCTGTGACCCATATCCTCCACCATGGCGTAATGCACTTGCCTCATCCTAACTATGGCTGCGTGGGCATCATCGGCCTTTTAAGAGCTTCGATTTCGGATTTTCGAGAAGACTCGGCCTCAGCGTTGAGCGCTTGAATGATCTGGTCTTTCTGGCCGAGTTCTTTCTCCAACTTTTCAATCGTGACTGCCCGATCAAAAGCCACTTTCGACGCTTTCCTCGCTGTCTTCGACCACTCCTTATACTGTGAAAAGATATCTGCAACATAGTCGTGGATGGTGTTCTCAGCCGATGCCGGAATTCTCTTCAAGTGCGGGGGGAAGATGAACCCGTCAAAACAAATACCGAGAAAGTCCTTTCTCAGCTGAGCAAGCTTGATTGCTCCTTCCCCCGAAGGCTAGGTCAGTACCTGCTCTATTGTTGTGGGGGCCACTATCTCGGTCCTGCGTTGAATTTCAGGCCTTGACGATTGGGTAGACGGCATGTGCCGCGGAGCCTCTAAAGGTCGTGAAACATGGGCCGGAGGCTGTACAGAAGTTCTGGGAGGCGGTGAACGAGATCGTGATCAGTGTGCATATCCTTTATCTCTGTCAGACCGTTCCTGACTAGAGTACCCTTGATCATTATCCCTATCTCCTTCCCTCCTACGCGACTTATAATATGACGAAGATTGGCGTGTGTTGTGTTGACTACCAAGCATTGAGCCTCGGCCAGACATCGTGCCTGCAAAATAAAATGGGAACAAAATTAGTAATCTTTCACAGCGGACAGTTTACAGTCAAAAGTCGTGTAGTGTCGTGAAGTGTGAATGTATGTGCAACCCCCTGACCAACCGGATGTGTCGACCACGCTAGTGGGAAGAGACTCGCTTAAATCTAAGGCGTGTTGGAGTTCATCCAATTCGGCATCATGTCGCATGGACACGTCGTCCAGAATGGGGATATTGGCGAGCCCTTCGTAGAGATTTTCCATTCGCGGGGGAGACACCTCCGATATTCTAACTCCGGAGGTGGGCCGGGACGTGACCACAGATTTCCATCTCCCCAATTTGGATTGCTTAAAAATGGCTGCCTTGCCTTTTCTCTTTTCATTAGAGTCCTGGATTGCATCCGTGGGCCCAACCAAAGGTTCGTCATCAGTATGGGTTCTTTCGGAATCCACTTCCTCAACTATGACAACTATGGGTTTCTTGCGCTAAACTCGTTCCCTCGAGATAGTCCTTAGTGCACCCTTGAGCCTTATTAACGCACTTTGAGTAGGCTCGAATAGTTTAGATACCAAACTGTCGCAACCTATCTAGGATCTTCCTCACGAAATGATGATTTCGTGTCAAATAAACTAATAGAACGATAAATGCTTAATTCCGTTGATTGTGATGATGCCGGAACCTAGCTATCTCCAACCCGTTGATCTCGCAAGATGCCGTGTTGAAAGATCTACAATTCGATCGTTGATCACTCGTAAGTGATACCGAGAATTGGCTTCAAATTCGTTGATTCGCTCACGAATAACCCGAAGATGGAAAGAAGAAGGAGATCACAGTCAACTTCCAACAATGGTGGCCAAAGCTCACACACAAATTTATTTTCCAAAATCAACCTCCTTTATAAATGACAACACACCCCTATTTATAGGAAATTACAACACACACAAGCGACTCAACACATGCGACTCATGACCTAACACATACGACTTACAACATCATACGACTTAACAACATACGAGTTACAACATCATACGACTTAACGACATATGAGTTACAACATCATACGACGCAGTGGAAATAACAGAAATGGATGTGACGATGAAAATAGGAATCGATGGATTGAAAAATACCCAAATGCCCAAATCTGTTGATCTCAAGAGATACCAGATTCTAGCTATCTCCAACACGTTGATCACGCACGATGCCGTGTTAAAAGATCTACGATTCTTCGAACGTTGATCTCGCGCACGAGATACCGTGAATCGGCTTCAAATCCGTTGATTCGAGCGCACTCGAATATCCGAAAATGGAGAAAGGAGATTGCACTCAACTTCCAATTTTAAAAGTGGCACAAAGACACAAACAAAGTTTTATTCAAAAATCAATCACCTTTTACAATAACCCAACATCCCTATTTATAGGGTTACAACACAACACTTCCAACTCAACATACACGGCCGACCTAACCAGGTACTCGCGACCCACGAGTTACGACCTAAGCAACAAACAGTACAAACGACCTTACAACAATGCGACTCAACATATATACAACACGAGTTACGACTTAAGGAAAATACAACTACAACACATTACACGAGTTAACAAATATACGACCTAACAGACCCCTGAGCTAACACATGCACGGCTCAACAGAGACAGTTACAACACACGCAACCTAAGCTCCATGCGACCTAAAGATCTTGCGACCTAAGATTTGAGAGACTTAAGCTCTGGATGAGCTAAAGTGGACAGCGGCATAAGATATCAACGGCTCAAGAAGATAGTTGCATCAGCGAACTAACTCACTAGGTCGTTTATTCCTGTAGGTCGTAGCTCGTTGGAATTAGGTCGGAGCGACCTAAAGACATGAGCACTGGAATGCTTAACTCGCTTGGTTGCTTGAATGCCTTAACGCTTAATCCGTTAACTCGCGAGCGACCTTCATTAGGTCGTGAGCGACCTAAGGCCCTTGAACGACTCAAATCCATTGAGTTGGTAGGTTGCGCTGCATCATCCTCCCCCGGTTGACAAGAATTCGACCTCGAATTTGCACCTTCCTCTTCCTCAACAAGCTCATCCCCATGATACGGAATCAAGTATTTAACGTTGAAAACGTCTGCAGTGTGAATATGATCTGGCAACCTTAACTGATAAGCATTATCATTGATCTTCTTCAAGATTTCTACACTACACCACAAAAGGCTTTTAACAGCGTTTGATAAACGCTGTAATATGATACAACAGCGTTATTAGAAACGCTGTATAACGACATGCTGTCGTATATACATAACTTACAACAGCGTTTCTATAAACGCTGTTGAAACATCTCTGTGACAGCGTTTATTACGAGCTGTCAATAATATTTTTACAGCGTTTCAGACGTGCTGTATTATGTTTCAACAGCGTTTATAATTTAGTTGTCGAAGATGTTCACATTCTACTTTAACTGTTTACAACAGCTTTTTCTAAACGCTGTTATTGAATCATCAACAATTTCGACAGCATGTTAAAAACGCTGTGATTGAATCATCAACTATTTCGACAGCATGTAAAAAACGCTGTTATTGACAATTTCAAGATAATTACAGCACGAAATAAACGCTGTTGTTTCTTCATTGACAGCATTAATCAAACGCTGTCTTCTATTTATATAACAGCTTTTTTGAATATTCCAAAACTATATTTTAAGCATATTCAAGCAACTAGTATATATAACAGGTTCTAATAACTATTAATTGGTTACATAAACTAGTTAAGAGAATATTAATAAACAAAAGACATCCATAAACCAAGTTTCAATAATATCCATAAACAAAAATAACAAAGTAAACCAAGTTGCCACAAATTCTGTTAAACAAAGACACGTTATATGTTAAGTAAAAATATAATATCAATACAGTAAGTCCACACCAAATGCGAACAAATGTTAAGTAAATAGCAAGCTTCTGCACAATCATACAAATGTGCATATAAATCTCACATTAACTTCCACCACCTCTGCTTTTCTCTCTGCTTTTTACATATCAGTTCCTCTCTGACATCACTTCATATATCACCACCTCCTTATTTATCACCAATCTTTGCTACTGCCATCAGACATAACCACTACATCATCATACGTCACTGCTACTACAAAATTCTCTTCTGCAAACAACATTACCACTATCATCACCCTCCTCTACTTCTACCACAACACATACTACATTGTCACAAAACTACCCACCAGTTCACATCAAATACATCACCTTCATCTCTATACCACAACAGCAACACCCCCGCCATATACTGTGCACATCATCAACCACTATTATCCTCCTTTTGCCACTACTATAACTTGCCGCTTAATCAACCTGCACATCATATAAACAAGTTTCATTTGCCCACCACTTCTCCAGTTCACCTCTGCTTCCACTTTCATCTCCTCATCTCTGTAATCACCAACGAATCTGCAAACACCCAAAAACCACTGCGACCTCTGAACCACCAGAAAACACTCGCATGAATCGAAATCGACCACCAGAAATCTCCACTACAACAACTCTGCCACTTCCTCCCACCACCGCAATTTCCTATATCTACTCAAATCTCCTAAATCACCCTCGCCCAAACCCCCACTCCCTCGTTAACAAACAGCAACCAAAAATCTCGTAAAATCGTGATTACCAGGACGCGAGACCCGACCACAAATCGAGCACAAATTTTTAGCACAGAAAATCAGCAGTTATTGCATTTTAAAGTAAAGCAAGTTTTATAGATTATTACCGCAACTGTACATGCTCTGTCATGCTGAACAGGTCTTCTATTCCTGACCATAGTAGCAAATCAATCACCATATGATCTGGGAAAACAAATAAACATGTTATTCAATAGCTTAATAGAATCAGCTATAGATGAACCACTTTGTATGTTAATCAGCCTAACGGCAGTAAACGCCATGCCAAAACCCTCATCAGATTAAAGATCATCATTTGAAAGGGCTGCGTTAAAATACTCATCAGAATTTATATTCATCACTTGAGTTAAGGCAAAGATCAAGAAATAGAACATGTTCTCATTAGATCATCATTCAGAGGGGATGTGATAAAGAACTCATCAGAATGTCCACTCATCACTTGAGTTCAAGCCAAGTTCAAGAAATAGAACCTGTTTCATCCTTGTCAGATCACCGGTAAATCTTGAAAGAGATAGCTGCCATGCCAAAGATCATCAAGATATCACTTGAATCTTGGCTGCATCTATCTTATCTTAATCAGTCCAAAGTCAGATCACATCCTTGGAATTTCGTTTTGAAATCTCATTAATGGAAGAAAGTGATAGTGCTGGAATTAGAGCAAACTCTGCAACAACTTCATCAAAGTAAAGAATAAGTCAACAACAGCAACATCCATCAGTAGATGATTTAGTCAAAACAATCATAAGTCTACAAAGCCAATTAATTACTACACAATTAGATGAAAATAATTTCTGTTGTGGAAATTTTAGATTCAAACTACAGTGAAAGGTCATGGGCTAGAGGAGTTTATTAATGGAACAGTGCTAACTCCTGCATGATTTGTTAAAGATGGGAAAGGAAAGATGGTCAACAATGTTGAATACATCAAACATTCAAGGCATGACATTTTATTGAGTTCTTGGTTGCTATCTTCAGTCAGTTCAAACTTATTGCCTCAAATCATTGTTTGTAAGTCATCTAATAAAATATGGACTAACATAGAGCAGATTTTTAATTCACAACCAGCAGCTAAAGTGACGCATTATAAGAGACAAATGCAAAATTTTAAAAAGGATGGCATGTCTATGCGTGAATATCTTACAAAGATGAAAACATTTAGTGATCTTCTTGCAGCAGTAGGACACAAGGTCTCTGATACAGAATAGGTGTTGAGCATAATGAATGGATTGGACGAAGAATATGAAGCAGCTACAACAGTTATAACATCAAGGGAAATTACACCCACATTACAATTTGTACACTCTACATTACTAGCCCATGAAGGCAGATTTGAACAAAAGAAAACCCCGAATGCTGATATGACCATCAATCTTTCATCACAGTCAAGAATCAAGACAGAGGAAATAACAACCAAAATTATCGAAGGGGTGGTCAAAGATCAAGAGGCAGAGGAGGAAGATGGTCAAGCAACAACAGATTAAGGTGCCAAATGTGTGAAAGGTAGTGCCATACAGCAACCAAATGTTACTTCGGGTTTGATGCTAACTATAAACCAAACTAACAGAACTCAAGCAACACCCAAAGAAACTGTTATCACAGTGCAAATGTGGCAAGTATACAACCAGATTCAAGGAACAAAACTAAAAATGTAAAAAGCCACCACCTGAATGACTTAATAAGACCTGAAGACATCCAAGATGAGAGCTGGTATCCAGACTCAGGTGCAACCAATCATGTTACAACAATGACAAAATGGATGGAGATGAAATACAACAACCTGGTATTGAGATCAAAAGGTAGGGATGGTGGGGTGAAGTACGTGGGATGTAAACCTCTAGGTTAAGGTATTATAATTGGAAATTAGGTACGGTATTAACTAACCTCAAACTGTGCGGATGTATGTTTGAAGTGCGTATGGAACATCCATTGCGGGCAGTAACAAACTGGAGAAGTAAGCAGACCCAAGGTAACACCAAAAAATAGTGGATGCTGCCTAATATTTAGTTTCCTTTCAAGCTGGCCTTGGCTAGATTGTTCATCTGCATATTTTAGAATGAAAATCATTGTTAATATTACTTTATTCCAAGCATAATAGTCTCAATATGTACGTTAAGGATCTGTGTATGTGTCAAAGAAACAAACACAGGAAAAAAATTAGTACTTCCAGCTTGATACTATCATTTTTTTACAGAGTAGTTCATGTGTCAAAGCAAATATATATGCATTTAAAGTAATTCCACATGAAAATTGAAGTTTATTAGAGCAGCACAGGAACATAGACGTACATGCACATAGTTAATAGTTTCATATTTTCAATAACTGGCTTAGGTCCCGATTGCTAAAACAGTGTAAAAGATATGTATTCTCCACATATTTGTATATGTTTCCTGTAATATTGATTTACAGTTATTCTGTTTGCCCAGAGGTGCAAACAGACTTGAGAGAAGAGTTGCCAAATGTTAATAGAAATCATTTCCAATGCAAAAAATTAAAAAAAAACTAATTTTTCACAATGAGTATCAAACATGGGCAGTCACTTAGAGTTTTCAAAAGTAAATTAGTATGATATCAAAAATTACCATCAACGCTTGTATTTCTCATTGAATCGAAGAGGTCTTTCCCATCAACAGTAAATCCCCAACGATTTGGAGCTGGACCAGCAATATATGCACATGCTCTTTCATCAGTATACTTCATATGCACCTGACAATACATAACAGTCACTTTAATGATATTTAAACTAAGAAAGCACTATTGTAATAATACTTTATTTGATATTGCCGTCATGTGCCTTGCTCATTGTTCCATGATGGCTCTAAAACTTGTGCTTGGCTGGTACATGCTAATATTTGTGGCATTGTTTTGTGAAATAGTGGTGATATGTTAGTGCATATTTTATCTCTGTAGTGTGCACGGCTTTTACTGTATCAGAAACCCATTAACTCTGATTATATCTAAGAAATCATGGCATACTACAGTGTACGAATAGCGACACTTGTGCCATCCAGTCATCCTGTACTACTCATTCATTAACATACTGTATATTCTCGTTCCCGTGAATACAAGGGAGCTAAGTAAATTATTGAACAAGAGGAAGACTGCAATTTGAAGTTTGATTTAAACCTGCTGAAATTGCAAATCAGATGGGCCTGGTCTAAACATGATTGGTTCAATTTGATGTGTGGTACTAGAAGTCCTCGTGCTTTTCACTGTTCCTAAATAATCAAGAATACAAGATTCAATTTCCTCCTCTGAGAAATCTCCCACAATATTCACCTGAAAAGAAACATTAGCATATAAATTAGATACCGTTTGAAAACCATGAATGGTAGGATTATATTTGAAGCAAACAGACTGTATGAACACCTCCATATTGTCGCCAACAAACTGGCTCATGACTGCTTCTTTTACAGATTGCAGTGTCAAATTTTGCAGTGATTGTGGTGTTGGCTCGACAAATCTTTCATCTCCATTCAACATTGCCTCCATAATCTTGTGTGCAGTTGCACGCTCTAAACTTTTAGGGATAGATCGATAACAGGACATATAAAGCTGCTTTGCTCTGTCAAATGCATCTTCTAACCATACACTATGCTGCAAGACAGTACAATTAAAAGAACAAGCGGAAATATTAGAAATGCATCGGCAAATGCTTTTATAATTTTAAGAAGTCAATAAATTAATCTTATCAGTAAATTTTCAAATATAAAAATGAACACATCCTTACAAATAGTTATTTTGGATGATCTATTGAATATACGACGAGTAGAAACTTAAATCAGTTATCATTACCGAATTTATTTTGGATTCTAATGGAGTGGAGGATGATCTCATCCTTGCAAAAAGTTCTTGAATAAAAGAAATATCATCCTTCAACAACTGAACAATCTACAAGCAGGAAAAGATTATAAGAGACAATTCGAAGTTTAAGTTGATTAGACATGAGTGCAAATCCTTACAACACCATTGTTTGTGTGGATAATCGAATTAAACTAGTCATTGTAGCATCATTCAATACTCTTAGCAAAATCACATCCTACAGAATGTGCAGATTTGATAAAGAAATTGAAAATGTGAATGCAGTTATGTGGTTACAAAGTAAGATATATACCTTTATACAACCAACTCTATATGTCTGATGAATTTTAAGAAGTACTGTTGGATCTTTAATAGGAATAGCCTGTGATAATGGTCAAGTTCTCAGCTGATTAACATTCAGGGAACCACTTCTTGAAAGAAAAGGAAGAAAACAAAACAATACCTCCTTGAAAATCACATGATCCTTAAGGAAAGCATGATACTACTTCTTATTGGATACTCGGGATCGTCTGTAAAATGCCAAACCAAAAAAGTTATGTTAATCGTATAAACAATGAAAGGTTATACCACAGTAGTTGTAGACATAATCATATGGAGCGGAGTAATAAAACATAATTTATATTATTCAAACCCAACCTTTGTTATACTGCAAACCGGTAATCCATTGTAAAATCACCATCGTGGAAAAATTCGGAACAGACTATATGTTATTAAAATAGTGATTTGACTAACTTAAAAAATCCAACCTGGATTTTAATACAAACTTTACATTTTTTTTTATTGCTATGACAAAAAACTGAGAAACTGTAGCCATAGATAAACCTTTAACTTTGTTGATTTCAATATTTATTGAAAATGCTTAATTGTAGATGTTTAAAAGAAATGGGGAATTATAAATTCAGTGATTTAATTCCAACAATTTATGGTGTTGGACGACGATACAAAATTTTGTACTCTACAAAATTCTATATTTCTTCAAGATCAATCGGGTAAAAATTAATTTAAAGCCGAAAGTTTCAAAATTTCTTTTTAATAAAAAAAAATTCGTAACCACAATGACCTAGATAGACAATGGAAGAGTTAACGTTTCATTTAGATCCGACTTAAATAAGCTATCTTTTTTTTTCTTTATAAAAGCCCAAACAAATTGGTATTGGCTTTCAAAAAACCAAACAAAAAAGTCTTATTTAAAACAATCAAAACGGACCATTAAAAAAGAAGGACAAAGTCGTGACTTAGAGTTTATTTATTTAACATAGTAATATTAAAACTACATACTTGAAAACCATAAAGGTACAAATGTATGCGAAAGTAATTAGTTTATCATGACTTCAAACAAAGGATATTAGTGGATTATTTTGTTTTGCTGACACAAAATTTTTGAATGAAAACCAAGATGAAATGGAAGACCAACAAATATACGACCAAACATATTCTACAATTCCATGTATCTTTTGGGATTGAAAACCAAATACTTACTATCCTAACTAGCCAAAGAAATCATATTCGATGTCATATAACCAAGAAGTTTAAATTAAAAAAAACTAACAAATTAATACAAACAGCCCAGAATATTAAGTTCAAAGGAAAAATTTGTAGACAAAATAAAATATTATTATTTTGCACAAGCAACTGGATTATAATGGCCATACCACTTTATAGCAATTAACACAGATGAGAGGCAAAGATGCCTTAACAACTATTGTCAGTTTTGAAGTGGTCTGTTCACTTCATAACAAAATAGATATAGGTGTAAGGCTATGCACATCAGCAACTACAGAACTCACATACAAAGATACATAAGGCATTCACTCATACATTCACTTAATCAACTCATTAACTTAACCAAGACACAATATCTCTCAGGAAACATATTACGATGTTGCATATCAAAACACCAGTTCATATCAAAACACCAGTAGAAAAAGCGTCCCAAAATAGGGACAATTAGATAAATTTCTAAATTAGAACCAATGGTAACAAATGATGAGAAGTTTAAGATCACCATCCAAGTAGAAGCAAAGCTTCTAACATATGTTAGACAAAGATTCACTTAGATTAAACAAACAACAGTGTTTCCAATACAGCTTCTCTTAAGTAAATCTACCGTCAGAAATATTGTGTGATTCACATTTGGGATCTTCCTCCTCTATGTTTTCTGCTATGTGAACGTTCAAGAAGAAAGCAAGAAAGTTGCAAACCTTGTTGGAATCTATTTGAAGACTTTTCAACTAGTTAGCTTGTAAATGCATGCCCCATATCGTTATGAAGTTTGGTATATATGTTTAATGTAAATGTTCAGAGTTTTGTTTTGTATGACTTTGTTAATTATTTGTGCAGTTGATAATGTTGTATCATTAGACAATCTGCATTTTTCTGAGCACGTTGTAACTTAATTTGAAATGTTTGTATCCGTTACTTTATTCTTTTAAGCTGACATATTGATCAAATTGGGTTGTCCAAGCCAAAAAAGAGTTGTTAAAAATTTGGTGCTTATATGACACAAATCATAACGTTGGCACAATGGTACACAAAAGAATAAGATTAGGAGACTTGAGTTCCTTGTTTAGATGTTTAAAAGATCACTGATGACATGTTATAGGTTATGACATGTAAATCCTTTTGTTGTCATCTCGGGTGTTTACATTGCTGTTTATACAACCATGTAAATCCTTTCATTGATATTTTGCCCCACAGCCAAAGAACAACGAGAATGAAAAAGCTTACTTAAGAGAAATGATATGTTGGAGTCCAAAGATATGATGAAAATTTAATCACAGATTACTCTTTTCTCCTCTGTTTCTTGGTTTGATGCGGCCATAAGATACACGAGATTCTCATCAGTCTATCCTTATATTACCTAACTTCCTCTCTTTGCTCTTCTTATCTTCTCCATCTCGAAAATCCTGATTTGCAAAAAAATATTAAATCAAAATTCACATTATAAACGACTATTGATTGTTGTAGTTATCAAATTTCAAGTATCATATGATTATTCCAAGTGCCGATAGATTATTACGCCAATAAGAAGTAGTATCCAATATACAAAATGCAAATCTTCCTATAAAATACCTTGGCATTCCATTCTCTTCCAATACATTGAAAACACTGGATTTTGGGGATTTGATAGACAAATTTAACAGAAGATTAACCGATAATCTTAATAAACTCGTTAACATCAATTTACCAACAAAACCGATCCAACAAATTTTGATTTAGGGCAATCGAAGAAAGACATACTGAAATAACAAAATCGAAATTGAAGGATGACTAAACTAATTGAAGAACCCATTTTAAACCTAAATAAAATCGATGAATAGTTGAAAATAAGTACTTGTAGAGGGAGAAGCTAGCGGTGATGATTTGGATTTGAAATCGAAAGAATGGTGAAGGGAGATGTCTGAACGATGAAGCGGCAGTGATGAAGGCGGATTTCGGTGATTGGAAGAGAGGTTTAATTCGGTTTTAGGTGGTGGAGGTGTTAACGAGATGAAAGGCTGAGAAAGGTAAATAGGCGAAGTGAAAAAATAAGGCGGCAATGTTTTATTATTTAGGTTTTCTCAGCGTTTACACGTAAAAATTTTCCCTCCAAGATTTTTGTCCACAGCAATCAAGGGAGAAACGCTGAGAATACCCGCTGTCAAAGGTGTTTTTTCTTGTAGTGCTACTGGACCAATCTTTCGAGCTTTCAATTTATTGTAAGTTCCAACTGGAAAACGATCTTTCGTCAATACTGCGTAAACCAAATCACCTTCTTTAAATTCTACACCCCTTCGCTTTTTATCTGCCAATTGTTTATATTTCTCATTTGATGCAAGCAATCGTTCATGAACAGTTCTGTGGCACTCCCGCAACTCATTCACGAAATCACAAGCTCGCTTAACAACTCCCTTCTGATATGGCACTGTCGTCAAATCCAACGGTCCCTTCGGAATTGCTGAATATACAACTTGAAATGTACTGAATCCAGTACTTTGATTAACAGTGTGATTATGTGCAAATTCCGCCTGACATAACTTCATATCCCAGCTCTTCAAATTATATTTCACAAGACATCTCAACAAGTTTCCCAATGATCTATTCACCACTTCCGTTTGCCCATCTGTTTGCGGATGATAGGCGCTACTAAAATTCAGCTTCGTTCCAACCTTCTTCCACAGACTCAACCAAAAATGACTTAGAAATCGCGTATCCCAGTCAGAAACAATGGATTCAGGTACCCCATGTAGTCGATACACTTCCTTAAAGAACAACTGAGCAACACGGACTGCATCAGCGGTCTTTTTACAAGCTATGAAATGTTGCATTTTCGAAAACCTGTCCACCACCACATATATAGAATCATTCCCTCGCTGAGTTCTTGGCAAACCCAAAACAAAGTCCATGCTAATATCAACCCATGGTCTAGTAGGCACAGGCAACGGCATATACAATCCTGCATTCGTAGCTGTCCCTTTGGAAACTTCACATATGTGACATCTCTCCACAAATCTTTCAACTTCTTTCCTCATGGAAGGCCAAAAATAAGATTGAGAAATCAACTGCAATGTACGATCTCTACCCACATGACCTTCTTCATGTAACTCCTTCACAATCTTCATTCGCAAACTACAATCTGGAATACATAATCGATTTCCCTTGAAAAGAAAACCATCCACTAACACGTACTCGTTCGTCTTTCCCTTCTCGACTTCATCTACAACCTTGGCAAAGTAAGGATCATCAACAAATAATTCTGGCAACACATCAAACCTTGTCACTTCAACCCTCATTGTAGTTAACAAATGATTCCTTCTACTCAATGCATCTGCCACACGGTTTGTAACTCCCGATTTGTGTTTCACAACAAATGTAAACTGTTGTAAGTATGCAATCCACGAGGCATGCCTAGCTGCAATCTTGTCCTGCCCTTGCAAATGCTTCAACGCTTCATGATTAGTATATAAAACAAATTCTTTATGGAACAAATAGTGTCTCCAATGCTTCACAGCTTGCACAACAGTGTAAAATTCTACATCATAAGTATTATATCTCATCTTGGCTCCCGAAAGCTTCTCACTAAAATAAGCAATAGGACGGCCCCTCTGACTTAACACCCCTCCAATTCCAACCTTAGATGCATCAGTATGTAGCTCAAACAACAACTGAAAGTCTGGTAATACTATAATGGGCGCTGACGTCAAAAGTTCCTTGATCCGCTCAAAAGAAAATCATGCTTCCTCTGACCATGAAAATTGCTTCCCCTTCATACAATCAGTAACTGGTGCCATCACTCTATTGAAATGTGGAATAAATCTTCGGTAGAATGATGCTAAACCATGAAAACTTCTAACTTCTGTTATCGTCCTGGGTTGTGGCCAATTTCTGATTGCTTCAACTTTATTCTGATCCTCCTGTATACCTTCTTCAGATACAACATATCCTAGAAATAAAACACTTCGATTCATGAACACGCACTTCTTTGTTGCTGCATAGAATTGTTCTTGACGAAGAATAATTAACACCTTCCGCAAATGTTGAATATGATCCTCTGTGCTCGTACTATAAATCAAAATATCATCAAAGTAAACTACCACAAACTTCCCAATGTACGGTCTGAAAATTTGGTTCATCGCCCTCATAAATGTACTTGGTGCATTCGATAGACCAAACGGCATAACCAGCCATTCATATAATCCTTCCCGAGTCTTGAATGATGTCTTCCATTCATCACCTGGTCTTATACGAATTTGATGATAACCACTCTTCAAATCAATCTTCGAAAAGATTACAGATCCACTGATTTGATCCAACAGATCATCAAGCCTTGGCATCGGAAATTTGTATCTGACAGTTATTTTGTTGAGTGCCCTGCTATCCGTACACATCCTCCACGAACCATCCTTCTTCGGCACTAGCAAGGCCGGTACAGCACAAGGACTGAGACTCTCCTGAACACGCCCTTGCTCAAGCAACTCCTCAACCTGTCTCCTCAACTCTTCATGCTCTTTCGGACTCATATGGTAATGTGGCCTATGCGGTAAAACAACACCTGGCACTAGATCAATTTGATGTTGTATGTCCCTTAGCGGTGGTAATTCCTTGGGTAATTATGTAGGAAAGACATCTTCAAATTCATTCAACACCGGCTTAACTTCTTCAAGAACTTCAACCGCTTCACTACTTTCACGTCCGATCAACAAAAACACTTCAGGCTCATCTTCTATTTCTTTAACAAACTCCTTCAACGTTAGCAAAGTTTTCAGCTCTTCAATCTCCTCCAACTTGCTTTCCTTCTGTTGTTGCCTTTTAGTAACTAAAGTGATTTTAGTACCGTCAAACATGAAACTGTAGCTATTGGTACGACCATCATGTTGCACATCTCTATCATACTGCCACGGTCTCCCCAACAACAGATGACATACATCCATATCCACAACATCACACCAAATTTCATCTTTATATTTCTTCCCAATCGAAAAATTTACACGAGCTCTTCTGCTAACCTTCACTTCCCCACCTTTCCTCAACCAAGCTAACTTGTAGGGTTTGGGATGCTTCTATGTCTTTAAGGCCAACTTCTTCACAGCTTCTGTAGAAATGATGTTATCACAGCTTCCCGCATCGATGACAAACTTGCAAACCCTTCCCAAGATAGTGCACGTTGACTGGAAAATATTACTCCTCAACCAACTAGAATCATCCTCTTGCTTTGGTGTTAAACAATATCTCCTCATCATTAAATTACAACCTTCATCTCCCGACAATTCTTCTTCCTCCTCAACTTGCGGTGAATTGGAACATTCTGCATCTGCATCCTCATCCTCAGCTTCAGCAACCATCACTCGCTTCTTAGGCTTTGGACATTCATTGCTCTTGTGACCAAACTCTTGACAGTTATAACACTTGAAATTGTTGTTGTCCTTGGTCTTAGCAACTTCATTAACAATCGGTTTATTGACT
This sequence comes from Allium cepa, assembly GCA_030765085.1. NCBI lineage: Eukaryota > Viridiplantae > Streptophyta > Magnoliopsida > Asparagales > Amaryllidaceae > Allium > Allium cepa. Next base: position 53,751,521 of record CM060931.1, on the reverse strand, counting down.
GTCTTGGAAACATTAGCACCGCTACTAGCACCCTTATTCTGGTTATTGGAATTCGTAAACACACCACCTCCTCGTCTCCCTTGTTTCTCCCAAGCAAGTGCTTTCTGATGTGCTTCAGCGACAGATCTCGGATCAAACATATTCACCATATCTTGAATCTGCGTTCGCAATCCTCCAACATATCTAGCGGTCAACTGTTCTTCTGTCTCCATGATATCATTCCTTGCAATCAGTTGATAAAATTCATCCGCATAATCATTCACCGACTTCGTTCCCTGTCTCAAATTCTGCAATCGTTGATACATAAGAGATTGATAATTGTGCGGTAAGAAAGTTGCTTTCATCATCTTTCTCATCTTCTCCCAAGTGACAACTTTAGATTTTCCCATTCTCTCCCGTGTTAGCTTAGTTTGCTGCCACCAAGCCATAGCTCTTCCCCTTAGTCTTGTAGCAACTAATTTGACTCGGCCGTTCTCCGGCACATCCTTAAATTCCAAAATTTCCTCAACAGTTGACAACCAATCAAGAAATTCTTCAGCTTGCATACCACCCTTGAATTCTGGAATTTCCATCTTCATACCCGACTCCCATTTACGATCGTCTTCAACATCCCGATATTGACGTCGTACTTGGTCTCGATCTCGATAATGAATACTACCTCTGTCACTCTCTTCATCATAATCAAATGTACTGCGATATCGATCTCGACCATCAACATCTCTATGATCATGCATATCTCTTCGACTATGTCTTTCAGCATCACGATATGGCTCGTCTCCAAACTCACGTGGAGTTCTTCTCTCTTCATGTCTATATTCATGGTGATCTCTCCTCGTTGAAACTGATGATTCTCTTCTATCTCGGTACGATTGTGGCGACACCCTCCTCGCTTCCGTAACCGATGGCGAAACCCTGTTTCCTCCATGGTTCGAGATAGACGACCTTCTCCTTTGACCTTGATTCATATCGATCATCAATTTCTCTAATCTACCAATTCCTTCATCCAATTTCTCATTGAATTTATTACTGATTCGTTGTTCCATCTGTTCAGCATCTTCTCTTTTGTACAAATCTTCAATATTCTGATGATGATTAGCTCTTCTCGGAGGCATGATTGAATCTTCAATAAACTTTAACTCTCGGCTTGAACAAATCTGAACTTGAACACTTCACTTAGCTCGGCTTTGCTTGGCCTTGACTCTTCAAACTCTTCTCCTTGGCTCCAAAGACTCGGCTTAGCTATGATTGGCTAAGTCTAGCTCTGATACCAAATGACGCAGCGGAAATAACAGAAATGGATGTGACGATGAAAATAGGAATCGATGGATTGAAAAATACCCAAATGCCCAAATCCGTTGATCTCAAGAGATACCGGATTCTATCTATCTCCAACACGTTGATTGCGCACGATGCCGTGTTAAAAGATCTACGATTCTTCGAACGTTGATCTCGCGCACGAGATACCGTGAATCGGCTTCAAATCAGTTGATTCGAGCGCACTTGAATATCCGAAAATGGAGAAAGGAGATTACACTCAACTTCCAATTTTAAAAGTGGCACAAAGCACACAAACAAAGTTTTATTCAAAAATCAATCACCTTTTACAATGACCCAACATCCCTATTTATAGGGTTACAACACAACACTTGCAACTCAACATACACGGCCGACCTAACCAGGTACTCGCGACCCACGAGTTACGACCAAAGCAACAAACAGTACAAAAGACCTTACAACAATGCGACTCAACATATATACAACACGAGTTACAACTTAAGGAAAATACAACTACAACACATTACACGAGTTAACAAATATACGACTTAACAGACCCCCGAGCTAACACATGCACAGCACAACAGAGACAGTTACAACACACACGACCTAAGCTCCATGCGACCTAAAAATCTTGCGACCTAAGATTTGAGCGACTTAAGCTCTGGACGGCCTAAAGTGGACAACGACATAAGATATCAACGGCTCAAGAAGATAGTGGCATCAGCGAACTAACTCACTAGGTCGTTTATTCCTGTAGGTCGTAGCTCGTTGGAATTAGGTCGGAGCGACCTAAAGACATGAGCGCTGGAATGCTTAACTCGCTTGGTTGCTTGAATGCCTTAATGCTTAATCCGTTAATGCGCGAGCGACCTTCACTAGGTCGTGAGCGACCTAAGGCCCTTGAACGACTCAAATCCATTGAGTTGGTAGATTGCGCTGCATCACAACATCATACGACTTAATGACATACGAGTGACAACATCATACGACTTAACAACATACGACATAAGAAGATAGCACAGCTTCAGGAACGACTTAAACGACATAAGCAACTTAAGCGACATAAGCGACTTAAGCGACATAAGCTTCGGGAACGGCTTAAGCGACATAAGCTTTAGGAACGACTTAAAGAATGAGCGACTTAAAGAACTGCGGCTTGATTTCTTGAGTCGTTATCTTATAAGGCAGGCGACATACGATTGACATAACTCGCTATGTCGCTTATCATGGTGCGCTGCATCATCCTCCCTTTGTTGAAATGAATTTGACCCCGAATTTACACTTTCCTCTTCTTCGTCATACTTATTCTCATGATATGGGATCAAGTGTTTGACGTTGAAAACGTCAGCAGTATGGATATGATCCGACAATCTTAACTGATAAGCATTCTCATTAATCTTCTTTACGATTTCCAAAGGGCCAATCTTTCTAGCAGCTAGTTTGTTGTAAGTACCAATAGGAAATCGATCCTTAGTCAATACTGCATATACAAAATCTCCTACTTTGAACTCAACATTTCGTCATTTAATATCTGCGGATTGCTTATATTTCTCATTCGCCTTAAGCAATCGTTCCTGCACAACCTTGTGGCACTCTTGCAATTCATTCAAAAAATCACTAGCTCGTTTGATCACTCCTTTCTGTTGTGGTACTACAGATAAATCTAACGGCCCCTTAGGGATTGTTGAGTAAACGACCTGGAATGGACTGAACCCAGTGCTACGATTAACTACATGGTTGTGTGCAAACTCAGCTTGACACAGCTTGGAATTCCAACTCTTCAAATTGTCATTCACGAGGCATCTCAATAGATTACCTAGGGATCTATTCACAACTTTTGTCTGTCCATCCGTCCGTGGATGATAAGCACTACTAAATTTCAGCTTTGTCCCGACCATTCTCGATAGACTCATCCAAAAATGACTCAGAAAATGAGTGTCTCTATCCGATACAATAGATTCAGGCAACCCATGAAGACGATAGATCTCTCTGAAGTATAACTGTGCGACATTAACTGCATCTGCAGTCTTCTTGCATGCGATAAAATGTACCATTTTTGAAAACCGATCAACCGCCACATAGATAGAATCATTGCCACGTTGCATTCTCGGCAATCCCAATACAAAGTCCATACTAACATCCACCCAAGTTTTAGTAGGTATAGGCAACGACATATATAAACCTGCATTGTTGCGGTCCCCTTTGAAACTTGACAAATATGGCACCTCTGAACGAACTTTTCAACCTCCTTCCTCATTGACGGCCAATAATAAGACTTTGAGATCAACTGCATAGTACGGTCGCGGCCCACGTGTCCTTTTTCATGTAATTCTTTGATGATTTTCATTCGTAGACTGCAATCTGGAACATACAACTGATTTCCTTTGAATAGAAAACCTTCAACCAGCATATATCCAGCCATGTTTCCCTGTTTGACTTTGTCTAGGATTTTGGAAAAATATGAATCTGAAGTAAGAAAATCTGGAAGTAAGTCAAAACCCATCACCTCTACTCGCATGGTTGTTAGTAAATTATTCCTCCGGCTCAATGCATCGGCGACGCGATTAGTTACTCCAGACTTGTGCTTTATGACGAATGTAAATTGTTGCAAATAAGCTATCCACGATGCGTGCCTAGCTGCAATTTTATTCTGCCCTTGTAAATGTTTCAAGGCTTCATGATCTGTATACAAAACAAATTCTTTGTGGCACAAGTAATGTCTCTAATGCTTCACAGCCTGCACAATAGCATAAAACTCCACATCATAAGTACTGTATCTCATCTTTGCTCCAGAAAGTTTTTCACTAAAATAGGCAATTGGACGACCCTTCTGACTCAACACTCCTCCAATTCCAACTTTGGACGCATCTGTATGTAACTCAAATAGTAACTGAAAATCTGGCAACACTAGAATCGGTGTTGAGGTTAAAAGTTCCTTTATTTGTTCAAAAGCAGATCCTGTCTCTTTCGTCCATGAAAACTGCTTTTCTCTCATACAATTAGTAACATGAGCCATTACACTACTAACGTGCGGTATAAATCTTCGATAAAATGAAGTTAACCCATGGAAACTTCTGATTTCTATTATAGTTTTGGGCTGTGGCCAATTTCTAATTGCGGCTACTTTACTCTGGTCCACTTGTATCCCTTCCTTGGACACGACATAACCCAGAAATAAAACACTTGGGGTCATGAACATGCATTTCTTCGTCGCTGCATAGAACTGTTCTTGATGAAGAATAGTTAACACCTTTCGCAAGTGTTGAATGTGCTCCTTTGTGCTAGCACTATATATCAAGATATCATCAAAGTATACTACAACAAACTTCCCGATGTAAGGTCTGAAAATTTGATTCATCACCCTCATAAATGTGCTTGGTGCATTAGATAGACCAAATGGCATGACCAGCCATTCATATAATCCTTTCCGAGTCTTGAATGTTGTCTTCCATTCATCACCTAGTCTTATGCGAATCTGATGATAACCACTCTTAAGGTCGATCTTAGAAAAGATTACAGACCCACTGAGTTGATCCAATAGATCATCAAGTCTTGGTATAGGAAATCTGTATCTGACAGTTATTTGGTTGAGTGCCCTACTGTCTGTACACATTCTCCATGAACCATCTTTCTTTGGTACCAACAGAGCTGGTACAGCACAAGGACTGAGACTCTCTCGAACACGCCCTTTCTTAAGCAACTCCTCAACCTGTCTCCTCAACTCTTCATGCTCTTTTGGACTCATACGATAATGCGGCCTATGCGGTAAAACAGCACCTGACACTAGATCAATTTGATGTTGTATGTCCCTTAGTGGCGGTAATTCCATGGGTAATTCCACAGGAAAGACATCTTTAAATTTATTTAACATCGGTCTAACCTCCGCAGGAATTTCAAGATCTTCACTTGTTTCATACCAAATCAACATAAACAATTCAGCACTATGTTTAACAAATTCTCTCATAGATAATAGACTAGTTGATTCCACTTTCTTCTCTGACTTGCTTTCACTTTGTTCACGCTTCTTAGGAACTAAGGTAACTTGAGTACCTTCGAACATGAAACTGTAGCTGTTGGTGTGACCATTATGTTGTACAGCTCTATCATTGTTAACTCCTCCATTCAACGACCCAAGGAAATAAGCGACTAAAGGAATTAAAGTGTGAGCGAGCTAACAGGGATGAAGTTCAACTGCGACCTAATGACACAAGCGACCTAGCGACCTAAAGTAATAACGACCTAACGAGATAAGCATATGGCGACCTAAGGTACCTAACGATCTAACAACTTAAAGGACTAAGCGGCTCAGTGGTCTAACGACCTATGACTTAACGAGCTAAAGGCTCTAGTGATTCTGCGGGTTGAAGGCCTACGACCTAACGACCTAGCGACCTAAGGACTTGATGACCTAACAAGGTAAAGGGGGAGTGACCTAGCGTGTTAAAAGCAAAGAAGGACTGCATGCATTCGGTCTCTTTCATTAGGTCGCTCGCGAGCTATACAAAGCCAAGGCAACTTCTTATGCAGCTACTTCTTATGTCGCTCCTCCCCTAGGTCGCTCATGACCTACTAACTCGCTCAGAAGAGACCAAGTGCAACGAAGTTGAGCCAAAGCTCGTATTTGTTAGGTCGCACGCGACTTACGACCTACCTTAGGTCGCCCACGACCTAGGACTAGTCCAGATTCTTCCCTATAAATACAGCACTTGCTCCAACTAGGGGGGACTTTTAGCTCACTTCTGGAACGCCTACACTCTGCTGTTTTCTCAACTCATCCGACACTTCAAACATGAAAGACGCTTCATCGAACTTCAAGAAGAAATCTAACACATTCGACATGGATTCAAAGAGTTCTTCTACATCGGAGTTCTAGCTACTTGTCTTAGTAGTGTTGTAATCGAAGATTGTTGTATAAGTTGTAAAAGAATCAGCAATAAAGAAGATTAAAGTGGATGTAGGCTTAACTTGGAGCCGAACAACTATAAAACTGTTGTCACTTTACTGTTTTTCTGTAATTTCTGCTTGTCTCTAATTCCCGTATCAACGAGTGGTGCTTTCACTTTTTCTCTACTTACGCTGGGGTGTTAGCGTTCAATTTTAGCGTTAACATTTTTGGTGCTTTCATTGAGAGCCCAACTCAGGCTACTTTCATCATTGCTGCGCAAAAGTTTATTGAAAGAATCTCTCTTAAAACCAAGAGTCTATCAGAGATTATGGCTCCTGGAAGAAAAAGGAGATCTATTAGATCTGTAGATACTTGTGACAACACTGCCACTTCTCCCACATCCAATGAAGCGGCTCCTAGTGTTGGAATTACACGGGCAGAGTTGGATGCTGCAGTGTCTGGGTTATATCAGCAAATGGAGGCCCAGAACAATTTGATGTTGGACAAGATAAATGCTTTGCTTGGAGTTAACCAACAACCAGGGAATAATGAAGAAACCTTCACTGAGAATGTTCATGCTTCCCAAGGAAGAAGTATTCCTCAAAGAGCAGCCGGCACCGCCGAAGGGGCACCTCCCCAAGCCGGAGGTTCAAGGCCGCAGCCCACTCTTCGCAAACATTTGTCCAGGCAAACTTCCGAAAGAGTAGCTGACGTCTGTCCCACGGGGCCTCTCAACGATGAGAAGTACCTCTCGGGAATGATCCAACAAATCATGAAGGAAAGCATGCAGAGGAATGAAGATGAAAATGACTGGGAATTTGCTCCAAGCAAGACTCCTTTTATCGAGAGAATTCTGAAGGCGGAATTTCCAAAGAAATTTGTTCCCCCCACTATTCCAGCTTATCGGGGGACAAGCGATCCTAATCAGTTCCTATACAAGTACGACCGGCATATGACCGGGGCCAGAGAAACAGATGAAATCAAGTGCCGATACTTTCCGGTGTACTTGGAGTGAGTGGCCTTACTTTGGTTCACAAAGCTGCCAGTCTGATCCGTGGATCAATTCTCTGACTTAACACGAAAGTTCAAAGATCAGTTCAGGTTATATGCTTCAAAGGCCAAGGATATAATGTCACTCTCCAGCCTGGAACAAAACCCCGGGGAGTCTATCACATCATTCTTAAACCGCTTCAATGTAGCCATGGCCGAGGTTGATAACGCAGAGCCATGGATGATTTTGACTTATTTGATGCGGGCTATCAACAAATCGAGTGAATTTGGAAAATGGCTGAAAATGAAAGAGCCAAACTCACTTGAGAAATTCTATAAAAAGGCCGACGAATTTATGCACTTGGAAAGCCTTCCTGTGCTAACAAAAGCAGTCGTGGCCGAAATTCAGAATAACAATGTTGCTTCTAATAAAAGAGAATCTGGAGGACAGAAGAGGGAAAACGATGGTGGGAAAAAGCAGGGAAATGCGAAGAAAACTCGCCACTTTGGACCTTCAAATTTCACTCCCTTGACTGATACTCCAGAGAATATTTTCTTTGCAACTAAGGATATTGTTGAATATCCTAAACCACATAAGTTGAGACTTGGAAAAAAATGCCACGCAGAGTGGAAGATTCTGTAAGTTCCACAATCAGCCTGGCCATGACACTAATGAGTGTCGCCATTTGAAGGATCTGATTGAGGAGCTGTTGAAAGAGAATAAACTTCAACAATATGTCAAGAGAAACAGGAATGACCCATCCTCATCCACTCAGGGGCAACTAGTTCCCGCTCATCAATACGGCTCAAATAAAAGAACTGCAATGTAGGGAGACGAGAGGCCTATCATTAATGTCATAACAGGAGGCCCTCACCCAGCGGGCGAAAGTTGGGACGAGATGGAAAGATATGCTCGTGCTTTAAGACAAGCCCCGAAGGGAGAAAATGTTCCTGTTCTGAAAGATGCTGCCCTCTAGTCACCTCGCACCGGAGATTCAATTCCGAGAGCCTGGACGGCAATCGCTTGCATCCATATTTTACTTAAAGGCCTTGTTACAAATTTGTAAAAGAATGATGGATGTATCATTCTTGTATTAAAAGCCTTTGTAAAAATAGTGCAAATGAATAATAGGAACTATAAATCTTGTGCTTTCTATTACTATAAAATGCCTGTTTCATTTCGATATGCAAATATCTTAAATATATTGCTAAAATGTCGATTTAATATTGCAGGCAATCAAAGCAAAGCTTACCTAGTCAACACATCACAAAGCCAAGCGATTCCTATAAATCATTCAACAAACAAATGTCAAGCCACAAAAATTCCAGATTCAAATCCTATATAAGAAGTGCTTCGAGCAAACAGTTAGCGATTCCGCTGGAGGTTCCAGGCCCTTGCTAACTAATTGCGATCGTTTGTGCTAAACGGACATCCAATTAAGTAGCCTGTGTCTGCCCCTGCGAACTCACTTAACAATGAAGTACACTTCTTTGGATAAAACAAACTACTTACAAAAGAAATGGAAATGTGCTTGGAAATGATAACAAGGAATCGTTGATGAGCAAATGACGAAAAGACATGGGCGAGTAGACAAGATAAAAGCCCTCTTCAGAGGCCCATTTCACCGGAGCTGAAGTGCAAAAAGCTCTCTTCGGAGACACACTTCACCAGAGTTGAAATGCCAAAAGCCCTCTCCCGAGGCACAAGCCCTCTTCGGAGGCACAACTCTTCGGAGGAAAAAGCCCTCTCCCGAGGCACAAAAAGCCCTCTCCCGAGGCAAATAAAGACATCTTACGAGGCACATTTCACCGGAGCTGAAGTGCAAAAATCTCTCTTCGGAGGTCCACTTCACCAGAGCTGAAATGCCAAAAAGACCTCTTCGGGGGCACATTTCACCGGAGCTGAAGTGCAAAAATCTCTCTTCGGAGGTCCACTTCACCAGAGCTGAAATGCCAAAAAGACCTCTTCGGGGGCACATTTCACCGGAGCTAAAGTGCAAAAATCTCTCTTCGGAGGTCCACTTCACCAGAGCTGAAATGCCAAAAAGACCTCTTCGGGGGCACATTTCACCGGAGCTGAAGTGCAAAAATCTCTCTTCGGAGGTCCACTTCACTAGAGCTGAAATGCCAAAAAGACCTCTTCGGGGGCACATTTCACCGGAGCTGAAGTGCAAAAAGCTCTCTTCGGAGGCCCACTTCACCAGAGTTGAAATGTCAAAGCCCTCTTCGGAAGCCCGCTACCCCAAATGTATAAAAAAAAGACCTCAAACGAGGCACACTTCCCAAGATAGAAGTGCCAAAGAAAGCCCTCTTCAGAGGCCCGCTTCACCGCGTAGGAGATTCCACTTCTTAAAAATAAAAGTGACCATCTCCGAAGGTTGAAGTATAAAAGAAAATAAGAGAGACTTCTCCAATACAAGGCGCACTCTACTAAAGCAGAGTAATATTTCCTCAAAAATGGAAAAATTATTCTCTAAAGTAAGAGTGCATGCCTTTTTAAAATGGAAGAGTTGTTCTCCAAAGTAAGAGTACAAGTCTTCTCAAAACAGAAGAGTTCTCCAAAATAAGAGTGCAAGTCTTCTCAAAACAGAAGAGTTGTTCTCCAAAGTAAGAGTGCAAGTCTTCTCAAAATAGAAGAATTGTTCTCCCAAGAGATTGCAATGAGCTGTGGTATGGGGGCAATATAATATAGCTACATTAATAAAAGCAACGCTCAAGCAACATACCACAAGCTCACTGCAATATCATGCAAAGAAAATAAAGAAACTTGTATAAAAAAGAAGAATAAATGTATTCTCAAATACAGACAAAAGTTTGTACAAATAGAAAGAATCATTTTATTCCATACTATAAAAATTCTATACATGTGCAGGTTTCAAAAAGCGGGGGCCGGTACCCGCACAATCTCCGGTGAGTACAAGCTTTCATATACAAGCAAAAAGCAAAAAGAAAAACAAGACGGATATAGCAGGACCCATCACTTCTTCTTCCTGCCACCTTTGGAGCCCTCACTTGGCCGAATAGTTAACTTCTTCGGTCGGCTTGAAAAAGTAGGGAAAGATGGAGAAAGGGGTGCAATTGGGTCCTCTTCCGCTTTCTCTTCACCAGCAGAAGCCTCCTTCTTCTTCTTCTTCGAGATTCCACGCTTCCCCTTCTTCTTTGAAGAAGACTCGCTGCCCGGAGTAATAAGTTCAGACAGCTTTGTGTCGTCGGCATAAGATCTCTCCGGAGTCTTCTCGCTCTCTTCAGGTTCCTCCGCCTTTTGCTCTTGCGAAGCAGCCGGGTCGTCCAAGTCTTGAAGTGCTTCTATTTTTTCTTCTTATGACCCTGGTTGAGAAGCGGAAGGAGGAGTAACCTGAGAAGATGGAGGAACAACAGCGGGAGGAGGAGAAGTCTGTGCAGCACTTGGTGTTATCTCTACAGAAGAAGAAAAGTTAAAATCAGTATTCCTCATAAAGAGAGGAGATAGAGGCTCGTTGAGGTTTAAGAAATAATCAAGAAGTTCATCAAACTCATGTGAACAAGTAACCCACTTGAGCTGGATCAATGTCGAAGTTACCTGGTGAAGTTGGCTTTATCACATCAACCTCAAAATCTTGGGCCTCGATGTCTTCCTGAGCCTCGACTTCAGTGTGAGCAGTAGCAGCTTTGGCTTCGGCTTTGGCAGGAGGCGAAGAATGGGAACTAGAGCCAATAATATCAATGTCGGCCGAAACAGAAGGATGGGTAGGGTCGGTCAAAGTTGTTTCCTTCCCTAAATGCTCCCCTTCCACAACTCCAGCTCGCTCTTTAATAAGTTGCTCCTTTCCCCTGGCAAGGGCAGCGCGACCCTCGTCATCCAAGTAAAATGCCTCAAGTTCTGCCTCGGCATAGCCGGTGTCTTTGAAAGTATCCATAGCTGCCTCCCACACTTCGGCCAATGTAATTTCATATTTTAGGCCCAAAAATGAAAGGTTGCCGCGCCCCAAGACGCTGTGAACGTAAAACTCGAATAAAGTAGAGCTGATGTTGGCTTTAGTTGCCTCATGAGATTCTTCGGCTGCCACTTTGCCGGCAACAACCTCATCACGCTCTTTTTCAACTTTAAAAAGTCGAGCTCTTAACATTTCGATTTCCATGTCCTGGAAGCTAGTTTTTTCTCGCAACCGAGCAACATCAGTGCGGTAACTCTCTACAGTTTTCTCATGTGCCTCATATCTAGCCTCAGCATCTCTTTGGCTGGCATGGGCATCTCTCACTTGCTTTTGTAGCACCTCTTCCTTTTGGTAAAAGAAGTGGAAGAGGCGACAAGATCATCTTCAAGTTTCTTAACTTTAGCTTCGAGCTCCTCATTATAAGAAGCGATGCTTCTCATCTCTGTATCATGCTGTTGGAGAACCTTTTGCCATTCAGACTTATCATTCTCCATGGTCAGCATGGCCTCGAGATTGGAGCGATTAACCCTTTGAAGCTCGTCAACCAGCTTTTTCCATCCAGACATTCTCTTGATGTCAAGCTTAACAGCGTCAAGATTCTTTAGCATGGCCTGCTTATCAATGGGAACCAGGTCCAAGTTAAAGCGTACTCCCTTTAAGCACCTATTTGGAAATCGACTTTGGAGTGTAGGTGGAGCATTCCGGACTTGATACTGAGGCCTGTTAATAATTGACTGAATATCAGCTCCTTTGAGAGCGGGAGAACTAGGAGGGATTTCTAAAGGTAGGGAAGCAACGGACTTTTCAGAAATTGCAGACGCTGGTTTTTCGCTCAGTTTGGCCCGCTTGGTCGGATCTTCAGCAACGTGACCTTTCCCTTTAACATCATAAGATTTCCTTTTGTAGGAGTCGTCATCCCTTCTTCTTTGCCGCTCCTCATAAGTTTGTCTTTCACGAGCTTTTCTGGCAGCTCTTTCTTCATCGGTTTCCCTCGGGGCAGGAAGATACCGCCACGGATCATAAGAGTCGCGTCTTCCGTAGCGCTGAAAATCATCATAGTATGAACCGCTATGTCCCATAGGAGAATCTGAAAATGAAGAAGAGATAAAGTTTAGAAATCTTTGAAATAAAGAAATTCAGTGTGCTTAATTGCCAAAAAATCCTAAGTGTGTGTGACGTGTGAACTACGTGCGTCAGACTACAAACCACTCTTCGGTCGGGGAGTGATGACAGATTTTGAAGCAGGAGTCAACTTTTGGGCTGACGAAATTTGTTGCAAGGCAGATGTCACCTCAATTGCTGGAGATGTAACTTTTGTTGTGGTAGTTTCGTCTTTAAAGAGCTCCTGTGAAGTAATCATCAGGTCGCTCAATCCCTCAAAAATATCGTCACCATCATGCTTAGTGGGACTCTTTCTCTCAGCTCCTTCATCACCAGCTTTCCCGGAATGTTGACAAGGTTCCTCTTCTTCTATTACTGGGAGAAGTGCAAGTTTGCTGGATGACCCCGCAATGTCAGCGGAAGTAGAACACTTCACCAATGAAGCTTCGGCAGTAGGTTCCTTCGGTGTAAGTTCTTCAGCGGAAACTGGGGCATCTGAAGTCTCTACTTGAGAACCAGGGGCATCATGGAGCTGAGTGGATCGGGAAGGATGCAAAAGTCCGAATCGGTGAAAAAATTCATCCTTCAGTAGAAATTTAATGCTTCTCTCCTCAACCGCACTGCACTTAATCTTTCAAAAGTCGGTTTATGGCTGGAATCTTTAGAAAGAGGAGGAAGTGCTGCAAAGGTAAAGAATGAAGTTAGCACTTGACAACTTGAATTTTGAAAAACTCGGGAATGGAAAGAACAGAGAAAGACAATCTTACTTCCTACTCTCCAAATGTCGTAGAATCCCGAAGGGCAACAAACAAAGAAATATTGGTTCAAAAACCCGTGAGCACTTTCAGGGAGATCAGTGATCAATTTACGCCCCCTCGCGCTTCTCACAAGTGTGATGGAAGGATGATCCTTATTCTTTGCAAATGTGCATAAGTAGCAAATCTCCTCGAAGCTTGGAAGACGATCAAGTGTTCTCCTGAATAGTACACATAGCCCCATTAAAATGGCATAACAATTGGGGTGCAGTTGGAATGGAGAGATAGTCAACCGGAGGAGAAGTGTTCGGAGGAAATCATTAAAAGGAGGAATAGCTCCACTCAAGCACATATGGTGGTTAATTGCGATAAAACCCAGTGGTGGCCTGTCAGCAGTATCGTTTACTCCAGGAAGCAAAGCATCTGCTTCAGCAATACCGAACTGGGCGCATAGTTGACTGAAAACCCTTTGGTTCAAGGTAGTTGAAGTTCTCTCTGGGGGATCAATCAGCGGATTAGCTATTGGGAAGACTTCTCCAGCTTGCCCTATTGTTTCTTCTTGTTGAGAAGCCATTCTACACAAGGAACTGGATATTCAAATATGAAGGTGCACGTTTCCTAAAAAGTGTGAAGTGTTGTGCAAAACTAATAAAATAACAAGCAAATATAACTGAAGTTACACTAGCTAATATTTATCGATTATAAATCTTCAGGGCTTGTTGTTTTAAGTCCAAGTACAGTGTTGATGCAAACAAATTAGCTTTAGTTGATTAATTTAGCTTTGCTTTAATACTTTACTTGAACTTGTCGATGCACAGCATTTTATTAACACAGTCCTTTTAAGTTGATTATTCTTTATCAGTTCTTTAATCTAATCCATCACTCGATGTGGGCGGTCGATGATGAGTATATTCGTCCCATTTTTCTGCAAATGTTGTGTTTAACAGGTTATTAGCGTTAAAGTTAATATAATCTGTAAAGAAATGCAACGAGTTCAGGCAAGTTATCTCGACAGTTCAGGTTGAGGATTCAAATGCTGTCATATTTTTGCAAGCAAACAAGTTCAAGTGACTTATCATGGGTCAAAGTTCATCATTCATGTTCCTACAAGTTAAAGTTATGATGCATATTAAGGAATGAGGCTTCAGGTCAAGATAAGGCAAATTTGTCTAAGTACTAGCTCGGCCGCGACCTAAGACCTATGCCGCAAGAATTCAGGTCGTTAATCTCTTAGGTCGCTCTGCTTTAAGCTTTATGTTATTCCAGCAAGTTAGGTCGCAAGCATGATAGGTCGCAAGCAAATTAGGTCGTAAGCATGTTAGGTCGTATGATTTACATTCAAACCAACAACCCTAAGGCTTGTCCTCCACTCAAGCGCTACCACGCGTCCATCACCTCACAATCACCAAGAACGCAACGGTTCGACCTAGAATCCACTAACCCATTAACCCGTTAAGGACCTTCTCATCTCCTCCAAACTCACAGACCAGTTAACTCGAGACACTGTAATCCATTATCTTCTCCTCACATCATCAAGAATCACCCAAAAAACCAATTCGAATCGCTTCAAGTTTGCCACAAATCTGATGCACTACCATGTTATCGCGAACTACAACAACAATATGATCGATGGCAGTCGCAAATCAATCAAAACAAGGTTCGCAATGGAACACGGCACAAAAATGAATTGGAGTCGAAAAATGGGGAGTCCAGATTCGTGAGTTAATGATGATCGTGGATTGAACAGAAGACGAATTCACTTACGCAATATGATGGTAAAGATGAGTTAATGACTGGTTGGATTGTATTCGCCCTTGGAAGCTCGAAGATTCGTTAATGGAAGAGGAGGTTTTCAAAGTAGTTAAGAAAAGAGGAAGAAATGAGCTAGCGGTTTATATAAGGCAAAGAGGGAAAGACGAATGGGCATGTGAGTTAGCTTATCTCTTGGGTCGCTCACGACCTAGCAGAATAAGATCGAAGCACACGACCTACGACATAGGCGTGTACTTTGAGGGGCAAATGTTAACTCCTTTATTCAGCGACCGAAGGAAATAAGCGACTAAAGGAATTAAAGTGTGAGCGAGCTAACAGGGATGAAGTTCAACAGCGACCTAATGACACAAGCGACCTAGCGACCTAAAGTAATAATGACCTAACGAGATAAGCATATGGCGACCTAAGGTACCTAACGATCTAACTACTTAAAGGACTAAGCGGCTCAGTGGTCTAACGACCTATGACTTAACGAGCTAAAGGCTCTAGTGATTCTGCGGGTTGAAGGCCTACGACCTAATGACCTAGCGACCTAAGGACTTGACGACCTAACAAGGTAAAAGGGGAGCGACCTAGCGACCTAGCGTGTTAAAAGAAGAGAAGGACTGCATGCATTTGGTCTTTTTCATTAGGTCGCTCGCGAGCTATACAAAGCCGAGGCAACTTCTTATGCAGCTACTCCTTATGTCGCTCCTCCCCTAGGTCGCTCACGACCTACTAACTCGCTCAGAAGAGACCAAGTGCAACCAAGTTGAGCCAAAGCTCGTATCTATTAGGTCGCACGCGACTTACGACCTACCTTAGGTCGCCCATGACCTAGGACTAGTACATATTCTTCCCTATAAATACAACACTTGCTCCAACTAGGGGGGATTTTTGGCTCACTTCTGGAACACCTACACTCTGCTGTTTTCTTAACTCATCCGACACTTCAAACACGAAAGATGCTTCATCGAACTTCAAGAAGAAATCTAACACATTCGACATGGATTCATAGAATTCTTCTACATCGGAGTTCTAGCTACTTGTCTTAGTAGTGTTGTAATAGAAGATTGTTGTATAAGTTGTAAAAGAATCAGCAATAAAGAAGATTAAAGTGGACGTAGGCTTAACTTGGAGCCGAACCACTATAAAACTATTGTCTCTTTACTGTTTTTCTATAATTTCTGATTGTCTCTAATTCCAGTATCAACGGGTGGTGCTTTCACTTTTTCTCTACTTACACCGGGGTGTTAGCGTTCAATTTTAGCGTTAACAATCATATTTCCATGGTCTTCCCAATAGTAGATGACACACATCCATATCGACAACATCACACCATATATCATCTTTCTACTTCTTCCCAATAGAAAATGTAACAAATGCTCGTCTTCCCACTGTCACTTGGGACCATACTGTCACCATCGATGTTCCTCTCTTCACTAGGGACCTCTTGGAGAACCCGAACTATCTCCTTGTAATATTCGCCTTCGGGTCGCTGAATTATCGCTGTAAAGAAAAAGAGAAATGAGTTTGACTTCGTCTATAACTGTCTTATCAACTACTCGAGAAGATAGCAATACTCACGTCTAAATAGCCATCGACTGGCAAATCCTAGGGGGCATCTGACATAGAACCACTCCGTCTTGAAGTAGCTCAGCCTAATCCAAGACCCCGTAACTACTTGGCAATTTCTTACAGCCTCCAGGAATGTGAAAGATGGACTATCTGTTCGACTCTTGAAGTTGAACAAGTATCTTATCTTGGTTGGGAGAGGTGGTCGATAAAGGTACTCCATGAATACAATTAACAAGCTGTTCAGCAAAGCGTATCCGTTAGGGTGTAGCTGAGATGGACCGATCCCCAGAAAAGACAACACTTCTCTTATATATTGATTGAATGGGGGGAGCGTTCCAACTGTGCACGCATGTCGATTGAATGCGGTATACCCCTCCGGTGGATTGTGTGGTCTATCGTTTGGTCCTGGCAATAGTACGTCATCCATCGACAGACCGTGTCTTAAGCATATTCTCCCTAGCATGTCTTCAGAAATATTGGACGGAACAGAGTCTGGCGGACTATTGATAAAAGATGCGTCAGGTGCCTCGTCCGGGGCTGGATCGATGACTTCGGCCTCGATGTCTGGTATTTCGAGTATGGGAGGAATTAAACTCTGATTTTCCTGCGGCTGCGAGCTTGGAGTTTCCATAACTAGCTAACTCATGAGAAATCATCATCCCCGGTGTAAAGTGTGTGAATGTGTTGTGCAGTGCAGTGTTACATGTTGCTTAAAAAAGTATGCAGAGTTAGAGAAAAATGCCCAAACGAAGAAAACTTTGGAATCCAATTGGAATGATCGTAATCGCTGACCGTCACAACCGTACCACTCAGATGTTAGCAATCGATCCGAATTAAAATTTCTTGTCATTTTGTTAAGTTAAAGTTAAAGTTCCATCGACGAGCTTCGAAAGGCAGTCAAGTATGTAGTTTAACAGTTAAGTCCAGATATGCAAGGATGAAGCTCGTCGGAATCATGCTCTCAAGTGCTCAAAATTTCGTATCCATCACGGGATGAGTTCGAATCGATCACGGGGAGCTTATTCGTATCCATCAAGATTCGAGTTCGTGTCGATCACCGGGAGCTTACTTTGAATCGATCATCAACGTTTGTGTTTGTATCGATCAAGATCAATAGCTTCGAATCGATCCTCGGTGTTCAGGTTCGTATCGGTCAGGAAAGCCTCGGCTTCGCATCGATCACGTTCGAGTCAATACTTTTTGTATCGATCGTGAGAGTATGTTCCGAATCGATCTAAAGCTGAGGATTTCACACCGATCGCTCGCCTAGTTTTCGCATCGATCATTACAGATCGACACGATTTTCCACCATCTCGATCGATACAAACTACATCATTTCCCATAAAATTCCTGGGATCGATGCGAACTCCAAGAAAAAACGTTATCACCTGCATCGATTCGAACATAGGCGCCCCAGATCAACACGAAGAAAAGATCGAGCCATTTTAATTTTTTCTCCACACTCCTTCTTCTCCAATCAACATGGTCATCGCCATGGCCATCCTCGACCAAGCTCTGGCCCAGATCTGGCCTTACCGATTGCCAGAATTGATAATCGGCAAAGACAGGATGGATCTGAGATTCAAACTCCGTCATTTGGATCTAATCGTAGCTGATTAATTACCTAGATTAGAATTGGAATTCGATGGATTAAAAGATTGTATTTGATCGATTCGAAGGCAAAATGCAGTTCTTCTTCTCTCAGACTTGTGGATCGATGCAAAAGCAAAGGATAAGGAAGATAACAGTGAAAAGTAAAAAGTGAAAAAAGGCCGAAGTTGTAACGACCCGTATTTTACGTGTTGGTATATCGTAGAATTATTAGGTCGTTAGTGTTGTTTAGGTCATCCATAGCTTAAGTCATGTGGAAGCTAGCTCGTGTGGGGTTTTAAGTCGTAAACGACTTAGGAGGTTACGACCTAGCAGTTAAGAGAAGTTAACGAGTTAGTGTGTTAGGTCGTTAACGAGTTAGTGTGTTAGGTCGTTAACGAGTTATAGAAGTTGGCACGAGTTAACATGTTAAGTGATAGGTCGTATACGAGTTAGGGTGATAGAGCGACCTATAGAAGTAACGACCTAAGAGTTAGCGAGTTAAGGCTTAGGGCAGTTTAGGTCGTAAGGGGGTTAGGTCGAGTGGAGCGACCTATAGATATGAGCGACCTAGTGATAGTAAGCGACCTAGTGGAAATGACCGACCTAAGAGTTAGACGAGTTAAGGATGTAGCGACTTAAGGTTTTGACCGACCTAAGGAGATAGGTCGTGAGGTGCTTAGGTCGTGAGTCGTTTGGAACGACTTAACGATGAGTCGTAGCGTTTCGATGAGTCGTAGGTCGTAATATATTAGGTCGTGTGATAAGCTTCGTCCCAGTTAGGTCGTAGGTCGTTGGGAATGGTAGGTCGGCAATAGTTAGGTCGCTGGGTAGTTATGTGGTGCAGTTAGGTCGTTAGACGACCTAAGGTAGGTTGTAGAGATTGTTAAGTCGCGTGCTTATGTTTTTAGGTCGCATAAAGGCCTGGGGAGTTAGGTCGTTAACTTGGTAGGTTGTTAGGTCGCAAAGGAGTTAGGTCGGCCGTGTGTTGACTCGTGTGACCCTGGTGTTGTTAGGTCGTGAAGTGGGTAGGTCGTAAGCCGTTGGGATTCTATGAGTCGTAGACGACTTAGGGGATGAGTCGTGAACGACTTAAAAGTTAGTTCGGGGAAAATCTTAGGTCGGCAACGACCTAAAACCGAGCCTACGAGTTACGACCTAAGGGGCGATCAGCCTATAAATAGAGGGGTTTGGCTCACTTTTTGGCACCGGATTTTGAAGCGACGAAGTGCTGCCATTTTGAGAGCTCGACTACAACATTTCTTCACTTCTTTTCTCCACTTTGATCGAGTGCTAACATCCATCCAAGATCGAAGATCAAGATTGAAGATTGAAGAGCCAAAGTTGAAGATTTTCATCCAACAAAGTTAGATTTCATCGTTCGAAGCGGAATTTCACCGGATCGAGCTTAGATCTTCGCTGTCCAGATCTGAAGTTGATAGTTTTTGAAGTGTTTGGGTGATTCGGTGAGTGGTGGTTATCTCTCACGCGGACCCAAAGGAGTGTATTGGATCGGTGGCTTGTTTATGTGTTAAAGATAGAGTTTTCTCGCATTTTCCTTATGTCTGCATGTAGATCCATTGTCTATGAAGTTTTGGATACCCATTTTACTATAAGTTAACTTATGCAAGTTTATTCATCGAATTATAGAGACATTTGCCTATTATTCATGCTTGTTAGATTTGGACACTTTAATTACGAAATTGCCATTATAGTTAATATTGGTTGTTAGATCTTGTTTGAATGTTTGATTGTTTGTATTGATGATTGATTTGATTGTTTCAAGTTAGCTAGTAGTTGATTTGGGACAAGATGGTTGAAGATGATTCAAAAGCTAAGTGGAAAGGCTCTTGAATGATGAAAGCTGCTTGTGGCATGTGAAGCGGATGATAAAGCTCATATGGATGGACTCGGTGATGATGGACTTTGCCATGATGCGATGAGGCGAAGCATGACGTTGAGATGAGCCTTTGCTATGATGAAGATGAGGCGAGGCATGATGTGATGTAGTCTTGGTACAATCGAGAAGGATTACTCCAAGCATGTAGATAACTTGAAGGGTAGTTCGAGTTGGTTGATAATGGATGGCTCGAGAGGTAGCTTGGGCTAGGTTGAGAATAGTCGTCAAGGAGGATGACTAGAAGGCTTGGATTTCATCGTTGTTGAAGGTTCTAGCAGACTCAAAGCAAGAGTACAAGGGTTGCCCTAAAAGACTACAGGTAGGTGGTCTGGACACCCTAAAGACTACAGGTAGGTGGTCGAGTACTCTGGGTAGATTCGTTATACCTAGGCACGGATCACGAGGACGTGTGGAGTTATGTCTAGAACCGGGGTTACCATTAGCCCTTGATAGATGGCTCAGGAAGGAGTCGGTCATTCAATTAACGGTGATATCGAAGCAAGGTTAACAGTGATAGCCAGAGTCATGGATGTTTGGTTGTATCATCATTCGGTCTCAAGAGCGGTGTTTTCTGGGTGCTTATCTGATCTTGGTTTAGGCCTTGGGGGTTTGTATTCGGAAAACATCGACCTTGACTCGAGTGATTATTGCTTTACTTTAATTATCTGCTTTGCTATGCTTGTTTCTCCTTAGTGTGTCTGGGGGCTATCACTGTAGTAAGAGGTGGAGTGGGATGGTTGGGTTCCTATTCCTTTTTATCCTTTATGCTCTTTTGGTATGTTTGATAGTTAATTTACCGCTCACTAAGACTGTTGTCTGACTCAAGGTTTTATGTCTCCTCTTATTACCTTGGGCTGTTCATCCATGATTGGGATGGGCAGACTAAGTGACAGGTGGCAGGTGCTGATCTTAGTGATTGACGATGTTGATGGCGAAGACGAGCAGGAGGCTTGCGTATTATTTTCTTAATAATATGTACTGGATTTTTCGCTGTTTATTGTTACTCTGAGTGCTATGTAGTGAGGCTTCTTGTATTGATGGTTTAGACCTATGTATAAAACTGTTATGATGCTTATATGATGATGTTCTGTTCTATGGAGCTTCTCTATATTATATCTTTCTATTGTACTTTATCCATGCGCTGTGAGTTGTACGATAGATTCTGCGATGTTTATTTTTACCCTGACCATCGTCCATGGCTGCCTGGCACACTTTCAGCGCACCATTCCCTTGTTTCCGGGCGGGAGTCATGGGCGGTTGTCACATTTGGTATCAGAGCATTAGTTAATCGATTTTAGCCAACGCTCGCTGACGTAACTACGTAAGAGAGACGTAATTGTATTTTGATGGATGATTACTATATATATAATATATAGTAGTTAGAAGGATTTGAACTCCTTATGCAATTGTTTCTCAAGGTGTTCTAAATCATTCCTTTTTGTAGATATTAAGGATGAGTCGAAGTGAGAGACAAGCTGCTAGGGAAAGCCGTGCTGCTGGGGGAGCTACTGATTATGGAGCTATGTTTGAAGCTATGATGACTTCTATCATGAGAAGGATACCAGCTCCAGGGCCATCTGTAGATGTTGGAGTTCAAGTTCAAGCTCCAAGACCGGTGGATTTTGCTAAGCTTTGTAAGGACTATACGGCTCTTGGAGGGAAGGTTTTCTTGGGAACGGAATCAACCATTGAAGTCCAGAGATGGATTGATGCTTGCAGAAGAATCTTTGGTGATTTGGGGATTGAGGATGCAACTAAGAGGAAGCTTGCATCAAGACAGCTTCAAGGAAGAGCTGCTGCTTGGTGGAACTCTATTACCATAGATACTCCAGAGGAAGAGATTACTTGGGAGCAATTTCAAGTCAGATTTGAAGCTAAGTTTATCTCTACGGCTCAGAAGTCTGTTTTGTTCAAGAAGTTTGTTGAGCTCAAGCAAGGTGGAAGATCGGTTCTTGAGTATGTTTCTGAGTTCGAGGCTTTGTCCAAGTATGCTCGATCGTATATTGAATCCCCATACCAGAAGAATGAGAAGTTCGTGACAGGCTTGGACAGTTATCTTGGAAGGCAGTTGGTGGATCATCTGGACGATCCATTTGAGAAGCTTGTGGAGAAAGCTCTCAGGCATGAGAGTTTGTTTCCTAAGGAAGTATCTGTTGTTGCTGTAACCAAGGAGGAGTCTAAGCCACAGCAAGGTGGAAACAAGAAGAGGAAGCAGCAGCAACAGAAGGGAAAGAATGGCCAGAAGAAACCGAAGGGCGAAGTGACCTGCTATAACTGCCAGCAGAAGGGTCATCTCTCCAGGGATTGTAAGAACCCCAAGGTGCCGGGAAAGTGCTATAACTGTGATAAGCTGGGACACATCAAGAAGGATTGCCCAGAACCAAGGAAAGATAGGCAGATTGTGCAAGCTTATGCTTTGGGGGCTGTTCCGTCATCTTCGAAAGCTCCTACTGCGGAAGAGAAGGGGAAGAGTGTGGTGGTTCAAGGTACTCTTTCCATTTGTGGTGTTCCAGTCAGAGTGTTATTTGATACTGGGGCGTCGCATTCTTTTGTTTGTAATAAACTTGTAGGCCGGTTAGGTTTGGAACCGGAAATTGTTGATAGACCATTGGTAGTGACTAATCCAGTTGGGGGTTCGTCTTGTTTGTGTATGCTATGCCGTGGTCTAGTTGTATCGAGTCATGATTGCTCTTTTGTTTGTGATTGTTTTGTTCTGAACTTTGCGGGGTTCGGAATTATTTTGGGTATGGACTGGCTTAGGAAGTATGCGGAAAAGGTTGATTGTGAAAGGCTGGAAGTGACAGTTGAGAAGGTGGAGGGGCGAAAGGTTGTGATACGATGTAAGCATGAAGAAGGCGTCTTCATGAGCTTCATGTATTTGCTGGATGTTCCACGGGATGGACTGTCATTGGTGCCAATCGCAAATGGATTTGAGGATGTCTTTGAGGAAGTCAAAGGGTTACCGCCGCATAGAGAGATCGAGTTTCGTATCGATCTAGTTGAGGGAGCCAGACCTGTTGTGATGCCTCTTAGGCGGATGGTGCCTAGGGAACAACAAGAGTTGAAGGTGCAAGTTGATGACCTTTTACGGAAAGGATTCATTCGGCGTAGTGTGTCCGAATGGGGTGCACCAGTTGTGTTCGCAACCAAAGCGGATGGATCGTTGAGGTTGTGTGTCGACTATCGTGAGCTGAATAAGGTGACTAAGAAGAACAAGTATCCATTGCCGAGGATAGATGACTTGTTTGATCAGCTTCACGAGGCTAAGGTGTTTTCTCAGATGGATTTGGCAACGGGATTTCACCAATTAAGAGTGGTGAAGGATAGTGTGCCGAAGACTGCTTTCAGGACACCATCCGGTTTCTATGAGTGGCTGGTAATGCCATTTGGATTGACTAACGCACCAGCATATTTTGTGGATCTTATGAATAGAGTGTTCAGAGATCAGTTGAACAAGTTCGTACTTGTGTTCGTGGATGATATTCTGATTTATTCCAGAACTGAAGAAGAGCACAAGACGCACTTGTGTATTGTTTTGGAAATCTTGCGGAAACATCAGCTGAAGGCTAAGTTTTCGAAGTGTCACTTCTGGAAAAGTGAAGTAAGGTTCTTAGGCCATGTTATTTCTGGAAATGGAATAGCGGTTGATCCCGCTAAGGTGGCAGCAATCCAGGATTGGGTTAGACCTAAGAATGCATCTGATGTGAGAAGTTTTCTTGGATTAGCAGGATACTATCGTCGATTTATCAAGGACTTTTCCAAGATAGCTGCACCATTAACAGGATTGACGAAGAAGAACCAAGTGTTCTGTTGGGATGCTAAGTGTGAGCAAGCTTTTGGAATCCTGAAGGAGCGACTGACGAGTGCTCCTGTTTTGACTATTCCAAGTGGGAATGATGAGATGGTGGTTTACACCGATGCATGTGGTACTGGACTTGGAGCAGTGCTAATGCAGAAGGATAAAGTTGTTGCGTATGCAAGTCGACAACTGAAGCCGCATGAAAGGAATTACCCGACTCATGATTTGGAGTTAGCGGCGATTGTGTTTGCTCTGAAGATGTGGAGACATTATCTATTAGGAGTTCGATTCGAGTTGTTTACGGATCATAAGTCGTTGAAGTATCTTTTCTCCCAGAAGGATTTGAATCTTCGGCAGCAACGATGGCTAGAGTTTTTAGCATCATATGATTTTGGTATAGCATATACTCCGGGAAAAGGTAACGCAGTAGCAGATGCGTTAAGTCGAAGACATGCCGGATTGGGAGCCATGTTTTCGGAATTGAAGAGTCTCTAGTATTTAGCTGGATTTGATTTCAGACCCAGATGTGAATTGGAACCTGAGATGTTGGCAAACTTATCGATAAGACCTACTCTTGTGGATAGGATTGGCAAGAGCCAAAAGCGAGACGATAAGCTTGTCAAGATTATCCGTGATTTGGAATCTGGATTGGAACCAGAGAAGGATAAAGGATTCGAGGTCGATCGAGAGGGTTGGCTTCGGAAGCAAGGACGGCTAGTTGTTCCCGATATAGATGAATTGAGAGATGAAGTTCTACGGGAAAGTCATCACTCGAAGCTAACAATTCATCCAGGTGGAAATAAGATGTATCGGGATATGAAGAGAACCTATTACTGGGAAGGTATGAAAAGGGATGTTGGAAATTTTATTTCCAAGTGTATGAGTTGCCAGTTGGTTAAAGCAGAGCAGAAGAAGCCAAGTGGATTGCTTCAGCCATTAGAAGTTCCTACATGGAAGTGGGAGCAGATATCGATGGATTTTATCGATGGTTTACCTAGAACGAGAGCGGGAAATGAAGGGATTTGGGTCATCGTAGATCGGTTGACCAAGAGTGCAAGATTCATTCCTGTTCGATCAACTAGGACTGCATCGAAATTGGCTGAGCTGTATGTTAAGTGGATAGTTCGATTCCATGGTATTCCGAAAAGTATAGTGAGCGATCGAGACCCGTTGTTCACTAGTGGATTTTGGAAGAGCTTCCAGGAAGTTTTGGGAACCGAGTTGTGTTTGAGTAAAGCTTATCATCCCCAAACAGATGGTCAGACTGAGAGAGTCAACAGAGTTTTGGAAGATCTCCTCAGAGCATGTGTTTTGGATTTCGGAGGATCATGGGAGGATCATCTTCATTTGGTGGAGTTTGCGTATAATAACAGTTACCAGTCAAGTATTGGTATGGCACCATATGAAGCCTTGTATGGAAGACCGTGTAACTCTCCGACATGTTGGTTGGAAGCTGGAGAAAAGTTGATACTTGGGCCAGAGATGATTCGTCAGACTACGGATTGCATAGAGATCATTCGGCAACGAATGAAGGCAGCCCAGGATCGTCAGAAAAGTTATGCCGATAAGCGTCGTAAAGATTTGGAGTTCGACGTAGGTGATATGGTTTTTGTGAAGATTTCTCCATTGAAGAATGTTATTCGATTCAGGAAGAAAGGAAAGTTGACTCCGAGATTTGTTGGACCATTCCCGATCATCGAGCGAATTGGAAAGCTCGCTTATAGATTGGAGTTACCGGAGAAGATGTCGGGTGTGCACAATGTTTTTCATGTATCTTATCTACGGAAGTATGTGCACGACTCGAATACAGTGGTTTCTGCTGATAGCTGTGAAGATTTAGAAGTTGATCCAGTTGTTAGAAGACCTCGTAAGCCGCTTCGTGTTGTGGAAACCGACACGAAACAACTTAGGAGGAAGAGGATTACGTTGCTCAAGATACAATGGAGTGATGATGTTAACGACTGTACGTGGGAGGAGGAAGAGAGGATGAAGGCAGCTCATCCTGAACTCTTCGAGGTATAGCCCTAAGGTGTCGTAACATCTCATGAATTTGTAACTTGTTCTAATCTTAGAATTCTACATGCTAGGCTAGAAATTGGATGCATGGTTTGTTGATTGCTATGGATGGTAGGCATGCAGAAGATTTTTGATTGCTCTTGTTTGTTTGGAATTTCGGGGGCGAAATTCCTAAGGGGGAGAGAATGTAACGACCCGTATTTTACGTGTTGGTATATCGTAGAATTATTAGGTCGTTAGTGTTGTTTAGGTCATCCATAGCTTAAGTCATGTGGAAGCTAGCTCGTGTGGGGTTTTAAGTCGTAAACGACTTAGGAGGTTACGACCTAGCAGTTAAGAGAAGTTAACGAGTTAGTGTGTTAGGTCGTTAACGAGTTATAGAAGTTGGCACGAGTTAACATGTTAAATGATAGGTCGTATACGAGTTAGGGTGATAGAGCGACCTATAGAAGTAACGACCTAAGAGTTAGCGAGTTAAGGCTTAGGGCAGTTTAGGTCGTAAGGGAGTTAGGTCGAGTGGAGCGACCTATAGATATGAGCGACCTAGTGATAGTAAGCGACCTAGTGGAAATGACCGACCTAAGAGTTAGACGAGTTAAGGATGTAGCGACTTAAGGTTTTGACCGACCTAAGGAGATAGGTCGTGAGGTGCTTAGGTCGTGAGTCGTTTGGAACGACTTAACGATGAGTCGTAGCGTTTCGATGAGTCGTAGGTCGTAATATATTAGGTCGTGTGATAAGCCTCGTCCCAGTTAGGTCGTAGGTCGTTGGGAATGGTAGGTCGGCAATAGTTAGGTCGCTGGGTAGTTATGTGGTGCAGTTAGGTCGTTAGACGACCTAAGGTAGGTTGTAGAGATTGTTAAGTCGCGTGCTTATGTTTTTAGGTCGCATAAAGGCCTGGGGAGTTAGGTCGTTAACTCGGTAGGTTGTTAGGTCGCATAGGAGTTAGGTCGGCCGTGTGTTGACTCGTGTGACCCTGGTGTTGTTAGGTCGTGAAGTGGGTAGGTCGTAAGCCGTTGGGATTCTATGAGTCGTAGACGACTTAGGGGATGAGTCGTGAACGACTTAAAAGTTAGGTCGGGGAAAATCTTAGGTCGGCAACGACCTAAAACCGAGCCTATGAGTTACGACCTAAGGGGCGATCAGCCTATAAATAGAGGGGTTTGGCTCACTTTTTGTCACCGGATTTTGAAGCGACGAAGTGCTGCCATTTTGAGAGCTCGACTACAACATTTCTTCACTTCTTTTCTCCACTTTGATCGAGTGCTAACATCCATCCAAGATCGAAGATCAAGATTGAAGATTGAAGAGCCAAAGTTGAAGATTTTCATCCAACAAAGCTAGATTTCATCGTTCGAAGCGGAATTTCACCGGATCGAGCTTAGATCTTCGCTGTCCAGATCTGAAGTTGATAGTTTTTGAAGTGTTTGGGTGATTCGGTGAGTGGTGGTTATCTCTCACGCGGACCCAAAGGAGTGTATTGGATCGGTGGCTTGTTTATGTGTTAAAGATAGAGTTTTCTCGCATTTTCCTTATGTCTGCATGTAGATCCATTGTCTATGAAGTTTTGGATACCCATTTTACTATAAGTTAACTTATGCAAGTTTATTCATCGAATTGTAGAGACATTTGCCTATTATTCATGCTTGTTAGATTTGGACACTTTAATTACGAAATTGCCATTATAGTTAATATTGGTTGTTAGATCTTGTTTGAATGTTTGATTGTTTGTATTGATGATTGATTTGATTGTTTCAAGTTAGCTAGTAGTTGATTTGGGACAAGATGGTTGAAGATGATTCAAAAGCTAAGTGGAAAGGCTCTTGAATGATGAAAGCTGCTTGTGGCATGTGAAGCGGATGATAAAGCTCATATGGATGGACTCGGTGATGATGGACTTTGCCATGATGCGATGAGGCGAAGCATGACGTTGAGATGAGCCTTTGCTATGATGAAGATGAGGCGAGGCATGATGTGATGTAGTCTTGGTACAATCGAGAAGGATTACTCCAAGCATGTAGATAACTTGAAGGGTAGTTCGAGTTGGTTGATAATGGATGGCTCGAGAGGTAGCTTGGGCTAGGTTGAGAATAGTCGTCAAGGAGGATGACTAGAAGGCTTGGATTTCATCGTTGTTGAAGGTTCTAGCAGACTCAAAGCAAGAGTACAAGGGTTGCCCTAAAAGACTACAGGTAGGTGGTCTGGACACCCTAAAGACTACAGGTAGGTGGTCGAGTACTCTGGGTAGATTCGTTATACCTAGGCACGGATCACGAGGACGTGCGGAGTTATGTCTAGAACCGGGGTTACCATTAGCCCTTGATAGATGGCTCAGGAAGGAGTCGGTCATTCAATTAACGGTGATATCGAAGCAAGGTTAACAGTGATAGCCAGAGTCATGGATGTTTGGTTGTATCATCATTCGGTCTCAAGAGCGGTGTTTTCTGGGTGCTTATCTGATCTTGGTTTAGGCCTTGGGGGTTTGTATTCGGAAAACATCGACCTTGATTCGAGTGATTATTGCTTTACTTTAATTATCTGCTTTGCTATGCTTGTTTCTCCTTAGTGTGTCTGGGGGCTATCACTGTAGTAAGAGGTGGAGTGGGATGGTTGGGTTCCTATTCCTTTTTATCCTTTATGCTCTTTTGGTATGTTTGATAGTTAATTTACCGCTCACTAAGACTGTTGTCTGACTCAAGGTTTTATATCTCCTCTTATTACCTTGGGCTGTTCATCCATGATTGGGATGGGCAGACTAAGTGACAGGTGGCAGGTGCTGATCTTAGTGATTGACGATGTTGATGGCGAAGACGAGCAGGAGGCTTGCGTATTATTTTCTTAATAATATGTACTGGATTTTCCGCTGTTTGTTGTTACTCTGAGTGCTATGTAGTGAGGCTTCTTGTATTGATGGTTTAGACCTATGTATAAAACTGTTATGATGCTTATATGATGATGTTCTGTTCTATGGAGCTTCTCTATATTATATCTTTCTATTGTACTTTATCCATGCGCTGTGAGTTGTACGATAGATTCTGCGATGTTTATTTTTACCCTGACCATCGTCCATGGCTGCCTGGCACACTTTCAGCGCACCATTCCCTTGTTTTCATACGGGAGTCATGGGCGGTCGTCACAGAAGTCCAAAGTATTTATATGAGCGTAAGTGTGAAGGGAAGGGGCGATTCGCCTCCTAGACAACACGACCGGTCACTACAGGTCAACCCCCAGATCGAGTCGAACAATCAATTCGAGTCCATCAGCCCAAGCTCCTATCGATTCGAAATGGTCAGTAGATCCATCGATACGAAGTGCACGATGAAGATGACTCTGAAGACGATTGAGCTCAATCGATTCGAAATATTTATTCGTATCGATGAGTTCGCAACTCCATCCATCGGTTCCGTTAATGCGAACGTTAGTTTCATATCCATCATAGCTCATGCATATCGATGCGAAATGCTAGATTCGCATCCGTCAAATGCAAAATCCATCAATGCGAGAGCGACCTTTCAAACTTCTATATCGATTCAGGAGAGGATCGACACGAAGGAGTATCCAAAGACAACCGTCAAGCGTTGCTACAACTCGAGTTTCACATTGGTCCATGTTAACTCCGTTTGGAAAACGACCCAGCGACCTAGGAGATAACCCACCTAACGACCTAACAATGGATGCGACCTAGCGACATAAAGGTGGAGCGACCTAGCGATCTAACCATGGGAACGACCTAGCGACTTAACCGGTCGAGCAATCCAACTAATAGCGAGTTAAGACCTAATCTGTCCAGCGACCTAACTCCAGAGGTCATGGCCTAGCGACCTAATGGGATAAACGACGTACGACTTAGCAACTTTGCCTAGGTCGACCACGACCTTGTACCGGAAGAGATAGGGGAAACTCTGATGGGTCGTAACTCGCGTGCCCTAGGCCGTGGCCTTCGACCTACGACTTATCTGCATTGAATAAGAAGGCTGCCTATGTTATGCCGCTGGAGATAGGTCGCGTTTGACCTTGGACTTGTAAAAATAAGCATATGCGTACCCATTGGAGAAAAGACCAAGGGTCCTTAGGTCGTTTGCGATCTATGACCTAGCTTAGGTCGAACACGACCTAACGACCTAGTTGAGAAAAACGCCTATAAATACACGATCACCACCAGCATTCAAGGGACTTTTTTTTGGCTGATTGATTTCAAGCGTGGTTACTTTGCCATTTTCTCGACTTCAAGCAGCACTTCAAGTACTTCAAACATCAAGGCAATTCCAACAAACTTCGAGAGGAAATCCGGATCATTTAACATGCAACCAAGAGTTTCTTCTACATCGAAGTTTGAGACATTCGTCAAAATGTGTTGTAATTGAAGTGTTTTGTAAAGAATTGTAATCGAATTCATAATAAAGGAGATTAAAGTGGACGTAGGCTTAATCTAAAGCCGAACCACTATAAAACTTGTGTCTTTCACTGCTTTTTTAATACTCTCTTTGCTTATCTCTGATTCCCGTGCAAACGGGTGGTGCTTTCACAACTACTCTACACACACCAGGGTGTTAGCGTTCAGATTTTAGCGTTAACATTTTGGTGCTTTCACTGAGAATTGAACTCAGGACAATCGTCATCATTGCTTCACAAAGATTTGTAGAGAGAATTTCCTTGAAAACCAGAAGTCTATCCGAAATAATGGCTCCTGGAGGGAAAAGTAGATCCGATAGATCTGGGAACGTTCAAGAGGGAACTTCCGCTTCCCCGATACCAAATCAAACCACTCCAGCTGTTGGAGTTACGAAAGAGGAGTTGGATGCTGCAATTTTAGGGCTGAACAAACAGATAAGTGCCCAGAACGCGCAACTGGAAGCCCAGAATGCACAAAACGCCCTAATTCTGAACAGGTTGAATGATTTGCTCGGGGCAAACCGTCAACCAACATGTAATGAAAGGAATTTTGCTGGCAATGTTCATGATGCTGAAGAAAGAAGCATTCCTGAAAGGGCCGCTAGTCCCGTTCAACAGACACCTCCTCAAGTCGAAGGACCAAGCCTTCGAAACGATAAGGAGTACCTATCGGGAATGGTTCGATCAATCATGAGGGAAAGCATCCAAAGGCAAGAGGACGAAAGAGATTGGGGATTCGCACCGAGCAAGACTCCATTCACTGAAAAAATCTTAAGAGCAGAATTTCCCAGGAAATTCGTACCCCCTACTATCCCAGCCTATAAAGGAACAAGTGACCCTAGCCAGTTTCTATACAAGTACGATTGGCATATGACTGGGGCACAAGCGTCAGATGAGATTAAATGCCGATACTTTCCGGTGTATCTAGAAGGAGTGGCTTTGCTCTGGTTCACCAAGCTACCGGTTCGTTCCATAGATCAATTCTCTGATTTAACCCGAAAATTTAAAGAACAATTCAGGTTGTATGCATCAAAAGCAAGGGACATAATGTCATTGTCTAGTCTCGAACAAGCACCTGGGGAACCCATCAAGTCTTTTCTGAATCGTTTCAATATAGCCTTGGCCGAAGTAGACAACGCGGAGCCTCGAATGATACTGACGTATTTGATGCGGGCCATCGACAAGTCAAGTGAATTCGGCGTATGGCTTAGAATGAAGGAACCAAATTCGTTAGAGAAGTTTTATAAAAAGGCTGATGAGTTTATGCATTTGGAAAGTCGTCCCGTGCCAGCAAAAATTGTTGCTACTGGAGATAAGGATAATGAAGTTCCTTCTAGCAGAGGAGA
Source organism: Allium cepa (assembly GCA_030765085.1). Classification (NCBI taxonomy): domain Eukaryota; kingdom Viridiplantae; phylum Streptophyta; class Magnoliopsida; order Asparagales; family Amaryllidaceae; genus Allium; species Allium cepa. Next base: position 53,720,225 of record CM060931.1, on the reverse strand, counting down.
ATCTGAGAACGAGAAAAGGAAAATTGAGGGAAAAGAGAAGCAGAAAAGTGGGAAAAAACCTCGCCGCTTCGACCCTTCAAATTTCACTCCCTTAACCGATACCCCGGAAAATATCTTTTTGGCAACTAAGGACGTAGTCAAATATCCCAAACCACCTGAGATGAGCAGAGGGGCAATCCGTAATGGGAAGTTCTGCCGATTTCACAACCAGCCCGGCCACGACACCGATCAATGTCGTCAGTTAAAAAACGTGATTGAAGAGTTGCTGAAGCAGAATCTGCTCCAGCAATACATCAAAAGAGACAAGAATGACCCGTCCTCATCCATTCAGGGGCAACAATCTAGATCGGGTGACAAGGTTGCTATGCAGGGAGATGAGAGGCCTGTCATTAATATCATTACAGGTGGCCCCCATCCAGCAGACGGAAGTTGGGATGAGTTAGAAAGATACACTTATGCTTTAAGATAAAGTAAATCAAAGTGTCGCCAACTATCCGCAAGAACTGCAACCAAGCACACTCCGCTCTGAAGGGAGATATAATCCCAAGATCCTGGATCTAAGCTCTGTTCATCTTTAATAGCTTTGCTTAAAAATTGTAAAACAAATATGAATGTATCTTTCTTGTATTGAAAATCACTGCAAAAATTAGTGCTAATCAATAAAACAGGAGTATACATCTTGTGTTTTCAAATTACTACAGAATGCTTATTTCATTTCGATATGCAAGCATACTTGAAACATTGCTAAAATGTCGATTTTATAACGCAGGCTGTGAAAGCAAAGCTGGACAACACATCATGAAACAAAGGCGATTTCTACAAGCCAAAAGTCCCAGATTTGAATCCTATATAAGAAGTACTTCAATTTAATAGTTGATGATTTGGCCAGAGGTATGACCTTGCTTACAAACTGTGATCGTTTGAACAAACATCCGATTGAGTAACTTGTGTCTGCCCCTGTGAACTCACTTAACTATGAAGTTCACTTCTTTGGATAAAACGAAAAACTGGCAAAGAAAAGGGCATCAATTAGACAGTGATAGCAAGGAATCGCTAAAAAACCAGATGATGGAAAGACACGAGTCCAATGCTACTCTTCCGAGTCCAATGCTACTCTTAAGAGTCCAACGACACTCGGCAGGGTCCAACGCTCCTCTCCGGAGGCCAAACAGACCTCTAACGAGGCATATGCCGCAAAAAAGAAAGTTCTCTACTCAACAAAAAAGATTGGAGGATTCATGACCCTCCAACCATGAGAGAGTAACTTCCAGGCAATCAAAAGCCCTCTTCAGAGGCACATTTCACCAGGAGTTGAAGTGTAAAAGCCCCTCTTCGGAGGCCCACTTCACCAGAGTTGAAATGCAAAACAAAACAAAAGCCCTCTTCGGAGGCACATTTCACCAGGAGTTGAAGTGTAAAAGCCCCTCTTCGGAGGCCCACTTCACCAGAGTTGAAATGCAAAACAAATCAAAGCCCTCTTCAGAGGCACATTTCACCAGGAGTTGAAGTGTAAAAGCCCCTCTTCGGAGGCCCACTTCACCAGAGTTGAAATGCAAAACAAATCAAAGCCCTCTTCAGAGGCACATTTCACCAGGAGTTGAAGTGTAAAAGCCCCTCTTCGGAGGCCCACTTTACCAGAGTTGAAATGTAAAACAAATCAAAGCCCTCTTCAGAGGCACATTTCACCAGGAGTTGAAGTGTAAAAGCCCCTCTTCGGAGGCCCACTTTACCAGAGTTGAAATGCAAAACAAATCAAAGCCCTCTTCAGAGGCACATTTCACCAGGAGTTGAAGTGTAAAAGCCCCTCTTCGGAGGCCCACTTCACCAGAGTTGAAATGCAAAACAAATCAAAGCCCTCTTCAGAGGCACATTTCACCAAGAGTTGAAGTGCAGCAACCACTCTTCGGAGTTTCACTTCACCAAAGTTGAAATGCAAGAAACAGAATAAAGACCTCTTCAGAGGCGCATATTTCACCACGACGTGAAGTACAAACTTCACAAGGGTTAAATATGAAAAGACCTCTACCGGGGCACTTTTCTCAAAATAAAGATATCAAAAGAAAGCCCATTTTAAAGGCTCGCTTCACCGCTCAGGAGGTTTCACATTTTCAAAAAAAAAAAAAAGTGATCATCTCCAAAGCTTGAAGTGTTTTATAAAAATTGAATGTTAGCTCTCCAAAATGAAGGTACAAGCCTTCTCAAATTGGGAGAATCGTACTTCAAAGAAATTGCAATATGCTGTGGTATGGGGGCAATATAATATGGTTGTAGCAATAAAAGCAATATTCAAACAAACATACCACAACTTTATCGCAATATTACATAAGGAAACTTGTGCAGGAATATAAAATAAATGTATTCTCAGATACAAGCAAAGATTTGTACAAACAAAAAGAATCATTTTATTCAATATTGCCGAAATTCTGTACATGTGCAGGTTTCAAAATAAAGCAAACGGGGGGCCGGTACCCGCACAACACTTGGCCATTATATATGGAAAGCAAAAGCTGTAAAAAGGAACAGCAAAATCCTATCACTTCTTTTTGCTGCCGCCTTTGGAACCTTCGCCTGGTTTGATTTTTAGCTTTTCAAGGCGGCCTGAAGAGGTTGGGACAAGCGAAGTAACTGCTGGGTCAGCTTCCACCCTTTGCTCAGCACCGGAAACAAGCCTCCTTCTTTTCTTAGAAGTTGCACGCTTCCTCCTCCTCCTCGGAGAAGACTCACTTCCCGGAGTCACAAGTTTGGCCAGAGTTATATCATCGGAAGGAGTCCGTTCCGGAGATGTCTCACCCCCCTCCAGCCCTTCATCTTTCTGCTCTTGCGAAGCAGCCGGATTGTCCAGGCCTTGAAGGGCATCTATTATTTCTTCCTGAGAGCCCGGTTGAGATGTAGGTGTGACCAGAAGAGGTGGAGAAGTGATAACTGGAGGAGGAGAAGCTTGGGTTTGGCTCGGCGCTTTCTCTACAAAAGAAAAAAAAACTTAAAATATCAGTATCTTTCGAAAGAAGAGGGGATGACGGCTCGTCAAAAGCCGGGAATTCGTCGAAATTTGAGAAATAATCGAGAAGATCGTCGAATTCACAAGAAGCGAATGAGCAGTTTACCACTTGAGCTGGACCGGTGTTAAGTTTACCTGGAGCAGTTGGCTCTCTGATGCTGATTTCATATCCCTGCGCTTCGTTGCCTTCTTCGCCTTCATCCCCGCCTTGTGCACTTGTAGTTTCAGTTATGATTTTAGTCGCAGGCGGAGTGTGGGAACTAGAGCCAGTAATATCAACATCGACTGAAGCTGAAGGAGGAGCGGAAGCAGGAAAAGTTGTTTCTTTTTCAGGCTGCACTTCCCCTGTCGCTTCAGCACGTGCTTTTGATAATTGCACCTTCCCTCTGGCAAGATCGGCGCGCGCACTCTCATCAAGATAATAGGCTTCAAGCTGATCTTCCGGGTAGCCGGCACCCTTGAGCATGTCAAGTGCCACCTCCCATACTTCAGCGAGTGTAACCTCGTATTTAGGACCTAAAAAGGAGAGGCTGCCGCGACCCAGGACGCATTGCAAGTAGAAATCAAATAATGTGGAGCCAATATCGGCCTTAGTTGCCTCATGAGACTCCTCGGCAGCGATTTTACCTGCAACAGCAGCGTCTCGCTCCCTTTCAGCTACAGAGAGTTGGGCCTTTAGCTTTTCAATTTCGGCAGCCTGGGAGCTAGTTTGCCCACGCAGCTGAGCAACATCAACGCGATAACCCTCCACGATCCTCTCCAACCCATCAACCTTGTCCTCAGCTATCCTCTGGGCAGCGTGCGCATCACGCACCTGTTGCTGAAGCAAACCTTCTTTTTGAGAATAGGAAGTGGAAGAGGTAGTAAAGTCTGCTTTGAGTTTTTCCACTTCCACTTCGAGTTTCTCATTATAAGCAGCAATGCTGCTCATCTCAGCGTCATGTTGCTTGAGGACCTTCTGCCATTCAGTTTTGTCATTTTCCATAGTCAGCATAGCCTCGAGATTTGCTCGGTTTACTCTTTGAAGCTCGTCAACCAGTTTTTGCCAGTTAGACATCCTCTCGATGTCGGTTTTAACGGCTTCAAGATTCCGGAGCATGGCATTTTTGTCTACCAGGACCAAATCAAGGTCGAAGCGTACTCCCTTTAAGCACCAGCTGGGAAAACGACTTTGAAGCGTTGCTGGGCCTGGTCCGATACTGTAAGAAGGTCTCCCGATAATGGATTGAATATCAGTACGAGTGGGAGCAGGAGAGTGAGGAGTTCGAGTGGTGGGCTTGTCAGAAATTACAAGTCCTGGCTGCTCGCTGAGTCGAGCCCGTTTGCTTGAATCTCCAGTGTCATGTCCCTTTCCCTTGTCTTCGTGAGCTTTCCTCTTGTGAGAATCGTCCTCCCTATGTGAAGGATCATGTCGCTCATCTCTGCCATAACGTTCTTCGTACGCTCTCCTTTCCTTGTCTTTCCTGGCAGCTCTCTCCTCTTCAGTTTCTCGGTATGAAGGAAAGAAGCGTCCATAGTCATACTGACTGCGCCTCCCATATCGATTGAAGTCATCGTAGTATGTGTTGCCACGCTTCATTGAAGAATCTGCAATTGGGAAAGGAGCAAGATATTAAAACCCTTAAAGTGTTGAAAGATAAATGCATGAAAGTGTCGAAAGTCCTAGTGATGGGTGATGTGCAGATTAAACACGCCGGATTACGAACCGCTCCGCGTTTGGGGGGTGGTAGTCGGTGTTATTGCCAAAGGCGATTCTTGAGGAGTCTGCTTGAGAACAGATGTAGCTCCGATTGCCGAAGATATAGCTTTGGTAACGACCGGGCCGTCTTTGAACAGCTCTTGGGAAGTGATCACTATGTCACTTAAATCTCCAAAAATGTCTTCACTGTCGCGCCCAGCGGAGCTTCCTCCTTCTCCTTCTTTCTCACCAATCTCCTCGGTATGATGAGGAGGCTCATTTTCCTCGATAATCGGAGCAAGTGCAGGCTTATCCGAAGGTCCCACAGCATCTGACGGAGTCGAACACTTCACTAGTGAAGTTTCGGCAAGGGATTCTCCCCGTACGGGCTCTTTAGCAGGAGCTGGGGCACCTGAAGTTCCAGCCGAAGAATCCGGAACTTCATGAGATTGCGTAGAACGGGAAGAATGAAGAAGTCCGAACTGATGAAGAAAATCGTCTGTCAACAAAAATTGAATGCTTCTCTCTTCAACTGGCACTGCCAGTAGCCTCTCAAAAGTTGTCTTATGGGAAGGATCCCTTAAAAGAGGGGGGAACGCTGAAAGATAAAGAGTGAAGTTAACATTTGACAGCTCGGACTATGGAAAACTCAAAGGAAAACAATGAGAACAAGGGTAGATGCTCTTACTTCCTACCCTCCAGATACCATAGAATCCTGGAGGACAGCGAACAAAGAAAAATTGGTTCAAGAAACCATGAGCACTTTCGGGGAGGCCGAGTATTAGTTTACGGCTCCTAGCGCTTCTCACGAGAGTAATGGAAGGGTGATCTTTATTCTTCGCAAATGTGCACAGATAGCAAGTTTCATCAAAGCTCGGGAGACGATCCAATGTCCTTCTAAACAGCACGCATAACCCCATCAAAATGGCATAACCGTTAGGGTGTAGCTGAAAAGGAGAGATGGTTAGCCGAAGAAGAAGCTGTTGAAGGAATTCATTAAAAGGAGGGATTGCTCCGCTCGTGCACATTTGGCGATTAACCGTTATAAAACCAGGAGGTGGTCTGTCCGCAGTATCACTCTTCCCAGGGAGAATAGCATCCGCTTCAGCAATGCCAAACAAAGCACACAGTTGGCGGAAAACTTTGAATGTCAGTGTAGTAGAAGTTCTTTCTGGAGGATCAACTAATGGAGTGGCAGTAGGGAGAATCTCCTCAGTTGATCGAGTTTCCTCTTGAGAAGTCATTCTATACAAGGAACCAGACGGTCAAATACGAAGGTGCACGTTTCCTAAGTGTGTGAAGTGCTGTGTAAAACTAGTAACCAATAAGCAAATATTACTGAAATTAAATAAACAGGCATATGTCGATATAAACCTCAGAATTTAATGCTTTTGGTTTAAAGTACAAGTGAAGTATCAATGCAAACAAGTTGACTTTAATTGGTCAATATTACTTTGCCTTAATATTTTACTTGAATTTGGTTCGCAGCATTTCAGATAATCTCATTAAGTTGATTCTTTTTTATCGACTAATCTGTCATTCGAAGTGGGCAATCAGTGACAGTATATTCGTCCCATGTTTCTACAAATGTTGTGTATGACAGGTTATTAGCATTGGAGATAATCTGTACAGAAATACAACAAAGTTCAAACAATTCAAAGTTCAAACAATCTGGCAGTTCAAATTGGAATGCAATTAAATTCTATCAAAGTTTTGGAGCATTCAAGTTGCTCAAGTCCTAGGTCGCTCACGGCTCAACAAGAAGGTCAAAATGTTTTTACATCACAGGAAACAACTCGGCAGTGAGAAATTGTCAAAGTGCTAGGTCGTTTACGACCTAGAGACTAAGTCGCTGGCACGGCCTAGAGCCTATGTCGCGGAAGATGGGTCACTGATGTAAACTAAAGTCTTAGGTCGGCTGCGACCTAGAGCCAATGCCGCAAGGATGTAAGTCGCTACAAAATTAGGTCGTTGAAAACATAGGTCGCATGGTTCACATTCAAGCAAACGACCCTGGAGCCGAATTTCCACTCGAACGATGTCACGACTCCATTACTTCATCATCACCAGGAATGCCACAATACGACTTGCTATCCACTGACCCATTAACCAAAGGCTCTTTCATCTCCTCCAATCACCTATGGTCTCATCTCCTCCTCCAAATTTCCAAGGACCGTCATTAAGCTCCTCAAATTCAAGGCAACCGCAAGCGATTAGACAAAAATCGAAGGGTAAATCCGAATGTAATCTTGCAACATGACAACGAAAATTGTATGGAGCCGACTATGGAGGAATCGATGGTAAACGCGGTGAGTAAATGATCGAAATTACCTAACTACGCTATTGGAATCAGCGATTGGAGATGAAAAGGAGAAAATTTTGTGTTAGTTCTGAGCTCTGGTATAACAATGGCGGCAGAAGTAAATGATTAAGTGGGGAGGAAGTAACGACCTAACAGTATATATAAGGCAGAGGCAAGCTGGTAAAAGGTAAGTTATCTCTTAAGTCGCTCTCGACCTAGCAAATTTAGGTCGAAGCACACGACCTACGACCTAGGCGTGTGCTTCGAGGGGCAAGTGTTAACTCCGTTTGGAAAACGACCCAGCGACCTAGGAGATAACCCACCTAACGACCTAACAATGGATGCGACCTAGCGACATAAAGGTGGAGCGACCTAGTGATCTAACCATGGGAACGACCTAGCGACTTAACCGGTCGAGCAATCCAACTAATAGCGAGTTAAGACCTAATCTGTCCAGCGACCTAACTCCAGAGGTCATGGCCTAGCGACCTAATGGGATAAACGACGTACGACTTAGCAACTTTGCCTAGGTCGACCACGACCTTGTACCGGAAGAGATAGGGGAAACTCTGATGGGTCGTAACTCGCGTGCCCTAGGCCGTGGCCTTCGACCTACGACTTATCTGCATTGAATAAGAAGGCTGCCTATGTTATGCCGCTGGAGATAGGTCGCGTTTGACCTTGGACTTGTAAAAATAAGCATATGCGTACCCATTGGAGAAAAGACCAAGGGTCCTTAGGTCGTTTGCGATCTATGACCTAGCTTAGGTCGAACACGACCTAACGACCTAGTTGAGAAAAACGCCTATAAATACACGATCACCACCAGCATTCAAGGGACTTTTTTTTGGCTGATTGATTTCAAGCGTGGTTACTCTGCCATTTTCTCGACTTCAAGCAGCACTTCAAGTACTTCAAACATCAAGGCAATTCCAACAAACTTCGAGAGGAAATCCGGATCATTTAACATGCAACCAAGAGTTTCTTCTACATCGAAGTTTGAGACATTCGTCAAAATGTGTTGTAATTGAAGTGTTTTGTAAAGAATTGTAATCGAATTCATAATAAAGGAGATTAAAGTGGACGTAGGCTTAATCTAAAGCCGAACCACTATAAAACTTGTGTCTTTCACTGCTTTTTTAATACTCTCTTTGCTTATCTCTGATTCCCGTGCAAACGGGTGGTGCTTTCACAACTACTCTACACACACCAGGGTGTTAGCGTTCAGATTTTAGCGTTAACAGTCCAGGAGAGGATCGATAAGGGATTCGACGCAAGAAAACTGACAACGACTCGTGAACTTGTAACGTTAACGAGAGTTAGGTCAACATATATACATATATGTCAAACTAATATTCAATTTTCAACATTCACAGGAATTGGATATCCATCTAATAACGATTACGGTGACAAACAAACAACTAATAGCTATCATGCAACAGTCAGTTATGGAAACGCAAGGTTACAACCTTCAACGGAAAAACGATAACTATTCAGAATGAAGATTGCAGCTTTTCAAAGCACGTCATGTTCCCACAAGACATACTTTGGGGGGCTAATGTTATCCCGCCTTTTGGCAAGGCCGAGATATCAAGCGACTGATTAGGAATCAGGGATCATTCGTCTCGGATATCGAGTACACACTGGTTCACTAAATTTTGTCCGAGTCCGGTTTAGGCTACAATTGACAAGTCACGACAAGCGAAGCCATAAAATCCAGCGTTTCAAATTTCAAGTCAATCAGAGTTCGTATGACCAAGTTATGATCGATGCAAGTTGGAGGAAATGGCCTTAGTTTCGTATCCAACGATAAAGCCTTGGTTCGCATCCATCATCCCGCCTTAATTCGAATTCATTGAATTTGCATCAATCAGAATGGTTGCATCTTCGTATCCATCCCCTTCGCATCGATCAAACTCGTGTCCATTAGGCAATCTCACTTCGTGTCGATCGTCTATCACCTACTTCGCATCCGTCGGCTGGAGAGTCATGTTCGAATCCATCAGTTATCTCTAGTTCGTATCCATTAGGTGGCTGTACTTCGTATCCATTGGATATTCATTATTCGTAACCATCGAGCCAAGCTACATTGCCACCTATTCGAATCAAACCTAATATTGCTTGTCTGTATCAATCAATTGGTAGCGACTTTGATCGATACGAACCAGGTCTGGATCGATGATTGCAAACAAGGCTACCTATATCGATACAAATTAGGGTATCTCCATCGGTTCAATATACTCAGCGGTCATTGATACAAACGAGGCGAAGTTCATGGATGCGACATGGTCAACTCAGAGCGAAAGGTGGATCGACGCGAGGAATGCGCCCAACGTCATCGCGTTATCGCGTGCGCAATTGATTTGAAGCGAATCGATTGGAAGCCATGGATCCGAACCAGACAGCCAACCGAGAAACACGAACTCGTATCGATCATAACTCGAGATCCAGCGATCCAAATGCTGTGAAATTTTTACAGAAGGTTACGTACAAGCTGAAAAATGTTCTCACAAAATTTCATCTCCATCGGATGCAATCTTGATCGATACGAATTGAGTTCGTATCAATCACAAAATGAGTCGAAACTTCTCGGGATCGATCGCGTGGGCCCCCTCACGTGCCAAAACGAGTCTCCCGAGGTTTGAGCAAAATATCAGCCTCCTACGCCTATAAAAAGAGCCCTAGAGCCTACAGAAAAGGGATCTTTTGATTCTCAAGCGTCCAGACTCTGCCGGATTGAGCTTTGCATCCTAATCTTGCTGTTGTACTCGAATTTCAAGTTGTAATCTACTGTTGTTCGCTATAATCAAGTGTAATCGTTGAATGAGAATCAATAAAGTCATAAAAACTTCATAGTGGATGTAGGCAATACGCCGAACCACTCTAAATTGCTTGTATGTGCATTTACATTTCTGTTTGTTGGAGTTTTTGTTAGATAATCTTCATGTTAAATTTATATTCTTTACTTTTATCTCTTCAAAAGCTTCCGAAGAGTGTGGTGCCCATTTTTGGCCCAAACACCATCTAATAGTGTGCATACGAAGTACCCTTCGTCTCTTATCATTATAATTATTCGATCAGGTGCATCGGTCAATGAGGTAAAAAGAGCAAATTTTAGAAAAAATTCTTTTAATTCGTTATGTACTAGATCTTTTATAGCGTATTATGAATAATGTTGCTTACAGTAGATCATATTTAAGTTTTTGTGGGATGAATCATATTTGAATTTAATTTTAAGTTATATTATTAGCAGCTCAAATAACATTTACTCGAGTGTGAGATACAATAAGTAATTTCATTGTAAATTTATATGATAAACAATATGTATCTATGTATGTATATGTGCATATACTTTTAACTAGTTTATTTTATTAATTTGAATTACATTTGATCTAATATACCATTAAAAACACGCTTTTTAGTTTGACTAATATTTAACAAATATAGTATTTTAATATACACCCATGCTACATACATACACACAAACACATATATTATAATTTGTCTATATTTAAATATGAATATTCAAAATCATAATTTATTGATTCTGTTCACACTATTAACCTGTAAATATCTTATTAATAAATACTCACACATATACATGCACATACATGCACATAATGTATAACTTACAATATTATGTACAAGTATGTGATATATATTTAAGCAATATCAATATGTCCAAATTTGAATACGAACTCAGTAGTGCAAGTTGCGCATAAATTGGAGCTCGTACGTGAATGTTACAAGGGTTACAAGTCATGCGGTTAAATTATAATTGTTAAAAAACTTTAGGGTTTAAAATGTAAAATCACATACCTTCTTCTTTCTTCATATCAACAAATTTAAAACCCCAACCACCTTTAAATTACTGTATGATATCATCTGCATAAACTTAAGCTCTTCCTCTATGTCTTTGATCATTAATGTCGCCATCTACTACTTTTTAATTGGAGCCGACGAACTCTACGTTGAAAAATGTTCGCTTATGTCTCGTGGTTGTCGATCGACACATTGATGGTCGGTGCCATCACGTGTGATCCGACTAACTTCGAAGAACATGAGCTAATGGTATGCGACTTGATATGGTGCTTCTTTGATCGAGAAATAGTGAACATCGTGCATACATAACACATAGTGACTAATAGATTTAGGAGTATGATCTAGGGACAATTATATAATTTATTATAAACTAATTAACTGTGTAATCAATTCTCACTCATAATAAATGTATTTTCTTTCTGTTATATATTTAGTATAGTATGTTATAAATAATTAGATATTTAATTAAAATATATTTAACAGAAAATCCAATAGTAATGTGTTTGCAATAGCAATTACATATAGTTGTGATCATGAGTATTGTATCACAAGTTATAATAAGCACATCATTTGAAATATTCCTTGTCAAGATGTATCGAGACCAAATAACGATGCATCTGCTGAGACTAGAGTACGTAACGCTCTCCAAATATTGGGTAGTGTATTACTTATGACTGTTGAAAGAACTAAAGGGTTACATACTGATAGTTATTAGATAACTATAGAATGACTCACTTGATAGTTTTCTATTGTTAATATGACTAAGCTCAAACAAAAAAATTCCATTGTGGCTAATTTACGCAGTGCTTTTGACTTGAAAATATTGTCAATCTTCAATATGAAAGTTATGCTTTGATTATAGTCAAATCGTTAGCATTAACCAACAATAGCTTTCTTTCCTTCAACTTGTGATTGCTTATTAATATCAACTTGCGATAGCTTTCTTCCCAACAACTTGTAATAGCTCTTTACCATCAACTTGCGATAGCTTTCTTCTCTTCAACTTGCAATAGCTCTATTCTTCAACTTGCGATAGCTCTATTCTTCAACTTGCGATAGCTTATGTCTCGTGGTTGTCGAAATATTGATGGTCGGTGCCATCAAGTGAGATCCGACTAACTTCGATGAACTTGAGCTAATGGTATGCGACCTGATATGGTGCTTCTTTGATCGAGCAATAGTGAACAGCGTGCATACATAACACATAGTGACTAATAGATTTAGGAGTATGATCTAGGGACAATTATATAATTTATTATAAACTAATTAACTGTGTAATCAATTCTCACTCCTAATAAATGTATTTTCTTTCTGTTATATATTTGTTATGGTATGTTATAAATAATTAGATATTTAATTAAAATATATTTAACAGAAAATCCAATAGTAATGTGTTTGTAATAGCAATTACAAATAGTTGTAATCATGGGTATTGTATCACAAGTTATAATAAGCACATCATTTGAAATATTCCTTGTCAAGATGTATCGAGACCAGATAACGATGCATCCGCTGAGACTAGAGTACGTAATGCTCTCCAAATATTGGATACTGTATTACTCATGACTGTTGAAAGAACTAAAGGGTTACATACTGATAGTTATTAGATAACTATAGAATGACTCACTTGATAGTTTTCAATTGTTAATATGACTAAGCTCAAACAAAAAATACCATTGTGGCTAATTTACGCAGTGCTTTTGACTTGAAAATATTGTCAATCTTTAATATGAAAGCTATGCTTTGATTATAGTCAAATCGTTAGCATTAACCAACAATAGCTTTCTTTCCTTTAACTTGTGATTGCTTATTAATATCAACTTGCGATAGCTTTCTTCCCAACAACTTGCAATAGCTCTTTACCATCAACTTGCGATAGCTTTCTTCTCTTCAACTTGCGATAGCTCTATTCTTCAACTTGTGATAGCTTATAAACATCAACTTGTGATAGTTTTTTTCCCTTCAACTTGCGATAGGTTTCTTCTCTTTAATTTGTGATAACACTGTTCTTCCACTTGTGATAGCTTATCAACATCAACTTGCGATAGATTTTAATTTCTTCGACATGCGATAGCCATTATCAACTTATAATAACTCGTGATAGCCTCAATTACTCAATGTGCGATGGTTTTTTCATCACCCTGCGATAGCTTGAAATTTTGGTTATAAAAGAGTTATTTGGTATTAAATGTGGATTCAATTACGTATGGACTCATGGCACTAGTTGGCGACCTAGGATATGACCCTGTGATGCAAGTAGGCGATCAAGGAATTATGTGCTCCTATGGTGCAACTAGGTGGTCTAGGATGAAGGGCGGAAGTGATCCTCTAGTGCGCGAGGTGGATCTAGGTCGTGAGTTCATTTTGAGTATATCGCATGGACAACAAGCGATCATATAGTGCATGAGGCAAGTACAAGTAATGAGTCTAGCACATGTTTGTGTTTGGTTTGAGATATGATCATATACTATAGATGGTTGGATCGGACATTTACGATTGGTTATGTAACGACCCGTATTTTACGTGTTGATATATCGTAGAATTTGCAGGTCGTTATTGTTGTTTATGTTGTCTCTAGCCTGAGTCGTTTAGGAAGTTAACTCGTGTGCTAAGTGATGAGTCGTATTCGAGTTAAGGAGGCTTGAGTCGTTAGCGAGTTAGCATGTGTACGAGTTAACGAGTCAAGGTAGTGAACGACTCATGTATGAGTCGTGAACGACTTAAGGAGTTAGGTCGTTTGAGAGTTAGGTCGTGAGAAGGGGTGAGCGACCTAACGAGTTAGCATAGTCAACGGGTTAACTGGTAGACGAGATAGGGTTTAACTCGTATGGCCGAGTTAGTGTTTACGAGTTAGCGAGGGATAGGTCGTTAGCGAGCTAAGAGATAGGGGCGACCTATAGTGTTGAGCGACCTATAGATGTGGACCGACCTAAGGTATTAACCGGGTTAAGGTTTTAGGACGACCTAAATAGGTGTGCGACCTATGGATAGGAGCGACCTATAGGTGAGTGGCTGCTTAGGATTAGTTAGCGACCTAAGAACTAACGGTCTAGGGAGGACTCAACGACCTAGTGGTATGCGACCTAGGAGATATAGTTAGGTCGGTGGGCTAGTTAGGTCGGTGGGCTAGTTAGGTTGCGTAGTTGTTAGGTCGCGTAAAGGTTATGTCGTTTGGTCTGTGTGTTAGGCCGTGAGAGATTATAGGTCGTAACTCGTGTAAGAGTTAGGTCGCGTGAAGGCCTGGGGAGTTAGGTCGTTAACTCAGCGTATAGTTAGGTCGGCTGTGTAGTTAGCTCGGTTGTCTCTGGGTAGGTTAACCTGTTAGGTCGTAGTGTGTTTAGGTCGGCAGCGACCTATGATAGGTCGAAAATTTTAGGTCGGCAACGACCTAAATCTGGGCGACCTAAGGTTGATTCAGCCTATAAATAGAGGGGTTTGGCTCACTTTTTGGCACCGGTTTTTGAGGCGACGAAGTGCTGCCATTTTGGAAACTCGACTACAGCATTTTCTTCACTTCTTTCTCTACTTCAATCAAGTGCTAACATCCATTGAAGATCGAAGATCAAGATCGAAGATCGAAGAGCCAAAGTTGAAGATCTTCATCCGACGAAGCTAGATTTCACCATTTCAAGCGAGATTTCGACGAATCGAGCTTGAATCCTTGCTGTCCAGATCTGGAGTTGATTGCTTTTAGGTTGTTTGGGTGATTTGGTGAGTGGTAGTTATCTCTCACGCGGACCCAAAGGAGTATATTGGATTGGTGGCTTGTTTTGAGTGTTAAAGTTAGAGATTTCATGCATTTTTCTTAGATCCGAGTCTAGGTCCATTGTTTTCAAAGATGTTTACTTATGCAAGTTTATTTAACAAGTTATAGAGACAAAACCCATGTTTTATATTTGATAGATCTATGCTAAAAACCATGATTTCACATATGTTGGACTTTTGCTCATTTAATTACGAAATTGCCATTATAGTTAATATTGCTTGTTAGATCTTGTTTGAATGCTTGATTGTTTGGATGTATGATTGATTTGATTGTCTCGAGTTAGCTTGTAGTTGATTTGAGACAAGAGGATTGAAGACGATTCAAAAGCTAAGTGGAAAGGCTATTGAATGGTGGGAGCTGCTTGTGGCATATGAAGCGGATGTTGAAGCTCATATGGATGGATTCGAGGACTTTGCTATGATTTGAGGAAGCGAAGTATGATGATGATGGACTTTGCCGTGATGTGATGAGGCGAAGTATGAGATGGACTTTGCTAGGATGCGATGAAGCAAAGTAAGATGTGAGATAGTCTTAGACTAATCCAGGCGGGATCTTTCCAAGCATGTTGATGACTCGATGATGCGATGCGAGTTGGATGATAATGGATAGCTCGAGAGGCGCTTGGGCTAGCATGAGAATAGTCGTCGAGGAGGACGACTAGGAGGCTGAGACTTCATCGTTGTTGAAGGTTCTAGCATGCTCAAAGCAAGAGTACGTTTGGGTAGTTGCGAGAATTCCCAAGGCACGGGCTGCGACGACGTGCTAGTACTCTGGGTAGTTGCGAAAATTCCTAGGCACGGGCTGCGACGACGTGCGGAGTTATGTCTAGAACCGGGGTTACCATTAGCCCTTGACAGATGAGTTGGTCATTCAACTAACGGTGAAATCGAGGCAATGATAACAGTGATAGCCAGAGTCATGGATGTTTGGTTGTACTATCATTCGGTCTCAAGAGCGGTGTTTTCTGGGTGCTTATCTGATCTTGGTTTAGGCCTTGGGGGTTTGTATTTGGAAAACATCGACCTTGACTCGAGTGGTTACTGCTTTACTTAGTTATCTGTTTGCTATGCTTGCTTCTATATAGTGTGTGTCTGGGGCTATCACTGTAGAAAGAGGTGGAGTGGGATGATTTGGGTTCCTATTCCTTGTATCCTTTATATTCTTTTGGTATGCTTGATAGTTAATTTACTGCTCACTAAGACTGTTGTCTGACTCAAGGTTTTATGTCTCCTCTTATTACCTTGGGCTGTTCATCCATGTTGGGATGGGCAGACTAGGTGACAGGTGGCAGGTGCTGATCTTTGTGGTTGACGCTGATGATGGCGAAGACGAGCATGAGGCTTTTACATATCTTTTCATATTATATGTACTGGATGTTCCGCTGTTGTTGATTACTCTGAGTGCCATGTAGTGAGGCTCTTTGTATTGAGAATTTGGATTTTGTATAAAACTGTTCAGATTTTATGATATACAGTTTCTATGCTATGGAGCTTCACTATGTTATATTTCTCTATTGTATTTTATCCATGCGCTGTGAGTTTTACGATAGAGTCTGCGATGTTTTTTTTTACCCTTGACTATCGTCCATGGCTGCCTGGCACACTTTCAGCGCACCATTCCCTTGTTTCCGTGCGGGAGTCATGGGCGGTCGTCACATTTGGTATCAGAGCATTGGTTAATCGATTTTAGCCAACGCTCGCTGACGTTACTACGTAAGAGAGACGTACTTGTATTTTGAAGGATGATTACTATATATAATATATAGTAGTTAGATGGATTTGAACTCCTTATGTAGTTGTTTCTCAAGGTGTTCTAAATTATTCCTTTTTGTAGATATTAAGGATGAGTCGAAGCGAGAGACAAGCTGCTAGGGAAAGCCGTGCTGCTAGGGGAGCTGCTGATTATGGGGCTATGTTCGAAGCGATGATGACTTCGATCATGAGGAGGATGCCAGCTCCAGGGCCATCAGTAGATGTTGGAGTTCAAGTCCAAGCTCCAAGGCCAGTGGATTTTGCTAAGCTGTGCAAGGATTATACGGCTCTTGGAGGAAAAGTTTTCTTGGGAACGGAATCTACCATAGAGGTCCAAAGATGGATTGATGCTTGTAGGAGAATCTTTAGAGATTTGGGAATTGAAGATGCAACCAAGAGGAAGCTTGCATCAAGGCAGCTTCAAGGGAGAGCTTCTGACTGGTGGAATTCTATCACCATAGATACTCCAGAAGAAGAGATTACTTGGGTGCAGTTCCAAGCTAGATTTGAAGCCAAGTTTATCTCTACAGCTCAGAAGTCTGTTTTGTTTAAGAAGTTTGTGGAGCTCAAGCAAGGTGGGAGGCCGGTTCTTGAGTATGTTTCGGAGTTCGAAGCTTTGTCCAAATATGCCCGGTCGTATATTGAATCCCCATACCAGAAGAATGAGAAGTTTGTAACGGGCTTGGACAATTATCTTGGGAGGCAGTTGGTGGATCATCTGGACGATCCATTTGAGAAGCTTGTAGAGAAAGCTCTCAGGCATGAGAGTTTATTTCCTAAGGAAGTGTCTGTTGTTGCTGTGACTAAAGAGGAGTCTAAACCACAGCAGGGTGGAAATAAGAAGAGAAAGCAGCAACAACAGAAGGGAAAGAATGGCCAGAAGAAGCCGAAGGGCGAAGTGACCTGCTACAACTGTCAGCAGAAGGGCCATCTCTCCAGGGATTGCAAGAATCCGAAGGCGCCGGCGAAGTGCCATAACTGCAATAAGCCAGGGCATTTCAGGAAGGACTGTCCGGAACCGCAGAAGGACAGGCAGATGGTGAAAGCATATGCATTAGGGGCTATTCCGTCGTCTTCTAAAGCTCCTACTGCTGAGGAAAAGGGAAAGAGTGTGGTGGTTCAAGGTACTCTTTCTATTTGTGGTATTCCAGTTAGAGTTTTGTTTGATACTGGAGCGTCTCATTCTTTTGTTTGCAATGAGTTGGTAGACCGGTTAGGTTTGGAAACGGAGATCGTTGATAGGCCATTGGTTGTGACTAATCCAGTTGGGGGTTCGTCTTGTTTGTGTATGCTATGCCGTGGTCTAGTTGTATCGAGTCATGATTGCTCTTTTGTTTGTGATTGTTTTGTTCTGAACTTTGCGGGGTTCGGAATTATCTTGGGTATGGACTGGCTTAGGAAGTATGCGGCAAAGGTTGATTGTGAGAGATTGGAGGTGACAGTCGAGAATGTGGAGGGGCGAAAGGTTGTGATACGATGTAAGCATGAAGAAGGCGTCTTCATGAGCTTCATGTATTCGCTGGTTATTCCACGGGATGGACTGTCATCGATGCCAATCGTGAATGGATTCGAGGATGTCTTTGACGAGGTCAAAGGGTTACCGCCGCATAGGGAGATCGAGTTTCGTATCGATCTAGTTGAGGGAGCCAGACCTGTTGTGATGCCTCTTAGGCGGATGGCGCCTAAGGAACAGCAAGAGTTGAGGGTGCAGGTTGATGACCTTTTACGGAAAGGATTCATTCGGCGAAGTGTGTCCGAATGGGGTGCACCAGTTGTGTTCGCAACCAAAGCGGATGGATCGTTGAGGTTGTGTGTTGATTATCGTGAGCTGAATAAGGTGACTAAGAAGAACAAGTATCCATTGCCGAGGATAGATGACTTGTTTGATCAGCTTCACGAGGCTAAGGTGTTTTCTCAGATGGATTTGGCAACGGGATTTCACCAGTTGAGAGTGGCGAAGGATAGTGTGCCGAAGACTGCTTTCAGGACACCGTCCGGTTTTTATGAGTGGCTGGTAATGCCGTTTGGATTGACTAATGCACCAGCATATTTTGTGGATCTTATGAATAGAGTATTCAGAGATCAGTTGAACAAGTTCGTGCTTGTGTTCGTGGATGATATTCTGATTTATTCCAGAACTGAGGAAGAGCACAAGACGCACTTGAGAATTGTTTTGGAAATCTTGCGGAAACATCAGCTGAAGGCTAAGTTTTCGAAGTGTCACTTCTGGAAGAGTGAAGTGAGATTCTTAGGCCATGTTATTTCTGGAAATGGAATAGCGGTTGATCCCGCTAAGGTGGCAGCAATCCAGGATTGGGTTAGACCTAAGAATGCATCAGATGTGAGAAGTTTTCTTGGACTAGCTGGATATTATCGTCGGTTTATCAAAGACTTTTCCAAGATAGCTGCACCATTGACAGGATTGACGAAGAAGAATCAGGTATTCAGTTGGGATGCTAAGTGTGAGCAGGCTTTTGGAATCCTAAAAGAGCGACTGACGAGTGCTCCTGTTTTGACTATTCCAAGTGGGAATGAAGAGATGGTGGTTTACACCGATGCATGCAGTACTGGACTTGGAGCAGTGCTGATGCAGAAAGATAAAGTTGTTGCGTATGCAAGTCGACAACTAAAGCCGCATGAAAGGAATTACCCGACTCATGATTTGGAGTTAGCGGCGATTGTGTTTGCTCTGAAGATGTGGAGACATTACCTATTGGGAGTACGATTTGAGTTGTTTACGGATCACAAGTCTTTGAAGTATCTTTTCTCCCAAAAAGATTTGAATCTTCGGCAGCAACGATGGCTAGAGTTTTTAGCATCGTATGATTTTGGTATAGCTTATACTCCAGGAAAAGGTAACGCAGTGGCAGATGCGTTAAGTCGAAGACATGCGGGATTGGGAGTCATGTTTTCGGAATGGAAGAGTCTCGAGTATATAGCTGGTTTTGATTTCAGGCCCAGATGTGAATTGGAACCTGAGATGTTGGCAAACTTATCGATAAGACCTACTCTTGTGGAAAGAATTGGCGAGGGTCAAAAGCGAGACGATAAGCTTGTCAAGATTATCCGAGATTTGGAATCTGGATTGGACCCAGAGAAGGATAAGGGATTCGAAGTCGATCAAGAGGGTTGGCTTCGGAAGCAAGGACGATTGGTTGTTCCCGATATCGATGAATTGAGAGATGAAGTTTTAAGGGAAAGTCATCACTCGAGGTTGACAATTCATCCTGGAGGAAATAAGATGTATCGGGATATGAAGAGAACCTACTACTGGGAAGGAATGAAGAAGGATGTTGGAAATTTCATTTCCAAGTGTTTGAATTTCCAGTTGGTTAAAGCAGAGCAGAAGAAGCCAAGTGGATTGCTTCAGCCATTGGAGGTTCCTACATGGAAGTGGGAACAGATATCGATGGATTTTATCGATGGGTTACCAAGAGCAAGAGCAGGAAATGAAGGGATTTGGGTCATTGTAGATCGATTGACCAAGAGTGCAAGATTCATTCCTGTTCGATCGACAAGGACTGCGTCGAAGTTGGCTGAGTTATATGTTAAGTGGATAGTTCGTTTCCATGGTGTTCCGAAAAGTATAGTGAGCGATCGAGACCCATTGTTCACTAGTGGATTTTGGAAGAGCTTCCAGGAAGTTTTGGGAACCGAGTTATGTCTGAGTACAGCTTATCATCCCCAAACAGATGGTCAGACTGAGAGAGTTAACCGAGTTCTGGAAGATCTCTTGAGAGCATGTGTTTTGGATTTCAGAGGATCATGGGAAGATCACCTTCATTTGGTAGAGTTTGCATATAACAACAGTTATCAGTCTAGCATTGGTATGGCACCATATGAAGCCTTGTATGGAAGACCATGTAACTCTCCGACATGTTGGTTGGAAGCTGGAGAAAAGCTGATGCTTGGGCCAGAAATGATTCGTCAGACTACGGATTGCATAGAGATCATTCGGCAACGAATGAAGGCAGCCCAGGATCGTCAGAAAAGTTATGCAGATAAACGTCGAAAGGATTTGGAGTTCGACGTAGGTGATATGGTCTTTGTGAAGATTTCTCCTCTGAAGAATGTTATTCGATTCGGGAAGAAAGGAAAGTTGACTCCGAGATTTGTTGGACCATTTCCGATTATCGAGCGTATTGGAAAGCTTGCTTATAGATTGGAGTTACCGGAGAAGATGACGGGTGTGCACAATGTTTTTCATGTATCATATCTACGGAAATATGTGCACGACTCGAGTACAGTGGTTTCTGCTGATAGCTATGAAGATTTGGAGGTTGATCCAGTGGTTACGAGACCTCGTAAGCCGCTTCGTATTGTTGAAACCGATACGAAACAGCTTAGGAGGAAGACGATTACGTTGCTCAAGATACAATGGAGTGATGATGTTAACGACTGTACGTGGGAGGAGGAAGAGAGGATGAAGGCAGCTCATCCAGAACTCTTCGAGGTATGGCCCTAAGGTGTCGTGACATCTCGTGAATTTGCATCTTGATTTCCATCTTAGAATTTTGCATGCTAGGCTAGAATTGGATGCATGGTTTGATGATTGCTATGGATGGTAGGCATGCGGAATATCTTTGATTGCTATTGTTTGCTTGGAATTTCGGGGGCGAAATTCCTAAGGGGGAGAGAATGTAACGACCCGTATTTTACGTGTCGATATATCGTAGAATTTGCAGGTCGTTATTATTGTTTATGTTGTCTCTAGCCTGAGTCGTTTAGGAAGTTAACTCGTGTGCTAAGTGATGAGTCGTATTCGAGTTAAGGAGGCTTGAGTCGTTAGCGAGTTAGCGTGTGTACGAGTTAACGAGTCAAGGTAGTGAACGACTCATGTATGAGTCGTGAACGACTTAAGGAGTTAGGTCGTTTGAGAGTTAGGTCGTGAGAAGGGGTGAGCGACCTAACGAGTTAGCATAGTCAACGGGTTAACTGGTAGACGAGATAGGGTTTAACTCGTATGGCCGAGTTAGTGTTTACGAGTTAGCGAGGGATAGGTCGTTAGCGAGCTAAGAGATAGGGGCGACCTATAGTGTTGAGCGACCTATAGATGTGGACCGACCTAAGGTATTAACCGGGTTAAGGTTTTAGGACGACCTAAATAGGTGTGCGACCTATTGATAGGAGCGACCTATAGGTGAGTGGCTGCTTAGGATTAGTTAGCGACCTAAGAACTAACGGTCTAGGGAGGACTCAACGACCTAGTGGTATGCGACCTAGGAGATATAGTTAGGTCGGTGGGCTAGTTAGGTCGGTGGGCTAGTTAGGTCACGTAGTTGTTAGGTCGCGTAAAGGTTATGTCGTTTGGTCTGTGTGTTAGGCCGTGAGAGATTATAGGTCGTAACTCGTGTAAGAGTTAGGTCGCGTGAAGGCCTGGGGAGTTAGGTCGTTAACTCAGCGTATAGTTAGGTCGGCTGTGTAGTTAGCTCGGTTGTCTCTGGGTAGGTTAACCTGTTAGGTCGTAGTGTGTTTAGGTCGGCAGCGACCTATGATAGGTCGAAAATTTTAGGTCGGCAACGACCTAAATCTGGGCGACCTAAGGTTGATTCAGCCTATAAATAGAGGGGTTTGGCTCACTTTTTGGCACCGGTTTTTGAGGCGACGAAGTGCTGCCATTTTGGAAACTCGACTACAGCATTTTCTTCACTTCTTTCTCTACTTCAATCAAGTGCTAACATCCATTGAAGATCGAAGATCAAGATCGAAGATCGAAGAGCCAAAGTTGAAGATCTTCATCCGACGAAGCTAGATTTCACCATTTCAAGCGAGATTTCGACGAATCGAGCTTGAATCCTTGCTGTCCAGATCTGGAGTTGATTGCTTTTAGGTTGTTTGGGTGATTTGGTGAGTGGTAGTTATCTCTCACGCGGACCCAAAGGAGTATATTGGATTGGTGGCTTGTTTTGAGTGTTAAAGTTAGAGATTTCATGCATTTTTCTTAGATCCGAGTCTAGGTCCATTGTTTTCAAAGATGTTTACTTATGCAAGTTTATTTAACAAGTTATAGAGACAAAACCCATGTTTTATATTTGATAGATCTATGCTAAAAACCATGATTTCACATATGTTGGACTTTTGCTCATTTAATTACGAAATTGCCATTATAGTTAATATTGCTTGTTAGATCTTGTTTGAATGCTTGATTGTTTGGATGTATGATTGATTTGATTGTCTCGAGTTAGCTTGTAGTTGATTTGAGACAAGAGGATTGAAGACGATTCAAAAGCTAAGTGGAAAGGCTATTGAATGGTGGGAGCTGCTTGTGGCATATGAAGCGGATGTTGAAGCTCATATGGATGGATTCGAGGACTTTGCTATGATTTGAGGAAGCGAAGTATGATGATGATGGACTTTGCCGTGATGTGATGAGGCGAAGTATGAGATGGACTTTGCTAGGATGCGATGAAGCAAAGTAAGATGTGAGATAGTCTTGGACTAATCCAGGCGGGATCTTTCCAAGCATGTTGATGACTCGATGATGCGATGCGAGTTGGATGATAATGGATAGCTCGAGAGGCGCTTGGGCTAGCATGAGAATAGTCGTCGAGGAGGACGACTAGGAGGCTGAGACTTCATCGTTGTTGAAGGTTCTAGCATGCTCAAAGCAAGAGTACGTTTGGGTAGTTGCGAGAATTCCCAAGGCACGGGCTGCGACGACGTGCTAGTACTCTGGGTAGTTGCGAAAATTCCTAGGCACGGGCTGCGACGACGTGCGGAGTTATGTCTAGAACCGGGGTTACCATTAGCCCTTGACAGATGAGTTGGTCATTCAACTAACGGTGAAATCGAGGCAATGATAACAGTGATAGCCAGAGTCATGGATGTTTGGTTGTACTATCATTCGGTCTCAAGAGCGGTGTTTTCTGGGTGCTTATCTGATCTTGGTTTAGGCCTTGGGGGTTTGTATTTGGAAAACATCGACCTTGACTCGAGTGGTTACTGCTTTACTTAGTTATCTGTTTGCTATGCTTGCTTCTATATAGTGTGTGTCTGGGGCTATCACTGTAGAAAGAGGTGGAGTGGGATGATTTGGGTTCCTATTCCTTGTATCCTTTATATTCTTTTGGTATGCTTGATAGTTAATTTACTGCTCACTAAGACTGTTGTCTGACTCAAGGTTTTATGTCTCCTCTTATTACCTTGGGCTGTTCATCCATGTTGGGATGGGCAGACTAGGTGACAGGTGGCAGGTGCTGATCTTTGTGGTTGACGCTGATGATGGCGAAGACGAGCAGGAGGCTTTTACATATCTTTTCATATTATATGTACTGGATGTTCCGCTGTTGTTGATTACTTTGAGTGCCATGTAGTGAGGCTCTTTGTATTGAGAATTTGGATTTTGTATAAAACTGTTCAAATTTTATGATATACAGTTTCTATGCTATGGAGCTTCACTATGTTATATTTCTCTATTGTATTTTATCCATGCGCTGTGAGTTTTACGATAGAGTCTGCGATGTTTTTTTTTACCCTTGACTATCGTCCATGGCTGCCTGGCACACTTTCAGCGCACCATTCCCTTGTTTCCATGCGGGAGTCATGGGCGGTCGTCACAGGTTAAGTACAGTATCACTGGTTTCATGCGAGGTGCATCCGGGACATGTTAGACACTTGTCACATTGTAGCATTATCTTTGTAGTATATGTTGAGTAGGTATGCTTCACTCACTTAGACTTATGTCAGATCTACTCCTATTTTTTCTTTTTATTTATATCAATAAGTTTTTAGAGTTCGGTGACGTTATGAGCTTGTGACGAAGACCTTGATGTACATATGGTATTGCAAATAGATGACATGACTTGACACATGTAGTATGGAATATGATTGGATTTTCAATTTTTCATCGAACTATTCGTTTTTGCAAACAAACTTTCAAAATGAGTTTACCATTATTGCTTTTTAATTTAAAGAGTTATTTGATTATTAAAACCATTAAATGTATATTTAAAATTAATTAAATATTCATAAATCCAAACGATAAAATTCCGGTTCATTACAATTTCATTCTTGTATTTGTTATAAATATTACTCAGATCAAAAATAGAATCCAAGGATTACACACTACAACAGTACTTTATGGGTTTCATAGCGTTTGAAAAATTCTATAACAAGCTACCATAGCGTTTCAGAGAACGCCGTGGAACCACAAGCTATGGTAGGCCGGCAGCATTACATAGCAGGAAGGAAAACGCTATAATAGCTAATAGCGTTTACAAAAGGACATAGCGTTTGCAACCTACCATAGCGTTTTTTCTCTGTTATTAAACTTAAACGCTATAGGGAATATAATCCTTCATTTAACTTCTATAGCGTTTTCGAGCACATTTTATAGCGTTTCATCAAACCATGTTATAGCGTTACAATGTTTTTCGATAGCATTTCTTGTCATGCTTGTATAGCGTTTGAATTTTCTACTATAGCATTTTTGATTCTATTATAGCGTTTTTGATGCATAAATCTTACATCTCATATAGAGTTGCGATAGCGTTTGATGAATCAATAGCGTTTTTCAAACGCTATTCTATATAATATTAATTTTCAGCATTTGTTTCAATTTCCTTTTTATTAAATTATATTATATATATATATATATGCACACAAATAGATATATGTATACACATTACACACACACACACACACACACACATATATATATATATATATTAAAATGTGGATCCCAAAAATAACAAATCGAGAAGATGACAACAACTATATGTAACAATGATAATGTTGCAGTGAATTCTAATTTGGAAACACACAATCAAACCAGTGGAAAAGTTTCAAATAATTCTGCTAATATTTCAAATACTACAAGACATGGTCGCATGATAATAGTTCAAAATAATCTAACAAATGAACACAAATACTACAAGACATGGTCACATGATAATAGCTCAAAATAGTCTAACAAACGGACACAAATACTCAGTTATGGAGACGATGATACGGAAATGGCTGCTACAGAATATTCTTGCAAGGATCTAAACATTGCTACAGGTTGCATGATGTATTATTCATATATTTACCTAGAGTGCAGTTGTGAAGCTTTCTTTTCTTCTGATCAGTCAACAAACTTTAACAATGGTTACCTATATAAAAGAAAACGGTATAATGTCAAGAATTAAATCATACAATCAAATATGAGTACATTTTGAAATTTTGTATATATGTATAAAAAAAATTATACTTACTAGAACTTGATTCTATCACAACTTTTGAGTTGGCCATGCCACTGTAGAGCCTACAGCATCTTCAATGCAGACAAGATCCTTAACCTAACCTAATGTTTTAGAGTAACGTCATTTAAACATATGTGTGTTATCCTTAACCTATCCCGTACAGCCAAACAATAAATCCAAAAGCTACGAAATTTAAAATTCGATAATAAAACACTATTACGGATCTAATGGAACTAGTTTCGTCGAAATCCGAGACTATGACTCGGAAGGCTATTTTTATATGTTAATTTAAATGAACTATTTTTAGGATCGAACAAATCACTTTTAAATTCAATATAAAAGTTCGATTACCTTCATTCTTATTAACATAAATTTTATAAGCCTTTAAATTATTTTTATCAAGCATAAAACTCAAGGTTCAATTATTTGAGTAAATTTCAATTATTAGATTATCAAATAAATCATTATATTTGAAATTCGAGTTAAAAATTAACTTTTAAATATTTAGAATCAATCTAATATTCCAATTGCAAATAACTAAAAATTCTGGGTCATTATATTTTCCTTACTATAAACAAACAAATATGCTAAGCTATCCTCCTTACTATTTTCCTAATTTCCTAGCCATCTGTCTTTTAAACTCTACTACGAAGAACTAATGACCAAATAACCGTAATATGATTGCCAACAAACAATATCCACCACCAAAAGAAATGGCCGAGTTCGAGAATCTGTCACTATCTATATTATTTTAACTTCCATAACTATTTATGATCAGCAAATATAACATTTTTATTAAACACCAAATGCATAAATGGGTAACATATAATTATACAACAATGATTATTCACAATCAATTACTACCAAAAAGGTAGCACCATAATTATTTGGTACTGTAATTCTTATTTTATTTTAGTTTAGCAAAAATACAGGTAATATACCTGCATTCCTCTCGATACGTTAAGATGATTGGGGTTACTGGAATTACATGCATTGCCACAGGTTAAAATTGCATTACTGGCCAGCGTTCATGCATTACTCATGCCATCTGATCAAGCATTACCTGCATTGTCACTGGTAAAATTTGCATTACTGACATTTACTCCCAAACAATGGAATGTATTTTCCTATGTGCACTACACCACAGATAGGATTTTGGCGCAACCTTAGGCGGCACATTTGATACGGCTATAAGCCGTATCAAATTTTAATTTGGCTTATAGCCGTATCTATAATATTTAATACGGCTTTAAGCCGTATTAACATTTGATACGGCTTATAGCCGTATCAAAATCTGTGCCTCTTTTCGTGGGAAAATTTTCCCCAAAACGCACACCCTCCCTCCTTTTTTTTATTTCCAGCCTTTCAATTTTTTTCCCGTGCTGATTTAGGGTTAAATCGCCACCTCGATCGATCGAACGTTGCTTTGACGTCGTCCATCAGAGCCTTCCACGTCTTCTCGAATTTGATCACTGCTCAGGTAATTTTTTTAATTCCGTTGTTTTACCTCATGTCGTTTTCATGGGTTTCTCACTGGAAGTTTAATGTGCTATATTTCATTTTTTTATAAATTAAGTGATGATAATTTAATCAATCTAATGACTGGAACGTTAGTCATAGTTCCATGGCAATTGTGCAATATATGATGCAACTTGCTGTTAAAATATGTTTTTATTACCGAATGACATAGATTCCATGGGTTCATAGGTGGATGGGCAAGTAAAATGGAAATTGTGCAATATATGATGCAACTTGCTGTTAAAATATATTTTTATTACCGAATGACATAGATTCCAGTGTGTATTATGGGTTTGGTTGAGTTGATTTATGTCGCAGTATGTATCATTTTTATTGTTATTAATGTATTTTTAAATTGAATTCATGAGATTTTAATATTCGTCATGTTAGCAAATCAAATGTTGATAACTAAAGCATTGTTAACTGTTTAAATTGGAGTTTGGATGGTGCTATATATGCCATTATTAAGTAAATATTTTGGTGGATGAGGAAGGAATCAATGAGTTGTCATAATTACGAAGTCATAACTTTGTTGGTATTGTTCCACATGCAGAAAATGTACTTTGAAGAAAGTTGATAAATGTAAGATGGAAAAATTTATACAAGGACCATGTTTATTTCAATGGAACAAAAGAACACAAAGTAGGCAATAAAAGTGTGAAATTTTGTGTATTATATTAGTTTATTATTAAAGCATCATGGTAGTAATTCATTTCGTTTATATAGATGTAGCAACCATATTTTTGTTTCTATAATAGTACTTTTATCTTTGTCTCGACCTGTAAGCATGGTAATAAAGAGAAGCAGTTGTTAAATATAATTTGAAGTGTACTCTACCGTCAAAAAAATTGTTCTCTTCATAAACGTTTATAGATAGCTTTGAGTTGGCAGCATTTTGATATTCAAACAATACAGTTAGTAGTTTTATACTGTTTTGCTTGATAATAAATTAATGTACACGAATTTGAAACTGAAACTGATAGCTATCCACATACCCGATTTTGGATGATGCTGTTTAATCTGTTCTACTTTTTTTTCTGTCTATAATGGATACATTACGCCCACATTCTGTATTAAGTTTATTTATATATCATGTCTAATACAATAGTCAATCTTATGCTATTTTGTATTATTTAGATCTCCTTGCATAATTTACAGCTTGGTGCTAATGTTGTATATGGTTCTGACATTGTATATGGTTTTGACATTATTGTATAAGTGGATAAAATTATTGTTAATGGCGCAAGCCAAGTATCAGGAGAGGGGTAATGCATAGACATTACTCCGGTGCTACAAAATAGCGCCGTTGTAATGGCAAATTTTTTGGAAACAGTTTGGTGCTAATGTTGTATATTGTTCTGACATTGTTGTATAAGTGGTAAAATTGTTGTTAATGGCGCAAGCCAAGTATCAGGAGAGGTGTAATGCATAGACATTACTCCGGTGCTACAAAATGGCGCCGTTGTAATGGCAAATTTTTTGGAAACAGTTTAGTGCTAATGTTTAAAATAAACCCTATATTTTGAGTTCCATTTATTGAAATTTAAATAGTCCGTATATTTTAACTATTTAAAATTAATTAAACGTTTAAAATCATACTACAAAATTCTAGGTCGTATAGGAAAACAAAAAACGATCATGAAAAAGGCATGCGTATAAATCTTACAAGGAAGTTAATTGTTTACTAAATTATATTGTTCTTTACTAAACAATTTATATTATGAATGATCAAGTAGCTTCAATCATTAGCACCAAACCATTGGTATGTTTAAATACAAGAATATAATACGAAGAATTGTAGCTATTTACAAAAGATAAATCAGCTCAATAATAATCAAATATCATAATTCATTATCTATATGTAGACTAGTGTAGTGATGTTTAGTTTAATTGATTATAAATTTTTTCAATTCTTTATATATAAAAATTCCTCCTTTTCTGTGACATCAGTCACGTTTAATATTTCCTACATTTACCGTAAACTCATAATAATCATTTGTGTACGAAACTATGGATATTACTTCACCAAAGTTATAATGATGCAACTCAGCAAGCTTAACATGTAAACTAGTTATTGGTAGCAAGTTAGGAAAAACAGAAGACAATTCGACAATTCTTCTGCTTATTTTGCTTCACATTAATGACATTACTGTCAATCACGAGTGCTCCATTAAGTTGAAAAACAGTTGGAGTTAATGAGGCTGACCCAATACTGTGCTAGCGATAACCTGTAAGACCAGTCCACTACAAATTTACCCTGAGTTTTAGGGGACCTTAGATTTAGTTAACCATTTATTTCCATGTTTAATACAGTTTTTTATAAACACAAATGCAACTTCAAATTCATAGAACTTCTTTGAAGTCATTTGCCTAAATAACAAATTCAGCAACTCTAAACAAATAGCAAAACCGAGCAGAGTGCTATGCTTTTGGGCAAACTGTCAGAACATGTTTTACCCAGGCTTTGAACTGTGGGTTTTAGTCATTTCTGGCAGAGTCAGATTGCGAAGAAGACTTGAGAGTGATGGATTAGGTGTAAATGAGGATATGGTTGGGGAAGAGAGTATGCAGAAGAGTGTAATGGTATTAATATTAAGGTTTCAGAACTCGGTTTCGATCAACTGAAATTTTCTTAGTTTCGAACGATCTCGAAAATTTAAAGTTTCGGTTTTGATTTTGGTTTCGATTCCGATTTCGATTTTTATAGGTGGCTATAGGATCTAGCAGAACAAAATACAACAACTCAAATGTAAACACATCACATAGCATCAGATAATCATGTACATAATTAATTATATTTCATCTACTACCATTGAATCTAAAAAAAAGAATAAGTTGTTTTCATTTGTTTAAGTTTCAATTGGCAAGTGATAATCTATGACATACAATGCAATTGATGCCTTGAATTCAAACGGGATTTCATCCGATCTAGCTTTTCTAATAGTCCTAGATTTGGTTGAGTATAGAGAGGGTTTTCATATTGCATAGATGGTGGGTTCTTAGGATTGGAGCTGTTATCCATAGGATCATCAATATTAATGCTAGTAGCTAAAATTCTATCATCCGAGTTTTCCTTTAACCTGGATTCTGAGGGATTAGCATTTGTAGAGATATTACTGTTCTCACCTTGTTCAAGTTCATTTGTAATTTGTTCATGTATAACATGGGACAATGAACTATCATGTATATTTGGTTTCGAGTGCTGAGTGCCATGTACTTTAGTAGCCACTATTGTATTTTCCATGTTGTTGTTATTAATGATATGCACATGAGACCCTTCATCACAAACAGTATTAGCTGGTTCATTGTCGTCTCTGTTAACATCCAAATCAGCATGTTCAATATTCTGTATGCAATTGCCTCTTCCCCTCATTCCATTTCCACCACTACCTTTGACAAGAAAATTTGGATGTTAACGGCAATAGAAAAAAAAACTATTATATTTAACAAGAACAATATAATTTAGTAAAGTTAAATATGTAGAATTAATCTTACAACAAATTTCTCAATATAATTTCAAAAATATTCTTTTCGAACAGTTGGAACGAGGACCCATTGAAGGGCAAGTCTCATGTTCTGTTAAATATGATATAGGAGGGCAGTATGTCTTTCAGCATAGACAAAAAATGGATAAATGAATCAGATCTAAGATCTATATACTATATAGACGAGGTGCAGAAGTTCATTAGTTTTGTTGAAGAAAACGGTGGTAAGAAAGGATTGTATTTATGCCCTTGCACCCAGTGCAAAAATATGAAGACGATCAAATTAGATGACATTCATTTTCATTTGCTTAGATGGGGTATTATCCAATCGTATACAGCGTGGTATTTTCATGGGGAAAAAATGGCGGAGATGGAAAAACAGCAACCAGTTAGTCATGGCAGAACTACTGCTGAGTCTGAATATATTAGGATGGAAGATCTGGTCAATGATGCAGATAGATTTCATCATTTTCAACCTACAAATTCATTGCCTGATCATGCTAATGTTGGAGAGCAGTCTACTGATTATCCAGATTGGCAGGCCAATGAAAGTAAGAAGTATAAATCGCTTTTTGGTAGCGTAAAAGAGCCACTGTATCCTTCATGTTCAAAAGGGATTACGAAGCTGTATGCCATTGTGAAACTGAATAACTTGAAGACCCAATACAGCTTTTCAGATAATGGTATGACTGCACTTCTCGAACTAATAAAGGAGTTACTCCCCGAAGGTAACACGCTGCCGACAAAGTACTCCGACGTGAAGAAGATCATTAAGCAAGTTGGGATGAATTACAAAACTTATGATGCATGCATCAATGATTGCATATTGTACTGGAAAGATGATGCGAACAAAGTATCTTGTACAAATTGCAATGAACCAAGATATATGACATCATTAAACGAAGAGAGAAAATGCACCAAAGTACCTCGAAAGACATTAAGACATTTTCCTTTAATTTCTAGATTGAAGAGGCTGTATACTGTACCATGGATGGCAGATGCGATGACCTGGCATGGTCGTGCCAAGTCTGATCCAACCGTAATGCGTCATCCACGTGACACTTCTCAATGGAAAGTCGCAGATTCATTTGATCAAACTTTTGCTGCCGAGCCACGAACTGTCACACTTGGAATAGCAACAGATGGTTTCTGTCCACATGCTTCTCTCTCTAACCCTTACAGTTGTTGGCCAGTAATTGTAGTACCATATAATTGTAACGTCCCGCCTTTTCGCACGATTTTAAACCGACACACGTGCCAATTCAAACCATACGGAAGGGCGGATTGTTATGGGGTAAATAAGAAAACAGAGAAGAAATAAAACAAAATAGAATCTCACAGCGGAAGGATGAAATATAATAATCAAATATACAGTTCATGGACTGTTTTACAAAACTTTTGATTTTATTTATACAATACATATCAGAGTACACATACCAATAAAATGCAGCGAAACAGTATGAGTGTGGTGAATAATATAGATAATAATAATACGAATCTTCGTCTCCGTCCTCCAGAGCTAAATCTTCAAATCCTGAAACGCTCGTACTGACCCGAGCGAATTTGAAAGGACAAAAACACTCGAGTCAGAACTAAAAGAACTTATGTGAGTTAAATCAACAGAAGTAAATATGAGTGCAGTAACTCAAGAGATGCTCGGTATTTACATCTCCTAAGGATCCGTTAAACTATTTACTATGTAGTATATTGCGCTATTATAATAGTGTCTATAGTAAAATAAACATACTTTTAAATAGCGTTAAGGAGTGACCCAATATTCCCCTTAACACGTAATAGTCCCAGTAGTCCATCCAATATCATAGTCCCTCCTGATCGGGAAGCCACCAGAGGATACCACACGGGCTACGGGAGAAATCCAAACTCGTACAAGGCTCGGTATGGTAGGTGACACGGCACAACTAGGCAATGCCAGGGTAGATATACCAATTACGCTTCCGGGCCGATGGAAACGCGTAGCCGCAGCTACCGCCCACCTCGAACAAACTCCCCCAAAATCAAAGTAAAAGTGGCCACTGAATCAAACCAAAGTCAAAGTATAATATCGAAGAGGAGTGTCCGATCAGAGGAATGACCTCATTAACCCGTCGATCGCTCCTGTTTTAGCCAC
Source organism: Allium cepa (assembly GCA_030765085.1). NCBI lineage: Eukaryota > Viridiplantae > Streptophyta > Magnoliopsida > Asparagales > Amaryllidaceae > Allium > Allium cepa. The sequence continues at coordinate 53,687,595 of CM060931.1, read as the reverse complement.
CTTATGCCAACTCACGGGAGTTGGGTCCACGTATTTACCTTACAGGAAACGTCGCCACCAACCTACTTCATTCTGGAATCTCCACCGCGTACACGGTTAGTCAAAGTGGTTTTCGGTATCGACAGAGAGTATGTCCATATCCGATCCCGGTCTCTTTGCCAACCAATCGTTATTATAACACCGCGGTCATTTAAAAATAATTATACTTTTAAAACCCCAAATAAAATATCCATTTAAAACCATATACATATGATATCATTTCCTTTTAAAACCCAAATCAATACGATATCATTTTTATTTTCCAACATATAAACTTTCCAAAATCATAGGGTTTTCAAAGTAAATATTTATAAATCAAAATTCTTGAATATATTATTTCCAAATTATACTACCTTGAAAACATAGCTTTGAAACAAATTTCCATCTCTTAAATGGTTAAATATTAAACTACCTTTATAAAACAAAATAGCTTCTTTAGATTTCACAAATCAATTCTAAATATTGATTTAAACTTCCAAATACCATTTTTAATTCTTATGTTTCAAAGCTTTAAATATTTCACCCTTTCAAAAACAAACTCATTTGACAAACCCATATATATCAAATTCAATTTCTTATTATTTAGACTTGAAATGTTTTACTTAATGAATTCAATATAATTTGAGTAAAACCCTTAACTTCACATATCTGGATAATCCTTCAATTTATTAAACTTGATATATTCATTTAAATCAACCTGACATTCATTTAAATCACTTTACACAAAAATCAAGTTATAAAAATCATATCCTTTAAAATTCTAATTTTTATTAAATTTCAATTTAACCCAATATTCATTTTCCAAATCTTATTCTCATTTAAGTCGATAGAACTTACAGACATTAAATTTTTAATAAATGCTTAATCGTATTTCATCTAAAAAATCAAACTTTATTTTATACCTTAAATCAAATTTATACAAAGCTTAAAACCGGAAATTACTATATATCAACAACCTTTATTAATAACCAAATCAAAATCCCATAAACCATATATATAGATTTACAAAATCAAAAAAATCATTTCAAAAATAATTTTATATATATATCCCGCGGTGCCTGTATAAAATTTTCTACCCTATGGTCAAGTGATACGGATGTTTATCATTTCAATCCGCAAATAAAAAATACGGTTGTATATCATTTCAAACCACAATCCCGAATGAAATGAAATGCATGATAAACTTGCAGTTATACAATATAAATATAGCATCCATTCATCCAAAATCAATCATCAACCAATTTATCTCAACCATCATTATTTTGTTTCAATCATCATCAATTTAAACAAACATCACTTTATAGTATATGCAATATAACAGGAAATAAATGACAGTTATTAATTAACAGTTTATATCCAAAATAAATTTATTAACTATTTGACTATCAGTTTATATGCAAATGAATAAATTTTTAACTGTCAATTTATATGCAGTAATAAAATTAATGCACAGTTATATTAAATAAATGCGATTTAACAGAGATAAGGAATAAAACATGTCAAACAGTCATAAATAAATTTCTACTCATATCTAAATCAATTTAACAAACATAAGAAATTTTAGAAGTTGTGAGTGGGTTAAAACACTCACCTTTTGAATTTTAAATCGAATTTAAATTCAATTTAAACTCAAAAATTCGACGGTCTCCGAATTGGTCCAAACCAGTTCCAAACTGTCCGGAATTTAATTACGATCCTAACAAAAAAAGTTTCGCGTGAATCCGAGGTCGTATGAAAAAGTTATGCGATTTAAACGATTTGAAAATCAAAATAAATTATAAAACAAAACAAACCTTAATTAAATACTCGCCACGTCACTATCGTCTTCCACGCGCTTTGGCTACAGGAGCATGCGAATATGTTTCCAGATCGAACCCAAAACGGAAAACGAACACCACCAGTAGATTGCGTGTTCTGAGAACTCCAACCTATAATTTTTCTGGAATTTTTAGAGGAGTTTGAATATGGCTTTTTATTTGGATTGAAACTGGATCTAGAAATTGTCTGTTGCCATTGAAGAAGAGAAGAAGTTGAAGAAGAGACTACACAGAGGAATGAAGATGGAGGCTAGGGTTTCACCGCCTATTTATAGATAGATCACAAAAGAATAGGTGTGCACGAATTTTAACGTGCAAACGGAAGTGGTCCCAAAAGATAAATAATATTAATTACACACGTTACGGATTTAGGAAATAAATAAATTCCTTATCAACATTTACATTTAATTTTAAACGTATTTACAAATGTAAATCTAGACGTTTCGTTTACATTTCAAAATATATCCACAATTTTATTAATTTCCAAATTGATCTAAACAAATTTAGATGTAAATTAAAAGCTGATAAGTCTACGCAGGATTAATTTCTCCACTTCCTTATATTTAGAAATTATAAATTAAATTTTCAAAAAACTATTTTTTTTTATTTTCAAACTTTTATATTCTCATCTTTTACCAATAATAAGGATGCACTAACATTTGTTCAAGGTTTCACTTTATTATCCTCAAAATCCATTTTAATTTGCAATAATTACAATTGTTGAATTTGATACTTTAATTAAATTTATACATCTTGCTTTCTATACTATAAATCAACCAGTGGTCCTATTTTATATAGAATTAGCAAAATTTCATCTTATAAAATTAACCTCCTTCAATTACAAAACAAAATCTACGCTAACTGCACAATTCAAGTCAATTAATTGTAATTGATTTCCCATAAATTGTTATAAATTAAAATTTGAAATCTTCATAACTTCGTTTATTTATTTACAATAAATTGACATTTAACATTGAATTATATTACCTTCCATAAATGAATTTATAAATTTATTTCAAATTAACGTACTACTTGATTTCCTTAGATTATAAGTTATTCTATTAGTCAGTCATCTTTTTAAAATCATTAATTAAGGTCCCAATTAGGTTAATTTATCTGGATTTCATTCCTTTATTACATCATTCATCACTTAACAATTAACCAACTTTTCTATGCATCTTATTTCACTTATATCTTGTAATTATTTTCTAAACTCATACTTGCAATACCCAATATCATTTTATATTTCAATCGATTCTCACTTATTCCTATTTTATTGCAATATATTTCTATACTCATTCATTAATGCATATCTTCACTTACTTCCTATTTTATTGCAATATATTTCTATATTCATTCATTAATGCATATCTTCACTTACCTCCTATTTTATTGCAATATATTTCTATACTCATTCATTAATGCATATCTTCACTTACCTCCTATTTTATTGCAATATATTTCTATATTCATTCATTAATGCATATCTTCACTTACCTCCTATTTTATTGCAATATATTTCTATATTCATTCATTAATGCATATCTTCACTTACCTCCTATTTTATTTGCAATATATTTCTATATTCATTCATTAATGCATATCTTTACTTACGTCCTATTTTATTGCAATATATTTCTATATTCATTCATTAATGCATATATTCACTTACCTCCTATTTTATTGCAATATATTTCTATATTCATTCATTAATGCATATCTTCACTTACCTCCTATTTTATTGCAATATATTTCTATATTCATTCATTAATGCATATCTTCACTTACTTCCTATTTTATTTGCAATATATTTCTATATTCATTCATTAATGCATATCTTCACTTACCTCCTATTTTATTGCAATATATTTCTATATTCATTCATTAATGCATATCTTCACTTACCTCCTATTTTATTTGCAATATATTTCTATATTCATTCATTAATGCATCTTTACTTACTTCCTATTTTATTGCAATATATTTCTATACTCATTCATTAATGCATATCTTCACTTACCTCCTATTTTATTGCAATATATTTCTATATTCCCTCCACTTGTAAACAAACGTTATTCCATTAATTAATATCAAGGCATCTTATTTGGTAATGAGTAAATTTACTAGTAACCTTTAATATACTTGTATATTATTTATTTACCCTATTATTTCCCCTTAAAATTATATGCACACATACAAATTAAAAATTCTAAATCCCTTTTAATTATTCCATCTATGCTCCATTCCTTCACTTAATGCACAATTAGCATTCCTTATTCAAATTTGTTACATTCCCTTATATCCACTTCATAAATAAATTGGTATTCTGTTTTCCATTTATTACTAACTTTAATTATTGCAATTTATTATCTAACATACAATTTGAATTTATTTTCAAATTTTCACCGTTAAATTAATTAACATCTTCTAATAGTAAATAAAAAGGATTAAGCAAATTAAAATTTCTATTCAGTTATAGTTTATCAATATATTGATACTTAGGAAAAATCAAATTCTTGTCTTTAATTACCTTTTTCATAATTTCAACTCAATCAACCATTTCAACATGCAACTCATAATAACCTTTTTATAAGTATGCATGGAATCATCATTTATTCCAATCTTTTCTTAATTTACATAATAAATTCCCTTTATTTATTTTCAATTTACACAAAGGTATAAATCTTTCACTATTTCAATCATTAGATCTTTATTCAAATTACTAATAATCAAGTTTTTTAAATACCGTTGCTATATTTTAATTTAGCGTTCATTCCAATACTAATTTATCATCTTTCATTTTTTTCTCTTTTTTTTCTACAAAAAAATTAAATTACAAAATCCTATTAACAATTTAATTGTCGAAATTTACGGGTCGTTACACTCTCCCCCCACTCAAAACTTTTCGTCCCCGAAAAGGGAAAGAAGGGAAAAGAAGAATTTCGAAATAAATATCATATTTAAATATTAAATTTATAAAAAATTTAAATTTACAAAATTAGTTAATTTATCTAAAATATACAAATTTATATAAAGTGAAATATTTAAGCGGTTTCAAACATTAATCAACCAATCAATACAACAACCATCAACTTTACAAACAGCATACATACACAAGACAAAGCAACCATTTAATCCAACAAACAAATAGTTGTTCGGGTTCAAAACTTGGAATTGTATGGAATGAAAATAACTATCAAGTGCATCCTTTACTCAACAGTCTTAGATGGAACAACGATAGATTATTTATTCATCCAACAACTTCAAATTTCCTTACCCAACCAACCATAAATCAAACAATAACAATTCAAACCAACAACCAAATTAACTTATTATACATTTATTTCATGCTTTAGTTGTTTAATTTCTTTTCTTTCATTTATTGAGTGATTCCTTCATTACTTACAATTTTCATTTTTTCATTTATTACAATATTCATTATATTTGCATTCCGTTTTATTTACTTAAGTTTATAATCATCTATTTATAATACTTACCTTTAATTATATAGTAAAATTTCCATTTTAACTTAAGTTTATACATTTAATTCTCATTTTATAACAGCAAATTCATTGAATACCTTTATTACCTCAAGCTTCACTTATAAGATTTCCCCTTACATTTTCTTACTAACATTGCAACTTTTATTATATGGTAAGTTATATATATATGCTTTAAGAATGTAAGTGAAAATTATACAAGTTCCTTCCCAATTCCTTTAATTAATTAATGGTTCAATAATTATATATATTCGTTTTATAAATTTCAACTTACTTTTAATTTCATTCATTTGTTTAATGCTTACATTTCTATTATATTTAATAATGGTAACAATTTGACTACACTAAATTTGCAACTTTATACATCAATTCTTATAAATAAAGAAGTTCATTAATTCATTTAATAATGTTTACAATCGTTTATTTACATTACTTATCTTCCTATTGTATTAAATTTTTACTTTAATTAAAGGTTCCAATTTCTACACTTAATTGAACTATTAATTAACTGGAACTTAAGAACTAAATACCGGGTTAAATTTTTAAATCATTTAAAATAATAGATAGATATTTACACTTAACATATATATATCCAATTATAATTAAAACGATAAAATTTTCTTAACAATTCTGCAGTAAATTACTACAGTGGCCTTCCCACTTCGAAACTCGAAAATGAATGTCGATGATGCGTGCACTCATCACCGAAATTATTTTCCAGCGACAGAGAGGAAAGTACAAAACTTATTTTCTCCAAAATCTTCTTTAAAACAATTCTTCCAAATTATAATGAAATATTTATATCGGAAAATACTTATAAACAATATTATTATATTTCAAAATCCTTTGAAAGTAAATTTTCAAAATCCCGGACTTAAGTCCTAAAATTTCCAAATTTCATTGATTTTAATTTCAATCTTATTTTACCTATTATTTAAAATTTTATTCCTACCAACCAATCTATTGCAACCAAAAATATATATATATATAATATCATTTAAAAATTTATTTTATATATAGAAAATATATAATAGGCAAAATTTTCATTCACCTATATAAAAGGAAATATTATGTCGGTCTGTCCTATTAAGTGTTTAGAAATCCCTATCGATGTCATAGCGTCCCATGCATCAACCAGAATTTATAAATACAAAACGGAACAGATTAACACAATATAAAAACTTTTTTTTTATAACACTAACAAATACGCCCTCTCATATATATATACACTCAGCGACTCCCATAGGGTATTACTACCCTATTAACAAAGAGTCAAACCCCACAAAGCTAAGGTTTATCGCTAAACCGAAGCTCTGATACCAACTGTAACGTCCCTCCTTTTCGCACGATTTTAAACCGACACACGTGCCAATTCAAACCATACGGAAGGGCGGATTGTTATGGGGTAAATAAGAAAACAGAGAAGAAATAAAACAAAATAGAATCTCACAGCGGAAGGATGAAATATAATAATCAAATATAGAGTTCATGGACTGTTTAACAAAACTTTTGATTTTATTTATACAATACATATCAGAGTACACATACCAATAAAATGCAGCGGAACAGTATGAGTGTGGTGAATAATATAGATAATAATAATACGAATCTTCGTCTCCGTCCTCCAGAGCTAAATCTTCAAATCCTGAAATGCTCGGACTGACCCGAGCGAATTTGAAAGGACAAAAACACTCGAGTCAGAACTAAAAGAACTTATGTGAGTTAAATCAACAGAAGTAAATATGAGTGCAGTAACTCAAGAGATGCTCGGGATTTACATCTCCTAAGGATCCGTTAAACTATTTACTATGTAGTATATTGCGCTATTATGATAGTGTCTATAGTAAAATAAACATACTTTTAAATAGCGTTAAGGAGTGACCCAATATTCCCCTTAACACGTAATAGTCCCAGTAGTCCATCCAATATCATAGTCCCTCCTGATCGGGAAGCCACCAGAGGATACCACACGGGCTACGGGAGAAATCCTAGCCTCCATCTTCATTCCTCTGTGTAGTCTCTTCTTCAACTTCTTCTCTTCTTCAATGGCAACAGACAATTTCTAGATCCAGTTTCAATCCAAATAAAAAGCCATATTCAAACTCCTCTAAAAATTCCAGAAAAATTATATGTTGGAGTTCTCAGAACACGCAATCTACTGGTGGTGTTTGTTTTCCGTTTTGGGTTCGATCTGGAAACATATTCGTGTGCTCTTGTAGCCAAAGCGCGTGGAAGACGATAGTGACGTGGCGAGTATTTAATTAAGGTTTGTTTTGTTTTATAATTTATTTTGATTTTCAAATCGTTTAAATCGCATAACTTTTTCATACGACCTCGGATTCACGCGAAACTTTTTTTGTTAGGATCGTAATTAAATTCCGGACAGTTTGGAACTAGTTTGGACCAATTTGGAGACCATCGAATTTTTGAGTTTAAATTGAATTTAAATTCGATTTAAAATTCAAAAGGTGGGTGTTTTAACCCACTCACAACTTCTAAAATTTCTTATGTTTGTTAAATTGATTTAGATATGAGTAGAAATTTATTTATGACTGTTTGACATGTTTTATTCCTTATCTCTGTTAAATCGCATTTATTTAATATAACTGTGCATTAATTTTATTACTGCATATAAATTGACAGTTAAAAATTTATTCATTTGCATATAAACTGATAGTCAAATAGTTAATAAATTTATTTTGGATATAAATTGTTAATTAATAACTGTCATTTATTTCCTGTTATATTGCATATACTATAAAGTGATGTTTGTTTAAATTGATGATGATTGAAACAAAATAATGATGGTTGAGATAAATTGGTTGATGATTGATTTTGGATGAATGGATGCTATATTTATACTGTATAACTGCAAGTTTATCATGCATTTCATTTCATTCGGGATTGTGGTTTGAAATGATATACAACCGCATTTTTTATTTGCGGATTGAAATGATAAACATCCGTATCACTTGACCATAGGGTAGAAAATTTTATACAGGCACCGCGGGATATATATATAAAATTATTTTTGAAATGATTTTTTTGATTTTGTAAATCTATATATATGGTTTATGGGATTTTGATTTGGTTATTAATAAAGGTTGTTGATATATAGTAATTTCCGGTTTTAAGCTTTGTATAAATTTGATTTAAGGTATAAAATAAAGTTTGATTTTTTAGATGAAATACGATTAAGCATTTATTAAAAATTTAATGTCTGTAAGTTCTATTGACTTAAATGAGAATAAGATTTGGAAAATGAATATTGGGTTAAATTGAAATTTAATAAAAATTAGAATTTTAAAGGATATGATTTTTATAACTTGATTTTTGTGTAAAGTGATTTAAATGAATGTCAGGTTGATTTAAATGAATATATCAAGTTTAATAAATTGAAGGATTATCCAGATATGTGAAGTTAAGGGTTTTACTCAAATTATATTGAATTCATTAAGTAAAACATTTCAAGTCTAAATAATAAGAAATTGAATTTGATATATATGGGTTTGTCAAATGAGTTTGTTTTTGAAAGGGTGAAATATTTAAAGCTTTGAAACATAAGAATTAAAAATGGTATTTGGAAGTTTAAATCAATATTTAGAATTGATTTGTGAAATCTAAAGAAGCTATTTTGTTTTATAAAGGTAGTTTAATATTTAACCATTTAAGAGATGGAAATTTGTTTCAAAGCTATGTTTTCAAGGTAGTATAATTTGGAAATAATATATTCAAGAATTTTGATTTATAAATATTTACTTTGAAAACCCTATGATTTTGGAAAGTTTATATGTTGGAAAATAAAAATGATATCGTATTGATTTGGGTTTTAAAAGGAAATGATATCATATGTATATGGTTTTAAATGGATATTTTATTTGGGGTTTTAAAAGTATAATTATTTTTAAATGACCGCGGTGTTATAATAACGATTGGTTGACAAAGAGACCGGGATCGGATATGGACATACTCTCTGTCGATACCGAAAACCACTTTGACTAACCGTGTATGCGGTGGAGATTCCAGAATGAAGTAGGTTGGTCGCGACGTTTCCTGTAAGGTAAATACGTAGACCCAACTCCCGTGAGTTGGCATAAGGTGGCTAAAATAGGAGCGATCGACGGGTTAATGAGGTCATTCCTCTGATCGGACACTCCTCTTCGATATTATACTTTGACTTTGGTTTGATTCAGTGGCCACTTTTACTTTGATTTTGGGGGAGTTTGTTCGAGGTGGGCGGTAGCTGCGGCTACGCGTTTCCATCGGCCCGGAAGCGTAATTGGTATATCTACCCTGGCATTGCCTAGTTGTGCCGTGTCACCTACCATACCGAATTTTACATTTAATTTTAAACGTATTTACAAATGTAAATCTAGACGTTTCGTTTACATTTCAAAATATATCCACAATTTTATTAATTTCCAAATTGATCTAAACAAATTTAGATGTAAATTAAAAGCTGATAAGTCTATGCAGGGTTAATTTCTGCACTTCCTTATATTTAGAAATTATAAATTAAATTTTCAAAAAACTATTTTTTTTTATTTTCAAACTTTTATATTCTCATCTTTTACCTATAATAAGGATGCACTAACATTTGTTCAAGGTTTCACTTTATTATCCTCAAACTCCATTTTAATTTGCAATAATTACAATTGTTGAATTTGATACTTTAATTAAATTTATACATCTTCCTTTCTATACTATAAATCAACCAGTGGTCCTATTTTATATAGAATTAGCAAAATTTCATCTTATAAAATTAACCTCCTTCAATTACAAAACAAAATCTACGCTAACTGCACAATTCAAGTCAATTAATTGTAATTGATTTCCCATAAATTGTTATAAATTAAAATTTGAAATCTTCATAACTTCGTTTATTTATTTACAATAAATTGACATTTAACATTGAATTATATTACCTTCCATAAATGAATTTATAAATTTATTTCAAATTAACGTACTACTTGATTTCCTTAGATTATAAGTTATTCTATTAGTCAGTCATCTTTTTAAAATCATTAATTAAGGTCCCAATTAGGTTAATTTATCTGGATTTCATTCCTTTATTACATCATTCATCACTTAACAATTAACCAACTTTTCTATGCATCTTATTTCACTTATATCTTGTAATTATTTTCTAAACTCATACTTGCAATACCCAATATCATTTTATATTTCAATCGATTCTCACTTATTCCTATTTTATTGCAATATATTTCTATATTCATTCATTAATGCATATCTTCACTTACTTCCTATTTTATTGCAATATATTTCTATACTCATTCATTAATGCATATCTTCACTTACTTCCTATTTTATTGCAATATATTTCTATATTCATTCATTAATGCATATCTTCACTTACCTCCTATTTTATTGCAATATATTTCTATACTCATTCATTAATGCATATCTTCACTTACCTCCTATTTTATTGCAATATATTTCTATATTCATTCATTAATGCATATCTTCACTTACCTCCTATTTTATTGCAATATATTTCTATATTCATTCATTAATGCATATCTTCACTTACCTCCTATTTTATTTGCAATATATTTCTATATTCATTCATTAATGCATATCTTTACTTACGTCCTATTTTATTGCAATATATTTCTATATTCATTCATTAATGCATATCTTCACTTACCTCCTATTTTATTGCAATATATTTCTATATTCATTCATTAATGCATATCTTCACTTACCTCCTATTTTATTGCAATATATTTCTATATTCATTCATTAATGCATATCTTCACTTACTTCCTATTTTATTTGCAATATATTTCTATATTCATTCATTAATGCATATCTTCACTTACCTCCTATTTTATTGCAATATATTTCTATATTCATTCATTAATGCATATCTTCACTTACCTCCTATTTTATTTGCAATATATTTCTATATTCATTCATTAATGCATCTTTACTTACTTCCTATTTTATTGCAATATATTTCTATACTCATTCATTAATGCATATCTTCACTTACCTCCTATTTTATTGCAATATATTTCTATATTCCCTCCACTTGTAAACAAACGTTATTCCATTAATTAATATCAAGGCATCTTATTTGGTAATGAGTAAATTTACTAGTAACCTTTAATATACTTGTATATTATTTATTTACCCTATTATTTCCCCTTAAAATTATATGCACACATACAAATTAAAAATTCTAAATCCCTTTTAATTATTCCATCTATGCTCCATTCCTTCACTTAATGCACAATTAGCATTCCTTATTCAAATTTGTTACATTCCCTTATATCCACTTCATAAATAAATTGGTATTCTGTTTTCCATTTATTACTAACTTTAATTATTGCAATTTATTATCTAACATATAATTTGAATTTATTTTCAAATTTTCACCGTTAAATTAATTAACATCTTCTAATAGTAAACAAAAAGGATTAAGCAAATTAAAATTTCTATTCAGTTATAGTTTATCAATATATTGATACTTAGGCAAAATCAAATTCTTGTCTTTAATTACCTTTTTCATAATTTCAACTCAATCAACCATTTCAACATGCAACTCATAATAACCTTTTTATAAGTATGCATGGAATCATCATTTATTCCAATCTTTTCTTAATTTACATAATAAATTCCCTTTATTTATTTTCAATTTACACGAAGGTATAAATCTTTCACTATTTCAATCATTAGATCTTTATTCAAATTACTAATAATCAAGTTTTTTAAATACCGTTGCTATATTTTAATTTAGCGTTCATTCCAATACTAATTTATCATCTTTCATTTTTTTCTCTTTTTTTTTTTCTACAAAAAAATTAAATTACAAAATCCTATTAACAATTTAATTGTCGAAATTTACGGGTCGTTACAATAATCTTCCTCCGTCTATGTGCATGAAAAGGAGTTCTCAATGTTAACATTGTTGATTTCTGGGCCAAAACAACCAGGAAAGGATATTGATGTTTATTTACAGCCGTTGATAGACGAGTTAAAGTAGTTATGGGAAGGAGTAGTTACATTTGACTCGTTAAATAAATCTGAGTTCACAATGAGAGCTAGGGTGCTGTGGGCAATCCATGATCACCCTGCTTTTGGGACTTTATCGGGATGTACAACTCACGGTTACTTTGCATGTCCTGTTTGTGGGGAAAACACTTGTTCTTATTATCTTCCTGAAAGTAAGAAGATGTGTTACATGGGACATCGAATGTTTCTTCCTAACGAACACAAGTTTCGATACGATAAGACAAATTTCAACAACGAACAAGAACTTCGTCGACCTAAATGGCCATTGACTGGTTTTCAAGTTGAAAAGAAAGTAGCGAATATCAAAATGAAAGTTGGTAAACAAAAAGAAGAAATTGGTCGAAAACGGAAAAAGTCAACCAATGAAGATGTTGACAATATTTCTGGATGGTATAGGAGGTCTATCTTTTTTTATTTACCATATTGGAAAGCAAATTTGGTCCGACATAATATTGATGTTATGCATACGGAGAAGAATGTCACGGAGCATCTCATCAGCACCATTATGGACCATAAAGATAAGTCAAAAGATGGCATCAATGCATGCAAGGATTTGAAAATTATGGGTATAAAACAAAAGTTGTGGGTGATGGAAGATCCTGAAACAAATAAAACAATCATACCAAAGACAACTTTCGCTTTGAGCAAAGAAGAAAAGATACGGTTTTGCACCGTTTTGAAAAATCTGAAAGTGCCTAACAAATTTTCTTCTAACTTTCACAACAATGTGAGCATCAATCCTACTGAACTAAGAAATATGAAGTCACATGATTACCATGTCATAATGCAGCATTTGCTTCCGGTATTGCTTCAACATTCTTATCCACAACATAAGGATCTACGAAATGCTGTTCATCGTATTAGTTTATTTTTTAACATTTTGTGTTCAAAGGTGATCAATAGGGAACATCTTTTAAAAGCAAAGGCTAGCTTAGTAGAAGCAATGTGTGTATTTGAAAAACATTTTCCACCTGCATTTTTTGATATCAGTGTCCACCTTATGGTTCATTTAGCCGATGAAGCGTTGATTTGTGGCCCTGTCAGATATAGATGGATGTATCCATTTGAATGGTCAATTTCTAATTTCAGTTATGCACATCATTATTTCATATAAATAGCTACCGTCTACAGTATATAATTGATCACATTTATAGGTTGATGAAAACATATAAAGGATATGTGCGCAACAAAAGATACATTGAAGGGTGTATTGCAGAAGGATATATCGTACAAGAAGCTAGTCTTTACTGCATGGAATATATGCCAAACGGAGGTGATGGCAATCATAAACATACCCGCGAAGCGTTTTTAGACAAGGACGATGAGTTTGCTGGTGAGATACCTCTAGATAATGGTAAAGACATAACGTTAACCTAAGTGTAGTTTGAACAGGTGCGTAGATGGGTCCTTAATAAGTACGATGGATTGGATGAATGGAAGAAGTAAGTTCATGAACTTGTTTGGAATTTTAATTTTTTAATTCAATTTATATATACATTTTGATATGTGTTTTTCGTAGGAGGTATAACTCCTATGTGAAAAGTACTAGATTTCAACCTAGAGGCAGGGCTACCACCGTGGAAGTAGTTCAAAGTTTTAATCTATGGTTACGTAATGAGGTTTAACTTCGTCTTCAGTATTTCATGTGTTTATAAGTGTGAAATACACCTTTGTGACCATGCTTTTTTACTTATTAAAATTTATGTAGCTGTTAAAGACCATCGATGTTGATCCAACTCTGTGGCGGTTAGTGTACGGGCCGAAGTTCATAACGCGTAGTTATATGAAGTACCAAGTGAATGGATTTTCATTTTCCACGAAAAAGTATGAAGACCGTATGGTAACACAAAATAGCGGTGTATGCATGAGAGCAATTACAAAATTTAGAGCGAGTGGAAAGGATAAAAATTACAAGGAAGCAGAAACAACGTATTACGGGGTCATTCAACAGATACTTGAGTTGGATTACACTGACTTCAAACAAACAGTTTTTTATTGTGATTGGGTAAAAGTCGAGGATAAGGTCAATGGTTGCAAAATAGATCCCATTTCAAACCTCATCATGGTAAATTTAGGGAAATTGAAGAACAAAAATAACGTGAATGATGAGCCATTTATTCTTGCATCAAAAGCGAGTCAAGTTTTCTACTCAAAAGATTTAAAAAATAACGGATGGTCTGTGGTCTTGCATACACCAAAACAGTTGACTACATATGTGGATGACATTGAGTTCCCTACTGTCTATCAATCAGCTTTTGAAGACAATGAAAAATTAGAAGACCTTACCAAATCCATATGTTAACTTATTAGTATTCGTACATCACATGATTGTGTGTCTGTATATTTTTAATTGCACGATTGTGTGTATGTATGGTTTTGAATATTTTATACATTCCAATGCAATTCCAGGTGTTGTCACTTAATAATTTTGTATGTGCAAGTGTGTTATATTATGGAGTGTTGACATTGATACATTGATACATGTATAATTATTATCGTGACTTATTAAAATAATTAGTAATATTATATTTTGCAGAAAACTATGTCAGAAAATCCACCATCTTCATATTCGTCATGTTCAGAGGCGAAGAAAGTTGATCAAAACTTACTTGGTATTCCGCTCTCGGATAACGCTGGAAAAATCGCTACTATGCTCGGTAAACTAGTAAGAGCTCATGTCCCGATATCATATATAAGTTGGAATAAAGTACCTGGAATATACAAGGACAACGTTTGGAACGAATTGGTGGTAAGTATCCTTATCTGTTTGACAACAACTATTTCATTCAATAGCCTTATGGTTTCAACTCTTTGCACAACATTTAATTTAATATATTTTTTGCAGAAAATTTATGAGCTCGATCCGCTTTCAAAGGAAATGATTTTAAAGAGAATGGCCGAGGCTTTTAGGAGATACAAGAAAAACTTGAGAGTAGTTTATTATGACCCTTTCAACAATGACAAAGAACGGTTGAAAAATTGCCCACCTACAGTTGCTCAAGAAGATTGGGCAGAGTTCGTAAAAAATGAAGTAACGCCTGAAGCGAGCGGAAGAAGGGAGGTAGGCAAAAAGAACAGAGCATTGCTCAGTTATGCTCATCATGCAGGACGTAAAAGTCACGCTAAAATAGAACAAGAAATGGTAATTTATATTCATTTTCATTCAAATGATTTACACATTGTGATTGGATATTCATGTCGTTGCATCAACTTGTATTGCAGATTGTTGCTAGTCCATCAACAAATATCAGTCGTCGTCAAGTATGGGAGAAGACACACAGGAAAAAAGATGGTAGCATATCAGATGCCACTTCTCCATACTTTGTAAGTTTAACAAATATTAACTTGCATATTCTTTAAAATTCCTTATTCATGTAAGTATTATCATATTACAGGATCAAATTGCGAAAGCGAAGGAAAAGATCACTGATAGTGATGAAGAAAAATTGACAGTGGATGAAGACATCTTATCACAAGTGCTTGGTAAGGATGCAAGGGGTAGGAGCCGCGGTGTTGGGACCGTTATACCAAAGACTAAAGTTAAGGCTTGTGCCATTGCACAGAAACGACTCCGACATGTTCATGTCGAGCAGGATGAGTTGAAAATAGGGTGGGAAGTTTGGAGAATACAGTGGGAAATTTGTCTGGGCAAATGGAGGTTTTGATCAACATGGTGGGAAATATTGAATAGGGAATTCATGCACCGGTCAATTCTTCTGATGGAGGACGCGCCACACAATTCAATGCTCCTGAATTCATTGCTTCGCAGTTCCAGGATTCGACCAATGTTACGAACAATCAAAAATGTGAAATCCTCAACTCTGATTTAGAATTAATAGGAACAGGTATTTTTAACATTTAAACATTTATGACATAATAAGTAGAAAACTTAAATAATAATAAATATTCCCTTTTATTGCAATAGGTACTATATGCCGAGATTCTACATTGTCCAACATCCATGGGAAATCTGTACCATCCACACATGAAAAAGTGGTGTTGGACAGTATACTGCTACCAGATGAGAGAACCAGCAAAATGAATCATCAATTTGCAAAGACCTTTGCTGATGTTGGAGTGGGTGGATATGTGTGCCATCCGAAGTGTCTTATTCGATATCTCTAGATGATGGAGCAGGTATATTTTCTCTTCGCCTTACGTTTTAAAGTACACGTTGAAAACGAAAACCACAAAACTCGTTTTCAAGCCAAACGCTATCTTGAATCCCCAAAATTTTCTATCTTGAATTAATTTCTTCCTAAAATTCTTCTTTTCATTAATTTGATAACTATATATGAACTAAAGAGACAAAGTCATTCACTGATGGTGAACCTCACAGCTAATTTTGCAATTTTTTCAATTTTATTGTTATTATTTTTAATTTGTTGTTATTTTTTTAACAAGATTCGAATTCTTTATTTACTGCACTCCTAAAATTTACATATTTATAAGCAGTATTCTACGTAAAAGACTTTTAATGGAAAATAAAAACAATGGGCTACTAAGCAAAATAACTTTACAATTGAATTTATATGGGCTTGAAGCCCAAACCCACTAACAACTAATGAAGCTAACAGATAATCATTCCTTATTACAAACACCGACATTATTCACTTCTTTACTAAATGAAGCTTTGCATGTTCAGCATATTCTCACTATAGGAGGCATAAGAACATGCAATAAGAATGTTAATGAGTTTATTTACTGTACTACTTTTGTCAATCTTCTGTGTGTTATTTTCTTCAATATCCTACTGTTTTCCTTTCATTTGTGAACTGTTGTTTCTAATTCACATGTTCTTAGTTCATAATTCAATATCCCAGTCACTTATTTAAACTTATTGTTATCTTACTTTGAAGATGCATTTATACTTGCTTTGCAACGTTTTGTCCATGATATGAATAGCTACTAAATCTGAGATTGTAAATTTATCTTAACATGCTGCTATTGTATTCCATATCAGAATTTATTACTTCTTAGCCGTACACATGATAAATTGTACATGCATTTAGATTTTAAGTTGAATTCAAATTAAATATAACTTCATTAGCATATACATGCTTCAGTGAATCGTTTTATTTTGCCATTCATCATTGTATTTTCCTTGTATATGTGTGTTTTCCTTGGCTGTTCAGATATTAAATTTGGTGGTTCATACATTCAGACTATCAGGTATTAAGTTACTTGCAATTAGTATTCATGTTAAACATTTTGCATAAGATTTCAATATTCAGTGATTTGTTACATATTTCAGTTAATATTTATGATAGTAAGTTACATATTTCAGTTAATATTTCAGTTAACATTTAAGACTTCATTTTGAAGCTGAGTGCTATTAGTTTCTATTTTGTAAATTAAGTATTCTGAGCGAAACATATCTATTTTACATACCGTTGATTTTGCTTGTACTGATTTGGAATGCAAAACTTTAAACAGGACTGTACCTTGCTTTTCTTGCTCTATGCTTTACCTTGCATACCTTAGAGTGCAAGTCATATGCAATTCTTATCTAAAATGAGCATTATACTAATAGACAGAGGGCTTGAGATGTGCACATTTGCTTATATGCAGGATGATGATAAATTTCACTCGTTTTATTTTCATGTTGGAGTGGGTATGCAGTAATGTTAATGTGTCATGTATAATTGAGAGAACATGTGGATTATTGCTTTGTTGTTGGTGTGGAAAGTAGTAAAATAAAAACCTTGTCTTTACATTCTTGAACTCTGATATTGGCCTCCTACAGCACACATATATTTCAATTCTTGCAAAGCATCCATCAGGCATCTAACTGCATATTCTTTGGTTGTTTATAGACGTTTACTAGCTAACGCATAATTTTCTTATTAAAAGGTGTTAGTCTCAGCAAAGGAGGAGCCTGACATTTCAACTTCTCCTGCAATGGTCGATTTTCTAAGTATAATTAGTTTTTGGCATATACTTCAGCTATAATCTTCTTTTTTTATGTGATGGTATAATTTGTATCTTGTTCATTTTAGGGAATGGAGTTTTATATATCTATAAGTTTCAAATTAGTTAATATATTTTTGTTATTATGTTAACTTCATGTGATAATTAACTCAAATTTACGCATTGTAGCCACAGTGCATAACAATATTATAAAATGTTCATTACACTTAAACACCCTCTTAATCTTAAATTACAAACCATAATTGTAACTAATTTATTTTCTTCATATTTTGAATGTCTTCAGCAGATTATGTGCAATTATGGTCTTCTACTTGCAGTTTGATACGTATCGTTTGGCAAGATATAGTGCTGGGATCACTGGTGGTGATGGTGAAGAAATTGGCAAGATATAGGCATTGATGGTACTATCTGAACTTTGTAATTGCTGAACTTGCCGAAATTTGCGTTGTATTACTAATGTTATTCATGTTGTTGAACTACCTTGTTGAACTTTTGTTGTATGTATTGTCGTTGAACTTTGTACCGTATGTAATGTTGTTGAATTGCATGAAGTATTGTAATTGTAATGTACTTAGTGTTTGACTATTTTTTGAACTGCAAGATGTATGAACTGTGAACTATTTATGCAGATATAATTTCAAAATTTATTGCTAACTGTTTCTTCTTTATGTTGAATCTGTAAAAAAATTGTTTTTAATTATTTATTCAAAAAACTTTGGACTTCATGTCTACATCTAATTGACGAATTAGATACGGCTTTTAGCCGTATCTAATTGGTTCATAGACGCTGCCTATTTGTCAATTAGATACGGCTTCCGGCCGTATCTAATCTGTCAATTAGATACAGCTAATGGCCGTATCTATTTGGCTCATTAGATACGGCTAAAAGCCGTATCAAAATATTAAGCTCGGCATATTTTGATACGGCTTTTAGCCGTACCAAAATATCGTTTATGGTGTAGTGGTGGCACAAAATTACTCAGAATGATATTCAATGATACCCCAAATTAGGGTAGTATTACAAATACAGACCCACGAAATATAAACTCTAATTAGTGCATTGACTTATCTGATGTTTTGCACACTGTATATGTGAATGCTCTAGAGTAGCTGGTTCTGGAGTTAGTTTTCTACATTCGATTAGGTTGCATAATCTTTTCTTTTCTGCTTTTGATAGATCTGGGTGCTCCTGATTCATATAAAAGAATTTCTTAATAAATAGTAAAAATAGTTGTTTCTTATTGAACTAATGATGATATAACGTTGAATTTCAGCAAACCAAAGTGTAATAAATATGATTTCTTATAACTCATGATCATCTTGGTTTGGAAAATACACTGACTGAAATACATAAACCAAGGATCAGCTACATTTGGGGTATATGTATATTTCTGTGTGTGGATGTGTATGTATGTATGTACATATAAAGTGATAAACAGACCCTTGGGTTGCTATTTCCAAAGATAACTCTGAGATTGCTGAATGCAGATTATTTTCATGTGCCTTTGTTTTTGGTCTCAATTTTGTACTTATTAAATGTTTTTGTACAGCAGTAATCATTAAGAACTACACTAAACAATACAAATGTGATTTAACTCTTAGTAGTTATGAAAAATTTAAAACCACTTATTGACAGTGCTGGACATAGAGTTTTATGTGGAAAAAAACAAAGCCTCAGCATCAATTTAAATCATGATGGTTATAAACAAATAACTATAATAAAATTTGTTAACTTTATTTTAGAAAAGAGGAAAAAAAGAGTTCCCCAATAAATATAAAATACCTCGAGAAACATGTCAACATCCCGATATAATCCATCATGTATAGGCCTAGGATAACTGGACACCACTTCAACAAGTACAATAAATTTCACAACATCTGTCTTTGGATCTTTTGAAATTTCATAAAGATAGCCATCAATCAAGTTTTCCACGGCTAGTTTTGAGCTATCAGACACATAAACAAGATCGCTATCTGCTAGAAGTTCTTCAGAAATCTTTTGGTTAGTTTTATCACTTCCCTTCTCTTGCATTGAAAGCTCTTCAACTATATTTATAACCACATCAATATCATATATTATTAAAAGATCAGAAACAAAAGCTTCATTTAACTGTAATCCTATTCTCTTCACCAATTCCTTCTTATAGCTATCGCTAGAATCAAACAAGATTGCACCTTTCAGTAGCTTTATCAAGAAACTACACGAAACAAAACCTTTTTCTACCAGTAGCAAGCAAATAATAGTTTCCAACATCTCTCGCTTTCTAGTAACATCCTCATAACCTAAACAAGATAACTGATGTTTAAGTTCGCCAAACTGAAATCTAATAAATTTATTCATGATTCAAAATTATTTGCGTTCACGTATTTGTCCAAAGTATTATACATGACAGACCAATGTTGGACTGAAAATGCTGATACAGATTTATAACTTGTTTAGCAAATGTGTCATGACTCATAACTTGGAGTTGAACTCGAAGGCTACCTTTATTTACCATCATGACAGCATATAGTAATAGCCTCGCTTACTAGGTAACTATTATAACTATGGCAGATCACCAGCTCTCCTACTTTACCAGAGTAAGGACACATCTAATGTTGTGTGAACCACCACACATAGTGCTTAAGATATGCTCATGTTGCTAAGATACACCAAACGTGGTGGCCTATACACAAAAGAGTGTATTGCTCTGTTTATGTGTTATCGATTCCCCTTGATACAAATAATTTTGTCTTAAAAATCAGGTCTCAAAAAAATTATAGACAGCAAAGATGAGTTATAAAAACATTAAAACCTAAATAATGGTCTCAAATAAGTCTTTGAGTTGGAGTCTTATTAGAGAAAATTTTGGATCTCTAGACTAATAATAAAGACAAGAGGTAAGATCTCAAATCAATCTTAAACAGCAATTATTAAAAAGCGATTGTACAATAAATACACTATATATTGTTTCACTTTCATCATAAAATAGTGACATTATAGTCTGCAACATCAGTTTGTATAAAATATAACCTGGTGACTAATTTGGATGATTACAAATTTAGTAGGTTCCAATTTCTACAGCAGAATTTTATATAAGCTCTGCCTTAAATATGAATGTTTTATCAATTAAAACTTTCATCTGTTTCGGCAATAAGAGTTGTTTCTATCCACCAGGATCTCAGAGTTAAGGAGGAGAACAAGTGGTGGAACAGAAAAAACATTGATGGAGTCCTACACTTTAATTGAGTTATTTAAGCTAAACAACAAAAAACACAGCATGTCATATACATGGTCTCCAACAACACAATATACTATATTTATAGATTGCTGGTTAATCGCCCTTAACTATACAGTTTCTTGTAACTCTGACCCTAGAAAAAAAAAATGAACTCGTTTTTTATACTTTAAAAAAGAAAAGGATTTTGGAAGTAATATGGAGTCCTTGGTAAGCAAGCATATGCATGCTAAAATGATACAAGCAATTATGCATAAGAAAATTATCTTGTTTGTTTGTTTAATATATAACTTCTTGTATAGATCTACCTACATGCAAAACATCAGAAAATGCAATACTAAATACGATACTAAAAATGCACAATCGACTACAGCTATTGACTCTACAAAGCAATTGAATTCAACAAATTTTTAACCATTTAAGTTGTGGCCACTTTCAATCACAAAAGTATACTGCATGCAAATCTGACGTAATCAATCCAAACATCACCAACACTGACATTTCCTTTCAAAATTGAAAGGAATGATCAATGATTTTCCACCATTTATATATGTGCCCAGTTATGTTGATTTTTTTCTAGAACCTAATATTTATCATACGAGCATATGAATATTAATTACTTAGGTTTATTTAATTAGTTTAGAATTTCAAATTTTTTTTACTTTTGTTGAGGTAAATATTAATTTGGATAAATTTCAAATTTATTGCATGACGTATATTGAAATTGCTAAGATAAAAAATGAACAGATCTATAATTGAAAATTTTATGCCAAATCGAATAGTAATTTGAATATAGGGTTAGAGTTAGAGTACATACACACACACAACATTTAGATACTAGTTTTATTACTGGTTAGAGTTAGTATAGTTAGAGATGAAGTAACAAAGTTAGCAAACGTAACTTTATAGAAACCATTTATACTATTATAACACCAAATACATTATAGAATTTTATGAAGAACAACACCATGGTTGTTCACAACTACACACTGACTCCTCAACAAGAATTTCCTTTTATTAGGACACACATTAGGACCCCTTAACCTATATTCTCCCTCAACCTATATAAATAATCATATGTAAAACCTTTCCAAATCCAACATTGACAATGTCTTCTACCATCAGCATAACCTTTCTCATAACCTTCTCCCTAACAAATCTCACCACCCCCTCCACCATCCTCCATCCAAAAGAAAACGAACCCAAACTCCAATTCTACTACCATGAAATTCTTGTTGGGCCAAACAAGACATTACTAATAGCCGTGCATCAAAACAACACTGCCTTAGGCTCCTAAGGGACGTATCTGTGTACTATGGTAACTTAAGGGCAGGACATGAGCGAAATTCAAAGGTCATTGGTTATGCTCAGGGCACTACTGTACATGCAGCCCAGCACAGAGGTTGCGTTCATACTCACACGGACACATTAATCTAAAATATATAACGATCAACTAAAACTTAACATACATCGAAAACGTGAACTGTGAAGAAAATAATTTAGGGTTCGAGGTACCTAGCTAAAATACAAACTATGAATCATATAACAACCATAAAGCAATGAGAGGAAAAAGAAATACCATTAAAGCTTCCTAAAAAACAATAATCCATTAAATAGAAATATTTCAGAAGGATAAATCACCTTTGTGGGCTCGAGACTCGCACAACCACATGCTTTTGTTGCAACACCACAATAGTTGTGTTATACAGCAATGATTCCAATGAAATCCGGGCCAGGCTATGCAATAAAATGGAGGAATTACTTCATCAGAAAATTACAACAAAGATTAATTAAATTTAGAACTTTGAAATAAAAGAATGCACAAAAGCAAGATTGAAAGAAGAATCAACCTTTATTCTAACCATCTACACCCAGTTGATGGCAGTTCCAGTCTCCTTGGACAGGAACTCAGCCATCATCTCCTCAGCTATTGCGAGTAGACTATATTGAAGAAAAAAAATCAGCTATTAAGCATTATATATATAAACACACACACACAAGCACAAAATTACATATCACACCCTCTAAAATACTAAAACTAGGAACAAACAAAATCTGAACTAAGTTATTAAAGAATAAATAAAATATTACAATTAAATAAATATAATATTACAATTAAACTACCTAGAATGCAACTCATATTTCAGTGACTTTTCCAGGAGATGATGAAAGTTGCAAGAAAGCATAGAGAAGGATGTTTCTATTGAATATAGCAGTTGGAAAAATTAGGGTAAATTGAGTTACGGACAAGATATAAGATCTTCTAACTATTGAAAGAGATTAAACGATGTAAGAAATAAATTAATCAATATGCAAAAAAGCATGATATTTCTGAAAGAGATCAAAACTAATGACTAAACGAATATAAATTGGAAGAAGAGGAAAGGAATATAAACAGGTACAGTTTCGAAAATCATACCTGATTGAGTTCGATATAAAGGAATATGCTGGAGACGACTAGCGAAAATAAGAGTGCGAGCATCGTACCTGTTTTAGTTTTTTTTAGGTTTTAAATTTTCTATGGAAGAAGGAGAAGGACATTTGAAGTGTGGAAAGTAGAATTGCGGGAATAATAAAAAAAAGGCGGCCTTTGGAATAAATTGGAAGCCCGCCTTATACAGCGTTGATGCTTTCATAGTGCTGTTTGTCACGAGACTAAAAGAGCGTTGTGCCTTCAAATGCTATTTTAAGATGCTACACATTAGTAATTTTCTTGTAGTGACAGGTGTCATGAGTTGAAGCGAATAGACACAACTTAAT
The DNA here is from genome assembly GCA_030765085.1 of Allium cepa. Taxonomy (NCBI): domain Eukaryota; kingdom Viridiplantae; phylum Streptophyta; class Magnoliopsida; order Asparagales; family Amaryllidaceae; genus Allium; species Allium cepa. The sequence continues at coordinate 53,663,292 of CM060931.1, read as the reverse complement.
TTCCTTCCGGAGTTTACCGATTCGTCGGGTTCTCCTAAGTATAATTAAAATAAAATATTACTCAGATCGTGATTAAAAATAACATTTACATATCATGCGGAACTTTGCCTAACTAGCAACTACTACTTCATTACTTCAGTGGCGAAATGCAGGGGCCATATAATTTTCCACATATCATACCAACTGCAGCTAAATCTGTATTGAGGTCTCAATCGCAAATGAAGTACTGTGGACCAAACTTACGTGTGTAAATTTCAAAATAAATACAACATCAATCAATGCTATACATATATAATGCATGTAACACGAGCCACGAGGCCATAATAAGATTATTTATATAGTTTGGCAGTAAACTTAGAGCATTCCCAGGGTTGGTTGGAAAGCAAGGGTTGGTTGGGAATTCTCTTAAATTGAGCAAACTTTTACTTGGGTCATAATTTACATTTGTTAATGATTACGTGCTTTGCATATCCAAATCTTTTCTAGATTATTACATTTTTATATCTACAGTTGTCCCGAATAATTCAGTTTTTTATATATGCAAGTCGTATAACATCTTCTCTGCAAAAATTAGATCGTAGTTGTAATGCTGTGAAAAATATTATTCAAAATAAGTGATAACTTCAATAATAATTAACACATAAAGTAATGAACTTTTGTAAGTTACAAACACTGAAATAATCTAAACTTTTATGGAGATGGTAATTCAAAGTGCTGAAACATAGATTTGCAATGATTGAGATATGCAAGAAGTTGAAAAATATATAACAACATCAACAGGTGAAGTTGCAATGACAATATACTACGAAAATGAGATATAACACACACCAGGTCATGCAAAATCTAGCTTTGAACGTAATGGAGTACAATAATAAAGAACGGTAAATTGAGGGGTGTATATATAGGATAAATGTCACACACTCTCTAACTACCTCCACTATCTCATCACACACACACTTTTAACACCATTGGCGTGCCTCTATTTACAGTTTTTCAATTGCAACGCTAGTCAACTGAGATTCACTCCTAATTACATTCATTAGTTGCAACCTTTACTTTTAAGCACGCACTTAACTCTAGTCAACAAATTTTCATCAACATGAACGTGATTTTTTCTAACAACATAAGAGAGAAACCATCCAATAGTGTGCTTACAAATTATCCTTCGTCTCTTATCATTATAATTATTCGATCAGGCGCATCAGTCAATGAGGTAAAAAGAGCAAATTTTAGAAAAAAATCTTTTAATTCGTTATGTACTAGATCTTTTATAGTGTATTATGAATAATGTTGCTTACAATAGATCATATTTAAATTTTTGTGGGATGAATCATATTTGAATTTAATTTTAAGTTATATTATTAGCAGCTCAAATAACATTTACCCGAGTGTGAGATACAATAAGTAATTTCATTGTAAATTTATATGATAAACAATACGTATCTATGTATGTATATGTGCATATACTTTTAAATAGTTTATTTTATTAATTTGAATTACATCTGATCTAATGTACCATTAAAAACTCGCTTTTTAGTTTGACTAATATTTAACAAAATATAGTATTTTAATATACACACATGCTACATACATACATACATACACGCACATATATTATAATTTGTTTATATTCAAATATGAAATATTCAAAATCATAATTTATTGATTCTGTTCACACTATTAACATGTAAATACCTTATTAATAAATACTCACACATATACATGTACATACACGCACATAATGTATAATTTACAATATTATGTACAAGTATGTGATATATATTTAAGAAATATCATTATGTCCAAATTTGAATACGAACTCAGTAGTGCAAGTTGCGCATAAATTGGAGTTCGTACGTGAATGTTACAAGGGTTAAAAGTCATACAGTTAAATTATAATTGTAAAAAAACTTGAGGGTTTAAAATGTAAAATCACATACCTTCTTCTTTCTTCATATCAACAAATTTAAAACCCCAACCACCTTTAAATAACTGTATGATATCATCTACATAAACTTAAGCTCTTCCTCTACGTCTTTGATCGTTAATGTCGCCATCTACTACTTTTTAATTGGAGCCGACGAACTCTACGTTGAAAAATGTTCGCTTATGTCTCGTGGTTGTCGAAATATTGATGGTCGGTGCCATCAAGTGAGATCCGACTAACTTCGATGAACTTGAGCTAATGGTATGCGACCTGATATGGTGCTTCTTTGATCGAGCAATAGTGAACAGCGTGCATACATAACACATAGTGACTAATAGATTTAGGAGTATGATCTAGGGACAATTATATAATTTATTATAAACTAATTAACTGTGTAATCAATTCTCACTCATAATAAATGTATTTTCTTTCTGTTATATATTTAGTATAGTATGTTATAAATAATTAGATATTTAATTAAAATATATTTAACAGAAAATCCAATAGTAATGTGTTTGCAATAGCAATTACATATAGTTGTGATCATGAGTATTGTATCACAAGTTATAATAAGCACATCATTTGAAATATTCCTTGTCAAGATGTATCGAGACCAAATAACGATGCATCTGCTGAGACTAGAGTACGTAACGCTCTCCAAATATTGGGTAGTGTATTACTTATGACTGTTGAAAGAACTAAAGGGTTACATACTGATAGTTATTAGATAACTATAGAATGACTCACTTGATAGTTTTCTATTGTTAATATGACTAAGCTCAAACAAAAAAATTCCATTGTGGCTAATTTACGCAGTGCTTTTGACTTGAAAATATTGTCAATCTTCAATATGAAAGTTATGCTTTGATTATAGTCAAATCGTTAGCATTAACCAACAATAGCTTTCTTTCCTTCAACTTGTGATTGCTTATTAATATCAACTTGCGATAGCTTTCTTCCCAACAACTTGTAATAGCTCTTTACCATCAACTTGCGATAGCTTTCTTCTCTTCAACTTGCAATAGCTCTATTCTTCAACTTGCGATAGCTCTATTCTTCAACTTGCGATAGCTTATAAACATCAACTTGTGATAGTTTTTTTCCCTTCAACTTGCGATAGCTTATTAGCATCAATTTGCGATAGGTTTCTTCTCTTCAATTTGTGATAACTTTGTTCTTCCACTTGTAATAGCTTATCAACATCAACTTGCGATAGATTTTAATTTCTTCGACATGCGATAGCCTTTATCAACTTATAATAACTCATGATAGCCTCAATTACTCAATGTGCGATGGTTTTTTCATCACCCTGCGATAGCTTGAAATTTTGGTTGTAAAAGAGTTATTTGGTATCAAATGCGGATTCAATTATGTATGGACTCATGGCACAAGTTGGCGACCTAGGATATGACCCTATGATGCAAGTAGGCGATCAAGGAATTATGTGCTCCTATGGTGCAACTAGGTGATCTAGGATGAAGGGCGGAAGTGATCCTCTAGTGCGCGAGGTGGGTCTAGGTCGTGAGTCCATTTTGAGTTTATCGCATGGACAACAAGCGATCATATAATGCATGAGTCAAGTACAAGTAATGAGTCCAGCACATGTTTGTGTTTGGTTTGAGATATGATCATATACTATATATGGTTGGATCGGACATTCACGATTGGTTAATTACAGTATCACTGGTTTCATGCGAGGTGCGTCCAGGACATGTTAGACACTTGTCACATTGTAGCATTATCTTTGCAGTATATGTTGAGTAGGTATGCTTCACTCACTTAGAATTATGTCAGATCTACTCCTATTTTTTCTTTTTATTTATATCAATAAGTTTGTAGAGTTCGGTGACGTTATGAGCTTGTGACGAGGACCTTGATGTATGTTAACCCTCCTGTGTTCAACGGCTTAACGGGTTAAGGTACACTAACGAGTTAGCGAGTTAGTACACTAACGAGTTAGCGAGTTAGCAAGCCCACGAGTTAGCAAGTTAGTACTAACGTGTTAGCGGGTTAGTACCCTAACGTGTTAGCGGGTTAGTACCCTAAACGTGTTAGCGGGTTAGTACCCTAACGTGTTAGCAGGTTAGTACCCTAACGAGTTAGCGAGTCAGTACACTAACGAGTTAGCGGGTTAGTGACCTCGCGGGTTAGGGAGTTAGAAAGCCAACAAATTAGCGAGTCAGTAAGCCAGCGAGTTAACTAGTTAATAAGCTAGCGGGTTAGCAAGTTAATAAGTTCACGTGTTAGGAAGTGAACAACCTATTGAGTCGTAACCCGTGATCCTGTAACACGTTAACTCGTTATGACTTACTCTGAGTCGCAAATGAGTTAAGCTAACCCGCGAAGTCCTCAATCTCGTGAAAAACCTACCTTAAGTCGCGGCCGAGTTAAGCTAACTCGTGAAGATCTGTAAGTCGCATACGACTTAGTCCAGGAAACCCTATAAATACGGCATGTGCTCCAACATACGGGGGACTTTGGGGGGCTCATTCGTTTCAAGTGCCGTTACTCTGCTGCATTCCGAACTACTTCAACACTTAAAGCTTTGGAGACACAAAGAACGCTTCAAAATACTTCACGAAGAAATCATACACGTCCAACATGGATTCAAAGATTTTGATCGACATTGAAGTTTAGGCTACTTGTTCTAAGTCACTTGCAACTCAAAGTGTGTTGTAATCAAAGTGTAATTGTATCGACTTGTAATCAAATCGTCAATAAAGATATTCAAAGTGGACGTAGGCTCTTCCTTAAGCCGAACCACTATAAAATTGCTGTTCTTTACTACTTTTCTGCTATTATCTGCTTATAATCTGTTCCCGAGCTATCGGGTGGTGCTTTCACAATTACCTTCTACACTCCGGGGTGTTAGCGTTCAATTTTTAGCGTTAACATTTTGGTGCTTTCACTGAGAATTGAACTCAGGTGAATTATCGTCATTGCTCCACGAAAGATTGTTGAGAGAATCTCTTTAAAGACCAGAAGTTTGTCAGAAATTATGGCTCCTGGTAGGAAGAGTAGATCTGTCAGATCCGGAAGTGCAAATGAGGGTACCTCCGCTTCTCCGACACCGAATCAGGCAATTCCAACTGTTGGAGTTACAAGGGCAGAATTGGACGCCGTAATTCTGGGGTTGAATCAGCAGTTGAATGCCCAGAATGCGCAGTTGGAGGCTCAAAATACACAAAATGCTTTGATCTTGAATAGGTTGAATGATTTGCTTGGGGCTAACCGTCAACCAGTGAATAATGAAACAACCTTTGCCGAAGATGCTCGTGACTCCCAAGAGAAAGGTATTCCTCAAAGAGCAGAAGGCACCGCCGCAGGGGCACCTTCCCAAGCTGAAGGTTCAAGGCCACAGCCAACCTTTCGAACTTCCGAAAGAGGAGCTGACATTTGCCAGGAGAAGCCCCCGAATGATGAGGAGTACCTATCAGGGATGATCCGCTCAATTATGAAAGAAAGCATGCAGAGGCAAAAGGACGAAAAGGATTGGGGGTTTGCCCCGAGCAAGACTCCATTCACCGAAAAGATCTTAAAGGCAGAGTTTCCCAAGAATTTTGTACCTCCTACTATCCCGGCCTATCAAGGGATTAGTGACCCCAGCCAATTCCTATACAGATACGATTGGCATATGACTGGGGCACGAGCATCAGATGAGATTAAATGTCGATACTTTCCTGTGTATTTGGAAGGGGTTGCTTTACTTTGGTTCACCAAGCTACCGGTTCGATCCATAGACCAATTCTCCGATTTAACCCGAAAAGTTAAAGAACAATTCAGGTTGTATGCATCAAGGGCGAAAGATATAATGTCACTGTCCGGCCTTGAACAAGCACCCGGAGAATCCATCAAGTCTTTTTTGAACCGTTTTAACATAGCTCTGGCTGAGGTAGATAACGCAGAGCCCCGAATGATCTTAACATACTTAATGCGAGCCATCAACAGATCAAGCGAGTTTGGAAGATGGCTGAAAATGAAAGAACCTAATTCACTTGAGAAGTTCTATAAAAAGGCCGACGAATTCATGCGGCTAGAGATCCTCTCAGGGCCATCTAAGATAATTACAGCTGAAGTCAAAGATAACAATGATGCTTCTAACAAAGGAGGGTCCGGAAGCCAGAAAAGGGAAAACGACGGAGGAAAGAAGCAGGGAAATGAGAAAAAACCTCGCCGCTTTGATCCTTCAAGTTTTACCCCCCTTACTGATACACCGGAAAGGATTTACCTGGCAACGAAGGATGTCATCAAGTATCCTAAACCACCTGAGATGAGTAGAGGTGCACAAGCTAACGGAAAATTCTGTCGATTCCACAATCAGCCCGGTCACGAAACTGACCAGTGCCGCCAATTAAAAAATGTGATTGAAGAGTTGCTGAAACAGAATAAACTGCAACAATATGTGAAGAAAGACAGAACTGACCCAACCTCATCCGCTCAGGGGCGCAACGTCCTGCTAATCAGTCCAGCTCACGCGACAAAACTGCAGAGCAGGAGTCTGAGAAACTTGTCATAAATTGACATATGGATCAAAAACAATGAATCCTCTATGATCTTAGAACAGCATTTATTTGCATCCGTACCTTGCTTAATTTCATTGTTTGAACTTGTAAAATAATGAGGGATGTATAATTCTTGCGCTGTGAACCATTGTAAAACTGATTCGAATTTCAGAACTATAAACTTTGTGTTCTTTACTATTGCTCATTTTATTTCGATATGTAAGATACTCTGAATGTATTATTAAAATGTCGATTTAAATTTGCAGGCAATCAAAGTAAAGCCTGTCCATTCAGCGTACCATAAGGCCAAGCGATTCTCATGAACCACGACATAAGCAAATCAAAAGTTGCAAAAGTTCCGAACTCAAAGGAGTGCTATTTGCAAATAATTTAGAATTCCACTAAAACGGGCACTTTCTGAACAAGAAAGTTCCAGACTCTTGCGTCTGCCCCGTGGTTTCACTCGGTAATATAGCACTCTCTTTGAGCAAAAAGGAATAGCTTGCAAAAGAAAGGGGCATATACCCGAAGTGATAACAAGGAATCGCTAAGAAGCACATGGTAGAAGGACACAAATGCTTCTCTTCGGAGACCAAATGCTTCTCTTCGGAGACCAAATGCTTCTCTTCGGAGACCAAATGCTTCTCTTCGGAGACCAAATGCTTCTCTTCGGAGACTAAATGCTTCTCTTCGGAGACCAAATGCTTCTCTTCGGAGTCTAGTGCCACTCCTCAGAGTTCAATGCTACTCCCTAGAGTCCAAAGCTCTCTTCGAAGGTCCACTTCACTAGGAGCTGAAGTGACTACAAGACCTCTCCAAGAGGCCCACGTTTCACCGAGATTGAAATAAAACTTCCAAGTGTTGAAACGTGGAAAGCCCTCTTCGGAGGCACAACTCTTTGGAGGCGCACGTTTCACCGAGATTGAAATAAAACTTCCAAGTGTTGAAACGTGAAAAAGGCTTCCCTCAGAGGTACAACATTTCAAAGAGGCACGCTTCCCAAGTTGAAGTGCCAGAGCCTCCTTTGAAGGCACGCTCTACCACATAGAAGAATTCACTTTGTAAAAATATATATACAAAAGAAAAAGTGATATCTCCAAAGGTTGAAGCGTAAAGATTCATATGAATCAAGGTGGACTCTATTTTTTGAGCAGAATAACATTCCACCAAGCATGGAATAATTATTCTTCAAAATGTAAAAAATACGAGTCCTCTCAGAATCAGAAATATTGCAACAAGCTTATGGTATAGGGGCAACATGGTATGACTACATTAGTAAAAGTAGCGCCCAAATAGCATACCACAAGCTCATTGTAATATCGTACAAAGAAACTTGTATTAAAATAAAGGATAAGTGCGTTCTTAAATACAGGCAAGAATTTGTACAGGTAAAAAGAACCATTTTATTCCATACTACAAGAATCTTATACATTTGCAGAAAAAACAGGGGGGGCCGGCACCCGCACAACACCCGGTCATTACAAGCTTCGATACATGCAAAAGGCAAAAAACTAAACAAGAAAAGAAAAGCGAGGTTCATCACTTCTTCTTTCTCCCGCCACCTTTTGAACCTTCGCCTGGTTTAATTTTTAGCTTCTCGCGCCGGCTTGGAAGAGTTGGGGAAGAAGGAGAAAGAGGGGCCTCCGGAGTAACTTCCGTTTCTGTTTCTGTGATCAAAATGCCTTTCCTTTTCTTCTTCGAAGATGTGCGCTTCGCTCTCCTCTTTGAAGACTCACTCTCCGGAGTAATAAATGCGGACAGTTTTGTGTCATCAGAAATAGTCCGGTCCGGAGAGGCTTCGCCTGTCTCAAGATCTTCCCCTTTTTGAGGAATAGCAGGATCATCCAGACCCTGAAGAGCTCCTATCTTTTCTTCCAGTGATCCTGGTTGAGAAGCAGGAAGGGGAGTAACTCGAGGAGACGGAGGAATAACAACTGCAGGAGGCAAAGTTTGCGCGGCACTTGGTGTTTCAACTGCAGAAGAAGAGAAGTTAAAAATATTAGTGTCTCCCGAAAAGAAGGGAGATATGGGTTCATCAAGATTCAAGAAGTAATTGAGAAGCTCATTAAATTCTTGAGGAGCAAGCAGGCAATCCACCTGAATCGGACCAATGTCAAGGTTACCTGAAGATATTTGCTTCGCTAGTTCAATCTCATAATTCTGAGCTCCAATATCTTCCAAAGCCTCATCATCAGTAGGGGTGGTTACCCCGGTCTTTGTAGGAGGTGGGGAATGAGAGCTAGAACCGGTGATGTCAACCTCAGGAGAAACTGAAGGGCGGACAGAAGAAGTAGGTGGTAATTCCTTTCCAGAATGTTCCTCTTCCGCCGTCCCAGTCCTCGCTCTGGCAAGTTGCTCTTGTCCCTTCGCAAGAGCAGCGCGAGCTTCTTCATCTAGATAGCGCTCCTCGAGGTCTTCATCGGTATACCCGGCGCCTCTGAACATGTCAAGAGCAGCTTCCCACACCTCGGCCAAGGTAATCTCATACTTGGGACCAAGAAAAGAGAGACTGCCGTGTCCCAAGACACTGTGCAAGTAGAAGTCAAATAAAGTTGAACTGACGTTGGCTTCCATGGCTTGACTAGATTCTTCAGCCGCAATTTTACCAGCCATGGCCTCATCTCGTTCTTCTTTAGTTTTAGCAAGTTGAGCTTTTAACGCTTCAATCTCCATGTCTTGGGCGCTCATTCTGTTCTGCAACTGAGCGACGTCAGTACGGTAATTCTCTATGACCTTTTCTAGCCTCTCAGCTTTAGCTTCGGCGTCTCTTTGGCCAGCGTGTGCATCCCGCACTTGTTTTTGTAACACCTCTTCTCTTTGAGTGTAAGTGTTAGAAGAGGAGGCAAGATTGTCTTTAAGCTGCTTGACTTCAGCTTCGAGTTTCTCATTATACTCGGTTATGTTGTTCATCTCGGTGTTGTGATGGTCAAGTATCTTCTGCCATTCCGACTTATCGTTTTCCATAGTCAACATTGCCTCGATATTGGCCCGGTTGACCCTTTGAAGTTCATCAACAAGCTTTTGCCACCCAGACATTCTTTCAATGTCAAGCTTAACGGCATCAAGATTTCTAAGCATAGCCTGCTTGTCAATAGGGGCTAAATCAAGATCGAAGCGCACCCCCTTCAAGCACCAATTAGGAAATCGGCTCTGCAGAGTCGGTGGGCCCCTGTCAACACGATATGAAGGCCTATTAAGAAGTGTTTGAATAGCGCTTCCTTCAAGAGCAGGAGATTTGGAAGGAATGTCGATAGAGACGGAAGCATCAGACTTTCCAGGTATTGAAGACGCATGCTTTTCACTAAATTTGGCCCGCTTGCTCGGATCCTCAGCGATGTGGCTCTTCAACCGATCGTCATGTGCTTTACGTTTGTGGGAGTCATCGCCCCTTGAAGGAGAGTCACGTCGCACATCAAACCTCCCATGGCGTTCTTCATATTCTCTCCTTTCTCGAGCTTTTCGTGCAGCTCTTTGCTCATCAGTCTCTCTGGGACCGGTAAGGTAGCATCTGTAATCATAGCTGCCACGCCCTCCATAGTGCTGAAAATCTTTATAGTAAGAGCCGCTGCCGCTGCGCCCCATTGAAGGATCTGAAAGGCAAGAAGACAAGTCTTAAAAGCCTTTAGAGAAAAGAAGTTAAACACAAACAAGTGCCGAGAAATCCTAAGTGTTGTGTGGTGGGCAAACTACACGCATTAAGTTACAAACCGCTCTTTGGTGTAGAGGTGGTGATAACTTGAATAGAAGGAGTTGATATTTGTTGGAGAGAAGATGTCGCCTCGATTACAGGAGGGATAGTTTTGGAGATGTCGTCTTTGAAGAGTTCTTGTGAAGTCACAATTAGGTCACTCAACCCCTCAAAGACATCGTCGCCATCGTGCCCTTTGGGACTTGCTTTCTCAGCTTCTTCATCAACTGATCTCCCGGAAGGTCGTGGAAGTTCTTCCTCTTCGATAACTGGGGCAAGTATCGATTTATTAGACGACCCCGCAATGTCAGTAGGAGTGGAGCACTTCACCAATGAAGTTTCAGTAATAGGCTCTTTTGATGTGGGTTGTTCAATAGTAATTGGGGCATCTAATGCTTTAGCCGGAGAATTAGGGACTTCGCGAGGATGGATAGATCGAGAAGGGTGTAGAAGCCCGAGTTGGTGCAAATACTCATCCCTCAGTAAAAACCTAGCGCTCCTCTCTTCCACTGGCACAGCATTCAATTTTTCAAAAGTCGCCTTATGTCTTGAATCTCTAGAAAGAGGAGGAAGTGCTGCAAAGGTAAAGAGTAAAGTTAGCACTCGACAATTGGAATTTCGGAAAAGTCCAAATGAAAAGAGCGAAACTTACTTCCAACTCTCCAGATGCTATAAAACCCAGGGGGGCAACGAACAAAGAAGTACTGATTCAGAAACCCATGAGCGCTTTCAGAGAGATCCATAATCAATTTACGGCCTCTCACACTTCTCACAAGTGTAATAGAGGGATGGCCTTTAAATTTTATGAATGAGCATAAATAGCAAATCTCCTCGAAGCTGGGAAGGCGATCAAGTGTCCTCATGAACAGTGCGCATAGCCCCATTAAAATGGCATAACTATTTGGGTGTAATTGAAATGGAGAGATAGTTAAGCGAAGAAGAAGCTGCCGTAAGAAGTCGTTGAAAGGAGGAATGGCTCCGCTCAAGCACATTTGGCGATTGACAGCGATAAAGCCGAGAGGGGGCCTATCTGCAGTATCATTTGGTCCCGGGAGTAAGGCATCAGCTTCAGCAATACCAAACTGGATGCGTAGTTGGTTGAACACCCGCTGATTCAGAGTAGTGGGAGTTCTCTCCGGAGGATTATCCAATGGATTAGCAATTGGGAAGACGTCTTCAGCCTGGCCCATCGATTCTTCTTGTTGAGAAGCCATTCTACATAAGCGACTGGATGTTCAAATGTGAAGGTGCACGTTTCCTAAAAGTGTGTGAAGTGTTGTGCAGAACTGATAAAAATGACAAGTAAATATAACTGAAATCAAATTAGTCGATACTTATCGATTATTAAATTTCAGAACTTGTTGTTTCAAAGTTTGAATGCAGTATTGATACAAAGCAATCAGCTTTAGTTGATTGTCTTAGCTTTGCTCTAATACGCCATTTGAGTTTGATTGATTGATAACATTTCATTCACATAATTCATTTGAAATAGTTATTCTTTATCGGCTAATCTGTCATTTGATATAGGCAGTCAATGGCAGTATATTCGCCTTTGTTCTCTGCAGAAATTGTGTTTGGCAGGTTGTTAACTTACAAGTTGGTGCAATTTATAAACAAACTCAAACTGTTTAGTTTGGAAACTCGTTCAAGTTTTGTCAAAATTTTGAAGTTGTCAAGCTTAGTGCAAATCCTTAAGTCACAATATGAGTTAAGGGGTCAAAGTTCAACGCTTCAAATCAAGGCAAAGCAAGACTGCTTAAGTTTTAGGTCACAAGGAACAAGGCTGTGCAGCAGCGAAAATTTGGTCAAGTCCTAAGTCGAACGCGACTTAACTCATTAAGTCGTTCAAAGATCCTAACTCCTAAGTCGGGCACGGTTTAGCATGCTAAGTCGCTCAAGACTCCAGAACCGTTCAGATTTGCTAAGTCGCTCAAGGCCCCTGAGTCGTTCAGACCTGCTCACTCACTAACTTCCCGTCCACGTAACATCTCACTATCTCAAATTATGACCCGATAACCCATTAACAGCTGCATAAGGAAATTCACCATCCTCTCCATGAAATTCATCATTCCTCCACACCACCAAACCTCCAAAAAAATCAAGTCACCACTAATTTGTCATAGGCCTGGTACAATCTTACGAATCACAGTGACGATGTGTCTATCAATGATTAAAAGCTATGATTCACGGTGAAAGGAAGCGGCGGAGTAAGTGGAGGTCGTAGAGGTCATGGTTCAATGGGATCGAGGTAGAAACAGAAATTGAGAGATTAGCAATTCAACTGAGATCGTGGTTCAGTAATGATTGGAATCACTTACACTGTGGGAATGATTGATGGATCGGAGTTGGTTGATTCGAATTCTTCTTCAGGGAGCTTAAGAATCTACTAAGTGGTTAAGATACGAATGACAGTAAAAGGGAAGAAGGAGGCGTCTCACCAGCTTATATAGACGAATGGAGGAACTCGAATCGTCACGAACGACTCAAACCTCTCATAAGTCGCTAACGACTCAGCGACTTAAGGTAGCACGGGTTAAGAGATATCGGAGCACACGACCTAATCCTTTGGCGTATACTCCGAGGGGCAAATGTTTACCCTCCTGTGTTCAACGGCTTAACGGTTTAAGGTACACTAACGAGTTAGCGAGTTAGTACACTAACGAGTTAGCGAGTTAGCAAGCCCACGAGTTAGCAAGTTAGTACTAACGTGTTAGCGGGTTAGTACCCTAACGTGTTAGCGGGTTAGTACCCTAAACGTGTTAGCAGGTTAGTACCCTAACGTGTTAGCAAGTCAGTACCCTAACGAGTTAACGAGTCAGTACACTAACGAGTTAGCGGGTTAGTGACCTCGCGGGTTAGGGAGTTAGAAAGCCAACAAATTAGCGAGTCAGTAAGCCAGCGAGTTAACTAGTTAATAAGCTAGCGGGTTAGCAAGTTAATAAGTTCACGTGTTAGGAAGTGAACAACCTATTGAGTCGTAACCCGTGATCCTGTAACACGTTAACTCGTTATGACTTACTCTGAGTCGCAAATGAGTTAAGCTAACCCGCGAAGTCCTCAATCTCGTGAAAAATCTACCTTAAGTCGCGGCCGAGTTAAGCTAACTCGTGAAGATCTGTAAGTCGCATACGACTTAGTCCAGGAAACCCTATAAATACGGCATGTGCTCCAACATACGGGGGACTTTGGGGGGCTCATTCGTTTCAAGCGCCGTTACTCTGCTGCATTCCGAACTACTTCAACACTTTAAGCTTTGGAGACACAAAGAACGCTTCAAAGAACTTCACGAAGAAATCATACACGTCCAACATGGATTCAAAGATTTTGATCGACATTGAAGTTTAGGCTACTTGTTCTAAGTCACTTGCAACTCAAAGTGTGTTGTAATCAAAGTGTAATTGTATCGACTTGTAATCAAATCGTCAATAAAGATATTCAAAGTGGACGTAGGCTCTTCCTTAAGCCGAACCACTATAAAATTGCTGTTCTTTACTACTTTTCTGCTATTATCTGCTTATAATCTGTTCCCGAGCTATCGGGTGGTGCTTTCACAATTACCTTCCACACTCCGGGGTGTTAGCGTTCAATTTTTAGCGTTAACAATGTACATACGGTATTACAAATAGATGACATGACTCAACACATGTAATATGGAATATGATTGGATTTTCAATTTTTCATCGAACTATTCGTTTTTGCAAACAAACTTTCAAAATGTGTTTACCATTATTGCTTTTTAATTTAAAGAGTTATTTGATTATTAAAACCATTAAATGGATATTTAAAATTTATTAAATATTCATAAATCAAAACGATAAAATTCTGGTTCATTACAATTTCATTCTTGTATTTATTATAAATATTACTCAGATCAAAAATAGAATCCGAGGATTACAGGTGCCATGAGTTAAATTGAATAGACGCAACTTAATTCCCTCTGGAAGTTTACCGATTCGTCGGGTTCTCCTGAGTATAGTTAAAATAAAATATTACTCAGATCGCGAATAAAAATAACATTTACATATAAAATAATTTATTAAAATCCAACTGGTCCTGTAATTCTAAATGAACAAACACTACAAGGAGAACAGTAATTTCCGACGGCTGAAAACTGTCGGCGGCCGTCGGAAGCCGTCGGCGGCCGTCGGAAAATAAGGCGTCGGGGAGCAGTGTTTCCGACGGCTTCCGACACAGGGCGCCGAACATTTTTCCGACGGTTTCCGAAGGCTTCCGACGGTTTCCGATAGATTCCGACACTTGTCAGAATCCGTCGGAAACCGCCGGAAAAAATGTCCTACAGTCTGTCGGAAGCCGTCGAAAAATGCTTACCTGGACGCTATCGAAAGCCGTCGGAAATCTGCTGTGTTTTTTTATTCCTGCTGCAAATATAGCCTTCCATCCACATTTCTCTTACAAACACTATTACACCAATACTGCAGAATCCAGTATACAATATTCCAACCAAATATCAAAACCCAAACTACACAAAATTCATCAAACACACAAATACATCAAATTGCATCAAAATAAAATACATAATATACATAACCATTCCAACATTCACAACAACCCCAACAACATGTGTTCTACCATGTCATACATACACAAAATCATCAACATCCACATCATCATACAACCACATAAACAAGTGTATCAAACATAATCATACAAAAATCAAAAACTACCTCCACCGCCTACCAAATCATACAAAACTAAAAAAACATAACTGAAAAAGCAAGCAATCAATCAATCTCCTCCAGATCTAGAGCCAGCCGATGAAGGGAAGCGGCCACCATACTGCTGCATGTACTATAGCAACTGTGTGGTCTGCATGGCCTGTTAGCGGTTCTGCTCCTCCAGCTGGGCCACTCTAGCCCGCAAATCTTCGATATCTGCTAGATCGCTCTAAGCTCTATTCCGCCGACCCTGTCTCTGACTGCTGGCGTGCAATAAATATTTAATTTAGCTGTGTGATCTATGTAGGTGTATGTGCATATCTCTGTAAATGAATAAAATTCAAATTTATTGTTTTGAAAAGGTCCAAATAACATATTTGAAGTATTTTAAGATAAAATTATATATTCCAATATAGAATTTTGACTTAAATACCAAATTAGCAGTAAAATAAATTATTTACCACTTGATTACCAAATCCGTATCGTCTACCATGCTCTGCTGGATCCATAACGGACTCAAAAATAGCATCCTCCTCATCAGTCGTCAGCTGTTCTCGAATCGTATCAGCAAGGAGTTTCTAGCGCTGCTCCATAAACTTTTCCTTCATTAAGAAATTAATAACATCATATCTTATTTCATTATAGTTTAACAAGCAGAACAATTACTAATACTGCATAAAATGAAATATGCTTACATGGCTCTTGCTGGATTTATCGTCCTGCCATGTATACGAAACAGTCCCGTCCGGATTTACATGCTCGACAGCATGCGTACAAGTGAACACGTCCATATAGCCCACGGGACCATGCGCTTCAGCTTCCTGAAGTTGATTTATACATACAATTATTATACATTTAAAATTATATAGCATAAACTATTTACAATTATCATTCACTAAATTTACCAACTCCTGCCGATACTGCTGAAAAGACTTCGACCCTCCGCGATGAGTGACGGGATTTTTATTTCTGTTTGCAGAGTTTCTATCTGACTCTGCCTGTACATTCAAAATTTGATACATTATTTTTCGATCACGTTAAATTAATAATTCAAAAAAATTTAGGATACTTGCCTTCGCCTCGTCTGTTTCCCAATATCCCAACCATGCTTCCCATACGCTCTCCCCCATCCACCGTGGTTTTTTACCAGATTTCTTAATTTCAGATATCGTGTCCCTATAGTTCTTGCGCATCTTCTTCATCCAGTATCCTCGTGCCAACAGCATATCGTCTATCTGGATGTCTATCTCAGCCTGTGTTTCACGTTAAAAAGTAAAAAAAAGATTACACTGTAAACGATAAACAGTAGAAAAACGACAAAAACGAATTAAACATGGAAAACAGAAAAATATACATACTAGGACATCCTTCCATATACACTCTATGATGTGAGGAGGGATGTTATCCCACTTCGGCCAGCAAGCACTCATCCTACTGCGATAAGAAGCTCTAGAGACATCCAACACAACCTTCGAGAGAAGTAGGTCGAACTCCCTGTTTTTTAAATATGATACAGATAAGTACGTACGTATATCATAAAAAAATAAGATGCTGAATAAAATTTAATTTTTACCCCTCTGCTCTTAGGACTAACAAAACTACTGGATGTTGTGACTCTTGCGATGGGCCACTGCCATCGCCTCCTGATGATTGGAAAGAGCTCCTACCTCTATATGACATTATGATAAACCTATGACATATACACACATCATTATATAAAAGAATAATAACATGATAATGAAATATATTTCATATGTAAATGACATCAACGGTATAAATTGCTTAATTAATGACTAAAATGGAAATAGAAATGGAAGTGTGTTATACCTGATTCATAATGGGTGTACTGTTCCGACGATAAGCAGATTTCATTGCATTTTTAATTAAAATTGATAAATAAATGACATAAAACATGTAAACAATGGTAAACAGATTTGGTTTCATAGTCAAATCAATTTCATAATACATCAAGAATTCAACATAGTTACATCAATTGCAAAAAAATCAGATTCAGATTTATATCAGTCATCATCGTCTTCTGATTCAGATTCGGTCTCGTTTCCTACGATATTTTCCTCTGCACTTGTAATAACCCGCAAACCCGTACCCCTTAAGTTGACATTAATCTCCATCAAATATAACTCAAGGACAACGGGTTTACGAACCATTTGGTTTTAAAGAAGAAGAGGTAGAAAAAGAAAGTAGAAAACAACAACAGAATCTCACAAACGCAGCGGAATGAACTATAATATATAGATACAGATCTTTACTCAACAGAAAATATATCTCTTTATATACAACATTCATCAGAGTACAACAATCATACCAACACAACTGGACGAAATCATAGCATATCTTCACAACACTGAATATACAACACATCAACACATCGGAATATTTCTAAACAAGTACGGAAGTACGTATCGCCATCCAGCTCGTCTCTTGAGCTCCACAGCATCCTTTCCTGTAATCTATAATACTCGGTCTCACCCGAGTATTACAGTTAAATAACACCCGAGTTAGTCTGGAATACCAGCGTGAGAAAATCACACTCGAATTGATTATTAAAGTCTCAAAATCCTTTTTGAAAACAGAAGCATCTCTTAAGACCACGCCATAAATAAACATGTTGGGTTTTTCCCTTACGATAGCTAAAACACTTTTTTTTTATAAAATCCTCTGATATTATAATAGTGTCTATATACAAATACTTATTCACATAGCTGAAATTGTTACATCTATTAAATTCCAGCATACTAGCCACAACGTGGGTAATACAAACAAAACTCGTATGAAGCACATAGGGAGAATGGATTTCCAACAATGACTAGGCACTGGGGTACCACCTGACACAATACGTGGCCTAGATCACAGTACCGAGGAGTACGCCCGCTCCCCTGCAACACAAGGCCGGAATCATCCCTTACTGGATAATTCCAAGTAAAATCACCCCATGGTTGGGATCAGCAACCGCAACACTAAGCGGAAATATAAAGGGACATCTAGACAGGGATGGCCTTACTCTCAAGTGGGGGCTAACCACGAAGCCTTGCTGCATAACCCCTGATTTTCAGTCATTCCCGGTTGATGAGGCTTGAGGCTAAGCATTACCTCTTCAGAACATATCCGTTAGAATGCCCATCGTCCACCTGACGATGTTTTCGAAAGCATTCGTCCATACAAGTCCGTTCTGGGTCCGAACGGAACCGAAGGCACTACTCCTACTACATCTATTTTGGAAATATCCTCAGGATTAATAGCGACTAGCCCTTGCACTTCACTGCTCCAACTTTGATTCCAAACTCGTTTCCACAGGAAACGTACAAACCGAATCGAAGTGGTTTTCGGAAAATAAATCACGATCCCGGTCTCTTCGAAACGATCAGCGCATTTGGCCAATATTGATAGACGGTTATTTAACTATCAATTTACATTCACATCATCCATCATATATAAATAATTTCTCCAAATTATTTATTATTTCAAAATATCTTCACGAGATATATTTTCCAATTGCAACCCCTTTTTGAAAACAGTTTTCAAACCAGTTTTCCTCTCCCTGAATACATCTCCCAACTACTTATTTCCCACTGAAGCGCCAAGTACAAAATACTTAAGATTTAAATAATTTTAAAAGTACTTTTTATAAAAATATACTTTATAATATTAGAATTAAAACTACTTTAATACTTTATTAATATATATATATATATATATATATATATATATATATATATATATATTTAAGGATTTTTAAATAAAACCACTTTATAAAATATAACTAAAATTTTCCCTTTTAAAAACATAATACCAAGTCATTTTTATATAATTACTACAATAATAGATTTGAAAAATACTTACTTTAAATTTAAACATTTAGAAATAATAAATTTTCTACAACATGCCCTTTTTAAAAACAATATTAAAACTTTTAACTTATATTTAAATTTGCTTTAAAACTCTACTTGGCTATCCAGGGAAATACACTTCTCTTCCATATCTTTTTAAAAATAAATCACTATTTATTTTTACACAAATTTCCATTCCTTTACAAAATCCCACCTTGAATTTATTTTTAAAATATCCTCCGATATTTTATTTCACTTTATAAACCCAGTTTATAAATTCCAAAATCTCACTTCTCTTTAAATTTCAAATCCCAAAACATTTAAATCAATTTACAATTGATTTCCAATTTACTTTACTTTGAATAAATTTACTTACTTACTTCAATTCTTCCAAAATACATTACTTTCCAGATTTTATTTCTTTATTATGAGTTAAAATCTTTTAAACTGAAAACTAAAATTTAAGGCTTCCCAAATTTCTTCTCTTCTTTTTAATTAAATTTAACCTTGAATTAAATTAAATTCTTTGTTTCTTTAAATAATAACACTTAAGTCTAAAGCTTCATTATTTCTCTGTTTATTTAAAAATCCCTTTTCGTACTCGGAATTTATTTATTAGGATTTAAAATTTCCTTTTAATTCTTTTTCCAATTCATTCTTAAATTTATTCAAGTTCTCAATAAAATATTTCACTTGAAAATTTACTCTTTTATCTTCTTCCCAAAAATCCAATTCTACAGAATTTGATAACTTAGAGTATCAAATTATATTCGAGCAATCCGTAGCATTAAATATTCCAATTATCAATTTAATCCACCACAGGAAATCAAATATCCATACTCAGAATATTAATTAATCTATACAGTTTTGAGAAATCCAGTTGGATCCCTCCAACCTATTTCCCTACATCCACAGACATTAGCACAATACCAATTCCACTTCATGGTGGAATATCGCGGTATATGGGATTTAATAAATATCATCCGCTATTATGCGACGCATAGGGTCTCATCTGCTATATATATTGCGGGAAATCAATCACTCCAATATATACTATATACTACTATATATAATATAGCACATCAATTCAATCCAATCGATCAACCAATTATTTAAATTTAAACATTTAAATTTAAATTATTACCAGATGAGTGAGATTAACTCACCTTTGCTTTTATATTTGCAATCCACTTCCCTCTTGACTCGATTTGACACCTTGATAGTCGGCCGCAATCTACGTGACTCGCCACAGGCTCCTGCCGAACATCGATCAACACGCGCAACTCCTCCAGGAACCCTAGCTCGTCGACTCCAAGGACCTCGAGAACATCGCGGCCACCCAGACTACGCTGTCATCGATCTACCTCCTTCCACGCGACAACGCGAATCGCCTGGAATCGAGTACAGCTCGAGATTGATTCGGGTCTGAAGCTCCAGATCGGAACGGCTGCATCGAGGAGCAATTCGACGTCGGTTTTGGCTCAGGATCGGAGTGCGATTCGAAATAAATGGGTCTTGACTTGGGAAGAAGGGAACATGCTTGCGATTAAAAGCTCAGACGATTCTCTTTTTTTCTTCTTCGTTCGACAAGGCTAGATATGCGCTGCGGCATTTTCGAACAGAGGGAGAAGTGAAATTTGATTTCGATTTGTATAGAAAAAGAAGTGGCCATTTTTTCATAGAGGATTTTATTATTTTCGTTGAGAAATATTCTGGCTTTGAAACTGTTAAGAGGAGATGTCCATTGTTTTTCAAAGGTACGAACTGTTTTATTATATTTTCTTTTGTTCGGCTGAGACGTGAAAGAAGGGACGTGCTAGGAAAAAGAAGTGGCATGAATCAGAAGGACTACAGTGTTTTGAAATGAGGGGGAAAAAGTGCTGAAGTGAAATATTTCAGCTAAGGTTTGACTAAACTATGCAAATATATATTTCAATGTGTTTAAATATCGTACGCTCACACAACAACCCCAAACGCTACGAAATTTGAAATCCGATAATTATGCAATATTACGGATCCCATGGAACTGGTTTCGTCGAATTCCGAGACTGTGCCTCGGAAGGATATTTTCAAATATCGATTTAAACGCTATATTTTCAGAACTGAATAAACACTTTTTAAATTCAAATTTGAAAGTTCTATCACCTTCAATATTATCAATATGAAGTTTATAAGCCTTCAAATTATTATTAACCGGCTTAAAACTCCAGATTCAACATTTTACCCAACTTCAAATTATTTAATTTAATAATTAAATTATCCAGTAAGTAGTGGTATTTGAAATTCAAGTTAATAACTAACTTTTTTTAAATATTTAAAATCAATTAAATATTTTAATTTCAAATATCCAAAAATTACGGGTCGTCACATTCCTTCCCCCTTAAAAGAATTTCGTCCCCGAAATTACTAGTTAGGAAGAATGATCCATAACCCATTAACTATCTTCTCATCCCCAACTAGTTTTTAACAACTTGCTTAAATAAATCTTTTTATAAAAGACACACTAACCCTCTTCTAACCTTTCAAACTTATCCATAAGTTCCAAACAGCATTACTTACTTATCAATTCAAAATTAAATTTAAATTCAAATTTTAAATTATCAAAATTTCTCAAAATTTTTCTAACTCCTAAAATTTCCGAAATTTTTTGCCAGTGTCTCCTTTGCGCGGCTAGCTCGGTACTACTACAAAATGGCTCTACGGCCTCCCAAATCCAAAAAGAAAAACAAAAGCCAAGTGGCTAGACCAAAAACCCAATCAAATTTCATATAGAAATTTAAACACATACCTTTTTGTCGGGCCATTAAATTTTTATGTTCTGAAATCCAAAAATCCCAATTTATCCATTGCTTTCATACACCTGTATATCCTATTCAGCAATAATATCCAATTACAGTTTCAAAACCATTTTATACATTTTTTTGTTCAAAATTTTCAATATTTGCTTTACTTAAGCCCGTACGATGCATATATATCATCCGTACGCAAAACCAAATTTGATCGCTCACTCGATCATACAATTTCACTGCCGAACTAGTATCGTCCACCCGACTTCCTAGTGCAGACTCGGATCTGGTTTCTTGATCAGAAACCGTCATTCTCCTTGCATAGCCGCCAACTATGATAGAGAATTTCCAGAATCAATCAAAACTCCATATCCAGGTTCGTCGTCGAAAATCAAGTGAAAAATCCTAACTCGGATCGATATAACTATCTCGAAATTCTGTGCTCGAATTCTGGATCATTGCTATGCGAACAAAATAATATACGTACACCCTACGTATTCACATTCATTTTGTTTTCTATTCACTTATCCATAACAATCCCCATTTCACAACCTTCAGTTTAAATTTCATTCAATTATTCACTTGGAATAATTTTTCTCAATACCAATTTACTTAAGAATCTCACCATTCATTTCTTAAGTTTAATATAATTATTTTATACACTTCTTACATTAATTTTTACTTCACTACTGAAGTTTATATTCAAGTTGAATTCCAATTCTATATAAGTTTCAATTTGCTTCAATTTACTAATAAATTCCAAATCTAAATACCTTTTATTAGTTTACTTACTAATTTATTTAAAATGTTAAATAAAAATTTATCTGCAAACCTTTTTCCTTCTTTAATTTTTTTTCGAACAATTTCTTCGATTCATCTTACTTTACATACACAAAGTTTTAAATTAAATTTCAAACTTCAGTTTCAATTCTATTTGCTTAACAAATTTTAAATCATTTGTCGTCAACGAAAATTTTCAAAAGATTAAAAAAATTTCTAACTTCCAAAATTTTCGGAAAATTTTGGCAGAGTCTCCTTTGTACGGAGGAGCTTTTGCAATTTCACAAGAGATATAAATATATATACATCGACCCACACGGTTGGAAAACAGAAAAACAGTTCATATTTCCTATTTTTATTGCGTAGGCGTACCTTATTTAGCATTTTTAAGCAAGCGGCTATTTATTTTAGCATTTAGCGCGGCAAAACCAGTCAAACGGCTTCCAACAACCTGTACTTACTCAATTTAAACAAGTAAGTGCTAAATGTATATGAAATGTATAACATTTTTCTTATTTAAACAACCACAACACATCAATGCTAAAGAAAGGCAGTTTAAATAACTTCCACAATCAATTTATATGATTTACATAACTAATTCAATTGCTTTTATTCGCTTCCTTACCATTTTAGTTGATAACTATGTCAATTTAAATCCCGATCCATTATTATATTTAATATCATCTCATTTCTAATTTATTCACAACCCTTCACTTGCATTTCATTTCATTTCCATAATTGTTCCATTCAAAAACAATTTATTAAGCTTGGCACATTCAATACATATAAATTAATAACCATTTCCCAAATTAATTTGACCCAGACTTTTATGGTCTTTCACTTTTGCTCGAAGCCAAAATTCTATTAACTTTAAACTTAAGTTAATTTACTTTCTTCAATTTATCTCAACTTCTCGACTTAAGCTCACATCTATTTAATTTGATTCTCAACAAATTCAATTTATAATCCCAAGTTTATAATGTATACACATATTCATTTCTAATTCCATAACCCAAGCTCATTTGAATAATATTCGAAGTCACATTCCATTTATTTATACTTGAATGGAATTTATTCACAACTTAAACCATTTCTGTTTCAATTCGTTTTTATTTCACTTAACAGCATTCAAAATATATGCGTCGAGCTCTATTTATTATCCACATTCGATTTGTTAGTATTCCAACTTGAATTGCATTTGATAATTTCTATTTAATCCAAGTTCATTTTTAATTCCATTATTACTCATAATTTTATTTGGCTTATTTATTTACAATCAATCTCATTCACACTTTACTTTTTAACTCAGAATTATACCTTTTATTTAGCCAATATATTTTTATTATTATTCCATAAACATTTTAAACAAGATTCCAGAGTTTAAACGATTTCCCAAAATTCCAAAATCACCTTTGAATTCGAATATATCAAAAATCCCTTTCAATTTCAAAACTAAACCCTGTTTTGCAAACAAACATCAACCCAAAACATCCAGGCAGCAATTCCTCTTTTGGAAACTCGAAAATGAACATCGATGATGCTGCAGTCATCATCGAAATTATTTTCCAGCGACCACAGAGAGTGTAGTGCTTCTATCTCTTTTTTAAAAACATTTCAAATATTTTTAATTTCAAATCTTCCCAGATTTCAAATCCAACTCAAAAATATTTTTGAAATAATATTATTATTTCTCCAAAACCTTTGAAAACCACTTTCAAATCCAAAGGAATTTAAATTTTCCCAAAAATTCCAAATTGCAATCCCTTTAAATCTATATTCAAACATTCTCTGGAATTTTATCTCATTTTAATTTCAAATGTTTCTCTGGAATTTTATTTCAGAATTACAATCTCATTTGTATATAAAGTTATTTCAATTTATAAGTTACATTTATAATCTATATTTCCAAATTCCATTTTGTTAGATAAATTCATTCTTTAACTTTGGTTATAAGTTTTCAATTGCTTATTCAATTTCTACACAATAGTGTTAATAATTTTAATATTATCATTTCCTAATAACAAGCATCCAAATATACATAACTAAAATAAATTACAAAAATTATAATTTTTATATACAAAAATAATTTGGGTAAAATTGTTTCATTTACCCATTTTAAAACAATATTGTGTCGAATTGTTCTACTCAAGTGTTTAGAAATCCCTATCAATGACGTTAATTACTCGTATTGACCAGAATCCATAAACTACTCAATAAACCAATCAACACAATATAAAACCATTTTATATTCACTAACAAATACGCGCTCATATCTATTAATACACTCAAACTCATTCTAGAGTACTATTGACTCTATTTCAATGAGTATTTCCCACCTGAGCCAAGGTTATCGCCAGCCTACGCTCTGATACCACTGTAATAACCCGCAAACCCGTACCCCTTAAGTTGACATTAATCTCCATCAAATATAACTCAAAGACAACGGGTTTACGAACCATTTGGTTTTAAAGAAGAAGAGGTAGAAAAAGAAAGTAGAAAACAACAACAGAATCTCACAAACGCAGCGGAATGAACTATAATATATAGATACAGATCTTTACTCAATAGAAAATATATCTCTTTATATACAACATTCATCAGAGTACAACAATCATACCAACACAACTGGACGAAATCATAGCATGTCTTCACAACACTGAATATACAACACATCAACACGGCAGAATATTTTTAAACAAGTACGGAAGTACGTATCGCCATCCAGCTCGTCTCTTGAGCTCCACAGCATCCTTTCCTGTAATCTATAACACTCGATCTGACCCGAGCATTACAGTTAAATAACACCCGAGTCAGTCTGGAATACCAGCGTGAGAAAATCACACTCGAATTGATTATTAAAGTCTCAAAATCCTTTTTGAAAACAGAAGCATCTCGTAAGACCACGCCACAAATAAACATGTCGGGTTTTTCCCTTACGATAGCTAAAACACTTTTTTTATAAAATCCTCTGATATTATAATAGTGTCTATATACAAATACTTATTCACATGGCTGAAATTGTTACATCTATTAAATTCCAGCATACTAGCCACAACGTGGGTAATACAAACAAAACTCGTACGAAGCACGTGGGGAGAATGGATTTCCAACAATGACTAGGCACTGGGGTACCTGACACAGTACGTGGCCTAGATCACAGTACTGAGGAGTACGCCCGCTCCCCTGCAACACAAGGCCGGAATCATCCCTTAATGGATAATTCCAAGTAAAATCACCCTACGGTTGGGATCAGCAACCGCAACACTAAGCCGAAATATAAAGGGACATCTAGACAGGGATGGCCTTACTCTCAAGTGGGGGCTACCCATGAAGCCTTGCTGCATAACCCCAGATTTTCAGTCATTCCCGGTTGATGAGGCTTGAGGCTAAGTGTTACCTCTTCAGAACATATCCCTTAGAATGCCCATCGTCCACCTGACGATGTTTTCGAAAGCATTCGTCCATACAAGTCTGTCCCGGGTCCGAACGGAACCGAAGGCACTACTCCTACTACATCCATTTTGGAAATATCCTCAGGATTAATAGCGACTAGCCCTTGCTCTTCACTGCTCCATCTTTGATTCCAAACTCGTTTCCACAAGAAACGTACAAACCGAATCGAAATGGTTTTCGGAAAATAAATCACGATCCCGGTCTCTTCGAAACGATCAGCGCATTTGGCCAATATTGATAGACGGTTATTTAACTATCAATTTACATTCACATCATCCATCATATATAAATAATTTCTCCAAATTATTTATTATTTCAAAATATCTTCACGAGATATATTTTCCAATTGCAACCCCTTTTTGAAAACAGTTTTCAAACCAGTTTTCCTCTCCCTGAATACATCTCCCAACTACTTATTTCCCACTGAAGCGCCAAGTACAAAATACTTAAGATTTAAATAATTTTAAAAGTACTTTTTATAAAAATATACTTTATAATATTAGAATTAAAACTACTTTAATACTTTATTAATATATATATATATATATATATATATATATATATATATATATTTAAGGATTTTTAAATAAAACCACTTTATAAAATATAACTAAAATTTTCCCTTTTAAAAACATAATACCAAGTCATTTTTATATAATTACTACAATAATAGATTTGAAAAATACTTACTTTAAATTTAAACATTTAGAAATAATAAATTTTCTACAACATGCCCTTTTTAAAAACAATATTAAAACTTTTAACTTATATTTAAATTTGCTTTAAAACTCTACTTGGCTATCCAGGGAAATACACTTCTCTTCCATATCTTTTTAAAAATAAATCACTATTTATTTTTACACAAATTTCCATTCCTTTACAAAATCCCACCTTGAATTTATTTTTAAAATATCCTCCGATATTTTATTTCACTTTATAAACCCAGTTTATAAATTCCAAAATCTCACTTCTCTTTAAATTTCAAATCCCAAAACATTTAAATCAATTTACAATTGATTTCCAATTTACTTTACTTTGAATAAATTTACTTACTTACTTCAATTCTTCCAAAATACATTACTTTCCAGATTTTATTTCTTTATTATGAGTTAAAATCTTTTAAACTGAAAACTAAAATTTAAGGCTTCCCAAATTTCTTCTCTTCTTTTTAATTAAATTTAACCTTGAATTAAATTAAATTCTTTGTTTCTTTAAATAATAACACTTAAGTCTAAAGCTTCATTATTTCTCTGTTTATTTAAAAATCCCTTTTCGTACTCGGAATTTATTTATTAGGATTTAAAATTTCCTTTTAATTCTTTTTCCAATTCATTCTTAAATTTATTCAAGTTCTCAATAAAATATTTCACTTGAAAATTTACTCTTTTATCTTCTTCCCAAAAATCCAATTCTACAGAATTTGATAACTTAGAGTATCAAATTATATTCGAGCAATCCGTAGCATTAAATATTCCAATTATCAATTTAATCCACCACAGGAAATCAAATATCCATACTCAGAATATTAATTAATCTATACAGTTTTGAGAAATCCAGTTGGATCCCTCCAACCTATTTCCCTACATCCACAGACATTAGCACAATACCAATTCCACTTCATGGTGGAATATCGCGGTATATGGGATTTAATAAATATCATCCGCTATTATGCGACGCATAGGGTCTCATCCGCTATATATATTGCGGGAAATCAATCACTCCAATATATACTATATACTACTATATATAATATAGCACATCAATTCAATCCAATCGATCAACCAATTATTTAAATTTAAACATTTAAATTTAAATTATTACCAGATGAGTGAGATTAACTCACCTTTGCTTTTATATTTGCAATCCACTTCCCTCTCGACTCGATTTGACACCTTGATAGTCGGCCGCAATCTACGTGACTCGCCACAGGCTCCTGCCGAACATCGATCAACACGCGCAACTCCTCCAGGAACCCTAGCTCGTCGACTCCAAGGACCTCGAGAACATCGCGGCCACCCAGACTACGCTGTCATCGATCTACCTCCTTCCACGCGACAACGCGAATCGCCTGGAATCGAGTACAGCTCGAGATTGATTCGGGTCTGAAGCTCCAGATCGGAACGGCTGCATCGAGGAGCGATTCGACGTCGGTTTTGGCTCAGGATCGGAGTGCGATTCGAAATGAATGGGTCTTGACTTGGGAAGAAGGGAACATGCTTGCGATTAAAAGCTCAGACGATTCTCTTTTTTATTTCTTCGTTAGACAAGGCCAGATATGCGCTGCGGCATTTTCGAACAGAGGGAGAAGTGAAATTTGATTTCGATTTGTATAGAAAAAGAAGCGGCCATTTTTTTCAGAGAGGATTTTATTATTTTCGTTGAGAAATATACTGGCTTTGAAACTGTTAAGAGGAGATGTCCATTGTTTTTCAAAGGTACGAACTGTTTTATTATATTTTCTTTTGTTCGGCTGAGACGTGAAAGAAGGGACGTGCTAGGAAAAAGAAGTGGCGTGAATCAGAAGGACTACAGTGTTTTGAAATGAGGGGGAAAAAGTGCTGAAGTGAAATATTTCAGCTAAGGTTTGACTAAACTATGCAAATATATATTTCAATGCGTTTAAATATCGTACGCTCACACAACAACCCCAAAAGCTACGAAATTTGAAATCCGATAGGTATGCAATATTACGGATCCCATGGAACTGGTTTCGTCGAATTCCGAGACTGTGCCTCGGAAGGCTATTTTCAAATATCGATTTAAACGATATATTTTCAGAACTGAATAAACACTTTTTAAATTCAAATTTCAAAGTTCTATCACCTTCAATATTATCAATATGAAGTTTATAAGCCTTCAAATTATTATTAACCAGCTTAAAACTCCAGATTCAACATTTTACCCAACTTCAAATTATTTAATTTAATAATTAAATTATCCAATAAGTAGTGGTATTTGAAATTCAAGTTAATAATTAACTTTTTTTAAATATTTAAAATCAATTAAATATTTTAATTTCAAATATCCAAAAATTTCGGGTCGTCACAGCACTGTCAAACGCTTCTACCAAAACATTTGATTCATCGATCAAAGGACCAAAATCTGTATGATCGTCTGTAATTATTATTTCGTTATTTTGCTCAAGATCTGCCTGATAAGCTTGTTCGTCCGGAATATTCTTCCCATCGAATGTGAATCTGCCCTTTGTTTTAAAAACTGCAGACCAATCTGCTTTATCTCTTTTTAGAGACGGATAAGAAGCGTAATAAACTTGCAATGCTTGTTTGGCTAGTACAAAATGATCATACTTGTGATAGTGCGATGTATGCTTTATTTCGATAAGATTATAATCCTTGTGCACATTAATTCCAGAACCTGGAACATTGCTAAACCAAGTACATCTAAATAGAAACACCTCCTCCGCGGGTCGTGAGAAATATGTCAGTTGCAAAATTTGTGTAAGAACGCCATAAAAATCATTTAAGTGATTTTTTGGATCGTCACTACCTTTAACAAATACACCAGTATTATTTGTTAATTTTTCTGCACCGTATTATTTGGTGTTAAATTTATATCCATTGACGAAATATATTGGATATGTCTTGACCACTCTTTTTGGTCTCACCGCAAGATATTTCAACCCTTCGTCAACAACACAATTTCTCGGCTCATAAACGTAATTTGAAAACCAACCGGAAAATTCTTTATTGAGATCTCTGTTCGGATGTTCACGTTCATAAACACTGTTTATATAAACAAATTATTACATTAGGTTATACACGCGCATGTATTATAGAAAAGAATAAAACACAAATTATTATTTCAGATTACCTAACAAACGGTGCAACCTCGGCACAATTTAGAAGAATATAAGTGTGTGCTACATGAAGATCTTTATCGTCTAGCCATATTTCTACACATTTTCCAGAAGGCCGACCATGTTGTCTAAAAATAGATAACATTGCTTGAGAGGACTCTTGTTCGTCGCCTTCATCATTACGAGGAACACCTTCAAATGAAATATTCACATGGTCACTGAAATAGTAGGAGAAAAAGAACGAAGCTTCTTCTTCGATGTAAGATTTACATATCGAACCTTCAACTCGTGTATTTTGCCTCACTTTTTTCTTCAGATGATTCAAATATCTATGCAAAATTAATTTATATTAACTTCATCTTTCAAATGCAATTAAATTACGTGATAACATATTACATACCTCTCAAATGGATATATCCATCCATATTGGACAGGACCTCGAAGTCGTGCTTCAGATGAGAGATGAACAGGTAAATGTTCCATTACATTAAAAAAACCTGACGGAAATATTTTCTCTAATTTGCAAAGCAATACAGGAATATCCACTTCAAGTTTACGTAAACGTTGCACTTTTAAAGTAGTCGAACAGAGCTCTTTGTAAAACATACTATGCTCCGTTACTACCTTCCAAACTTTTAACGGCAGTAGTTCTTTGAACATAACGGGAAATAAATTTTCCATCATTATATGACAGTCGTGACTTTTAATTCCGCTCAATCTACCATTTTTAAAGTCAACACATCTACGAAGATTTGATGATATCCCATCAGGAAATCTTAACCCTTCCATCCATTTTAACATAGCTTTAACTTGATTATTATCTAATTCGTAACATGCTTTGGGTTTTTTACTGTCATTTGGTTTCATATGAAGCTCAGGACGTTTGCATAATTCTTTTATATCACGTCTTGATTTCAAATCATCCTTCGTCTTCCCTTTCACATTCAAAATTGTGTTAAAAACATTATCAAATGCATTTTTCTCATTGTGCATCACATCTATATTATAACGAAGCAGAAGATGTTTCCAATACGGCCTAAAAAATAGTTTGTTTGCACTAGTTATGAACAACTGATTTGCCTTCAATTTCTGTTTGCTCTCCAGTTTCATATATCTTTGGATAGTCCCTAACAAGTTCATATATGTCTTCGCTTGACCATATCGCCGGTGGTTGTCTGGTTTCTACTCTATTAGCTAAAAAGTTTTTCTTGTCTCCTCTGAAGGTATGATTTACATAGAGAAAATATCGATGACAGTCAAATCATGAAATTTTCTTACCATGATGTGAAGAAAACGCTCGTGTTTCATCCATGCAATATGGACATGCTGACGACCGGCAGTACTCCATCCTGAAAGCATTGCATAGGCAGGAAAATCACTTATAGTCCAAAATAAAGAAGCAAACATACGAAAAATTTTCTTCTTGGACACATCGTATGTTTCTACCCCTTCGTTCTACAGTATTTTTAACTCCTCAATCAACGGTTGTAAATATACATCGATTCCTTGTGTTGGATCGTTTGGGCCAGGAACGACAACAGTAAGAAACATATATTGCGTTTTCATACACATCCATGGAGGTAAATTATACGGTGTGATGATAATGGGCCAGGATGAATATTTAGAACCAAATTGAGAAAATGGAGAAAAACCGTCCGTACATAATCCTAACCTAACATTTCGACTCTCCGTTGTAAAATTTTGATACGTTTTATCGAAATGCTTACATGCTTCTCCATCGGCCGGATGTGTCAACGTACCCTCTTCCTCTGTTCTCACACTATGCCATCTCATATTAGATGCAGTTACAGAAGATGCATATAATCTTTGAAGTCTTGGAGTTATATGTAAGTAATGCATACGCTTGTACGGAACTTCCTTCCCCTTCTTTTTTCTTGGTTTGTATCTCTCCTGGTTACAAATTTTGCAATTTCTAAGGTTTGCGTCTTCTTTTCAAAATAACATGCAGCCTTTTAAGCATGTATCTATTTTCTGATAAGGTAAACCAAAAGCCGACATAAGTTTTTTAACTTCATAGTGATTTTCACACATTAGATTATCGGGCGGCATAAGTCTTTTCGCAGCTTGTACAATAGCCGTAAACCCAGCTTCAGTGATATTGTATTTTGACTTCATCGCAATGTATTCTGCGATTACTGACAGTTGAGTGCCGCTTTTACAACCATTCCAAATAGGTTTCTTAGCAGCATCTAGTAAATCATAAAAAAAATTTGCTTCAATATTTCGTTCTTCAACATTTCCATCATCGTCGTCAACTTCAACCATGGGAAACATTGATCGTGCTGCATCTTCGACCATATTTTCTATACGGGTCGTCATAACTATTTCGTTAACGACAGTTTCAGACTCTACAGAAGTATTTGCTACAACTTTTACTATATCTGATAACAAATACTTCAAATGTCTACACCTACTACACGGACAACGAATTTCTGGATCGTTTCCGTTATTACTTAAAGCGAATTCAACAAACACGTTTATACCATTATAAAAATCTTCTTTTATTGAGCCCCTCAGTCTTTTTCTTTGGTACATCCATCTCCTCCGATCAACAAAATAATCAATCATTTTTCCTATTTGACAAAATGAGAAGTTCAAAATTTAATATTTATTTTCAAGAATATAAATTCGAAAAAGATTATTTTCATGGTCGTATAATATTTGAATTTAAAGAACTACTTCACAAATTTAAAAATATTTTCAAATAGTGCACATTTTATTTTTTAACGTATCGACATAAAAAATTGTACAAATTTTTTTTTCCATGGTCAGGCATCCTAGTTCCCATTACAAACACAGTAAGCATTTACATTTCGTATATTACTTCTTCTCAAACGATTCAATAAAATTTCGGCAGCATTTCCCTTTTGTTCCCTGCATTGTACACAATGGGTGTACGTAGGAAACAAAAAAGAAAAGTTAGGCCGAAATTTTATGAACCGTTTAAGACGAAGTAGTATACAAAATGTAAATGCTTACTGTGTTCATAACTTGTCCAATACAGGGACAAATCCAACAAACATTGTACCAGATGAATATAAATGGTCGTTTTTCGAAAAAAAACGACTATTTATACAATGATCATGTACAACACTCGTCAGACGGGGCCAAAAACTCTCTAATGGACATTTGTCAATTACATATGCGCATTTTACGAAAAAATACAGTTATACTGACTGTTCACATTTACAAAAATATTTTTTAATTTAACACATTTATTCGACGTATTGCATCAACTTAAGGCTCGTTCGACGTATTTGTTTTTGTTGCATAAGTCAATACGTGCACAATATAATATTCCTAGCTCGTATATTCATTTTATCTTATTCCGACTAACACAATACAATGATAGCAGCGCTACACACATATACAATCGTAAAATCAAGGCATACACAACGATTTACATATACATGAACAACCACAAGTTATACATGTTTTTCGCAATTTCACGATAAACGATGAAATATGATTACCATGGAATGCTAGAAACTATTATAACACTATTGGAAACAATTTCAATCAACAATTAGCCCTAATTTATCAACTTATGCAAATCAAGAATTAGGGTAAAAACTAAATTTTTGGCGAAAATAAGATATTATACCTGAGCTAGATAGCAATATAAGTTGATTACGCAGCCGGGGAGGATCCGAAAGCTCGAAATTGACGATTGGAAGCTTGGGGAAGAGATTTGGGGATTTTGGGTTTAAGAATTTCGTATGCAGAATGAGGAAGAAGAAGGCTCGACTGAGCCCTATAAATCGCGAATTCCCGACGGCCGCCAACGGCCCGTCGGAAATTGACCGTCGGAAGCCGCGCGTCGCTTGATGCTGTCGGAATAATTGTTTTTTCTAGTAGTGAAAATTAGCGTTAGAACTGAAAATAGCAAATTTGTGGCTCTATGAATGGCGAGCACACAAGGGTGATTTTTCGTTCCTAAGTCCAACTCGTTAGATACGGTAACGAAGAGTTGGTAGAATATTAATCTCGGTTCTCTATTTCTTAATTGAATTGAAAAGTGATTTCCTTTATCACTAATTATATAAATTAGGTCTCTACTTCTCTAACATCCCAACCGACAATTATTAGAGCATGCTACCTCATTTATATTTAATCGTTAAAATATGGTAACTTTTTATACATTAATCGGATATAAGAATGATTTCACCATTAAATCACAAATTTAATAAACTTTTTAATGATATCCATTGTTATATTTAAAAATAAAATTATAAAAATCATAATTTTATATAGCAGTTTTAACTGTATTTTAGTGATGCATTTAAAAAATGCATTTTTAATAATGCAGTTTTTAACCGTATTACTAGAATTTAAGTGATGCAGCTTTTAACCGTTTTTTCTTTAAATCATGATATTAATATCATGCGGAACTTTGCCTAACTAGCAACTACTGCTTCAGTACTTCAGTGGCGAAATGCAGGGGCCATATAATTTTCCACATATCATAGCAACTGCAGCTAAATCTGTATTGAGGTCTCAATCGCAAATGAAGAAGTACTGTGGACCAAACTTCCGTGTGTAAATTTCAAAATAAATACAACATCAATCAATGCTATACATATATAATGCATGTAACACGAGCCACGAGGCCATAATAAGATTATTTATATAGTTTGGCAGTAAACTTAGAGCATTCCCAGGGTTGGTTGGAAAGCAAGGGTTGGTTGGGAATTCTCTTAAATTGAGCAAACTTTTACTTGGGTCATAATTTACATTTGTTAATGATTACGTGCTTTGCATATCCAAATCTTTTCTAGATTATTACATTTTTATATCTACAGTTGTCCCGAATAATTCAGTATTTGTATATATGCAAGTCGTATAACATCTTCTCTGCAAAAATTAGATCGTAGTTGTAATGCTGTGAAAAATATTATTCAAAATAAATGATAACTTCAATAATAATTAACACATAAAGTAATGAACTTTTGTAAGTTACAAACACTGAAATAATCTAAACTTTTATGGAGATGGTAATTCAAAGTGCTGAAACATAGATTTGCAATGATTGAGATATGCAAGAAGTTGAAAAATATATAACAACATCAACAGGTGAAGTTGCAATGACAATATACTACGAAAATGAGATATAACACACACACCAGGTAATGCTAAATCTAGCTTTGAACGTAACGGAGTACAATAATAAAGAACGGTAAATTGAGGGGTGTATATATAGGATAAATGTCACACACTCTCTAACTACCTCCACCATCTCATCACACACACTTTTAACGCCATTGGCGTGCCTCTATTTACAGTTTTTCAATTGCAACGCTAGTCAACTGAGATTCACTCCTAATTACATTCATTAGTTGCAACCTTTACTTGTAAGCACGCACTTAACTCTTCAACATGAACGTGATTTTTTCTAACAACATAAGAGAGAAACCATTCAATAGTGTGCTTACAAAGTATCCTTGTCTCTTATCATTATAATTATTCGATCAGGCGCATCGGTCAATGAGGTAAAAAGAGCAAATTTTAGAAAAAAATCTTTTAATTCGTTATGTACTAGATCTTTTATAGTGTATTATGAATAATGTTGCTTACAGTAGATCATATTTAAGTTTTTGTGGGATGAATCATATTTGAATTTAATTTTAAGTTATATTATTAGCAGCTCAAATAACATTTACCCGAGTGTGAGATACAATAAGTAATTTCATTGTAAATTTATATGATAAACAATATGTATCTATGTATTTATTTTTATTTATTTATTTTTTTTTCCTCAAAAATAAGCTTCCATATAAACTCAACCAAAAGCTGTCAACATGCCTGACAGGTAACCAAAATAATCGTAAAAGAAATACAACATCGAGAACTCACAGCATAGAAAAGAAAGAAACACCCAAAAGGGACAAATAGAACCTTTCAAGAAGCAAGGCGAAGAAGCTCTGGCCCAGCCACACAACACACCCGATGAGCTCCCGGTTTCTATCGCACATCCAACATCGTAATCGAGCTCCGGCAAGGCCACCGCCCGACGACGATGTTGATGGATCAACACCCATAGAAAAGCAAGCCCAACCACCGCTCCTCCAAACTAGAAGGAGAAAACTGACAGCACCCCTAAAACTGAAAGTCCGACAACTGGAAAGCGATAAAGAGTTCCTTGAAGCAATCTCCCAACAGAAGATGAATACAGAGAAACAAGCCACCATGGAAAAGCAAGAGCCTGGAAGCAATAGACATACCGTGAGAAATCAAGGGGGGGGGGGGGGGTTGGTGAGAAGACGGACAAGGGGAGACTAGGAAGCCAGAACCACCAGTCTCCGGATAGTCAATCATCCAATTCCCGCTCTATACGAAGACTGAGAGCATGATATAGATAGGAGGTTTACTAATCGGCCAGAGCGAGCACTGACTGATCCTCTGAATGGACGACTCCGAAAAGCTAAGAAAACATCCTCTCTTACCCGCCGAATAACGGAAAGGGGATCCATTGGAACCTCGTCAAAAATTGCCTTATTCCGCGCACGCCAGACTTGCCAACAGATCAGACAAGGAATCAATCGAAAAAGGATAGAGCGAAGAGATTTCCCAGAGCAATCAAACCACCAAGTAGATAGCAAATCATTTGACGAGGCGTTGGTGCCACGGATACCCAATAGATTACCGAAATAATTCCAACAGGATCTAGAACACCAGCCAACGAAGAGCAGATGATTGATCGATTCTGTTTCCCCGTTGCCGCAGTACCTGCATCGGGAAACAAACGGAATACCAATCCGCTGGAGGTTCCCATCAACCGATAACCCATTATGGAATATTCGCCACATGAGAAGAGAGACTTTAGGAGGAATCCGGACATCCCAAATGAAAGAATAAAGAAGAAGGACAGGAGAAGGAGTTCGGGAAGAACTCCATGCCTTAAGAATAGAGAATGGACCACCATCCCAACCGGATTGGCCGCCATGAGAATCAACAAGTAATATGACTGATTGCATATGCTTCCAAGTCTCACTGGCATAACTTGGAGAGCCTGCATAACCAGAAGACGCCAGTCTCCGGTACTTAGCATGGAGGAACTTGGCCTATAAGGAGTCGTTAGTACCGAACCTGTACCACAACTTACAAGTGAACGCCGAATAGATGTCTTTCGGATTCCGCAAACCTAAGCCACCCTCAGACTTAGGACGGCAGATAACATCCCAAGACACCCAGTGGTGTCGGCGATTGTCACCCTCCGAACCCCAGAAGAAAGAGGATGCCAACGATTGGAACGAACGAAAGAAGCAAGCAGTTGGGGTCATAGCGGCGAATATATGAGTACCCATAGAGCTCAGAACCGATCGAATGAGCACTAATCTACCAGCTTGAGACAGAAGGGATGCATTCCAGCGGATAATCTTACCCCTTACCTTATCCATAAGAGGATCGAAAATGGCGTTAAGTTTCCTTCCTCGATATAGAACTATACCCAAATAAGGAAGGGGAAGGGAAGTAGCCTTGAATCCAGTAAAGGTTCAACCCAAGAAACTCTCACTTGGTCCATGTCCTTCGCATGCACGAAGCAACTCTTCGCAGAGTTGACCAATTGGCCCGAGCATCTCTCGTACAACTTAATGAACCGAATAAGGCGGCTAACAGAGGACCTAGATCCGTTGGAGAAAATGACTATGTCATCCACGAAGAACAAAGAGGATACAAGAGGACACCGACTCGGGATACCGAATCGCTGTATTTGACCAAAGACCGTCAAAGTGTGGATGCCACGTATGAATGCCTCGGCCGCGATAACGAAAAGAGAAGGAGATAGCGGGTCGCCTTGACGGATACCTCTACCAACTTTGAAAAAGCCATTGGCCGATCCGTTAATGAGAACAGAATACCAACAGTTGGAAATGAGTCTCCAAACCAAATCTATAAGGGTTTCAGGGAAACCGAAAGCTCGAAGAACCTTGATGATGAAAAACCAGGACATACGGTCATAGGCCTTTTCCATATCAAGTTTGAATATAATGTTAGAACCCCTGACCTTTCGGTCAATCTGAGAAACAAGTTCTTGGGCTAATAGGACGTTATCAGTGATCAAACGACCTTTAACAAAACCCGCTTGAGAAGAAGAAATAATGCGATCAAGGTAAGGAGCCATACGGGTGGCCAAAACCTTGGATATCACTTTGTTGGCCAAGTTACAAAGGCTGATGGGCCGGAACTCCGAACACGTCCGAGGATTATCACATTTTGGAATCAGGACCAAATTCGTGGATGACCAGCTAATGGGAAGATCGGCCCCGGAAAAGAAATGCTGAATTGCCAGACAAAAATCAGCCTGGATGATATGCCAAGTAGTACGAAAAAAGGACCCATTAAAACCATCCGGTCCACAGGCACTATCCTTACTAAGAGCAAAAACACAGGCACGAACCTCTTCTGACGAAGGCGGGGATGCCAAATCTACACTTCCCACATCAGGAACTAACCGAGGAATGAAAGAAAGGATGTCCGAATCCGGATCGGATACGGAAGGAGAACCCAGATATGATTGAAAATGTGAGACTACAACCTCTATGACTTCAGCAGGGGCTCATAACCAACCAGAATGAACCAACAGAAACAAGCCGACAAGGAACCAATATCCCATAATCAACGACTAATAGGATATGCACTACCAAGAAACTCACCTTGCCAGTTGCCAATGTACATACTTGCATCTGAACGACGACGAACACAATAGAGCTGCCCATCACAACCTGACATAGCAATAAGCCACTGGCCTGCTGCAACAACGCAACAGGAAATACCAGGCAATCACCCGAAGGAAGCAAACCATCCAACACAACCAACTGACTGCCAACTAACTGACCATGCCCACGAGACGGCAAAGCCCTATCTAAGCCACGCAAAACAAAATCCAGAAACCATAGCAGCAAAACAAAACGACCCACAACCACATCAAACGACCAATGCCGACGATCGCAAACCACCTGCTCAACCAACGCATAACCAAACAACTCATCATGACTTGGAGAGGTGATGAAATCCCCTTCAGTCGAAGAAGCAACCGATCGATCATCTGTCTTGAGAACAAGACAACACAATACGTCTTCGAGCAACCCCCCTTGAGAACCAGAATCCACCATGACTTTCACAGGACAGAGATCCACACCAGATGGACTCGATGAGGAGGAGAGCTCCTCTTCAGACACAAAGTTATCAAAATCAACATTGCCACAAAGCAACGACCCCACCATCACCGGCAGCACCCCCCGAGGCTCCTCTTCACAAGAAACAAAGAAGATGAGCTTCGGTTCGAAAAGGGGGATGAAATCCCTTTTCTGGACCCCATCAGCAAAAGCAAGAGGAGAGCACGGTTCCACCGACCGACCCCTAGCCTCTACAAGGCGATGTCGGCGCGGCAACCGAGATTGCAGACCATCACCCCAAACGGGTAAGAGCTCCATAAAGCAACAATCATCCCATACAAAACGAGATCTGCATAAAACCCCAAAATCCACCAAACAGAAAACCCTCACCTCGATCGATTTAACGCCAGAAAAAATCACCGAGCATGGCCCTGTAACCAAAGCCGATAAGGCGAAACCAATAGCTTTGAACGACGGACAACTGCGCACAAAGGAACCGGAGAGGAGAAACTCTCCCACGTTCAAGAAAGGCAACGGATCCATCAACCAAGAAAAAAGAATCGGTAGATCCGAAAAGTATAATCAGTAAAAGTAGCAGTAGCAAGAAAACCAACAGAGAAGAAGAGCCGAGCAATCGAAGAAATTAAGCAGTAGAGAGAGAAAAATTGCTCAGTGACCAGTCGCCATTAATTAGACCGTTGAGAATGTTCGTTTATCTTATATTATATTTAGTTTGTTTTTATGTATCTATCTATGTATGTATATGTGCATATACTTTTAAATAGTTTATTTTATTAATTTGAATTACATTTGATCTAATGTACCATTAAAAACTCGCTTTTTAGTTTGACTAATATTTAACAAAATATAGTATTTTAATATACACACATGCTACATACATACATACACGCACATATATTATAATTTGTCTATATTCAAATATGAAATATTCAAAATCATAATTTATTGATTCTGTTCACACTATTAACTTGTAAATACCTTATTAATAAATACTCACACATATACATGTACATACACGCACATAATGTATAATTTACAATATTATGTACAAGCATGTGATATATATTTAAGCAATATCATTATGTCCAAATTTTAATACGAACTCAGTAGTGCAAGTTGCGCATAAATTGGAGCTCGTACGTGAATGTTACAAGGGTTACAAGTCATACAATTAAATTATAATTGTTAAAAAACTTGAGGGTTTAAAATGTAAAATCACATACCTTCTTCTTTCTTCATATCAACAAATTTAAAACCCCAACCACCTTTAAATAACTGTATGATATCATCTACATAAACTTAAGCTCTTCCTCTACGTCTTTGATCGTTAATGTCGCCATCTACTACTTTTTAATTGGAGCCGACGAACTCTACGTTGAAAAATGTTCGCTTATGTCTCGTGGTTGTCGAAATATTGATGGTCGGTGCCATCAAGTGAGATCCGACTAACTTCGATGAACTTGAGCTAATGGTATGCGGCTTGATATGGTGCTTCTTTGATCGAGCAACAGTGAACAGCGTGCATACATAACACATAGTGACTAATAGATTTAGGAGTATGATCTAGGGACAATTATATAATTTATTATAAACTAATTAACTATGTAATCAATTCTCACTCGTAATAAATGTATATTCTTTCTGTTATATATTTAGTATAATATGTTATAAATAATTAGATATTTAATTAAAATATATTTAACAGAAAATCCAATAGTAATGTGTTTGTAATAGCAATTACATATAGTTGTAATCATGAGTATTGTATCACAAGTTATAATAAGCACATCATTTGAAATATTCCTTGTCAAGATGTATCGAGACCAAATAACGATGCATCTGCTGAGACTAGAGTACGTAACGCTCTCCAAATATTGGATAGTGTATTACTTATGACTGTTGAAAGAACTAAAGGGTTACATACTAATAGTTATTAGATAACTATAGAATGACTCACTTGATAGTTTTCTATTGTTAATATGACTAAGCTCAAACAAAAAAATACCATTGTGGCTAATTTACGCAGTGCTTTTGACTTGAAAATATTGTCAATCTTCAATATGAAAGCTATGCTTTGATTATAGTCAAATCGTTAGCATTAACCAACAATAGCTTTCTTTCCTTCAACTTGTGATTGCTTATTAATATCAACTTGCGATAGCTTTATTCCCAACAACTTGTAATAGCTCTTTACCATCAACTTGCGATAGCTTTCTTCTCTTCAACTTGCAATAGCTCTATTCCTCAACTTGCGATAGCTCTATTCTTCAACTTGCGGTAGCTTATAAACATCAACTTGTGATAGTTTTTTTCCCTTCAACTTGCAATAGCTTATTAGCATCAATTTGCGATAGGTTTCTTCTCTTCAATTTGTGATAACTTTGTTCTTCCACTTGTGATAGCTTATCAACATCAACTTGTGATAGATTTTAATTTCTTCGACATGCGATAGCCTTAATCAACTTATAATAAGTCGTGATAGCCTCAATTACTCAATGTGCGATGGTTTTTTCATCACCCTGCGATAGCTTGAAATTTTGGTTGTAAAAGAGTTATTTGGTATCAAATGCGGATTCGATTATGTATGGACTCATGGCACAAGTTGGCGACCTAGGATATGACCCTGTGATGCAAGTAGGTAATCAAGGAATTATGTGCTCCTATGGTACAACTAGGTGATCTAGGATGAAGGGCGGAAGTGAT
The DNA here is from genome assembly GCA_030765085.1 of Allium cepa. NCBI lineage: Eukaryota > Viridiplantae > Streptophyta > Magnoliopsida > Asparagales > Amaryllidaceae > Allium > Allium cepa. Next base: position 53,621,954 of record CM060931.1, on the reverse strand, counting down.
CCTCTAGTGCGCGAGGTGGGTCTAGGTCGTGAGTCCATTTTGAGTTTATCACATGGACAACAAGCGATCATATAATGCATGAGGCAAGTACAAGTAATGAGTCTAGCACATGTTTGTGTTTGGTTTGAGATATGATCATATACTATAGATGGTTGGATCAGACATTTACGATTGGTTAATTACAGTATCACTGGTTTCATGCGAGGTGCGTCCAGGACATGTTAGACACTTGTCACATTATAGCATTATCTTTGTAGTATATGTTGAGTAGGTATGCTTCACTCACTTAGACTTATGTCAGATCTACTCCTATTTTTTCTTTTTATTTATATCAATAAGTTTGTAGAGTTCGGTGACGTTATGAGCTTGTGAGGAGGACCTTGATGTACATATGGTATTACAAATAGATGACATGACTCGACACATGTTGTATGGAATATGATTGGATTTTCAATTTTTCATCGAACTATTCGTTTTTGCAAACAAACTTTCAAAATGAGTTTACCATAATTGCTTTTTAATTTAAAGAGTTATTTGATTATTAAAACCATTAAATGGATATTTAAAATTAATTAAATATTCAGAAATCAAAACGATAAAATTCTGGTTCATTACAATTTCATTCTTGTATTTGTTATAAATATTACTCAGATCAAAAATAGAATCCGAGGATTACAGGTGCCATGAGTTGAATTGAATAGACACAACATAATTCCCTCCGGAAGTTTATCGATTCGTCGGGTTCTCCTGAGTATAGTTAAAATAAAATATTACTCAGATCGCGAATAAAAATAACATTTACATATAAAATAATTTATTAAAATCCAACTGGTCCTGTAATTCTAAATGAACAAACACTACAAGGAGAATAGTAATTTCCGACGACTGAAAACTGTCGGCGGCCGTCGAAAGCCGTCGGCGGCCGTCGGAAAAAGCCGTCGGAAAATAAGGCGTCGGGGAGCAGTGTTTCCGACGGCTTCCGACACAGGGCGCCGAACATTTTTCCGACGGTTTCCGATGGATTCCGACACTTGTCAGAATCCGTCGGAAACCGCCGGAAAAAATGTCCTACAGTTTGTCGGAAGCCGTCGGAAAATGCTTACCTGGAAGCTATCGAAAGCTGTCGGAAGCCGTCAGAAATCTGCTGTGTTTTTTTATTTCTGCTGCAAATATAGCCTTCCATCCACATTTCTCTTCCAAACACTATTACACCAATACTGCAGAATCCAGTATACAATATTCCAACCAAATATCAAAACCCAAACTACACAAAATTCATCAAACACACAAATACATCAAATTACATCAAAATAAAATACATAATATACATAACCATTCCAACATTCACAACAACCCCAACAACATGTGTTCTACCATGTCATACATACACAAAATCATCAACATCCACATCATCCTACAACCACATAAATAAGTGTATCAAACATAATCATACAAAAATCAAAAACTACCTCCACCGTCTACCAAATCATACAAAACTAAAAAAAACATACCTGAAAAAGCAAGCAATCAATCAATCTCCTCCAGATCCAGAGCCAGCCGATAAATTGGAGCGGCCACCATACTGCTGCATGTACTCTAGCAACTATGTGGTCTGCATGGCCTGTTGGCGGTTCTGCTCCTCCAGCTGGGCCACTCTAGCCCGCAAATCTTCGATATCTGCTAGATCGCTCTGAGCTCTATTCCGCCGACCCCGTCTCTGACTGCTGGCCTGCAATAAATATTTAATTTAGCTGTGTGATCTCTGTAGGTGTATGTGCATATCTCTATAAATGAATAAAATTCAAGTTTATTGTTTTGAAAAGGTCCAAATAGCATATTTGAAGTATTTTAAGATAAAATTATATATTCCAACATAGAATTTTGACTTAAATATCAAATTAGCAGTAAAATAAATTATTTACCACTTGATTGCCAAATCCGTATCGTCTACCATGCTCTGCTGGATCCATAACGGACTCAAAAATAGCATCCTCCTCATCAGTCGTCAACTGTTCTCGAATCGTATCAACAAGTTTCCCAAAGATCTGTTCACCACTTCCGTTTGCCCATCCGTTTGTGGATGATAGGCGCTACTAAAATTCAGCTTAGTCCCAACCATCTTCCACAGACTCAACCAAAAATGACTTAGAAATCGAGTATCCCGGTCAGAAACAATGGTCTCAAGTAGCCCATGTAGTCGATAAAGCTCTTTAAAGAACAATTGAGCAACACGTACTGCATCGGCGGTCCTTTTACAAGCTATGAAATGTGCCATCTTCGAAAATCTATCAACCACAACATATATAGAATCATTCCCTCGTTGAGTTCTTGGCAAACCCAAAACAAAATCCATGCTAACATCAACCCATGGTCTAGTAGGCACGGGCAATGGCATATACAATCCTGCATTCGTAGTTGTCCCTTTGGAAACTTGACATATGTGACATCTCCGCACAAATATTTCAACTTCTTTCCTCATGGAAGGCCAAAAATATGATTGAGAAATCAACTGCAAGGTACGATCTCTTCCCACATGACCTTCTTCATGCAATTCCTTCATAATCTTCATTCGCAAACTGCACTCTGGTATGCACAACCGATTTCCTTTGAATAGAAAACCATCTACCAACACATACTCATCCGTCTTCCCTTTCTCGACTTCATCTACAATCTTAGCAAAGTAAGGATCCTCAACAAATAATTCTGGAAATACATCAAACCCCGTCACTTCAACTCTCATCGTAGTCAACAAATGATTTCTTCTACTCAATGCGTCTGCCACACGATTTGTAACTCCCGACTTATGCTTTACAACAAATTTAAGCTGTTGAATTCGAATCTGATGATACCCACTCTTCAGATCAATCTTTGAAAAGATAGCAACTCCACTCAACTGATCTAACAAGTCGTCCAATCCGGGCATCGAAAATCTATACCTCACTGTAATCTTGTTTAGTGCTCGACTATCTGTACACATTCTCCAAGTTCAATCCTTCTTTGGCACTAACAAGGCTGGTACTGCACAAGGACTTAAACTTTCTTGTACGCGCCCTTGTTCAAGTAACTCCTCCACCTGCCTTCTCAACTCTTCGTGCTCCCTTGGACTCATTCTATAATGTGGTCTATGTGGTAACACAGCTCTCGGAACAAAATTAATCTGGTGTTGTATGTCTCTTAACGGTGGTAACTCTTTTGGTAATTCTTCATGAAATACATCTTCAAATTCCTTCAACAGTGGCTTAACTTCCTCAGGAATTTCAATCGTTTCACTACTTTCACGTCCAATCAACAGAAATACTTCAGGCCCATCCTCTACTTCTTTGACAAACTCCTTCAAAGATAACATAGTCTTTAGTTCCTCGATTTCCTCCAACTTGCTTTCACTTTGTTGTTGCTTTTTAGGAACTAAAGTGATTCTAGTGCTATTGAACATGAAACTATAGCAGTTAGTCCTACCATCGTGTTGCACGGCTCTATCGAATTGCCACGGTCTTTCCAACAACAAATGACATACATCCATATCCACCACGTCACACCAAATTTCATCCTTATACTTCTTTCCGATGGAAAAAGTTACACAAGCTCTTCGACTAATCTTCACTTCCCCACCTTTCCTCAGCCAAGCCAATTTGTAGGGTTTGGGATGCTTCTCTGTCTTTAACGCCAACTTCTTTACAGCTTCAGTAGAGATGATGTTATCAAAACTTCCTGCATCGATAACAAAATTACAAACCATTCCCAAAATAGTGCACGTCGACTAAAAAATATTACTCCTCAACCAGCTAGTCTCCTCTTCCTGCTTTGGCGTCAAGCAAGATCTCCTCATCATTAAAGAATATCCCTCGTCTCCCGTCTATGATTCTTCTTCCTCCTCAACTTGTGGTGAATTGGAACATTCTATTTCTGCATCCTCATCCTCAACCTCAGCAACCATCGCTCGCTTCTTAGGCCTCGGGCATTCATTGCTCTTATGACCAAACTCCTGATAGTTATAACACTTGAAATTGTTGTTGACCTTGGTCTTAGCAACTTCATTGACAACCGGTTTACTAACAGCCTTGGAAACATTAGTATTGCTACTAGCCCCTTTCACTTGATTGATCGAACTTGTAAGCGCACCACCTCCTCTTCTACCTTGCTTCTCCCAAGCTAGAGCCTTCTGGTGTGCTTCAGCAACGGATCTTGGATCAAACATATTTACCATATCCTGAATTTGTATTCTCAATCCTCCAACAAATCTAGATGTCAACTGTTCCTCTGTTTCCATGATATCGTTTCTAGCAATCAGTTGATAAAACTCATCTGCATAATCATTTACCGACTTTGTCCCTTGTCTTAAATTCTGTAAGCGCTGATACATAAGAGACTGATAATTATAAGGCAAGAAATTAGCCTTCATCAACTTCTTCATCTTTTCCCATGAAACAATCTTCGACTTTCCCATTCTTTCCCGTGTAAGTTTAGTTTGTTGCCACCATGCCATAGCTCTTCCCCTCAATCGTGTAGCAACCAACTTAACTCTACGATGCTCAGGTACTTCCTTGAAGTCAAAAATTTCTTCAACATTTGATAACCAATCCAGAAACTCTTCTGTTATCATTCCCCCTTTGAATTCTGGAATCTCTGTTTTCATCCCCGACTCCCATCGACGGCCATCTTCAGAATCTCTATTTCGACTTCGACCATGGCCATGGTTTCGACAAGAGCTACTATCACCATCACTGGATTCCTCCAAATCTGACGTATGTCGATGTCGATTCTGACCATCAATTTTTCTGCTACCACACACATCTCTTTCTCCTGAAACTAATAGTTCTCTTCTTCCCCGATCCGATAGTGGTGACATTCTTCTCCTCTCGGAATTTGATGGCGAAATTCTATGACCACCTTGATTTGAACCTGGCGATGCTCTTTGTCGAGTTTGATTTATATCCATCATGAGCCTTTCCAATCTACCAATTCCCTCATCGAACTTCTCATTGAATTTATTACTAATTCGTTGCTCCATTTATTCAGCATCTTCTCTTCGATACACAACTGCAACATTCCGATGACGATTAACTCTTCTTGGAGGCATTATCGAATCTTCAACAAATCCAAACACACACTTCAACTAGCACAACTTTCAATGATGCAAAATCTATGCACAAACTCCTAGCTCACAACTTGAACAAATCTCGCACAAACTTGAACAAGTTCGTTTCTAGTTCTGATACCAAATTGATGCAGCGGATATTACAAGTTGACACCAAACGATGCAACAACAACAAACAACGATGGAACGATACAAAGATGAATCGATGGATTGATGATACCCAAGTGCCCAAATCCGTTGATCTCTCGAGATACCGGATTCTAGCTATCTTCAACACGTTGATCGCGCATGATGCCGCATTAGAAGATATACGATTCTTCGACGTTGATCTCGCGCACGAGATTCCATGAATCGGCTTCAAGTTCGTTGTTTCGAGCGCACTCGAATAACCGAAGATGGAGAAAGGAGATTACACTTAACTTCCAATTTTAAAGAGGCACAAAGCTCTCAATACATTTTATTCAAAATCAACCAACTTTACAAGTGACACCACACCCCTATTTATAGGAGTTTACAACACAACACATACAACTCACATCACAAAACACAACACAGCCAACTCACGACCTATACATACAGCACAGACGAACTAACAGCTGCGACTTAACAAGTCACGACCTACGACCCAACATCACAAGCGACTCACGACATAAGAAAATACAACACAAGTTACAACAATGCGACATAACAATACAACAGCATACGACCCTAAAACAAATCATACGAGTTACGACTTACGACTTAACTCAACATAACCCATCTTCAAGAATGACCTAAGCTTCAGGTAAGCTTCAGCGACATAAGCTTTATGAAGGACCTCGCGACATAAGGAACTTGCGAGTTAACCACTTGAACGTCCTAAGAAGAAGCGACATAAGAAAGAACATCTGGAGCGACATAACACTTGAGCATCTCAAGCGACTTAAGAATGAGCGACTTAAGAACTTGAGCGGCTTAAGATACAGCGGCATAAGCTTGAGCACCATAAGAGTGAGCAATGCAGCATAACTTGAACGACTTAACGACTTAAGCTTCATGCAACATATGTGAAGCGACCTAAGGATGTAGCATAGTGAAAGCGACATAAGATATGTGATATAGCTCGTTAGGTCATTTAACTCGTTTAGGTCGTAGCTCAGAAGGTCGTAACGACCTAAGGAAATGCGCTCTGGATTGCTTAACTCGCTAGGTTGTAGTTCGCTAGTGAGCGATCTAAGGCCTAGCTCGCATAACTCGTTATTCTGGTGCAATGCTTCATCCTCCCCTTATATCTTTGATGCAGCAAAAACAGAAGACTTTGGAAATTCACAAGTCTTAGGTCGCTCACGACCTAAGAACGAAATTTTAGGTCGTGAACGACCTAATGAAGGTCGGCCACGACCTAACCAATCACGAGAAGTGGAGGAGCGACCTAACTGGCCATGTGAGAAGGAGCAACGACCTACTGAAGGTCGACTACGAGTTAACAGTTCAGATGAAGTTATAGGTCGGTTCCGACCTAACTTGATTTTAAGTCGTGTACGACCTAAGAAATCACAGGAGGAAGAATTCCGACCTAACAAGCTCCGACCTAACGAGCTACGAGTTAACGAAGTTTCGGTTTTTGGTATCAAAGCCATACTTAGCCAATCATAGCTAAGTTGATTCTTGGAGCCAAGTTTTTGGAGTTTGAAGTTGTTCATCATGTTCATCGTGAAGTTGTAACGAAGGGAGAACTTTCGATCCATTTCATTTTGGTTCAAAGTGTTGGAAGGTGTTTGAATTTGAACTTGTGAAGTTAGGCCGTGTATACTCGTGAAGTAGTCGAGCCTAGTGAAGGGTATTGAAGCTTGAGACGTGACTTATTGTTATTGTGTTGAAGTTTTACTTTGGTATTGATTTGTTGAAGTTTTGTGTTGATTCAATCATGCCACCGAGAAGAGCTAACCGCCACCAAAACGTTGCCGAATTGTATAGAAGAGAAGATGCTGAAGCAATGGAGCAACGAATGCATGAGAAGTTCAATGAAAGGTTGGATGAAGGTCTTGGTAGGTTGGAAAGGTTGATGATTGATATGAATCAAGGACAAAGGAGAAGGTCGCCAATCTCGAACCATGGAGGAAACCGAGTTTCGCCATCGGTTACGGAAGCGAGGAGGGTGTCACCACAAGCTTTTAGAGAAAGAAGAGAAACATCAATTTCATCAAGGAGAGATCACCATGACTATAGGCATGAAGAGAGGAGAACTCCACGTGAGTTTGAAGATGAGCCATATCGGGATGAAGAGAGACATAGTAGAAGAGACATGCGTGATCGAAGGGGTGTTGATGGTCGAGATCGATATAGACGTACATTTGATTTTGATGAAGAGGGTGATAGAGCTAGCATTCATTATCGAGATCGAGACCCAGTTCGAAATTTATACCGGGATGTTGAAGATGATCGACGTTGGGAGTCGGGAATGAAAACTGAAATTCCAGAGTTCAAGGGAAGTATGCAAGCTGAAGATTTCCTTGATTGGTTGTCTAATGTTGAAGAAATTTTTGACTTTAAAGAAGTTCCTGAGAATAGAAAAGTTAAGTTGGTTGCTACTCGTTTGAGAGGGAGAGCCATGGCATGGTGGCAGCAAACCAAGCTTACACGGGAGAGGATGGGAAAGTCAAAGATTGAATCATGGGATAGGATGAAGGAATTGATGAAAGATACTTTCTTGCCATGTAATTATCAATCTCTTATGTACCAGCGATTAGAAAATCTAAGGCAGGGGACGAAATCAGTAAATGACTATGCAGATGAATTTTATCAACTTATTGCCAGGAATGATATCATGGAAACGGAGGGACAGCTAACAGCTAGGTATGTTGGAGGGTTGCGAACGCAGATTCAAGACATGGTAAATATGTTTAATCCAATGTCTGTTGCGGAAGCACACCAAAAGGCTTTAGCGTGGGAAAAGCAAGGCAGACGAGGAGGAGGTGTGTTTATGAATTCCAACAACCAGAACAAGGATGTTAGTAGCAGCGAGAATGTTTCCAAAGTTGCCAGTAAGCCGATTGTGAATGAAGTCAACAAAGAAAAGGTCAATAGTAGTCTCAAATGCTTTAATTGTCAAGAATGGGGCCATAAAAGCAATGAATGCACGAAGCCAAAGAAGCGAACGATGATAGCTGAGGAAAAGGATGAGGGTGCAGAAGCAGAATGTTCCAATTCGCCCCAAGTTGAGAAGGAAGAAGAAGTGTCGGGAGACGAAGGCTGTAATCTGATGATGAGGAGGTCTTGTCTCACACCAAAGCAAGAGGAGGACTGTAGTTGGTTGAGGAGTAACATATTTCAGTCGACATGTACTATTCTGGGAAAAGTTTGCAAGTTTGTCATAGATGCTGGGAGTTGTGATAATATTATCTCCACAGAGGCTGTGAAGAAGTTATCATTGAAGACTGAGAAACATCCGAAACCGTACAAGTTGTCTTGGTTGAGAAAGGGAGGAGAGGTGAAGGTTGGACGAAGAGCTTGTGTTAAATTTTCAATTGGAAAGAAATACAAAGACGAGATTTGGTGTGATGTCGTCGATATGGATGTTTGTCATCTGTTGCTGGGGAGACCGTGGCAGTATGATAGGGCGGTGCAACATGATGGTCGTTCTAACAGTTATAGTTTCATGTTCGAGGGTACTAAAATCACTTTGGTTCCTAAGAAGCAGCAACAGAAGGAGAACAAGCTGGAGGAGATTGAGGAATTGAAAACTCTGTTGACTTTGAAGGAGTTTGTTAAGGAGGTCGAAGAAGAGCCTGAAGTATTTTTGTTGATTGGACTAGATTGTAGTGAAGAGGTTGAAATTCCAGAAGAAGCGAAGCCTGTTTTGAAAGAATTTGAGGATGTATTTCCAGAGGAGTTGCCTAAGGCGTTACCGCCACTGAGAGACATTCAACATCAAATCGATCTTGTTCCGGGAGCAGTATTACCGCATAGACCACATTATCGAATGAGTCCGAAGGAACATGAAGAGTTGAGAAGGCAGGTGGAAGAGTTGCTTGAACAGGGACGTGTGCAGGAGAGTCTGAGTCCATGTGCTGTGCCAGCTTTATTGGTACCCAAGAAGGACGGGACGTGGAGGATGTGCACTGATAGTCGAGCATTGAATAAAATTACGGTGAGATATAGATTTCCCATGCCGAGGTTGGATGATTTGCTAGACCAGTTGAGTGGGGCGACTATCTTTTCGAAAATTGATTTGAAGAGTGGATATCATCAAATTCGAATTAGACCTGGAGACGAATGGAAGACAGCTTTTAAGACGAGAGAGGGGTTGTACGAATGGTTGGTTATGCCATTTGGTTTATCAAATGCACCTAGTACATTCATGCGGGTGATGAATCAAATCTTTAGACCATTCATTGGAAAGTTCGTGGTGGTTTATTTCGATGATATTCTGATATATAGCAGGAGTATGGAGGAGCATGTTCTACATTTGAGGGAAGTGTTGATTATTCTTCGTGAAGAACAATTTTATGCTGCTACGAAGAAATGTGTGTTTATGACAAGAAGTGTTTTATTTCTGGGTTATGTTGTTTCAGGAGAAGGTATTCAAGTTGACCAGAATAAGGTAGAAGCAGTCAGGAATTGGCCACAGCCGAAGACAATTACGGAGGTGAGAAGTTTTCATGGGCTAGCGTCATTCTACCGAAGATTCATTCCACACTTCAGTAGCGTGATGGCTCCAGTGACTGATTGCATGAAGGGGAAGCAGTTTGTATGGTCAGAGGAAGCGGGGGTTGCTTTTGAGAAGATCAAGGAACTATTAACGACAGCGCCGATTCTTGTTTTACCGAATTTTCAGTTGTTGTTTGAATTACACAATGATGCTTCGAAGGTTGGTATTGGAGGAGTTCTGAGTCAAAATGGGAAGCCAGTTGCTTATTTTAGCGAGAAGTTGTCCGGGGCAAAGATGAGATACAGTACATATGACGTTGAATTCTATGCTGTGGTACAAGCTGTTAAGCACTGGAGGCACTATCTGTTTCAGAAAGAATTTGTTTTATATACTGATCACGAGGCATTGAAGCATTTACAGGGGCAAGACAAGATTTCAGCGAGACATGCATCATGGATTGCTTATTTACAGCAATTTACTTTTGTTGTCAAACATAAGTCAGGGGTGTCGAATCGTGTGGCTGATGCGTTGAGTAGAAGGAATCACTTGTTGACGACGCTGAAGGTTGAGGTGACTGGATTTGAAGTATTGCCAGAGCTGATTGAAGAAGATCCTTACTTTAAGAAATTTGTTGAACAAGTTAAGGAAGGGAGTGCTGATGAATTCATATTGGTGGATGGTTTTCTGTTTAAAGGAAATCGTTTATGTATTCCGGATTGCAGTTTGAGGATGAAGATTGTGAAGGAGTTACACGAGGAAGGGCATGTGGGCCGTGATCGTACTTTGCAATTGATTTCACAGTCTTACTTTTGGCCATCGATGAGGAAAGAAGTGGGAAGGTTTGTGGAGAGATGTCATATTTGCCAAGTTTCGAAAGGAACTGCGACCAATGCTGGATTGTATATGCCGTTACCTGTACCAGTTAAACCATGGGTTGATGTGAGTATGGACTTTGTGCTGGGGTTGCCGAGAACGCAGCGTGGTAATGATTCTATATATGTAGTGGTTGACAGATTTTCAAAAATGGCACATTTTATTGCTTGCAAGAAGACGACGGATGCTGTTCGTGTTGCTCAGATGTTTTTTAAGGAAATCTATCGTTTACATGGGTTGCCGGAGTCTATTGTTTCTGACAGGGATACTAGATTTTTGAGTCATTTTTGGTTAAGTTTGTGGAAGATGGTGGGAACGAAGTTGAATTTTAGCAGTGCTTACCATCCACAAACAGACGGACAGACCGAAGTTGTTAACCGATCATTGGGAAATTTGTTGCGATGTTTGGTGAAAGATAATCTGAGAAGTTGGGATATGAAGTTGTGTCAGGCTGAATTTGCTCATAATCATGCGATGAATCGTAGTACCGGATTCAGTCCGTTTCAGATTGTATATTCAAATTTACCCAGGGGACCGTTGGATTTAGCGGTGGTACCACAACCGAAAGGGACGGTTAAACGAGCTGTAGATTTTGTTGAAGGATTGACGGAGTGTCATAAGATCGTTCAGGAACGATTGGAAAAGTCGAATGAGAAGTATAAGCGAGCTGCTGATTTGAAACGACGGAGTGTTGAATTTAAGGAAGGTGATTTGGTTTATGCTGTATTGACGAAGGATCGTTTTCCAGTAGGTGCTTATAACAAATTGAAAGCCAGAAAAATTGGTCCAGTAGAAGTTGTGAAACGGATCAATGAGAATGCTTATAAGTTAAAGCTGCCGGAGGATGTATACACTTCTGACGTATTCAATGTTAAACATCTTGCGCCGTATTATGGAGTTGAACAATCTGCTGTGGAAGAATTTACAAATTCGAGGACGAATTTTTCTCAACCAGGGGAGGATGATGCAGCAAAAACAGAAGACTTTGGAAATTCACAAGTCTTAGGTCGCTCACGACCTAAGAACGAAATTTTAGGTCGTGAACGACCTAATGAAGGTCGGCCACGACCTAACCAATCACGAGAAGTGGAGGAGCGACCTAACTGGCCATGTGAGAAGGAGCAACGACCTACTGAAGGTCGACTACGAGTTAACAGTTCAGATGAAGTTATAGGTCGGTTCCGACCTAACTTGATTTTAAGTCGTGTACGACCTAAGAAATCACAGGAGGAAGAATTCCGACCTAACAAGCTCCGACCTAACGAGCTACGAGTTAACGAAGTTTCGGTTTTTGGTCGTTCTGATGTTTTAGGTCGGCAACGACCTAAGGAAGAAGACTTAGGTCGGCCACGACCTAATGATGATGTTGAAGATCACTCACGACCTATGGAAAGAATGATAGGTCGTCTACGACCTAAAGAAATACAGGGAATGAAGCTACGAGCCAACAGGTCATTAAGTCGTTCGGAGGAAGCCGCGTTTTTAGGTCGTGAACGACCTAACTCCTTTAGTTCGCGAACGACCTAACTCTTAAGTCGCTGATGTCTTGCCGCATGCTTAAGTCGCTACCTGGTTTGAAGATAGGTCGTGAGCCGCGCTTTGTTAGATCGTTGTGTTGTAATATAGCTTTGTAAGTCGTGATGTGTTGTATGTGTCGTGTTTTCTTAGATCGTTAACGACCTATGGTAGGTCGGCCGTTGTTTTAGGTCGCGTGATACGTGTTGTAAGGTCGTGTACGACCTATGATAGGTCGGGAAGTGTTTTGTGGTGATGTGTTGAGATTGTAACGCCTATAAATAGGCCTAGTGTGTCATTTGTGAAGTTGTTGACTTTTGAATAAAATTCTCTTTTGATTGCTTTGTGCTTTCTTTAATTGGTAGTTGAGTGTAATCTCCTATCTCCTCTTTCAGTTAATCGAGTGCGCTCGATTCAACGATCGTAGAAGCCGATTCACGGTATCTAGTGCGCTAGATCAACGTACGAAGAATCGTAGATCTTCTTTCTCGGCATCGTGCGCGATCAACGAGACGAAGATAGCTATAATCCGGCATCTTTGGATCAACGGATTTGGGCATTGCAGTATTCTTAATCCACCGATTGCTACGTTCCATCGATTGAAGCTTGTTTCGAATTATCCGCTGCGTCAGTCTGTTAGCTCGTAGCTTCATTCCCTGTATTTCTTTAGGTCGTAGACGACCTATCATTCTTTCCATAGGTCGTGAGTGATCTTCAACATCATCATTAGGTCGTGGCCGACCTAAGTCTTCTTCCTTAGGTCGTTGCCGACCTAAAACATCAGAACGACCAAAAACCGAAACTTCGTTAACTCGTAGCTCGTTAGGTCGGAGCTTGTTAGGTCGTAATTCTTCCTCCTGTGATTTCTTAGGTCGTACACGACTTAAAATCAAGTTAGGTCGGAACCGACCTATAACTTCATCTGAACTGTTAACTCGTAGTCGACCTTCAGTAGGTCGTTGCTCCTTCTCACATGGCCAGTTAGGTCGCTCCTCCACTTCTCGTGATTGGTTAGGTCGTGGCCGACCTTCATTAGGTCGTTCACGACCTAAAATTTCATTCTTAGGTCGTGAGCGACCTAAGACTTGTGAATTTCCAAAGTCTTCTATTTTGCTGCATCAATCTTGCTACGCCGTAGCTTGTTAGGTCGCTGGCGACTCAAGGCGAGCGACTTAACACAGTGCGCTGCATCAGATTAAGAGCAAGAGGTGTTGAATTCACAACAGGGGAAGGAGAAAAAATCACGAAATCAGCGATTGGAGGTGGAAAATGGCGATTTGGTGGTTTTATTGTTAATTTGAGTTGGCTGGAAAATGAGGAAGAAAGGCTCGGTCGAGCTGCAGGTATTTGCGATTTTCCGACGGCTTCCGAAGGCCGCCGACTGCCTATCGGAAGCCCTCGGAAAATAGCCGTCGGAAGCCGTCGCTCCCCCCGTCACTATTTGACCATTTTCTAGTAGTGGGTGATGCCTAAATATTTTTTAATTTGTATGGAAAGGACTGTGGGAAGGCCACCGAGTAAATCTGAAAGGACTTTTCAAAAGTGCATAGTACCTCAGCCAATTAACAAACTTTTATACCAATCGCCAACAATTTACGAGCCTTCATACGTCTTCAAATTTTATACTATTCACATGAACAAAAGTGAAAAATTAAGAGCAAGTTGACATTAAATTTTCGCCATTCATTTCATATATACGAGCAAATATGAAATTATGTTGAACTTGCAACAACTACTACAGCAACCTAAATAGCCTCTAATATTAATATTTTAAATGAAATGTTAACTAATTCACACTAGCCTTGGATCTGCCTATTTCTATTCCAAAGCAATTCTATTGTTTTTGTTCATTATAGATGAGTGATTTAGATTCTTATTCATATGTTTTACAGTTTTAACCAAGATTGTTTGCTACGTTAGTAAATGACATAATGATTCTTTTTTCCTTCTACAAAGCATGTTGGTTTCTAACTCATGATTTCACTATGTGCATAAATCCTCTTAAGTAATGAGATTTTTTATTTTGCCATCAGTTTATTTAGACTCCCATATAATCTTACCTCTTTGCCCACTTTTTGTTCATTCACAAATATAATTTAGTTGGAAAATAATTGAATACTGATTAGTTTTCTACTGCATTTAGATATTGACATCCCCTTCTAAATACAAAATTTAAGTAACACATTGCTTAACCATGTGTTTTCCTTATTGGAAGAAGAATTTTATTACCGCTTTATGTTAGCACTAATATGGGTTGATTAACTTCTTATAAACTAAACCTGAAATATCATAAACAATTCATAGGTTGATGTAACTTACATGGCCTTATCGACATCAGTTCTACCCTTACTCTTTCTTAAAACACCTTATTTTTGTTTGTTTGCCATATCGTTTTCCCCTTTTTTCCCACAACTACTGAAAACTTTACCGTAATCTCTGACAATACCATAATTGTAACAAAGAGAAAATTTGCTCACTTCCTTTTATATACACGTCCAATGGACGTGCCACCATACTCGTATATATATATGTATGTATATATATATACACAAGATTATAGTCGTCTTTATAATAACTTTTGATACATTAAACTCAAATTTTGTTTATGATAGTGATATATCAACATTGAGGTATTTGTGTGTCTGTGTATCATTCTAACACACATACACATAAAAGTATGTCCAACTATAAAATAAATTATGATCATTAAATCAAATTTTCATCTATTATATTACTCGGCTTTGGTACATATACGCGTGTGTATGTGTATGTATGTATGTATGTATGTATGTATGCAAACACACATACCTATATATGCATACATAGACATGTGTGTGTCTAAATACGTACATACATACGTGCATATATACATATACATATACATATATATACACGTACATACATACATACATACATACATACATACATACATACATACATACATACATACATACATATATATAATATGTGTGTGTAAGTCCTATACATGGATGTATATAGCAATTTTGATTTGAATATAATGTTATGTTCAACTTTAAAATGACTTCTTATACACTAAACTCATTTTTTATTTATGATGCTGATGTTTATCAACATTGATATATGTTTATATACATACACATGTAGACTTAAGACATGTTGATATATGTTTATATACATACACATATAGACTTAAGACATGTAAAAGGTAATTTTGATTTGAATATATGTAACGACCGTACATTTCGACAATTAAATTTGTTGATTTAATAGGATTTTTGTAATTAAAATTTAGTAGAAATAATAATAGGTGATAAATTTATATTGGAATGAACACTAATTTAACAATAATAATTTAAGTCTATTTATAGCAAATTGCATAAGATTCAATAAATTAAGTAGTGGAAAGATTTTTACCTAGATATACTTTGAATATGAGAAAATAAAGGAAGAAATTATATAGATTAATGTAATATAACATTGTTTAACCGTAAATGGGAATAAATTTAAAGAATTATATTAATGCAAGTGGATCAATTGTAAACTTAAATGAAGCATTCCAATTTAATAGAGTTATTCGAATGATATGACTTATTTTAAAGGTAATAATTGGATTTAATTGGGATTTGTTATATTTGGTTTAAATAGGAAAGGAGTTTACAAAGGTAACTGTGAATAGCGAAGTTGTAACTGTAAATGGGAGAAATTGTAATAAGGGGCAGTAACCATTCAATAAATTTATAGGGATAAATGCCAACATTGAATTGTAATAAATGCAATTAAATATTACAAGTGTGTGTGTGAAATGTAAAGATAAGGGTTAAGAGTTGTTGGAATGGGTATATTAAAATAATTACAAAGTGTAAATGAATGTCGATTTAATGGAGCACTATAAATTGTCACACTAAGCTAAGAATTGATTATAAGGAAGATAAAGGCAAATAGTAAATCAATAAATGAATTTATATAGATGGTAAAGATTTTAACAATTAGTAATTGGATGTCTTGTTCGAGGTTATATTTTGTGTGAATTATTATTAAAGAATAACTAGAATGGGATTTCAATTCTATATAATAATGGGAAGTGTTAATTTTGCTCTTGAGCATAAATTAAAAATAAGCAATTTAAAGCAAACTTTTAATTAACAAAATTAAATCCAATCCAATTGATTGAAACGACTGTTAGGTTATAATTGAATATATATTAAATATAGAAACGTACACTTAATACAAGATAGTAAATTGGAAATTTTAATAAGTGAATTTATTACAATCAATGAAATAAAAGGTTACGTAAATGAATGGTAAGATGAAATGATAAAATATTGATGTAATGAAAGATATAACAAATGTTGACTATGCATATAAGGTAATAATTGATTTAATAAGAGAATGAAACCAAGGTAAATTAATTAATTGAGACTTTAATTATAATTAATGTGTGAAATTGACCAAAGTTCAATAAAATGGAAATATAGTAGTTAATGCAAATAAAGGATGGAAATTGGGGTATATTAACGTAATGAAATGTAGAACAAATGTCAACTATGTTATTAGATCATAAGTTTGGACCATAAATAAAATTCTAAAAAAAAAAAAAAAAAAACTACAATGAAGCAATGAAGTGGAAGGTTCTAACGCGTATTAGAATATAATTTAATAACAAGAATTGGAATACTAAATGTCAGTTTTAATGATGAGTTAAATGAATATTGATTGATAGAGAAAAAGATTTATTTAGTATGTAATTTAATGCTTGTTGGAAACTGTAATTTTATAAACATGTTTGCTTGACTATAAATAAGGATTACAATGTTCACGTATTTATTTAATTGATTTCATAAATTAGGTTCTGTTTTGAAGTGGAAGATTAAAATTAATTGGAAATAAATTTATTAAAATCTTTCAATTGAAAAAGGAAAGAAGAAACAAAGTGCAATTAATAAAATTAATGTAAAAATGTTTTCATGTGGAATGTACATTATTTGGAAATATAAGAATGGATTTAATATTGTATAAGTTGATCATTTTAGAATATAAGAATGTTTACATTTATGAATTGCAAGTAACGAATAAGCATTTTAAGGAAAATAAAAGAAAGTTGAGGAAAATAAAGTGAACGTTTCCATTCTGAATATAAATATAACGTTACATACTTTTCATATTTTTAATTCTTTCTTTCACCTCTTTTAATATCTACCATTTTTTTTGGGCTGTTCATATTTTTACTTTATTTCAATTCCTACTTTGTTTATATTTAGCTTTATTAGCTTTTCACTAGTTTCATTTTTTCTTGTAGCTTCATCTCATTTATTTTAAATTTCATCTTCTATAGCTTCATTTTTTGTCATTCTTCACCTTCCTCCTTCCTTTTTTCATGTTTCTTCTTCAAATCTCCTTTCTCTCTCTTTTTTTTCCAAAGCTTTTTTTTTCCTCTTTCTTCTTCTTATTCTTCAAATCTTCTTCTTTTTCAAAGCGTCCATTTTTTTATTCTGCTTCTTCTTTAAAAATTTTCTCTCTTTTAAACCTTCTCTTCTTTCCATGTCTTTTTATTCAAATCCAGATTTATTTAATCTTCTCTTCAAAACTTTCTATAAAAAAAAAGATTAAGATAGCAATGAAACAAAACAAAATGAGAAAGTAGTTGCAGATCCAAATCTGGCTAGAAAAGGGAAAGAAAAAAGGTGAGTGATTCAACCCACTCACGCAATACTAAAAATCCATTGCAAGTTAAATAAAATATATGATGTGATATATAATTTCTTTTTTTTTCTTTTCTTTTTTTGAAATTTCAATCACCATTAATGGGTATAACTTTCTACTACGAACTCCGTTTCACGAGAGATTTTTTTTGTTAGGATTGTAATAAAATTACAGATCTGTTGACGCTGGTTTTGACAGATTTGGAGACCGTCGAATTTTGGGTTTAAATCGGATTTAAATTCGATTTAAATTCAAAAGGTGAGTGTTTTAACCCACTCACAACTTCTAAAATTTTTTATGTTTGTTAATTTGACTTAAGATATGAGTAGAAATTTATTTATGATTGTTTGACATGTTTTATTCATCATTTCAGTTATTCGCATTTATTTAATTTAACTGTTAATTAATTTTATTTATTGCATATAGATTGACAGTTGGAATTTATTTATTTGCATATAACTGCTAGTTCAACAATTATTAAATTTATTTATTTGCATATAAACTGCTAGTTTAACAGTTATTAACTTTATTTTTGAATATAAACTGTTAGTTAATACCTGCTATTTATTTACCTGTATAATTTATATGCTCTATATCGATGATTGTTTAAATTCGATGATGATTGCAAATAGTGGTTGATGATTGATATTTGGATGAATGGATGCTATATTTATATCGTATAAACTGCAAGTCATCAAGCATTTTCATTTTATTCGGGATTGCGGTTTGAAATGATATACAACCGCATTTTTATTTTAAATTGCGGATTGAAATGATAAACATCCGTATCACCTGACCATAGGGTAGAAAATTGTATACAGGCACCGCGGTATATATATATATAATTATTTTTGAAATGATTTTTCTATGGTTTTGTAAAGCTATATATATATATATATATATGGTTTATGGGATATTGATTTGGTTATTTATATATATCTATAGTAAATTTCCAATTTTTAAGCTGGTATAAATTTGATTTGAAGTATAAAATAAAGTTTGATTTTTAAGATCAAATACGATTAAGCATGTATTTAAAATTTAATTTCTGGAAGTTTTATTGACTTAAATAAGAATAAGGTTGGAAGATGAATATTAAGTTAAATTGGAATTAAATAAAAAGTTAGAATCTCTAAAGGATATGATTTTTATAACTTGATTTTTGTGTAGAGTGATTTAAATGAATATCAGGTTGATTTAAATGAATATATAATAAATTGAAAGATTTTCCAGTTATGTGAAGTTAAAGGTTTTTCTTAAATTATATTGAATTCATTAAGTAAACATTTCAAATAATAAGTAATTGAATTTAATAAATTTGGGATTGTCAAATGAGTTTGTTTTTGAAATGGTGAAATATTTAAAGCTTTGAAACCTAAAAATTGAAATGGTATTTGGAAGTTTAAATCAAAATTTAGAATTGATTTGTGAAATTTAAAGAAGCTATTTTGTTTTATAAAAGTAGTTTAATATTTAACCATTTGAGAGATTGAAATTTGTTTCAAGCTATGTTTTTCAAGGTAGTATAATTTGGAAATATTATATTCAAGAGTTTTGATTGCTAAATATTTTACTTTGGAAACCTATGATCTTGGAAAGAATATATATTGGAAAATAAAATGATATCGTATTGATTTGGGGTTTTAGGAATATAAATGATATCATATTTATATGGGTTTTAAATGGATATTATATTCTGGTTTTAAAAGTATAAATTATTTTAAATGACCACGGTGTTATAATAACGATTGGTTGGCAAAGAGACCGGGATCGGATATGGACATACTCTCTGTCGATACCGAAAACCACTTTGACTAACCGTGTACGCGGTGGAGATTCCAGAATGAAGTAGGTTGGTGGCGGCGTTTCCTGTAAGGTAAATACGTAGACCCAACTCCCGTGAGTTGGCATAAGGTGGCTAAAACAGGAGCGATTCTCGGGCCAATGAGGTCATTCCTCTGATCGGACACTCCTCTTCGATATTATACTCTGACTTTGGATTTGATTCGGTGGCCACTTTTATTTTGATTTTGGGGGAGTTTGTTCGAGGTGGGCGGTAACTGCGGCTACGCGTTTCCACCAGCCCGGATAGCAATTGGTATATCTACCCTGGCATTGCCTAGTTGTGCCGTGTCACCTACCATACCGAGCCTTGTACGAGTTTGGATTTCTCCCGTAGCCCGTGTGGTATCCTCTGGTGGCTTCCTGATCAGGAGGGACTATGATATTGGATGGACTACTGGGACTATTACGTGTTAAGGTAGAAAATGTAAAGCCTTAATGCTATTTAAAAGTATGTTTATTTTACTATAGAAACTATTATAATAGCGAAATATACTACATAGTAAATAGTTTAACGGATCCTTAGGGGATGTAAATCCCGAGCATCTCTTGAGTTACTGTACTCATATTTATTTCTGTTAATTTAACTTACATAAGTTCTTTTAGTTCTGACTCGAGTGTTTTGTCTTTTCAATTCGCTCGGGTCAGTCCGAGCGTTTCAGGATTTGAAGATTTTATTTCTGGAGGAAGAAGACGAAGATTTTATTATTATTACTATAGATTATATGGTTCCATTACACTCATATTGTTCCGCTGCATTGTTATATGGTATGTGTACTCTGATATGTATTGTATAAATAAAACCAAAGGTTTTGTAAAACAGATTTATGAACGGTATATGTTATATTATATTTTACCCTTCCGCTGTGAGATTCTGTTTAGTTTTTTTTTTCTTTCTCTGTTTTCTTATTTATCCCATAACAATCCGCCCTTACGTATGGTTTGAATCGACACGTGTGTCTGTTTAAATCGTGCAAAAAGGCGGGATGTTACAGTTGGTATCAGAGCTTTGGTTTAGCGATAAACCTTGGCTTTGTGGGGTATGACTCTTTACTAGTAGGGTAGTAATACCCTATGGGAGTCGCTGAGTGTATATATATGAGAGAACGTATTTGTTAGTGTTATAAAAAGGTTTTAATATTGTGTTAATTTGTTCCGTTTCGTATTTATAAATTCTGGTTGGTGCATGGGACGCCGTGACATCAATAGGGATTTCTAAACACTTAATAGGACAGACCGACATAATATCTGTTTTTAATATAGGTGAATGAAATAATTTTGCCTATTATATTTTCTATATATAAAATAAAAATTTTCAATTGATATTTATATTTGGCTGCAATAGATTGATTGTTAGGCAATAAAGTGTAAATAATAATAGAAATAAGATTGAAAAATAAGATAAATTAAATTTGGAAATTTAGAACTTAAGTCCAGGGTTTTGAAATTTCTTTTGAATGATTTTGAAATATATTAATAATTTTGTTTATAAGTATTTTCTTATATAAATATTTAGTATAATTCGGAAGAATTGTTTTTAAGGAGATTTTGGAGAAAATAAGTTTTGCACTTTCCTCTCTGTCGCTGGAAAATAATTTCGGTGATGGCGGCCGCATCATCGACTTTCATTTTCGAGTTTCGAAGGGGGAAGGCCACTGTAGTAGTTCTACTACAGATTCATTTTTGAGAAAATATATAAATTTTGAATTGTTTTAAATATAATTAGAGATGTATAAGTTGTAAGAATATATTTATCTATTGTTTTAAAATAAATTGAAAATTTAACCCGATATTAAATTCTTAAATTTCCATTTATTAATTGTTTCAATTATTGTAGTGAATTGAAACATAGGTAATTAATAAATTAAAACCTCTAAAGGAAATGAGAAAATTGTATAACTTTCAAGTATATTCTTTAAAAACATATATAACTTACCAAATATTAAAAGTTGAAATGTTTAATAGGAAATGTAATGAAAATTGTAAAAGTAAAAGTAGGTAATGAAGTATTCAATGAATTTGCTATTATAAATGAGAATTTAATGTTATAAACTTAAGTTATAAATTGAAATTTTACCATAATTAAAGGTAAGTATTATAATTAGGTGATTTTAAACTTAAGTAAATAAAATGAAATTCTTTAATAAAGAAGGATTGATGTGTAGGGTTATAAACTTAAGTATGATTTAAATGCTACTAGTTGAAAATAATGGAAAGTAGGTAATATAAATAAATGACTGCAAACCTTAGTTAAAGAATTAATAAAATCCTTTACTTATAAGAATGGATGTTATAAAGTCAAGAATTTAAGTGTAATTAAAAAGTGTTACTATAATTAAATATAATATAAATGTAAGCATTGAATAAATGATTTAAATTGAGAAGTGCATTAAATATAATACAAATAAAAGAAACTTACATGACCTGAATAAATAAAAATGAATAATTGTAAGTAATAAGTAGAAAAAAAAGGAAACAACCACTGAATGAGAAAATAAAATTTGAAGTTTATTAGAAGTAAATGTAAATTATAAAAGGAAAATTTATGTGGTTTGAATAAAGAAAGGAAATCAAACAACTAAAGTATGAAATGAATTTATATAAGTTAATTTGATTTGTTGGTTTGAATCGATATTGTTTGATCTATGGTTGGTTGGGTAAGGAAATTTGAAGTTGTTGGATGAATAAATAATCTATTTTGTCCCATCTAAGACTGTTGAGTAAATGATGCACTGGATAGTTATTTTTTCATTCCGTACCATTTCAAGTTTTGAACCCGAACAACTATTTGCTTGTTTGATTGAATGGTTGTTTTGTTTTGTTGTGTATGCTGTTTGTTGAAATTGATGGTTGTTGTATTCATTGTTGTTAGTGATTGAAACCACTTAAATATTTCACTTTACATAAATTGTTAATCTCTTGGATGTTATAAGTGAAATGCAGGTTATGGAAGCAATTGCTACTGCTTTTGGTTCCATAAAATAAACGTAAATTGCCCGACAAATAGGTACGTTTCGGATTACGATTTATAACGCTATTTTTATATTTTCCCGTGTTGGGATATACTATTTTGGATATTATATATGATATTTTGTTATATTTAATATTATATTTTCTCCCGAGCCTCTCCGTACAAGGGAGACTCTGCCAAAATTTTCCATAATTTTTTGGACTTAGAAATATTTTGAAATGTTTTCCAATCTTTAATAATCTAAGTATAAAAAGATAATGTTTGTAAATTTGTATATTTTAAGTAAAGTAACAAATGTTGTAAAATTTAATTGTTTATAGGGTTAATGTTTTGAATAAGATATATAGATTTCAAAATCCTTCTTTCCCCTTCTTTTTTCCTTTTCGGGGACGAAAAGTTTTGAGTGGGG
Source organism: Allium cepa (assembly GCA_030765085.1). Taxonomy (NCBI): domain Eukaryota; kingdom Viridiplantae; phylum Streptophyta; class Magnoliopsida; order Asparagales; family Amaryllidaceae; genus Allium; species Allium cepa. The sequence goes on along the minus strand of CM060931.1, from coordinate 53,598,937 downwards.
GAGAGTGTAACGACCGTACATTTCGACAATTAAATTTGTTGATTTAATAGGATTTTTGTAATTAAAATTTAGTAGAAATAATAATAGGTGATAAATTTATATTGGAATGAACACTAATTTAACAATAATAATTTAAGTCTATTTATAGCAAATTGCATAAGATTCAATAAATTAAGTAGTGGAAAGATTTTTACCTAGATATACTTTGAATATGAGAAAATAAAGGAAGAAATTATATAGATTAATGTAATATAACATTGTTTAACCGTAAATGGGAATAAATTTAAAGAATTATATTAATGCAAGTGGATCAATTGTAAACTTAAATGAAGCATTCCAATTTAATAGAGTTATTCGAATGATATGACTTATTTTAAAGGTAATAATTGGATTTAATTGGGATTTGTTATATTTGGTTTAAATAGGAAAGGAGTTTACAAAGGTAACTGTGAATAGCGAAGTTGTAACTGTAAATGGGAGAAATTGTAATAAGGGGCAGTAACCATTCAATAAATTTATAGGGATAAATGCCAACATTGAATTGTAATAAATGCAATTAAATATTACAAGTGTGTGTGTGAAATGTAAAGATAAGGGTTAAGAGTTGTTGGAATGGGTATATTAAAATAATTACAAAGTGTAAATGAATGTCGATTTAATGGAGCACTATAAATTGTCACACTAAGCTAAGAATTGATTATAAGGAAGATAAAGGCAAATAGTAAATCAATAAATGAATTTATATAGATGGTAAAGATTTTAACAATTAGTAATTGGATGTCTTGTTCGAGGTTATATTTTGTGTGAATTATTATTAAAGAATAACTAGAATGGGATTTCAATTCTATATAATAATGGGAAGTGTTAATTTTGCTCTTGAGCATAAATTAACAATAAGCAATTTAAAGCAAACTTTTAATTAACAAAATTAAATCCAACCCAGTTGATTGAAACGACTGTTAGGTTATAATTGAATATATATTAAATATAGAAACGTACACTTAATACAAGATAGTAAATTGGAAATTTTAATAAGTGAATTTATTACAATCAATGAAATAAAAGGTTACGTAAATGAATGGTAAGATGAAATGATAAAATATTGATGTAATGAAAGATATAACAATGTTGACTATGCATATAAGGTAATAATTGATTTAATAAGAGAATGAAACCAAGGTAAATTAATTAATTGAGACTTTAATTATAATTAATGTGTGAAATTGACCAAAGTTCAATAAAATGGAAATATAGTAGTTAATGCAAATAAAGGATGGAAATTGGGGTATATTAACGTAATGAAATGTAGAACAAATGTCAACTATGTTATTAGATCATAAGTTTGGACCATAAATAAAATTCTAAAAAAAAAACAACAAAAAAACTACAATGAAGCAATGAAGTGGAAGGTTCTAACGCGTATTAGAATATAATTTAATGACAAGAATTGGAATACTAAATGTCAGTTTTAATGATGAGTTAAATGAATATTGATTGATAGAGAAAAAGATTTATTTAGTATGTAATTTAATGCTTGTTGGAAACTGTAATTTTATAAACATGTTTGCTTGACTATAAATAAGGATTACAATGTTCACGTATTTATTTAATTGATTTCATAAATTAGGTTCTGTTTTGAAGTGGAAGATTAAAATTAATTGGAAATAAATTTATTAAAATCTTTCAATTGAAAAAGGAAAGAAGAAACAAAGTGCAATTAATAAAATTAATGTAAAAATGTTTTCATATGGAATGTACATTATTTGGAAATATAAGAATGGATTTAATATTGTATAAGTTGATCATTTTAGAATATAAGAATGTTTACATTTATGAATTGCAAGTAACGAATAAGCATTTTATGGAAAATAAAAGAAAGTTGAGGAAAATAAAGTGAACGTTTCCATTCTGAATATAAATATAACGTTACATACTTTTCATATTTTTAATTCTTTCTTTCACCTCTTTTAATATCTACCATTTTTTTGGGTTGTTCATATTTTTACTTTATTTCAATTCCTACTTTGTTTATATTTAGCTTTATTAGCTTTTCACTAGTTTCATTTTTTCTTGTAGCTTCATCTCATTTATTTTAAATTTCATCTTCTATAGCTTTATTTTTTGTCATTCTTCACCTTCCTCCTTCCTTTTTTCATGTTTCTTCTTCAAATCTCCTTTCTGTCTCTTTTTTTTTTCCAAAGCTTTTTTTTTCCTCTTTCTTCTTCTTATTCTTCAAATCTTCTTCTTTTTCAAAGCGTCCATTTTTTTATTCTTCTTCTTCTTTAAAATTTTTCTCTCTTTTAAACCTTCTCTTCTTTCCATGTCTTTTTATTCAAATCCAGATTTATTTAATCTTCGCTTCAAAACTTTCTATAAAAAAAAAGATTAAGATAGATAGGAAACAAAACAAAATGAGAAAGTAGTTGCAGATCCAAATCTGGCTAGAAAAGGGAAAGCAAAAAGGTGAGTGATTCAACCCACTCACGCAATACTAAAAATCCATTGCAAGTTAAATAAAATATATGATGTGATATATAATTTATTTTTTTTCTTTTTTTTTTCTTTTCTTTTTTTGAAATTTCAATCAACATTAATGGGTATAACTTTCTCCTACGAACTCCGTTTCACGCGAGATTTTTTTTGTTAGGATTGTAATAAAATTCCAGATCTGTTGACGCTAGTTTGGACAGATTTGGAGACCGTCAAATTTTGGGTTTAAATCGGATTTAAATTCGATTTAAATTCAAAAGGTGAGTGTTTTAACCCACTCACAACTTCTAAAATTTTTTATGTTTGTTAATTTGACTTAAGATATGAGTAGAAATTTATTTATGATTGTTTGACATGTTTTATTCATCATTTCAGTTATTTGCATTTATTTAATTTAACTGTTAATTAATTTTATTTATTGCATATAGATTGACAGTTGGAATTTATTTATTTGCATATAACTGCTAGTTCAACAATTATTAAATTTATTTATTTGCATATAAACTGCTAGTTTAACAGTTATTAACTTTATTTTTGAATATAAACTGTTAGTTAATACCTGCTATTTATTTACCTGTATAATTTATATGCTCTATATCGATGATTGTTTAAATTCGATGATGATTGCAAATAGTGGTTGATGATTGATATTTGGATGAATGGATGCTATATTTATATCGTATAAACTGCAAGTCATCATGCATTTTCATTTCATTCGGGATTGCGGTTTGAAATAATATACAACCGCATTTTTATTTTAAATTGCGGATTGAAATGATAAACATCCGTATCACCTGACCATAGGGTAGAAAATTGTATACAGGCACCTCGGTATATATATATATATAATTATTTTTGAAATGATTTTTCTATGGTTTTGTAAAGCTATATATATATATATATATGGTTTATGGGATATTGATTTGGTTATTTATATATATCTATAGTAAATTTCCAATTTTTAAGCTGGTATAAGTTTGATTTGAAGTATAAAATAAAGTTTGATTTTTAAGATCAAATAAGATTAAGCATGTATTTAAAATTTAATTTCTGGAAGTTTTATTGACTTAAATAAGAATAAGGTTGGAAGATGAATATTAAGTTAAATTGGAATTAAATAAAAAGTTAGAATCTCTAAAGGATATGATTTTTATAACTTGATTTTTGTGTAGAGTGATTTAAATGAATATCAGGTTGATTTAAATGAATATATAATAAATTGAAAGATTTTCCAGTTATGTGAAGTTAAAGGTTTTTCTTAAATTATATTGAATTCATTAAGTAAACATTTCAAATAATAAGTAATTGAATTTAATAAATTTGGGATTGTCAAATGAGTTTGTTTTTGAAATGGTGAAATATTTAAAGCTTTGAAACCTAAAAATTGAAATGGTATTTGGAAGTTTAAATCAAAATTTAGAATTGATTTGTGAAATCTAAAGAAGCTATTTTGTTTTATAAAAGTAGTTTAATATTTAACCATTTGAGAGATGGAAATTTGTTTCAAGCTATGTTTTTCAAGGTAGTATAATTTGGAAATATTATATTCAAGAGTTTTGATTGCTAAATATTTTACTTTGGAAACCTATGATCTTGGAAAGAATATATATTGGAAAATAAAATGATATCATATTGATTTGGTGTTTTAAGAATATAAATGATATCATATTTATATGGGTTTTAAATGGATATTATATTCTTGTTTTAAAAGTATAAATTATTTTAAATGACCGCGGTGTTATAATAACGATTGGTTGGCAAAGAGACCGGGATCGGATATGGACATACTCTCTGTCGATACCGAAAACCACTTTGACTAACCGTGTACGCGGTGGAGATTCCAGAATGAAGTAGGTTGGTGGCGGCGTTTCCTGTAAGGTAAATACGTAGACCCAACTCCCGTGAGTTGGCATAAGATGGCTAAAACAGGAGTGATTCTCGGGCCAATGAGGTCATTCCTCTGATCGGACACTCCTCTTCGATATTATACTCTGACTTTGGATTTGATTCGGTGGCCACTTTTATTTTGATTTTGGGGGAGTTTGTTCGAGGTGGGCGGTAACTGCGGCTACGCGTTTCCACCAGCCCGGATAGCAATTGGTATATCTACCCTAGCATTGCCTAGTTGTGCCGTGTCACCTATCATACCGAGCCTTGTACGAGTTTGGATTTCTCCCGTAGCCCGTGTGGTATCCTCTGGTGGCTTCCCGATCAGGAGGGACTATGATATTGGATGGACTACTGGGACTATTACGTGTTAAGGTAGAAAATGTAAAGCCTTAATGCTATTTAAAAGTATGTTTATTTTACTATAGACACTATTATAATAGCGAAATATACTACACGGTAAATAGTTTAACGGATCCTTAGGAGATGTAAATCCCGAGCATCTCTTGAGTTACTGTACTCATATTTATTTCTGTTAATTTAACTTACATAAGTTCTTTTAGTTCTGACTCGAGTGTTTTGTCTTTTCAATTCGCTCGGGTCAGTCCGAGCGTTTCAGGATTTGAAGATTTTATTTCTGGAGGAAGAAGACGAAGATTTTATTATTATTACTATAGATTATATGGTTCCATTAAACTCATATTGTTCCGCTGCATTGTTATATGGTATGTGTACTCTGATATGTATTGTATAAATAAAATCAAAGGTTTTGTAAAACAGATTTATGAACGGTATATGTTATATTATATTTTACTCTTCCGCTGTGAGATTCTGTTTAGTTTTTTTTTTCTTTCTCTGTTTTCTTATTTATCCCATAATAATCCGCCCTTACGTATGGTTTGAATCGGCACGTGTGTCTGTTTAAATCGTGCAAAAAGGCGGGATGTTACAATATAAAACTACGCTCGTGCTTAAAAATGTCATGTGATACACCGAACCACATTTCACTTATGAGTGTGTATGTCTAGACATACATACATACATAAATATGTGTGTGTGTGTGTAAGTTTTGATGCACATATCTCGCTTTCTAACTTGAATATTATATTATAATCAGTTACACTGTAAATTTTGATACATTGGACTCAAATTTTGTTGATATGATACTGATATTTATTAGCTTGGATGAACGTATGTGTATATGTGTGTGTATAAAAGTTCAGATATACAAAAGCAATTCTGATTTGAAAATAAAACTATGCCCAGCTATGACTTCTGATACCATAAACCAAATTTTCATTTATGATACAAATATTTATTAAATTTGATATATATGTACGTGTGTGTACACATACATAGATACATGCATACATAAATGCGTGCTCATGCCCACTCGTGTCTTTTATGCATTTTTGTTTTAATACATGTATATAACGAGTCTTGTGTATGTATATAGCTATTATAATACATATATTTACTAATTTTGATATATAATTAGTGAGAACCTTTTTATGGCGGATTTTATTTTATTTTTGAAATATAAAAATATCTCCTTCACATATTTAGTGAACACGTTTCAAATTAAGAATTATCACAATCATCAAAATTATCAAAAGGGTGTTACGATTCTTTTATTAAAAGGGAGGCCTCAATTTATAAATTTATTATGACAGAGCCTAATAAATAAATAAATTATAGAATATTCCCTTTCGACCAAAAACAAACCGTTTAAAGTTTAAACACTAAACGCTTTCCAGAAACCCGTTTAAGTACTAAAAGGTTTTCAAAAAGCCGTTCAGTGCATTTTACATTTAAAAAATGTTATCTATACCTAAATTGTTTTTTTGAAAACTATTTAAACACTAAATGGTTCTTTGAAAACCATTTAGGAAATCCACCCTCATGAAAAATGGAACAATTTTCACATTTTTTTTCCGGGCTCAAAAATTTCTCTTGCTGGAGCATGAGGAAAAATAAAAGTGGGAACCCAACTCATTTCTCCCTCCATGGCCACTGCTGGAAATCTCTAAGAAGATATTTCTATCAAAAATAGAAACAGAACGCATGGCATTATATTACTTTTTAATTGAAAACATAAGTGCATTTTGGCACCTTTGACCATGCTAAAAAAACAATGTTCAAAGTGCTAGTCTAATAGTTTTAATTATCAAGTTGTCCAAAACGAAAGCTTATCATTGATTGGTTTAACCATGATGATGCATTCTATGCTTATAAATAGCAACGCAGTTCAAATTTATGATACACTAACTTTGGAAAGATGTACAATCTCAGTTTATGTTCAAGTACTATAGGAGTTATACTAGCACCATTTATCTGGAGAGCATTTGTGTCTATTATATGGAGACCTTTATCCATAACAAGGAGACTAAGAAAGCAAGGAGTTAAAGGACCTGATTTCAAATTCTTTTCCGGAAATCTCGATGAGATCAAGAATTTGAAAATGGAAGCAAGAACAACAGAGTTAGATATTAAATCTCACGACATTACCTTTAATACTCTTCCACACTATGTGAATTGGACTTCAAAATATGGTAAGTTGCTGCACATTGCTATTTATTACATCATGCTTTAATTAAAAACCAGTACGGATATGCATTCAAAGCTTTCATGCAGCTTACAAATTTAAGATCAAATGGTTTTGACAAATCCAATATTTACACAAGTCACAAACACACGCGGTTGATCATTAGATCTTCATCAAATAACTCAGATATTTGGATGTTTCTGTGCTAAGATTTTAAGCTTTTGTGGTGATCCTATTGCACAAAACAATTAGTGCAGAATTAGCTTTCAAAGATTTTTCAAAATTAAAGATGCAAAGACATATATTCAAGGACATTTGACTGTTTTTTGTACCAAATGTAGAGATTTTGTGTCATATTTCCATTATACATATATTATTTGACATAGATGTGCTATGTGCATATATATGTTTCAGGGGAAGTATTTTTGTATTGGTTTGGTCTGCAGCCTAGAATCTGCATCACGGACATGGAGCTTGTTAAACAGATTCTCTCCGACAAATCCGGATCCTTTGTAAAACCGAAAACGGACCCACGTTTGCTGGCACTTTTAGGTAGGGGATTGTTTTTTGCAGAAGGTGAGGAGTGGGATATGCATAGAAAAGTAATAAGCCCTGCTTTCACAATGAACAAGCTCAAGGTTCGTTCTCTATTCATATTTTTTCTTTTCTTTCAAAGACATAGTTTAAATCTATAGGCACTCTCAGTCTATAATGCGGTTTAGGATCATGATTAACCTTACCGCCAGGCTTATCCAACAGCATTCGTATTTTGTGTCTTTTTTTGGGTCTTTAATACCGTTAAGATTTTTTTATTTATTGCTTAATTCTTTTACAATAGTAATATATTTGTCAACTTTAATAAGCATATATATCCAATGAGGCAGTATGTGTATTAATTTGAAGGGCATGACAAAGGAAATGGTGGGATGCGCAACGACCATGCTAGACAAGTGGGAAGCTCTAACAAAACAAGGTGCGGCCATAGAAGTGCAGAAGCATTTCGTTGAGATTACAACCGATGTAATTTCCCATACTGTTTTTGGGAGCAGCTACAATGACTGCAAGGAAATCTTTTTGGCACAGCGCGAGCTCCTTAACAATTTTATGGCTAGCGGTCTCAGCATACAAATCCCTGGACTCTGGTATTGTACATTTTCACGTTAATATCCAAGTTGTGTAAATAAATTGACATAGTTCACATGTAACATTGGATCAATAGATTCAATGGTCTACATCTTATGTCAGCTTCTTAAGACATTGCAGTGGTTAATACTTGATACCAACCCGGACTGGCAATGGAAAGGAATAACTATCCACTAATTACAAACTATATATATATAAAAAAAAAATCACTGTTATTTTTGCAGTTACATGCCAACAAAGAGTAACTTAAGGAAATGGGAGCTACAAAGGAAAATGAAGGAAGCGTTTGTAAGCATCATTGAGAAGAGGTTATCTTCGAACAGATCAAGCTACAACGACGATCTACTGGATTTACTAATTGAGTCATCCAGGAATCAACAGGGAACAGCAATGAGCATAGAAGAAATTATAGCAGAGTGCAAGACCTTCTTCTTTGGTGGGCAAGAAACAACTGCTCAACTGTTAACATGGACCATGTTTCTATTAAGCACGAACCAGGATTGGCAGGAGAAGTTGAGGAATGAAGTCTTCGCAGAATGCGGCATGGAAGCTCCCAAAGCAGACAATATTAGTCAGCTCAAGACGGTAAACATATATTAATGTAAATATGTATGCATGATGATTAGCTTATTTATTATGCTTTCAATAGATGCATATGGTAATGTTGGAAGCATTGAGGCTCTACTGTCCTATTATCGTAATCGCAAGGGAAAACGCTCTAGAAATAAAACTGGGGGACATAACTCTACCTAAAAACTTGATGTTGACTGTTCCATTTCCAATAATACATCGCAAAAAGGAGCTTTGGGGAGAGAATGCAAACGAGTTCAATCCAATGAGGTTTGAAGATGGGGTAGTAAAAGCTGCAATACATCCGAATGCACTCATGTCATTTTCCCTCGGCCCAAGAGCATGTATTGGTCAAAATTTCACCATCATGGAAACAAAGACAATAATAGCAATGATACTGCAGCGGTTCACGTTTGTGCTATCGCCTGATTACAAACATTTGCCAACTGATATGCTCACGCTACAACCACTATTTGGACTTCCAATTGTCTTTAATCCACTTAAGTAATTTGGAATTTGAATTTAGAGTGCAAAATGATACTTATGTTTTCTATATGTATGAAATCGTTCGGTCATTATTCTTCGTATTTCAGGTGACATACGTGTAATAGCTCTATTTGGTTTTGTGTGTTTGTTTCTACAAAAATATGTATTTGAAAATTTGAAGGAAATATTTAGTTGGGAGTAATAATTGCTCCTTGTGTTTTTATGTAGGTAAATTCTATCGTACGCTGCAAAATGCTTTTCCTGCCCAACGATTTTTAAATTATTTTAAACAAAAAAATTGGACATCTTGATTGCAAAGGTTTCATGATTTTCTCTCTCTCAAACATCTCTAATTAAGAACACTTAAATAAAATTCAAACAAAATTTATCATCATAATCAGTCATATTAAATCACGCACGTCATCTTCTCCTCGTCTTCTTCTTAGAGCTCATTTTCTCCCCTTCTTCATTGATTTTGACATCCCAAGCACCGAATATATTGAGAAAACTGTATAGTATCCAAATAAATTTATGCGTTTAAACCAATTTAACATTAAAATAGGAAAAGAAAAAAATAGAATTCGTCCGATTTCAAAAATACCGGGTTTGACAATTTGAGGAAACTGATATCCGTATCAACGGCACTAATGTAATTATTTATAAAAGAACCAGAAATTTATCTTCATTTTGGTGTAGTTTTAGTAAAAAATGGTTTCTGTTACTTTTTTTCAAGAATTAGAATGGTATTTTATTCAAATAGAGCATTAATTTTGATCCATCGGAAACTCCAACCGATAACCTATAGAACCTAAGTCTAAAACGTCATATCACTTATCACTTGAGTTAGTTGTCACAACGGTGTGTGTTAATTTAATATATTTTATGGTGTATATGATTTTTTTTCGTATATGTATGTATTAAGGCGGTGATTATACTTGAGCATCTCGTAAATGCTAAATGCCAATAAACACATTGTATATATCCTGGTATAGTAGTCTTCGGCTCACATAACTAAAAGATGGTCCATGATGCTGAAAAATAAACAATAGCCGAAAATGTTAATCTACTAACCGAGTAAAAGCCATAAGTCGTCAATACGAGCATCAACCGAAAGATAAGGCCAACATCATGCCATGAAACCGAAAACATTCTAAAAAGGGGCAACCGAGATCAATGGCTATGATCGAATGAGGATGCATTAACGTCCTGATAACCCAAATCATACATAGCATGTGCGAATTGCCACCTCTAAAAGCTATATATAACACACCATATCACCAATCCACATCAATTTCCAAATAACTAGATAACAACACATGTTCAAATCTTAGCCTTACAAGCAAGTCATAACATCCCCCAATTTTGAGACTCGAAACTAAGCACTACAGATGTTACAGTCATCTACAATATTAACTTCCATTGACAAAATACGGTAATATTAATGTTATCCATAATATCAGAAGCACATGAATATGAAATAAAATTAACACAGATTTCAAAAACAGCTTTTTTGAATTACATTTCAAATCAATATTTCATATTCAATTACATAATCCCAAAATAATTTTCAGGTTTTGATCAAATATAATTATTACCAAATACGCTAAGAGCGTCATATGAAGATGCCTCCTTGGATGATCAGAATACTAAATAGATAGAAATATCGATCATAAACACATCATAGCAGAAATACTACTAAATAACTTCTACATAGCTAGCTTTGCCTTCTGCATATCTTCGGAAGCTCATTCGTCCAACCTACTAAACCTGACAAGTCCTTAACTCTCGATCTACTCAAATTTAATTTTGAGCAGTCGAGAGTTTAGGGTAAAACATAAATTTCGAGTCAAACATAAAGCCCGGTGTGAATAATTCCATTACATCTCGGTTTACTGATATTAAGCGAGACCACGCCGCTTAGCGGAATGTGTTTTCCTTCACTAATATCCTTTAGAACATATCTTTTGCAAATTAAAATCCTACAATCAAACAGATTATAACAACAATAACAACACCACATATACATATAAATCATGTAATCAATGGGCTATCTATTCGAACAATATAGTTTTATCAGGTTGACTATTAACCACTAGCTGACTTGGGCCTACCACACATAATAAATATTCTAACTTCCGTTAGAGACAATATTGGACGATCTGTCCTTAACTTACTTCTCCTAGGGGTCAACAATGTTAGTCCTTAAGAGGATGGTTTTGATGACAACAACCTTAGAATAAGATTATAAAATATAAATACTAACATTATAGTTTAGATATATATGTATATGCAGGATTTAACCATGCAGGTACCACGAATGAAGACTGTATAGAATAGAGAATCAAGATATCAAGATTGAAGACTCATGAGTATCAAGAATATCAAGATCATCAAGACTTCAAGATTTCAAGAATAAGTAATTTAATTAGGAATTTTGTTAAAACTCCTAGAAAAGCACTGGCATCTTAAAATCCAATTTATTCGTGGAATGAAATCCACTTCGAGCCCGTTAAAGGGATGGAACCCTAAGTAGGATGGAACCTACGAAAAATCTAGTGGAACATTGTTTTGTATCCGCTAACTTTTATTCAAAAGTTTTTTTTACAAAATTGTCTTGTTTTCAAAATGATTTCAGAACCTTCCTTTTAAAAGAATCAAAAACATCTATCCTGATTTTAAATACTTTTAGCCTCAAAATAATCTTTAATTTCAAAATCAAATTATCCTTAGTTTTAAACTATCTTTAATAATAATATATTTAACTTTTAATATTTATACTTAGATTTAAATATAAAATTATAGTAAAATTTTATATATACCAAAATATTATTCTTTATATTTAATTATGTATTTTAACTATAGTTAAGTATATTTATAAAGTTTAAAATAGTTTTAATATAAGATAGAAGTTATTTTCAAAGAAAAACAAATAACCAAAATTTCCTTTGGCATGTCGACATACCCAAGATACCCATGTCGACATAGTGGTAGTTGTTTTTAAAAATTTTAATTTCAAAAGAAGTGTTTATTCATCATATTCTTTCACGAATGGACATGGCTGTTTTTCTTCTATAAATAGGGGTTGTTTTCAACGAATTTTCATTTATATTTTTCTGGTTTTCACTCCTCTTCTTCTTCCACATCTCTTTATATATATTCTTACCATTACTTTGTCGAAATCAACATTGAATCTAACTAGATCATTTCTGGTTTGATTCTCTATCACTATCTCAACAAGATCCTCAGTGCTATTCAGAGTTATTGACTTTTTTGTAATCAATTTAGTGAGAAAAGGTGTGATTGTAGCCTTGGAAATCAATCAAGCGAGAAAAGGTGTGATTGTAGCCTTGGAAATCAATTGGGTGAAGTTGTTGCCTGGGAAATCAAGTATCTCTACCCAGAGGATTGTGAATCTGGAGTGGTGTACCTCGTGGCCTTGAAATCGAGAGTGTAATTGTAAAAATTGCTTTCGAAAGGAAATCCGTACTTGTGTGCGGGACTAGATGTAGGGTAACTCTGAACCAGTATAAAATCCGGTGTATTCTTTCCTTTACTGCTTTTACTTTATATTTGCATCTGTGTTTGATTCTGTGACCATATCTGTATCTGAATATTGCATACATCTGTGTTTAAATTAACAAAACCTCAAAAAGATTTAGTAATTCTTTAAAACATTATTCACCCCTTCTAGTGTTTATCCTAGCCTTAAGATCCGTAATCCGCATTTCTCATATTTGGTATCAGAGCAAGGTTTTCAAAGTTTCATAATATGATTTTTGAAAAAGTTTTTAAAATGACTATGTTTAAAATTTTTGTTAATACTAGTTTAGAAATATTCAGATCGTCATTGTTTTATGAGTCTGCATATAATCAATGTTCAAAATCAAGTTGTCTACAAAAAGTGTTTGATGTGCAGGAAACATGCTTTATGGGAGTTGAGGAATCAATCCACAACGGACAAATTATGCAGATCAAAAAGAACAAATGGATACTCAATAGTGGATGTTCTAGACACATGACTGGGAATCCAAATTTGCTTAATGATATAATATACAAAGACGGAGGAATGGTTAACTTTGGAGACAATTCAAAAGGATATGTGATTGGCATCGGCAAAGTCGGTTACTCTGAAACTTCTATTATTACTAATCTTTTGCTAGTTAAGAATCTGAAACATAATCTGCTAAGTATAAGTCAACTCTGCGATAAAGGATATAAAATTTAATTTGAAAAAGATAAGTCTCGCATTGAAGATAATAATTCAACCATAATATTTGAGGGAATTAGGAAAAAGAATATTTATATTCTTAGTATGAAAGTTTCAAATGATAACCTGTGTCTGTTGGCAAATACAAGTGACCCCTGGATTTGGCATAAAAGATTTGGGCATTTGAATTTCAAACTCTTATCTAGACTGTCAAAACATGATCTAGTAAGAGGTCTCCCTAAAATGAATTTTAAAGTAGATAGTCTATGTGATGCATGTCAATTAGGAAAACTTTGAAAAATTTCTTTTAAATTAAAAGATATGATTTCAACTTCAAAACCGCTTGAATTACTTCATCTTGATTTATTTGGTCCATCTCAAATTCTGTCAATAAATCATAGTAAATATGTTTTTGTAATTGTAGATGATTATTCTAGATTTACATGGACAATATTTTTGAAACATAAAAGTGATACTTTTGAATGTTTTAAGAACTTTACAAAAAGGATTCAAAATCAACCTTCTCTAAAAATTATAACTACCGTAGTGATCATGGTGGTGAATTTGAAAATGAAAAGTTTGAGGAATTCTGTAATAAAAAAGGGATAACTCACAATTTTTCATTTCCAAGAACTCCACAACAAAACGGAGTAGTAGAACGTAAAAATAGGACGATTCAAGAGTGTGCGAGAAATATGCTTTTAGATAGTAAATTACCAAAGTATTTTTGGGCAGAAGCAGTTACTACCGCCTGTTATATTTTAAATAGAATTTTAATTAGACCTTTAACCGATAAGACATCTTATGAATTTCTTCACAGAAAGAAACTTAAGGTATCTTATTTTATAATTTTTGGAAGTAAATGTTTTATTTTAAATACAAAAGATAACTTAGATAAATTTGATCCTAAATTCGACAAAGGTATCTTTATCGAATATTCTAATAGAAGTAAAGCATACAGAGTGTTTAATTTAAGAACTAACAACATCGAAGAAACAATGCATGTTTCATTCAATGAAAATCTCAAAATTTTTGAAGATATAATTGATGAAGAGGATTTAATCACTCAAAATCAAGAGTCAACTGAAACTAATAATGAAATTAATTATCCCAATAAATGGATTAAACTTTTAAAAGATCATCCTATAGAAAATGTATTTGGACATATGCAATCTGTTGTTAAAACTAGAAATCAACTAAGTAAAATGAGCAATGTAGCTTTTATATCAACTACTGAACCCAAAAATCCAAAAGAAGCATCAACTGATGATTCATGGATTTTGGCTATGCAAGAAGAACTAAATCAATTCACTAGAAATGATGTTTGGGAACTTGTTCCTAGACCTGAAAATAAAACTATAATTGGAACTAAATGGGTTTATAAAAATAAAATGAATGAACAAAGAGAGGTAGTTAGAAATAAAGCCCGGTTAGTCGCTCAAGGTTATTGTCAAGAAGGAATAGATTTTGATGAAACCTTTGCTCCCGTAGCAAGATTAGAAGCCATTAGGATTCTACTTGCTTTCACAAATCATAATAATTTCAAATTATTTCAAATGGATGTTAAAAGTGCCTTTTTAAATGGATTTGTAAAAGAGGAAGTATATGTTGAACAACCACCACTTTTTGAAAATGAAAAATTACCAAATCATGTTTACAAACTTAAGAAAGCTCTATATGGTCTAAAGCAAGCTCCTAGAGCCTGGTATGATAGACTAAGATCTTACTTATTACAGTCAAACTTTGAAATTGGTAAAGTAGATAATACTCTTTTTATTAAAAGATATAAAAATGATATTCAACTAGTACAAGTCTACGTAGATGATATCATTTTTGGATCAACTAATTTTGAAATGAATAAAGAATTTTCTGAAATAATGACAAAAGAGTTTGAGATGAGTCATATGGGTGAATTAAATTTCTTTTTAGGATTACAAATAAAACAATTAGGTAATGGTATCTTTATTAGTCAAGAAAAATATGCTAAAGACCTAATTAGTAAATTTGGTTTGACTACTGCGAGTGGAAAACCCACTCTCATGGCAACCAATGAGTATCTTAGTAAAGAAGATCTCTCGAAAGATGTAGATCAAAAATTATATAGAGGCATGATTGGATCACTACTCTATATCACTGCTAGTAGACCTGATATCATGCATAGTGTTTGTCTCTGTGATAGGTATCGATCCCAACCTAAAGAGACCCACTTAAAAGCCGTAAAACGTATCATAAGATATGTTAAACACACCTTTGATTATGGCTTATTTTATCCTAAAAATGATTCTTTTGACTTAATATCTTACTATGATGCTGATTATGCTGGTTGTAAATCAGACCGAAAAAGTACAAGTGGAACTTGTCACTTTTTGGGACATTCTCTGATTTCCTGGTTTAGTAAAAAGCAAAACACAGTTTTTTTTATCAACAACTAAAGTAGAGTATATTTCTGCAGCTTTGGCTTGTTCTCAAGTAATATATATGCAACAAACTTTAAAAGATTTTGGTTTAAATATCTCAAAATCACCAATTTATTGTGATAATACTAGTGCAATAAATTTATCCAAAAATACTACTCAACATGCTCGAACTAAACATATTGATATCAGACACCATTTTCTCAGAGATAATATAAGTAAGGAAGTAATAACTCTCGATTATATCAATTCTGAGAATCAAATTGCTGATATCTTAACAAAACCCTTAAATGAATCTATATTTACTGAATTAAGAAGAGAATTAGGTATTTGTTTATTAACTGGAATATAAAATATAAATAACAAAGTATAATTAAAAATTAAATCAAAATAAATCAAATAGTAAAAATTTCAAGGACCATGTGGACATCCCCTCTCTACCCATGTCGACATACGATGATTTTTTATTTTTGAAATTTTTCCCACCAAAATTCAAATAATTGGTTATATATTCTTCTTATTTTCGAAATTTTATTCATTCTCTCTGTTCTTTCGCTGTTCTATCTTCTGAAATCAAATAAACAATGGCCTCCTCTTCCAAATCAGACAAAAATTCAACCTTTTCGTTGCCTTCTCCTACTTCTAGACCGTTTCAACGAACAACGCTCGCAAGAGTGACGAAAATGGAGGATTATTTGAAGGATGCACTACAATTAATGACTGAAATCCAAGTGATGCAACTTAGAATGGCCAAAGAACAAGAGAGCCAAGGCAAAATCCTTAGGAATTTGCAAAAATTTCTAATGGACAATCACGCTAACCCGATCTTGATTGATGAAGACTCTTCAGGAGATCAAGTACAAGAGGACATCAAAGAAGAAGAAGAAGAAGCCCCCATGGAAGAAGAGCACGTGGAAGATGACGATAAAGTCATTTGCGTTGGTGAAGTGTGCTTTGATAAGAATGGAAATCTAGTCGAACAGCGTGGAAATTTCTGTTTCCACTACCCAAATTGTTCGGTTCATAGATCTCCTATTTAGTTTCTTTTCTCTCTTTGCTATTGTTGTATGTTCTTTCTTACGTTCTCTACGAAAATGTAAATATAACTATATAATTAATAAATACTTTGTGTTCTTATATGTATATTATTATATAGATTGTTAGTTAGGAAAGTTAGTAGTTTAGGACTAAGTTTTAGTTTTTGATTTAAGTGTTGATTATCTATGATAACACTATCATTATAATCACATGTCATAGAGTATTAGATTAAGGGGGAGTTCTATAGTTTGGGGTTAGTTTTTGTTGATGACAAAGGGGGAGAAATATAAAATAGGATAGTTAGGCATAGTTTTAAGGGGAGTTATTAGGATAGAAGTAATATTTTATAAACAAAGGTTGTCATCATCAAAAAGGGGGAGCTTGTTAGTCCTTAAGAGGATGGTTTTGATGACAACAACCTTAGAATAAGATTATAAAATATAAATTCTCACATTATAGTTTAGATATATATGTATATGCAGGATTTAACCATGCAAGTACCAAGAATGAAGACTGTATAGTATAGAGATTCAAGATATCAAGATTGAAGACTCATGAGTATCAAGAATATCAAGATCATCAAGACTTCAAGATTTCAAGAATAAGTAATTTAGTTAGGAATTTTGTTAAAACTCCTAGAAAAGCACTGGCATCTTAAAATCCAATTTATTCGTGGAATGGGATCCACTTCGAGCCCGTTAAAGGGATGGAACCTACGAAAAATCTAGTGGAACATTGTTTTGTATCCGCTAACTTTTATTCAAAAGTTTTTTTACAAAATTATCTTGTTTTCAAAATGATTTCAAACCTTCCTTTTAAAAGAATCAAAAACATCTATCCTGATTTTAAATACTTTTAGCCTCAAAATAATCTTTAATTTCAAAATCAAATTATCCTTAGTTTTAAACTATCTTTAATAATAATATATTTAACTTTTAATATTTATACTTAGATTTAAATATAAAGTTATAGTAAAATTTTATATATACCAAAATATTATTCTATATATTTACTTATGTATTTTAACTATAGTTAAGTATATTTTTAAAAGTTTGAAATAGTTTTAATATAAGATAGAAGTTATTTTCAAAGAAAAACAAATCACCAAAATTTCCTTTGGCATGTCGACATACCCAAGATACCCATGTCGACATAGTGGCAGTTGTTTTCAAAAATTTGAATTTCAAAAGAAGTGTCTATTCGTTATATCCTTTCATGAATGGTCATGGCTATTGTTCTTCTATAAATAGGGGCTGTTTTCAACGAATTTTCATTTATATTTTTCTGGTTTTCAATCCTCTTCTTCTTCCACATTTCTTTATATATATTCTTACCATTACTCTGTCGAAATCAACATTGAATCTAACTAGATCATTTCCGGTTTGATTCTCTATCACTATCTCAACAAGATCCTCAGTGCTATTCAGGGTTATAGACTTCTTTATAATCAATTTAGCGAGAAAAGGTGTGATTGTAGCCTTGGAAATCAATTGGGTGAACTTGTTGCCCTGGAAATCAAGTTTCTCTACCCAGAGGATTGTGAATCTGGAGTGGTGTACCTCGTGGCCTTGAAATCGAGGGTGTAATTGTAAAAATTGCTTTTGAAAGGAAATCCATACTTGTGTGCGGGACTGGGTGTAGGGTAACTCCGAACCAGTATAAAATCCAGTATGTTCTTTCCTTTACTGCTTTTACTTTATATTTGCATTTGTGTTTGATTCTGTAATCATATCTATGTCTGAATATTGCATACATCTGTGTTCAAATTAACAAAAACTCAAAAAGATTTAGCAATTCTTTAAAACACTATTTACCCCCCCTCTAGTGTTTATCCCAGCCTTAAGATCCGTAATCCGCATTTCTCACAAACAAATCCTGATGGTTTTACAGGCTCACCAATAACCTACCTCTACTCTGTGTATTTCTTTCTGTGTGTAACATCATTTTAGTCTTGCCTATGACAAAGCCCTACACAAACTTATATTAGCTAGGGGCTACTAACTAAAGTATAGGGTGCAACCCCATACCAGTCCCATCTGGTCATCTAATAACCGACTCATATACTTAGGATTAACTACCCTATTTAATTTTCCTTGAAAATATTTCTTTCAAATTAATTTAATCCTTTCAAATTGATTTAATCCTTGAAAATATTTCTTTCAAAATACCTATGCCAAGATATATGCTTTTTACATAAAAATATGTTGATGGTGTTAACGTTGAAAATGCACGCTAACACCCTGGTGTGAGTTGAAACAAAATGAAAGCACCACCCGTCGACACGGGAATTAGAAACAAGCAGAAATTACAGAAAAAACAGTAGAGAGACAACAGTTTTATAGTGGTTCGGCTTCAAGTTAAGCCTACGTCCACTTTAATCTTCTTTATTGCTGAATCGATTACAAATTTACAACAATCTTCGATTATAACACTACAAAGACAAGTAGCTAGAACTCCGATGTAGAAGAACTCTTTGAATCCATATCGAATGTGTTAGATTTCTTCTTGAAGTTCGATGAAGCGTCTTTCGTGTTTGAAGTGTCGGATGAGTTGAGAAGACTGCAGAGTGTAGGCGTTCCAAAAGTGAGCCAAAAGTCCCCCCTCAGTTGGAGTAGGTGGGGTATTTATAGGGAAATTCCAGAGTTAGGTCGTAGGTCGTGAATGACCTAGAGGTAGGTCGTAGGTCGTGAGCAACCTAGTGGGCGCGGTTTACGGCTTAACAAGAGCGCCATTGATCACTTTGAACACACTAGTAAGTCATAGGTCGTGAACGACCTAGGGAGAAAACGACATAAGAAGTTACTTCGGTTTGTTTAGGTCGTGAGCGACCTAGGGGAGAATGATTGGGAGCGACCTACAAGCAAGCAGCTCCATCTTGTGATAACTCACTAGGTCACTGGATCTTTTAGGTCGCTAGGTCGTTGCTCCATTGAGTGGTTTAGGTCATTTAGCTACTAGGTCGCTTTAGTCCATAGGTCGTTAGGTCGCTTTAGTCCATAGGTCGTTAGGTCGCTTTTAGTGTGATAGGCTGTTGCCCTGTGTTGATGGTTAGGTCGCTAGGTCATTGATAATCTTAGGTCACTTATTTCCTTGGGTCGCTGAGTCGCGGAATAAGGAAGTTAACATTTGCCCCTCGAAGTACACGCCTATGTTGTAGGTCGTGTGCTTCGACCTAATTCTGCTAAGTCGTGAGCGACCCAAGAGATAAGCTAACTCACATGCCCATTCAACTTTTCCTCTCTGCCTTATATAAACCGCTAGCTCGTTTTTTTCTCTTTACTTGCTTCAGCCTTCAAAAATGCCATTGAAGAAACTTCAAATCTGAACTTACCGGTCACCAATCATCCTTGCGATTTCATCACGTAAGTGAATCCGTTTTCTGTTCAACCCACGATCATCATTAAATCACGAATCTGGATCCCCATCTTTAACCTCTGATCCAATTTATATTCTTGTGTTTCATCGCGAACCATGCTACGATCGATTTCTGATGGACTTGAGGTGGCTCGATTCGGTTTCGGGTGATCTTTGATGATTTGAGGAGGAGATGATGGATTATAGTGTCTCGAGTTAACTAGTTTGTGAGTTTGGAGGATGTGAGAAGGTCCTTAACGGGTTAACGGGTTAGTGGATTCTAGGTCGAACCGTTGCGCTCCTGGTGATTGTGAGGTGATGGACACGTGGCTGCACTCGAGTGGAGGACATGCCTTAGGCCTATCGGTTTGATCGTGAATCATACGACCTATCTTGCTTACGACCTAACTTCTTGCGACCTATCATACTTGCGACCTGACTTGCTGGAATGACATGAAACTTAAAGCAGAGCGACCTAGGAGATTAACGACTTAACTTCTTGCGGCATAGGTCTTAGGTCGTGTATACATTTAAGCGACCTAGGACTTAGCCTGTTTTGCATTGCCTTGAACTCCTTTCAACTCGAATGAACATGACATTGCTGAATTAAATTCTCAACTTGAACTGCCGAGATAACATGCCTGAACTCGTTGTACTTCTTTACAGATTTCATTAACTTTAATGCTAATAACCTGTTAAATACAACATTTGCAGAAAAATGGGACGAATATACTGCCACTAATCGCCCACATCGAATGACAGATTAGTCGATAAAGAATAATCAACTTAAAGAAATTATATGAAATGCTGTGAATCAACAAATTCAAGTGAAGTATTAAAGCAAATCAATATTAATCAATTAAAGCTGATTTGTTTGCATCAACACTGCACTTGTATTTGGACTTAAAACCACAAGCCCTAAAACTTTATAATTGACAAATGCCTGTTAGTTTAATTTCAGTTATATTTGCTTGTCATTTTATTAGTCTTGCACAACACTTCACACATTTAGGAAACGTGCACATTCATATTTGAATATCCAGTTCCTTGTGTAGAATGACTTCTCAACAAGAAGAAATAATAGGACAAGCTGGGGAAACCTTCCCGATAGCCAATCCACTGGATAATCCCCCGGAAAGAACTTCAACAACCTTAATCAACGGGCGTTCAACCAACTACGCATTCAGTTTGGCATTGCTGAAGCAGATGCTTTACTTCCTGGGCCAAATGATACTGCTGACAGGCCACCTCTCAGTTTCGTCGCTGTTAATCGCCAGATGTGCCTGTGTGGTGCTATTCCTCCTTTTTATGATTTTCTTCAACAGCTCCTTCTCCGATTGACAATCTCTCCCTTCCAATTGCATCCCAATGGCTACGCCATCCTGATGGGATTGTGTGTGCTATTTAGGAGGACACTTGATCGTCTTCCGAGCTTTGAAGAAATCTGCTACTTGTGCACATTCGCAAAGAATAAAGATCATCCCTCCATCATACTCGTGAGAAGTGCCAAAAACCATAAACTTATCACAGATCTTTCCGAAAGTGCCCACGGGTTCTTGAATCAATTCTTCTTCGTTCGCTGCCCTCCAGGATTTTATGCCATTTGTAGAGTAGGAAGTAATGATTGCTTATCCCCGTTCTTACTATTTTTGAGTTTTTCGAGATCCGAGTTGCTAAGTGCTAACTTCATTCTTCACTTTTACACCACTTCGTCCTCCTTCTAGAGACTCTAGCCACAAGCCAACTTTTGAAAGATTAAGTGCCGTGGCGGTTGAGGAAAGAAGTATTAATTTTTTGCTAAAAGACGAGTTTCTGCACCAATTCGGACTTCTGAACTCTTCCCGTTCTACTCAGCCTCATGAAGTCCCTGATTCTCCAGCAAAGACACCAGATGCCCCAGTTTCCGTCGAAGAACTTATACCGAAAGAACCTACTACTGAGGCTTCACTGGTGAAGTGTTCTGCTTCTATTGACGTTGCGGGGTCATCCAGCAAATTTGCACTTGCCCCGGTTATCGAAGAACAGGAACCCCCTCAACACTCCGGGAGATCTGCTGACGAAGGGGCTGAGAGAATGAGTCCCGCCAAGTACAGCGGTGATGACACTTTTGAGGGGTTGAGCGACCTGATGATTACTTCACAGGAGCTCTTTAAAGATGATCCTACCACTGCTAAAGTTACTTCTCCAGCAGTTGAAGCGACATCTGTCCTTCAACAAACTCCGTCAGCTCAAGAGTTGACACTAGCTGTAAAATCAATCATCACCCCCAACCGAAGAGTGGTTCGTAGTTTGACGCGCGTAGTTTGCACGTTACACACACTTAGGTTTTTTAGCACTTATATGTAACCGGCTTTTTTTTACTTTGAAGATTCTTAAGTTATGTTTCTTCTTCAATTTCAGGCTCTCTAATGGGACGTATCGGCACATACTACGATGACTTCCAGCATTACGGAAGACGTGACTCCTACGATCCGAGGCGGTATCTTCCTGCCCTGAGAGAAACCGATGAAGAAAGAGCTGCTAGAAAAGCTCGTGAAAGACAAACTTATGAGGAGCGGCAAAGAAGAAGGGATGATGACTCCCATAAAAGAAATCTTATGATGTTAAAGGGAAAGGCCAGGTTGCTGATGATCCGAGCAAGCGGACCAAACTTAGCGACAAACCGGCGTCTGCTATTTCTGAAAAGTCCGCTGCTTCCCTGCCTTTAGAAATCCCTTCCAGTTCTCCCGCTCTCAAAGGTGCTGATATTCAGTCAATTATTAACAGGCCTCAGTATCAAGTTGGGAATGCTCCGCCTACACTCCAAAGTCGATTTCCAAATTGGTGCTTAAAAGGAGTATGCTTTGACTTGGACCTGGTTCCCATCGATAAACAGGCCATGCTAAAGAATCTAGACGCTGTTAAACTTGACATTGAGAGAATATCTGGATGGCAGAAGCTGGTTGATGAGCTTCAAAGGGTTAATCGTGCAAATCTTGAAGCCATGTTAACTATGGAGAATGACAAGTCTGAATGGAAGAAAATTCTTGACCAGCACGATACAGAGATGAGAAATATCGCTGAGTACAATGAGAAACTCGAAGCTGAAGTCAAGCAACTCAAAGACGAACTTGCTACCTCTTCCACCTCTTTTACTCAAAAGGAAGAGGTGCTTCAAAAGCAGGTGAGGGTTGCCCATGCCAGCCAAAGAGATGCTGAGGCTAGACTTGAGGGACAAGAGAAAATTATAGAAAGTTACCGCACTGAAGTTGCTCGGTTGTGAAAACAAACTAGCTCCCAAGACATGGAAATTGATAAGTTAAAAGATCAACTTTCTAAAGTCGAAAAAGAGCGTGATGAGGCCGTTGCTGGCAAAGTTGCAGCCGAAGAATCTCATGAGGCAACTAAAGCCAATATCAACTCTACTTTATTCGAGTTTTACTTGCACAGCGTCCTGGGGCGTGGTAGTCTCACATTTTTGGGCCCCAAGTACGAGATTACTTTAGCCGAAGTGTGGGAAGCCGCACTTGACATGCTTGGAGGCGCTGGGTATGCTAAAGTAGATCTTGAGGCGCACTATCTGGATGATGAGGCGCGTGCCGCTCTCGCCAAGGGAAAAGAGCAACTCGCTAAAGAGCGTGCCGGAACAATAGAAGGAGAACATGTAGGAAAAGCACTTTCGACTGACTCGACTCATCCTTCAGTTTCGGCCGACATTGATATCACCGGCTCCAGTTCTCATTCCCCGCCTCCTGCTAAGGCTGATATTGAAACTGCAACTGCTCATACTGGGGATGAGCCTCAAAAAAGTGTTGGAGCACAAGACTTCGAAGTTGACGTGATAAGGCCAACTTCTCCAGGTAACTTCAACATTGAATCAGCTCAAGTGGACTGCTTGTTCGCTTCGCATGAGTTTGACGAACTTCTTGATTATTTCTTAAATCTCAAGGAGCCTCTATCCCCCCTCTTTGCGGGAGATACTGATATTTTTAACTTTTCTTCTTCTGTAGCGAAAACGCCAAATGTTGTTCAGACTTCCCCTCTTTCAGCTGTTCCCCCTCCATCTCTTCAGATTACACCTCCTTCCGTCTCTCAACCGGGGTCACAAGAGGAGCAGATAGAAGCTCTCCAAGACTTGGATGACCTGGTCGCTTCACAAGAATAGAAGGCCGAGGAACCTGAAGAAGGCGAAAGAACTCCGGAGCAAACTATTTCTGATGACATAAAGTTGTCTGCACTTTTCACTCTGGGCAGTGAGTCTTCTTCAAGGAAGAAGGGGAAGCATGGAGTCTCAAAGAAAAAGAGGGAAGTTTCTGCCAGCGAAGGAAAGGCAGAAGAAGATCCAATTGCACCCCTTTCTCCTTCTTCCCCTACTCTTACAAGCCGACCCAAAAAGTTAATCATCCGGCCAGGCGTGGGCTCGAAAGGTAGTAAGAAGAAGAAGTGATGGGCTTGGTCCTATGCTTTTTGTCTTGCTTTACGCTTTTTTGCTTGTATATATAAAGGCTTGTGTTGACCGGAGATTGTGCGGGTACCGGTCCCCGCCTTCCTTTATTTTGAAACCTACACATGTACAAAATTTTCATAGTATTGAATAAAATGATTCTTTTACTTGTACAAACTTCTGTCTGTATTTGAGAATGCATTTATTCTTCTTTTTCATACAAGTTTCTTTATTTTCTTTGTGTGATATTGCAGTGAGCTTGTGGTATGTTGCTTGAGCATTGCTTTTACTAGTTATATCATATTGCCCCCATACCACAGTTTACTGCATTTTCTTTCATTCTGATAAGACTTCGGAGAACAATTCTTCTTCTTTGAGAAGACTTGCCCTCCTACGTTGGAGAACACCTCTTCCATTTTGAGAAGGCTTGTACTCTTACTTTAGAGGATAATTTTTCCATTTTAAGGAAGTATTATTCTCTTTTAGTAGAGCGTGCCTTGCATTGAAGAAGTCTTCTCTCTTTCTAGAGAAAGTTTCTATACTTCAACTTTTTTTTGAGGGAGAATGTTCTTGTCATGAAGAAATTGGTCTTCCCTTGAAAGTCGAAGTGTGCCTCTGAAGAGGTTTTTTTTTGTATGCCTACGAGGAGGTCTTTTTTGTTTTTGTTTTGTTCGCTTGAAAGTGCTTTCTCACAGCTGAGTGGATCCACGGGGCGGACGCAAGTCACTTAGTTGGATGTTTGTTTGCCCAAACGATCGCAGCCAATTAACAAAGGCCCTGTGCTTTCTATCTTGGGAAGGTGCCCCTTTGGTGGCTCCATTAACCTTGTTGAGAGAAGCATCTCCTCTTGGGACGTGCCTCCGGGGAGGTCTTGTGGTGCCTCGGGAGAGGTCTTGTGGTGCCTCGGGAGAGGTCTTATGCCTCCGAAGAGGTCTTGTGGTGCCTCGGGAGAGGTCTTGTGCCCCCGAAGAGGTCTTTTATTGCCCCCGAAGAGGTCATGTGCCTCCGAAGAGGTCTTTTATTGCCCCCGAAGAGGTCATGTGCCCCCGAAGAGGTCTTTGATTGCCTGGAGGTTACTTTCTCATGGTTGGATGGATTCATGGGGCGGACGCAAGTTATTTAATTGGATGTTCTTTTGCACAAACGATCGCAATCAGTTAACAAGGGCCCTGTGCCTTCCACTTGGGGAAGGTGCCTCTCCGGTGATTCCACCAATCTTTTTGGCTGAGTAAAGAACTTTCTTTTTTCGGGGTGCCTCGTTAGAGGTCTTTATCCTCCGAAGAGTTGTGCCTCCAAAGAGGGCTTGTGCCTCTGAAGAGGTCTTTTTGGCTGTTTCCTGTCCGCCCGCCCATGTCTTTTCGTCACTTGCTCATCAGCGATTCCTTGTTATCATTTCAAAGCACATGCTCTTTTTTTTTACAGGTTATTTGCTTTTTTCTCTGAGAGGCGTACTTTATTATTAAGTGATTTGTAGGAATCGCTTGGCTTTGTGATGGGTAAGCTTTATTTTAATGGCCTGCAATATTAAATCAACATTTTAGCAATACATTTAAGGTATTTTACATATCGAAATAAAACAGGCATTTTATAATAGTAGAGAACACAAGATTTATAGTGGTTCGGCCAAAAACTAGGCCTACGTCCACTTTATAGCTCTTATCATTCATTTGCACTGATTTTACAATGGCTTTCAATACAAGAATCATACATCCATCATCATTCTACAAATTTAAGAAAATCTTCTAAGTAAAATATGGACGCAAGTGATTGCTGTTCCAAGCTCTTGGAATTGGGTCTCCTTCGACGGTTATCAGTTTGAATGTGCCATCAAGAAGTTTTTTGCCTATGACATATGGCCCTTCCCAGTTTGGCCCAAACACTCCTGTTGCTGTCATGATCCTTTTCAAGACTAGATCTCCAATTTCGAAGTTGCGTTGGCGAACTTTGGAATTGAAGTGCCTGGCTATTCTTTGCTGATGGGCTGCAATTCTGAGCTTAGCCTCTTCCCTTCTTTCATCAAGGAAATCAAGTGCTTCAAGTTGCAGCTTTTCATTTTCGGCTTGGTTGAAATGGATTCTTCTGTGTAAAGGGACCTCTGTTTCCACCGGAATCATTGCTTCTGATCCATATGCTAATGAAAATGGAGGATGACCAGTCGTAGTTTTATGGGTGGTTCTGTACGCCCATAGTGCTAGTGGCAGCTTATCGACCCAACCACCTTTTGCCTTCTCAAGCTATTTTTTGATGGTTGATTTGATAATTTTGTTTACTGCCTCCACTTGCCCATTTGCCTGCGGATGAGCCACTGCTGAGAAACCTTTTTGGATCTTGAATTGCTTGCAAAAGTTCTGAAATTCTTCACTTTCGAATTGGGTACCATTGTCCGTGATTATCTTCTGAGGCACACCATACCTGCAAATGATATTTTTAGTCACAAAATTTATCATCTTTTTAGAGGTAATAGTAGCCAATGGTTCAGCTTCAGCCCATTTAGTGAAATAATCAACAGCAACAATAGCATATTTGATTCCGGACTTGGCAGTTGGTAAAGGCCCAATGAGATCTATTCCCCAAATGGCAAATGGCCATGGACTGACCATCTGTGTTAGCTCTGTGGAAGGTGCCCTTGGAATTTTTGCAAATCTCTGGCATCTGTCACATTTTCGGGAATAGCTAGCAGCATCTCGATTAATGTCCGGCCAAAAATACCCGTAGCGGAGAATTTTCTTGGCTAAAGTTTGGCCACCTGAATGGTCCCCACATTCTCCTCCGTGTACTTCCGCTAAAATTGTTTTAGCCTCTTCCTTGGTTACACACCGGAGCAATGGCATCGAAAACCCCCGTCTGTACAATCGGCCATCTTGAATTATATATCTAGAGGCTTTTCTTAACAGTTTCTGGCGCTCTCTTGAATTTTCTGGTAGAGATCCGCTGAGCAGATACTCTTTTATCGGAGTCATCCATGATTCTTGCTCTTGAGATATAGTCATAATCCAGTCAATATCCATCTCCTCAGTGCTTGGAGCTGACAAGACTTCCACAGGAACTAACCCCAATAATTGAGCTTCGCCAGTGCTTGAGTACTTTGCGAGAGAATCCTCCTTCATGTTCTCTTCCCGGGGTATATGACTTATTGTGTAATGGTCAAAATCATCAAGAAGCTCCCAGGCCTTTGACAAGTAAGCAGGAAGATTTCCCCCTTTAGCTTGAAACTCTTTCTTGACTTGGCATACAATAAGCTGAGAATCACTGAAGATCTATAATACTTTGATGTTCAGCTCTTTAGCAATCTTCAAACCGGCAATAAGAGCTTCATATTCTGCTTCATTATTTGTCGAAGTAAATTCCAATCTTAATGCATAGCACAATGATCGTCCTTCCGGGGTTTCAAGCACAACCCCAGCTCCGGAACAGTAGTCATTTCTTACACCGTCAACATATAATTTCCATCGACCTGGAGTGTCATCAATCTTCTCCTCCTCACTATCACCTTTATCTGTGTATTCTGCAATGAAATCTGCTAAAGCTTTTCCATTGATTGCTCTTCGGGGATGGTAGGTAATATCGTATTGGCTGAGTTCAATATTCCACTTCAAAAGACGACCCGAAGTTTCAGGGCGAAACAGGACTTGCTTTAGAGGCTGATCAGTGAGGACTTTGATAGGATGGGCTTGGAAATAGGGCCTCAACTTTCTTGATGCAATCAGTAGACAATAGGCGAGCTTTTCCAATTTTGAATAATTCATTTCTGCCCCAGTAAATCTTTTGCTGATGTAATAAACCGAGCGTTGAACTTTTGCATCTTCTCGTACCAATGCTGCACTGAGAGCGTGGGATGAGACTGCCAAGTATACGAAAAGATCTTCACCATTACCGGGCTTAGAAAGTATTGGAGGCATTTCCATATGACGAATCAACTCATCAAAAGCTTTTTGGCATTCCGGAGTCCATTCAAAGTTCTTCTTTCCTTTCTTTAGAGCGTCAAAGAAGGGAATGCATTTGTCTGTGGCCTTGGAAATAAATCGACTCAGAGCAGCGACTTTCCCATTGAGACTCTGCAATTCCTTCTTCGTTCTAGGGGCTTTGACTTCTCTCAGAGCAGTAATTTGAGCAGGATTAGCTTCGATGCCCCTAGCACTCACTATGAAACCCAAAAATATTCCGGACTCCACCCCAAACGAACATTTCAAAGGATTAAGCTTCATTCCATACTTCCGGAGGACTGCGAACATTTTTTCCAAGTGATCCATGTGGTCGACTGCTTTCTTCGATTTTACAAGCATATCATCAACATAAGCTTCCATAGTCTTTCCAATCTGTGGTCTGAACATAGCATTAACAAGTCTTTGGTAAGTTGCCCCTGCATTCTTCAATCCGAAGGGCATGACTTTATAGCAGTAAAGACCAACATCGGTGATGAAGCTCGTGTCCTCCTGATCTGGCTCATGCATCATGATTTGGTTATATCCATAGTAAGCATCCATAAAAGATAACAATTCGTGTCCGGCTGTTCCATCCACCAACTGATCAATTCTGGGTAACGGGAAGCAGTCTTTGGGACATGCTTTGTTTAAATCTGAAAAGTTGATGCATACTCTCCACTTTCCATTTGCTTTTTTAACCAGAACCGGATTAGAAACCCAATTTGGATAAGTGGACTCTCTGATGAAGCCATTCTCCATGAGCCGATCTACCTCTTCTTTTAATGCTGCTGACCTTTCAGGACCTTGGGTTCTTCTCTTCTGTTTAACAGGTGTAAATTTCGGATCAATATTCAGAGTATGTACTGCAATTTCTGGAGATATCCCACATATATCGGCATGACTCCAAGCGAATACGTCCAGATTTGCTTTCAAGAATGATACCAAAATATTTTGAACCGTCACATTAAGTTGCGAACCCACATTCAGCACCTTGTTTGGGTCTTTCGGGTCAACAGGAACTGGCACCGTCACCTCCACTGGCACCACTCTACTTTCCCCTACACTGGCTTTTCTGGGATCCATCTCTTTCCGTGCACCACTATGCTCGCCAGTACAGGGTCCACCCCGTAATCGCTACAAGGTTGGTTCTTTGATGCGGAGCGGAGCTGCCGCATCCTTTCCCATCTCTCTCTTCCTTGCTTCCCGCAACTCTATAAGATAACATTCTCGCCCAGCATTCTGATCCCCTTTAATAATACTAACACCATTATCCGTAGGAAACTTCATAGTAAGGCACCACGGGGCGAGAACGACCTTGAATGCTGCAAGAGTTGGCCGGCCCAGGAAGGCATTGTAAGCAGAAAACTCGTCAACAATTACAAAAGTCTGCTTGCGAACCACTTTTTTCTGCCCCTCTCCAAGTTCCACAAACAAGTTAATAGTTCCAATCGGCTACTTTGGCTCCCCAGTGAAGCCAACAATTTTCTGCGATGAAGCTTGTACATCAGCCATAGGAATCTTCATTTGATCGAATGTCTTTTTGAAGAGGATATTACAGGAGGCGCCACAGTCGATAAGCACCCTTCTTACAATAGCCGACCCGATACCAGCAGAAATGACCAAGGGATCCAAGGTAGGAGCTTCGACACCCGTAGAGTCCCTGGCCCTGAACACAATGTAATCATTAAAAGTTCTTTGCTGCTTCAAAGGTGTAGCATCTTCCAATACAAAAACATCTTCTTCTGCTGGTACATATTTCAAAGCACGAGCATATCTTTCCATCTCGCCCCAGCTCCTGCCTGCCGAGTGAGGACCTCCCGTGATGACATTGATGATGGGCCTTTCAGATTCATATACTGCAGTCTTCTCACTTGACCTGGGCTGGTGTGCGGGAACTTGCTGCCCCTGACTAGATGAAGCTGGGTCGTTCCAGCTTCTCTTCACAAATTGTTGCAACTTGTTCTCTCTCAGCAATTCTTCAATCAAACTTTTCAAGTGGCGACATTTGTTGGTATCATGGCCGGGTTGATTATGGAACCGGCAAAACCTTCCACTTTGTACAGTTTTTTTCCTGTTTTTAGCACAGGAGGTTTAGGATATTCAACGGCATCTTTAGTAGCAAGAAAGATATTCTCTGGAGTATCCGTTAAAGGAGTGAAATCTGACGGCTTAAAGAAGCGAGGCTTCTTCACATCCTTCTGCTTCTTCCCACCGTTACTCTCCCTCTTCTGACCTCTGGATTCACTCTTAGGAGGAGCAGTAGTGTTATTCTCAGCCTTTGTCAACACCACTTTTGCCGGCGCAGGAAGGCTTTCCAAGAGCATGAACTCATCAGCTTTCTTATAGAATTTTTCAAGCGAATTCGGCTCCTTCATCTTTAGCCATTTCCCAAACTCACTTGATTTGTCGATGGCCTTCATCAAGTATGTCAAAATCATTTGTGGCTCTGCATTGTCTACTTCAGCCAAAGCTATATTGAAGTGGTTTAGGAAAGATCTGATAGATTCTCCGGGATTCTGTTCCAAGTTGGACAGCGACATTATGTCCTTCGCCTTTGAAGCATACAACCTGAACTGTTCTTTGAACTTCCGAGTCAAATCGGAGAACTGGTCTACAGATCGGACTGGTAACTTTGTAAACCAAAGTAGAGCCACTCCTTCCAAGTATACTGAAAATTACCGGCATTTGATCTCATCTGTCGCCCTGGCACCAGTCATGTGCCAGTCGTACTTGTACAAGAATTGATTAGGGTCACTTGTCCCCCGATAAGCCGGAATGGTGGAGGGAACAAACTTCCTTGGAAATTCCGCTTTCAGAATCCTTTCAATGAACAGAGTCTTGCTCGGAGCAAACCCCCAGTCATTCTCATCTTCAACCCTCTGCATGCTCTCTTTCATGATTTGTCGGGTCATGCGTGAGAGGTATTCCTCATTGTTTACAGGCTCTGCAAAACAGACATCAGCCATTTTCTCGAGAGTTTGCCCAGACAAATGTTCGCGGAGAGTTGGCTGTGGTCTCGATCCTCCAGCTTGGGGAGGTGCCTCTTCAGCAGGGCTAGCTTCCCTTTGAGGAATGTTTCTCTCTTCAGAATTATAAACATCACCAGCAAAGATTCCTTCATTATTCACTGGTTGACGGTTAGCCCCAAGCAAATCATTTAGCCTGTTCAAGATCAAAGCATGCTGGGCCTCCATCTGTTGATTCAGCCCCAACACCACGACATCCAACTCTGCCCTTGTAACTCCAACATTAGGAACTGCTTGATTTGACTCAGGAGAAGTGACTGTGTTATCATTAGCGTTCCCGTATCTAGTAGATCTGCTTTTCCTTCCAGGAGCCATTATTTTAGACAGACTTCTGGTTTTGAGAGAGATTCTTTCAACAAACTTTTGCAAAGAAATGATGGAAGCACACCTGAGTTCAATTCTCAGTGAAAGCTCCAAAATGTTAATGTTGAAAATGCACGCTAACACCCTAGTGTGAGTTGAAACAAAATGAAAGCACCACCCGTCGACACGGGAATTAGAAACAAGCAGAAATTACAGAAAAAATAGTAGAGAGACAACAGTTTTATAGTGGTTCGGCTTCAAGTTAAGCCTTACATCCACTTTAATCTTCTTTATTGCTGAATCGATTACAAATTTACAACAATCTTCGATTACAACAGTACAAAGACAAGTAGCTAGAACTCCGATGTAGAAGAACTCTTTGAATCCATGTCGAATGTGTTTGATTTCTTCTTGAAGTTCGATGAAGCGTCTTTTGTGTTTGAAGTGTCGGATGAGTTGAGAAGACTGCAGAGTGTAGGCGTTCCAAAAGTGAGCCAAAAGTCCCCCCTCAGTTGGAGTAGGTGGGGTATTTATAGGGAAATTCCAGAGTTAGGTCGTAGGTCGTGAACGACCTAGAGGTAGGTCGTAGGTCGTGAGCGACCTAGTGGGCGCGGTTTACGGCTTAACAAGAGCACCCTTGATCACTTTGAACACACTAGTAAGTCATAGGTCGTGAACGACCTAGGGAGAAAACGGCATAAGAAGTTACTTCGGTTTGTTTAGGTCGTGAGCGACCTAGGGGAGAATGATTGGGAGCGACCTACAAGCAAGTAGCTCCATCTTGTGATAACTCGCTAGGTCGCTGGATCTTTTAGGTCGCTAGGTCGTTGCTCTATTGAGTGGTTTAGGTCATTTAGCTACTAGGTCGCTTTAGTCCATAGGTCGTTAGGTCGCTTTAGTCCATAGGTCGTTAGGTCGCTTTTAGTGTGATATGCTGTTGCCCTGTGTTGATGGTTAGGTCGCTAGGTCATTGATAATCTTAGGTCGCTTATTTCCTTGGGTCGTTGAGTCGCGGAATAAGGAAGTTAACAGATGGAAACTTAAAATCAATGGGGTTATCTATCCTTTCAAAACAAGATGAATACTTTAACATTGAAACCCTTAGGCTGAAAGTCCAAAACCTTCCTTTCGAATGTATTGGAAATAGATCTTTCAAAATCATTACTTAAAATCTTAGACATCCCCTTTCGAAGCCATTAATCATATCTTTTGTAACACTTAAAACATACCTTTCGAAACACTTAAAACATACATTTTGAAAAAGTTAGGGTGAGGATGACATACTTCCTCATGTATACTTGGCTTTAAACAAGCGGCTTCAACCATGTCGAAAGGTATGAGAGTGGAACCTACTCTTTCGCATGTATAAGTTAAAAGAAAAGCAACTTCAATGGTTGTGGCAGGGTATTGATTCGAAACCCTACCCTCCATACTCATTGATTTAAAGAGTTATAAAAGCAGCTTCTTACCAAGACGAAGGGTATAAATGTGGCAGCTAGGGTATCGAAGGAGTTCACAAGCAAATAAAAGCAGTTTCAACCCTTTCGCAAGCATGCCTTCGACACCATCCTTTCCTTCCGCCTTTCCTCAATACACTACATACCAAATGCTTGATACCATGTGCATAGGTTTCGAATGGGTGCGAATGGTTTACTGAGTATGGTGACGGAAGCAAGCAAATGAAAGTGGCGAAGTTGTAATTCGATATATAACAGATTTTATGCCTTTTAGAGTAATTCCTTATCACCTAACTTACATAATTTTCCAAAATGATTGGTTGCCAGTACTTTACCAAAATTCTATTCTAAAAGGCTGCCAAACTCAACATTGAATAATTGAAAATATTTTAGCACTTAAGCCCTTCTCCTTAATAAAATGTTTAAAACATTTAAGTCCTCTAACTTAAATAATTTATTAACCATGGTAAAACACTTCCTAAGATTAATAATAAGGAAAACATTATGGACTCCTACTAAACTATTTGGTAACTCTATCTTATATGCGAGTTTCCTGATCCTTTCTATAATAGGAAATAGTCCAACGAATCTTGGTGCTAACTTCCCTTATCTAACAAATCTGATCACGCCCTTCATCGGTGACACTTT
The DNA here is from genome assembly GCA_030765085.1 of Allium cepa. Taxonomy (NCBI): domain Eukaryota; kingdom Viridiplantae; phylum Streptophyta; class Magnoliopsida; order Asparagales; family Amaryllidaceae; genus Allium; species Allium cepa. The sequence continues at coordinate 53,565,023 of CM060931.1, read as the reverse complement.
GACGAAATTACCTCAGCTACTTCCAAATCATGAGTAGGATATCTATCTTCATATGGTCTGAGCTGTCGAGAAGCATAGGCAATCACTTTACCTTTCTACATTAACATAGCTCCTTATCCTATTCCACATGCGTCTGTGTATACCACTAAGTCCTGGTTCCCCTTTGGAACAACTAACATGGGTGTGTTAGTCAATAAATGTTTCAGTTTCTAGAATTCCTCCTTACACTTATTAATCCAAACAAACTTCATCTCTTTCCGAGTTAGCTTAGTCATCAATGCGTCTATCCGCGAGAAATCCTTAATGAATCTCCAGTAGTAGTCAGCTAACCCATGAAAACTCTTTGTCTTAGTCACTATCTCGGGTCTCTACCAATTATTCACTGCCTCGATCTTTGCCGGATCTACCTGTGACGACTCGGAATTTTTGAGCCTTTGAAATCAGAATATTTAATTGATTTTAGATATTTAAATGTTAATTTCTAACTTGAATTTCAAATATCACTATTTATTGGGTAATTTAATTATTAAATTAAATTAGTTGTGTTGGGTAAAATATTGAATCTGGAGTTTTAAGCTAGTTAAAAATAATTTGAAGGCTTGTAGAATTTATATTGATAGCACTGAAGATAGTAAAAGTGTTAAACTTGAATTTGGAAGTGTTTGGTTCAGTTTTGAAAATGTATCGTTTAAATTGACATTTGAAAATAGCCTTCCGAGGCACAGTCTCGAAATTCGACGAAACCAGTTCCATTGGATCCGTAATATTGCATTATTATCGGATTTCAATTTTCGTGGCAGTTGGAGTTGTCGCGTGAGCGTATGATATATAAACGCGTTGAAATCTATATCGAAAATTAAATAGTAACTAGATTCAAAAAGCTATCTTCTCCATACGATCGAGTTAGGCCTCGAAACCTTTTCCATTACGTTCGGAATAGGGGTATAACGTTATAAACGCCTAGCGGCACGCCTCGATAGGAGGTCAAATTTTTTTAGTTGCGTATTAGAGATGATTGGAATTTAAATCTAATATATATCCGTTGACTCGACAAAACATATCACATCAGAACTCTTCCAACATTTCAAATCACTGTATACAAGCCTTAGCCGACACGCAACTTACCTTTTCCTTTTTCCTTTCCCATCGATTTACATCAGCCGCAAAGAAATAATAATAATCTCGTTTAAACCAAGAAAACAAAATGGCTGTTTCCCTTTCGATTCAAATCGAATAATTAAAAAAAAGAGAGAGAGAGAGGTGTTTCCCGTACGCGAGGAAGGAGCGAATCGCGTGCAGGTGGAGTAGATCACATCGATGGGTTCTGCGAAGCTCGCGTTCGAAGGGACGTGGGAAGGATGCAGTTTTCGACTAGGGTTTGGCTCGCGATGGCGATTGAGGCGAGTGCGCGAGATCGACGACTAAGAACGGCTGCGCGAGGCACGTCGCCTGAGGTGAGGGTGTCGATGGATTCGAGAGGGAAGAGGCGATCTTATAGAGGCTCGATTGGTGTGGATTCTCGCAAGAAGCCGTAGCAGTTGAGCTCGGCATGGGTTCATCGGCGACGTGAAAGCCGCAAAGCTGAGACGAAGTGGTATCGGGTTGGTGAGCGTTCGTGTGTATGCTGTGTTTATCAGTGAGGTAAAAATGGATTTCTATTTATTTATTTTCATTCAGCAGTATATATATAGTATGTAAGCAGAAATAATTTTTTTATAGTAAGACAAGTATTTTTTAATTTCAAAGTCGGCATATGTATGTGTATAAACAAACAGAAAGAAATTTAATTTAAATTTATTAAATGGAAAATGTATTTTTGGAGATGGATTTGTTTAATAAGCCTATTAAATTTATTTTGTTGCTAAAAATATTTTATTAATTAAACTTAGTTGAGAATAAATCATGGGTTAATTAAATTATTAAATTGAAAATTAATTGTTTGATTATTCAAAATATTAATAAATTGAATAATGGTTATACAAGGTTTAAAAATCATGGAAACTAGCCAGTGTGGAATGGATTGCATACAGCAAAATAAAAGGTGAGTTAATCTCACTCAGTTAAATAAATTTAAATGATTAAATTTAAATAATTGTTTGAATGGTTGAATTGATTGATGTGCTATAGTACGGTATATTTTGGGAGTGGAATTTATGTTGTGCTAATGTCTGTGGATGCAGGGAAAACAGGTTGGAGGGATCCAACTGGGTCCCTCAACATTTATTTAAATTATTTAATATTCTCTGATGCGATTATTTGATATTCTATGATAAATTATATTGGAATATTGGATGTTATAGCTTTCTTGAATATTTCGGTACTTTGATTTATCAAAATACATAGAATTGGACTTTGAAAAGAAATAAAAGGAGTGAACTTTTAAGAAAATAATTATAAAGAATTTAAATAAATTAAGAATGAACTGGATAAGAATATTAGTGGTTTTAAAATTCTAATAAATAAATTCCGTATATAAAAAGGAAATTTTGAATAAACTGAAAGTTAATGAATTTTAAACTTCAGTGTTATTACTTTAAAGAACATAGCATTTATTTTAAATTTAAGATTTAAATTTTGAAAAGAATACAGAATCAATTGGGAAAATCTGAAATTTGTATATTTCAGTTAAAAGATTTAAAGTCAAACTGAATAATAATAATAATAATAAAGTCCATAATAAATGAATCTTGAAATGAATTGAGTAAGTAAAGAAATTTATTTCAAATGGAGTAAATTGGAAAATTGATTTAAGTGATTGAAATTGGAAATTCTCCCTGGATAACCAAGTACATTTTCAAAGTAAATTTTTAAATATAAATTAAAGGTTTTAAAGTTTTTTTTTAAAAAAAGCAAGTTTTGGAAAATATAATATTTCTAAATATTTAAATTCTAAAGTAAGTATTTTCTTTTAATCTATTATAGCAGTAATTATTTAAAGAGTGACTTAGTATTCTGTTTTTAAATGTGAAAATCTAGTTTTATATTTTATTAAGTAACCTTATTTTCAAATATTCATATAGTATGTATTTTTAACAAACTCTTGTAGTAGTCTTAACTTAAATGTTTTAAAGTATATTTCAAGGTAAAAGTGTTTTAAATTATTTTAAAAATCTAGTTTTGTGCTTGGAGATTTCAGTGGAGACTGAAAATATTTAGGGAAGTTTATTCTGAAAAAGAAAGATGGTTTGAAACTGTTTTCAAAGGTTTGAAAACAGAAATATATCTTGCGAAGATATTTTGAGATGAATAAATAATTTGGAAAATTATTTATTGTTTGATGGTTGTTTGTGAATGTTAATTGATAGTTAAATAACCAACTATCAATATTGGCCAAATGCGCTGATCGTTTCGAAGAGACCGGGATCGGGATTTATTTCTCGAAAACCACTTCGATCCGGTTTGTACGTTTCGTGGAAACGAGTTTGGATTTGAAGATGGAGCAGTGAAGTGCAAGGGCTAGTCACTACTTATCCTGAGGATATTTCCAAAACGGATGTAGTAGGAATAGTGCCTTCGGTTCCGTTCGAACCCGGGACGGACTTGTATGGATGAATGCTTTCGGAACATCGTCAGGTGGACGATGGGCATTCTAAGGGATATCGTTCTAAAGGTAACGCTTAGCCTCAAGCCTCATCAACTGGGAATGACTGAAAATCAGGGGATATGCAGCAAGGCTTCGTGAGTAGCCCCCACTTGAGAGTAAGGTCATCCCTGTCTAGATGTCCCTTTTTATTCGGCTTAGTGGTGCGGTTGCTGATCCCAACCGTAGGGTGATCTTATTCGGAACTGTCCAGTAAGGGATGGGTCCGGCCTTGTGTTGCACGGGATCGGGCGTGGTCCTCGGTACGGTGATCTAGGCCCCGTACTGTGACAGGTGGTACCCTAGTGCCTAGTCATTAGTTGGAAATCCATTCTCCCTACGAGCCTTGTACGAGTTTTGTTTGTATTACCCACTCTGTGGCTAGTAGCTGGAATTTAATAGATGTAACAATTTTGGCTATTTTATAAGTATTTGTAAATAGACCCTATTATAATATCAGAGGATTTTAATAGAAAATTATTTTAGCTATCGTAAGGTAAAAACCCGACATGTTTATTTGTGGCGTGGTCTTACGAGATGCTTTTGTTTTCAAATGATTTTGAAACTTTAATAATCAATTTGAGTGTGATTTCTCACGCTGGTAATCCAGTCTGACTCGGGTGTTATTTAACTATAATGCTCGGGTCAGACCGAGTATTATAGGATATAGGATATGATGCTGTGGAGCTCAGGAGACGAGCTGGATGACGATACGTACTTCCGTACTTGCTATTATTATACTGCTGTGTATTCAGTTGTATGTTGATGTTGTTGAACTCTGATGATGTACTCTGATGATGTATGTATAAAACATATATAGTTTTCTTTTGTTTAAAAATCTGTTATTATTTATTATATTTTATTCCGCTGCGATGGTTAGATTCTGATGTTGTTTTTGTTTTCTCTTCTTCTACCTCTTCTTCTTTAATCAAAATGGTTCGCATTTTTGTTCGTCTTGAGTTGATTGATGTTGAATAGCGTTGACTCAGGGGTACGGATTTGCGGGCTATTACACTTGGTATCAGAGCTTAGGTTGGTGATAACCTTGGCTCTGGTGGGAATTACTCATTTAAATTAGAGTCCGTAGTACTCTAGAATGAGTTTGAGCGTATTAATAGATATGAGCGCGTATTTGTTAGTGGATATAAAAATGGTTTTATATTGTGTCGATTGGTTTATTGAGTGGCATATGAACCTTCGTCGGCACAGTCTGGACAACTATATCGAAGGGGTTTCTAAACACTTGAATAGGACAATTCGACACAATATTGTTTTCAAAAGCGGGTGAATGAAATAATTTTACCCAAAAATATATTTTGATATAAAGAAAAGTTTTTGTAAACTATTTTAGCTAATATAGGGTTGCTTGGATGTTAGGAAGAATAATATTGAATTATTATCATTGTAAAGTAAAAATTTAACTAGAAATTTAAAATATAACCAAAGGTTAAGGAAATAAATTCATGATAAAATGAAATTTATAAATATGAATTATAAATGGAATTTATAAATTGAAATATAATCAAATGAGAATTTGCATGAGCATAAACTATGCAAATGAAATATAGTTAAAATTGATTTAAGCAGGATTTTGAAATTTAAAATCTCGGAGATTTTGGAAGTGTTGTCAAAGTGTTTTGAAGATAAAAATAGCATTGTTGTTTAGACATATTTCTAAAAGGAAATTTGTTTTAAATGGATTTTGAAAGTAATATAGCATTGAAATCACTAGGATTATTGGGAAATAATTCTGATGATGACGGCCGCATCATCAGTATTCATTTTCTAATTTCTAAGTGCCGGATTGCTGCCAAATTGTTTTGTTCAGAAAAGCTAGTTGTTTTTGAAAATTTCAAATGAAATTTGTTGGGAATAAAAATAGGATTGGTTTAAAATTTTTGAGAAATGTGATTTTGAGATGTTGGAGATTTCAAAATAATTTGAAACCGAAAGCCGGGTGTTTAAAAAAAAAGAAATCCTGATGAAATAGGTTGTAAGCTTATAAATTGAGATGATTTTTAAATCAGGAAGGTAATATGAGCTTTGAATGTTGGAATTTAAATTTAAAGTGAAAAGTTAAAAAAATGAAATTAACTTGGATTGATGAAGAAAATTGAATCGAATTGAATTATATAAATCTGAGTTAAAATAGAATTGAATTGGAATAAAATTTTAGTTGAGTTATTGAATGGAATTAGATTCTTACCTGAATAAATGGAAAATAAGTTGGATAAGGATTGGATTGAAGTAAATAAATCAGAATAACTTATAAAAGAATTAAAAATCCATGGTAATAAAAATATGCTTGAGTTATAAATAGGCGTAAAAGTAGAGTTAAAAATAAAAGTGAATATATTGAAGCCTAGAATGAATGGAAATGTGTAAAATAATAAGTTGTGACTTATAAAATTGAAATGTGGGATAGAAAACCCAAAATAAATATTTTTGATGAATTGGAAAATAAAACGAAAAATTCAAACTTGAATTATAAAATAAATTAAACTTAAGGAAATTAAATGAAGTGATGTTTGGAATTAAAAATCAAATATTGAAATATAAATAGGAAAGAACTAATTAGATGATAAATTAGTTAATGAAATATGTAAATGGAATTTAAATTGGTTAAGTAGAAATTGAATTGTGAGTTAATAAAATTGGATAATAAATTAAAAGGTGAATGGTAGAATCAGAATTTGAGTTATTAATTAAAATCCGACTTGAAGTGTTAACAAATTAAATATAATTGAAACTGTTGCCAAATAAAAAGAAATTGGATTAAAGTGGTAATGGTTTGTATTGCAAATAAAATCCAATTCGAGTATAAATGAGTTAAGTATGTGCTTGGATATTGTTTTGATAAATTGAGAAGGTGAATTAAAATTTAATAGAATTTGATTAGATGAGAATCAAATGGAAGTGAACTTAAGTTGAAGTGGAATAAATTGAGTAAATTAACTTAAGTTAAGAATAATTAGAAGTGACTACGAGTAAAAATGAAAGACCATTAAATTAAAGCTTGGGTTGAATTAATTTGGGAATGGTTAGTAATATGCAAGCTTGGAATGTGTCGAGCTAAATAAATGGTTGCGAATGAATTAAAATAAAAAGGAAATTTAATTGGTAATGAAGATGAACCTAAGTTGTTAATGGTTTTGAATGAACTAGTTTGGTTAGTAAAATGAAATGCAAGTGAATGGATTCAAATTTAAAATGAAATGAAAATGGGAATATATGGAATGTGAATAAATTTAAAAATGAAATAGAATTAAGCATAAATTGAGTCGGAACTAATGTAAATGGGTTATAAAACTTAAGTCCTTATTTATTCACATAGATATCATCAATTTGCATAGAATAAATTATCGGTTGACGTAAATGAAAGTAATTAAAATTCTATGACTTGATGGAAGTTAAATAAATTGATTTTTTTAATCAATTGGAATAATATGGATTTGTTTAGAATTAAAAATGAATGGAACGTAAGCAAGTGGGTTGTGAACTATTCAAATCGAATAAAATTGGTGGATGAATAAATTGATAACAGTTGAATTAGTATTAAAACTGTTTAAATTGCTTACGGAAAGTGTTTAGTGTGCATTGCTGTTGTAATTTATGTGTTTTAACTATTGCAAGTAAGTGAAATTTGTTAAACTTCATATATATGGCACTTACATGTTTAAATTGAGTAAGTACAGGTACCTGGAAACCGTGTGGCTGGATTTGATTGTGCTAATTGCTAAAATAATAAGCCGCTTGCTTAAAAATGCTAAATACGGTATGCCTACGCAATAAAAATAGGAAATATGAACTGTTTTTCTATTTTCCGACCGTGTGGGTCGATGTATATATATTTATATCTCTTGTCAAATTGCAAAAGCTCCTCCGTACAAAGGAGACTCTGCCAAAATTTTTCGAAAATTCTGGGAGATAGAAATTTTTTGAAAATTTTGGAAAATTTTGTTAACGACAAAACGATTTCAAACTGGAAATTGAAATAAATTAGTGAATGAAACTAATTTAAAATAATGACATGAATTAGTTATAAATGGAAAATAAAATTCAAATATTCGGAGTTGAAGATAAATTGAATTCAAATGGAAATGAAGGAATCAATTTGAATAGAAATAGATATAAACTAAAATGGTAAGGTGAAAATAAATAAAGAAACATATAAAATGCTTATACTAAACTTAAGTAAGGAATGGTAAATTCTTAATTGGAAATTGAATATTGCAAATATATTCTAAGTTGATATTCGAATGAATAAATATTGACACTTGTAAGGAAGTCGATAAAATGTTTTGGGAATGTTGTGATTAGATATTATTGCTTAGTAAGATATGCAGGTATTATAAAGGGAAAGGAAAATTGGTTTTGATTTCAGAAGATAAATTTGAATTGCCCTACCAAAAAAGTATGTGTTTAAATTTCTATATGGAATTTGATTGGGTTTTTGATCTAGCCACTTGGCCTTTTGTTTTCTTTTGGGATTTGGGAGCCCGTAGAGGCCTTTTGTAGTTGTACCGAGCTAGCCGCATAAAGGAGACGCTGGCGAAATTTTTCGGAAATTTAGAGAGTTAGAAATTTTTTGAGAAAGTTTTGATAATTTAAATTTGAATAAGTAAAGTTATTTGAAAACTATGGAAGGTTTAGGGAAGTTGGTTGAAGTAATAGTGGGTCTTTAATAAAGGATATGTTATGACAGGTTGATAAAAACTGTTTGGTTTTGGGAAATAGTAATTGGTATTGAATCATTCTTCCTAACTAGTAATTTCGGGGACGAAATTCTTTTAAGGGGAGAGGAATGTGACGACCCGAAATTTTTGAGCATTTGAAATCAGAATATTTAATTGATTTTAGATATTTAAATGTTAATTTCTAACTTGAATTTCAAATATCACTATTTATTGGGTAATTTAATTATTAAATTAAATTAGTTGTGTTGGGTAAAATATTGAATCTGGAGTTTTATGCTAGTTAAAATTAATTTGAAGGCTTGTAGAATTTATATTGATAGCACTGAAGATAGTAAAAGTGTTAAACTTGAATTTGAAAGTGTTTGGTTCAGTTTTGAAAATGAATCGTTTAAATTGACATTTGAAAATAGCCTTCCGAGGCACAGTCTCGGAATTCGATGAAACTAGTTCCATTGGATCCGTAATATTGCATTATTATCGGATTTCAATTTCCGTGGCAGTTGGAGTTGTCGCGTGAGCGTATGATATATAAACGCGTTGAAATCTATATCGAAAATTAAATAGTAACTGGATTCAAAAAGCTATCTTCTCCATACGATCGAGTTAGGCCTCGAAACCTTTTCCATTGCGTTCGAAATAGGGGTATAACGTTATAAACGCCTAGCGGCACGCCTCGATAGGAGGTCAAAATTTTTTAGTTGTGTATTAGAGACGATTGGAATTTAAATCTAATATATATCCGTTGACTCGATAAACCATATCACATCAGAACTTTTTCAACATTTCAAATCACTGTATACAAGCCTTAGCCGACACGCAACTTACCCTTTCCTTTTTCCTTTCCCATCGATTTACATCAGCCGCAAAGCAATAATAATAATCTCGTTTAAACCAAGAAAACAAAATGGCTGTTTCCCTTTCGATTCAAATCGAATAATTAAAAAAGAGAGAGAGAGAGAGGTGTTTCCCGTACGCGAGGAAGGAGCGGATCGCGTGCAGGTGGAGTAGATCACATCGATGGGTTCTGCGAAGCTCGCGTTCGAAGGGACGTGGGAAGGATGTAGTTTTCGACTAGGGTTTGGCTCGCGATGGCGATTGAGGCGAGTGCGCGAGATCGACGACTAAGAACGGCTGTGCGAGGCACGTCGCCTGAGGTGAGGGTGTCGATGGATTCGAGAGGGAAGAGGCGATCTTATAGAGGCTCGATTGGTGTGGATTCTCGCAAGAAGCCGTAGCAGTTGAGCTCGGCATGGGTTCATCGGCGACGTGAAAGCTGCAAAGCTGAGACGAAGTGGTATCGGGTTGGTGAGCGTTCGTGTGTATGCTGTGTTTATCAGTGAGGTAAAAATGGATTTCTATTTATTTATTTTCATTCAGCAGTATATATATAGTATGTAAGCAGAAATAATTTTTTTACAGTAAGACAAGTTTTTTTTAATTTCAAAGTCGGCATATGTATGTGTATAAACAAACAGAAAGAAATTTAATTTAAATTTATTAAATGGAAAATGTATTTTTGGAGATGGATTTGTTTAATAAGCCTATTAAATTTATTTTGTTGCTAAAAATATTTTATTAATTAAACTTAGTTAAGAATAAATCATGGGTTAATTAAATTATTAAATTGAAAATTAATTGTTTGATTATTCAAAATATTAATAAATTGAATAATGGTTATACAAGGTTTAAAAATCATGGAAACTAGCCAGTGTGGAATGGATTGCATACAGCAAAATAAAAGGTGAGTTAATCTCACTCAGTTAAATAAATTTAAATGATTAAATTTAAATAATTGTTTGAATGGTTGAATTGATTGATGTGCTATAGTACGGTATATTTTGGGATTGGAATTTATGTTGTGCTAACGTCTGTGGATGCAGGGAAAACAGGTTGGAGGGATCCAACTGGGTCCCTCAACATTTATTTAAATTATTTAATATTCTATGATGCGATTATTTGATATTCTATGATAAATTATATTGGAATATTGGATGTTATAGCTTTCTTGAATATTTCGGTACTTTGATTTATCAAAATACATAGAATTGGACTTTGAAAAGAAATAAAAGGAGTGAACTTTTAAGAAAATAATTATAAAGAATTTAAATAAATTAAGAATGAACTAGATAAGAATATTAGTGGTTTTAAAATTCTAATAAATAAATTCCGTATATAAAAAGGAAATTTTGAATAAACTGAAAGTTAATGAATTTTAAACTTCAGTGTTATTATTTTAAAGAACATAGCATTTATTTTAAATTTAAGATTTAAATTTTGAAAAGAATACAGAATCAATTGGGAAAATCTGAAATTTGTATATTTCAGTTAAAAGATTTAAAGTCAAACTGAATAATAATAATAATAATAAAGTCCATAATAAATGAATCTTGAAATGAATTGAGTAAGTAAAGAAATTTATTTCAAATGGAGTAAATTGGAAAATTGATTTAAGTGATTGAAATTGGAAATTCTCCCTGGATAACCAAGTACATTTTCAAAGTAAATTTTTAAATATAAATTAAAGGTTTTAAAGTTTTTTTTAAAAAAAAGCAAGTTTTGGAAAATATAATATTTCTAAATATTTAAATTCTAAAGTAAGTATTTTCTTTTAATCTATTATAGCAGTAATTATTTAAAGAGTGACTTAGTATTCTGTTTTTAAATGTGAAAATCTAGTTTTATATTTTATTAAGTAACCTTATTTTCAAATATTCATATAGTATGTATTTTTAACAAACTCTTGTAGTAGTCTTAACTTAAATGTTTTAAAGTATATTTCAAGGTAAAAGTGTTTTAAATTATTTTAAAACTCTAGTTTTGTGCTTGGAGATTTCAGTGGAGACTGAAAATATTTAGGGAAGTTTATTCTGAAAAAGAAAGATGGTTTGAAACTGTTTTCAAAGGTTTGAAAATAGAAATATATCCTGCGAAGATATTTTGAGATGAATAAATAATTTGGAAAATTATTTATTGTTTGATGGTTGTTTGTGAATGTTAATTGATAGTTAAATAACCAACTATCAATATTGGCCAAATGCGCTGATCGTTTCGAAGAGACCGGGATCGGGATTTATTTCTCGAAAACCACTTCGATCCGGTTTGTACGTTTCATGGAAACGAGTTTGGATTTGAAGATGGAGCAGTGAAGTGCAAGGGCTAGTCACTACTTATCCTGAGGATATTTCCAAAACGGATGTAGTAGGAATAGTGCCTTCGGTTCCGTTCGAACCCGGGACGGACTTGTATGGATGAATGCTTTCGGAACATCGTCAGGTGGACGATGGGAATTCTAAGGGATATCGTTCTAAAGGTAACGCTTAGCCTCAAGCCTCATCAACTGGGAATGACTGAAAATCAGGGGATATGCAGCAAGGCTTCGTGAGTAGCCCCCACTTGAGAGTAAGGTCATCCCTGTCTAGATGTCCCTTTTTATTCGGCTTAGTGGTGCGGTTGCTGATCCTAACCGTAGGGTGATCTTATTCGGAACTGTCCAGTAAGGGATGGGTCCGGCCTTGTATTGCACGGGATCGGGCGTGGTCCTCGGTACGGTGATCTAGGCCCCGTACTGTGACAGGTGGTACCCTAGTGCCTAGTCGTTAGTTGGAAATCCATTCTCCCTACGAGCCTTGTACGAGTTTTGTTTGTATTACCCACTCTGTGGCTAGTAGCTGGAATTTAATAGATGTAACAATTTTGGCTATTTTATAAGTATTTGTAAATAGACCCTATTATAATATCAGAGGATTTTAATAGAAAATTATTTTAGCTATCGTAAGGTAAAAACCCGACATGTTTATTTGTGGCGTGGTCTTACGAGATGCTTTTGTTTTCAAATGATTTTGAAACTTTAATAATCAATTTGAGTGTGATTTCTCACGCTGGTAATCCAGACTGACTCGGGTGTTATTTAACTATAATGCTCGGGTCAGACCGAGTATTATAGGATATAGGATATGATGTTGTGGAGCTCAGGAGACGAGCTGGATGACGATACGTACTTCCGTACTTGCTATTATTATACTGCTGTGTATTCAGTTGTATGTTGATGTTGTTGAACTCTGATGATGTACTCTGATGATGTATGTATAAAACATATATAGTTTTCTTTTGTTTAAAAATCTGTTATTATTTATTATATTTTATTCCGCTGCGATGGTTAGATTCTGATGTTGTTTTTGTTTTCTCTTCTTCTACCTCTTCTTCTTTAATCAAAATGGTTCGCATTTTTGTTCGTCTTGAGTTGATTGATGTTGAATAGCGTTGACTCAGGGGTACGGATTTGCGGGCTATTACACTTGGTATCAGAGCTTAGGTTGGTGATAACCTTGGCTCTGGTGGGAATTACTCATTTAAATTAGAGTCCGTAGTACTCTAGAATGAGTTTGAGCGTATTAATAGATATGAGCGCGTATTTGTTAGTGGATATAAAAATGATTTTATATTGTGTCGATTGGTTTATTGAGTGGCATATGAACCTTCGTCGGCACAGTCTGGACAACTATATCGAAGGGGTTTCTAAACACTTGAATAGGACAATTCGACACAATATTGTTTTCAAAAGCGGGTGAATGAAATAATTTTACCCAAAAATATATTTTGATATAAAGAAAAGTTTTTGTAAACTATTTTAGCTAATATAGGGTTGCTTGGATGTTAGGAAGAATAATATTGAATTATTATCACTGTAAAGTAAAAATTTAACTAGAAATTTAAAATATAACCAAAGGTTAAGGAAATAAATTCATGATAAAATGAAATTTATAAATATGAATTATAAATGGAATTTATAAATTGAAATATAATCAAATGAGAATTTGCATGAGCATAAACTATGCAAATGAAATATAGTTAAAATTGATTTAAGCAGGATTTTGAAATTTAAAATCTCGGAGATTTTGGAAGTGTTGTCAAAGTGTTTTGAAGATAAAAATAGCATTGTTGTTTAGACGTATTTCTAAAAGGAAATTTGTTTTAAATGGATTTTGAAAGTAATATAGCATTGAAATCACTAGGATTATTGGGAAATAATTCTGATGATGACGGCCGCATCATTAGTATTCATTTTCGAATTTCTAAGTGCCGGATTGTTGCCAAATTGTTTTGTTCAGAAAAGCTAGTTGTTTTTGAAAATTTCAAATGAAATTTGTTGGGAATAAAAACAGGATTGGTTTAAAATTTTTGAGAAATTTGATTTTGAGATGTTGGAGATTTCAAAATAATTTGAAACCGAAAGCCGGGTGTTTAAAAAAAAAGAAATCCTGATGAAATAGGTTGTAAGCTTATAAATTGAGGTGATTTTTAAATCAGGAAGGAAATATGAGCTTTGAATGTTGGAATTTAAATTTAAAGTGAAAAGTTAAAAAAATGAAATTAACTTGGATTGATGAAGAAAATTGAATCGAATTGAATTATATAAATCTGAGTTAAAATAGAATTGAATTGGAATAAAATTTTAGTTGAGTTATTGAATGGAATTAGATTCTTACCTGAATAAATGGAAAATAAGTTGGATAAGGATTGGATTGAAGTAAATAAATCAGAATAACTTATAAAAGAATTAAAAATCCATGGTAATAAAAATATGCTTGAGTTATAAATAGGCGTAAATTTAGAGTTAAAAATAAAAGTGAATATATTGAAGCCTAGAATGAATGGAAATGTGTAAAATAATAAGTTGTGACTTATAAAATTGAAATGTGGGATAGAAAACCCAAAATAAATATTTTTGATGAATTGGAAAATTAAACGAAAAATTCAAACTTGAATTATAAAATAAATTAAACTTAAGGAAATTAAATGAAGTGATGTTTGGAATTAAAAATCAAATATTGAAATATAAATAGGAAAGAACTAATTAGATGATAAATTAGTTAATGAAATATGTAAATGGAATTTAAATTGGTTAAGTAGAAATTGAATTGTGAGTTAATAAAATTGGATAATAAATTAAAAGGTGAATGGTAGAATCAGAATTTGAGTTATTAATTAAAATCCGACTTGAAGTGTTAACAAATTAAATATAATTGAAACTGTTGCCAAATAAAAAGAAATTGGATTAAAGTGGTAATGGTTTGTATTGCAAATAAAATCCAATTCGAGTATAAATGAGTTAAGTATGTGCTTGGATATTGTTTTGATAAATTGAGAAGGTGAATTAAAATTTAATAGAATTTGATTAGATGAGAATCAAATGGAAGTGAACTTAAGTTGAAGTGGAATAAATTGAGTAAATTAACTTAAGTTAAGAATAATTAGAAGTGACTACGAGTAAAAATGGAAGACCATTAAATTAAAGCTTGGGTTGAATTAATTTGGGAATGGTTAGTAATATGCAAGCTTGGAATGTGTCGAGCTAAATAAATGGTTGTGAATGAATTAAAATAAAAAGGAAATTTAATTGGTAATGAAGATGAACCTAAGTTGTTAATGGTTTTGAATGAACTAGTTTGGTTAGTAAAATGAAATGCAAGTGAATGGATTCAAATTTAAAATGAAATGAAAATGGGAATATATGGAATGTGAATAAATTTAAAAATGAAATAGAATTAAGCATAAATTGAGTCGGAACTAATGTAAATGGGTTATAAAACTTAAGTCCTTATTTATTCACATAGATATCATCAATTTGCATAGAATAAATTATCGGTTGACATAAATGAAAGTAATTAAAATTCTATGACTTGATGGAAGTTAAATAAATTGATTTTTTTAATCAATTGGAATAATATGGATTTGTTTAGAATTAAAAATGAATGGAACGTAAGCAAGTGGGTTGTGAACTATTCAAATTGAATAAAATTGGTGGATGAATAAATTGATAACAGTTGAATTAGTATTAAAACTGTTTAAATTGCTTACGGAAAGTGTTTAGTGTGCATTGCTGTTGTAATTTATGTGTTTTAACTATTGCAAGTAAGTGAAATTTGTTAAACTTCATATATATGGCACTTACATGTTTAAATTGAGTAAGTACAGGTACCTGGAAACCGTGTGGCTGGATTTGATTGTGCTAATTGCTAAAATAATAAGCCGCTTGCTTAAAAATGCTAAATACGATATGCCTACGCAATAAAAATAGGAAATATGAACTGTTTTTCTATTTTCCGACCGTGTGGGTCGATGTAT
This sequence comes from Allium cepa, assembly GCA_030765085.1. NCBI lineage: Eukaryota > Viridiplantae > Streptophyta > Magnoliopsida > Asparagales > Amaryllidaceae > Allium > Allium cepa. The sequence continues at coordinate 53,549,621 of CM060931.1, read as the reverse complement.
ATATATTTATATCTCTTGTCAAATTGCAAAAGCTCCTCCGTACAAAGGAGACTCTGCCAAAATTTTTTGAAAATTTTGGGAGATAGAAATTTTTTGAAAATTTTGGAAAATTTTGTTAACGACAAAACGATTTCAAACTGGAAATTGAAATAAATTAGTGAATGAAACTAATTTAAAATAATGACATGAATTAGTTATAAATGGAAAATAAAATTCAAATATTCAGAGTTGAAGATAAATTGAATTCAAACGGAAATGAAGGAATCAATTTGAATAGAAATAGATATAAACTAAAATGGTAAGGTGAAAATAAATAAAGAAACATATAAAATGCTTATACTAAACTTAAGTAAGGAATGGTAAATTCTTAATTGGAAATTGAATATTGCAAATATATTCTAAGTTGATATTCGAATGAATAAATATTGACACTTGTAAGGAAGTCAATAAAATGTTTTGGGAATGTTGTGATTGGATATTATTGCTTAGTAAGATATGCAGGTATTATAAAGGGAAAGGAAAATTGGTTTTGATTTCAGAAGATAAATTTGAATTGCCCTACCGAAAAGGTATGTGTTTAAATTTCTATATGGAATTTGATTGGGTTTTTGATCTAGCCACTTGGCCTTTTGTTTTCTTTTGGGATTTGGGAGCCCGTAGAGGCCTTTTGTAGTTGTACCGAGCTAGCCGCACAAAGGAGACGCTGGCGAAATTTTTCGGAAATTTAGAGAGTTAGAAAATTTTTGAGAAAGTTTTGATAATTTAAATTTGAATAAGTAAAGTTATTTGAAAACTATGGAAGGTTTAGGGAAGTTGGTTGAAGTAATAGTGGGTCTTTAATAAAGGATATGTTATGACAGGTTGATAAAAACTGTTTGGTTTTGGGAAATAGTAATTGGTATTGAATCATTCTTCCTAACTAGTAATTTCGGGAACGAAATTCTTTTAAGGGGAGAGGAATGTGACGACCCGAAATTTTTGAGCATTTGAAATCAGAATATTTAATTGATTTTAGATATTTAAATGTTAATTTCTAACTTGAATTTCAAATATCACTATTTATTGGGTAATTTAATTATTAAATTAAATTAGTTGTGTTGGGTAAAATATTGAATCTGGAGTTTTAAGCTAGTTAAAATTAATTTGAAGGCTTGTAGAATTTATATTGATAGCACTGAAGATAGTAAAAGTGTTAAACTTGAATTTGAAAGTGTTTGGTTCAGTTTTGAAAATGAATCGTTTAAATTGACATTTGAAAATAGCCTTCCGAGGCACAGTCTTGGAATTCGATGAAACCAGTTCCATTGGATCCGTAATATTGCATTATTATCGGATTTCAATTTTCGTGGCAGTTGGAGTTGTCGCGTGAGCGTACGATATATAAATGCGTTGAAATCTATATTGAAAATTAAATAGTAACTGGATTCAAAAAGCTATCTTCTCCATACGATCGAGTTAGGCCTCGAAACCTTTTCCATTGCGTTCGGAATAGGGGTATAACATTATAAACGCCTAGCAGCATGCCTCGATAGGAGGTCAAAATTTTTTAGTTGCGTATTAGAGACGATTGGAATTTAAATCTAATATATATCCGTTGACTCGACAAAACATATCACATCAGAACTTTTTCAACATTTCAAATCACTGTATACAAGCCTTAGCTGACACGCAACTTACCCTTTCCTTTTTCCTTTCCCATCGATTTACATCAGCTGCAAAGCAATAATAATAATCTCGTTTAAACCAAGAAAACAAAATGGCTGTTTCCCTTTCGATTCAAATCGAATAATTAAAAAAAAAAAGAGAGAGGTGTTTCGCGTACGCGAGGAAGGAGCGGATCGCGTGCAGGTGGAGTAGATCACATCGATGGGTTCTGCGAAGCTCGTGTTCGAAGGGACGTTGGAAGGATGCGGTTTTCGACTAGGGTTTGGCTTGCGATGGCTATTGAGGTGAGTGCGCGAGGTCGACGACTAAGAACGGCTGCGCGAGGCACGTCGCCTGAGGCGAGGGTGTCGATGGATTCGAGAGGGAAGAGGCGATCTTATAGAGGCTCGATTGGTGTGGATTCTCGCAAGAAGCCATAGCAGTTGAGCTCGGCATGGGTTCATCGGCGACGTGAAAGCTGCGAAGCTGAGACGAAGTGGTATCGGGTTGGGGAGCGTTCGTGCGTATGCTGTGTTTGTCAGTGAGGTAAAAATGGATTTTTATTTATTTATTTTTGTTCAGCAGTATATATGTAGTATGTAAGCAGAAATAAATTTTTTACAGTAAGACAAGTTTTTTTTTTAATTTCATAGTCGGCATATGTATGTGTATAAATAAACAGAAGGAAATTTAATTTAAATTTATTAAATGGAAAATGTATTTTTGGAGATGGATTTGTTTAATAAACCTATTAAATTTATTTTGTTGCTAAAAATATTTTATTAATTAAACTTAGGTGAGAATAAATCATGGGTTAATTAAATTATTAAATTGAAAATTAATTGTTTGATTATTCAAAATATTAATAAATTGAATAATGGTTATACAAGGTTTAAAAATCATGGAAACTAGCCACTCTGGAATGGATTGCATACAACAAAATAAAAGGTGAGTTAATCTCACTCAGTTAAATAAATTTAAATGATTAAATTTAAATAATTGTTTGAATGGTTGAATTGATTGATGTGCTATAGTATGGTATATTTATGGATTGAAATTTATGTTGTGCTAACGTCTGCGGATGAAGGGAAAACAGGTTGGAGGGATCCAACTAGGTCCCTCAACATTTATTTAAATTATTTAATATTCTCTGATGCGATTATTTGATATTCTATGATAAATTATATTGGAATATTGGATGCTATAGTTTGCTTGAATATTTCTGTAACGACCCTGATATTTCCGATCCGATTTAAAAGTGTAAATGCATCGTTTAATGTAAGATTTTGAAAATTTATAAACGATCTCAATTTGCGTCCAAACTTTATTTATGACATACGTCTAGTTAGATATGGACATAGAAAAAGTTTCGTCGCAAATTATTACAGTAAACTTCGTTCGCGTTTTACTGTATATCAGTCCATATAAAGCTGCGTAAAATTTATCTTCCAAATCTAAATATTTTACACAGTTATGTTGTAAAAATTATTCTGATCATGATTATGAAATTCGTTTCGTCAAAAACTATCATCGCCTGCTCCGTTTAAATTGTTTTGCAAAACGCGCAATTTTAGCGGTGTAAATGCAAATTTTATAAAACCATCGTATCGCAATAATCTGTATACCGTTGGAATCGCCTCGTCACACTGATCATAACGGTATATTTATTGGCGCGAATCGGAGTCCGGCGTCGCAAGCTAAAATTGTTCAACGGGTTTGAAACCTGTCTGTTACACTTTTCAAACGAATGCCTATTGGACTGCACTGGGTGGAAATACGAAGCATCCTCTGGCCAGTAATTACCCTAGGGAATCCAATAGTTCTTTGAGTACCGAAGCAATAAATTGGAGACTTTTGATTTTCTATTCTATTCATTATATACTGGGTTTGATTCATATTTCATTCGTTCAGAAATCTCTAAACTTCTCTGGTTCGTATCTCACCTTTCTTCCTCCTCTATACTAATTCCTTATTGTACTTTGTCTCCCTCCAGAAATGAGAAAGCACGGCCAACAAAAAAAAAACAAAAAAAAAACACTCACCATTCCCTTTCTTTCCCCAGGCCGAAACAATGAACACCGCATCTCACTCAATCCCCTCTCCGCCACCATCAGCCTAAAAAAAAAAAAAAAAAAGAGAGTGCGAACAGCATGCTGGGTGTAGTAACGAGTAGTGCGGTAGTGTAGGGTGTGTGTGTTCGTTGCATGCGCGCATGAGTGTATAGTATGTGCGTGCGTACATGTTTTAGTGTGTGTGTTGAGTGCTGTGTGGATGTGCGTGTGTTTTGTAAAGAAAAGAAAAAGGTTGCGTGCATGAATGAGTGGGAATGCATGTGTGTTGTGTTGTTTAGTTAGTGGAAATATGTGTACAAAAGTATGAGTGGTAAAAAAAAAAAAAAAAAAAGGGAAAAATTCCATGCGTGTGAAGCATGTTAAGGGGAGGGGAGCAGCATGTTGAAGGAGAGGGTGCGTAGATATGTAGGCTTTGGTGAAAAAATGGAAAATATGTTTGTGCTTGCATGTTTTATGCATGTACGTGGGTGGGTATGGTGCAAATTGTTGAAGGGGAATGTTGTACTGGAAATGTTGTGAAGGGAAATGTGAATAAGAATGTTGTATTGCGTGCATTTGCTTGTTTGGGTTGTGAAAAATATGTGCGTGCGGGAAAAAAAAATATGTGCGTGCGGGAAAAAAAAAATATGTGTGTGTGGAAAAAAAAAAGAAGATGAAACAGTGAATTTGCAAATAGCTTTCGATGTTTTACGCCAATATCTATTTCGGTTGCCAAATAGTAACCGACTTTCTTTTTCGTTGTGTGCAGAAGCAACCGACTGACTTCTTGTTGCAGCAGCACCGATCTCTCAGCTTTCGCTCTTTTCTCCGTCGTCGGTAAGCGCATTTATATAAATTTATAAATTATATATATACGTTCATTGTATTAATATCGTTTTCTTTTGTCGATATTACAGTGTTCGTTGTTCGTGTGTACCGACTTCTATTCGTGCTTATTCTCGCTTTGGATCCATTTCTTTATCCACGGAAGGTGAAATTAATTTTTACGACATATATTCTTATGATAGTTGATTGCTATGTGATATGATTGGATGCTATTTGTGCTACGTGATACTGAATTGCAAGTAATTTGACATAGGATAGTTAATAAATTAAAACGGATTATATTGACAAATTTGATTTGTAAACCTGACCTCTTTTATATGTTAAATTAAGTTAGTCGAAATTGATCCCTTAAATTATATTTGACGTAAAATTTGATAAGTAACCTTTGAACCTGTGAACGTAGATTTGTTTAATTGTTGTAATATTAAAATTGAAATTGAATTGAACGACAAGTGAAAAACCGTAACGTAATAATCTTTAATCTACATGAAATGATAGTGTAGATTCTAGAAATAATTATGTTAATTTACATAAATAACAAATGTAAATTAATACGATTATTTCGGGATTATTTAAATAAATTGTTAAATTGTTTGTATGGATGCAATTGATTGTTTATTTATTTTGACACCATCCCAGTATTCACACTGCAAGTTCCCTTTGTATGCTTTGATTTTTGAATTGAAATGGAATCGGGTTGAAATGATAAATACCCAAATAACTTTGACTTAGGATAGAAAATTTAAATTAAACCGATTGGTCGATGTTTTGATTTAAAATAAAATAAAGTTTTATTCGACTAAAAACTAAGTTTGAAACAAAATTGGAATTTAGAATTTTAATGAATGTAAAATGAATATTTGAAATTTGAACAAATAATTGACAAAAATATTGTTTTTGAAATTAAATAAATTAATAATTAAATGTGAATTATTTGATAATAAATTTGAAATTGAAATAATGAAGCTTGAAATTAAAAATAGTTGATTTGGAATTTATAATCAAGTATTGAAAATTTATTAATAATTGAATTTGAAATTATTAATAACGAAGTTGAAATTAATTAAAAATTAAGTTTTTAGTTTATTAATAATTAAATTGGAATTATAAATGAATAAGTTTGAAATGATTAATAATTAAGATTTGAACTATTGAAATTTGAGGAGATGAATTATTTAAGGATTTAATTAAATTGAATAATATATATTAAGTGAAATTGAATTATTGAACAAGTGAAACTAAGTTTCTTAATTGGATTTTGAAATTTGTAACTAAGTAAATGATAAATGAAATGAATTTCTTTAATAAGAGATTTAATGCGCTTTATCGAACAAATAAAAGACTTGTAATTTAAGAATGGGATTTGACATTGAAAATTTAGATAAAGCTATAAGCTTTGATAATGAAAATGAACCTAAAGGAAATGTAATGAATTAGAAATATAATTGAAATTGTTTAAGAAGAAATTTGTTAAATAAATATCGAATGAAATTGATAATTGAATTTAAATCGATTTGAACGTTAGATTAAGTTGAATGATTTTGAATGAACTTATACGAAATTAAAGGAATATTTGAATTGATTTAAATTGAAACTTTGAAACTGAATTATAGAAATTTTGAAATGGATTTGAAAGTTATAAAACGAAATTTTGGAAACCGATTTAGAAAGACTAACGAACGATGATTTACGAATTGAAATTGAAATTGGTTTGTTTGAAATTTATTAAGCGACCAATCGGTGAAATAATTCGAAGGTTATTAAAGGAACCGGAATCGGTTAGGGACATACTCACTGTCTAAACCGAAAACCACTTTAATAACTATACGCGGAGTGATGATCCAGAATGAAGTGGTTGGAATGACGAACGTTGATGACTGAAGAAAGTGAACGATAATGGATAGCCTTGACACTTGTGTCAAATTGGAAATGACTAAAATCAGGAGCTGTGCCGGGCCAAATGGGGTTAGCTACCTCGAGCGAACACACTTCTTCGTAAACTACTCATTTACATTTGTGATTGATTGGTGCGCACCCTTGAATTTGGAGTGTTGTTTCGCGGTGTTGCGATCGTTGCGGCGATGCGTTCTCACCAGTCCGGATCAGGCAAACGGTAGTTTCACTACCTTGGGTATTGCCTCATGTGCCTTGTCATACTTGTATTCCCATATACGCGACCACTACGAATTTGTTTTGTATTATACCTATGGAGTACTCCCTGATATCCCACTAGTTTACGGTGGAGTTTACAGTGCTGTATAGACTATGATATTTATAAAAATGTGTTAAGGGGGATAATGGTAACGCCTTAACGCTATTTTGATACTTTACTTTACTGTTAGACATTATCTATTTATCGTACATTACTATATATAGATAGTTTAACGGATCCTAAAAGATGTTTATTCCATTCATCTTTGAGTTATTGTTATTTCAAATTCTGAATCATATTATCTGTATAAGAATATATGTCCTGATTCGAGTGTTTGTTTATGCTTATGCTCGGATCAGTCTGAAGATTGCTGTTGCTGTTCTATTTGGAAGCTGAAGACCGAAGACTATCTTTATCTTTATTTATCAGTACTGTTCTTTCTATTTGGACTATCGGACATCTATGTTGTTCTATTTTATTTTATCTGAGACATTGTTGTATTTCTGGGTAGCTTCATGAACTACTCTTATGACTATGTTGTATTTCCGCTGCACTATTCTGTTTTGTTATATTTCTGTGATTCTGTGATGATTCCCATTTATATATATATATACTCCAATTATGATTCGTGTTTTGTACTATTTAAGTTGACATGTGTAAATTATTGTCAATTTAAAAGGTCCAAATATACGGGTTGTTACAGTTGGTATCAGAGCTTTGGTTCCCGATAACCTTAGCCTGTGGAGTTTTAAAGCTCATTAGAGATAGGGTAACTATACCCTAGAATGAGGAGAATCATTTCAGAATTCACATCCTTTGATTCATCTTTCTTATTGAACTCGTTGAATAGAATTTCCTTAAGTTCTATAAATTTCTATCTTTGATTCTAAATCACTTTTGGTATTCCAGGATGGCTGCCAGAAGGAATGCTAGGGTTAGGGGTAATGCTCCCGAACCACGTGCTCCCGCTCCAGTAACCAAGTTTTCCACTCTTAGCAAGGAATATACACAACTTGGTGGCATGAAATTTTCTGGATCCGAAGGCATCATTGAAGCTCAGCTATGGCTGAAGAACTTGGAGAAGATTTTTACTGGTCTTGAGATTACCGACGCGCAGAAGCGTAAATTGGCTGCTTGGCAATTTCAGGGTGCGGCACAGAGTTGGTGGGAGTCAGTGACCTCTCGTACTGACGAGGAAACCATCACCTGGGCCCAGTTTAGGTATAAATTTATCTAAATTACATCCAAATAATTCCTTTCTGTTTCGTCAAATTTTTGACTCATCTTATATCACCTATAAACAGGGATTCCTTTATGGCTCAGTGGATGCCAGCTGCCGGGAAAACCCAGCTCTATCGTTCATTCATGGATCTTAAACAGGGTAGTATGACTTTCTCTGAGTATGAAAGGAAGTTTAACGAACTCTCCCAGTTCGGACCTGGCTTGATTGATACACCACTGTTGAAGAATGAAAAATTCATCCATGGCGCACGTCTTGAGTATTATGAGCTTCTCACCGCTCATGTCCATGGCACTTTTACTAAGTTGATGGATTATGCTCTTAGATATGAGGGAAAGCCAACAGGAACATCTGTCACTAAGGCTCCAGCCACCCAGGCATCTTCCAGTCAGCCGGGAAAGAGGAAGGCAAATTTTGCACAACAGAAGAAGAATTGGCAGCAGAAATCCGGGCTTGGATACTCCCAGAAGAAGCCTATTGACATTTCATCTATCACTTGCTTCAATTGCAACCAGAGAGGTCATTATGCCAGTAGTTGCCCATCTCCAAAAGGGGTAACCATTCCGCCACCGGCACAGATGACTAGAAAGGATGTTTGTCACGCTTGCTTGCAACCTGGACATCACAAGAAAGACTGCCCAACTCAGAAGAAAGGTACACCCTCTGGAGTCTTTGCCATTGCTACACCTACTCCTCCAGAAGTTCCTGATGACCAAGGTACTTTACAAAGTACTTTTATGATTCATACTTTACCTGTTAAAGTTCTATTTGATACTGGAGCCACACACAGCTTCATCTCTATTGATTTATGTGATAAACTTGGACTGGAACCCACTCTTGCTTCTACTTCTTTATGTGTATCTAACCCTATTGGAGGGCCCGCTAATCTCAAAAGGGTTTGCAAATATGTTACACTTACTTATGACTTTCATCGATTCACTTGGGATTTTTACATCCTTGGATTCGAGGCATTCGATATCCTTCTTGGTATTGACTGGCTACAAAAGTTCGAAGCTGTTATCTCATGCAAAGCTCGAACTGTTTCTCTTAATGATGACAAAGGTATACCTTTAGTTGTTAAAGGTAAATCACCTCTGGAATGTGCTGCAAGTTTTATATTCTCGCTTGATTCTCATCCAAATGAACTAAGCTCCACTCCAGTTGTCCAGTTCTTTTCTGATGTATTTGGAGAAGTAAATTCTCTACCACCTCCGCGGGAAATAGAATTCCGCATTGATCTTATTCCTGGTGCACGACCAGTAGTTCTTCCTCCAAGGAGAATGGCTCCTAAAGAAAAGGCGGAATTGAATATTCAAATCGAAGACTTATTCTCTAAAGGCTTGATTCGTCGCAGTCATTCAGAATGGGGTGCTGCAGTTGTCTTTGTCACAAAATCTGATGGCTCACTCAGAATGTGTGTGGACTATAGAGAGCTAAACAAGCTCACACACAAGAACAGGTATCCGATGCCCCGCATCAATGATTTATTCGATCAGCTCCATGGAGCTAAAGTTTTTTCTCAACTTGATTTGGCTACCGGCTTTCACCAACTCAGAATTGCCGAGGATAGTATTCCTAAGACAGCTTTCCGCACTGAAAATGGATTCTATGAATGGCTAGTTATGCCGTTCGGTCTCACTAATGCTCCAGCCTATTTCGTTGACTTAATGAATAGAGTTTTCCGGGATGTTCTTAACAAGTTCGTTCTTGTTTTCATTGATGATATTCTCGTTTTCTCTAAAGACGAGAATGAGCACAGATCACATTTGGTTTTTGTTCTTGAAACTCTTCGCAGTCATCAGCTAAAAGCCAAGTTTTCGAAATGCCACTTTTGGAAAGATGAAGTTCGGTTTCTTGGCCATATTGTTTCGGAGAATGGGATTTCGGTTGATCCAGCCAAGATCGCCGTAATCAATGTAAGTTCTATTCTCACTCGTTAATTCTATCAAAACAACTTATAAATATCTAAATTCGAATCCTTGGAATTTGCAGGATTGGGAGACTCCCAAAACTCCTACAGATATCCGCAGTTTCTTGGGATTAGCTGGCTATTATCGCAGATTCATAGAAAACTTTGCTCGTATTGCTGCCCCACTTACCGCACTGACCAGAAAGAATGTGAAATTTATTTGGAGTGAAAAGTGCGAAGCAGCTTTCAACGAAATGAAGAGAAAGTTGACATCCGCCCCAGTTCTTACAGTTATAGATGGTAGCGAAGGATTGACCGTCTATACAGATGCCTGCCGTGATGGATTGGGCGCAGTTCTAATGCAGAAAGGAAAAGTGATTGCATATGCTGGTCGTCAGTTAAAGACCCATGAAACAAACTACGCAACTCACGATTTAGAACTCCTTGCAGTTGTATTTGCTCTTAAGCTATGGAGGCACTATTTATTGGGAACGAAATTCGAGTTATTCACTGACCACAAGTCATTGAGATACATTTTCTCACAAAAGGATTTGAACCAGAGACAAGTCCGATGGCTCGAATTTCTAGCTGCATATGATCTTGATATTAATTATACTCCAGGGAAAGCAAATGCCGTAGCCGATGCTTTGAGTAGAAATCAAGCAATGGCATGTTGTGATCTTGTTGAAGGAATGTTATTCCAGCTTTCCGTCTCCCCAGCTCTTATGGATCGTATTATAGCCAAGCAATATGATGACACTTTGCTTTATCGCATCAAAGAAATAGTCCTTGGAAGAGTTGGAAATGCTGACAATAAATTGGGTGCACATGTTGATAGTAATGGAGTCTTGAAAATTGATAATCGTATTTGTGTTCCTAATGTCGATGGTCTAAGGCAGGAAGTGCTGAAAGAAAACCACAACTCTTCGCTTTCATTTCATCCCGGTGTTACTAAAATGTACCAAAATATGAAGAAGTTATATTGGTGGAGTGGGATGAAGCGCGATATCTCTACCTATATCAGCAGATGCACAACTTGCCAGCAAGTTAAAGCTGATCATAGAAAGACAGCCGGTTTGCTTCAACCATTAGAAATTCCTGGATGGAAGTGGGAGCAGATTTCTATGGACTTCATTGATGGGCTGCCTAGGACTAGGAAGGGAAATGAAAGCATATGGGTGATTGTTGATAGATTGACGAAATCCGCTCACTTTATTCCAGTTAAGTCCACTCGTACAGCTGCGAGTTTGGCAGAGATATACATGAGAGAAGTTGTTAAATTTCATGGTGTACCATCTAGTATCGTATGCGATCGAGATCCTATTTTCACTAGTAAATTCTGGAAAGCATTTCAGGATACTTTGGGCACCAAACTGAATCTGAGCACAGCTTACCATCCTCAGACAGATGGCCAAACTGAGAGGGTGAATCAGATTTTGGAAGACCTTCTCCGAGCTTGTATTATTGATTTCGGTGGATCTTGGGAAGACCATCTTCACTTGGTAGAATTCACTTATAATAATAGTTACCAGGTAAATGTAGTGAATTTCAAATTTGAATAAGTATATCTGAATTTGAATTAATCGTCTTCAATTAATCAGGCAAGCATTGGTATGGCACCGTTCGAAGCCTTATATGGACGGCCATGCAAATCGCCAGCTTGTTGGATCGAGTCTGGAGATAGACTTGTGCTTGGCCCAGAAATGATTATGGAAGCTTCTGAAAAAGTCGAAGAAATTAGGAAGAAGATAAAGACGGCACAGGATAGACAGAAGAGCTATGCTGACAAAAGGAGAAGAGATCTTGAATTCAGTGTAGGAGACAAAGTATTTCTGAAAGTGTCGCCTTTGAAGAATATTGTTCGATTTGGAAGAAAAGGAAAGCTAGCTCCGAGATTCGTTGGTCCGTTTGAGATTACAGAAAGAGTCGGAACATTGGCATATAGAGTTGCATTGCCAGAGAAGTTCGCCGGTGTGCACAACGTGTTCCATGTCTCGCATCTTCGCAAAGTTGTACACGATCCATCTATGACCATCCCTACTGCTCAGTTGGAAGAGATAGTTATCGAGCCGGATTTGACTATTGAGCGGAAGCCGCTTCGGATAGTCGATCGTGAGACAAAGCAACTTAGAAGAAAGTCGGTAAATCTCGTCAAAGTCCAATGGAGTGCAGATGAGCGAGATTGCACATGGGAGACTGAGGATAGTATTCGGGATTCAAATCCTGAATTACTAATTTCAGGTATAATTCAAATTTTTAAACGTATCTTAACTTTCTGCTTATTTCATTTCTACTTTACTCGTCCCGTTCCTTTTCGAGGACGAAAAGTTTTGAGTGGGGGAGATTGTAACGACCCTGATATTTCCGATCCGATTTAAAAGTGTAAATGCATCGTTTAATGTAAGATTTTGAAAATTTATAAACGATCTCAATTTGCGTCCAAACTTTATTTATGACATACGTCTAGTTAGATATGGACATAGAAAAAGTTTCGTCGCAAATTATTACAGTAAACTTCGTTCGCGTTTTACTGTATATCAGTCCATATAAAGCTGCGTAAAATTTATCTTCCAAATCTAAATATTTTACACAGTTATGTTGTAAAAATTATTCTGATCATGATTATGAAATTCGTTTCGTCAAAAACTATCATCGCCTGCTCCGTTTAAATTGTTTTGCAAAACGCGCAATTTTAGCGGTGTAAATGCAAATTTTATAAAACCATCGTATCGCAATAATCTGTATACCGTTGGAATCGCCTCGTCACACTGATCATAACGGTATATTTATTGGTGCGAATCGGAGTCCGGCGTCGCAAGCTAAAATTGTTCAACGGGTTTGAAACCTGTCTGTTACACTTTTCAAACGAATGCCTATTGGACTGCACTGGGTGGAAATACGAAGCATCCTCTGGCCAGTAATTACCCTAGGGAATCCAATAGTTCTTTGAGTACCGAAGCAATAAATTGGAGACTTTTGATTTTCTATTCTATTCATTATATACTGGGTTTGATTCATATTTCATTCGTTCAGAAATCTCTAAACTTCTCTGGTTCGTATCTCACCTTTCTTCCTCCTCTATACTAATTCCTTATTGTACTTTGTCTCCCTCCAGAAATGAGAAAGCATGGCCAACAAAAAAAAAACAAAAAAAAAAACACTCACCATTCCCTTTCTTTCCCCAGGCCGAAACAATGAACACCGCATCTCAGTCAATCCCCTCTCTGCCACCATCAGCCTAAAAAAAAAAAAAAAAAGAGAGAGTGCGAACAGCATGCTGGGTGTAGTAACGAGTAGTGCGGTAGTGTAGGGTGTGTGTGTACGTTGCATGCGCGCATGAGTGTATAGTATGTGCGTGCGTACATGTTTTAGTGTGTGTGTTGAGTGCTGTGTGGATGTGCGTGTGTTTTGTAAAGAAAAGAAAAAGGTTGCGTGCATGAATGAGTGGGAATGCATGTGTGTTGTGTTGTTTAGTTAGTGGAAATATGTGTACAAAAGTATGAGTGGTACAAAAAAAAAAAAAAAGGAAAAATTCCATGCGTGTGCAGCATGTTAAGGGGAGGGGAGCAGCATGTTGAAGGAGAGGGTGCGTAGATATGTAGGCTTTGGTGAAAAAATGGAAAATATGTTTGTGCTTGCATGTTTTATGCATGTACGTGGGTGGGTATGGTGCAAATTGTTGAAGGGGAATGTTGTACTGGAAATGTTGTGAAGGGAAATGTGAATAAGAATGTTGTATTGCGTGCATTTGCTTGTTTGGGTTGTGAAAAATATGTGCGTGCGGGAAAAAAAATATGTGCGTGCGGGAAAAAAAAAATGTGTGTGCGGAAAAAAAAAGAAGAAGAAGATGAAACAGTGAATTTGCAAATAGCTTTCGATGTTTTACGCCAATATCTATTTCGGTTGCCAAATAGTAACCGACTTTCTTTTTCGTTGTGTGCAGAAGCAACCGACTGACTTCTTGTTGCAGCAGCACCGATCTCTCAGCTTTCGCTCTTTTCTCCGTCGTCGGTAAGCGCATTTATATAAATTTATAAATTATATATATACGTTCATTGTATTAATATTGTTTTCTTTTGTCGATATTACAGTGTTCGTTGTTCGTGTGTACCGACTTCTATTCGTGCTTATTCTCGCTTTGGATCCATTTCTTTATCCACGGAAGGTGAAATTAATTTTTACGACATATATTCTTATGATAGTTGATTGCTATGTGATATGATTGGATGCTATTTGTGCTACGTGATACTGAATTGCAAGTAATTTGACATAGGATAGTTAATAAATTAAAACGGATTATATTGACAAATTTGATTTGTAAACCTGACCTCTTTTATATGTTAAATTAAGTTAGTCGAAATTGATCCCTTAAATTATATTTGACGTAAAATTTGATAAGTAACCTTTGAACCTATGAACGTAGATTTGTTTAATTGTTGTAATATTAAAATTGAAATTGAATTGAACGACAAGTGAAAAACCGTAACGTAATAATCTTTAATCTACATGAAATGATAGTGTAGATTCTAGAAATAATTATGTTAATTTACATAAATAACAAATGTAAATTAATACGATTATTTCGGGATTATTTAAATAAATTGTTAAATTGTTTGTATGGATGCAATTGATTGTTTATTTATTTTGACACCATCCCAGTATTCACACTGCAAGTTCCCTTTGTATGCTTTGATTTTTGAATTGAAATGGAATCGGGTTGAAATGATAAATACCCAAATAACTTTGACTTAGGATAGAAAATTTAAATTAAACCGATTGGTCGATGTTTTGATTTAAAATAAAATAAAGTTTTATTCGACTAAAAACTAAGTTTGAAACAAAATTGGAATTTAGAATTTTAATGAATGTAAAATGAATATTTGAAATTTGAACAAATAATTGACAAAAATATTGTTTTTGAAATTAAATAAATTAATAATTAAATGTGAATTATTTGATAATAAATTTGAAATTGAAATAATGAAGCTTGAAATTAAAAATAGTTGATTTGGAATTTATAATCAAGTATTGAAAATTTATTAATAATTGAATTTGAAATTATTAATAACGAAGTTGAAATTAATTAAAAATTAAGTTTTTAGTTTATTAATAATTAAATTGGAATTATAAATGAATAAGTTTGAAATGATTAATAATTAAGATTTGAACTATTGAAATTTGAGGAGATGAATTATTTAAGGATTTAATTAAATTGAATAATATATATTAAGTGAAATTGAATTATTGAACAAGTGAAACTAAGTTTCTTAATTGGATTTTGAAATTTGTAACTAAGTAAATGATAAATGAAATGAATTTCTTTAATAAGAGATTTAATGCGCTTTATCGAACAAATAAAAGACTTGTAATTTAAGAATGGGATTTGACATTGAAAATTTAGATAAAGCTATAAGCTTTGATAATGAAAATGAACCTAAAGGAAATGTAATGAATTAGAAATATAATTGAAATTGTTTAAGAAGAAATTTGTTAAATAAATATCGAATGAAATTGATAATTGAATTTAAATCGATTTGAACGTTAGATTAAGTTGAATGATTTTGAATGAACTTATACGAAATTAAAGGAATATTTGAATTGATTTAAATTGAAACTTTGAAACTGAATTATAGAAATTTTGAAATGGATTTGAAAGTTATAAAACGAAATTTTGGAAACCGATTTAGAAAGACTAACGAACGATGATTTACGAATTGAAATTGAAATTGAAATTGGTTTGTTTGAAATTTATTAAGCGACCAATCGGTGAAATAATTCGAAGGTTATTAAAGGAACCGGAATCGGTTAGGGACATACTCACTGTCTAAACCGAAAACCACTTTAATAACTATACGCGGAGTGATGATCCAGAATGAAGTGGTTGGAATGACGAACGTTGATGACTGAAGAAAGTGAACGATAATGGATAGCCTTGACACTTGTGTCAAATTGGAAATGACTAAAATCAGGAGCTGTGCCGGGCCAAATGGGGTTAGCTACCTCTAGCGAACACACTTCTTCGTAAACTACTCATTTACTTTTGTGATTGATTGGTGCGCACCCTTGAATTTGGAGTGTTGTTTCGCGGTGTTGCGATCGTTACGGCGATGCGTTCTCACCAGTCCGGATCAGGCAAACGGTAGTTTCACTACCTTGGGTATTGCCTCATGTGCCTTGTCATACTTGTATTCCCATATACGCGACCACTACGAATTTGTTTTTTATTATACCTATGGAGTACTCCCTGATATCCCACTAGTTTACGGTGGAGTTTACAGTGCTGTATAGACTATGATATTTATAAAAATGTGTTAAGGGGGATAATGGTAACGCCTTAACGCTATTTTGATACTTTACTTTACTGTTAGACATTATCTATTTATCGTACATTACTATATATAGATAGTTTAACGGATCCTAAAAGATGTTTATTCCATTCATCTTTGAGTTATTGTTATTTCAAATTCTGAATCATATTATCTGTATAAGAATATATGTCCTGATTCGAGTGTTTGTTTATGCTTATGCTCGGATCAGTCTGAAGATTGCTGTTGCTGTTCTATTTGGAAGCTGAAGACCGAAGACTATCTTTATCTTTATTTATCAGTACTGTTCTTTCTATTTGGACTATCGGACATCTATGTTGTTCTATTTTATTTTATCTGAGACATTGTTGTATTTCTGGGTAGCTTCATGAACTACTCTTATGACTATGTTGTATTTCCGCTGCACTATTCTGTTTTGTTATATTTCTGTGATTCTGTGATGATTCCCATTTATATATATATACTCCAATTATGATTCGTGTTTTGTACTATTTAAGTTGACATGTGTAGATTATTGTCAATTTAAAAGGTCCAAATATACGGGTTGGTACTGTGATTTATCTAAATATATAAAATTGGACTTTGAAAAGAAATAAAAGGAGTGAACTTTTAAGAAAATAATTATAAAGAATTTAAATAAATTAGGAATGAACTGGATAAGAATATTAGTGGTTGTAAAATTTTAATAAATAAATTCCGTTTATAAAAAGGAAATTTTGAATAAACCGAAATTTAATGAATTTTAAACTTCGGTGTTATTATTTTAAAGAACAAAGCATTTATTTTAAATTTAAGATTTAAATTTTGAAAAGAATACAGAATCAATTGGGAAAATCTGAAATTTGTATATTTCAGTTAAAAGATTTAAAGTCAAACTGAAAATAATAATAATAATAATAATAAAGTCCATAATAAATGAATCTTGAAATGAATTGAGTAAGTAAAGAAATTTATTTCAAATGGAGTAAATTGGAAATCAATTTGGAAAATTGATTTAAGTGATTGAAATTGGAAATTCTCCCTAGATAACCAAGTACATTTCAAAGTAAATTTTTAAATATAAATTAAAGTTTTTAAAGTTTTTTTTAAAAAAAAGCAAGTTTTGGAAAATATAATATTTCTAAATATTTAAATTCTAAAGTAAGTATTTTCTTTTAATCTATTATAGCAGTAATTATTTAAAGAGTGACTTAGTATTCTGTTTTTAAATGTGAAAATCTAGTTTTATATTTTATTAAGTAACCTTATTTTCAAATATTCATATAGTATGTATTTTTAACAAACTCTTGTAGTAGTCTTAACTTAAATGTTTTAAAGTATATTTCAAGGTAAAAGTGTTTTAAATTATTTTAAAAATCTAGTTTTGTGCTTGGAGATTTCAGTGGAGACTGAAAATATTTAGGGAAGTTTATTCTGAAAAAGAAAGATGGTTTGAAACTGTTTTCAAAGGTTTGAAAATAGAAATATATCTTGCGAAGATATTTTGAGATGAATAAATAATTTGGAAAATTATTTATTGTTTGATGGTTGTTTGTGAATGTTAATTGATAGTTAAATAACCAACTATCAATATTGGCCAAATGCGCTGATGGTTTCGAAGAGACCGGGATCGGGATTTATTTCTCGAAAACCACTTCGATCCGGTTTGTACGTTTCGTGGAAACGAGTTTGGATTTGAAGATGGAGCAGTAAAGTGCAAGGGCTAGTCACTACTTATCCTGAGGATATTTCCAAAACGGATGTAGTAGGAATAGTGCCTTCGGTTTCGTTCGAACCCGGGACGGACTTATATGGATGAATGCTTTCGGAACATCGTCAGGTGGACGATGGGTGTAACAACCCGGTATTTCGCATTAATTAAATTGCGTCATTAGGTGATTAATATGGCTTGTTAATTGCTATTGGAGTTTTTAAATCGGGTTGTGATTCTTTAATAAATGGTTGAATGATATGTGGACTTTAAAAATTTAATATTGGCCCATGTTTCTTTTGTTGTTGGTGCTGTGTTATCAAAAGAAAATAACTGGCCCCTTTATTCATTATCTTCGAACCCTAAACCAAACGAACGAAGAAAACGAAATATTGGCAGCTTGCTCGTTCTCATTCATTCCGCTATGAAAATTTGGGCTTTTGATTTTCAAAGAGGCCGACTTCAATTGCTTTGTCGATCAGTGGTTATCCGCTTGTACCCTTGTTCGATCGTGTCCTCGTTACTCACTTCAGCGAGCAAAAGGTGAGTGATTTTATCACCCACATCTAATTCAAATTAGTATAATTTTTGTTGTTACTTGATTTCCTTGGCTTTGATTTTAGTTGAAAAGTACTACTTTGAATTTTAGTGAATTGGTGAATTGGGGTTTCGACAATCGAACCCCTAAAATTGTTGAACTTCCACATTGATTCTGTAAATTGCTTTGCTATGATGATGATTTCCGGGTTCACTTGTTTCGAATTTCTGGCAATTGATTTCTGTTGACTTCGATAATTACCATGAAACTTCAATTGACTGGAGCAATGCCTCGGTTTTTAGTCTTCACTGTCGATTGTTGCCGTGCTCCATGTATTCATGTAGTCCGGTCATCACGGCACCGTTGTGATATCGTGGTCACCACTGCTTGATTTGCTTTTGACTTCGGTCACTTGACTTTTGGTGTTGATCTTGTTCGACTATACTTGCTGTTGTGTCCATTATGTCCTTACTGCCATGCTTACGTGATAGTGTTTGATGATGTTTTTAAAAACTAAACTGTTACAGTTGAATCTTTACAGTTGAATCTTTACAGTTGAACCTTTTTCAATTTTTGATCTCGGCCACTTCAATTGATTACTTTGTGCCTTGATTTTTGTTGAACCTGCATAGTATGATTGTTAGTCAGGTTCCATTTAAGTCTTCACTTTGGTATAGTTGCAGATCACTTGATCACTGTGTATCACTCCATACTGGTTTTCATTGGTTTGATGTCCACTCCTTTGGTTTGTTTGCATTGAAGTTGTATTTTGCTGACTTCATATTGTCACTGTATCATGTTGATATAGTTTGCATTTCAATTTGTTGGGTTGTTGTATTTGTTTGGTACACATGCTGTTCTGGTTTGAGGCTGTATATATAAGTTTTGCTTCAACTTGAGACTGTATTGTCACGTTACACTGAGTTGAGTCATGATAGTAGTGACTTGACCTTTGCATTTG
The DNA here is from genome assembly GCA_030765085.1 of Allium cepa. Classification (NCBI taxonomy): domain Eukaryota; kingdom Viridiplantae; phylum Streptophyta; class Magnoliopsida; order Asparagales; family Amaryllidaceae; genus Allium; species Allium cepa. The sequence goes on along the minus strand of CM060931.1, from coordinate 53,530,264 downwards.
TGGTTTGGTGCCTTCTTGAATTTTGCAGTCTTTTGTGAGCATGTTGACTTTGTAGATTTTGCCACTGAGTGTTATTCATGCATCCAGATGTGCATTCGTACATGAAGTACTTGTCGATTTGGCTTGCTGCCTGGTTGACATGTATGGACTGTCTAAGCTTTGTTGTCGCTGTATGTTATTGGTGCTTTTGTGCCATAAATTGTATTCTCTGGTTTGAATACTTTGGTTTTGATTTGGCCTGACAGTGTCACTTGTAGTTGTAGTGTTGCATTCATTAACTTGTGCTGTCCAGTTGAGTTCGGCACTTGCGTTGTTGTGCTTGACTGTTTAGCTTCGTGACCATCTTCTTGTTTCAACTGCAGTTGTTTCTTGCTTCACTTTGATATTGGCAGTTTCATTACTGCCACAGTAACTTGAACAGGTTTTATTGTATTGAGTCACTACTTACATGTATACATGTGTATATACATATGTATGCATCAAGGCAGTGCATTTTTTTGCAGCTTACCCCTGTTTGGATTGTTTGAAAGGCTGGCGCACCTTATTTCTTGCCAGCACTAATTTTGTTACTTATGACTGCCTATCTAGGTGTTCATGTGTTTGTAATTTTCACATTGATTCCATGTTGCCTTTTGTTTTTGGTCTGGGCACGTGTGCTTCAGGCAGTCTTCACTTTGACCAATTTGCACTGTTAAGTTCATATTCTTTTATTGTTGTGTGCTGTGGTGCCATAACTTTGGTGCTCGCACCTTCATTCTGCTATATCTTCATGTTGTACCACTGCCTTGTGCACTTGGTCATTCGAGCCTTTGTGCTTTGTATTTGAGTTGATGCCATTTGTTTCTGGTTCATTGAGCTTTTGTGCAATTCATCACTATAGTGGCGAGGCAGTACACGCGTCCGTGCACTGCAGCCAAACAGAAGTGACGTTTTAATTGATATTTCAATTATTTGAACTATTTTGTTTATTCAATTCAATATGTTTTGAATTGTATTTAGATTTGGTTTGACTTGATCATTTTGTTGTTGTCTAATTATCTATTGATAATTAGATTATGAGTTTCTAATTATTTATTTAATAATTAGATTTTTGTTGTTAATTGCCAATTAGGCAATTCTGATGTTTTTCAAATTATCTTCATTCATATTCTTTTCACTTATCTTTGTTGATGATTTGAATCTGCTGATTTGTTGTTTAACACTGTTACGTGTTATATTTACCGTTATCCGATTTCCTTGTTTAAGGATTGGATAGACGAGATTTATTTTGACTATCGTCTAATTACTATTTATTATTATTGCTTCCGTGCATTAATAACTGAGTTTGAATTAGACTGACCCGGGTATTATTTTCTTTTGAATGTAATACTCGGGTCATACCGAGTTATTACAGGTTGTAGATATCTTGCTTTGGGTTGCTGCTAGAGCTATGAAGTCTTTTCATACTTTTGGAGTAGTCGTGTCATAGAATAGGATGTTATGTATTCATGTATGTTAATCACGATAATGTACTTGTGTATATAACTTCCTGAGTCGACAGTTGTAGTTGTATCATACGTATTGTATCACATGTATTGTAACTGACATCAGTTATTATATATATATATATATATATATATATACGAGACTTTTGTTATCTGTGTTCCGCATTTAGTTTATCTGTGTTATTATTATATATTTTGTCCTAAACTATTATGAACCATCGTAGTTCGTTTTATACTGGAATTGGGTATGTCAATGGAAGTAAATCAATCAGAGATGAAAAATGAAAGTATATATACCACTCCTATCGAGATAACCAATATAGTGTAAGGCCTAACTACGGATGGCCGCTCCTCAACAGCCTTATTCTCCGTGCTAGTTGACAGCATTACACCGTAGTGTTCTTGGCTAGCGTGGGTATAGAGGTGGGGCGTCATAATGGGCATTCTAAGGGATATCGTTCTAAAGGTAACGCTTAGCCTCAAGCCTCATCAACCGGGAATGACTGAAAATCAGGGGATATGCAGCAAGGCTTCATGGGTAGCCCCCACTTGAGAGTAAGGTCATCCCTGTCTAGATGTCCCTTTTTATTCGGCTTAGTGGTGCGGTTGCTGATCCCAACCGTAGGGTGATCTTATTCGGAACTGTCCAGTAAGGGATGGGTCCGGCCTTATGTTGCAGGGGATCAGGCGTGGTCCTCGGTACGGTGATCTAGGCCCTGTACTGTGACAGGTGGTACCCCAGTGCCTAGTCATTAGTTGGAAATCCATTCTCCCTACGAGCCTTGTACGAGTTTTGTTTGTATTACCCACTCTGTGGCTAGTAGCTGGAATTTAATAGATGTAACAATTTCAGCTATTTTATAAGTATTTGTAAATAGACCCTATTATAATATCAGAGGATTTTAACAGAAAATTGTTTTAGCTATCGTAAGGTAAAAACCCGACATGTTTATTTGTGGCGTGGTCTTACGAGATGCTTTTGTTTTCAAATGATTTTGAAACTTTAATAATCAATTTGAGTGTGATTTCTCACACTGATAATCCAGACTGACTCGGGTGTTATTTAACTATAATGCTCGGGTCAGACCGAGTATTATAGGATATAGGATATGATGCTGTGGAGCTCAGGAGACGAGCTGGATGACGATACGTACTTCCATACTTGCTATTATTATACTGCTGTGTATCCAGTTGTATGTTGATGTTGTTGAACTCTGATGATGTACTCTGATGATGTATGTATAAAACATATATAGTTTTCTTTTGTTTAAAAATCTGTTATTATCTATTATATTTTATTCCGCTACGATGGTTAGATTCTGATGTTGTTTTTGTTTTCTCCTCTTCTACCTCTTCTTCTTTAATCAAAATAGTTCGCATTTATGTTCGTCTTGAGTTGATTGATGTAGAATAGCGTTGACTCAGGGGTATGGATTTGCGGGCTGTTACACTACCAATAATCCTTTCTCTATGACTACATGAACAAGAAACTTCACCTCCTTCTTCCAAAAGTGACACTTCAAAAACTTTGCCTTCAACTGATGCTGTCTCAGTGTCTCAAGCAAAATCCTAAGATGAACTTCATGATCTCTTTCATCCTTGGAATATATCAACATGTCTTCTATAAATACTAATACAAATCTGTCTAGATGCTCTCGGAAGATTATGTTCACCAAGTCCATGAAAAATGCTAGCGCATTAGTTAGGCCAAACGACATCACTAACCATTTGTATGATCCATATTTGGTCCTAAATGTCATCAAAAGAATACCGTCCTCTGCTTCTCATTCAGCATACAATGATCGATAAACAACCTTAACCATTCATCCGGTTTCTTAACAGATACTACGGTTGCTCCCTAAGATGAACTGCTTGGTCTGATAAAATTCTTACCTTCTAAATCCACCAACTACACCATTAGCTCCATCATCTCAATGGGTGTTATTCTACTTGGAGGTCTACTCACAGGTTCAGTTCCTAGTACTAAATCTATCGGAAACTCAATGGCTTATTTCAACAGTAGTCCTATCATGGGCTTAAAGACATCCTACGAATTCTCTAACAAGGAAATCTTGATTCAACTCGTCTTCTTTGTCCATAATGCCTAATAAAGCGTAAGAATCTAATTTTGGGTTTTCTACAGTTTATATAATACGATCAGTACAACTAGGGTATCTAAGTGATATATTCCTATCATGGTAAAATATCCTAGCATCGTACTTACTTAACCAATCTATACCCAAAATAATTCCGAAACCAACAAAATCAAACACATGAAAACTGTAAACAAATATATGGCCTAACAATTCAAGCTCTATCTGGTCGCATCTCATCCCTAGAGTTTCATACCCTTCTATCAGATTCACAACCCTTAAGGAAGTAACTAGGTATGAGGGTTCTAGGTTAAGCTTTTCTTCCAAACAATGAGATATAAAATAATGTGATGCACTAGTATCAAATATAACTCTAACTGACATACCATGAATAAAAGCGTACGTTCCAACACAACTTTTCCTTTCTTCCCTACAGTTGGTCTTAAGGTAGCTGGTTCCAAAGCAAATACTTTTCCCTTTCCATCCGTGGCTGGTTCCTTGCACTGGTTCCTATAATGTCCAATCTGATCGTAGTTAAAGCATTTTACTCCTTTCTAGTCTGCAACCTTCTTTGCTTTTCCTGTCCGACACTCGTGAGAAAAATGTTCCTTCTTATAACACATACAACAAACTAGATCAGCTTCTGCCTTCTTGGTAGCTCCTCCATTTTGAGCTCCCTTCTTGTGGAAAAACATTCTCTTCTTGTTCTTCCCACCTTGATTTCCACTACTTTGTTTTAAAACGCTCATGGAATACTAAAATATTTTTATGTTAGTTAAATCGAAATAATGATGCATTATTTTATTTGATTGTTGTTTAGTAAATTTGCTGATATTTAAATTGACATATAAATTGACTGTTAGGAATTAAAATTGATAGCTAAAGCGAAATTGAAACTAAAATGCTAGTTAAAAATCCGGTATTTAATAACTAGTTGACTGTTGTGATATATGGCGGTTTTGGATGTTGATTGTGATGGATGGCTATTAGTTGATATTTTGGATGATTGGATGTTTATTTATATATATATATATATCCTATTATCACCCTTTTATATTATTTGACAGTATATAAACAGTTATTTGAATTATTTCGAATAAATTAAGAAATATGCTGAAATGATATATACCTATGACACCCTATTTTGGATTGAATGATACATCCATCTCTTAAATGAAATTGAAATAACTGATCACATAACCATATCATAGAAAATCATATACGAACATCTGATTGGTTAAATTAAATGGTTTTAAATTCTTGAGTTAGAATATATTTAAATGAGTTGGTTTTAAAGAAATAAAAATCAAATTTATGATAATTGAATTATTTTCGAACTCGAGCTTGAAATGTTGAAATTGGTTAAAAGAAATTATTTAAAGAATGCAATTAGGAATCCGAAGTTGAAATTGAAATATGATTTGAATTATGGAAATTGATTGGTTTTAAAAGATTTGAACTTTATTCGAACTTGGGAATTCATCCAAGTAAAAGTGATTTAAATTGACATTTCAAACTTGGGCTCAAAATTGAATTAGTTTGAAGATTTGAACCTTAAATTGAATATTGAAGTTTAATTTAATTTAAGTGATTTTAATCTGTATATTGAAACTGGACCTGAAATGTACATAAATTGAAATGGTTTAAAATAAGAACTGAACTGAAATTTAAACCATTGAATCGAATTTGAAGTTGAATTGAAATTAATTTTAACTGAAATTGAACTTGAAATTAATTTGAATTGAAATTGAAACTAAGTCGATTTGAATTGAATGAAGGTTGAAGATGATTTAATTGAAAGATTTGAAATTGAATCAATTTGATTTAAATTTGGACCTAAGTTCAGATGTATTGGAAACGGAAAGAAGCAGTTTGATTTGAAATTATTTTCAAATAAATTATTTTAATATAAACTATTTAAAATCTATCTTTTTCAATATTCAAATTATTTTGATTTTTCAAACTATTTTACTATATAAACCATTTTCAATACTTTTACACTACTTTAAAAACTATTTAAACTACTTTAAAAACTATTCAAACTATTTTCTAAAAATTCAAAATGGTCAAGTGGATTGTTTATATTTAAATCATGGATTTAAATTCGAATTGGGTTAAATTGAAGTTATAACCCTATGCTGAAATTCAAAACGATTTTGGAAGTGAATTGATATATTGAGGCGAAAATGATTTCCAAGTGAAATTGAAATATTTAAGTAAATATAATATTTTGATGTGAAAAATATTATTGAAGTGAATATGATATTTTGATATCAAGTATGAATCGTTTTCGTAATGTAAAAGAACCAATCGGTGTGTAAAACAACGTTTAGTTGTAAAAGAGACCGGGACCTCTTATTGGCATACTCTCTGTCAATATTGGAACCACTTTAACAACTGTGTACGCGAAGGAAACTTCAGAATGAAGTGGTTAGACTCGATAGACGTTAGCTTGATTTCAAGAAGGATAATGATGATGGATAGACCCCGACACTTGTGCCAATTTGAAATGACTAAAACAGGACGGCTTGACAGGGCCAAGTTGGCTAGCTACCCCTAGTGGACATCCGTTCTTCGATTTTCTTTTGTACTTGGTCCATACTATTTCCTTTGATGTTGGTTTCAATTGGTGCACCTTGATTTGGGATGAACTTCCTTTGACTCGATGTGGGATGGATGGCCGCGGTGGGTGGTCATGGCTACGATGCATTACTACCAGTCTTGCTACCCAAACTGGTATTATCCTGCCTTAGGCATTGCCTCACGTGCCTTGTCGTACTTTTTGTCCTTATACGAGACCACTACATGTTTGGTTTAGTGTTGTCGTATCACCGTGCATCCATATCCCCCGACGTGCTTGTGGGGCGTTATATGCAAACTGTATGACAATGCTTAAAAACGCATTAAGGGGGATTAATGTAAAGCCTTAACACTAAGTAAAATATTTATTTTACTGATTAGACATTACATATATATAATATTATACTATATATATATTTTGACGGATCCTTAAGAGGTGAAAAATCCCGTAACATCTCTTGAGTTATTGCAATCAAATTATACACTGGACAGGAGATGCAAAACCCTGTAAACATCTCTGATGCTATTACACTCATGTTATATGCGATATTGATTTGACTCACATAAGGATATTTTAGTCCTGACTCGAGTGTATTGTTTTACTTTATGCTTGGGTCAGCCCTGAGTTTTCAGCCTATTAAAAATCATATTTCTGGAAGACAAAGATAAAGATTTGGTATATTATATTACCCGTATTATTTCATCACATTGTTTATTCTATTGCATTATTATAATTTTCTGTTTAACTATGATAGATATTGTAAAATTTTAATCAAATGTACAGTATAAACAGCTTCAGGAACTGTTTATTTGATTATTATATTTTATCATTCCGTTGCAAGATTTTGTATTTGTGTTCTTCTTTTCTTATTTTTCTTAATTAACCCCGTTGATTATTTGTGTTTCAAATTGTTTGAGTTGGACATGTGTGGATTATTATTGATTTAAACCTCCCGAAATGCAGGTCGCCACAGTTGGTATCAGAGCTTTGGTTTAGCGATAACCTTAGCTTTATGGGGTTTGACTCATTAGAGATAGGGTAGTAGTTTCCTAGAATGAGTTTGTTTGAGCTTATGTGTGTGTGTATATAAGAGCACGTACTTGTTAGTGTTATAAAATGTTTTATATTGTGTTTGCTTATCTGTTGAGTTGTTTATGAACTCTAGTCGATGCGTGGGACGCCATGTTATCGATAAGGGTTTCTAAACACTTAAACGAGGCAAGTCAACATAATATTATTTTAAAAGAGGGTAAATGAAATAATTTTACCTAAATTATATCTTATATATAAAATGATAAGTTTCATAAACCTGAATGTTGTTTGTTAGGAGATGATAATATTAGTTATCATCGATTATTGGTTGAATTAAACTAGAAACGAACACTTTGTGAACTCTATTTCATGAAGCATTCGATAATTAGGTTGAATTGAAATCTAATTACAATAAGAATTGTTTGCAATAACAAAGTTGTAAATTAACAAAATGTTGTCATAATAAGGTAATAGAATTGTATAAGTATAATTATAATATAGCTTAAAAATAGAAAGGATTTAAATGCTGAGAATTTGAGAACTTAAATCTCGGTGTTTTGAAATTGTTTTCTAAGATTGTGAAATAATAATTAGTAATATTTAAAAATATTTACGAATAAAAGTGTTTCAAAAGGAATTAAAAGGAAATAAGTCATGTACTCCTATCTTCTGTCGCTGAAAAATAATTCCAGTGGTGACAACCGCATCATCGATATCCATTTTCGAGTCCCAAAGAGGGGTTTGCTTTTGCTTGCTTAATATGAGCGAACTCGCTCGTATTAAAAATAATAAGATACATATCCCGAGTTACATACCACACTTTTATATTTTTCCATACGGGATGTCTCATCATTGATATGAGATGTATATTTGGCTATATATCTATATTGTAAAGTTTATGATCGAGCCGTGCAAAGGTGACGCTGCCGAAATTTTCCATTAATTCGGGTGTTTGAAATTTTTTGAGATTTTAAAATTTTGACAACTTATTTTTATAAATAAGTTGTAATTTTCGTAAAGCTGATATCAATGATGCAAAGTAGAAGCGTAATAAAGGTTTTCTAATAAGATTTTAATGTTTTGTAAGATGATTATTTTGAATAAAATATATCAAATGTTATATTTACTTAACCCCTTTTCAAGGATGAAAAAGTTGAGTGTGGGAGATTGTAACGACCCATATTTTTAAATATTTTAAATTATTAAATTTAATATAGCTATTGAACAAAAATGGTTAGAAATAAAAAATTTACTAATTTATTAATGTAATTTACTAGATATAAACTTAGATAAAAATTTAAAATATCAATTTCAATAAGTAAGATATGATAACTTACATTAGAATGTAAATTAAATAATATTGAATTGTGAATAATTGCACTGATGTTGAATTACTATAAAATGGAAGTAGTTGTTTTATTATTTGAATTCGTTTTAAAAGTTAAATAACTTATATTTCAAGTATAATGATTTATTTGATAATTGAATTGATTAAATTTAATATTGGAAATTATTTAAGTCACTAAATCCTGAATTTAATGTGAATGAGAATGATTTCAAAAGTTGATTTAAATTCTACTTTAACAAGAATAAAAATCGTTAACATTTCAAATTGAATTTAAAGTGATTAAATTGAATTTAAAGTGATTAAATTGATTTTGGAAATTTCTCTTTTTAATTAAGGGGTAAAAGTAGTCTTTTTGGGCACTGTCTCGGATTTCGATGAAACTAGTTTCATCGGATATGTAATAGTGAATTATTATAGGATTTCATGTTTCGTCGCGATCAGACTTATCGTTTGGCCATGCGAGCTCGAAATGCATAGAATTAATTAAAGAAATTTAATAAAAATAATTTATTTTGAAAAGCTATCTTCTGTATATGATGGAATTGCCTACCGACATATGTTCCATTCCGTTCGAAATAGGGGTATAACATATAAATGCCAGGCGGCACGCTTCGTTTGGAGTTCAAAAATTGATCTGTGAACAGTGTTGAATATTTATATAATAGGCCATCCTTTATCTTCATTTGCAAACCTAAACCCAAAAATCGACAGCCGCTCTTTCAGCGATTTTCAATGGCCGAAATTCACTCTCTTCTCTCCTCCTTTTCTCTCAATCCACTTAACGAAATCAAACGATCTCAAAGGAAAATCGTAGATCTCATTGAGATCTACATACTGTACGGTCGGATCGTTAAATTCGCAACCAGGTGGCCTGAATCTTGTTGCATTTGTCATAGTTTTTTTGGGTTTCCTTGATCTGGATATGCTCACGTGATTGGGGAGGTGGTTCGGGTGTCGTGGTGCGGCACGATGGGGGAGGCGACTCGGTAGTGTCAGCGGCGGTGTGAGGTGCTGGCGATCGTCGATTGTAGTAAAAAAAAACAAAAAAAAACCCAGTGGAAACGTGGGCTAGGTAGCTAACAAAAAAGAGAGGTTAAGGTTGTTTTAATTATGGTAATTAACTATGTTATTAATTGATTTGAATTATAATCGAATGCTAATAAAACCGTAACTTTTTCATACTAGGTCAGATTCGAGCGAAATGAGTCGCGTTGCGATCGTATCGACGAAGGCTACGACATGGCGTTGGATTGGAATTTATTTAAAGTTGGAAAATTTTCAGTTATTTGTTTCAAATAACTGTGACTGTTCTAAAATGCTCTCGAAATACTATAATATTTTTATGTTAGTTAAATCGAAATAATGAAGTGTTATTTTATATGATTGTTGTTTGGAAATTTACTGGTATTTAAATTGACACATGAATTGACAGTTAGGAACTAAAATTGATAGTTAAAGTGAAATTGAAATTAAAATGCTAGTTAAAAAATCTGATATTTAATTAACTAGTTAACTATTATGGTTTATTGGCGGTTTTGGATGTTGATTGTGATGATACATCCTGTGACGACCAGCCCTTTCAACCCTCGAAAATCGACATAGATACGCTCAATGTATAACGTGCCAAACGATCGAGTGCTGAAAAATAGATTGTCGAGGGGAAAGAAAATCGGTAGAGGAAGAAGAAACTAAAAGAAAAACAGAATCTCATAGCAGATTGAACAACATATAGTATGAATAGTACTTTACATAAATAAAAAACTGTAATATATATATCTCACATCAGAGTACACAAATCAGTAATTATCAGCCTGGACAGTTATAGCAACCTGCACTCATAATTGCCGGTAATTTCAAACAAAAACACTACAGCATAAATAAATAAGTATGCTTAATATGTCTTCTCCATCCAGCTAGTCACCTGAGCTCCATAGCATCCTAACCTGAACCTAAAATACTCGGTCTGACCCGAGCATTATAATAAAATAACACTCGAATCATTCTGGAAAACCATCGTGAGAAAACACACTCAATTTGAATTATTAAAGTTTCAAAATACTTTGAAAATCAAAGGTATCTTGTAAGACCATGTGATGCAGCGGAAATACGAAAATTCGATGAAACGGTGAAAATAGCGATCGATGGATTGAAAATACCGAAAGGCCCAAATCCGTTGATCCAAAGATACCAGATTCTAGCAAATCTTCAACACGTTGATCGCGCACGATACCGTAAAGAAAGATCTACAATTCTTCCAGCGTTGATCAAGCGCACTTGATTCCGCGAATTAGCTTCAACGATCGATGATTCGAGCGCACTCGAATAACGAAGGTGGAGATAGGAGATCACACTCAACTACCGATTTAATGGAGGCACAAAGCTTCACAAACAAAAGTTTTATTCAAAAATAACCAAACTTGAATGTTACAACTCACCCGCTATATATAGCATTTTCACACCCAGACCACCAGGTCGTTTCCGCGACCTACGACCTACATAAGGTCGTTAATGACCTAACAAATACAACACACACAGGTATGCGACTTAATAGTAATTCGCGACCTAACAACACACGGCTCAACATCATAACGACCTAAGCACATACAACATATTACAACATAGTCAAACGACCTATACAATACAACTCACACGACCTAAGAAGACGCGACTCAACGTATGTTCAAGCAACGAATTACGACCTAAGTACAAACGACTTAACACAGCGACACAAGAACATAGCTACCTAACAGATACAACGCACACGACCTATACATCATGCGACCTAAGCTCCATGCGGCATAACTCTTCAGCGACCTAACATTCCTTGGCATAAAGATCAGCGACCTAACATAGGTCGTTAGGTCGCTTGAGCGACCTAAAAAAGCGGTGCCCGGAATTCTTCAAGCGACCTAAAGTTGAGCGACTTAACGTAGGTCGCTGGTTCCCTTTTTCCCACATAACTCGCTTGTCTCTTCTCCACTGTCTTCCTTGTATAATTCGTTTGGTCACTAGGTCGCTGCCGACCTATCTTCACTGCAGATGTTTGCGAGCTACCCTCACTAGGTCATGAGCGACCTAAAACCTTGGAACGACTCAACTCCATAGATTTGGTGGATTGCACTGCTTCATCACTGGGCTGGGCTGCATCATCCTCCCCTGGTTGGGAAAAATTCGTCCTCGAATTTAAAAATTCTTCCCCATCGGATGGTTCATCTCCAAAATAAGGTGCAAGATGTTTAACATTAAACACGTCAGAAGTGTACACATCCTCCGGCAGCTTCAACCTATAAGCATTTTCATTGATCCGTTTCACAATCTTTACAGTACCAATTTTTCGAGCTTTAAGTTTATTGTACGTTCCCACTGGAAAACGGTCCTTCGTTAGTACAACATATACTAAATCTCCTTCATTAAATTCAACACTCCTTCGCTTCAGATCCGCAGATCGTTTATACTTCTCATTCGACTTCTCCAATCGTTCCTGAACGATTCTATGGCATTCTGTCAACCCATCAACAAAATCAGTAGCTCGTTTAACTGTCCCCTTCGGTTGTGGTACTATCGTTAAATCCAACGGTCCCTTTGGTAAGCTTGAATATACAATCAGAAATGGACTAGAACATGTACTACGATTCACTGCATGATTATGAGCAAACTCCGCTTGACATAACTTCACATCCCAACTCTTCAGATTATCTTTCACAAGGCATCGTAATAAATTTCCCAGCGATCTGTTCACAACCTCCGTCTGTCCATCTGTCTGCGGATGATAAGCGCTACTGAATTTCAGCTTGGTTCCCACCATCTTCCACAAACTTAGCCAAAAATGACTCAGAAATCTGGTATCCCTATCTGAAACTATAGATTCTCGTAAACCATGCAAACGATATATCTCTTTAAAGAACAACCGTGCCACATGAACTGCATCCGCCGTCTTCTTACAAGCAACAAAATGTACCATCTTCGAGAAACGGTCCACCACAACATATATCGAGTCATTTCCCCGTTGTGTCCTCGGTAAGCCCAACACAAAATCCATGCTTACATCTACCCACGGTTTTGTCGGAACCGGTAAAGGCATATACAACCCCGCATTTGTAGCTACCCCTTTCGAAATTTGACAAACATGACATCTCTCCACAAATTTCTCAACTTCCTTTCTCATCGACGGCCAAAAGTAAGATTGGGAAATCAACTGCAATGTGCGATCTCTACCCACATGACCTTCTTCATGTAACTTCTTCACAATTTTCATCCGTAAACTGCAATCTGGTACACATAATCGATTTCCTTTAAACAGAAAACCATCCACCAACACAAACTCATCAACACTCCCATTCTTGACTTTATCAACAATCTTCGTAAAGTAAGGATCTTCTTCGAACAACTCTGGCAATAGTTCAAATCCTGTCACTTCAACCTTCATCGTTGTCAACAAATGATTCCTCCTGCTCAATGCATCAGCTACACGATTCGTCACCCCTGACTTGTGTTTCACAACAAAAGTAAACTGCTGTAGATACACGACCCATGAAGCGTGCCTAGCTGAAATTTTGTCCTGCCCTTGCAAATGCTTCAAAGCTTCATGATCCGTATAAAGAACAAACTCCTTCTGAAACAGATAATGTCTCCAGTGCTTCACAGCTTGAACAATAGCATAGAATTCCACATCATAAGTGTTGTATCTCATCTTTTCCCCAGATAGCTTCTCACTGAAATATGCAATTGGACGTCCCCCCTGACTCAACACTCCTCCAATTCCAACTTTAGATGCGTCTGTATGCAACTCAAATAACAGCTGGAAATCTGGCAATACTAGAATCGGCGCTGACGTCAAAAGTTCTTTGATCCGTTCAAAAGCTAATCCTGCTCCCTTCGACCATGAAAACTGCTTGTCCTTCATACAATCAGTAACAGGCGCCATCACACTACTAAAGTGCGGTATACATCTCCGGTAAAACGAAGCTAACCCATGAAAACTTCTGACTTCAGTTATAGTCTTGGGTTGCAGCCAATTTCTGATTGCTTCAACTTTACTTTGGTCCACCTGGATACCTTCCTTAGACAACACATATCCCAAAAACAGAACGCTATGCGTCATGAACACGCATTTCTTCGTTGCAGCATAAAATTGTTCCTGTCGCAGTATCATTAACACTTCTCTCAGATGATGCAAGTGTTCTTCTGGGCTTCCACTATATATCAGTATATCATCAAAATAAACTACCACAAACTTCCCAATGTATGGCCTAAAGATCTGATTCATCACCCGCATGAACGTACTAGGTGCATTTGAAAGACCAAACAGCATAACCAGCCATTCATACAACCCCTCCCGTGTCTTGAACGCTGTTTTCCATTCATCACCTGGTCTAATTCGAATTTGATGATAACCGCTCTTCAGATCAATCTTAGAAAATATAGTAGCTCCATTCAACTGGTCTAGCAAATCATCCAATCTAGGCATAGGAAACCTGTATCGGACAGTAATCTTGTTCAATGCCCGACTATCGGTACATATCCTCCACGTTCCATCCTTCTTCGGTACCAACAATGCTGGTACTGCACATGGACTGAGACTCTCCTGAACATGTCCTTGCTCAAGCAACTCTTCCACCTGCCTTCTCAACTCCTCGTGTTCTTTCGGACTCATACGATAGTGTGGCCTATGCGGTAAAACAGCACCAGGCACTAGATCAATTTGATGTTGAATGTCTCTCAACGGTGGCAATTCTTTTGGCAGCTCTTCAGGGAATACATCTTCAAATTCTTCCAGCACTGGCTTTACTTCTTCAGGAACTTCAACCACTTCATTACTCTCTCACCCAATCAACAAAAACACTTCAGGCTCCTCTTCAACTTCTTTAACAAACTCCTTCAAAGATAGCAAAGTTTTAAGTTCTTCAATCTCCTCCAACTTGCTTTCTTCTTGTTGTCGCTTCTTGGGAACTAAAGTGATCTTTGTGCCTTCGAACATGAAACTATAACTGTTAGTACGCCCATCATGTTGCACCGCTCTATCATACTGCCACGGTCTCCCCAGCAACAAATGGCATACATCCATGTCCACAACATCACACCAAATTTCATCTTTGTATTTCTTCCCAATCGAAAAATTAACACAAGCTCTTCGTCCAACCTTCACCTCCCCGCCTTTCTTCAACCAAGCTAACTTGTAAGGTTTCGGATGCTTCTTAGTCTTTAATGCCAACTTCTTCACAGCCTCGGTAGAAATGATGTTATCACAACTGCCCGCATCAATAACAAACTTGCAAACCTTCCCTAGAATAGTGCATGTTGACTGAAAAATGTTGCTCCTCAACCAGCTAGAATCATCCTCTTGCTTTGGTGTTAGACAAAACCTCCTCATCATCAAATTACAACCCTCATCTCCAGACAACTCTTCTTCCTCCTCAACCGGTAATGAATTAGAATCATCTTCTTCTGCATCCTCATCCTCAACCTCAGCTAACATAGCTCGTTTCTTCGGCTTTGGACATTCATTGCTTTTATGACCCACTTCTTGGCAATTATAACACTTGAAACTGTTATTGACCTTCGCCTTCGCAACCTCATTCACAACTGGTTTTGCAACAGCTTTAGAAACATTGGAACTTCCACTAACACCCTTCACTTGATTGTTGGAATTTGTAAACACACCACCTCCTCTTCTTCCCTGCTTCTCCCAAGCTAACGCCTTCTGGTACGCTTCTGCAACAGATCTAGGATCAAACATGCTCACCATATCTTGAATCTGCATTCTCAACCCTCCAACAAATCTAGCAGTCAGCTGTTCTTCTGTCTCCATGATATCATTCCTGGCAATCAATTGATAAAATTCATCCGCATAATCATTCACAGACTTCGTCCCCTGCCTCAAGTTCTGCAAACGTTGATATATAAGCGACTGATAGTTGTAAGGTAAGTAAGTAGCTCTCATTAACTTCCTCATCTTATCCCAAGATTCAATCTTTGACTTCCCCATTCTCTCCCTGGTAAGTTTGGTTTGCTGCCACCATGCTAAAGCTCTACCCCTCAACCTTGTAGCAACCAATTTCACTCTTCTATGCTCAGGAACTTCTTTAAAGTCAAAAATTTCTTCAACATTAGACAACCAGTCCAGAAACTCCTCTGCTACCATTCCACCCTTGAATTCCGGAATTTCAGTCTTCATTCCCGACTCCCATCGTCGATCCTCTTCTACATCCACATATCGACTCCTTTCTCGATTTCGACTATGAACACTACCTCTTTCACCATCAAACTCCTCATCAAAATCTGATGTATATCGATGTCGTTCATGACCGCCAACATCTCTACCACCAACACTTCTACCACCAACATCCCTTCGATCTACATTCCTCCGTTCACGATCACCCACATCTCTCCGATTTCGATCATCAACATTCCTATCACGATCGTCAACATTTCTACGATCATGATCTGCTCTTCTCTCCTGATCTGAATGTGGTGAAACTCTACTTCCCCCATGGCTCGATTCCGGTGAAACTCTTCTTCTACTTTGATTCATTTCAAGCATCATTCTCTCTAATCGCCCAATTCCTTCATCAAACTTTTCATGCATGCGTTGTTCCATTTGATCGGCTTCTTCTCTTCTATACAACGCTTCAACATTTTGATGACGGTTAGCTCTTCTCGGCGGCATGATTATCTTCAGAAAATCAAACAAAAATTCTTCAAAACTTCAACACAAAGTTAGGCTCGGCCTACACTTTAAAACACAAAATGATGTACTTCAAAAATGAACTTCAACTTCAAACTCTCGGTCTTGAACAACTTCAACAAACAATGCTCTTCAACAATGCACGGCTACCAACTAGCTCGGCTCAAACACTTCAATACTCCTTGGCTCCAAGACTCGGCTTAGCTATGATTGGCTAAGTCTAGCTTTGATACCAAACTGATGCAGCGGAAATACGAAAATTCGATGAAACGGTGAAAATAGCGATCGATGGATTGAAAATACTGAAAGGTCCAAATCCGTTGATCCAAAGATACCGGATTCTAGCAAATCTTCAACACGTTGATCGCGCACGATACCATGAAGAAAGATCTACAATTCTTCCAGCGTTGATCAAGCGCACTTGATTCCGCGAATTAGCTTCAACGATCGATGATTCGAGCGCACTCGAATAACGAAGGTGGAGATAGGAGATCACACTCAACTACCGATTTAATGGAGGCACAAAGCTTCACAAACAAAAGTTTTATTCAAAAATAACCAACCTCGAATGTTACAACTCACCCGCTATATATAGCATTTTCACACCCAGACCACTAGGTCATTTCCGCGACCTACGACCTACATAAGATCGTTAACGACCTAACAAATACAACACACACAGGTACGCGACTTAATAGTAATTCGTGACCTAACAACACACGGCTCAACATCATAACAACCTAAGCACATACAACATATTACGACACAGTCAAACGACCTATACAATACAACTCACACGACCTAAGAAGACACGACTCAACATATGTACAAGCAACGACTTACGACTTAAGTACAAACGACTTAACACAGCGACACAAGAACATAGCGACCTAACAGATACAACGCACACGACCTATACATCATGCGACCTAAGCTCCATGCGGCATAACCCTTCAGCGACCTAACATTCCTTGGCATAAAGATCAGCGACCTAACATAGGTCGTTAGGTCGCTTGAGCGACCTAAAGAAGCGGTGCCTGGAATTCTTCAAGCAACCTAAAGTTGAGCAACTTAACGTAGGTCGCTGGTTCCCTTTTTCCCACATAACTCGCTTGTCTCTTCTCCACTGTCTTCCTTGTATAATTCGTTTGGTCACTAGGTCGCTGCCGACCTATCTTCACAGCAGATGTTTGCGAGCTACCCTCACTAGGTCGTGAGCGACCTAAAACCTTGGAACGACTCAACTCCATAGATTTGGTGGATTGCACTGCTTCATCACTGGGCTGGGCTGCATCACCATGCCACACATAAACACGACAGGTTTTTACCATACGATAACCAAAACATTTCATATCAAAACCCTTTGATTTTATGATAGTATCTAAGTACAAATACTTATTCAAATAGCTGAAATGCTTGCATCTCACGATCCAGCATAATTGGGCACAATCAAAACCGTACGGTGCTTATTGGAGAATGGATTCCATCCGAATGACTAGGTACTGGGATACTACCTATCACAATACGCATCTAGAATAGCATACTGAGGACCACGCTGGGATCCCTTGGTACACAAGACCAGCTTATCCCTGACTTGGATAGACCGAGTATGCTATCACCCTGGGTGTTCCCACCTTTTTCCGAGCTCCTTCCATAATCTTAGTAATAATATCCGAGGGTATCTTGAAAGGTGATAAACATAACCTAATTAGGTGCTACACACTTAGCCTTGCTGCATCCTCCTGCTTTTCAGTCATTCCCGGTTGATAAGGCTAGAGGCTGTGATTACCTTTTTAGAAATATTCATTAGAATTCTCATTGTCCTCCGGTGACAATGTACTAATAGCATTCATCCATACAAGTCCGTTCCCAGCCCGAACGGAACCGAGGCACTATTCCTACTACATCCATTTTGGAATCACCCTCAGGACTAGTAGCGATTAGTCCTTGCACTTCACTGCTCCATCTTCGACTCCATGCTCTTGTCTTCATTACGAAAACGTACTCATTGGATCGAAGTGATTTTCGAATCACAAATCCGTTCTCGGTCTTTTCGAAACAACATTTGCTATTTTCGGTAAACTCAACCCCGGTTCTCATGGAAATAAACAGATAAAGATAAGATCGGAGATCACCTCCTAATTGTTAGTGGACGGATTTCCTTAAAAACATCCTAGAATTACGAGCGAGTCTATATGTACAGTATAGCACCTCTAGCCGTAACTGTACCATATAATCCCGTTCTTCTTCTAGATATTTCCAAAGTTATATTTAGGTCCAGATTTGATAGTCGATTATTTAACTATCAAATAAACAATCAATTCAACCAAAAATTCCATTTTTACGCTTAAAAACACAAAGTCTCATTTTTATTTAAATTTTAAATAAATCAATTCTCTTTATCCAAGGTCATGTACTTATCATATCGAATTTAGTAAATTTACAAGCCATCGTTTCAAATATATTTGAAAACCCTTTTAAAAATAAATATGGAAAGTACCACTATGGTATCAAACCATGGATCACAGCTCAATGGTTACGTCTCTATCCTAGAGAAATCCAAAACTTAGCTGTAGGCACTCAACGCCTCCGATTTACGCCACGCAAGTATACCATTACTTCCTAAAAAATTTATTTTAAAACTTATCTCAAAATAATGCTCGTAAATTTTAAAATAAATTTCAAGTTAGGCAAATATACTTAAATAAAGGTTGTTATACAAAGCCATATTAATATTTAATAATTTATCCATTAAAACAAAAATGCTGCCCATTTCTTAAATAATAATAAATCTTTAAAAATCATTATGAAGTAACTATTAATAATTAAATATGCTTTAAACAATTTAAAATACTTAAATAACTAATTTCTAGAGTATATTTAACACTTTTAAAATCACTAATTTAATCATTGAAAATCATTTTTTTAAAACAAGTCAAATTCCTTGATTCCAATTCCATTTCGTAAATTTGGAAATCTCACTTGAACTCCAGTTTAACCAATTTTGTTCTTATTTCCCAAATTCACTTCTATCTACAAAATATTTAAAATCTCGATTTTACAACCTTTATAATTTAAACAAGTACCATTTATGGATTTATTATTTAAAAATCCTTTATTATATACTTTTATTCAAAAAAACCTCTTCATAATATCCTGATTTAGTTAAGTACAAAAATCCTTTTAATTTTCTTTTCCAATTTAAAACATATATTACTGGTAATTAAAAATACCAAAATCTAGGTCAAAACCTGCTATAGCATCCAATCAATTTGTAACGACCTATATTTTTAAACATTTAAAAATATTAAATTAAAAAAGATTTTTGAATAAAATTGTTAGGAATAAAAAATTAAGACTTTACTGATACAAGTTAAATTATAATACAAGTTATGAGCTTAAGTGTAACGCCCCACCTCTATACCCACGCTAGCCAAGAACACTACGGTGCAATGCTGTCAACTAGCACGGAGAATAAGGCTGTTGAGGAGCGGCCATCCGTAGTTAGGCCTTACACTAGTATTGGTTATCTCGATAGGAGTGGTATATATATTTTTTCTTTCATTTTTCATCTCTGATTTATTTACTCCCATCGACATACCCAATTCCAGTATAAAACGAACTACGATGGTTCATAATAGTTTAGGACAATAGATATAATAATAACATAGATAATATAAATGCGGAACAAAGATAAAACAAAAAGTGTCATATATATAACAACTGATGTCAGTTACAATACACGTGATACAGTACATATGATACAACTACAACTGTCGACTCAAGAAGTTACATATACAAGTACATTATCGTGAATAATATACATGAATACATATCATCCTATACAAATACACTGACTACTATAAAATGACGATGACTACTCCAAAAGGTATGAAAGGACTTCATAGCTCTAGCAGCAACCCAAAGCAAGATATCTACAACCTGTAATAACTCGGTCTGACCCGAGTATTAAATTCAAAAGAAAATAATACACGGGTCAGTCTGTAACAACCTGCATATTTGTCGACTTTCTATTTAAATATTTTATTTAAAATATTTCATCGTTAATCGGATTTTGGTCCGAAAAGCTACTTTTTGCAAACGGTCAAATTAGGACTCGAGACCACTTCCATTGAGTTCGAAATGCCGTTTACAACTTTTTAAGTATAAACATTGATATGTTTAGAGTAAGTAAAATTTAGTCACTTTTACACTTTGGACTTTGGGTTGGTTTAGCCATTATAACTTAAGCCCAACTCCCTCACTCTTCATAAATTTCCTAACAACCAAGCTTTAGCATTAATGGTGAGTGGAATGGGAAATTAAAACTCCAAGCCTAGGTTTCAACTTCAAATCCATCATTCAACTCCAAATTCAAAGAGAAGATAGTGGATTCAAGCTTCTTGTGTTGAGATTGAAGTGGATTGATTCTTGCTTTGCTTCAAAGCTTCATTTTCATTGATTTTTGGTGCAAAGGTGAGATTTTTATCTCACAAATCTAGCCTATAACTATCTTGGACTGGTGGGGAATGAATCCCTATCATGTTAGCATGTACATTGCATTTGCATTTGGATTGGATTGGCGAAAAACTCCGACTTTTAGCGTTTTTGGTGAAATTTTGCACTTAGGTCGTTTTGCCTATGCTAGGTCGTTCGTAGGGAAAAGTCTCGGCCTTCAAATAGCTCGTTCTGGCCTTAAATCGTTCTGCCGTGTTAGGTCACTCAGTCCCTGAGCCACTAGGTCGTAGGTCGCTCCACTTTAGGCCTTAGGTCGTTCGGCTTTGACCTGTTCTTCCACTAGGTCGTTCCACCACTTGAGTCGCTCGGCCTTGTTTTAGTGCTTAGGTCGTTGACCCCCAAGTCGTTAACCCGTTAACTCGCTCGATCCTTCACCAATTTAGGTCGCGTGTTTTACTAGGTCGTTTGGCCTTTAATTCGTTAGGTCGTAGGTCGCTCGACCTTATTACCTTGTTAGGTCGCTCGCGTGTTAAAACGACTGGGTCGCATGACCATTAGGTCGCGTCCACCTAGTCCGCTTGCTCATCGCTTTAGGTCGCTTGACCTTGCCTAGGTCGTTAGGTCGCTTGGCCATTTCAGTTAAGCCGCATGACCACAGGGTTGCTCCAGTTAGGTCGCACAACCCCTTAACTCGCTCGGCCTTGTTATTTTTTAGGGCGCACGACCTTATAACCCGCTAGGTCGCGTGGTCCCATTTTCCTATAGGTCGTTGGACCCTTAAACCGTTTGGTCGTTGGACCTTTAACCCGCTAGGTCGTTGTTCCTTTAACCCGCTAGGTCGTTCCATTTCAATTTGGCTCGGCCATGTTAGGCCGCGTGGGTGTTTCAACTTCGATGAATTTTGGAATCGTATTCCTTGGATTTTATTCACGCCTTCGAACGTGAATTTTTGTGACTTGATTCTACTATCAATTTCTGTGATTTGTCGCTTTAAAATTATAAAGGTTTCAATACTAGTAGTAAATATCAAAACTCTTTTATCAAATTGTTTTCAACTCTATTTTCAATACTATAAAGCTCTTTTCTTAAACTGTTTTCCAAGCTACTTGTATATACAAACCTTTACTTCACTCGGACGAGAAATCTAATTAAACGGCTTAGTAAAACAAGTGGTATGAAACGCTTGCGTTTGCTTCGTCGGTTAATTCTTGGACTCGTTCGATTGATCCTTTTTGTGACAATTTCCTAGTGAAGATCTATAGTTTGTTCGTAAATATTTAAGTTAAGCAAGTGGTTATGGGACATGAAGCTAAACTCATATATTTACTAACTTAGTGTGATTAACACTTCCTGATGATCGTTGATGATCATTTTATGATTTAGACTAGCAATTGTGCAATGTCTCTTTGTCTGCGAGGTTAGTCTAGACACCATCTGTGTGATTTCGACTCACACATATCTCTTTGTCTACAAGGTTAGACTAGACCTCATCTGTGTGATTTCGACTCACACATATCTTTTTGTCTGCGAGATTAGACTAGACACCATCTGTGTGATTTCGACTCACACATATCTCTTTGTCAGCAAGGTTAGTCTAGATCTCAACAGTGTGATTTCGACTTACACACATAGGGTAGCACCCCATGGCCTTCGGGCCATTCTGTGATAGGCGTCTTTCCCTTTTTATGATTTTTGGATTTCGTGTGTTGATTTCTAGAAATTTTATGCTTCACCAATTTTCGTGATTTCTATTGATATGCTTTATCAATTTTTATGCATTGGTGATTTCATGTGTCATTGACTTGTTATGAATACAAGTTTTGGGTATGATACCCTTTTTGGATCTTTGAGAAGATTCTGGTGATATTGATTAATCTTTTGTTGATTATCATTTACATACTTATTGTAGTATGCCATTATGGATATTATATGTTTATGCCATATCTCTTATTCTATATCATGTCATCTGATATTTATAGCTAGACTGATCCGTTTATTATTTCCTTATAAAATAATACTCGGGTCAGACCGAGATGTTACAGGTGCTTCTGCTTGACTTCTCCCCTGGGATCTCTTATTCTGACTTTTGGCTAACTACTTAGATTAGTAGTTTTTGGATGTATACATTCGGGATATAGACTCTATATTGTATACTTATTCTTTTGCATAGCGTGTTGCTATACTTTTGTGTTATTGTGGATCTTTCTGACCACTACTCTGATGTACACTTTTATGTGTTATATATTCATATCTTTTTCCGCCTTTGTGATATGGATGTCTGTGACTGATTGTGTTATGCTTATTTCTATGTTTGTTTCCGAAGATTATATATAGCCACTGTGTGATAGCTTTGAGTTTGAATCGGTATGTCGTAATACTATCTGACATATCGGTGCTCGCGCAAAGAAATTACATGGATGGTCGCTCCTCCACAGCCTTATTCTCCGTGCTAGCCGACAGCATTACACCGTAGTGTTCTTGACTAGCATGGGTATAGAGGTGGGGCGTCACACAGTCTAATTCAAACTCAGTTATTAATGCACAAAAGCAATAATAATAAAATAGTCGAATAGACGACAGTCACAAAAATCTCGTCTATCCAATCCTTTAACAAGGAAATCGGATAACGGTAAATATAACACGTAATAGTGTTAAACAACAAATTAACAGCTTCAAAATATCAACAAAGATAAATGAAAAGATTATCAATGAAATATCAATTAAACGTCACTTCTGTTTGGCTGCAGTACACGCACGCGTGTACTGCCTCGCCATTACAGTGATGAAATACACAAAAGATCAATGAGCCAGATGACAACAGTGGAGCAGAAGACCAAAATGAAACCAGAACCAATAACTAACAAGGCTAAAACGGCAATTATCAACAAGTGGATAACCAGACTACATGAAGCAGTTCAATACCCAAGTGCTAACAGGTACTACATGCAACAGCAAGTGCTAAACCAGAGTGCACATGAACTTCATGCCTCGAAGAACAGGCAATAAAGGAGGTAAACAAGTGATGTACACATGAACGCACACTGGAATCAGTGCACATGTATACATGACCAATTGCCACAATTCAAATGATATAAGTAAAATGACTAGAAGCAAAGCAACAGGTAATACCAAGGCATGAACCAACAGAAGTTAACAACCTTAAGTATGCATACATGAACCAATAGAACATGATGCAATGCAATATGAACCAGACACGAGTCAAGCAGTGCATAGTGTAATGAAGAACTTGAACAAGACTCGAGTGAAATCAGAACAACAAGTGGAACTGACCACACAAGAAAAGCTTGACCAAGTGATAAAAATACTGCACATGAACTACCTGACCCGAAGTCCAGTAAAGTAAACAAATACATCAACCAGTAAAGCAACACTCAAGTGAAAACAACAATTGCAAACAGGTTCAAGAAGACTGCGGTTCCAAAACTTCACATATACATATTCATGTTCATCAGACCTTAATATGTAGTTCAACAGCATATATAACGAAGTCATGAAACAGCAGTCTCAGTGGTGAACCATGAAATCAAGTGAACCAGTAAATGATACAGTAGCAACATAAGCAAGCAAATACATCTAATTCAATTAAATGACAAGACTAAAGTCAAGACCAATTCCAATGTCATGGAATTGCATAACAAGTTCAAGTGTGCTACAGGGAAAATACAACATGAATCTGTACAATGCGAATATCAGGCTCGACTGGACAGCCTCATCATTGAAATGGACATGTTCATAATTTGATACAAGGAACTATATGCTGAACTAGTATGCAAGTGAATGCAACGTGAATAAACAATGGCAAATGCATGTGCAGACTCAAGTGTTACTTGATAACAAAGTAGCATGAAGGGAACACATAAAACAGTGAACATAGTCGAGGCTACAACCTAGTTCAATTTGCAATGTACCCAAACTAGTTAGACAACAATGGTGCAAGTAATTAATTCAAGTGACCAAAGATAACAGACATCGAAATAGTGGTGGTCACGAACGAAATCATATCACCAAACCAAAATCGAACAGAGATGACCAAGAAAAATGAACAATGTAAAACAATAATCAAAACTGAAGCACCGAAAAAGTAATAAGACCAAATTCCATCAAGCACAGTGCAAAAGAGTTCAACCCAAATGGATCAATGGAACAAACACATCAGTTCGTAGGCTATCAGTTCAGTGAATCAAGAAAATGAAAGTGAACTTCCAGCCTGATACAATGTCACAAGGAAAAACAACCAAGAATTGATACAGTAAAGAGCATTCGAGACAAGTTAATGCTAGCATGAAGTACAACAGACCCAAGACTGCAACAATGACAAGTCGAAGTCAACTCGAAATCAACCTCGTGGTGACCACGAAATTAATCCAAATCGATACACAAAATTCATATGGCCGAAGTCACAGGAAACCGTGGTGGCCATGAAAACTAAGCAATCAAGGAATCGAACTAAATCGAGTAAAATCATCAACATCAAAACAAAGTCGAACTGCCGAAATAAATTCAATCACAAATTCAAACGAACAAAATATAGGAATTCAAACCCTATATACACATGAGATTGAAGAGAATCACTCACCTGAATCGAAGCAACGACGAGCTCAATCAAGTGGCCGAAGGTATCTCGAGACGATCGACTAACGAAGCTTGAAGTCGTGTCTTCGAATTTTGCTCAAAACCCTAATTTGAAGGAAAGGGGAACGAACGAAAGGAGGCAGCCATTCCTTCATATGTTTTTAGTTTAGGGTTTTCGAACGAAAATGAAAAGAGGAACGAGCACACCCTTATCTCAACTAAGGGAACGGGTTGAATGAATTAAAATGGAACGGGCCCAATTGATAAAGATAGAAGAGAGAGTGTTAATGGGCCAAGATTCAATTGAAAGCCCGCATAACTTTTTTAACAAAATTGTAAAAGAATTACAACTGATTAAAACACTCAACAGCAATTAACAACCAATTAGTCGTTTTAATGACGAAAATTAATTACAAAATCTCAGGGTTGTTACATTAAGTAAAATTTCAATTAATGAAACATGTTTGCAATAACGTAAGGATGATAACAAATGCTAGTGTGACGTCCCGAAATTTTGGGCATTGAAATTGGAATATTTAATTGATTTTAAATATTTTAAGAAGTAAATTTTTAACTTGAATTTCAAATATCACCGTTTACTTGATAATTAAATTATTGAATTCAATGATTGGGAATTGGATAAAATATTGAATCTTGGTTTTTAGCTCGTTAAAAATAATTTGATGGCTTGTAAAATTTATGTTGATAATACTGAAGGTAATAGAACTTTTAAAATTGAATTTAAAAGTGGGTTTTTCAGTTTTGAAAATATACCGTTTAAATTGACATTTAAAAATAGCCTTCCGAGGCGCAGTCTCGGATTTCGACGAAACTAGTTCCATTGGATCCGTAATAGTGTAATATTATAGGATTTCAATTTTTGTAACGTTTGAAATTATCGTGTGATCATACGATACATAAACACATTGAAATTCATATCGAAAATTTAATATAATAACTAGGTCCAAAAAAGCTATCTTCTCCATACGATCGAATTAGGACTCGAAACCTCTTCCATTGCGTTCGAAATAGGGGCATAACATTATAAATGCCTAGCGTCATGCCTCGATAGAGGGTCGAGATTTTAAGTTGCATTTATCGAGACAATTTAAATTTGAATTCAATTTAAATATATATATTCACATACAACCCAACATTCAGCTGCAATTCTTTCACCATCAAACCTTTTTCACCTCAGCAGCGTTTTCTTTTTCAAAAAACTGCAGCATTCCTCAGCACGCAAACATCTCTTGTTGCCCATTTCTTTTTACGCAACAGTTTTAAATCAGAGAAAAAGAAAAAATCGATGCGTTATAAATCTCGATCTCTCTTCCCATTTTCTTCATTCAAAGGGCTAAACGAAATCGAAGAAATAATGGCCGAGCAGAATTTCAAAATCAAAATTTCGTTCTCTTTTTTCCCTTCTTTTCTTGATTCATGAAATCTTTGTGGCTCAAGATATTAATCGAACAAATAAAGAGGTTGTTCAATCTAAATAAAAGCCAGCCAACATCGTATCGATTTCGATCATAAAATGAGGGGCGACCTTGTTTTCAATCGATTCGGGGGAGGGGACAAACGCGACTGTGTTCGATGTGTCAAAGGGAGGAGATGCATGGTTCGCGTGCGATGGGGCGAACTTGATTAGCTGTCGTCGTCGACTTGGCAGAGAGATGGCGTTCGATCGACGATGGCTTGGACTCGTTTTCGTTCAGATGTTTAGGGACGGCGTGTGTAGGAATTGCAAGGGCAACTTTGGGCAGTGAAGTGGCCGATGGCGGCGGCGCAGGCGATGCGCGATTGGTGGAGATGGCCGCGAATTTGTGGAGGCAGTGTCAATGTGGTGTTCGACATGGTGGTGGCACTGTCGATGTCAAGAAGGGGGAGTTTCGTTTGACGTGGGCATGAGCGATGATGTGTTCTCCTGTTCGAGCCAGGTGTTGCCGTGAGGTATAATTCTTTTTCAATTTAAATATATATATATATATATATATATCTGTGTGTGTGTGTATACGTACAGAAAAAAAAATTTATTGCAGTAAGGTATATTTAAAGTTTACATTTTTTTAATTTAATGTTAATATATGTATAAATATATAAATACAAGGAAAAAAAGTATAATAACAACAAGTTTATAAAAGACCAATTTATTTTCTTCAAATTTACAGATTTATATATGTATATGTATATATACAGTAAAGTAAATTACTGTTGTTATTTATAGAAAACAGAAAGTTATTTTTTAAAATAAAGTTTGGGAAAAAGGGAGTTTTAAAATGTTGTAGAGTTATAAAGATTATATTTTTAAAATGCATATACAGAGGAAGAAAATTTAAAATTAGATTTTATTGTACAAAATGCATACACACACACACACACATATATATGTATGTATATATTAAAGAAGAATATTTTTAAACGAAAATTGGTTCCGACTAAATCATTTGTTAATTGAATTTATTAAGTGGAAATTAATTATTCATTTAGTTCAAATGTTAATAAATCATATAATGTTTGTTAAAGGTCCAAAATCGTGAAGAAAATAGCCGGTTTGGGTCGGATTGCGAAACAAAAATCAAAAGGTGAGTTAACCTCACTCAAATTGGATTACTGATTAATTTGATCATTTAAATCAAATTATTGGTTGATTGACCGAACTGATGATTTATTATAAGTCTGGATATGATATTAGATATAATAGTATATATATATTGGAGTGATTAATATTCCCGCATTATATAGCGGATGAGACCCTATGCGCCCTGCATAATAGCGGATGACCCTTTATACCGCGATATCCCACCTCGAAGTGGGATTGGTATTTTTATATTGTGCTAACATCAGTGGATGCAAGAAAACAGGTTGGAGGGATCTAACTGGATTCCTCGAAAATATTGAATTTTTTTCATAGTTTGTGATTGTGATTTTGGAACGACCTGATTTTTTCGACACCCGAAAATTGACATCAATATCTGTGCTTCAATTTATTATATTCTTCAATAAAAATAAATATCCAAAGTATTCACTCTCATTTAAAAGTCCTCACGGTTATGCATGGGTGAATTACTTGGGTTTTTGAATATGTGCTTCCATACTCATTTAAAAGTCCTCACGGTTATGCATGTATGGAACGCATATCAAAATTGAGCTTTTAAATAGACAAGTTGATTCTAATCCCATTTAAAAGTCCTCACGGTTATGCGTGGTTAGAAGATGCTTGAATTATTTTTAAATAAAAATTGTGAATACTACTAATCTCATTTAAAAGTCCTAACGGTTATGCATGGTTAGTAGATATTCAAATTTCCTGAAATAAATATACCACAAATAGACAGAACTGTATGATTTTTGATGATTTTATCCCCATCACTTCTGAAAGTGGAATATGCACCTGACAAAGATAATTATGACTTTTGTTTGAGTTTTATTGAAATTTGATATTTATATTCAATTGAGTTAAATGTTGGATTCATGTCTGTCACTTCATCCCTATTTTTATAACACTGTTATTCTTTTGCTGATAACAAAAGGGGGAGAGAAAAGTTAAGATTTTGTCAAATAGAATCAAGCAAAGGTCAAATAATTTTCCATTTGCATCTAGGCTCATTTATATATTTCTATCTGTATGCATATATGTAGGGGGAGCATCATGTAGAGAGGAAGCATTTAAATAGGGGGAGCAATTAGAGTATATCATTGATCAAATACATTTAACACGGTCAAAATCTTAATTATATGTTTGTTATCATTAAAAGGGGGAGAATGTTGAATATGCGCTTGGCGCTTATATGATTTTTGTTTGATGATAATAAACATATATACATTCGTTTAAATGTATTTGTTAATGTACTATTTTATTTTTCATAGATTAAATAAATGTTTGTTGAATAAAATAAATTACACAGAATTTGAATTTGAATGGAATTTGAATTCAAACAGAAATTTTATTCAAACAAATATTTATTACAATCTTGAATAGTACAAATTCATGCTCTCACTATACATATACATTTTTGAATACATCACGATTTCATATGTACAGATAACCTCACTACATATTCACTCACACTCGTACTTTGTCTTCAACTGCATTCCAGTTTGAATCCAGCATCTGAGCAATCTGCAAAAATATTCACTAACGCAGTAAAATTGAAAAAGAAATGTTTTTGCAATATAAAATAAAATATGATTTTTGTAAATATGATTTGCCTCAGTTATTTGGGTTGTTCGTCATCATTCACACTTGAATTCATCACAAAGTCGTGCACATAGATATATACACTTGATAATGCATCAGGGACAGGTAATCATAAGTGGCTGCAATACACACGTGTACATTCATACACGTGTGCACTGCCTCGCCAACTCGTGTGCGCAGCCAACAAGAGCAAGTGTGCAAGTGCAAATCACAAAGACCACAAAGAAATGCTCAAGCCATCAATTTCAGTACCACAACAAACAAGGTTCAGGTCATAATGGAGCAACTCGAGCTCAAGAATGATACAAAACAACAAGTGTACAACAGTGTCAAGTGGCAAACAGTTCAAAGCTTCAACAAATCAGAACAGCCATACATGATACATGAATAAGCCAGCAGATACAATGACTACAAAATCAAGTTCAGTAAGACAATGCACTAATGGCAAGTCATGGAGTCGCAGTCACAATGAAACTGCAGTGGAACAGTTGCAACATGAATGAAATGACCAGAACACAAGTGCAACAGAACATCAACTGACTTCAAACATGAAATGGAGAACATCATTGCAAGTGCAACAGGTAGAAGAAGATGCAGTGAAGCATATACAAGGGCAGTACATATATGCAATCCAAACATGTGCAGACTCAACTGGAACAACACACAAGCAATGAACAGCTGTATACAAGTACAGGCCACAACATGTCAATGCAAGCACAGCCTCAAACATGAAACAAGACTAAAGCCAGAAATAGTGCAATGCAGACTTAAAGTTACAAAACAAAATGCCAACTTTCAATGAAACAGATCAAGTGACTACAAGAGTGATACCAACATAAACAACATCAAAGTGCAACAGAGAAGATGGCCAGAGACGAAGCTCACAGGGGCCGGAAAACCAAAGCAGTGGTTCACAGTGAAAACAAAAACAATAATGGACCGAGATGAACGTATGAAACTATACAGAAGTCAGAGTTGACAAAAGATTAGAGATGACCAAGTCAAGAAAATCAAATACGTATCTTTGAAAAAGTCACAAATAAAAGAGGAAAGCTCTTTGCCGCATTATCCACGAGATAAATCAAACGTTTGATAATAGCCATGAGTATCAAGTCAAAGTTATATCAGGAAGGCCGTGCGCATCAAGCAATAGAAAAATTGGGAAAGTATCAAATTGATACGAGAAAAATCAAGTGCCTCGAATTCATATAAATACCAAACCCAAAAGATCATCATAGGCATCGAGTTCTAAAATCACAAAAGCACAAACAAGCAAAGAGATTACATACCGCAACAGTGAACTCGATCAAAAGAAGCAGCTGCAAACAATTCACAATCTCGCAAGTCAACCAGTGAATTAATCATCAGAGCACGAGCGAGCAAACCAGAATTGATCATTAGAGAAGGAGCGACCAACAGAGAAGTAAATGGGAACAAGCCCCAATTTGAATCGCAAGCCCTAAATTCAGAACGAACAAAACAAACAGAGGCCGCCATTTTTTCTTCACGAGTCAAAAGCAAAGACAGTGGATCGGGTTAAAGATAAAGGGGCCGGCCTTGTTAATTACAAAGGGGGTTTTAGTTTTTAGGGTTTTTAAAATGGGGTCTTTTATTCTGAGCAAAAATTACGGGTTCAAGTTTATACTTTAATTTTTGCTCCCGGTTTTATTCTGAAGTCTGTTTTTACTTTTTGAGTCAAGGAATTTGTAAATCACCACCTAGGTTGTAGGTAGTGTCAGATTGTCTAGTTAGAATTAGTTCAGTGAGCAGGGTGTGCGAGTTTGCAAAGCTCTATAGGCGGGAGCAGAGTTTGCGAGTAAGCGAAGCTCTATAGGCGGAGCAGGGTGTGCGAGTCTAGTAGAGTGTTTGTGAGCGGGAGCAAATGTTTGCGAGTCTAGTAGAGTGTTTGTAAGCGGGATACTGTTTTATTCTAATAGAAATCTGGGAATGCAGCAGTAGGCAGGGGTTGCCGAAGCTGGGTAAATTTTGTGTGTGATTTATTTTTCAGCATATTTATTTCTGCAGTTTATTTCTGTGATTAATTCGAGAAAATTTGCTATAACCCTATTCACCCCCCCCTCTAGGGTTAATCTAGATCCTACAAGTGGTATCAGAGCAAGGTTTTTTTCTTTAACTCTAGAGTCATGAATCCACCAGATAATACTTTTGTTGAGGGTCATTTCAATATTATTCCTTCTATTTTCGATGGAACAGATTTTTTGAACTGGAAATTGAAAATGGAATTTTATTTAAAATCTGTTAATATTAAATGTTGGGATATTATTGAAAATGGGTGTGATAAAACAAATAAGGAAATTATCTCGATTAATGCTCTTGCTATGCATATATTATATTCTCATATTAATCGTGATAATTTTTATTTCGTTTCTCATTGTGAAAATGCACAGAAAATCTGGAATACTCTCGAAGCAATATATGGTGCAAAAGTCAACAGCTATGAGATGTCCTCCACAACCGAATCAGTTAAAGAAATGTGCTTAACAGGATTGGTAAAGAGCAATTGTGATGAGGATGATGATGATGGAGCAGTCAAGCAAGCATTACCAATGAAGAAATTCAAAAGGAGGAACCGCAAATCCGGAAATCCATCTCTAAAATCAAAAAACAAAGAGCTCAATATAAAGCCAAGCAAGGTATCAAAACTCACTCACTCTGAATTACTTGTTTATTTCCACGAAGTGAATGGCTGTTTTGAACGACTTAGGGAAAAATACGCTAAACTTGAATCACAAAAAGACTCTCTGATAGAATTAAATGAACAACTTGACCAACTAGTTAAAACCTATCAGAGTAGGATCCCTAAGTGTGATAAGTGTCCAACATTCGAAAAGGAAATTGAAAAATCAGAAATCAATATAAAATCACTTGAAAATGAAATTCTGATTTTAAAAGAGAATGAAAATAATAGGAGAGAGAATTCTATTGAAAAGTGCACACAATTGATAAATGAAAATGAATCTCTCAAAACACAAGTCCAACAATTGTCAACGACTTTAGATTAATTTTTAAAAAGTGAAAAATCGTTGAATATGCTATTAGGAAAGCAAACTGTTAATACGGTTAGACAAGGACTTGGATGTAATAATTCGAAAACTGTTGAGAGCAATATTAATCAAGTTAATTCTACGTGCACAATTTGTAGAAAATATGGACACGATCACAATAATTGTTGGCATAGACCCAAACATGTGAAAACTATACCAATTTGGGTTCCAAAAGGCACAAATATAAAATCTATCAAAGTTAAACAAATTTGGGTGCCAAAGGGAACAATTATAAATAGTTTTGGGTCTCCACAAAATTATTCTTCTAAATATTTTGCCACTAACAATCATGGACCTATAAAAACAAATAGGTCACATAAATCTTTTCCCGTGTAGGTATGGTGGCAGGCTAAGGAACATCAACGGTGTTCTCTGGATTTTGGCTGTTCCAGAAACACAATGAGCGTCAAAGCAAAGTTCCTTAGCCTAGTATAAAGGTGACAGAATCACAATGGGCAATCACGTAAAATTATCGTAAAGGTAAAACAGGTGAAGGTATATTTCTGTGATAATCTGCACCATATTCTGAATAAAATCAGCCAATTTTGAGATGTTAAAAAAAATGATGTTTTTTGATTCTAACTTGTTCAATATAGTTGGCCAATTACACTTATGTCAAAAACACTATTCTTTGAATTTCTTCATATATATTAGTTTGGATAGTGTTTTGTTGGATGATAATATTTTTTTTTGGCTAACTCTATATTCACGGTTTTCTGATTGTTTACATGGCTTCAATCCAAATTTAAGAGAAGGTCATTTGAAATACTGTTCAAAAATTTGAGTTTGAGTTTTTGTGCACACTTCATGGTCTGGTCTATCAAGTTTAGTTAGTGATATTTTGGAGTGAAAAAGAAATTCAGATGCAGATCATATTGGTAATCTAGTTGAAAGAAAAATTACTAGTGGAACATGATTAATTTTTGAAACATTCATTTACTGCATCATTTTTCAAAGAAAATATCTGCATATTTTTCACTTGAAATAATTTCCAAATAGCAGATTTTTTTTCTATATAACCCCTTCGAGAAAATCATTTTTTGACCATATTTTCAGATTAGTCATTTTCATTTTAAATGACAAATTTTGACTAATCCGACTCCCTGCTAATTATCGAAAAGATAAATAGTGATTGAAAAGGTGATAAGTGTCGATATTTGTCATACATTACTCAAGACAGTATATTTAGAAAAATTTCTTTAGAATTTCATAACAAGAGTTATAAAAACTTTTTGTTGGGTAAATATTCCATGATCATTTCTATTTCTATCATCTTTCTATCGACCATCACTCATCAAAATCATATATAGTATGTAAATTTGTGGTAGTTTACAAAGGAAATTATTCGTTCTTCAATTTATTATATCTTCAGATTTATAAAGGAAATTATCTGTGCTTCAATTTATTATATTCTTCAATAAAAATAAATATCCAAAGTATTCACTCTCATTTAAAAGTCCTCACGGTTATGCATGGGTGAATTACTTGGGTTTTTGAATATGTGCTTCCATACTCATTTAAAAGTCCTCACGGTTATGCATGTATGGAACGCATATCAAAAATGAGCTTTTAAATAGACAAGTTGATTCTAATCCCATTTAAAAGTCCTCACGGTTATGCATGGTTAGAAGATGCTTGAATTATTTTTAAATAAAAATTGTGAATACTACTAATCTCATTTAAAAGTCCTAACGGTTATGCATGGTTAGTAGATATTCAAATTTCCTGAAATAAATATACCACAAATAGACAGAACTGTATGATTTTTGATGATTTTATCCCCATCACTTCTGAAAGTGGAATATGCACCTGACAAAGATAATTATGACTTTTGTTTGAGTTTTATTGAAATTTGATATTTATATTCAATTGAGTTAAATGTTGGATTCATGTCTGTCACTTCATCCCTATTTTTATAACACTGTTATTCTTTTGCTGATAACAAAAGGGGGAGAGAAAAGTAAAGATTTTGTCAAATAGAATCAAGCAAAGGTCAAATAATTTTCCATTTGCATCTAGGCTCATTTATATATTTCTATCTGTATGCATATATGTAGGGGGAGCATCATGTAGAGAGGAAGCATTTAAATAGGGGGAGCAATTAGAGTATATCATTGATCAAATACATTTAACACGGTCAAAATCTTAATTATATGTTTGTTATCATCAAAAGGGGGAGAATGTTGAATATGCGCTTGGCGCTTATATGATTTTTGTTTGATGATAATAAACATATATACATTCGTTTAAATGTATTTGTTAATGTACTATTTTGTTTTTCATAGATTAAATAAATGTTTGTTGAATAAAATAAATTACACAGAATTTGAATTTGAATGGAATTTGAATTCAAACAGAAATTTTATTCAAACAAATATTTATTACAATCTTGAATAGTACAAATTCATGCTCTCACTATACATATACATTTTTGAATACATCACGATTTCATATGTACAGATAACCTCACTACATATTCACTCACACTCGTACTTTGTCTTCAACTGCATTCCAGTTTGAATCCAGCATCTGAGCAATCTGCAAAAATATTCACTAACGCAGTAAAATTGAAAAAGAAATGTTTTTGCAATATAAAATAAAATATGATTTTTGTAAATATGATTTGCCTCAGTTATTTGGGTTGTTCGTCATCATTCACACTTGAATTCATCACAAAGTCATGCACATAGATATATACACTTGATAATGCATCAGGGACAGGTAATCATAAGTGGCTGCAATACACACGTGTACATTCATACACGTGTGCACTGCCTCGCCAACTCGTGTGCGCAGCCAACAAGAGCAAGTGTGCAAGTGCAAATCACAAAGACCACAAAGAAATGCTCAAGCCATCAAGTTCAGTACCACAGCAAACAAGGTTCAGGTCATAATGGAGCAACTCGAGCTCAAGAATGATACAAAACAACAAGTGTACAACAGTGTCAAGTGGCAAACAGTTCAAAGCTTCAACAAATCAGAACAGCCATACATGATACATGAATAAGCCAGCAGATACAATGACTACAAAATCAAGTTCAGTAAGACAATGCACTAATGGCAAGTCATGGAGTCGCAGTCACAATGAAACTGCAGTGGAACAGTTGCAACATGAATGAAATGACCAGAACACAAGTGCAACAGAACATCAACGGACTTCAAACATGAAATGGAGAACATCATTGCAAGTGCAACAGGTAGAAGAAGATGCAGTGAAGCATATACAAGGGCAGTACATATATGCAATCCAAACATGTGCAGACTCAACTGGAACAACACACAAGCAATGAACAGCTGTATACAAGTACAGGCCACAACATGTCAATGCAAGCACAGCCTCAAACATGAAACAAGACTAAAGCCAGAAATAGTGCAATGCAGACTTAAAGTTACAAAACAAAATGCCAACTTTCAATGAAACAGATCAAGTGACTACAAGAGTGATACCAACATAAACAACATCAAAGTGCAACAGAGAAGATGGCCAGAGACGAAGCTCACAGGGGCCGGAAAACCAAAGCAGTGGTTCACAGTGAAAACAAAAACAATAATGGACCGAGATGAACGTATGAAACTATACAGAAGTCAAAGTTGACAAAAGATTAGAGATGACCAAGTCAAGAAAATCAAATACGTATCTTTGAAAAAGTCACAAATAAAAGAGGAAAGCTCTTTGCCGCATTATCCACGAGATAAATCAAACGTTTGATAATAGCCGTGAGTATCAAGTCAAAGTTATATCAGGAAGGCCGTGCGCATCAAGCAATAGAAAAATTTGGAAAGTATCAAATTGATACGAGAAAAATCAAGTGCCTCGAATTCATATAAATACCAAACCCAAAAGATCATCATAGGCATCGAGTTCTAAAATCACAAAAGCACAAACAAGCAAAGAGATTACATACCGCAACAGTGAACTCGATCAAAAGAAGCAGCTGCAAACAATTCACAATCTCGCAAGTCAACCAGTGAATTAATCATCAGAGCACGAGCGAGCAAACCAGAATTGATCATTAGAGAAGGAGCGACCAACAGAGAAGTAAATGGGAACAAGCCCCAATTTGAATCGCAAGCCCTAAATTCAGAACGAACAAAACAAACAGAGGCCGCCATTTTTTCTTCACGAGTCAAAAGCAAAGACAGTAGATCGGGTTAAAGATAAAGGGGCCGGCCTTGTTAATTACAAAGGGGGTTTTAGTTTTTAGGGTTTTTAAAATGGGGTCTTTTATTCTGAGCAAAAATTACGGGTTCAAGTTTATACTTTAATTTTTGCTCCCGGTTTTATTCTGAAGTCTGTTTTTACTTTTTGAGTCAAGGAATTTGTAAATCACCACCTAGGTTGTAGGTAGTGTCAGATTGTCTAGTTAGAATTAGTTCAGTGAGCAGGGTGTGCGAGTTTGCAAAGCTCTATAGGCGGGAGCAGAGTTTGCGAGTAAGCGAAGCTCTATAGGCGGAGCAGGGTGTGTGAGTCTAGTAGAGTGTTTGTGAGCGGGAGCAAATGTTTGCGAGTCTAGTAGAGTGTTTGTAAGCGGGATACTGTTTAATTCTAATAGAAATCTGGGAATGCAGCAGTAGGCAGGGGTTGCCGAAGCTGGGTAAATTTTGTGTGTGATTTATTTTTCAGCATATTTATTTCTGCAGTTTATTTCTGTGATTAATTCGAGAAAATTTGCTATAACCCTATTCACCCCCCCTCTAGGGTTAATCTAGATCCTACACCCGAGTCAGTCTGGAAAGCCAGCGTGAGAAAACACACTCAATTGGATTATTAAAGTTTTCAAAATCCTTTGAAATCAAAGGTATCTCGTAAGACCACGCCACAAATAAACATGCCGGGTTTTTACCTTACGAACCAAAACATTTCTTATCAAATCCTCTGATATTATAGTAGTGTCTATATACAAATACTTATTCAAATAGCCGAAATTTTACATTCATTAAATTCCAGCATAATAGGTATACAAACAAGTCCGAAGGCACTTATTGGACATTGGGTTTCCATCAATGGCAGGGCTACTGGGTACCATCCGTCACAGTACCTGGTCTAGATCAGAGTACCGAGGATCCACCGTGATCCCCTGTAACACAAGACCGGAGCTGCCCCTTACTGGATAGTCCAAATAAGATCACCCTGCGGTTGGGATCAGCAACCGCCCACACAGCCGAATAAAAAGGGACATCTAGATAGGGATGACCGTACCCTAATTGGTTACTAACCACTTAGCCTTGCTGCACCTCCCCTGTTTTAGCCATTCTCAGTTGATGAGGCTCGAGGCTATGCGTTACCTTTTTAGCACACATACACTTAGAATGCTCATCGTCCCCCTGACGATGTTCTGATAGCATTCATCCATACAAGTCTGTTCCGGGTCCGAACGGAATCGAAGGCACTACTCCAACTACATCCATTTTGGAATCACCCTCAGGATTAGTAGCAATTAGCCCTTGCACTTCAATACTCCATCTTTGACTCCAAGCTCTTGTCTTCATAACGAAAAAGTTTAAACCAGATCGAAGTGGTTTTCGGGAAATTAATCCTGATCCCGGTCTCTTCGAAATAATCAATGCAATGGCCAATTTGATAGTCGGTTATTTAACTATCATATAACATCCTCAAACAACCATCAGGCCTTAATAATATTTCAATTTATTTATTCCAAAATATCTTTGCAAGATATTTTCCTACACTTTAACCTTTTGAAAAATAGTTTTCAAATCACATTTTCTCTTGCGGAATAAATTCCCACCCAATTGTTTATTTCCACTGAAAATCACCAAGTCTTAATACTATAGATTTTTAAATAATTTAAATCACTTTATCCTAAAATTATATGCTCTAAGACACTTAAAATAAAAACTACTCATAACACTTTATTTAAAATACTAATAATTTCTCATGTAAAACTTAAGCCAAAACAGATTTTTTAAAATAAAAGTTATGAAATTCTATGCAAATTTTTCAAATAAAAACTTTAGCCAAACTACCTTTAAAATAGAACTATTTTATAAAATATAAATATTTAATAAATATTTTTAAATCATAATACCAATTAACCTTTTAAAATAATTACTACTATAAATAACATAATAAATATTTACCTTTAAAATTTTAACCAACTTAAATAATAAATTCTCAAAAACATTCTTTTAAAACAACTTTAAAATCTCTAACTTATACTTGGAAATATTTCTTTGAAAATATACTTCGCTTTTTAGAAAAATACAATTTCCTTTCCACACCTTTAAAAATAAACCACTATTTACTTTTAAACAAATCACCCTTCCCTTATAAATTCTCTTCCTGAATTTATACTTCCAAATTATCCTCTGGTAAATATTTCACTTTATTTATAAACCCCATTTATAAATTCCATAATCTCATTCTCCTTTAATCCCAGTTTCAAACACTTAATCAGTTTTCAAATCGATTTTTAAAACTAACTCCATTTTTAAAATAAAATTCTTTACTTACCCAAATTTATTTTAAACCCCATTAATTCAATATTTACATCTATATTCATGATTTAAAGTCTTAATTTAAACTGAAATATCCACTTCATACCTTATTTAAAATTCTACCCTTTTATTTCCTCCCAAACATTTAAATCTTAAATTCAAAAAATAAAACCCTTTAAATTTTTAGACAATGTCACTTAAGTCTCCAAAACTCTTTTATTTTCATTTAATTAAAATCTCAATCTTCATTTCCATACTCAGAATTATTTAATAAAATTTTTAAATCAAACTTTTAAACTTTTCCAAATTCAATCTTTAATTCACCCAAATTCACTATAATTATTTTATTAAAAATTTCCCTTTTTATTCCCTTTTAAAATCCAAACTTTTTAAATTTTTTCCATTTTCTAAAAATACCAATATATATTCAATCAAGCCATAACATTCAATAATTTCATTTCCCAATATAATCAATATAATCATCACAGATTATCACATAAATCTCATTACTGAATATATAATAAATTAAAATTTTGAGGAATCTAGTTAGATCCCTCCACCCTGTTTCCCTGCATCCACAGATGTTAGCACAATATAAAATACCAATCCCACTTCAAGGGGGATATTGCGGTATAAAGGGTCATTCACTATTATGCGGGGCGCATAGGGTCTCATCCGCTATATAATGCGGGAAATCAATTACTCCAATATATATATATATATATATATATATATATATATATATATATATATATATATAATATCACATCCAGTCAATTCAACCATTCAACCAATAATTTAAATTTAACTATATAAATTTAATGGTAATCCAAATGAGTGAGATTAACTCACCTTTATTTTATTTACAACCTATTTCCATTCCGGCTTGATTTCTTCACGATTTTGACCTTGTAAAAATAATTCACGATTTATTAGCATTTGAATTAATCACACAATTAATTATCATTTAACAAATTTGATTTACTAATAATTTAATTTAATTTAAACTAATAATTTCCCTCAAAAAATCTTTTAGTAACATTAATAAATCAAATAAGTAAATTGAACAAACTAATCACCTTAATAAATTATTTTAAAATAAACTAGTAAATTTAAATATATTTATGCATATTTATTTTATTTCTTACATATACTAAATAACTTATATAAATTATAAACCTAACTTTTTCATAAATTCCTATATAATTATTTTTTCAAAATCTTATATATATACATATGTACTGTTTATACATGCAAATGTACATATACATCCTCACATTAAAAATAATTTACTGTAACTTTCCGGATGAACAAATTAAATTCCAAGCTTTAACTTAAGATAAATTAAAAAAAATTGTTTAAATTCAAATTACCTAGCTCGAGTCAGCCAAACAACATCATTGAGCTCTTGCGCAAAATCCAAAATCGTGCCTTCATCACGCTTCACTAACAGCTCTGCCGAAGACCACCGCCACCTCACGACTACAGCTCGAACATCTGGAAGCAGTCGCTACTTCGAGTTGTCACCCTTCCTTCCGCGAACTCAGGTCATCGCTCTTACGCGCATCGCTAGCGGGTCCCTTAGGCCAACTGTCGCGCACTTCCACGGGCCCCCCGTTGCTTCGTGCTGCTCCGGCCTCCCATCTCCATGAATCCCGATCAACTAGTTTGATTTGAGAAGGTTTTCAAAAGATTTTAGGAAAGCGGCCATTAATATATTATTGAACGAAAACGTTCGTTCTGATTTTGATTTAGGAAAAAAGGGGCATGTCATTCCCTTTTTATTTTATTTGATTTTTTTTATTTTTATAAAAATATTCTGCGTGCTTGACAAATGGAGGAAGATAAGGCTTTTAAATTTTAAATTTTAACGCGTGTCTTTAGGAAGAGCACGTGTCCTAACTGCGACAATATTTCAATGCAATTTATCCTTTATATTTAAATTTAAATTCAAATTTAAATCGATTTCAATTCGAAGCTTAATTTTTTTACATCCTATCAAGGCATGCCTCTAGGCGTTTATAATGTTATATGCCTATTCCGAACGCGATGGAAAGGGTTCCGAGTCCTAGTTCTATCGTATGGAGAAGATAGCTTTTTGGACCTAGTTATTATATTAAATTTTCAATATAAATTGGGCCACACGATAAGTCCAAACACTCCGAAATTTGAAATCTGATAATAATACAATATTACGGATCTAATGGATTTGGTTTCGTCGAATTCCGAGACTGTGCCTCAGAAGGCTATTTTTAAATTTCAATTTAAACGATATATTTTTAAAACTGAACAAATCACCTTTAAATTTAAATTTAAAACTTTTATTACCTTCAGTATTATCAATATAAATTTTACAAGCCTTCAAATTATTTAAAACAAGTTTGAAACTCCGGATTTCATATTTTACCCGATATCCAATTGTTTAATTCAATAGTTTATTTGTCAACAAATAGTGATATTTGAAATTCAAGTTGAAAATTAACTTTTGAATATTTAAAATCAATTAAATATTTCGATATCAAATATTAAAAAATTCCGGGTTGTCACATTCCTCCCCCTTAAAAGAATTTCATCCCTGAAATTACTAGTTAAGAAGAATGGTCAAATACCCGTTTACTATTTTCCCCAAAACAAAACAGTTTTCAACAACACCAAAACAATCTTTTTATTAAAGACACTATCACCCTTACTAACTTCCTAAACTTATCCATAGGTTCCAAAAAACATTACTCAACAATTCAAATTTAAATTTATAACCAAATTTTAAATTATCAAACCTTTCACAAAAATTTTCTAACTCTCTAAATTTCCGAAAAATTTCCCCAGCGTCTCCTTTGCGCGGCTAGATCGATACGACTACAAAATGCCTTTACGGGCCCCCAAATTTCAAAAGAAAACAAAAGCCAAGTGGCTAGATCAGAAAATCATCAAATTTCATATGACAATTTAAATACATACCTTTTTTTGAGCAATTCAATTTTATCTTCTTAAATCAAAGATACCAATTTATCCTTTGCTTTTAAATACATGTATACTACTTAGCAATGATATCCAATCACAACATTCAAAATCATTTTATACATTTCTTTACCAAATTTTCAACATTTGTTTTACTTAAGCCCATACGATGTACATATATCATTCTTGTGCAATATCAAATCTGATCACTCACTCGATCACACAATTTCACTTCCGAACTAGTATCATCCACCCGATTTCCTAGTGCAAACTCAAATCTGGTTTCTTGATCAGAAACCGTCATTCTCCTTGCATAGCCATTTACTATGATCGAGAATTTCCAGAATCAATCAAAAATCCATATCCAGGGTTCGCCGTCGAAAATCGAGTGAAAAATCCCAATTCGGATCGATATGACTATCTCGAAATTCTGTGCTCGATGTTAACGATAAAAATGGCTTTAACGCTAACACCCGGTGTATGCCGTGATGAAATGAAAGCACCACCCGTTTGCATGGGAATCAAAGTAAAAGGGAAATAGCAGAAAAAGTAAAAGAGACAGAGATTTTTATAGTGGTTCGGCTTCTAATAAGCCTACATCCACTTTACATCCTCCATTATGTTTTTCGAGCACACTTTACAAGATTACAACACTTTTACAACACGATCTCTTGATCACAACACTTTTACAACACGATCTTAC
Organism: Allium cepa; assembly: GCA_030765085.1. NCBI lineage: Eukaryota > Viridiplantae > Streptophyta > Magnoliopsida > Asparagales > Amaryllidaceae > Allium > Allium cepa. The sequence continues at coordinate 53,487,611 of CM060931.1, read as the reverse complement.
AATTACAACACGATCAGAGAAAGAAGTTTGAACTTTGATGATGAATTGCTCTTTGGATTCATGGTTAATGAAGTCGATCTCTTGATGAAGATTCTTCAGTGTTTGAAGTGTTTGGAGAGTCGAGAAATCAGCAGAGTATAGGAACCTTGAAATCCCCAAAAGTCCCCTTCGAATGTGGAGTTGGTGGAGTATTTATAGGTGAAAATCAGGTCTAGGTCGGTTGGAGCGACCTAAGATAGGTCGTAGGTCAGTTGGAGCGACCTAAGGTGGGTCGTAGGTCGTTGGCGACCTAGTGGAGCGGCAGAAGAAGGAAGGCGACCTAAGGGATAACGGCATTAGAATGTATGGCCTGGAGCGACCTAAAAAGGCGGGGTATGGTTTAGGTCGCGAGCTACGGGTTAAGGTTAGGTCGCGAGCTACGGGTTAAGGTTAGGTCGCGAGCTATGGGTTAGAGTTAGGTCGCGAGCGACCTAACTTGGAGGGATAGATTGCTAACTCGTGAAGTCTTAGGTCGCTAAGTTTTTAGGTCGCGAACTCTTTATGTCGTCCCACTTTTAGGTCGCGATATCTTTTAGGTCGCTGCATCCTTAGGTTGCGACTTCCTGTGAGTTGCTAACTCGTTTAGTTTTAGGTCGCTGGACCACTGGGTTACTTTACGCCTTAAGTCGCTGAGCCGCTTAGGTCGGCAGGAAGTAGGTCGCTGAGACCTGGAGAATGTTAGGTCGCTGGAAACCTTAACTCGTTAAGTCGGGTACATGGCTAAGTCGCTAGGTCGTGGACTTTTTAGGTCGCTAACTCGCTGCATTCTCTAGGTTGTTGGATACTCCATGCTCTAAGTTGCATACTATTTTGGACGGGGCGCTGCCCAAAAAATTGTTTAAATTCCAAGCTTTAACTTAAGATAAATTAAAAAAATTGTTTAAATTCAAATTACCTAGCTCGAGTCAGGCAAACAACATCATCGAGCTCCTGCCCAAAATCCAAAATCGCGCCTTCATCACGCTTCACTCACAGCTCTACCGAAGACTGCTGCCACCTCACGACTACAACTCGAACATCTGGAAGCAGTCGCGACTACGACTCGTCACCCTCCCTCTCGCGAATTCAGGTCATCGCTCTTACGCGCGTCGCTCACGAGTCCCTCATGCCAACTGTCGTGCACTTCCAGGGTCCCACCATCGCTGCATGCTGCTTGGGCCTCCCTCCTCCATAAATACCGATCGACTAGTTTGATTTGAGAAGATTTTCAAAAGATTTGAGGAGAGCGGCCATTAATATATTGTTGAATGAAAACGTTCGTTCTGATTTTGATTTAGGAACAAGGGAAATGAGGAGCGCGGCATTCCCTTTTGATTTTATTTGATTTTTTTATAAAAATCTTCTGCGTGCTTGACAAAGAGAGGAAGATAAGACTTTTAAATTTTAAATTTTAACGCGTGTCTTCAGGGAGAGCACGTGTCCTAACTGCTACAGTATTTCAATGCAATTTATCATTTATATTAAATTTAAATTCAAATTTAAATCAATTTCAATTTGAAGCTTAAAATTTTTACATCCAATCGAGACGTGCGCTAGGCTTTTTAATGTTATATGCCTATTTCAAACGCGATGAAAAAGATTTCGAGTCCTAATTCTATCGTATGGAGAAGATAGCTTTTTGGACCTGGTTATTATATCAAATTTTCAATATAGATTTCAACGCATTTATACTTCGTCCGGCCACACAACAAGTCCAAACACTCCAAAATTTGAATTCCGATAATAATACAATATTATGGATCCAATGGAACTGGTTTCGTCGAATTCCAAGACTGTGCCTCGTAAGGCTATTTTTAAATTTCAATTTAAACGATATATTTTAAAACTGAACAAATCACCTTTAAATTAAAATTTAAAACTTGTATTACCTTTAATATTATCAATATAAATTTTACAAGCCTTCAAATTATTTATCACAAGCTTGAAACTCCAGATTTCATATTTTACCCGATTTCCAATTGTTTAATTCAATTGTTTATTTGTCAACAAATAGTGATATTTGAAATTCAAGTTGAAAATTAACCTTTGAATATTTAAAATCAATTAAATATTCTGATTTCAAATATCAAAAAATTTCGGGTTATCACAGAATTATTTGATAATCTGTGATAGATTATATTTAAAATTGAAGCCATTGAATGCTATGGATTGGCTGAATATATTTTGGGATATTTTGAGATATAAAATGTAAAAAGTATTGGATTTTTGGAAAGAAATAAAAAGGGATAGAAAATGAAAAGAAAATGTTTTCAAAGTAATTAGTTTATGGTTATATAAATTAAGTAATTTAAACCTTTGAATTGGTAATGGCTAGGATAAATAAAATAATTTGAATTTAAAATTAATTAAGTTAAGGTAATTATTTATTAATTACTAAGGTTTATTAAGGTAAATAAGTAGTTGTAATTGGTAAATAGTTAATGACAAAATAAAATGATCTAAACCTTTAATTTATTAAAAGTCTTAAGTTAATTATGCTTGTTGATTATTAGTTAATCCTAGATGTTTAATTAAAATAAAATAAAATGGGTTGTAATTAGTTTAATTATAATTAAACATGATTTGAAAATAATTAATTAATTCTGTTTTAAGTAAATTAACGATTTGTGTGACTAATTAATCTAGTCTATAGACGGTTTAAATTGTAATAACCTGAAATGAACAGTTAAATATAAAATGTGAAACAGTTTATTTGAATAGGTACTATGATGGAATTTTTGTGTGAAGGCTGACATTCTAAAATTGAATTATTTTGTTAAAAACAACTTGGCTTAAAGACAACGTTTGGATTCGAAGAGACCGGATCAGATATCAGCGATATCCGAAACCACTTCGACTTAATAACTACTTCAATCTTTACGGGTTTGATTTATAGAATCAAATAGACTGGAATTAAATAAATTAAGTAAATCCGACTATACTTGAATAAGTAACTGAACTTAGATATTATTTTAAATAATGGATTAGCAACAAGTGTTGGTTATAGCAAGATAAGAACTCGTAATGTTGGACAAGTTACCTTGATTTTCAAAGACGTTTTTATAACTTTAGTATTTCAAATTAAATGGGTTTACTCACGTTGGTTTCCTACTCGAATCGGGTGTTACTTTACTGTAATGCTCGGGTCAGACCGAGTATTACCAATTTTCAGGTTAGTACGTTTTGGAGCTCAAGAGACGATCTAGATGGCAGAGACGTATTGAGTATATTCCGTTGTGTATTATAGACCGTGTCGACAGTATTTTGGGACAAGTTGTTACAACTGTCCAGTTTTTGTTGTACTTTGATATCTTGTATATATATTGTCAGTACAGCTTTTCATTGTATAAAATGCTACTATTTGTATATTATATTTGTTCCACTGCGTTTGTGACATTCTGATGTTGTTTCTATTTCGTCCTCAGCCTCTTTTTCTTCTTAACACTAATAGTCTAGGGTTTCCAACATCCAATTGCTCGGCATCGATACAGTGAACATATTAGCGTCGATTTTCGGGGTTGAAAATCCATCCAGCCGTTTCACTTAGTATCAGGGCTGAAAGGTTAAGCGAGAATTTTGGCTCTGGTGGGGATTACTCATTAGAGATAGGGTTAGCAGTACCCTAGAATGAGTTGAGTTTATGATATGAGAGCGTACTTGTTATTTTATTATAAAATGATTTTAAAAACAGTTTTAAAAATGAATTTTATATAAGCTTTAATTTTGATATATAAAGAAGTAGTTTTTCTAATTATTATATAGATTAAAGTAATTGGTTGTTGTTATCAAAATTAAATAAGACTATAAGATTTAAGTGGAAAAGCACATATAACCAAATCAAAATTTGGGTAAGGATTAACTTTGCAAATAAGCTAAGTAAAAATGGATTCGAACTTGAATTTAAATCTTGGAAATTCAAGAGAATTTTCAATTTTTTTGAAAATAAGTTATCATGAATTATATTTTTCTAGAAAATTATGATAGAATATATGGTTCTAATTATAATATTGGTTATTGGGTCTTTCTAAAGGGTGTTTATTTAGAATAAACAAGAATAGAACAAAATGAAATGCTATAAGATGAATTAATAAGTGTGACTTATAAAATTAAAACGGAATTAAAAATGGATCTTAAGTGGGAAGTTTTTAAAATTTAAGTCCCAGAAAAAATAATAATGAACTTGTCAACTGGAATTGGATAAGGAATTAGGTTTATAATTTTGAAAGTATGATTGGGAAATAATTGAATTCTGAAAATTTATTTGATTAAACTTTCACTTGAACCATGAAATAAGTTTAAATAAGAGTAATTTAAAATGAATATTTAAATTCAGACTCAGAATTGAATTATTAAGGACTTGGGTTGTTAAATTAAAAATAAAAGGTTAATTTGACTTAAGGGATTAAATCGGTATCTAAAAACCGAACTCGGATCCAGATAAATCGAGATAGTTTTAAATTTGAAAATTGGAATTGGAATAAATTCAAAGGTGGTACTGAAATGAATTAATTGGAATTGTAATCGAAGTTGAATAAGTTTAAATTCAAATGGGAATTGATTTGAATTAGAATGGGAATCGAAGTTAATTCAAATTGAACTTGAATTGAATCAATTTAAATGGAAGTGGAGTTTTAAATTGAAAATTAAATTAGGAGATTGAACCAGTTTAGCTCTGAAACTATTTCCAGACAAATTATTTTAACATAAACTATCTTAGATTTATTTTTCCAAGCTATTTACTATACAAACCATTCTTTTAAAAACTCAAACTATCTTATAAAAATAATTTAACTATTCTACAACCATATAACTATTTTAAACTATTTAAGTCATTTTCTAAATTTGAACTGGTCAGAGTGGAAACTGTTTATATTTAAATACCAATCGAGATAAGAATTGAAGTGGTAAACCCAAATGGAAATAGTGGTAATTGTGTAGTGAAATTGAAATTGGGTATTGACGTGAAGGTGACTTTGAAATAAAAGAGTATGTTTTGAGAAATATATGATGGTTAAAATGAAAGTTGGATAGCACTTTAATTAAAAACTCACTTTATAAAGAGTAAGTAATGTGGAACATAACTTTATAAAGGAAATTGAATTTGAATGCCGAGTTGGCATAAATAAAGTTATATATATTTGTTATATATTAAAAACTTCTCTTATTGAAATTATAACCGGAAGAGGTGATCCTTGAACGATAATTGAAATATAAAATGGAAATTATATAATATGAAATGATCAAGAAAATTATTCTAGTTGAAAGGATAAACTTATATATATATAAGAATCATTTTATGGGAATGGAACTGAAAAGATTTTTTTTGGAACTCGTGGATTTTGAAAGGCTTTTAGATTTTTGGCAAAATCAATTTTTAGAATTTGAAAAGCCAAGTTTGAGAATTATCGATTTTGAAGTTTATATGTGATGCATATAAAGAGTATGATTTGAAAGATACTATATGTGTATAGTATAAAATGTTTTGAGAATGCTATGGAGGAAAGGCGCTCCCATTTAGAGTTGAAAATTATAGTAGGAGATCCACGGGGTGATTCTGCCTTGAGCCCTAAGGGGGTTCTAAATTTTGATCCCAAAGGACGTCCGGACTAAACTGTAGTTCCTGTGGATTGTGATTGGGGTAGCGAAAGTCGAGGGCGCTGATGCCTACAGAGACATTGGGGTTATGTTGTGATGGCAGTGTAACTCGGTGTAACTGTGATCCACTGCGCTTCATTTGCGTAAGTCGAGGGGCAGTGATTGCCTAAAGTCTACGTTTGATTTTGCTGGGAACGCGATGTAACATTGGTAGATTGCGATCTATGTGGTCCATAGCGAAAGTCTTGTGACAGTGAGTGCCTACAAGCTACATTTGGACTTGACTGATGTAGTCTGCGATCTATGTGGTGAAGTTTCATTTGGAAGCGAAATTCAAGGGCGCTGATGCCTATAGTTACATGGTTTTTGCCATGATGGCAACATAACCCTGGGTGTAGCTGCGATTTGTGGCGGTTCCTTGGTGAAATCGAGGGGTGCGGATGGCTAAAGTTTTTTATGGATTTCGCCGGATGGTGATGTAATCGTTGGGCTAACTGCGATCCATGGAGGGGGTGATGATTTCTAGAGCATTCTCACAAAAGATTTTTTCAACTATTTTCACTGGGTGCTGAAAACGGGTTTACTAAGTACTTATAGATTTTAAGTCCTGCGCCTGATCAACGTTTGACTGAATTTCTATGAGAACAAGGATGGACTTGTTGAGACATCGTGTTATAAAAAGTATTTTTATAAAGATAGTTTTGGTGATGAATAAAAATGAATTGTGTAAATAATGAAGAAGTAGTCTTGATGATGCAAGGTGGAAAACATAAAAGTAGTGAAGACAGAACTGGAGTTAGTAGCAGTGTGATAGGAAAAGTTAATGCAAATCCGGGAGATGTGCAAGTCAGTACAGTTATTACAAGTAACTCGTGCACATTGCATCAAACTGTTGTGGAGGAACAAGATTTAAGTGATGTGCAAGAGAAGGAGGATGGTGAAAATTCTGAACAGTTAAAAAATGCAGAGTAACAAACTAAAACTACTGAGAAAACTGATGTGCAAGTTTGTGCAGTAAGTACAAGCAATATGTATGCTTTACTACAAACAGATGTAGAAGATCAAGAAACAAATGAAGTGCAAGAGATAGAAGAAGGTGAAATATCTGATCAGATAAAATGTGCAGAGCAACATTCTATTTTGAATGAGAGTACAAGCAATTCTGGAAATCTAGTATCCACTGTCATACTAGATCACACAATAACAAAAGAACAACAAGCACCAAATATGAAAGCGAAAAAGAAAAATGAAAGTAACAAGCAACATAGTAATGAAACTGCTCAAGAATGTGTTTCAGCTGGAACAACAACAACAGATTTTGACAACTTATGGAGCAAATCTTTTGAAACTCTTATAACACAATTAGTAACCACCAAGCAAAATGATCATTCCCCACCTTCTTCTCTTTCCCATTACCAATTTTCTATCCCAATCCCTGGTTGGCCTGCCTCCAAACTATCTCCTGATTCACAAAACCAGCCTCCCACCCCCCTAGCAAAACTAAAAGGAAGATTCAAACTAGATCCAGTTCTCTGTCTGATCAGAGAAGAAACAACCCCCCCTCTCCTCAATAATTTTTTATGCATACAAAAATAGCAACTTGGAATATAAGAGGGGCTCATAGCTATTTGAAACTTGACCAAGTTAAGAATTATATCTCTGAATATAACCTCTGCCTTATTGGCCTTCTTGAAACTAAGCTTTCTCTTCCCCTTTCTCAAAAAGCAGTTAACTATATTAATCCTACCTGGTCCTTCCATCATAACCTTGATGCTGCTGCTTATGGTAGAATTCTTGTTATGTATAATCCCTCTGAAATAACTCTTTCTCCCATTCTTCTGTGTAGACAATCTATTCATTATCACATGCTTCTCACCCAAACTCAGACCTCTTTCTACTTAACAATAGTGTATGCAGACAATTCAAACAATTCAAGGAATGCTTACCTTAAAACTCTGCCTCCATTAAGACAAGCTTCACATCCATGGCTGGTTATGGGTGACTTCAACTCATGTTTTGGTTATAATGACAAGTTTGGTGGCATCCCCCTTTCTCCACGAGATCTAGATCCCTTAAATCAATCTGTTATTGACTCTGAGTTACTTTTGGTTAATAAATCTGGTGCCAAGTACTCATGGAATAATCGAAGCAGAAGTGGAGTGCGTACTTTTACTACTATTGATCATTCTTTTTGCAATTTCCAAGCCCTTTCTCTTTGGCCAAATCTTTCAGTTTTCCTTCCTCAACCAATTCTATCAGACCACTCCCCTCAAATTCTGTCCCTTGGACACCATTTGCGAAGAGAAAAGAGAAGTTTCAAATTTTTTAATGCTTGGGCTAAGCATGAACATTTTCTTGTTCTGGTATCACATGTTAATGCAGAATTTAAATGCTTTGGTAACCCCATGTTTAAGTTTTGCAGGAAGCTCAAGTACATCAAGCAAGCTATCAAACAGTGGGCTTCTTCAACATTTGGTAGTGGTGGTCTGCTATCAGCTACACTTGCTCAGCAACTCAAATTAAAGCAGGATTTTATGATGGAACATCCACTTGACGTTCAAGCTGCTGATGAAGAAAGGAAACTATATTTGGAAGTAAATTCTGCTCTGAAACTAGAAGCCAACATGAAGAGACAGCAACTTAACAAAAAATGGCATGATGAAGGTGATAAAAACACTAAGTTTTATCATGATTCTATCAAAGTAAAGCAGGCCAGAGAAAACATTCATTGTTTTACTGATGACCAGGGATTTTTTCATTCTACTCCTGAATCAGTTGATCTTGCCTTTATACAATATTTCTCTAAACAGTATGGTAATCAAGAAGGCTTTTTACCAAGTCTGAACTTAATATCTGAAACTGTCCTTCCACATATCTCTAACTTGGAAGCTTCTTTTCTTGTAAGACCTATTTCTGATGTTGAAATCAAGTCCACCCTATTCTCTATGAACAAACAATCATCTGGTGGCCCTGATGGTTTAAACGTGGTATTTTTTATAAACACATGGAATATCCTTGGCAGTGAATTTTGCAAGGCTATTCACAACTTCTTTAACAAATGCAAGATTCTTGGTGAAATCAACTGCACAAATATTGCATTAATTCCCAAGTGCTCCCCTGCTTCCACTGTTAGTTCATATAGGCCTATTTCCTGTTGTAATGTAGTGTAAAAGTGCATTTCAAAAATCCTAGCAGCCAGATTAGTCTCTGTGCTTCCATCTGTTGTCTCTAACAACCAATCAGCATTCTTACCTAACAGGGACATCATTGATAATGTTCTCTTGGCACAGGAACTCCTCAAAAGTTATGGTAAAAGCTATGGCCCCCCTGCTGCAGCTCTGAAAATTGACATTACTAAAGCATACGACTCTATACATTGGGATTCCATAGTTAGGATCATGGCTGTTATGGGATTCCCAAAAACTTTTGTGTCGTGGATTTATGTTTGTATATCAACTCCATCCTACTCTGTTGTGATTAATGGTAGACCAGTTGGCAGTTTTAGAGGAAGTAAAGGAATAAGGCAAGGGGACCCGCTATCTTCATACTTGTTTCTTATAGTAATGGAAGTTCTAACTGTTACTCTTCGAACTAGTTACACTAACAAAATAATAAAGTATCATCCAAAGTGCTACCAACAACAAATTACATCCATCATGTTTGCTGATGATGTCATGATGTTTACAAAGCCAGAGTTGCCCTCTCTGAATGCAATTAAAGAAGCTTTGCAAATTTTTAACAAAATGACTGGCCTCTCCATAAATCAAAGCAAATCATCAATGCTTGTTTCTGGCATCAGTCATGAAGCTGCTGCTATCCTCCATCAACAGTTTGGATTTTCTAGTATGGAAAATGACATGAAGTACCTTGGTCTTCCTCTTATAACTAAAAGAATTACTAAGAATGACTGTTATCCCTTATACCATAAAATTACTTCTGTAATGACAGCTTGGGAAAACAGGAAATTAACTCAAAGTGGTAGGTTAGTTCTCATCAAAACTGTTGTCTTCTCATCTGTTGTATATTGGGCTCGCACTATGATTCTTCCTGTCAAGTTATTACAATTAGTCAGATCTGCTATGAGTAGATTCTTTTGGACATGAAGTATACATAACAGAAAATTTGTGCCATGTGCATTTTCCAAATTTGAACTTCCCTACAAATCTGGTGGGCTTGGAATATTAGATATTAGGAAGTGGAACATAGCAGCTATTAGCAAACAGTTTGATGCTATCATAAAAAGAAGGAAAAGCTTATGGGTTGAATGGACATGGCAACACAATATCAAGAACAGGTATTTCTGGATAATGGAGATCCCTCAGCTGAGTAGTTGGACATGGAGAAGCATTCTGAAGTGTAGAGAAGTCTTTCTGCCTTTTATACAATATTCAGTTAATGCCAGTAATACAGTTAATTTTTGGAATGATCCTTGGGTTAGTAAAGGCTTAATATTATCTAAATTGTTTTCCTACTCTCAAATTGTGCAAACTGGTATTCCCCTATCTGCTAATGCCTATTCCTTCTTTATTAATGGAATAATTCATTTGCCTAATTCCAGTAACTATGTTATACAGCAAACCTGGTCTAAAATTCAACAAATTAACTTCAGTGCTTTGCAACTTAGCACAGTGCAATGGAACAGTAAATCTCATACTGTCAAAGTTGTTTATAATTCCCTATTAGATAGTGTTCCTTTACCTGCTGCTGTTTGGCATGATGTAATTTGGTCTTCTGATTCAGTCCCTCAGTTTAATCTTATGATGTGGAAAGTGATTAACAGTGCATTGCTTACAAGAAACCTGTTGCATAAGTATGGGATGAACTGTCCCACGCGGTGCTTGTATTGTGAAATTGAAGAGGAAACATCTGAACATATATTCTTTGAATGTCCTGCCTTGCTTTACTTGCTTTCCAAGTTAGGTAGATACTCTGGTTCAAATCTCTCTGGTCATACCAACATCATACAGTGGAGAATTATTCACAAAGCTACTAAGTGGAAAACAGATGAAAGTAGAGTTATTACTGTCTGTTTGAAGGTCTACATGGTTGTAGTTTGGAGAGAAAGAAACATCAGAGTTTTTGAAAATATTATAAGAAATGATAATGAATTATGGAGTGAAATGAAGTGCAGCATATTCAAGCTATTGAAGAACAGTGCTTTCCCACTGTCTCTTATACAAGTTTGGGCATGACTCTGTTGTATTGGTTCCTTCAGTGTTTTTTCTTTTTATTTTTCCCTTTTCTTCTCTATGTTTTTTCCTCTGTAAATCTTTTTTATTGTTGGTTGCAATAAAACTGGTAGGGGCCCAGTTAACCCCGCTGGCTTTGCCAAAAAAAAAATGAAAGGTAAATTGAATTCAAATAGAATTGGACATTTAAGTTAAATAAAAATAGATATAAAAGCCTAAGTGGTAAAGTGAAAATAAATATAAGAAGGACATAAAATATTTATACTGGACTTAAGAAATGGATGGTGAAATTCTTAAGTAAATTTGGAGTTGAGAAATATATTAAGTTAATATTTGAATGAAGGTTTAATACAAGTGATGAAAAGAGAAATTGTGAATAAGTGAAAAGAAATCAAAATAAATGAAAAAAGAAAAAGAGTGAATTGGTATAAATAATAATCAATTGAAAATTAATATGTAGGATGTACGTATATTATTTTATCTGAATAGCTATTTGATCCAGATTCGGGCATAGAATTTCGAGATATTTATATCGATCCAAGTTGGGATTTATCACTCGATTTTCGACGGTGAACCCTGGATATGGATTTTTGATTGATCCTGAAATTCTCTATCATAGTATATGGCTATGCAAGGAGGATGATGGTTTCTGATCAAGAAAACAGGTCTGAGTCCGCACTAGAGAGTCAGGTGAACGATACTAGTTCGGTAAAGAAATTGTGTGATCGAGTGACCGATTGAATTTGATATTTCGTACGGATGATATATGTGCATCATATGGGCTTAAGTAAAGCAAATATTGAAAATTTTGTAAAGAAATGAAAAAATGATTTTGAATTCTGCGATTGGATATTATTGCTAAGTATGATATATAGGTGTTATAAAAGCAAAAGGAAATTGGTGTTTTTTATTTCAAAAGATAAATTTGATTGCCCGACAAAGAGGTACGTGTTTAAATTATCTTATGAAATTTGATGATTTTCTAATCTAGCCACTTGGCTTTGGTTTTCTTTTGAAAATTTGGGGCCCGTAAAGGCATTTTGTAGTTGTTCCGAGCTAGCTGCGCAAAGGGGGTGATGGTGAAATTTTTCAAAAATTTAAGGAGTTAGAAATATTTTGAGAAAATTTTGATAAGTTTAAAAATTGGTTTAAATTATAATTTGAATGGTTGGAGAAGTAATATTGTTTGGGAACTACGGAAGAGTTTGGAAAATTAGTAAGAGTGATAGTGTGTCTTTAGTAAAATGATTGTTTTGGGAAATTGTTAAAAAAAAGATTGTTTGGTTTTACGAAATAGAAAGGGTATCAGACCATTCTTCTTAACTTGCAATTTCGGAGACGAAATTCTTTTAAGGGGGAGGAATGTGACGACCCGGAATTTTGGGCAATGAAATTGGAATATTTAACTGATTTTAAAAATTTTAAAAAGTACATTTTTAACTTGAATTTCAAATATCACTGTTTACTTGAAAATTAAATTATTGAATTCAATGATTGGGAATTGGATAAAATATTGAATCTTGGTTTTTAGCTCGTTAAAAATAATTTGATGGCTTGTAAAATTTATGTTGATAATACTGAAGGTAATAGAACTTTTAAAATTGAATTTAGAAGTGATTTGTTCAGTTTTGAAAATATACCGTTTAAATTGACATTTAAAAATAGTCTTCCGAGGCACAGTCTCGGATTTCGATGAAACCTGTTCCACCGGATCCGTAATAGTGTAATATTATCGAATTTCAATTTTCATAACGTTTGAAGTTATCGTGTGATCGTACGATACATAAACGCATTGAAATTCATATCGAAAATTTAATATAATAACTAGGTCCAAAAAAGCTATCTTCTCCATACGATCGAATTAGGATTCGAAAACTTTTCCATTGCATTCGGAATAGGGGCATAACATTACAAACACCTAGCGCCAAGCCTCGATAGGGGGTTGATATTTTAAGTTGCATTTATCGAGACAATTTATATTTGAATTCAATTTAAATATATATATATATATATATATATGTGTATATATACATATATTCACATACAACCCAACATTCAGCTCCAATACTTTCACCATCAAACCTTTTTCACCTCAGCAGCTTTTTCTTTTTCAGAAACACTGCAACATTCCTCTGCACGCAAACGTCTCCTCTTGTTCCCCATTTCTTTTTTATGCAACAGTTTTAAATAAGAGAAAAAGAAAAAATCGATGCGTTGTAAATCTCGAGCTCTCTTCCCATTTTCGTCATTCAAAGGGCCGAACGAAATTGAAGAAATCATGGCCGAGCAGAATATCAAAATCAAAATTTCGTTCTCGTTTTCCCCCTCTTCTCTTGATTCGCGAAATCTTTATGGCTCTAGATATTAATCCTACAAAAAAAAGAGGCTGTTCAATCTAAATCAAAGCCAGCTTACATCGTATCGATTTCGAGCATAAAATGAGGGACGACCTCGTTTTTGATCGAAGTGGAAGGGGGACGAACGCGAGTGCCTTCGATGTGTCAGAGGGAGGAGATGCGTGGTTCACGCGCGCAGTTGGGCGAGCTTGATTAGCTATCGTTGTCGACTTCGGCAGTGAGACGGCGTTCGATCGACGAGGGCTTGGATTCGTTTTCGATTAGAAGTTTAGGGGTGGCGTGTGTAGGAATTACGAGGGCAACTCTGGGCAGTGAAGTGGCCGATGGCGGTGGTGCAGGTGTGAGGCGATTGGTGGTGGTAGGCACGAATTTATGGAGGCAGTGGCAATGGGGTGTTCGACGTGGTGGAGGCACTATCGATGTCAGGAAGGGGGAGTTTCGTGTAACGTGGGCAGGAGCGATGATGTGTTCTCCTGTTCGAACCGGGTGTAGCCGTGAGGTATAATTCTTTTTCCAATTTGAATAAATATATATATTTGTGTGTGTGTGCGTATATATATATATATATATATATATATATATATATATATATATATATAGACACACACACACACACACATACATAAACAAAAATAAATTTATTGCAGTAAGGTATATTTACAGTTTAATTTTTTTTAATTTAATGTTAATATATGTATAAATATTCATATATACAGGGAAAAAAATATAATAACAGCAAGTTTATAAAAGACCAATTTATTTTCTTTAAATTTATAGATTTATATCTGTATATGTATATATGCATTACTGTTGTTATTTACAGAAGAAAAAGTTATTTGTTGAAATAAAGTTTGGGAAAAAAGGAGTTTTTAAGTTGTAGACTTATAAAGATTAGATTTTTAAAATGAATATACAGAGGAAGAAAATTTAAAATCAGATTTTATTGTACAAAGATATATATATATATATATATATATATATATTTATATATTAAAGAAGAATATTTTTAAAAGAAAATTGGTTCGAACTAAATCATTAGTTAATTTAATTTATTAAGTGGAAATTAATTATTCGGTTAGTTCAAATGTGTAACGTCCCGCCTTTTCGCACCCTTTAAATCGACACACGTGCCAATTCAAACCATACGGAAGGGCGGATTGTTATGGGGTAAATAAGAAAAAGCAGAGAAAGATAGAAACAAAACACAATCTCACAGCGGAAGGATAAAATATAATAATCAATATACAGTTCATAAAACTGTTTACAAAACATTTGATTCTTCTTTATACAATAAATATCAGAGTTCACATACCAATAAATATCAATGCTGCGGAATACAGTGTGTAGTGGAATCGTATAATATATAATAATACTAAAATCTCCGTCTTCGTCCTCCAGAAATAAAATCTTCAAATCCTGAAATGCTCGGACTGACCCGAGCGAATTGAAAAGACAAAACACTCGAGTCAGAACTAAAAGATCTTATGTAAGTTAAATCAACAGAAATAAATATGAGTGCAGTAACTCAAGAGATGCTCGGGATTTACATCTCCTAAGGGTCCTTTAAACTATTTACTATATAGTATATTTCGCTATTATAATAGTGTCTAATTTTAAAATAAAATTACTTTTAAATAGCGTTAAGGCTTTACATTTTCCACCGTAACACGTAAAATGCCAATAGTCTATACAGTACCGTAATACCTCCTGATCGGGAGGCTACCAGAGGATACTCCATAGGTACGACACAAATAGAAACTCGTAGAAGGCGCGCTAGGGTAGGTGACATGGCACAACTAGGCAACGCCAGGGTAGATATACCAATTACGCATCCGGGCTGGTGGAAACGCGTAGCAGCTACTACCGCCCACCTCGAACAAACTCCCCCCTAAAATCAAAAGTAAAGGTGGCCACCGAATCAATCCAAAGTCAGAGTATAGTATCGAAGAGGAGTGTCCGATCAGAGGAATGTCCTCATTGGCCCGAGAATCGCACCTGTTTTAGCCACCTTATGCCAACTCACGGGAGTCGGGTCCACGTATTTACCTCAAAGGAAACGCCGCCACCAACCTACTTCATTCTGGAATCTCCACCGCGTACATGGTTGGTAAAGTGGTTTTCGGAGTTGGCAGAGAGTATGAAAACTTTCGATCCCGGTCTCTTTAACAACCCAACGTTATTATAACACCGCGGTATTTCAAAATAATTTATACTTTAAAAACCAGAATAAAATATCCATTTCAAAACCATATAAATACGATATCATTTCCATTTTAAAACCCAAATCCATATGATATCATTTTATTTAAAATATATCTTTTCCAAAAATCTTATCATTTTCAAATCTATATACCTTGAAACCATAGCTTTGAAACATAACTTTTAATACTTAATGGTTTAAATACTATATTACTTTATATAATAAAATGGCTTCTTTAAATTTCACAATAAATTCCAAATATCAATTTGAACCTCCAAATAAACCATTTTAATTCCCATATAATTCAAAGCTTAAATATTCTATATTTCTAAACTTAAATTTTTATAGTTCATATATTTCAATCTTTAAATATTCCACTATTTCAAAATGGATTCTTTGATAGTTTAATATATATCAAATCAAATTCCTATTATTTAATTTTGAAATGTTTACTTACTAAAACAAATATTATTTAAGTAAAACCCTTAAACTTCAATAGTGGGATATTCTTTTAATTAAATTAACTTGATAATATTCTTTAAATCAATTTTGATATTCATTTAAATCCTCTAATCAAAATCAAGATATAAAATCATACCCTTTAAATCTTAATTTACGTATATTTCAAACAATTTTCTCGAGGAAAATTCTTAAATACTTTAATTCAAATCATATTCGCATTTATCTTCAACCTTACCTTTATTTGAGTTATTATAAACTCTATATTCAATAGAATTTTTAAATAGATACTTAACCATATTTTATAAAAGAAATCAAACTTCATTATCTAGCTTATTTTGTAATTCAAACAAATTTATACATAGCTAAATTCAGAAATAAGATAGCATTTATAAAATATTTAAAAGAAATATCTATATACTCATATATTTCTTTACAAAACCACATAAATCATTTTAAAATAATTTTACATATCGACCGCGGTGTCTGTATATAATTTTCTACCCTATGGTCAAGTGAAGCAGATATTTATCATTTCAATCCACAATTTAAAAATAAAATTTACGGTTATATATTATTTCAAACCGCAATCCCGAATGAAATGAATGCATAACAACTTGCAGATTATGATGATATAAATAAACATCCATTCATCTATCATAAAATCATACATCCATCACAATCATCATCCAAATTCAAACACAACATCAATATAGGACAGATAATGGATAACAGGTAATTACTGGCAGTTATATTCAAAAATAAATAAATTTGACTGGTAGTTTATATGAAATAAAAAATTAATTAACAACTTAACTGGCATTTTAAATGCAGTGACTAAATTAATTAACAATTTAACTAGCAGTTTAAATGCAATGAATAAATTAATTAACAATTTAACTTAAATAAATGAAATTAACTGAGATGATGATAAAATTATGCCAAACAACCATAAATAAATTTTAAATCACATCATATATCAATTTAACAAACATAAGGAATTTTAGAAGTTGTGAGTGGGTTAAAACACTCACCTTTGGAATTTAAATTGAATTTAAATCCAATTTAAACCCAAAAATTTGACCATCTTAGAATTCATCCAAACTAATTTCATCCAGTCCGGAATTTCAATACGATCCTAACAAAAGAAACCGCGCGTAAAACGGATATCGTATGCAAAAGTTATGATAATAAATGCGATTGAAATCATAAAAAAATAAAACAAAATGGAACACATTTCAACTCACCAATATATGTGCCACGTCATCCTATTCTCCTTCTTGTACGCACACTACAGCAAGCTCTACACACGACTCAACAAACTCCATACTTTGCCAAAAATGCACGCAACTGCCCTACCGTACGCGTGCGCCACGTCAACGATGACCGGTCGTCGTTCGTCGCCACCACACGAGGCCTCGGCTCCATCCTACTCGGACCCCACGATGTCGTACGCGGCTAGGAATTCACAGCAGCCGCCACATATTTTGAACCCTAGGTGAATTTTTGCCGACGATCTAACCGTCCAAACGACGAACAAACTATGCCGATGCGATCCCCTTATTCCACTCTACAAAACCCAGTAAGGGTTTTCCGATCCGACGAAGTTCATCGTCGAGCGATGAACGGCCGAAACTTCTTCGATTTTTGCTGATCAGATGATGAACCAAAATGAAAAACGAATTGCAGTTTTGAGATGCGTATATCGAGAGGTTCGATATATATTTTTCCCAGATTTTTGTGAGGACTTTAAAATTTACGCTTTGGATTTGATTTGCAATTGGATCTGGAAATATAGAATTTTGTCTGCCATAGAGGAAAAGGAGGAATAGAATGAATTTACGTACAGACAAATGAGAATTAGGGAGGCTAGGGTTTATAGTATGATATTTATAAAGAAAGTTGAAATAGAATAAATGGATCAGGTTGAATACGCGCTAACGACAAAGTGGCCCAAAAAGCCCGTTCTGACCCCGGGACGAAATTGGGTAAACCCATATATCAAAATCGGTGTTTTAAAATGTTTTAAACACAATGGAAAAGGTTTCAGGTTCAAATTGCATCGTATGAAGAAGTTATGCTAAAATCAATATTTTTCAAATTGATTTCAATTGCATAAATTTCAAGGCATTTCGAGTCCGTACAATCAAATGACAAGTCCGATCGCTACGAAACTTGAAACCCTATTATAATTCACCGTTACGGATCCGATGAAATAGGTTTCGTCAAAATCCGAGTTAGTGGCCAAAATGGCTATTTTTCCACTAATTAAATAAATTAAAATTTGGTAAATAAATTTAATTTTTGAATTTCAATTTTAGAATTTGAATTTTTTATCACTTTATAATTCTTAGTCATTTATCAAAATTTAAATTTTTTTTTGATGTCTCTTAAATGCTGATTTAATCATTAATTTGAGCGTAAAATTTTATTTTCTTCCATTCAGAAATTATAAATTTAATTTCCAAAATTTCTATTAAATTTTCTTTTCATTCTACTATTGAATTCATTATTAACAAAACGGATGAAATAATTATTGAAACCAAAATCCATTACAATAACATTCTCACTTTTCATCAAAATTCTCATTTATGTAATATTTTAAATATTATATTCCACTTATTTGCAATTTACACTTATTAAATTCCATATTTCAAATAAATTAATAAATCTTGGTTTTCACTCCTTAGATCAAACAATCCTCATATTATAATTAAAATTAACATTTATTACATCTTATAGAATTAACCATCTGCAATGATAATTTAAATCTACCCTAACTGCATAAAATTTAGATAATTAATTGCAATTTATTTCACATTAAACTTCATAAATTATCAATTGAAAACTAAATAAAACCGTTTATTTATTTAAAATCTTGTTATTCAATAAATTGACAATTTATGGGTATAATTAACATTGATTCCCGATTATTACCTAAATACATGACAAAACGTTAAATTTAGATTTAATTACAATTTATTACCGAAGTTTATTTAACACCTTACATAAACAAGCCACCTATATTAATTGCATTTATAAGTTCGCTACTTATCAAACCAGATTTAAAATTCCATATTCAACGCTAATCTTTTTCATTACATTAATATACGTGTGACGACCCAACTTTCTGCTACCAGAAAGTCGTATCATCTTGAAGAAAGAAAGGGATAGAAAAGAGAAAAGATAGAGAAGAAACAAGAAACAACATCAGAATCTCAACAGCGTAATGAATAAATTATATTAATAACATAGGTATTACATAATATACAATATCAATCAGAGTTGCACAGATAATACATCACATACTAGACAGTTATAAACACCTGTCCAGTTATTACAACTCAATAAAATACAACTCAGAGATACCAACACAGCGGAAAACTATTTATATCTACACGCTGAAGCCTCCTGCTCCATTGCTCCTCCAGAATTCGTCAAAGCCAACCTAAATCACTTGGCTACCCGTAAAAATTTGGGTACCCGAGAGTTTAGGAAAACAAAAATAAACTCCGGGTCAGACATGTGTCTGGTGTGAGTAACAGGTTAAAGTTGCTTAATTTTGAAAACCTTTTAAAACAAAAGGTATCACGTAAGACTCCCCACAAATAAACATGGGTAAGTTTTTACCTTACGCTAACCAAAACATTTGATAGGAAATCCAGTGATATTATAATAGTGTCTGGGGTTTTCAAGTAAAAATAATCATAGCCGAAATTGTTACATTTATTAAATTCCAGCATACTAGCCACAAAGTGGGTTATACAATCAAATCCGATGGCGCTTATTGGATTTGGATTCCATACAATGGCAGGGCTACTGGGGTACCGCCCGTCACAGTACGTGGCCTAGATCAACGTACCGAGGATCACTCCCGACCCGCTGCAACACAAAGCCGGCACCATTCCTTACTGAACAGTCCCGAACAAGATAAACCCGGCAGTTGTTGCAATCAACTGCCCCACACAGCCGAATAAAAAGGGACTTCTAGACAGAGGTAAATCTCGCTCTCAAGTGGGTGCTACCCACGAAGCCTTGCTGCACCTTCCCTGTTTTAGCCATTCCCGGTTGATGAGGCTTGAGGTCACGATTACCTTTAGAGAACACATCTCTTAGAATGCTCATCGCCCACCTGATGATGTTCTGAAAGCATTCAATCCATACAAGTTCGTTCCGGGTTCGAACGAAACCGAAGGCATCGTCTCGTTACACTCATTTTGGAATCACCCTCAGAGTTAACGACGATAACCCTTGCATTTTGAATCATCATCTTCGCTTCAGATTCACGACCTATCGTTAATTTGGATCGATGTGTTTTTCGGATATCCAAATATGGAAACCCGATCCCGGTCTCATCAAAATCCAACCCGTATCTTTTAAGGCCAAGTTGTTTTAAAGTTAAAACAATTCAATTCAATTATCTATATACACACAGATAGATAATCACATCATCATCATGAACAGATAATTCATACTATCATCACAAACAGATAATAAATATTATCATACTTAAACCAAGCATCCATATCACATAGATATTAAACATCTCATTACTGAGATCACAACCATTCAATCAATATCATCCATAAGCAATGATTTATTTACCACCATCTATAATTAATTTAAAATGAATTAAATTAATTACTTCTACCTCTAATTAATTTAACGTAAATTAAATTAATTACTACATCTATAAATCCTGCTTATATATCCATTAATTAATCTAATTGATTAATCATTCTCTAAGTATTCATCTAGATTAAACACCTTTGATTATTCATTCTCTAATTACAATAAGTAATTAGTCTCTAATTAATTTCACAAATTAATTATCCTAAAGTATTCATAGTAATTAACATTTATTTACTTCATTTATTAATTAACTAAAATCAATTACATTTATCCTTGATCAATTACATTATTTAATCATTTCATTATTAATTATTTCCTAATTAATCAATTCTTAATTTCATCGTTAATTACATTAATTAATGATTTCTAACTATATTTAAATCGATTACATTATTTAAATTAATTACATTAAATAATTAATCTTTAATTAAACATATTTATTTATCACCCTTGATTAATAACAACCTAGTAATTAACCTTTAATTACTTACATAAATTAATTATCCCATAATTAATTATCTCCACTAATTAATCCCTTGATTAATTACAAAAGTAATTACCCAAATTACTCTATTAACCACTCATTTCCAATTAATTACATCCAGTAATTATTATCTAATTACTCCCCTAAGTAACTCCACTTCACTAATCCCATTAAGTAATCACACTTATCAATTCATCAAATGATTATCTTAAATTAATTAAAATAAATTAATTAACTTAAATTAATCACATTATCAAAATTCATTACAATAAGTAATTAATCTCTTAATTACTTTCATCAAGTAATTACACTTAACCAATTTACAATTGATTATCTTAATTAATCTAATTAATAAATAAAATTAATCACACTTATTAATTATTTAATAATCCTTAGTTAATTATCTTCATTAACTAATGACATTTCTTTAATTACTTCCATAATTAATTTTTAATTCTAAATCATTAATTTCAAATTACATAAATAAGTCGTTCTTTAATTAACTTACTACTTAAATCACTTCAATATCTTAATTATCTGTAAGATAATCCATTTCTTTATAAATGATTTCATTATCATTAAAGTGTAAAACATTTCACATTTGAATTTAAATTTTAAATTACATTTTGAATTGGTTATTCTTTTAAACATTTATCCAATTTAAAATTCAATTTATAATCCTTAAAAATAAATGTAAATAACATTTATTACTTATATAAGAGAAAGCTTTTAGACTAATCTTCTTTAATTTTTTTTTATTTAAAAAAAATAAACTTTCAAAATACATTAATATTTTAACTTGCAAATGCAAGTTAAAAAAATGATTTAACCTTTCATTCAAAAATCCCTTTTTTTTAAAAGAATTATGTTATTTAACTTGTTTTTAAAAACAATCAGATTTAAGAACTGAATTAAAATTTTAGATTTGAGTTCAAAGAAGAACTTGAATCCAATAATTTAACTTTGGTTTAAAAACTTTGGTTTTAACTTGCTTTTAAAAACTTGGTTTTTAATTCTTGATTTAAAACCCAAATTCATTTTTAAACCTTGGATTCAATAGTTCATTTGAATCAATACTTTGAATTTTTGAATTTAAATCCCAGTTTAAATTTTTGTTTCAGATTTTAAATTAAATTTAAAAATCTGAAACAACCAGGTTTTCTTTAAACCTGAAAACCCCATTAAATATTTTGAACTTTTATTTCATTTCAGATTAGAATTCAAAATATAAATTTGAATTCATACTTCAAACTAGATTTAAACTTTGTTCAAATCTGGTGTACAAATTTAAAGTTTCATTTAAATTTATTTTTAAACTCAAAACACTGCCAGGTTTTTACAATACCCTGAAACAACAACTGAAGTTCCTCAGAATTCAAACTGCACGGTGCACGTGCACCGTGGCTCTGGCCATCTCCGGCCATCCACCAGCACCTCAACCATTCAGTGACCACCACCTGACGACATCACGATCATCCAAAGCCATCTCACTTGCTCGAAACAAAAATCAAGCTTCCACTCTCAAACCTGGAAACGAAATCAGGTTTCCACCCCAAAACCTGTAACTTCGCCGCTCTTCAAATTCCGACCACCGGAGAGTCAACGCCTCCGGCTACTTCTTCGCTAATGACCCAACTTCCATCTCCCACAAACCTATTACACTCGATGCTCCAGAGAGTAAATGCCGATCAACTTTATCCCACTAAACAGAACTAGGGTTCTGAACTAAAATCCACAACCGCACTCTCCACCTTGACTTAATCAAACATCTAGCAATTTTTGTTGATTCAAGAGTTTCATGACATAAGCTTCATATACATAAGACGAAAGCGACAAAAAGAGAATAAGTATATACTATGCACTACAAAGGAGACAAGACTACAATTCAGAGTTTAGTATGAATATTTTTATGTATATTAGTCTTAGAATATTGTTAAAATCATTCCTCAAGTAGTCACATACACACACGAATTAATTTATACACGAATAAGTGTGCACTGTGCACATAACTACAGGTCGGCTGACCGACCACAGGCTTCGGTCGACCGACCCTGTAGTCAGTGCACAGATACTCTCTGTTTTTATACACGAATTCAAACTCAGCCGACCGACCCTGTAACTCGGTCGACCGACCTGCATATAACGGCTAGTTTTTACTGAAGAGTTGCGAATGATTCGTGAAGAGGAATGTCACTTAATCAAGAGATATGGACATAACTTTTGATTGAAACTCTTCATGAAAGATTGCAACTATTCTACAACTATATAAACATGTTTAATTCACTTCTACAATCACCGATTCTTGTTTAATAATTCTGAAATCTATTCTCTAATTATTCTCTGCAAACAAAAGCATTCATTCATATTCTAATCACTAGAATCCTTGATTTAATTCATAAACTTCGATTCTAAGTAATTATCTTCCTTCTTAATCTTCACACACACATATATACTCTTGAGGATTTGATTATAGGAAGTTGTACTACAAAAGACAATCAGTGTTATTCAGAACACATTCGTCGAATTATTTTGTATTGAAGTAGAAGTCCTCTTCGGTTGTTGAGGCGGAAAAATTCCTGTTCGGCTGCTCAGGTGTCGTATACCTATTCCTCCGGGTTAAGTGAGGGGTTTAGTTTAAATCCAGAGGATAGTCTGGGACTGGACGTAGAACGGGAAGTTCGAACCAGTATAAAAATTCCTGGTGTGCTTACTTTAATTTTTATTTTTATCAGTTTTCGCATTTATATATCATATTACACGATCCTTAGTACTGCACATACACTTTCATTTGGTATCAGAGCAAGGTCATCCTATAAACGTCACAAAGTTATTTGATATTTATTTCTAGTAATATGGCAACGACACAAACTAACGATTTTGGCACTAACACTAATACTAATTTTACAGAGGGTCAATCAACTTCACGACCTCCATTTTTTAATGGTATAAATTATAATTATTGGTCAACTATAATGAGAATCTATATACAATCTAGTGGATTTGATATCTGGAATATTATACAAAGAGAGTATACAACTCCTACCGGAGAATACTCAACTTGGAGTAACACACAAAAACTAGATGCTACATCAAATGCAAAGGCTATGAATATTTTATTTTGTGCATTAGATAGAAATGAATTCAATAGGGTTAGCATGTGCACTTCAGGTTATGAAATTTGGAGAACACTTAAGATAACACATGAAGGTACAAACAAATTTAAATTAAGCAAAATTTCTA
Source organism: Allium cepa (assembly GCA_030765085.1). NCBI lineage: Eukaryota > Viridiplantae > Streptophyta > Magnoliopsida > Asparagales > Amaryllidaceae > Allium > Allium cepa. Next base: position 53,463,437 of record CM060931.1, on the reverse strand, counting down.
TGTTGAAAAATCAATTTGAAAATTTCAAAATGAGGCCAAACGAATCTATAAATGATATGTACTCTAGATTTCAGGATATTTATCATGCTTTGCTATCACTAGAACAAAAGTTTACTGATTTTGATATTGTTACAAAAATCTTAAATTCTTTAACGGACGAATGGGAAAGAAAAGTCTTAGCCATTGAAGAAGCAAGTGATTTGTCAACATTAAAACCAGAAGAATTAATAGGTAATTTAATGTCATACGAAGTAAATTTGCAGGCAAAAAGAAATGGAGCACAAGAAAAGAAAAATGTGGCTTTTCAAGCAGAAAAAGATGATTCCGACTCAGATAATGAAGATATGGCAATGATAGCTAAAAATTTCAAAAAGTTTTTGAAATTCAATAGAAACAAATTCAAAGGAAACAAAAATAATTCCAACAACATTTCGATTAGCAGCAAACCATCATCTTCAGCAATGGAATGTTATGAATGTCACAAGAAAGGTCACATGAAGAAGGATTGTCCAGAATGCAAAAAGAGTAATTTTAAGAAAGACAAAACCAAACGAAGAGCTTTTTCTGTCACTTGGGACGACACTGACTCATCATCTTCTTCAGAGAGTGAAAGTGATAATGAACAAGCAAATGTGTGCTTCATGGCTTCGTCAGACGATGTAAGTGATTTTACCTTTGAAGATTTAATTGAAATAAATTCCGAATTAGTAAATGTAGCAAAGCAACTTAAAAAGAAAAATAAGGAGTTACAAAGAAAGTTAGATAGAACTGTTTTAGAAGTAGATATGCTGAAAGATGAGAAGAAAATATTAGAAGAAGAACTTGAAAATTCTCAACAGTCAAATTCTAATTTATCATCTCAAATTTCATCAATATCTGAAGAACTAGAAATTCAAAAGAATAAAAATGATGAATTACTTTTCAAAAATAATAGTTTAAACTCAAAGATTAAAGATTTAGAGTTAGAAAAATCTAGTCTTAAAATAAAATTTGATAATATTTCTAAAAATGTATCTAACTTCAATAAAGGAAGAGAGAATCTTTCTAATATACTAGAAAATTCTCAAACCTCTAACAATAAATCTGGACTAGGATTTAAGAAACAAAATAACTTTGTTAAAAGTAGGATTAATGAAAATATTAAGAGGGATATTAAGAAAACAGTTTATCCAAATACTAAAACCATCAAGATATGGATTCCAAAAGAAAATAATATTTTGATAAGGAATAGACATATCAAAATGTTTATGGAAACTGTTCATAATAACAAAGACTATGTTTATAAAGGGAATTCTGAACCCGTATGGGTTTGGCTTCCTAAGATCTAACTCTTAGGACCCTAAAAAGAAACGGGTACCAACTTTTTATACATATTTTTGCAAGTACCACATAAGAAGAGAGGAAAATGGATTTTGGATAGCGGTTGCTCAAAACACATGACTGGAAACAAAGAAATGTTGTCAAACATTATATACTCAAATGGAGGAGCAATCACCTTCGGAGATAATTCAAAAGGATATATCATCGGCAAAGGCGATGTCAGTAGCAACGGTATCTCTAATTTACCTCTCATTACTGATGTTTTATTAGTTAAAAATTTAAAACACAATTTATTAAGTATTAGTCAGCTATGTGATAAAGGTTTTAATATAAATTTTTCAGAAAATAAATGTAATATTCTTGATAAAAATCATATCACTATCTTTGAAGGAATAAGAGATAAAAACATTTATATCTTAAATATGAATGTTAATAACAATTCAAATTTATGTTTAATAGCTAAGGAAAATGATTCATGTCTCTGGCACAAAAGATTTTGTCATATTAATTTTAAAACTATCAACAAATTAGCTAAAAATAAATTAGTTAAAGGATTACCTGACATAAAATTTAAAACTAATATATTTTGCGATGCTTGTAAATTAGGAAAATTAACAAAATCATCTTTTAAATCAAAGAAAGTTATATCTACAAAACAACCACTTGAACTCTTACACATGGATCTTTTTGGTCCAACTCAAGTGCAATCTATTAATCATAATAGATATGTATTTGTTATTGTAGATGATTTTTCTAGGTATACTTGGATTTTCTTTTTGAAAAATAAAAGTGATACTTTTGATAATTTCAAAATTTTTGTTAAAAGAATTCAAAATATTAAAAGTTTGAAAATTAAAAATATAAGAAGTGATCATGGAGGAGAATTCGAAAATGAAGCTTTTGAACAATTTTGTAATAAGAAAGGTATTAACCATAATTTTTCATTTCCTAGAACACCACAACAAAATGGAGTTGTAGAAAGGAAAAATAGAACGTTACAAGAATGTGCAAGAACTTTATTAAATGGAACCACTTTATCAAAACAATTTTGGGCAGAAGCTGTAGCTACTGCTTGTTATGTGCTAAATCGTGTTTCTATTCGACCATTAACTAAAAATACTCCATATGAATTACTAAATGGAAGAAAACCAAATATTTCATATCTTAAAGTTTTCGGTTCTAAAAGTTTTATTTTAAATACTAAAGATCAACTAGGTAAATTCGATCCAAAATCCGATGAAGGAATATTCGTTGGATATTCGGAACGAAGCAAGGCATATCGAATTTATAATAAAAGAACAAAAATTATTGAAGAAAGTTTACATGTTTCTTTTGACGAATATTTTAAAAATATACATCCAAATGTTACTATTGACTCTGATGATGAATTTACTCAGATTGACAATAGTAATACTGAACAAACTCTCGATAATGGTCATGATATCACTGAAAATGAAAGTATTACTACTAATATAATAAAATCTCCACCTAAAATTTTACGACATCATCCTGTGCAAAATATAATTGGTGAAGTAAACACGAACGTTAAAACTAGACATCAACTTAATCAAGTCGGTCATGTAGCGTTTCTCTCTAACATAGAACCTAAAAATATAAAAGAAGCTTCAACTGATGAATACTGGATTCTTGCCATGCAAGAAGAACTAAATCAATTCGAACGAAACGAAGTTTGGGAACTCGTTCCTAGACCAAGTGATCAAACAGTCATTGGTACTAAATGGGTTTTTAAAAATAAAGCAGATGAATTAGGAAATATAACTAGGAATAAAGCTAGATTAGTTGCGCAAGGATATAATCAAGAAGAAGGAATAGACTATGAAGAAACGTTTGCTCCAGTTGCTAGATTTGAAGCAATACGAATTCTATTAGCATTCGCATGTTTTCATAATTTTAAACTTTATCAAATGGATGTTAAAAGTGCATTCTTAAATGGTTATATAAAAGAAAATGTTTATGTTGAACAACCACCTCTTTTTAATCATGAAAAATTTCCCGATCATGTATATAAACTTAAAAAAGCTTTATACGGTTTAAAACAAGCACCACGTGCTTGGTATGATCGTCTTAAAAGTTATTTATTAGAATCTGGTTTTGAAATTGGTAAAGTAGATCAAACACTTTTTATTAAAAAAACTAATAAAGACATTTTAATAATACAAATATATGTTGATGATATCATTTTTGGTTCAACAAATGAAAAACTATGTCAAGATTTTTCAACTATAATGACAAATGAATTTGAAATGTCTCATATGAGAGAATTATCATATTTTCTTGGATTACAAATTAAACAAATTGAAAATGGAATTTTTATTAACCAAGAAAAATATTGTTATAATTTAATTAAACGATTTGGTCTCGAAAACATCTCTGCCAAACCAACACCAATGAGCACAACGATTCATCTCGATAGAGATGAAGATGGCAAAAGTGTTGATCAAAAACTATGTCGTAGTATGATTGGATCGTTATTATATTTAACAGCGAGTCGACCTGATATTATGATGAGTGTTTGTCTATGTGCTCGATTTCAAGCAAATCCCAAAGAATCACATATGCGAGCAGTTAAACGCATTATTCGTTATCTAACTAAAACCAAAGATTTTGGTTTATTTTATCCGAAAGAATGTCCTTTCGAATTAGTATCCTATAGCGATGCTGATTTTGGAGGAAGTCGAATGGATCGAAAAAGTACGAGTGGAATGTGTCATTTCATTGGACGTTCCTTAGTCTCTTGGTTTAGTAAGAAACAAAATTGTGTTTCTTTATCGACATGTGAAGCAGAATATATATCTGCTGCTTTGGCATGTGCACAAGTTGTATACATGCAACAGACACTAAAAGATTTTAATTGCTATCTTGAAAATTCTATTATTTACTGTGATAATACTAGTGCAATAAATCTTTCTAAAAATCCAGTAAATCATTCACGAACAAAACATATTGATATTCGTCATCACTTTCTTCGTGACTGTTTAGAAAAAGGTTTAATAAATTTAGAATTTATTAATACTGAAAACCAAACTGCTGACATTTTTACTAAACCATTAAATGAAAATAATTTTATAAAATTAAGACGTGACTTAGGAATAATGTCTTTTAAAGATTTATAAATAAAAATATAAAATTTTTTTTTGAACAAACAAAAACAAATTTTATTTCTGACCAAAGCAAGACTTGAACTCATGACCTTGAACTAGAGTGATAGATGTTATAGCCACTTGAGCTACATGTATTTCTTGTTTGGCTTTCCTCTCATTTTAATTTATTACTGGTTTTTTACACCTTTACTATTATTAGTCCTAAAATTTAGTTCAAACATTATTAACCGTGTTTGTTTTCATTTCTGTGATCACCTTTTAAACACAAACCATAACCTCATATTTTTCGGCAAAATTTTCATTATAAATACTCCGCCAATTTTTTTTTAAAAAAAACATATAAGGATATCTCTAATCAAAACAAGTCCAAAATCTTTATAATGTCTTCAAATAATGATGTTTATAACTCCGACAACTCTCATCTGTCGTTCTCATCACCAGATGATTGTTCCGATCGTATTCCAGAAAATGGTCCATATCCTGTTTTCCCAATGCCAAATCGTGTTCTCGATTTTTCCTCTCTGGATAAAGATCCGAGACACGGATGGAAACCATGGGAAGATTCCCATTCAGGTTATACACCTAAAAATAAAAAGGGGAAGCAAACAATGGTTATATCTCCATCTACCAAACAAAAAATTGATGAGATACACCATTATCAAAAACAACAAATGAATATGCAACGGGAGCTATATTATGAACAGAGAGTAACGGCAAGACGTCTAAGCTTTTTAGAAAAAATTGCCATGAAAATTTGTTCATCGAAAAAGGATGATGTTGCTGAACCATCCTACAGAACTCCATCCGCTTCAAATCCTATTCAATCTCCTAAAGCTCCAAGATGGTCACCGGTAGAAGATGTTCCGTCCCCAAACTCATGGGAGCGTAGACTTTAAAGAACGGTGGCTATATTATATATATATATATATATAAGTGTTGTTGTTTTAAATAAAATATATAAAGATAGTATAATAATAAAAAATTTAAATTTGTTCTTTACTTATATTTAATCAGCAAACATTGCAGAGTCGGCCGACCGAATACTCTGAGTCGGTCAGCCGACCCCAGGCCGCAAGCATAAAATCATTCACATTTAACAGGGTCGGTCGACCGAGACTCTGAAGTCGGTCAGCCGAGCCCTTTCCCGAAACTTTCAGCAGCCCCTGTACCCTAACTCGGTCAGCCGACCCAGAGAACTCGGTCGACCGAACGTGCTTCCAGCTGTAAATTTTCCCTGTTTGCTTCATATTTTTAACCCATCCCTTCACTCTTTTCTTCACTTTTGTTTCTCACATTCAGATTTTTCTAACCCTAGCCCCTATTACAAAAATTTCCTCAATTTCTTCACCATCAAATTTATGGCTCCTAAGAAGAAAACAAGAACTACCGGAGGTTCATCTTCAACACCTCCCGTAGATACTCAAATTGCTTCATGGCTAGTCAATGATGTTGCTCTTCAACGATGGATACGACTACAAGATGCTAAGATCTTTGAAGAATCTTTCGTAAGTTATCCTGATTTCATCTCCTATCAAATTGAAGAAGCAGCACTTAGAAGTGGTCTTGATCCTTTTCTAGATTACCGAAAAAATAACTTGAAAATTAACCACATTATGATTAAATTATTTCTAGCCAACTTAAATCTTGTCAACCCACCTAGAAACACTGAAAACTATGTATGGACATCGGTTTGTGGCACTTCATTATTTCTCTCCATTGATCGAATCAACCATATTTTAAAAGCTACAACGGGAGGAATTTCTTTAAATGACGTAGATTGTAATATATCACGTCGTGACCACATCAGTCATTTATTTTTCGAAGATGATGCTACGGACCTTAGACAAACATCATCGCTAAGACCCAAAGCTAGGCTATTTCATCGTTTCATGATGAAATCAATTGTACCTAGAGGTGGCTCATATCACATGGTGTATCCGGAGAATTTCAAAGCCTTATATGCTTTATGTTCAAAAACACAAGTTAATTGGGCACAATTGCTAATGGATGAATTCCTCACTTTCAATCAAGGCAAGATGCTTCATATCTACTATGGAGAATACATGATGCGATTAATCAATAGCTCTGTCCCAAATGCTCCGGAATCCGAAACTTCTAAAGTTCGATCATTTGATTCACGGACTATAATACTCATGAAGTTGCCCGACGCACCACCTAGATTTATAACATTCGACCAATGGCGTACTACTCCTCGAGAACAACTACGCCGTAGCTTCTCCACACCTCAACCATCAACTCATCCTACGGAGCGTATAACACGTCAACACTCCGTTCAAAGACCGACTCCCGGAATGAGTACAGAGGCGGCCATTGACATTTTGGCTCAAAATCAAATAGCCTTGGATGCTCGGCTAAGAAAAATTGATGGTCGTTTTAAGAAAATCAAGGGCTTCTTTGTGAATCTATGGGATGCATTGTCATGTACTTCCGAAGCCGGTGCTTCTTTTGTTGCTCCTGGAAAAAGGCCGGCACCAAACTTCTCATTTTCCACTTCGGAGAATACAAGTTCAGGTACATCAGGAACTCACGCTACTACCGCGCAAAGACGTGGTAAGGAACATGCTCCTCCGGAGGAAAATATTCGTCCAGAATTTTGGGACTCGGATGATGATGAGGAGTGATCTTTCATATTTTACAACATTGTTATGTCATGCTTTTATGTTTTATATAATATGTACTACGAAAACATCAGTAACTATTTCTATTTGATTTGCCTATGTTTTCTTATGTTCTTTAACATATTCCACTAAGTATTCCTTTTTGTCGATGACAAAAGAGGGACAAATATATGCAACCTAACAAACTTTTGCAGAAATGTCGCCATATATTCAGGGGGAGAAGTACAATATATACTACTTCGTCACATAGGTATTGTCATCAATCAAAAAGGGGGAGAATGTTGATTCAAGAGTTTTGATTCATGACACAAGCTTCATATATCATACGACGAAAGCGACAAAAAGAGAATAAGTATATACTATGCACTACAAAGGAGACAAGACTACAATTCAGAGTTTAGTATGAATATTTTTATGTATATTAGTCTTAGAATATTGTTAAAATCATTCCTCAAGTAGTCACATACACACACGAATTAATTTATACACGAATAAGTGTGCACTGTGCACATAACTACAGGTCGGCTGACCGACCACAGGCTTCGGTCGACCGACCCTGTAGTCAGTGCACAGATACTCTCTGTTTTTATACACGAATTCAAACTCAGCCGACCGACCCTGTAACTCGGTCGACCGACCTGCATATAACGGCTAGTTTTTACTGAAGAGTTGCGAATGATTCGTGAAGAGGAATGTCTCTTAATCAAGAGATATGGACATAACTTTTGATTGAAACTCTTCATGAAAGATTGCAACTATTCTACAACTATATAAACATGTTTAATTCACTTCTACAATCACCGATTCTTGTTTAATAATTCTGAAATCTATTCTCTAATTATTCTCTGCAAACAAAAGCATTCATTCATATTCTAATCACTAGAATCCTTGATTTAATTCATAAACTTCGATTCTAAGTAATTATCTTCCTTCTTAATCTTCACACACACATATATACTCTTGAGGATTTGATTATAGGAAGTTGTACTACAAAAGACAATCAGTGTTATTCAGAACACATTCGTCGAATTATTTTGTATTGAAGTAGAAGTCCTCTTCAGTTGTTGAGGCGGAAAAATTCCTGTTCGGCTGCTCAGGTGTCGTATACCTATTCCTCCGGGTTAAGTGAGAGGTTTAGTTTAAATCCAGAGGATAGTCTGGGACTGGACGTAGAACGGGAAGTTCGAACCAGTATAAAAATTCCTGGTGTGCTTACTTTAATTTTTATTTTTATCAGTTTCCGCATTTATATATCATATTACACGATCCTTAGTACTGCACGTACACTTTCAATTTTTCCCTCTTCGCCAGTCATTCCTCCACCACCAGACAATATTCTAGCCTCTCCAACCACTGGGATCACTAGTGATACTCTAAAAACCCCAAAACAATCAACACAGGAAAACACTTTAAATACTAAACACAAAAATGTGATTTTAGTTTTTAAAATCCTAATTGCAGATAAGGATTCAAGATATAAACTTGCACTGATGTTTTAAAATGTTTGACATTTCACTTATTTTAAACATTTCCTGTTCCTTATGTTTTTACAGAGCATTTCTACCTTGCAATCTCAAATTCAAATTTTAAAATTTGATTTATGATCAAACAAACCTATCTTGTTTAGATACTAAGTCCTTTCAATCAATAGATTTAAGCGGAGATGATTTTTGTTTAAATCTGTGCTTCACCTTTTATAAACAGAAATGTTTTCCAGACTATTGCACAGGCAGGCATCATATATTCATAGAATTGCATACATATATATATTCATATAAACATACAATTTCAGACATAAGAAACATATGTGAATATACTTAAGCATTTTAAATTTAAGTTACTCACCATTGTTGAGAATGAATAGAGCATTTTATTTTGAAAAGCTTTGAACTTTAAAAACTGAGAATGGCCTTGCTTATGATCTCCAAATCTTCTTGTCTTTGTTGAGTTGCAAACATTATTCCAGTTGTATAAATGGAAGCATTTGTTATTATTTCTTTGTTTCAGGTTTGATATGTTTTTGAACGAACCAAAATATAAGAAGTCATATACAAAGAAGTTTACAGAGGTAGGTGTTATCTGGTTTTGGTTCTTTCTTTGATCAGATTTTTATTTTGTTTGTATCAGGCAAGCTTTTTATATTAGGAAGCTGAAATACAACTCGAGTTGACTATGTTTTGCTGCTAAGGTGAAGGCATTTATTGCCAATGTACTTTATGTCTCTACTAACCTTATTTTTATGCTTAGATATTTTACATCTCTTTGTTTATACTTTGCTTTGTTTCTTTGTTCTTGCATAACTACTTTTACAGGCTATCTTCATTTTTTTACTTACCTGGCAACATTTCTAAACTTTGCTTGGCCAGATTTAGTACACACTGAAATGATATTAGAGATATTCGAATGACATAGTTTATATGCTGAGATGATGGTATTAAATGCTTAAGTACTTTATATTTACAACTTATCCTTTCTGTGTATGTAGATGTTTCCTTTTGCTTGCCAGGTTTTGCTTTATTTTTTTTCTTTCTTTTATCTTATTTCTAACTTTGCTTGCCTGGTTTCTTACTTGTCTTATTCTTTCTATAACGGCCCGTAAATTTCGATGATTTAATTTAATGATTTAATAGGATTTTTGTAATTAAAATTTAGTAGAAATAATAAAAGGTGATAAATTTATATTGTAATGAACGCTAATTTAACAATGGAAATTTAAGCCTTTGTTTGTAATATGAATAAATTTTTCAATAAATAAATTAGTGTAAGTATTGTACATGTGAAGATAGAAAATATAGGGTAGGCATTAAATTAGTTAAGTATAAATTTATGGGTATAATAACAAATTCGTATGCATTACCTAAATTAATTTGGTCAATTAATTTGTTTGAAATCAAAACCTTTTTAATTTGTAAATAGTTTGATGTGTATTGATATAAACGTTACTTTAACGATTAATTATAAAGTAAAGGGAGTGTAAATGAAATAAATGAAGTTATGCAGTAATGAATGAATAAATAAAAATATTGCAATAAATTAGGAAACTGACATAACATTTATGAATGATAACGAACATTGGTAAGGAATAAATGAGAACAATTGAAATAAAACTAAAAGGTAATTAAAAGTTGAATAGTTACCATTGAAAGATGCCTATTTGGGTAGTTAGTGTAGTTTTGAATTGTCATTGTAGGTTCTTAATTCTATAAGATGCAATAAATGTTAACTTTATTTTTAATATGACGTTTGGGTGAGTTAAGAAGTGGAAAACCAAGATTTATTTATTTATTTGAAATTTGAAATCCAATTAGTAGATTTATTGCAAATAAGTGAAATTTATGTTTAACTATTACATTAATAGGGTCTAATAAATTGAATAGGAAATCAATAGGGATTAATCTAATTTAAGGATATATTAATATAAACTTGGGTAAAAAGGTGTTGGACTAGGGAAATAATATTAATTGGTTTTAGAAACCTAAAATTTAAAATGTGAAGTTGAATGCTAAAGGATAACAATCGTTTTAGGTTAACCGTTTATTTAGTATATTAAGTCAAGACTGGTAATCGATTGAAATAAATCTAAATTAAGTATTTTGTTTTGTTAATGTGTTTTAGTTAATAAAGGGGAATTTATATGAAATGAAGCATGCATAAGAAATGCATTATAATTCAATGTTATATTTACTCATAAAATGTATTTTCTGAATAGCAAGATTTTAAATTTTAATTAATAACAATTAATGTGGAATCAATTATAGCTAATTGACTTAAATTGCTGCAGATAAGGTAGATTTGTTTTGGCATTTAAGATAGCTAAATTTTATAAGATGAAATTTATGATAAACCTATTTACTATATGAAGATTCACTGATTTAAAGAGTAAAAAGGGCAAGTTTTATTAATTGGATTAAGTGCAACCTTCAATAAATAAATTTATTGCAATTAAAAGAAATTCGATATTTAATATTTCGATAATTGAAACTTGATGGAATAAGAACATTTGTGTAATGAAGGAAGGACAAATATTAGCTATGATTCTAGAAAGGATAAAATAGATAATGGGAGAATTGAAATCAGGTTTAAAGCAATAATTATTAAATAACTAGATTTATTAAATTGAATGTTAAATACTATAATTTGTGAATTTACTTACTTTACATTTGTATGAGAATTGGTTTAAAGGATTATAATTTCTTAGGTAATACAAGGTGACAAATTTATGAATTGTAGAATTTGAATTTCAAATAACGAATTAATTAATTTAATTATTAATTTATTTAATTTATGGGATTATGGCCATTTTGGCCACGGACTCGGATTTCGACGAAACCAGTTTCATCGGATCCGTATCGGTGAATTATTGTAGGGTTTCAAGTTTCGTATCGATCGGACTTGTCGTTTGATCGTACGAACGCGAAACGCCTTGAAATCGATAAATTGAAATCAATTTGAAATCAATTTGAAAATATTGATTTCAGCATAACTTCTTCATACGATCGAATTTGGACGTGAAATTTTTTCCATCGCGTTCAGGATATTTTAAAATACCTATTTGGATATATGGGTTTAACAAATTCCGTTCCGGGGACAGAACGGGCTTTTTGGGCCACGTTAGAGCTAGCACGTATATCTATCAACCCGATCCATCTATTTTTCTAGCCTACCTATATAAACTCGGTCATAAACCCTAGCCTCCATTCTATTCTCATTTGCTGTATGTGCATTTCTTCAACTCTCTCTCTTCCCCAATGGTTGCAAAACCTAGATCCAGTTACAATTCAAAATCAAATAAAAATTCAAACTCCTCTAAAAATTCCAGAAAAATTATATGTCACAGTTCTCGAAGAGTGTAATCTGCTGGTGCTATCCGTTTTTCGATTGGAGTTTCTGTGTGTCCAGATCGGGGCAGGACAGTTTCGGCCGTTCATCAACGTCGCGACGAACTTCGTCAGATCGAAGATTCCCTCCTGGGTTTTGTAGAGATTTTCGAGCTGAGTTCATCCGTGCAGTTTATTTCACGAATCGACGGTCTGATCGTCGACAAATTTCGACTTAGGGCATGAAATTGGAGGCGGCGGCTGGGCATTTTCGCCCCTGATTATCGTCGTCGTGGCCGAGCAAGGTGGGGCCGAATGGTAGCTGAGGTAACTGGGCGAACGGTGGCTGGTGCGACGTGATGTTTGTGGTGGTCAACGTCTGGGTAAATCGCGTTTTGGGTTCGGTTACATGATGGCCTGGGGGAAGGTTTCGGTCAACGTGTGAGGGAGAGGGGGTCAGTACGGTGACGTGGCAAAATTGTAGTGGTGAGTTGTTTATTTTCTTGTTTGAATTTAATGTTGAATTTTAAAATGTTTATTCGAATAACTTTTACGTACGACATCCGATTCACGCGAAATTTCTTTTCTTAGGATCGTATTGAAATTCCAGATCTTTTGACACTGGTTTGGACAGATTTGGAGACTGTCGAATTTTTGGGTTTAAATCGGATTTAAATTCGATTTAAATTCAAAAGTTGAGTGTTTTAACCCACTCACAACTTCTAAAATTTCTTATGTTTGTTAAATTGATTTTTGATATCAGTAGAAAATTTAATTATGATTGTGTGGCATGTTTTATTCATCATATCAGTTAATTCGCATTTATATTAATTTAACTGTTAATTAATTCTATTTATTGCATATAAATTGACAGTTGAAAATTTATTTAAATTGCATATGAACTTCCAGTTTAACAGTTATTAATTTATTTTTGAATATAAATTTGTTAGTTAATAACTGTCATTTATTACCTGTTATATTTTATATGCTATATATATTGATGTTGTTTAAATTGACGATGGTTGAATTAAATTGGATGATGATTGCAAATAAATGGTTGATGATTGATATTTGGATGAATGGATGCTATATTTATATTATATAAACTGCAAGTCATCATGCATCTCCATTTCATTCGGGATTGCAGTTTGAAATGATATACAACCGCATTTTTATTTTAAATTGCGGATTGAAATGATAAACATCCGTATCACTTGACCATAGGGTAGAAAATTTTATACAGGCACCGCGGTATATATATATATAATTATTTTTGAAATGATTTTATGGTTTTGTAAAGCTATATATATGGTTTATGGGATTTTGATTTGGTTATTAATAAAGGTTATTTATATATAGTAATTTCCTGGTTTTTAGCTTTGTATAAATTTGATTTGAAGTATAAAAATAAAGTTTGATTTTTAAGATCAAATCCGATTAAGCATTTATTTAAAATTTAATTTCTGGGGTTTTATTGACTTAATGAGAATAAGGTTGGAAGATGAATATCAAGTTAAATTGGAGTTAAATAAAAAGTTAGAATTTTTAAAGGATATGATTTTTATAACTTGATTTTGTGTAGAGTAATTTAATGAATATCAGGTTGTTTTAAACGAATATAAAATAAATTGAAAGATTTCTCCAGTTATGTGAAGTTAAAGGTTTTTCTTAAATATTGAATTCATTAAGTAAATATTTCAAGTCTAAATAATAAGTAATTGAATTTAATATATATGGGATTGTCAAATAAGTTTGTTTCTGAAATGGTGAAATATTTAAAACTTTGAAACATAAGAATTGAAATGGTATTTGGAAGTTTAAATCGATATTTGAAATTGATTTGTGAAATCTAAAGAAGCTATTTTGTTTTATAATTTTTTTAATATTTAACCATTTGAGAGATGGAATTTGTTTCAAAGTTATGATTTTCAAGGTAGGATAATTTGAAATTTTTATATTCAAGAGTTTTGATCTCTAAATATTTACTTTGAAAACCCTATGATTTTGGAAAGTATATATATCGGAAAATAAAATGATATCGTATTGATTTGGGTTTTAAAAGGAAATAATATCATATTTATATGGTTTTAAATGGATATTTTATTGTGGTTTTAAAAGTATAATTATTTTTAAATGACCGCGGTGTTATAATAACGATTGGTTGGCAAAGAGACCGGGATCGGATATGGACATACTCTCTGTCGATACCAAAAACCACTTTGACTAACCGTGTACGCGGTGGAGATTCAAGAATGAAGTAGGTTGGTGGCGGCGTTTCCTATAAGGTAAATACGTGGACCCGACTCCCGTGAGTTGGCATAAGGTGGCTAAAACAGGAGCGATTGACGGGTTAATGAGGTAGCACCTCTGATCGGATACTCCTCTTCGATACTATACTCTTGACTTTGGATTTATTCGGTGGCCACCTTCACTTTTGATTTCTTTGATTTGGGGGAGTTTGTCCGAGGTGGGCGGCAGCTGCGCGCTGCGCGTTTCCATCGGCCCGGAAGCGTAATTGGTATATCTACCCTGGCATTGCCTAGTTGTGCCGTGTCACCTACCATACCGGGCCTTTACTACGAGTTTCTATTTGTGTCGTACTTACGAAGTATCCTCTGGTAGCCTCCCGATCAGGAGGTATTACGGTACTGTATAGACTATTGGCATTTTACGTGTTAAGGTGGAAAATGTAAAGCCTTAACGCTATTTAAAAGTAAGTTTATTTTACAATTAGACACTATTATAATAGCGCAATATACTACATAGTAAATAGTTTAATGGATCCTTAGGAGATGTAGATCCCCAGCATCTCTTGAGTTACTGTACTCATATTTATTTCAGTTAATTTAACTCACATAAGATCTTTTAGTTCTGACTCGAGTGTTTTTGTCTTTTCAAATTCGCTCGGGTCAGTCCGAGCGTTTCAGGATTGAAGATTTTAATTCTGGAGGAAGAAGACGAAGATTTTATTATTATTACTATAGATTATATGGTTCCACTACACTCATATTGTTCCGCTGCATTGTCATATGGTATGTATATTCTGATATGTATTGTATAAATATAATCAAAAGTTTTGTAAAATAGCTTCATGAACTGTATATTTGATTATTATATTTTATCCTTCCGCTGTGAGATTCTGTTTAGTTTTTTCCTTCTCTGTTTTTCTTATTTATCCCATAACAATCCGCCCTTACGTATGGTTTGAATTGGTACGTGTGTCGGTTTAAATCGTGCGAAAAGGCGGGATGTTACAGTTGGTATCAGAGCTTTGGTTTAGCGATAAACCTTCGCTTTGTGGGGTTTGACTCTTTGTAAATAGGGTAGTAATACCCTATGGGAGTTGCTGAGTGTATATATATGAGAGAGCGTATTTGTTAGTGTTATAAAAAGGTTTTAATATTGTGTTAACCTGTTCCGTTTTGTATTTATAAATTCTAGTTGATGCATGGGACGCTATGACATCAATAGGGATTTCTAAACACTTAATAGGACATACCGACATAATATTTGTTTTACATAGGTGAATGAAATAATTTTGCCTATTATATTTTCTATATATAAATAATTTTACATAGGGTAATCGTGTTACTGATGCGCTTAGTCGCAAACATTCGGTTGTTGTTTCTATGATGCTTGTCGAATGGGATGTTCTTGAGACTCTAACTTTTTGTGAAATTCGTGATCGAGGTTCATCTTCTGATTCTCCTATTCTATTATTTAGTTTGGGAGTTCGACCCATTTTATTGGATCGTATTGCCGATGCTCAGCGGCGTGATCCAGAGTTGTTGCATCTTATTCAGCTTTGTGAGTCTGAATCTCGTGATGAGGCGTCGCGGGATTTCAGCATTGATTCTCATGGGTGTCTTCGTAAGAAGAATCGTCTTGTTGTGCCTTCTGATTTTGCACTTAGGCATGACATTCTTGATGACTGTCATCGTTCTAAGTATACTATTCATCCCGGAAGTAGTAAGATGTATGCCGATATGCGTCGCCTTTATTATTGGGAAGGCATGAAGCGCGATGTAGCGAGTTATGTGAGTAATTGCATAACTTGTCAGTGTATTAAGGCCGAACATCAGCGTCCTTCGGGTCTTCTTCAGCCTTTAGAGATTCCATTATGGAATTGGGATCAGATTTCTATGGATTTCATTGACGGCCTACCTCGTTCGAGATCGAGCCATTCAAGCATTTGGGTTATTATTGATCGTCTCACCAAGTCTGCTCATTTTATTCCTCTTAAGTCTAATAGGACTGCTTCTCATTTGGCTAAGTTATATGTCAAGGAAATTGTCACGTTCCAAATTTCAGCGTTCGAAAATCGACACCCGTACTTCACTTGTACTCGAATGCCGCAGATTCAACCGTTGAAATTTGACTCGTGCCGGAGCTTATAACACATCAAGTACGACACAGCGGAAGAAAATGAATAATACATTGATACAATAACAGATACAATATCTGATACAATATGATACAACAGAATGTTACAATAGATATCAATACTATCAGAGATACAAGACACAACGGAAAGAATATCTTCAATATAATGCTTCTCCAAATCAAATGCTCCAATCCATAGCTAGCTCGAACCCCCAATAACGATGCACAAAGCTAAGCAAGGTCAGTCATCCAAGGACTGAACTTGCTCCAGATAATCTACTAAACCTGACTATCTGAAAAACCCAACTCTAGACTGCCCGTGTGGAAAATTGTGGGCACCCATAGTTTAGGAAAGGAACAATAAACTCCAGGTCAGTCATGGGACTGATCTGAGCAACAAAACCAGTTTTATCTTTTAAAACAACAACAAAGGATTTTAAAATTTAAATCCGCAATGCTTTTTAGAAAATGAAACTACCATAAAGCCTCCCACCACACATACCATGCAAACGCAGAATTGGAGGAGATTTCTCCTTATGATAGTCAAACATGCTTGATACGCGAAAACCATTTTGATATTGTTATTAGTGCATAGTGGAAAACATTTCGAAAGTATAATATTAATCTTAGCCAGCATACAACCATTATTGTATGCCTACGATAGCTACCATCCAAACAGTGGGGCGCCACCATAAGTAGATGGCAGGTAATACAACTAAAACCGTACAAGGTGCGTATTGGAGATTGGATTTTCCAACAAATGATCAGGCTAAGGAACTTCCTATTTTCACATGGGAACGCCTTTGGAGTGACGCCCCGAGAACCTACCTGGCACTCTGCCAACACAGGGCCGGCTACCCCTTCCCGGGGAATAAAACCTAAAAAATGCCACCCCCGGTCCTTTGTTACCTTTATATGAGGGCCCTCTATACCAATAACATCACAGACTAATAAATATACTACAGTGTCCACATGAGTAAGTATCTGGGCTCCATACCATGATACCACACTTTTCCAGAAGGAATGGACATACCCTAGGGGAGCTACCCCTGAAACCTTGCCGCATCTTTCCTGTTTCGACCATTACCGGTTTGTGAGGCTCGATGAGGTCTCGTCCACAAAGCTACACTTTTCACAAAGTCATGCTTTGATCACAAATGATCAACAAATGATCATCAACACACAGCAGCACTTAGCATGCCATACTACCAATTTGACAGTATATCGTTGATAACCTTCAACTACATAACCTCTGAGCTCGTACGTCTCAGAGAAGGGTGTTAAGCTAAGAGAATAAATTCTCCGCCACCAACAGATATGTATTTGAAAGAAATCTGCTTTATATCTCAAAGTGTAGTGTCAGACATACAACCATACAAGTCTGTTCTGGGTTCGAACAGAACCGAAGGCACTTCCGAAGAAGCCCTTGCAAATACGAGTATTCACAATCCTGATCGGACTTCCCATCACTTAGGAAATCTCTATACCGGCGCAATTCGGTGCAGAGACAATCGACGGGTTATCCTTTCGTTCTTGAAAATACGCGTTCTTCACCACCGGTCTTCAAATGCTATCCATATCGACGTATCATTATTCGAAATGGGTTATATGACACAAAGGTCCTCTCCCGGCTAAACCGAATAATGAGCGTAATATTTAAAAACATATGGATATAGGATTTCAGTTAAGTCATAACTTATTATCCAAAACCTTTCCTTCAAATGGTTTAAACAAATTACCATTTCAAATCTTTTTAAATAAAAAGATTTATTTCACAAAGTTCACCCAGTTTCACAAAGATCCATTCACGGATTTCAAAACAATTTCCATTTCAAATTGGATTAACTCATCCAATCTTTCAATTTAAGATTTTAAATTCATAACTTTCGAACCCTTTCCAATTCAAATCTTTTCTATAAAAGATACACCATTTTAATTACTCTTCGATTCCAAAACAAGATTTAATCATCTTCACAAAGGTTAATTCATAGTTTTTCCAAACTATTTACAATTTCATTTCAACTTGAAATCTTTCGACACAAATTGGAAATCCTTTCTTTTTATGAAGGCTATTATTATTTGAAACAAATAGTTCTCATTTTGGGAAAAACTGATTACAATTATAAGTTAAAGCCATTCAAGTATAAAACTTGGATTTAAATTTTAATTTCCAAAACCTTACTTTTTAAATAGTTAAAAACCCATATAAATACCTTTATATCTCGTATAATCTTTTAGACCATAATTTCCAAATCATTGAATTCAAATTTAAATAAAATTATTTAAATTTGAAGTTTGTTAAGTTATTTAAAATAACTTTTACTTTTGAAAACTCATTTTCAAAAGCTTTCAATTCCAATTCCAAAACTATATTGGATTCAAGAATTAAATCTTTAAAATTGTGGAAAAACTATGACTTAGCCGATTTCCTCGTGCAATCCATATTTGTGTGTGTATGGTGTAGTCTAGGGGTTTTACACAATAGTGCAACATCATCAATCATCACAGATTAAAGCACATCAATATCGATAAGCGGTATAATCTATAACGCTTATCGTTCATTCACAAATTCACAGATAAATAATATAAATTTATCACAGATAAATAAATTACATTCATCACAGATCACACTGAAACAATTCATAGCACAAAGCATAACATATCAGAAATATCAAACAGTTCGACAGTCAATAGAATTCAACATCCATAAGTAAACTCAATTAATTATCTGATTAATTTAAATCAGATAAGTTATCGATCATGGTTAATTCACATTAATCGATTTCAAATCATTTGATTAATTATCCTCTAATCATATATTAATTAAATTAATCAACTTTTAATTATCCCAATAATTAACCTTTAATTACTCAATTACCCTTTTATTAATTTCCCTTAATTAATTCATTAATAAATTAATCAACCCTTAATTAATTACCATTTAATTAATTATTCTTAATTAATTACAATAAGTGATTTTCCCTTCATTAATCACTAACTTATCATTAAAAATCTTCAATTAACCATCTTTGTAATTAATTATCACTAACAATTTTTAATTACAAATAAATTAGATACTTAACCATTAATTTACCAATTAATAAATCCCTAATTACTTAAGTAATTACAATTATCAATTAATTAACCCTTCTTAATTACTTTCCAAAATAATTAATTAATAATAATTATTATTTATCTTAATGAACATTTTAAAATCTTCTTTAAAATTTGAAAACCAATTATTACTAATTTGAGAACTTTAATGTTAATTAACTTTAACACTTATTTTAAATTAAATTAAACTTAAAGCTTGAATTCGATTTATTTAAAATCATCATCTTTTAACTTATTAAGTTAAATACCTTTTTACCGTAAGTTGGACCTTTTCTAAATAATATTTCCTACCTAAAAAAAAATGGCGTCTCTTCAAGAATTCTGGCCGTCTCTTCCTTCATCTTCGTCTACTTCTTGCCATGATTATCATGTGGCGTCGTCTTCGTCTCCTGCTTCTTTTCCCAACCATCATTCTCTTCCTCATTCGTATGCCCAAGCTGTTAGGAATCGTCCACCGCCTCAGTTCCAAGGCATTTCCCGTCCTTTTTATTCGAATTGGATTGATTCTAGAAAGGGGAAGAAATTCTGTTTCAGATGTGGCGACCTGAACCATTTTGCTTCATCCTGTAGAGATCCTGTTCGTTGTTTCTCATGTGGAAAATTTGGGCACAAAAGTAAAGATTGCGTGATTAATTCATTGTCCTCTGGATCTATCTCGAATCAGATTAATCACGGCTTTCTTTTTGCTCTTAATTTCTTGAGGCTGAGAGGTGTTCTTCTTGATCATCTATGGGTTTTCAAGGATTTGGGATTAAAATATCTTGATGATCTTCTCTTTCATTTTAACTGCATAAATGAACCGAATATAGGTAAGGGTTATCGGGATAGATTCGGTGATCCGGAATTATTCTTTGGTAAATCCGTTGTTGGTGATGATAATTCCTCTGATTTGAAGTCTCCTGTTCAGGTCAACCATGCTTTTCAATTTGTTCCTAATTTCTTGTTGTTAAGGGGAGTTTTGATTAATTTTCTCAGGAATAATAAAGAATTAGGCTTATGCTATCTTGAAGAACTTTTCTATCACTTTGACATCATCAACACGTCGAGCAATGAAGATGATTCTGATAATTTTTGTAGCTCCCCAGAATTTATTGATCAGCATGAGATATTGGTTGACAAGCCTGTGTTGCCCGATGCTTCTTCAGTTGTATCTTTCAATCATTATGTTGATGTTAAAGAATTTAATCTGGGTTTTGATCCCATTCTATTGGATCCTGCTGTCTCTGCTTGTATAGATAATTTTAATCCTTTGAAGGCTCACAATTTTGTTGAAGCTCTGGATTATTCTTTTTGTTCTGGTCGAAGGAGCAAGCGTTCTTCCAAGCATCTAGTCAATTTTGATCTTCCTCTGCTTAACAAATTCGATTGTCTATCATTGTTACCAGAAGAAGTTAATCAGGTTAGTAGCTTGTCCATCTCAGACCTTCCTGTTCCTGCTAATTCGAGCTTCTTGGCGAATAATGGTTTCCATGCTTCGGCTGCTAATGATGTTAGTCATGTCAATCTTGAGAATTTCTTTTATGTTAGTGATTTCTTATTTGATCAAGTCCAGGAACTTCATGCAAATTTGGTTAAGAAGGATATATTTCTAGAGATTGATCATATTGCTTCTCGAGACAATAATCTGTGGCCTTCAATTCCTTCTGTCTCTTTGCCTTTTGATTCTGATAATATCAAACTGATTACCCAGTTGGAATCCAGTTTCAGCATCAATGAAGTGTTGGATGTTCCAGTGGTTTCAGTTGAATCTGATGTTTCGGTTTCTTTTAGTAGATTTGGGTTAGTTGATTTTTGCGATGATTTTCAGTCTTTGGAGCAACAATTGGAGGGTGTGTATTCTTTTGATCTTGAGCATTTGGTGGATTTGCACACTGATAGCGTTGTGCATGATTCACATACCCTTGCTTCTGATGTCGGTTTTTTTTCCTCCTTTTCTTCTCAGAATGTGTTTAATCATGTTGTGGCTAGCTGTCCTGATGTCTCTGCTGCTCCTAGTTCATGCTTTGATAGTGATGCTTGTGTCACTGATGTAGTAGCACCAGTTTCATCGGTTGGGCATATGGGCGTGAATATTAATCGGGTTGTTGGTGATTCTTTAGTTTCTGGTGGCTTTTCTATTAGCTCAGAAGAACAGTTGGTAGAGGAGGCTGTGGATGTTGCATTTCATGCAGAGCCTCATGTGCTTCCTCAAGATGGTTCTCCTGATCAGCTTGTAGCTTTTGTTCCAGAGATTTTGATTTCTGATGGTGCGTCGCATCCAACTCCAAATCAGCATTGTGAGAATGTTGGAGCTTCAACGCATCTTATTTCTTCTTCGAAGAGAGGTAGACGTAGGAAGTTTTCAGCTTCTAGCGGGACGGTTCGTCGTAGTGTCAGGATTAGAGGCAGTCGTTCTCAGCCTTTAGGTGAGTTTTCTGGTTCGAACACCGTGAGCGGTGCTTCAGAATCAGGCTCAGGTACGCATCTTGATTTGGGTAGCATTTATTCGTCTTTTGCGCATGGTGATTTATCTGCTTCTGCTTTTAGTCAGTTAGCTAGTAGTTCTGCTTTTATTTTCTCTGATATTGAGTTAGATCGTGAATTTATTAGAAGTAAGGAACTTGATAGGGCTAGATCTATGGGCTTATGAGAGTCATTAGTTGGAACATTCGAGGTTTGAACGACCTCAATAAATGTGATAAAGTTAGATTATTTTTTAAAGATTTTTCTATTGATATTGCTCTTCTTCAAGAGACCAAAATTGAATGTTCGGATTCTCGTTTTTTTAGAAGATTAGGTGGTTTTCGTTTTAGAAATTGGGTTTTTCTTCCATCTGTGGGTTCTTCTGGAGGCTTAATGATTGGTTGGAGAGATAATCTCTTTAATTTACTTCAGTGTATTCAGAAGCAACACTCTTTACACATCATTTTAATTAATCTTTAAGACAATTCTTTTTTAAATATTTCTAATGTTTATGGACCTAACTCTAAAATTGATAGGCGGATTCTCTGGAATGAATGCCTTGAGTTTAGGTCTTTTCCCCTGGTCCTTGGATTTTGGGGGGTGATTTTAATGTGACTCGCTTTATTGGGGAGCGCTCTCCCCGAGAAGGTGATTATTCGGCCATAGAGGAATTCGATAAATTTATTATTTATTGTAATTTGATCGAAATTCCTCTATCCAATAGAGCTTTTACCTGGAGCAATAATAGAGAGTCTCCCTCTTTTGCTCTTTTAGATAGGTTTTTTGTTAGTGATGAAATTGAGGACAAATTTCCCATCTGTAGTGTGTCAGGTTTGCCTTACACCCTCTCAGATCACTGTCCCATTATTCTTTCTTTTGATTGTCATAGATTTTTTTATTAAAGCTTTTAAATTTGAAAAAATGTGGTTCCTTGAACCAGGTTTTTCAAATTTAGTCATTAATAAATGGTCTGCTTTGAGTTTTTATAGTCTTAAGTATTGTGGCAATTGTGCCAAAGCTTTTGTGCTTAAGCTTAGAAAACTTAGGATTTTTCTTAAAAACTGGAATAGAAACGTTTTTGGTAATATAAAGATTAAAAAAGATAATATTTTTAATGAATTGCTCAAACTTAATAAGATTGAAGAAACTAGACAATTAAATTTAGGTGAGAGAAATGTTCTTAATAACTTAAAAGATGATCTTTACTCAATTCTTGAAAAAGAGGAAGTTATGTGGAAACAGAGATCTAATTTTCAATGGATTAATGAAGGTGATAATAACACCAAATTTTTTCACAATTTAGCTAATAGTAGAAAGCGTAGTAATACAATTAATTCCATTTTAGTTAATAATGTGGAATTAGTTGATCAATGTGATCTTAACAACGCTTTTACTGATTATTACAAAGATATTTTTGGCATCAAAATCAAGCATAGAGTTAGTGTTAGATGGAATGATCTTTATCCATCAGCCTCTAACACTAATCTTTCTGGTTTAGATATTCCTTTTTCTGAAGAGGAAATCCGTAAAGCCATTTTTGATTTACCTGGGGATAAATCTCCGGGTCCGGATTGTTTTCCTATTTCCTTTTATCAATCTTTTTGGGAGGTTTTAAAAATTGACCTTATTTGTATGTTTAATGAATTTTATAATGGTAAGCTTCAATTAGGTCGTTTTAATCTTGCTAATGTTATTTTATTACATAAAAAAGTTGGTGCTAATACTTTAAATGATTTTAGACCCATTTCATTGATTAACTGCTCAGTTAAAATTATTTCTAAAGTTTTAGCCAATAGACTCAGTTTAAAAATGAATGATCTTATTGACTATTCTCAATCAGCCTTCATTAAAGGTAGGAATATTACTGATGGTGTAGCAGTTGTTCAAGAATACATTAATTTTTGTTGTAAGAATAATATAACCTGTGCTATATTAAAATTAGATTTCGCTAAAGCCTTTGACTCGGTCGATTGGAATTTTCTTACTAATATTTTCCTTGCCAGAGGCTTTAGTAATAGGTGGATTAATTGGATTAATATCTTGCTTAAAACGGGCAACTTGAGTATTATGGTCAATGGTGTCCTAGGTAATAAAATTCAATCTAAGAGAGGTTTAAGGCAAGGGGATCCTTTATCGCCCCTTCTGTTCAATTTAGCGGCTGATGTCTTTTCTAAGATTATTAAGAATGCTGTTAACAATAACCTTTTGGGTGTTATTGGTAATGATATTTCTAGTCTTAGTCTTTCTGTCCTTCAATTTGCTGATGATACTTTGCTTTTTTCCTCTCATCTTCCTAGGCACATTATTGCTCTCAAGTTTATTCTTTATAGTTTTGAACTTTTATCTGGTTTAAAAATTAATTTTGACAAAAGTTCTGTTTTAATTTTAAATGATTTTGATAATGTAGAAAATTTAGTTGCTAAAACTTTGAATTGTAAAACCATGAGTTTTCCTTTTGACTATCTTGGTTTTGTAATTGGACCATCGAAACTTAAACATGATGATTGGTTAATTATTATTGATAAAATTAAAAATAGGTTTAATAATTGGAATGTGAGATTCTTATCTAGGGCTGGTAGGCTGGTTTTGATTAATTCTGTCTTATCAGCGCTCCCTATCTATTGGATGTCTATGCACCTTTTTCCTGATTGGGTGATAGATAAAATAGATAAAATTAGAAGGGATTTCCTTTGGAGTGGAGTTAATCCTAACAGTAGCATTAAATGTTTAGTTAATTGGGATACTGTCTGTAAATCTAAAAAAGAGGGTGGTCTAGGAGTCATTAATTTACATAATATGAATCTGTCTCTTCTTGGTAAATGGTTATGGAAATTTAGAGATACTAGTGATAATGCCATTTGGAAGGAGATTATATCTAAATATTATTACAATGGTAGTTATAATCTCCATCATATTAGTCCTTCTATTTTTAGTTATCTTTCTCATTTTTGGAAATCAATTTTAAAATGTAGCGATATTTTCAAATTAGGTATTAATATTATTGTTCATTCTGGTAATAATACATCTTTTTGGCATGATTGTTGGATTTCTTCTACTCCTCTTAAGTATGAGTTTAAAGATTTATATGATATTTGTAACTTTAAATTTGCATTTATTTCTGATGTTTTCAACTCTGAGAGTGACCCTCCTTGGATTTTCAATTTTAATTGTATTTTAGTTGGCCCTACCCTTAGACAACTTTTCTTGCTTTATGCTAAACTAAATCTTTATAACATTGACAATGATAATGACATCATTAGTTGGGAGTGGGATAAGAGCAAGAAATATTCTTCTAATTCCTTTTACAAATTTATCAACTTCTCGGGGGTTTCTGTCAATTGTTTTAAATTTATTTGGAAGTCTAATGCCCCTCCTAAATCTAAGATTCATATGTGGCTCATTATTCATGGTAAGTTAAACACTATTGAATTTTTAAAAAAGAAAAATATTAGTATTGGTAATAAATGTTTATTTTGCAACTCATTCTCAGAAGATATTAATCATATTTATTTCGATTGCATGGATACTCATTTTATTCTTATTAAGACCCTTAATATTTTTGAGTTTTACATTAGTTCTAGAGTTTCTGATTGTTTCTTCTATTGGAACTCTTTTAGATTTATGTTCAATAAGGATTTTAGATACTTGCTTGATTCTTTATTCACTATTTCTTGTTGGTATATTTGGTTTGAAAGAAATCAGAGAATTTTTAATAATAAATATCATCATAATAATAATTTGATTATTTTAATTTCAAACTTTTGCTTAAATTGGATATCTAATCCCAAATATAAATTAGCCAAAAATAAGTGCTTTAAGGATTATATTAGCAAGGTTAGAAATAATATTATCATATTCACTCTTAGTATCAATAATTCTGTTTCTAATAATTCTTACATTATTCCATATTCTGATTTAAATTATGACCATTTGATGAATCATAATTCCCTTTCTATTTTAGGTCCGTAGTTTCCTTATTTTGTCTCTCTCTCACATATATGTATATAAATTCTATTTATATACATATATGTGATTCATTCTAACCAGTTTTCCTAGTTTTGTTCCAGGTATGGTTTAGGTTGGTTGCTGGTTTTTCTCTTATCTGATATGCAGGAGAGCATTCAGCTTTTTTCAGGTTTTCAGGATAGCTCTTCTATGGGACTTGGATTGCATTTGGCTTTTCTCCTCGGTTTCTCTAGGTCTTATTTGTGGAGCTTTTCATATTGGTCTCATGTTGGAGTTTCTCTTTATAGATCTTATCTCTTGAGAGATTGTTTCTTAGATACCTCTAACACTCTAGTATTGGGCGGTGGCCTTGCCGGAGCTCGGTATTAGGGTGTAATGGGCGGTGGCTTTGCCAAAGCTCATTTGAGGGGTATGTTTTCCTTTTCTT
The DNA here is from genome assembly GCA_030765085.1 of Allium cepa. NCBI lineage: Eukaryota > Viridiplantae > Streptophyta > Magnoliopsida > Asparagales > Amaryllidaceae > Allium > Allium cepa. The sequence continues at coordinate 53,437,207 of CM060931.1, read as the reverse complement.
TTTCTTGTTTTTAGTCAGGCCACCTGTCAGGCATGTTGGCAGCTCCATATTTTTGTTATATATATAGTGTTCCATGTGTGCTCTCCTCTTCTGTTAGAGGATCACACATTTCTCTCAAAAAAAAAAAAACCTTTTTACCTTAATCACATTTCGATTTCAACAATTATTTTTGATTTGGAAACACTTATGGATTAATTTCAAAGTTTTGTTTAAATTGTAATATTTATATAAATCAAAACCATTTTAAAACAAAAATTTAAAAACTTAAAAATCCATACCCTTTAAAATTGTTTAAAACATCATTTTCTAACTTAAAACATTTTATACATTTAAAACTGTTTAAAGCTTTGCTTAAAAAATTTGGTTTGCTTTTATACTTATACCTTTCTTATGCTTTGAACATATTCATATTATATACCTTCAAAATAAGTTTATTCTTTGTTTTAAAACCCAGTAAAAAAAATCATTTAAGTAATATCACTTTGCTTTACTAATTTATAATCAGGTCAAAACAGATTAACAAGAGGAAGGAGAACCCAAGCCTATCAGGTAAGTTCGAATAAACACAAACAACAACCCAACTCGAAATCAAAACCGAGCCCAAAATTGTCTTCCCCAAACTCAAACCCAGATGCACGTGATGCCGCCGTGCACATGTACCAGCCATCAACGACGATCTAGCCTTCACGTTTACCTCCGACACGTCGCTTTCAACCCATACTTGACCCCTGACCACCAAGAATTGCAAAACAAGCTCGAGGAAGAAATCGAGCTACTTCGATCAGCTAAGTACAGCAACCATCGCTAGGAAATCATCTCAAATTCCCAATGCCGACCACCGGCATCCCTACAATTTCGGCCACATCTCGATGATCCAACCCGCAACCATTCCCCTAAATTTCACAGCACTCGATCAATTAGAGGAAGAGCAGTGCCTCAAAATTCAAGCTCCAACAAAACTAGGGTTAGAAACTCTTCTGATCTACCGCCGTCGCTACGGTCAACAAACGCCTCATCCACTATTTTTCCCAAGCAACCTGATCGTCAATCTAGCTTCAGACAAAAACTCGACCCTTTGAATACCTCTGACCACCAGAAAATGATCAAGAACCATTTTCCAGACATTTCCCAAATTCACATTCAATTCAGTATTAAAAATTCTGATTTTTGTCTTAAAAATCCTAACTTTCAGCGTTAATTCAAGATATATTTTTGAATTAATATAATACAACATTTAATTTATCACATTATTTAAGTTTTCAACTGTATTTTTTTGTATACCGGAAATTCCCAAACTAAAAATACTTAAACTTGTTTTCAAAACCTAGATGGTGTTTAAACTAGGCTAATTTGTTTGAAGCCCAAAGCTTCAAAGTGTTTAGATGGGAAGTTTTGAATTTTTGGTTCATTTTAAAATCTCTGTAACCTAAAAAGGACAGAGAAGCACAAATATCATACATGCATATTCAAATGCATTCATATTCATAGATTTTATACTATTATATACACATGCAGGCATTATCATAACAACAATTACTTAAGCAACAATTTTTAACCTACTTAAGTTTAAATTTAAATGTTTACTCACCTTGCTTCAGAAGAAAGAACAGAGCTTTATTTATGTTGTAACATGCTTGAACTGGAAGCTGAATTCTTCTCTTGATCTCTGATTTGAATTGATTTGTATTGAGCAAGGTTGTTGTTTTAAATTGAATTTTTGTTTTAAATTTGAGTTGTTGTTTACTTCAGATTTTACTTAGCTTGATGGACGAACTGAATGGAAAGGCCGATATAAATAAAAGAAGTTTACAGGTGATTATATGTTTGTACAGGGTGATATAATTTGTTTTGTACAATATCAGGGTCAGAGATATTTTCTTTGGTGGCTAAGCTGATTTTCTCCTTTTGTTTGGTGGCTGATGTGATCAATATTGTGTTGTAAGATATTTTTTTCGGCTGAGAAGATTGCTTCTAAGTACATATGTTTCCATTTTTGTTTACAGGCATTATCTCTTTTGGCTTTTGTATGTACATTTTATTTTGTTTTATACATAGATATTTTCTACTTTTGTTTGATTTTTTTCATTTGTGTGAAGATATTTTTGTTTGCTTTGTTTTATTACCTTCTTGCATACACTTGTTTATTTTCTTGAATACATTTTACACTTGTGCTTTTGAACTTCTCTGGCTTCCATATTTTTGTTGAACTGGTTTTGAAAATGATAATCTGATCACCTTCTTTAATTCATATTTTGTAAAATAAATTTCAAAAGGAAAGACATTATTGCCACTTGTATCATGTTTATTTTTGTTTTTTTTTCTTTTGTTAACGACATACTTCATTTAATTAGCATTTTTATGTTAAAAACATTTATGTAAATAAATTTAAAATTTATAGTTTAAAACTTGTTTATGAGTTCATTTATTACTTTGTTTTTCTCATAAATCAAAAGCTTTTAAATAAAATTTATATTGAAGTTTTCTTATTTTATAAATACATTTTTCTAATCATTATTACATACATATTATTAAAAAGAAAAATGCTTTTAAAACGAACTACCCATAAATCAATTTACACAAATAATATTTTTAAACCCAAATCATTTTCTAAGTCATTTATTTAAATTTAAGTACAAATTTAATATTCAAATTCAAATTCCAAAGTGTTAACGCTAAAATTGTAACGCTAACACCCTGGTGTGAGTAAAAATAAAGCGAAAGCACCACCCGTTGGTACGGGAACTAGAAATAAGCAGAAAATAACAGAAAACAGTAAAAGACAACAATTTTTATAGTGGTTCGGCTTATAGTCAAGCCTACGTCCACTTTAATCTTCCTTATTGCTGAGTCGATTACAAATTTACAACAATCTTCAATTACAACACTACAAAGACAAATAGCTAGAACTCTGATGTAGAAGAACTCTTTAAATCCATGTCGAATGTGTTAGATTTCTTCTTGAAGTTCGATGAAAGCGTCTTGCGTGTTTGAAGTGTCGGATGAGTTGAGAAAACAGCAGAGTATCGGCGTTCCAAAAGTGAGCCCCAAAAGGTCCTTTTCTAGTTGGAGTAGGTGGGGTATTTATAGGAAAATCCTGGGTATAGGTCGTAGGTCGCAGGGCGACCTAAGCATAAGTCTTTTAAGCATAGGTCTTAGGCCTTCGTAGGTCATAGGTCGTTCTAGGTCAATTGAGCAAGTTAGTATGTAGTAGCGACCTATGGGGGATCGGTCTTGAAGTAACTTAAGCCATCCACGACCTAGTGAAGCTCTTTTCAATCAGGTATTGGCTGTTAGCGACTTAGCAATCGGCTTACTTAGGTCGCAAGTGACCTAATGAGAGAGAGAGTATGCATGCGGCTTTCTTCTGGAGCTTGCTAGGTCGCTCCCTTTATAGCTCGCTAGGTCGTTGGATATTTAGGTTGCTAGGTCACTGTATACTTAGGTCGCTAGCTCGCTGTTGGTCTCGCATCCATGTTAGTTCGTTTATCCTTCAGGTTGTTAGGTCGTTGCCCTTCCTGAGTTGCTAGGTCGCTTACCCATTATCCCGTTAGGTCGCTAGATTGCAATCACTCTAGGTCGCTTCACAAAGAGGAGTTAACACTTGCCCCTCGAAGTACACGCCTAGGTCGTAGGTCGTGTGCTTCGATCTAATCCCGCTAGGTCGTGAGCGACCCAACAGATAACTTAACTCGTATGCCCATTCGCCTTTGCCTTATATAACTGCTAGCTCGTTTCTTCCTCTTTACTTAACTGTTCTAATAATTTGCTCTGCCATTAACGAGTCTTCGAGCTTTCAAAGGCGAATTCGATCTATTCAACCGTCAATCCATCTTTACCATTATATTGTGTAAGTAATTCCGATCGATACCCAACCACGGCCATCATCGAAACATGAATCCCTTTTTCCGGCCTTAACCCAATTTCATGTGCTGCATTATACCATGAATCATGTCACAATCGGTCTTTAGTCGCCATAGGACGCGTTGATGTTTTAATTCACAAGAACACAGCAATGCATTGAATATATGATGGATATGAGGTGATCTAAGCCGGTTTTGGGTGATTTAGTGGTGTCGAAAGATGATGGATCTCACTGGGAAGATGATTAATGTAGGCGATAGAGGGTTATCGGGTTAATGGGTTTAGAAGCTTCGGCCGACCTTAGGCTTATCGGCTTGACCGTGAAACACGCGACCTAACGTACTTGCGATTTAACTTGCTTGCGACCTATCGCACTCGCGACTTAACTTAGTGGAACAATACAAAATTTAAAGCAGAACGACCTAAGTGACCAACGACCTAACTTCCTGCGGCATAAGTCTTAGGTCGCGGCCGAGCTAACTCTTAGACGAATTTGCCTTATCTTGACCTGGATCTTCATTCCTTAATATGCACCCTGACTTTAACTTGTAGGAGCATGAATGATGAACTTTGACCCATGATAAGTTGCTTGAACTTGATTGACAGCACTTTAACTTGAATTCTTCATTTGAACTGCTGAGATAACTAGCATGAACTTGCTGTACTTCTTAACAGATTATATTGACTTTAATGCTAATAACCTGTTAAATACAACATTTGCAGAAAATGGGACGAATATACTGCCACTGATCGCCCACATCGAATGACAGATTAGTCGATAAAAGATAATCAACTTAAAGAAATTATATGAAATACTGTGAATCAACCAATTCAAGTGAAGTATTAAAGCAAAGCAATGTTAATCAATTAAAACTGATTTGTTTGCATCAACACTGCACTTGTATTTGGACTTAAAACAACAAGCCCTGAAACTTTATAATTGACAAATGCCCGTTAGTTTAATTTCAGTTATATTTGCTTGTCGTTTTGTTAGTTTTGCACAACACTTCACAACAGTTATATTTTAGGAAACATGCACCTTCATATTTGAATATCCAGTTCCTTGTTTAGAATGTCTTCTCAACAAGAGGAAACGGTAGGACAAGCTGGAGAAGCCTTCCCGATAGCCAATCCACTGGATAATCCCCCGGAAAGGACTCCAACTACCTTGAGTCAATGGGCGTTCAATCAATTACGTACCCAGTTTGGCATTGCTGAAGCAGATGCTATCCTCCCCGGGCCAAATGATACTGCTGACAGGCCACCTCTCGGTTTTGTTGCTATTAATCGCCAGATGTGCCTGTGTGGTGCTATTTCTCCTTTTAATGATTTTCTTCAACAACTCTTTCTCCGATTGACAATCTCTCCCTTTCAACTGCATCCCAATGGCTACGCCATTTTGATGGGATTATGCGTTCTATTAAGGAGGACACTTGACCGTCTTCCGAGCTTTGAAGAGATTTGTTACTTGTGCACATTCGCAAAGAATAAAGATCACCCTTCCATCATACTCGTGAGAAGCGCCAGAAACCGCAAGCTTATCACCGATCTTTCTGAAAGCGCTCACGGTTTTTTGAACCAATTCTTTTTCGTCCGCTGCCCCCCAGAATTTTATGCCATCTGGAGAATAGGAAGTAAGATTGCCCATTCCCTTACTTTCCATTTCTGAGTTTTTCGAGATCCGAGTTGCTAAGTGCTAACTTCATTCTTTCCTTTTTTCAGCACTTCCTCCTCCTTCTAAAGATCCAAGCCACAAGCCGATTTTTGAAAGGCTAAATGCTGTGGCAGCTGAGGAGAGAAGCATCCAATTTTTGCTGAAAGACGAGTTTCTACACCAGTTCGTACTTCTGCACTCTTCCCGTTCTACTCAGCCTCATGAAGTCCCTGATTCTCCTGCAAAGACACCAGATGCCCCAGTTTCCGCCGGAGAACTTGTACCGAAAGAACCTACTGTTGAGGCTTCACTGGTAAAGTGTTCTGCTTCTACCGACGTCGCGGGGTCATCCGAAAAACTTACACTTGCCCTAGTTATCGAAAAAGAGGAAGCTCGTCGACATTCCGGGAAATCTGCCGAAGAAGGAGCCAAGAGAACGAGTCCCGCCAAGCATAGCGGTGATGACACTTTTGAGGGGTTGAGCGACCTGATGATTACTTCACAGGAGCTCTTTAAAGAAGATACCACTTCTACTAAAGTTATCTCTCTAGTAGTTGAAGCAACATCTGTTTTGCAACAAACCCCGTCGGCCCAAGAGTTGACACTTGCTGTAAAATCCATTATCACCCCCCAGCCGAGGAGTGGTTCGTAGTTTGACGCGCGTAGTTTGCACGTTACACACACTTAGGATTTTTCAGCACTTATATGCACTTTGCTTCTTTTCTTCAAAGATTCTTAAGTTTTGTCTCTTCTTCACTTTCAGGTTCTCCAATGAGGCGAAGCGGCTCATACTACGATGACTTCCAGCACTATGGAAAACGCGGTTCTTATGACCCCAAGAGGTATCTTCCTGCTTCCTGGGAGACCGACGAAGAAAGAGCCACAAGAAAAGCTCGTGAAAGACAAACTTACGAGGAACGGCAAAGAAGAAAGGATGACCGCCATGAGATTCGCTCAAGGGACGATGATTCCCACAAGAGGAAATCTCACGATGATAGAGGAAAAAGTCATATGGCTGAAGACTCAAGCAAGCAGGCCAAGCTCAGCGACAAACCCGCGTCTGCAATTTCTGGAACGCTTGCTGCTCCCATTCCTTTAAAATTCCCTTCCAGCTCCCCTGCTCTCAAAGGTGCTGACATTCAGACAATTATTAACAGACCTGCGTATCAAGTTGGGGGTGCTCCGCCTACACTCCAAAGTTGATTCCCCAATTGGTGCTTAAAAGGAGTTCGCTTTGACTTGGACCTAGTTCCCATCGATAAGCAGGCCATGCTAAAACATCTTGATGCTATTAAACTTGACATCGAGAGAATGTCAGGATGGCAAAAGCTGGTTGACGAGCTCCAAAGGGTTAACCGAACAAATCTCGAGGCCATGCTGACCATGGAGAATGACAAATCCGAATGGCAAAAAATTCTAACTCAGCATGACACAGAGATGAGGAACATTGCCGCTTATAACGAGGAACTCGAGGCTAAAGCTAAAAAACTTGAGGATGATCTTGCTGCCTCTTCCACTTCTTTTACAGAAAAGGAAGAGGTGCTTCAGAAGTAGGTGAGAGCTGCTCATGCCAGCCAAAGAGATGCCGAAGCTAGACTTGAGGGGCAGGAAAAAATTGTAGAAGGTTACCGCGCTGAAGTTGCTCAGTTGCGAAAACAAACCAACACCCAGGACATGGAGATTGAAATGCTAAAAGCTCGACTTGCTAAAGCTAAAAGAGAGCGTGATGAGGCCGTTGCCGGCAAAGCAGCTGCCGAAGAGTCTCATGAGGCAACTAAAGCCAACATCAGCTCCACATTGTTCGACTTTTATTTGCATAGCATCCTGGGACGCGGTAGTCTCTCATTTTTGGGCCCTAGATACGAGATTACTTTGGCCGAAGTGTGGGAGGCCGCACTTGATATGCTCGGAGGCGCTGGATATGCTGAAGCAGATCTTGAGGCGCATTATCTGGATGATGAGGCGCGTGCCGCTCTCGCCAAGGGAAAAGAGCAACTCGCTAAAGAGCGTGCCGGAACAATAGAAGGAGAACATGTAGGAAAAGCACTTTCGACTGACCCGACTCATCCTTCAGTTTCGGCCGACATTGATATCACCGGCTCCAGTTCTCATTCCCTGCCTCCTGCTAAAGCTCATATTGAAACTACAACTGCTCATACTGGGGATGAGCCTAAAAAAAGTGCTGAAGCACAAGACTTTGAAGTTGACGTGATAAGGCCAACTTCTCCAAGTAACTTCAACATTGAATCAGCTCAAGTGGACTGCTTGTCCGCTTCGCATGAGTTTGACGAACTCCTTAATTATTTCTTAAATCTCCACGAGCCTCTACCCCCCCCCCTTTGCGGGAGATACTGATATTTTTAACTTTTCTTCTTCTGTAGTGAAAACGCCAAGTGTTGTTCAGACTTCTCCTCCTCCAGCTATTCCTCCTCCATCCCTTCAAGTCACTCCTGCTTCTCAGCCGGTATCGCAGGAAGAGCAAATAGGAGCCCTTCAAGGCTTGGACGACCCGGCAGCTTCGCAGGAGGAGAAGGCCGAAGAACTTGAAGGAGGCAAAATTTCTCTTGAGCGAACTATTTCTGATGACATAAAGTTGTCTGCACTCGTCACTCTGGGAAGTGAGTCTTCTTCAAAGAAGAGGAGGAAGCGCGTAATTTCAAAGAAGAAGAAGGAAAACATTTCTGCCGGCGAAGAGAGAGCGGAAGTAGACCCAGTTGTACCTCTTTCATCTTCCTCCTCGACTCGCTCTGGCCGACTCCAAAAGCTAACCATTTAGCCAGGCGAAGGCTCTAAAGCTGGCAGGAAGAAGAAGTGATGGGTCCTGCTCTTATCCGTCTTGTTTTGCTCTTTTGCTTTTTGCATGTATTGACCGGAGATTGTGCGGGTACCGGCCCCCGCTTGAATTCTGCAAATGTATAAACTTTTAATAGTATGGAATAAAATGATTCTTTCTACTTATACAAACTTTTGTCTGTATTTGAGATTCATTTATTCTTCATTTTCATACAGGTTTCTTTAATTTCTTTGCATGATATTGCAGTGAGCTTGTGGTATGTTGCTTGAATATTACTTTTATTGAAGTAGTTGTATTATATTGCCCCCATACCACAGCTCATTGTAATATTCTCCATTTTGAGGAGATTTTGGAGAACAATTCTTCTGTTTTGAGAAGACTTGTACTCTTACTTTAGAGAGGGCTTTTTGTGCCTCGGGAGAGGGCTTTTTCCTCCGAAGAGTTGTGCCTCCGAAGAGGGCTTGTGCCTCCAAAGAGGTCTTGTGCCTCGGAAGAGGTCCTTGGCATGCCTGAAAGTTATTTTCTCACCGTTAAATGGATCCACGGGGCGGACGCTAGTTACTTAATTGGATGTTCGTTTGCACAAACGATCACAATCAGTTAACAAAGGCCCTGTGCCTTCATCTTGGGAAGGTGCCCCTCCGGTGGTTCCACCAACTTTATTGTTGAGGGATAAGACTCCTTTTTGGCCGTTTTGTCTGCTTGCCCCATGTCTTTTCACCATTTGCTCCTCAGCGATTCCTCGTTATCATTTCCAAGCCCATGTTCTTTTCCTTGCCAGTTATTTGTTTATTTTCTAGAGAAGTGCACTTCATTGTTAAGTGAATCCATGGGGCAGACGCTTACTATCCAACTGGATGTCTGTTTGCACAAACGATCGCCGTCGGTTAGCAAGGGCCTGGAACCTTCACGTTGGGAAGGTGCCCCTTCGGAGGAATAAACTGTTTGTGAGGAACACTTCTTATACAGGAATTGAATTTGGAACTTTTCCGGCTTGACATTTGTTTGTTGAATGATTTATAGGAATCGCTTGGCTTTGTGATGTGTTGACTAGGTAAGCTCTGCTTTGATTGCCTGCAATATTAAATCGACATTTTAGCAATATATTTAAGATATTTGCATATCGAAGCGAAACAGGCATTTTATAGTAAAAGAAAGCACAAGATTTATAGTTCCTATTATTCATTTGCACTGTTTTTACAATGGCTTTTAATATAAGAATGATTCATCCACCATTCTTTTACAAATTTGTAACAAAGCCTTTAAGTAAACTATGGATGCAATCTATTGTTGTCCCAAGCTTTCGGAATTGAATCTCCGGTATGAAGGGACTAGATGGCAGCATCTTTCAGAACAGGAACATTTTCTCCTTTTTAAGCTTTTCTCAAGGCATAAGCATATCTTTCCATCTCGTTCCAACTTCTGCCTGCTGGGTGAGGGCCCCTTGTGATAACATTAATTATAGGCCTCTCGTCTCTCTATATTGCAGTTCTTTTATCCGAGCAGGATTCTGTTGCCCCTGAGTTGATGAAGTCGGGTCATTTCTGTTTCTCTTTACATATTGTTGAAGTTTATTCTGTTTCAATAGTTCTTCAATCAAGTTCTTTAGATGGCGACATTCATTAGTGTCATGGCCAGGTTGATTGTGGAACCGACAGAATCTTCCATTATGCATAGCATTTTTCCCAACCTTCAACTCGGGTGGCTCAGGATATTCAATAGCATCCTTGGTTGCTAAAAAGATATTCTCTAGCGTATCAGTTAAGGGAGTAAAGTCTGAAGGTTTAAAGCGGCGAGCTTTCTTCAAGTCTCTCTGCTTTTTCCCACCATCATTCTCCCTCTTCTGTCCTCCAGACTCTCTTTTATCTAAAGCAACATTGTTATTCTGAATTTCGGCTACGACTGCTTTTGATGGCACAGGAAGGCTTTCCAAGCGCATAAATTCGTCGGCCTTTTTATAGAATTTCTCAAGTGAGTTTGGCTCCTTCATTTTTAGCCATTTTCCAAATTCACTTGATTTGTTGATAGCCCGCATCAAGTAAGTCAAAATCATCTGCGGCTCAGCGTTGTCAACTTCGGCTAAGGCTACGTTGAAGCGGTTTAGAAAAGATCTAATAGACTCTCCCGGATTTTGTTCGAGGCTGGACAATGACATTATGTCCTTGGCCTTTGTAGCATACAACCTGAACTGGTCTTTGAACTTTCGAGTTAAGTCAGAAAATTGATCAACATAGCGGACTGGTAATTTTGTGAACCAAAGCAAAGCAACTCCCTCCAAGTATACCGGAAAGTATCGGCACTTGATTTCATCTGTTGCCCTGGCCCCGGTCATATGCCAGTCGTACTTGTATAGAAACTGATTTGGATCGCTTGTCCCCCGATAAGCTGGAATAGTGGGGGGAACAAATTTCTTTGGAAATTCCGCTTTCAGGATTCTCTCAGTAAAAGGAGTCTTGCTTGGAGCAAACCCCCATTCTTTCTCATCTTCATTCCTCTGCATGCTCTCTTTCATGATTTGTCGGATTATTCCCGAAAGGTATTCCTCATTATTCAGAGACCCCGTAGGACAGATGTCAGCCATTTTCTCAGAAGTTTGTCAGGGTGAACGTTCATAAAGAGTTGGCTGCGGCCTTGAACCTCCGGCTTGGGGAGGTGCCCTTTCGGTGGTGGCAGCTGTCCCTTGAGGAATATCCTTTCCTTGAGAATCATGAGCATCTTCGACAAAGGTTTCTTCATTATTCTCTAGTTGGTGGTTACCTCCAAGCAAAGCATTAATCCTATCCAACATCAGAGTGTTCTGGGCTTCCATCTGCTGATATAACCCAGACACTGCAGCGTCTAATTCCGCCCGTGTAATTCCAACACTTAGAGCTGCTTGACTTAACGGAGGAGAAGTGGCAGTGTTGTCACAAGTATCTCCAGATCCGATAGATCTATGCTTCCTTCCAGGAGCCATGATTTCAGATAACTTTCTAGTTTTGAGAGAGATTCTTCCAACGAACTTTCGCGAAGCAATGGTGAAAGTAACCTGAGTTCAATTCTCAGTGAAAGCGCCAAAATGTTAACGCTAAAATTGTAACGCTAACACCCTGGTGTGAGTAAAAATAAAGCGAAAGCACCACCCGTTGGTACGGGAACTAGAAATAAGCAGAAAATAACAGAAAACAGTAAAAGACAACAGTTTTTATAGTGGTTCGGCTTATAGTCAAGCCTACGTCCACTTTAATCTTCTTTATTGCTGAGTCGATTACAACTTTACAACAATCTTCAATTACAACACTACAAAGACAAATAGGTAGAACTCTGATGTAGAAGAACTCTTTAAATCCATGTCGAATGTGTTAGATTTCTTCTTGAAGTTCGATGAAAGCGTCTTGCGTGTTTGAAGTGTCGGATGAGTTGAGAAAACAGCAGAGTATCGGCGTTCCAAAAGTGAGCCCCAAAAGGTCCTTTTCTAGTTGGAGTAGGTGGGGTATTTATAGGAAAATCCTGGGTATAGGTCGTAGGTCGTAGGGCGACCTAAGCATAAGTCTTTTGAGCATAGGTCGTAGGCCTTCGTAGGTCATAGGTCGTTCTAGGTCAATTGAGCAAGTTAGTATGTAGTAGCGACCTATGGGGGATCGGTCTTGAAGTAACTTAAGTCATCCACGACCTAGTGAAGCTCTTTTCAATCAGGTGTTTGCTGTTAGCGACTTAGCAATCGGCTTACTTAGGTCGCAAGCGACCTAATGAGAGAGAGAGAGTATGCATGCGGCTTTCTTCTGGAGCTCGCTAGGTCGCTCCCTTTATAGCTCTCTAGGTCGTTGGATATTTAGGTCGCTAGGTCGCTGTATACTTAGGTCGCTAGCTCGTTGTTGGTCTCGCATCCATGTTAGTTGGTTTATCCTTCAGGTTGTTAGGTCGTTGCCCTTCCTGAGTTGCTAGGTCGCTTACCCATTATCCCGTTAGGTCGCTAGATTGCAATCACTCTAGGTCGCTTCACAAAGAGGAGTTAACACAAAGTCAAATTCAAATTAATTCCAATAATTAATTCCAAAATTTACATTAACTATTAATTTAAATTTGATTCGAAATTGGGATCGTTACAGAAATTGTTAGACTTCACGGTGTTCCTAGTTCTATTGTGAGTGACCGTGATCCCTTATTCACGAGTCATTTTTGGCAGAGTCTTCAGCAAGCTTTGGGAACAAAGCTTAATTTTAGAACAGCTTATCATCCGCAGTCTGACGGATAGACTAAACGGGTGAATCGTATCTTGGAAGGTCTCCTCCGTATTTGTATTTTTGATTTCGGTGGTAGTTGGGAGGATCACCTACCTCTTATAGAGTTCTCCTACAATAATAGTTTTCAGTCTTGTATCGGTATGGCTCCTTTCGAAGCCTTATACGGAAGGCCATGTCGATCACCTTCTTGTTGGTTGGAATCTGGGGAGAAGATTATTCTTGGACCGGATTCTGTTCGTGATTCTTCTGAGAAGATTGATCTTATTCGTTTGAGAATGAAAGAGGCACAAAGTCGTCAGAAATCCTACGCGGACAACCGTAGGAAGCCTCTCGAGTTCTCAGTTGGTGATCTTGTTTTTATTCGTGTTTCTCCGTTGAAAGGGGTTATGCGCTTCAGTACGACTGGTAAATTGGCTCCTCGCTATATCGTACCATTTACTATTACTGAATGTATTGGCCCTGTGGCTTATAGAGTTTCACTTCCTGCTCATTTATCTGGCATTCATGACGTGTTTCACGTCTCTCAACTTCAAAAGTGTCTTCGAGAATCAGATTCTGTTGTCGATTCTCCTGATTTGCAAGAGCTCGAGGTCTCACCGGGCTTATCTATTGTACAGCAGCCTATTCGCGTACTTGCCACAGAGGTGCGACACCTTCGAAATAAGGACGTGCCGCTCGTTAAAGTTCAATGGTCTGCTAATCCCAATGATTGTACTTGGGAAACTAGAGAGTTCATCAAGCGATCCTATCCGGGTTTTCTATCTTTGCTTGGCAACAGTGAGAATATCTTTTTATCTCAAGCTTATTTTCTTTTCTTTTTGTATGTTTGTATGTAGTTGTTACTAATATCGTCTCTAGGAATTGCGAGGACGCAATTTTGTAAGGAGGGGAGATCTGTAACAACCCGCATATTTAACGATTATATATTTAAATGTTTTATTTAAATATAGCGTCGTTAGTCGGATTTTTTGGTCCGAAAAGCTACTTTTTGCAAACTGTCGAATTGGGACTCGAAACCACTTCTATTGAGTTCAAAATGGCGTTTGCGATCTTTTTGAGTATAAACTTTGATATGTTTGGAGTAAGTAGAATTTTGCTACCTTTTCTATTCGGGTTTTAGGTTTGGGTTCAGCCCACTAGCTAACTTAATACCCTAACTCAGTCCCTCTCCTTCCATTCACTCATTTTCATTTCTAAACTCAAGCTAAAACTGAAAATGGGGGAAAGGAAGAGGAATTAAAAATTCCAAGCCCTAGTTTCTTCTTGCAAACTTGAATTCTTGCTCCAAAATCAAAGAGAAGCTATTTGTAAGCCTCCTCTTCATCTTCTCCAACTCTTTTCCTCTTCAATTTCAGAAAGTTTCCTAAAACCTAACTTAGGAAATACTTGTGTTGATCTTAGATTGAAGCTTGTAGAGTTGAAGTGGAGTGTGGTTGGTCTTTTCTTTGCAATGGCTTCTCATCTTTGTTTTTGAGTTAAAAAGCTGAGTTTTGAACTCACATTTACTTCTCTTGATATCATTGGTGTTAGGTATGAATTCCTAACACTTGTTCATGTGCAATTTCTTTTGATTCGGATTGGTTTTGTGAACATTGCAATTTTTGGTGTTTTGAAGTCAAAAACTCTAAAAATCATAGCTTTGTTGTTTGATCATGTTTTTGGTGATGCATCGAAGAGCCTATAGGGCCGGGTAGCCGATTGGCGTAAACCCCTAGCATCCGCGCTCGTCCGATCGTGATTCGTTGGAATTTTGCCCCATAGGGGCTAAGCTAAATACACTGGAATTTCCAGTTCATTCGACTTAACCGGAGTGTTAGTCGACTGAACCAAACCCAGGAAATTACCTGGGCCAGTGTCAGTCGACTGACCTCTCTGGGCCTGTCGACTGAACCTGGAAATCGATGGTTTCCAGGCACGATTCAGTCGACTGACCACCCTGGTTCAGCCGACTGAACCTGGAAACAGAAAGTTTCCAATGTTTGAGTCAGTCGACTGACCACCCTGGTCTAGTCGACTGAATCTGCTGTTTTTGCCCAATTTGCCTTTTGAGTTTGAATTTCCAACTTTTATCGATTCGTGTTGGTTCCAATTAGTTGTTATTGCATTTTTGACTTTGATGATTCCTTTTTAATTTCATTCACGGATTTTATAAATGATCTCTTCAAATTATATTAAAAGCTCGCTTCTCCAATTTATAAAATTCTATTTAAAACACACACAATTTAGCACTCTGAGCGAAGTGGGAGGAGAATTAAATGATTAGATAAAATGCGTGCTATGAACACGTGCGTTCATCTTTTCAGTTAATTCCTAATCTATTCGTTTGAACGTTTTAACTTTTGGGCCTGGTTTACCGATGAAATGAGGTAAACTTTGTACTGCTTTGAGTGTGAAATTGACTAACGGATAGTAAACTGTTTAGTGCGAACGGGTGGTTATGGGACTCACATTAACACTTTTCGGGTTCCTTTTCGAGAGTTGTGACACATTTTTCCAGTTAGTGGTGTCCAGTACTGGGCCTCCAGACCTTCACCACTACGGTTTGTTGCCTTTGGGATAGTGTCTTCGGACTATCTCCTTTAGGTTTGTTGCCTTCGGGTATGTTGCCTTCGGGTATGTTGCCTTCGGGTTTGTGCCTTCGGGTTTGTTCCTTCGGGTTTGTTGCCCTAATAGTATCTCTTTTGAAATTGGTCATTCGTCACCGCTCGAGTGATATTGGGTTTGGAGCCTTCGGGCTTGTGGATCCTTGTTTATACAGTAATGAGCTCATGCAGTCTTTTGTTTCATTGATATTTATATTCCCTAGGTATCGCCCTTCGGTGTTGGTCTTTTTGAGCTGCACGATATATAGCGGTTACCTTGTGGAACTTTTGTTACCTTCATTGGTATTTGTTATTTGCCTTTTTGGCTTGTTTTGGGATATTCATATCCTTTGTTTATCTATGTTGCCGATGATATGAGGCTTGTTTTGTTATTATTCATCTGTTGTTAGATGATTGTGTTATCTCTTTTAGAGATATTTGTTATACTTTGTAACCTTGCAGGTTTATTGTTGTTCAGTTTATCTAACTGATTTGTTTAGCTAGACTGACCCCGCGTATTTTATACTCGGGTCAGACCGAGATGTTTCAGGTTAGGTGCATTTGGACTTAGCCTATTTTGCTTCCGCATGGACTACTCCGCTAGCTTCTTTTTGTCATAGCTTTTTGCGTAGTCCCATTTTGTTGTAACTCTGATATGTATTATTTGGATTTGCTTGTATATTGTGGTCTGCTATACCACTTGACATGTATCAGTTTGTATACTCTGTTATGTATATGTATATGTGTATATGATGATCTACTGTTATGTGATGTATATTACATTTGAGTTGTCATATTATCTTCTAATAGATCCTCCAGCCACCTATGGTTTTGTTTTAAGTATTCATTAGATATGTCGATCTGCTTGTTATGGCAATTGTCGAGGTATTCGATAGATAGTTAAAGCAAGGCTATAGATGGTCACTCCAACCCAGCTCTATTCTCCGTATTAGCAGACGATATTATTTAATAATACTCTTTGCTAATGTGGGTCTCGGAGTGGGGCATCACAATATATTTCAAAGCTTTAAATATTCCACCATATCAAAACTACTCCTTTGATAATTACGTATATATCAATTTCAATTACTATTATTTAGATTTGAAATGTTTACTTAATAAATCCTATATCATTTAAGTAAAACTTTTAAACTTCAAATAACAGGATATTCTTTCAATCTATTTAACTTGATATACTCATTTAAATCAACTAATATTCATTTAAATCACTCTAAACCGAAATCAAGTTATAAAAATCATACCCTTTAATATCTCAATTTTATTTAAATTTCAAATCAAATTTATTCGAGTATAATACTTAAATAATTTAATTGAAATCAATTCATATTTATCTTCCAACCTTTTATTTTTGGCAAAGCAAAGCGGGGTTGATTGGCCCCTACCAGTTTATTGCAAGCACAATAAAAGATATTTGCACCATAACAAACCTACGACACAAAAGAAGAGCAAAAGAAAAAAGAAAAGGCCAAAATAAACAAAGAAGCAAAACAAAGGGCAGCAAAGCCATAATTAGTTCCACATCCCAGAATTAAGATTCCCAAAACTATACAAGCTGGTTCTCACACTGTGACGACCCAGAATTTTTGGATGTTTGAAATCGGAATATTTAATTGATTTTAAATATTTAAAAGTTAATTATTAACTTGAATTCAAATATTACTATTTATTGGGTAATTAAATTATTAAATTAAATTACTTGAAATTGGGTAAAATGTTGAATCTGGATTTTTAAGCCTGTTAAAAATAATTTGAGGGCTTGTAAAATCTATATTGATAGTACTGAAGATAGTAAAAGCGATAAAAATTGAATTTGGAGTGTTTTATTAAGTTTTAAAATATATCGGTTAAAATTGATATTTAAAAATAGCCTTCCGAGGCATAGTCTCAGAATTCAATGAAACCAGTTCCATTGGATCCGTAATAGTGTATTATTATCGGATTTCAATTTTTGTAGTGTTTGGAGTTGTTGTGTGAGCGTACGATTTATAAACGCGCTGAAATTTATATCGAAAATTTAATATAATAACTGGTTCAAAAGCTATCTTCCCCATACGATCGAATTAGGACTCGAAACCTTTTCCATTGCGTCCGGAAAAAGGATATAACATTTGGAATGCCTAGCGGCACGCCTCGATAGGAAGTCAAGTTTTTAAGTTGCATTTATCGGAACAGTTTGAATTTGAATTTAATTTGAAAATTTATATTAGTCAAACTTTCAGCCGTAATTATTTCACATCGAAACTTTTCGAAATCACTGTAACTTACCTTCTAAAATACGCCATCTTATATCCTTTCCTCAGCACACAAAACGTCAAGTCCTGTTCCCTCGTTCGTCTTTAAGATGCAAATAGCTTCAGAGAGTAACGAAAATAAAATCTCGACCCTATATTTTCTTTAATGGCCAAAACCGAAACCCAGCTTTTCTTTCAAATCGCATCGTCCCAGCTCTACCTCTTTCCCTTTAAATTTAATTCCACCCCTTCGAAATCAAAATTAACGAAAATGAAATCAAAACTTAAAACCCAGAATCGTGCAAGGGAGGAGAGAGATTCATCTCGAGTGGCTCGTCGATGGTTCTACCGTGCGACGTTCGCGTGGCATCGAATCATGATGGCGAGGCGCGCTCGGTTTTGAGGTTTTGGGCGGCGTCTTTGTGAGCAGGGGGCGAGTCGTTGGGAAAGGGTTGGCAAGCTCGCGCACGAAAATTGTGTTTTGATGGAGGAGGAACGTAGGCAGCAGGGTGCGGCGTCGTGGCTAGGGTTTACTCGCGTGGCGGCCAAGGTCGTGGCCAAGAGGGAGGGGTTCTGAGCCTAAGGTATATGCAGATTCATTCTTAACATATTGATGTATACATGCATTCAAGTTAGGAAATTAAAATTATATATATGTATCAGTATCTGATTTTTAACAGTGAAATATATATGCAGATTATTCAATTTAAATAAATATATACAGTCGAGAAAAAAAAAGTTTACAGCCAGGGAAGGATGATTCTGTTTTTATATAAATATATATATATATATATATATATGTATGTATGTACACATAACCATTTTTCTTTAATGTATATCGGAAACCAGAAAAAAATGAAGATAAATATATATACATTCACACATTTTAATACACATTTTTCTTAACTTATTAGTTTAATTTTAAAAATAATGGATTGATGATTAATTTATCCAATTAACTTATTTAATTTATTATAATCATTAAAAGATTTTTTAAAAGGGAAATTATTAGTTTAAATTAAATAATCAGTTAATTAAATCATTAGTTCTAATTAAATTTATTAAACAGTAATTAATTTTTCGATTAGTTCAAATATTAATAAGCCATATACATGATGTTTTACAAGGTTGAGAAATCGTGGAATCAAATCGAGAATGAAGTGGATTTGAAATTTAAGAGGCAAAGGTGAGTTAATCTCACTCATCTGGTTATAATTTAAATATAAATGGTTGAACTTAAGTTATCGGTTGTTTGATTGATTTGATTGGATGTGCAATACTATATATAGTATATCTTGGAATGATTGAATTCCCGCATTATATAGCGGATGAGACCCTATGCGCCGCATAATAGCGGATGGTTTTATTTAAATCTCATATACCGCGATATTCCACCTTGAAGTAGAATTGGTATTTTATATTATGCTAACATATGTGGATGCAGGGAAACATGTTGGAGGGATCCAACTGGATTCCTCAAAATTATTTATATTATTTAATATTCTCTGTTATGAATATTTGATATTCTATGATGAATATTATTGATAATTGGAATATTGAATGCTATGGTTTACTTGGATATATTTCGATACACTGAGTTATCAAAATATATAGAATTGGATTTTTGAAAATAAAGGGAAGAGAATTTGTAAGTGAAATAATTATAGAGAATTTAAATAAATTAAGAATAAACTGAATAAGAATAATAGTGGTTTTAAAAATTTTAATACATAAATTCCGTATATGAAAAGGGAATTGGGAATGGACAGGGAGATAATGAATTTTAAACTTCAGTGTTATTATTTAAAAGAATAAAGCATTTTATTTTAAATATAAGATTTAAATTATTGAAAGAATGAAGAAGAAATTTGGAAAATATGAAATTGGTATGTTTCAGTTAAAAGATTTAAAAATCAAAACGAAAAAAACAATAAATAAAGTCTACAATTAATGGATTTTGAAATGAATTGAGTAAGTAAAGAAATTTATTTCAAATGGAGTAAATTGGAAATCAATTTGGAAAATTGATTTAAGTGATTGAAATTGGAAATTCTCCCTGGATAACCAAGTACGTATTCAAAGTAAATTTTTAAATATAGGTTAAAAGTTTTAGAGTTGTTTTAAAAAAAAGCATGTTTTAGAAAATTTATTATTTCTAAATATTTAAATTCTAAAGTAAGTATTTTCCTTTAATCTATTATGGTAGTAAATATTTAAAAGTGACTTGGTATTTGTTTTAAAAGAGAAAATCTGGTTTTTTATTTTATAAAAGTAACCTCATTTTAAATATTCCTACAGTATATGTATTTAATAAAATATTGAAATAGTTTTTAATTAAATATTTTAAAGTATATTTTCTAATAAAGTGTTTTTTAAAACTGTTCTAAAATCTAAGTGCTTGTACTTGGTGATTCCAGTGAGATAGGAAATATTTGGGAAAGTTTATTCTATTAAAGGAAGGTAATTTGAAACTGCTTTAAAAGGGGTTTGAAAGGTGAAAATATATCTTGCGAAGATATTTTGAGATAAATAAATAATGTTGGAAATTATTTATAGTGTGATGGATGTTTGTGAATATTAATTGATAGTTAAACCACCGACTATCAATATTGGCCAAATACGTTGATCGTTTCGAAGAGACCGGGATCGGGATTTATTTCTCGAAAACCACTGCGATCCGGTTTGTACGTTTTCGTGGGAAAAACAAGTTCGGAGTCGAAGATGGAGCAGTGAAGTGCAAGGGCTAGTCGCTACTAATCCTGAGGATATTTCCAAAATGGATGTAGTAGGAATAGTGCCTTCGGTTCCGTTCGAACCCGGGACGGACTTGTATGGATGAATGCTTTCAGAACATCGTCAGGTGGGCGATGAGCATTCTAAGTGAAACGATCTAAAAGGTAACGCTTAGCTTCAAGCCTCATCAACCGGGAATGACTGAAAATCAAGGGTTATGTAGTAAGGCTTCGTGGGTAGCCCCCACTTGAGAGTAAGGTTTCCCCTATCTGGAAGACCCTTTTTATTTCGGCTATGTGGCGGTTGCTGATACCAACCACGGGGTGATATTATTCGAAACTGTCCAGTAAGGGATGGTTCCGGCCTTGTGTTGCAGGGGAGCGGGCGTACTCCTCGGTACTGTGATCTAGGCCACGTACTGTGATAGGTGTTACCCTAGTGCCTAGTCATTAGTTGGAAATCCATTCTCCATACGTGCCTTTTACGAGTTTTGTTTGTATTACCCACTTTGTGGCTAGTATGCTGGAATTTAATCATGTAACAATTTCAGCTATTTTAATAGTATTTGTATATAGACACTATTATAATATCAGAGGATTTTAATAGAAAATGTTTTAGCTATCGTAAGGTAAAAACCCGACATGTTTATTTGTGGCGTGGTCTTACGAGATACTTTTGTTTTCAAAAGGATTTTGAAACTTTAATAATCAATTGAGTGTGGTTTTCTCACGCTGGTATTCCAGACTGACTCGGGTGTTATTTAACTATAATGCTCGGGTCAGACCGAGTATTATAGGATACAGGAATGATGCTGTAGAGCTCAGGAGACGAGCTGGATGGCGAGACGTATTACTCGTATTTGTTTCCATATATTCCGCTCTGTTGATTAGCTTTGTATTCAGATGTATGTAGACATATGGTGATTACTGTTCAAATGTATGTTGTTTGTCGGACTCTGATGATGTAATGTAAAAACAGATGTATTTTTTGTGTGTAAAGATCATTTATTATATTATATTTTATTCCGCTGCGTTGTGAGATTCTGATGTTGTTTTCTATATTTTTTCTTCTTCTACCTCTTCTTCTTTAACCGAAATGGTTCGTATTTCTGTTCAACTTGAGTTGATTGATCTAGAATAGTGTCGACTCAAGGGGTACGGATTTGCGGGTCATTACACACACCATCTCTGATTGAGTTAATCAGATGGTTCCATATCTCAATCTTCACCTGTTTTTCAATTGCAAGTTTATGCATAGCTTGTGGCAAAATTTTTAACTTCCAACCTTACTTTCATTTAAGTCATTATAAGCTCTATATACAATATAATTTAAGCAAATACTTAACCATATTATATAAAACAATCAAACTTTATTATTTAACTTTATATTTCAAAACAGATTTATACATAGCTAAGAATCAATAATAAAATAACATTTATATAACATCAAAAACCAATATTTATATAACCCGTATATTTCTTTACAAAACCATAGAAATCATTTCAAAATATTATATATATAGACCGTGGTGTCTGTATATAATTTTCTATCCTATGGTCAAGTGATACGGATATTTATCATTTCAATCCGTAATTTAAAATAAAAATACGGTTATATATCATTTCAAACCGTAATCCCGAATAAAATAAAAATGCATAACAACTTGGAGTTTATAACAATATAATATACAACATCCATTCATCCAATATCAATCATCAACCATTTATCACAATTGTGACGACCTGAAATTTTTGAGCCTTTAAGAATCGGAGTATTTAATTGATTTTAAGTATTCAATAGGGTAATCTCAACTTGAATAACGAATATTACAATTTATTTGATAATTAACTTATTGAATTATTCAATTAAACAATGTGAAGTTGGTTAAAATGTTGAATCTTTAGTTTTAAGCCTATTAAAAATAATTTGAAAGCTTATAAAATTTATATTGATAATACTGAGAATAATGGAAATTTTAAAATTGAATCTAACACTGATTTATTCAGTTTTAAGAACATATCGTTTGAATTGAATTGAAAAATAGCCTTCCGAGGCACAGTCTCGGGATTTGACGAAACCAGTTTCTATGGATCCGTAATATTATATTATTGTCGAATTTCAATTTTCACAAGGTTCGGAATTACCGTTTGATCGTACAACCCGTAAATGCATATAGAAAGCTAATTAAATTTAATTTACTTAGTCAAATCTTTTTATAGAAGTCTCACCCCCTAGCTTCTAACGCAAGCTTCATTTTCACGTTTATAAATTTGGTCGTAGCCTTATCTTTCAGAATTGAAACTGAGATCTTCTAAAATATAATAATAATAAAAAAAAATATCAGGTCGAAGCCACTTTTTCCCCAAATCGAATTTCTTCGTGAAACTAAGAGAGGCTCGCGTGCAAAATCGACAGCCACTTAGAAGCTCGCGTTCGCTTGGAACGTGAAACATGCGATTTTGGGGAAATTGCGAGACTAGGGTTGGGATTGGCTCGCGTGGTCTTGTTTTCGAGAAGGCGGACCGGCATCAACGTGGCCTCGACGAAGGGTGCAACACGAGCAGGTGAGAGGAGACACGAGCGCAGTGGGGCTCGGCGAGCCAGAGCAGGTTAGGGTTTGTTCTTATCGGATGGGGCTGGGTTATATCGCGGGAAGGGAAACAACGTTGCATTATGGTTCGTTAGCACCATGGGGTTATTGGCGTGGTGATGCAGACGAAGTTGAGGTGTAGTGCGCGAGGATGATGTACAGGTTGGTTTCGGGAAGTCGCCGTGTCGATGTCAGGCAGGGAGGTATGAGGCTGTTTGTTTTTTTATATATATATACAGGGTTTAACTTATTAAAGGATGCAAAAACAATTATAGTTCTGCTTGTCTAAGTACACAGAAAAAGTATATAGACAAGATTTGGAAATATAGAAATTTAAATATTACAGTGAACTTGAATTCTGGAATTTTACAGTTAAGGTAAATTTATTGTAATAAAAAAAATGGATCAGAAGAGTTTATATAACAATCAAATTTTCAAATTTGAATATTAATTGAAATTATTTTATAAATATATGTATATGTATATGATTTTAAAAGAAAAGAAAAGAGCTTGGAAAATATAGGGATTTTAAAATGTTCGAGGAATTTATAAAAGTAGATTTTTGAAAATCTATAATTTATTTTTATTAGTGTGTATGTAGTTTCAAGGGGAAATTAATAGTTAAATTAAAATCATTAGTCGATTGAAATTATTACATGGAAATTGATTATTAAAAATATTCGGAATATTAATAAATTGTATAAATATTTATACAAGGTCTAAATCATGGAACCAAGTCGAGTTTGAAGTGGATGTCAATCTTAGGCCAAATGTGAGTTAATCTCACTCAGTTTAAATTTAAATTTAAATTATTAAATTTAAATAATTGATTGAATGCTTGAGTTGATTGATGTGATATAGTATGATATAATTTGAATTTGTCATTTTATGTGATGCTAACGTCTGTGGATGCAGGGAAAACAGGTTGGAGGGATCCAACTGGACCCCTCAACTTTTATTTAAATTATATATTCTCTGATCTGATTGTTTGATATTCTATAATGAATTATGTGGAAGTATTGAATGCTATGGCTTGGTTGATATAATTGGGTATAATGAATTACCGAAATTATAAATTTGATTTTGGAAATGAAAATAAAAGAAGTGAAATTGCAAGTAAAATAATTATAGAAAAAAATTTAAGAATAACTTGGAAAAGAAATAAAGTGACTTTAAAATTTTAATAAATGAATCTTGAGAATGGAAAGGAAAATTTGAATAAACAGAAAGTTAATGAATTTTAAAATGCAGTTTTATTAATTAAAAAGAACAAACATTTATTTAGAATTTAAGATTTGGATTATTGAAAGAGTAAAGAAGAAATAAAATAATAATAATAAAGTCCATAACTACTGAATTTGGAAATGAACTGATAAGTAAAAGAATTTATTTCAAATAAAATAAATTGGAAATCAATTTGGGAAAATTGATTTAAGTGATTGAAGTTGGAATTTTCTCTGGATAGCCAAGTACATGTTTTTAAAAAGTAAATTTTTAAATATAAATTAAATGTTTTAAAATTGTTTTTAAAGAAAGCAAGTTTTGTAAAATTTATTATTTCTAATATTTAAAGTCTCAAGTAAGATTTTCTTTTAATCTATTTTAGTAGTAATTATTAAGAAGTAACTTAGTATTTTATTTTTAAAAGAAGAAATCTAGTTTTATATTTACTAAGTAACTTTATTTTCAAATATTCATATAGTATGTATTTTAGCAAATTATTAAAGTAGCTTTAATTTAAATGTTTTATAAGTATATATTTAAGTAAAGTGTTTTAAAATTATTTTAAAAATCTAGTTTTGTGCTTGGTGATTTTAAGAGGAAATAGAAAATATTGGGTAAGTTTATTCTGAAAAGAAAGATGGTTTTGGAAACTGTTTTCAAAGGATTGAAAATAGAAAATATATCTTGGAAAGATATTTTGAGGTTAATAAATAATTTGGGAAATTATTTATTATGTGATGGATGTTGTGAATGTTAATTGATAGTTAAATAACCGACTATCAATATTGGCCAACTGCGTTGATCGTTTCGAAGAGACCGGGATCGAGATTTATTTCTCGAAAACCACTTCGATCCGGTTTGTACGTTTCGTGCGAAATACGTGTTCGGAGTCGAAGTTGGAGCAGTGAAGTGCAAGGGCTAGTCGCTACTAATCCTGAGGATATTTCGAAAATGGATGTAGTAGGAACTGTGCCTTCGGTTCCGTTCGAACCCGGGACAGACTTGTATGGATGAATGCTTGCGAAACATCGTCAGGTGGACGATGGGCATTCTAAGTGAAACGTTCTAAAGGTATCGCTAAGCCTCTAGCCTAAACAACCGGGAATGACTGAAAATCAGGGGATATGCAGCAAGGCTTAGTGGGTAGCACCCACTTGAGAGTAAGGTCATCCCTGTCTAGATGTCCCTTTTTATTCGGCTTAGTGGTGCGGTTGCTGATCCCAACCGTGGGGTGATCTTATTCGGAACCATTCGGGTAGGAATGCTTCCGGCCTTGTGTTGCAGGGGACGAAGGGAGTAGTCCTCGGTACGGTGATCTAGGCCCCGTACTGTGATAGGTGGTACCCCAGTGCCTAGTCATTGATGGAAATCCATTCTCCATACGTGCCTGTACGGTTTTGATTGTGCCCAACTATTCCTGAAACGTGAGATGCAAGCATTTCAGCTAGATTCTATTTTACTTGCTATAGACACTATTATAATATCAGAGAACTTTAATAGAAAATTGTTTAGCTATCGTAAGGTAAAAACCCGACATGTTTATTTGTGTCGTGGTCTTACGAGATGCTTTTGTTTTCAAATGATTTTGAAACTTAAATAATTAATTGAGTGTGATTTTCTCACGCTGGTATTCCAGACTGACTCGGGTGTTATTTTACTATAATGCTCGGGTCAGACCGAGTATTATAGGATACAGGATTGATGCTGTGGAGCTCAGGAGTCGAGCTGGATGACGATACGTATTTACGTACTTGTCTATGTATATATTCCGCTGTGTTGAGTAGTTGTGTATCCAGTTGTATGTTATTGATGTTGAGCTGTGATTGATGTACTCTGATGATGTATATATGTATAAACATATATAGTTTTCTTTTGTGTAAAGATCTTTTAATATATTATATTTTATTCCGCTGCGATGTTTAGATTCTGATGCTGTTATGGTTCTCTCTTCTTCTACCTCCTTCTTTCATTTAAATGGTTCGATTTTTCGGGCACGAAAAATCGCGATCATTACAGTGGTATCAGAGCTTAGGTTGGTGATAACCTTGGCTCTGGTGGGAATTACTCATTTAAATTAGAGTCCGAAGTACTCTAAAATGAGTTTGAGCTTATTAATAGATATGAGTGCGTATTTGTTAGTGAATATAAATTGTTTTAATATTGTGTTGATTGGTTTATTGAGTGGCATATGAACCTTCGTCGACACAGTCCGCGCAACTGTATCGAAGGGGTTTCTAAACACTTGAATAGAACAATTGACACGGTATTGTTTTAAATGTGGGTAAATGAAATAATTTTACTCAAAATATCTTTTGATATAAATAAAAGTTTTGTAAACTATTTTAGCTAATATATGGTTGCTTGGATGTTACGAAGAACAATATTAAAGTATTGTCATTGTCAAGTGAAAATTTAACTAGAAATTTAAAATATAACCAAGGTTTAGGGGAATAAATTTATTATGAAATGAAATTTATAGATATGAATTATAGATGCAAATTATAAATTGAAATATAATCAAATAAGAATTTGTATGAGCATAAGCTATACAAATGAATTATAGTTAAAAATTGATTTAAGCAGGATTTGGAAATTTAAATTCCGAAGATTTTGGAAATGTTTTGAAGATAAATAATAGCACAATCGTTTTAGAAATATTTCTGAAAGGAAATTGTTTCAAATAAAAATTTGGAAAGGGATATAGCATTGAATTCACTTCAGTCGCTAGAAAATAACTTCGGCGATGACTGCAGCATCATCAGGGTTTATTTTCGAGTTTCTAAGTGACGGATTGCTACCAAATTGATTTATTTAGAAAGCTAGTTGTTTTTGAAAATTTCAAAGGAAATTTGTTGGGGTAAAAACCAGGATTGGTTTAAATTTTTGAGAAGTGTGATTTTGAGATGTGGAAGATTTCAAAATGATTTGAAACCAAAGCCGGGAGTTAAAAAATCCTGATGAGATAAATTGTAAGCTTATAAATTGAGATGAGTTTTAATTCAGGAAGGAAATATAAGCTTTGTATGTTGGAATTTAAATTTAAAGTGAAAGGTTAAAAATGGAATTAACCTGGATTGGGAAATAAAATTTAACAGGATTGAAAATTAATTTAAATAGGCAGAAATAATATCCAGTTGTATTCGAATTAAGTTGAAAACGAATTGAGTTAAATAAATCTGAGTTAAAATAAAATTGAATTGGAATAAAAATTTAATTGAATTAATGAATGAAATTAAATTCTTACCTGAATAAATGGAAATAAGTGGGATAAGGATTGGAATTGGAATAAATAAATCAAAATAACTTATAAAAGAATTAAAATGAATTCAGAGGGTTAAAATTCTTACTTAAATGAATGGAAGTAAGTTGAATTGAAGTTTATGAAATAAAAATGCATGTTGGTGAAACATGTGTATAATCTTGAGAAAAGAAATATGAATATAGTCAAGCTTAAAGTAGGTAGAAGCATGGAAAATAAGTGTGAGACTTATAAGAAAAATGGTGAAGTAAAATAGTAAGCCAAATTTGAAATTAAAAAAAAATATAATAATAATATTGAATTAGAAGTGGAAGTAATCTAAATTGGAATAAACTAGAAAATTGAATATGTAATGAGATCTAATTTGGTCAAATAGAAGTTGAATTGTAAAATGGGTTTGTTAATCAAGAAAAGAGGATTTTTGTAAGAAGTTGACTTATAAAATTCAGCTTGAATAGTTAGTAAGGTAAATGTAAGTGGAGATGTTGTTAAACTAAAATTGAATTGGATTATAATAGAAATGTTTTGGGGTAGCAAATAAAACCAATTCAAGTATAAACGAGTTAAAAATAAAAAAAAATAAACTTGGAACCATTTAAGCAGCATTGTTTATGGTTGTAAGAAGGCTCTTAAAGACACACAAGTTAGATTTGCTAAGTACAGAATTAAGTACCCAGTGGGTGGTAAAAAGTGCAACAATGAGTTAAATGCCGAAGGTTCAAAACAATGTTTGGAAGAAGGAAAGGAAACACATCACATAATTCATAACATGGTTACTGATTTCAGTGAAGTGTGGTTCGAGAAGGTGGAAATTTCAGAGAAATTAATTTCCAAGTATTCTGCGAAGTTGGTGACAGTCAAAGAACAATTGGATGCTTTGAAGGAATCGGTTGCTAAAGCTAAGAATCAACCTCTTGATTAACAGCTTCAGACCAAAGAAATGAGTACCGTATGATGGGCATGTGTCCGTGAGCTTGTTTTCGCCCATTTTCATCATAGATGTGCAGTATGTTACTTGCTAACCATTCAGACTATTTTGATGTGTTTATGTTCCCTAATTTTGTTTTAACATGGATTTCCTGTAAACTTAGAAATACTCCTACTGAATGTTGTGTTTGAATGAAAAAAAAGGGTTTAAAAAATAAACTTGGGTATTATTTTAACAAAATGAGAATGGGTTGTGAATAAAATTTAAATGGAATGTATCGTGCTAAATAAAATGGTTGTGGATGAAGATAAATAGAAAGAATTAAATAATAAAATTTAGTTGGAATCAATTTAAAATAGTCATGGGCTTAAGTGTTTATTTTCTTAAATGGATATTACCAATTTGCATGAGGAAAATTCGTTGTGGGACGTAAATAGAAGAAAATAAAATTATATGAATCATTGCAAGTGAATAAAATTGATTTTTGGAATCAATTGGAATAATATGGGTTCATTTAAAATTCAAAATGAATTGAATATAAGCGAATGAGTTTTAAATCATTCAAGTTGATGCAAATGGTTATAAATAACTTGGAACAGTGGAATTTGTATGTAATTTGTGTAAGTTGCTTACGGAAAAGGGTTTGGTGTGAATTTCTTTAGAATTCAGGTGTTTAATTATTGCAAATAAGTGAAATGTTGTTAAACTTCATTTATATGGCACTTACATGTTTAAACTGAGTAAGTACAGGTATTGGGAGCCGTGTGGCTGGATTTTTGGGCATGCTAACTGCTAAATAAATAAGCGCTTGCTTAAAAATGCTAAATAAGGTACGCTTACGCAAAAGAATTCAAAATAGGAAATATGAACTGCATATATTAGTATATATTATGATTTCCGGACTGAGGCCGATGTATATATATATTTGTGTATCCTGCGATATCGCAGAAGTCCCTCCGTACAAAGGAGACTCTGCCAAAAATTTTCAGAAATTTTGGGAGTTAGAATATTTTTGGAAATTTCTGGAAAATTTTGTTAACGATAAAACAATTACGAACTGAAATTTGAAACAAGTTAGTAAATGAAACCAATTTAAAATAATGACATAATTAGTTATAAATGGAAGATAAAATTAAATGTTCAAAGTTGAAAATAAATTGAATTCATATGGAAATGAAGGAATCGATTTGAATAGAAATGGATATAAACGAGCAGTAAGATGAAAATAAATAATGAAGCATACTAGATGCTTATACTAAACTTAAATAAGGAATGGTAAATTCTTAATTGGAAGTTTTAATATTATAAATATAATCTAAAATAATATTTGGGATGAATAAATATTGACAGTTTGTAAGGAAGTCAATAAAATGTTTTGGGAATATTGTAATTGGATATTAGTGCTAAGCAGGATATGCAGGTAATATAAAGGGAAAAGAGAATTGGATTGATTTCAAAAGATAAAAACTTGAAATGCTCAACAAAAAGGTATGTGTTTAAGTTTCTATATGAAATTTGATTGGAATTTTGGATTGAGCCACTTGGCTTTTTGTTTTCTTTTTGGATTTGGGAGGCCGTAGAGCCATTTTGTAGTAGTACCGAGCTAGCCGCGCAAAGGAGACGCTGGCGAAATTTTTCGGAAATTTAGAGAGTTAGAAAAATTTTGAGAAAATTTTGATAATTCAAAATTTGGTTTTTAAATTGAAACTTGAATGGTTAAACAAATAGTATAGTTTGAAACTTTGGGAGGATTTGGGAAGTTAATAAGAATAATAATGGTCTTTTGTAAAAGATAGTTGGTTAGATGTTGATTTGTTTGGTTTTGGGGATGAGTAACGGGTGTTGGACCATTCTTCCTAACTAGTAATTTCGAGGACGAAATTCTTTTAAGGGGGGAGGAATGTGACGATGTTGGGCGAATTCTCACCCAGAAGATCTCGAGACCCAGAAGTCACAAGTTTCACCCGGGCTCGCAACCTCCACTTCGTTCTGCAAACGCAAGGCTCGAAGTCCATCCGACATTCTCTATGCACAAGCTCATTCGGCATAAGAACATTCGGTCATCCCCATTCGGCCACCGAACCAACATCCCTCAACCTCCATTCGGCATAACCCTATTACCGGACCAACTACATCCAACCTCGTCCGGTCCTCCACCAAACGACCGAACCAAAAGGCCACCGGTCCAACTCATACCCAGCACCACCGAACCAAGCTCCTGCCGAACCAACCTCCACCGGACCGAGTGACCGCCGAACCAACACCTCTTCCATTCTCCACCGGACCAGGTGTCCACCGGACCAACCCCCAACCAACCTATCACCGGACCAAGAGATGAACTCACCACTACCGGTCCAAGCTCCATGCCGAATGTAGCCTCGCCGAACCAGACGACTGCCAGTCCAGATTGCTTCAGCCCGGGCCCACCAGCAGCTATATACATCCAAGACCCCTGCCCCCTACCTCACTCTATAAATAGAGGGGCAGGGGTACAACAATGGTAGACAAGTTTGAGAGAAGTTTGGGACAAGTTTGAGAGCTCAAGCAAGGAAGGAACTCTCAAACAACATTCATATACTTGTATACAAAGCTTTGTACTTGTAATCTGAAGAGAAAAAGGAGAATAACATATAAAGTGGACGTAGGCACGTTCTGGCCGAACCACTATAAATCTGTGTGTCTTTTACAGTTTAGCCCCTACTTTTTACATATTTGCATAACTCACCCAGATCACTAAGAACAACATAAAATCAAGTAAATCATACGACTTTGGGGTGTTTGTCCATTTTTTGCGCAAACATTTTGGTGCTTTCACTGAGAAGGACAAGGGAATCTCAGATCTGAAGCTTATTCTATGTTACAAAAGAAGATCCAACTCCAGATCTGAAAGGAAAAATTCAGATCTAGAAAACAGGTTCCTAGATCTAGCTTTTAGAAGATGAAGAAGCCTCCTACAAAGAAAAGTGCTATGGAATGAACTTAGCAAGGGGGCAACCAAGAGGCATCCTCTCATTCAAACTTTCCTTCTACCATGAAGCAAATAGCTGGGGGCAACCAGCAAAGACCAGAAACAGGGGGCATGCAAAGCCCCTCACTCAGATAAGTGCCGGACTCTAGGATCTACTGATAAAATAGAAGTTATGATAACGATGAACAAGTAGTAAATCTTTCACTTAACATGGGTTAATCATTTACACATGTACGCGACCACGAACGGTCCACAGGCATGCTCTGAATGGCTATTAACCCTATCGTTGTGAGAATTTACACTTTGACATCCTTTTAAAACTCATCGGTTCAATGGATATTTGGTTCTAATAATTCTGAAATGGCTAAGCTACTTACACATGTACGGGGTCGCGAACGATCCTTAGGCATGCTCTGAGATGGCGATAAACCGCCCCGACAAAAGATCCAGGGCCCCACTCGAACGTGAACCTGGTATCGACAAATACTAAGCCCCCCGGGCACACCTATTCGCCTTGAACAGGCACACAAACGATCCAGGGACCCACTCGAACGTGAACCTGGCATCGATAATACCAAGCCCTCCCGGGCACACTAACTCGCCTCGAATGGCAAAAACTCGCCTCGAACGGCACAAACTCGCCTCGAACGGCACAAACTCGCCTCGAACGGCAAAACTCACCTCGAACGGCACAAACTCGCCTCGAACGGCAAAACTCGCCTCGAACGGCACCCGACTTCGAACAGTCACAAACTCGCCTCGAACGGCACAACTCATCTTACCACGAATGGCTCGATCGCGAAAGGTCGCCATTTGAGGTCCACCCCCTGACCGCCAACAGTCGCACTTTTACCTCAAATGGCTCGATCCCGAACGATCGTCATTTGAAGTTAGGCGCTCGACTGTGGACGGCCGCACTTCACCTCAAAAATTTCGATCCCGAACGGTCGTTATTTGAAATCACACTAAAACTGTAAATTCCTTCGCAGGACATCAACAGGATACGAACATCCAGCCAATGGCGCTACAAAACAAGCCTTCCTACCACAGGGAAACAAAGCGCGACACATGCAAGCACGTGCCCCACTTTGGGGGGCAAATGTTGGGCGAATTCTCACCCAGAAGATCTCGAGACCCAGAAGTCACAAGTTTCACCCGGGCTCGCAACCTCCACTTCGTTCTGCAAACGCAAGGCTCGAAGTCCATCCGGCATTCTCTATGCACAAGCTCATTCGGCATAAGAACATTCGGTCATCCCCATTCGGCCACCGAACCAACATCCCTCAACCTCCATTCGGCATAACCCTATTACCGGACCAACTACATCCAACCTCGTCCGGTCCTCCACCAAACGACCGAACCAAAAGGCCACCGGTCCAACTCATACCCAGCACCACCGAACCAAGCTCCTGCCGAACCAACCTCCACCGGACCGAGTGACCGCCGAACCAACACCTCTTCCATTCTCCACCGGACCAGGTGTCCACCGGACCAACCCCCAACCAACCTATCACCGGACCAAGAGATGAACTCACCACTACCGGTCCAAGCTCCATGCCGAATGTAGCCTCGCCGAACCAGACGACTGCCAGTCCAGATTGCTTCAGCCCGGGCCCACCAGCAGCTATATACATCCAAGACCCCTGCCCCCTACCTCACTCTATAAATAGAGGGGCAGGGGTACAACAATGGTAGAGAAGTTTGAGAGAAGTTTGGGACAAGTTTGAGAGCTCAAGCAAGGAAGGAACTCTCAAACAACATTCATATACTTGTATACAAAGCTTTGTACTTGTAATCTGAAGAGAAAAAGGAGAATAACATATAAAGTGGACGTAGGCACGTTCTGGCCGAACCACTATAAATCTGTGTGTCTTTTACAGTTTAGCCCCTACTTTTTACATATTTGCATAACTCACCCAGATCACTAAGAACAACATAAAATCAAGTAAATCATACGACTTTGGGGTGTTTGTCCATTTTTTGCGCAAACATTTTGGTGCTTTCACTGAGAAGGACAAGGGAATCTCAGATCTGAAGCTTATTCTATGTTACAAAAGAAGATCCAACTCCAGATCTGAAAGGAAAAATTCAGATCTAGAAAACAGGTTCCTAGATCTAGCTTTTAGAAGATGAAGAAGCCTCCTACAAAGAAAAGTGCTATGGAATGAACTTAGCAAGGGGGCAACCAAGAGGCATCCTCTCATTCAAACTTTCCTTCTACCATGAAGCAAATAGCTGGGGGCAACCAGCAAAGACCAGAAACAGGGGGCATGCAAAGCCCCTCACTCAGATAAGTGCCGGACTCTAGGATCTACTGATAAAATAGAAGTTATGATAACGATGAACAAGTAGTAAATCTTTCACTTAACATGGGTTAATCATTTACACATGTACGCGACCACGAACGGTCCACAGGCATGCTCTGAATGGCTATTAACCCTATCGTTGTGAGAATTTACACTTTGACATCCTTTTAAAACTCATCGGTTCAATGGATATTTGGTTCTAATAATTCTGAAATGGCTAAGCTACTTACACATGTACGGGGTCGCGAACGATCCTTAGGCATGCTCTGAGATGGCGATAAACCGCCCCGACAAAAGATCCAGGGCCCCACTCGAACGTGAACCTGGTATCGACAAATACTAAGCCCCCCGGGCACACCTATTCGCCTTGAACAGGCACACAAACGATCCAGGGACCCACTCGAACGTGAACCTGGCATCGATAATACCAAGCCCTCCCGGGCACACTAACTCGCCTCGAATGGCAAAAACTCGCCTCGAACGGCACAAACTCGCCTCGAACGGCACAAACTCGCCTCGAACGGCAAAACTCGCCTCGAACGGCACCCGACTTCGAACAGTCACAAACTCGCCTCGAACGGCACAACTCATCTTACCACGAATGGCTCGATCGCGAAAGGTCGCCATTTGAGGTCCACCCCCTGACCGCCAACAGTCGCACTTTTACCTCAAATGGCTCGATCCCGAACGATCGTCATTTGAAGTTAGGCGCTCGACTGTGGACGGCCGCACTTCACCTCAAAAATTTCGATCCCGAACGGTCGTTATTTGAAATCACACTAAAACTGTAAATTCCTTCGCAGGACATCAACAGGATACGAACATCCAGCCAATGGCGCTACAAAACAAGCCTTCCTACCACAGGGAAACAAAGCGCGACACATGCAAGCACGTGCCCCACTTTGGGGGGCAAATGTTGGGCGAATTCTCACCCAGAAGATCTCGAGACCCAGAAG
This sequence comes from Allium cepa, assembly GCA_030765085.1. Taxonomy (NCBI): domain Eukaryota; kingdom Viridiplantae; phylum Streptophyta; class Magnoliopsida; order Asparagales; family Amaryllidaceae; genus Allium; species Allium cepa. The sequence goes on along the minus strand of CM060931.1, from coordinate 53,402,877 downwards.
TCACAAGTTTCACCCGGGCTCGCAACCTCCACTTCGTTCTGCAAACGCAAGGCTCGAAGTCCATCCGGCATTCTCTATGCACAAGCTCATTCGGCATAAGAACATTCGGTCATCCCCATTCGGCCACCGAACCAACATCCCTCAACCTCCATTCGGCATAACCCTATTACCGGACCAACTACATCCAACCTCGTCCGGTCCTCCACCAAACGACCGAACCAAAAGGCCACCGGTCCAACTCATACCCAGCACCACCGAACCAAGCTCCTGCCGAACCAACCTCCACCGGACCGAGTGACCGCCGAACCAACACCTCTTCCATTCTCCACCAGACCAGGTGTCCACCGGACCAACCCCCAACCAACCTATCACCGGACCAAGAGATGAACTCACCACTACCGGTCCAAGCTCCATGCCGAATGTAGCCTCGCCGAACCAGACGACTGCCAGTCCAGATTGCTTCAGCCCGGGCCCACCAGCAGCTATATACATCCAAGACCCCTGCCCCCTACCTCACTCTATAAATAGAGGGGCAGGGGTACAACAATGGCAGACAAGTTTGAGAGAAGTTTGGGACAAGTTTGAGAGCTCAAGCAAGGAAGGAACTCTCAAACAACATTCATATACTTGTATACAAAGCTTTGTACTTGTAATCTGAAGAGAAAAAGGAGAATAACATATAAAGTGGACGTAGGCACGTTCTGGCCGAACCACTATAAATCTGTGTGTCTTTTACAGTTTAGCCCCTGCTTTTTACATATTTGCATAACTCACCCAGATCACTAAGAACAACATAAAATCAAGTAAATCATACGACTTTGGGGTGTTTGTCCATTTTTTGCGCAAACAGACGACCTGAAATTTTTGAGCCTTTAAGAATCGGAGTATTTAATTGATTTTAAGTATTCAATAGGGTAATCTCAACTTGAATAACGAATATTACAATTTATTTGATAATTAACTTATTGAATTATTCAATTAAACAATGTGAAGTTGGGTAAAATGTTGAATCTTTAGTTTTAAGCCTATTAAAAATAATTTGAAAGCTTATAAAATTTATATTGATAATACTGAGAATAATGGAAAATTTAAAATTGAATCTAACACTGATTTATTCAGTTTTAAGAACATATCGTTTGAATTGAATTGAAAAATAGCCTTCCGAGGCACAGTCTCGGGATTTGATGAAACCAGTTTCTATGGATCCGTAATATTATATTATTGTCGGATTTCAATTTTCACAAGGTTCGGAATTACCGTTTGATCGTACAACCCGTAAATGCATATAGAAAGCTAATTAAATTTAATTTACTTAGTCAAATCTTTTTATAGAAGTCTCACCCCCTAGCTTCTAACGCAAGCTTCATTTTCACGTTTATAAATTTGGTCGTAGCCTTATCTTTCAGAATTGAAACTGAGATCTTCTAAAATATAATAATAAAAAAAAACATATATCAGGCCGAAGCCACTTTTTCCCCAAATCGAATTTCTTCTTGAAACTAAGAGAGGCTCGCGTGCAAAATCGACAGCCACTTAGAAGCTCGCGTTCGCTTGGAACGTGAAACATGCGATTTTGGGGAAATTGCGAGACTAGGGTTGGGATTGGCTCGCGTGGTCTTGTTTTCGAGAAGGCGGACCGGCATCAACGTGGCCTCGACGAAGGGTGCAACACGAGCAGGTGAGAGGAGACACGAGCGCAGTGGGGCTCGGCGAGCCAGAGCAGGTTAGGGTTTGTTCTTATCGGATGGGGCTGGGTTATATCGCGGGAAGGGAAACAACGTTGCATTCTGGTTCGTTAGCACCGTGGGGTTATTGGCGTGGTGATGCAGACGAAGTTGAGGTGTAGTGCGCGAGGATGATGTACAGGTTGGTTTCGGGAAGTCGTCGTGTCGATGTCAGGCAGGGAGGTATGAGGCTGTTCGTTTTTTTTATATATATATACAGGGTTTAACTTATTAAAGGATGCAAAAACAATTATAGTTCTGCTTGTCTAAGTACACAGAAAAAGTATATAGACAAGATTTGGAAATATAGGAATTTAAATATTACAGTGAACTTGAATTCTGGAATTTTACAGTTAAGGTAAATTTATTGTAATAAAAAAAAATGGATCAGAAGAGTTTATATAACAATCAAATTTTCAAATTTGAATATTAATTGAAATTATTTTATAAATATATGTATATGTATATGATTTTAAAAGAAAAGAAAAGAGCTTGGAAAATATAGGGATTTTAAAATGTTCGAGGAATTTATAAAAGTAGATTTTTGAAAATCTATAATTTATTTTTATCAGTGTGTATGTAGTTTCAAGGGGAAATTAATAGTTAAATTAAAATCATTAGTCGATTGAAATTATTACATGGAAATTGATTATTAAAAATATTCGAAATATTAATAAATTGTATAAATATTTATACAAGGTCTAAATCATGGAACCAAGTCGAGTTTGAAGTGGATGTCAATCTTAGGCCAAAGGTGAGTTAATCTCACTCAGTTTAAATTTAAATTTAAATGATTAAATTTAAATAATTGATTGAATGCTTGAGTTGATTGATGTGATATAGTATGATATAATTTGAATTTGGCATTTTATGTGATGCTAACGTCTGTGGATGCAGGGAAAACAGGTTGGAGGGATCCAACTGGACCCCTCAACTTTTATTTAAATTATATATTCTCTGATCTAATTGTTTGATATTCTATAATGAATTATGTGGAAGTATTGAATGCTATGGCTTGGTTGATATAATTGGGTATAATGAATTACCGAAATTATAAATTTGATTTTGGAAATGAAAATAAAAGAAGTGAAATTGGAAGTAAAATAATTATAGAAAAAAAATTAAGAATAACTTGGAAAAGAAATAAAGTGACTTTAAAATTTTAATAAATGAATCTTGAGAATGGAAAGGAAAATTTGAATAAACAGAAAGTTAATGAATTTTAAAATGCAGTTTTATTAATTAAAAAGAACAAACATTTATTTAGAATTTAAGATTTGGATTATTGAAAGAGTAAAGAAGAAATAAAATAATAATAATAAAGTCCATAACTACTGAATTTGGAAATGAACTGATAAGTAAAAGAATTTATTTCAAATAAAATAAATTGGAAATCAATTTGGGAAAATTGATTTAAGTGATTGAAGTTGGAATTTTCTCTGGATAGCCAAGTACATGTTTTTAAAAAGTAAATTTTTAAATATAAATTAAATGTTTTAAAATTGTTTTTAAAGAAAGCAAGTTTTGTTAAATTTATTATTTCTAATATTTAAAGTCTCAAGTAAGATTTTCTTTTAATCTATTTTAGTAGTAATTATTAAGAAGTAACTTAGTATTTTGTTTTTAAAAGAAGAAATCTAGTTTTATATTTACTAAGTAACTTTATTTTCAAATATTCATATAGTATGTATTTTAGCAAATTATTAAAGTAGCTTTAATTTAAATGTTTTATAAGTATTTATTTAAGTAAAGTGTTTTAAAATTATTTTAAAAATCTAGTTTTGTGCTTGGTGATTTTCAGAGGAAATAGAAAATATTGGGTAAGTTTATTCTGAAAAGAAAGATGGTTTTGGAAACTGTTTTCAAAGGATTGAAAATAGAAAATATATCTTGGAAAGATATTTTGAGGTTAATAAATAATTTGGGAAATTATTTATTGTGTGATGGATGTTGTGAATGTTAATTGATAGTTAAATAACCGACTATCAATATTGGCCAACTGCGTTGATCGTTTCGAAGAGACCGGGATCGAGATTTATTTCTCGAAAACCACTTCGATCCGGTTTGTGCGTTTCGTGCGAAAAACGTGTTCGGAGTCGAAGTTGGAGCAGTGAAGTGCAAGGGCTAGTCGCTACTAATCCTAAGTATATTTCCAAAATGGATGTAGTAGGAATAGTGCCTTCGGTTCCGTTCGAACCCGGGACGGACTTGTATGGATGAATGCTTGCGAAACATCGTCAGGTGGACGATGGGCATTCTAAGTGAAACGTTCTAAAGGTATCGCTAAGCCTCTAGCCTCAACAACCGGGAATGACTGAAAATCAGGGGATATGCAGCAAGGCTTCGTGGGTAGCACCCACTGGAGAGTAAGGTCATCCCTGTCTAGATGTCCCTTTTTATCGGCTTAGTGGTGCGGTTGCTGATCCCAACCGTGGGGTGATCTTATTCGGAACCATTCGGGTAGGAATGCTTCCGGCCTTGTGTTGCAGGGGATGGAGGGAGTAGTCCTCGGTACGGTGATCTAGGCCCTGTACTGTGATAGGTGGTACCCCAGTGCCTAGTCATTGATGGAAATCCATTCTCCATACGTGCCTGTACGGTTTTGATTGTGCCCAACTATTGCTGAAACGTGAGATGCAAGCATTTCAGCTAGATTATATTTTACTTGCTATAGACACTATTATAATATCAGAGAACTTTAATAGAAAATTGTTTAGCTACCGTAAGGTAAAAACCCGACATGTTTATTTGTGTCGTGGTCTTACGAGATGCTTTTGTTTTCAAATGATTTTGAAACTTAAATAATTAATTGAGTGTGATTTTCTCACGCTGGTATTCTAGACTGACTCAGGTGTTATTTTACTATAATGCTCGGGTCAGACCGAGTATTATAGGATACAGGATTGATGCTGTGGAGCTCAGGAGTCGAGCTGGATGACGATACGTATTTACGTACTTGTCTATGTATATATTCCGCTGTGTTGAGTAGTTGTGTATCCAGTTGTATGTTATTGATGTTGAGCTGTGATTGATGTACTCTGATGATGTATATATGTATAAACATATATAGTTTTGTGTAAAGATCTGTTAATATATTATATTTTATTCCGCTGCGATGGTTAGATTCTGATGCTGTTATGGTTCTCTCTTCTTCTACCTCCTTCTTTCATTTAAATGGTTCGATTTTTCGGGCACGAAAAATCGCGATCGTTACAACAATCATCATCCAATTAAATCCATAACATCAATATAAACAGGAAATAAACAACAGGTATTTACTGGCAGTTTATATTCAATAATAAATTAATTAACAATTTAACTGGCAGTTTATATGCAATAATAAAATAATTAACAATTTAATCCAATAAATCTAATTTAACTAAGATGATGATTAAAAATAGGCCAAACAGTCATAAATAAATTTCTACTTACATCAAAATTTAATTTAACACACATAAGAAATTTTAGAAGTTGTGAGTGGGTTAAAACACTCATCTTCTGAATTTAAATTGAATTTAAATCCAATTTAAACTCGAAATTTGAACAGTCTCAGAATTCGACCAAACCAGCGCCAAAATGTCAGGAATTTAGATATGATCCTAACAAAAAAATTGCATGTAAATTGGGCATCTTATGAGAAAGTAATGCGCGTTTGAACGATTGAAATCAAAATTAAAATAAAATAAAATAAAAAAGAAAACAAACCAGAACAAGGCCACGAAAGCACCCCTCTCATCGCATCCAGAAACCCTAGTCACACACGCGAAAACCAATATGCAGCCGCCACCCAAAACGCCGTTGACCATGCAACCACGGCCAGCAATGCCTCGATCGCACCTTGCCGCTGCGAAGCTCACCACGCGCCGCCCTACCTCGCCGAACGAGGCCACCTCCGACTTGCCACAGTTCGCTCACCGTCGCCACCTTTGAAGGGGTTTTCTGGCGATTATCCTCGACTTCGCAGCCAACCAGTCGCATGGATGTGACCTGCTCGTCGAACCCTACAAGACTACGCCCTCCGATCGTCGTCAAGGCGGAGATCCACCGTCGATCGAGGCCTAGGTCTATGGATGGCCGAAACCAAGTCTTCAATTTTTGGCCAAACCATCATCTGATTGCAGAAACGAAGTGTAGATTTACGATGCACTCATCGAGAGCTTCAAATCCATATATAATTTGATATTATTTGAGGAGTTTGAAATTTCAATTTGATTTTTGAATTGCAATTGGATTTGGAATTGTCTGCCATTGAAATGAGAAGGTGGAAATGAATTGTACGTACAAACAAATGACAGTGAGGAACAATTAGGGTTTATAACAGGGCATATATAGGTAAGGCTGAAAATAGAATAGATGGACACGATTGATATACGCGTTGAACGATTAAAATGGCCCGAAAAGCCCGTTCTGACTCCGGAATGAAATTGGGTCAACCCATATATCAAAATAGTTGTTTTAAAATATTTTAAACGCAATGGAATGGGTTTCAAGTCCAAATTCCATCGTATGAACAAGTTATGCTAAAATCAAATTATTTCAAATTGATTTCAATTGATTTCAATTTCATTAATTTCTAGGCGTTTCGAGTCCGTACGATCAAACGACCAGTCCGATCGTTATGAAACTTGACATCCTATAATAATTCAACGTTACAGATCCGATGAAACTGGTTTCGTCGAAATCCGAGTCAGTGGCCAAAATGGCTATTTTCCAGTTATTAAATTAATTAATATTAAATTAATTGAATCAAATTTCAATTCAAATTTAATAAATCACAATTCCTCTCATTTTAAATTACTTGGAAATTTACCAAAATTTTACACAAATTTAAATGTCACCTTAATGTTGATTCATTGATTAATTTCAGCGTTAAATTTCATTTTCACTAAATTCAGAAATTAAAAATTAAATTTTCAATAATTCCATTGAATTTAATTTTCATTCTTATTATTCAATTCATCATGGTCAAATGGATAAAATTTACATTGGGTCCATGATCTATTACATTATATTCTCAAATTCAATCTTGATTTCAATTAACGTAATAATTAAATATTTAATTTCATTTAATTGTAATTACTCCAATTATTATAGTTCAAATCCCAATAAATTGATAAATCTTTATTCCCATTCTTATAATTCAACAACTTGTCCAATTATGAATAACGTTAACATTATTTCCAAATATTACCTTAATTAATTTTAACGTAATATTAAATTATAATTATTGTAACTGATTTCCAATTTAAAATTAACAAGCTACATAAATAGGTAACATACAATAATCGTTACCGTTAACCTTTAGTCACATTAATAAGCTTTTATTACTTACCAATCAATGTTACCATTTATTTTCATAATACTAATTTCATCTAATTTCCATTAACTATATATTATTTCCTTGGTAAATCCAATATTTCATTTATTGGCTTATGTTCCATTTATAGTCAAGTATAACATATTTTCATTAATTGGCATTTCATTCAATCCATTAATTATAAATTTTAATTAGCATTGTTTACCTTGCATTCTCGTTATCATAAATATGATTCCCAATTATTTCTTTAATTTATACTAACATTGATTCTATCAAATTACCCTTTATTACGTATTATTTCATCAATTAACATAACTTTGAATCTATTTACCAATTTACAAATTACAATCAATTAAAACCTTACAATTGTTTCAATTAATTGGGATTGCACTAAATTAGTTATTTATTAACTTGCTTTAACATTATTACCTAAATTTACGTTCATTTACTATTAATCAATATATTATTCATTGGTTAAATCCAACACTTACTTTTATTTACTTATTTTCCATTTTAACCAAGTGCAAAAATTTACATTATTTCATTATTGGGATTTCACTCTAATTGTCAATAATTAATTTTTAATTACAAATGCTACATTTCATTTCTAACATTCGCTTCTTTACAAGTTATAAAGTTTTTATTCATTCTAAATTTAATTACAAAATCTTATTAAATTAACCAATTTAATTATTGAAATTTACGGGTCGTTATTGGTAATTATTTATTAATTGCTAAGGTTTATTAAGGTGAATAAGTAGTTGTAATTCATAAATAGTTAATGACAAAATAAAATGATCTTAACCTTTAATTTATTAAAAGTCTTAAGTTAATTATGCTTTTTAATATTAGTTAACCCCGGATATTTAAGTAAAATAAAATAAAATGGTTTGTAATTAATTTAATGATAATTAAACATGATTTGAAAATAATTAATTAATTCTGTTTTAAGTAAATTAACGATTTATGTGACTAGTTAATCTAGCCTATGAATAGTTTAAATTGGAATAACATGAAATGAACAGTTAAATATAAAATGTGAAATGGTTTATTTGAATAGGTATTGTGATGGGATTTTTGTGTGAAGGTTGACATTCTAAAATTGAATTGTTTTGTTAAAAACAACCTGGCATAAAGATGGCGTTTGGATTCGAAGAGACCGAACCAGATATCAACGATATCTGGAACCACTTCGACTTAATAACTACTTCAATCTTTACGAGTTTGATTTGTAGAATCAAATAGGCTAGAATTAAATAAATTAAGTAAATCCGACTATACTTGAATAAGTAACAGAACTTAGATATTATTTTAAATAATGGATTAGCAACAAGTGTTGGTTATAGTAAGATAAGAACTCGTAATGTTGGACGAGTTACCTTGATTTTCAAAGACATTTTTATAACTTTAGTATTTCAAATTAAATGGGTTTACTCACGCTGGTTTCCAGCCTGACTCAAGTGTTACTTTATTGTAATGCTTGGGTTAAAACGAGTATTACAGATTTTTAGGTTAGGACGTTCTGGAGCTCAAGAGACGAGCTGGATGGCGGAGACATACTGAGTATATTCCGTTGTGTATTATAGACTGTGTAGGCAGTATTCAGGGACAAGTTGTTACAACTATCCAATTTTTGTTGTACTCTGATATCTTGTATATATATTGATAGTACTGCTCTTCATTGTATAAAATGCTGCTATTTGTATATTATATTTGTTCCGCTGCGTTTATGAGATTCTGATGTTGTTTCTGTTTCTTCTTCTACCTCTTTTTCCTCTTAACACTAACAGTCTAGGGTTTTCGACATCCGATTGCTCGGCACTCGATACAGTGAACGTATTAGTGTCAATTTTCGGGGTCGAAAATCCATCGGGCCGTTACACTTGGTACCAGAGCTGAAAGGTTAAGCGAGAACCTTGGCTCTGGTAGGAATTACTCATTAGAGATAGGGTCAGTAGTACCCTAGAATGAGTTGAGTGCATAATATGAGAGCGTACTTGTTATTTTCTTATAAAATGATTTTAAAAACGATTTTGAAAATGATTTTTATATAAGCTTAAATTATGATATATAAAGAAGTAGTTTTCTAATTTTTATATACATTAAAGTAATTGGTTGTTGATATTAAAATTAAATAAGACTATAAGATTTTAGTGGAAAAGCACATATAACCCAATGGAAATTTGGGTAAGGATTAACTTTGCAAATAAGCTAAGTAAAAATGGATTCGAACTTGAATTTAAATCATGGAAATTAAAGAGAATATTCAAATTGTTTGAAAATCAGTTACCCTGAATTATATTTTTCCAGAAAATTATTATAGAACATATGGGATCTAGTTATAATATTAGTTATTGGGTCTTTCTAAAGGGATATTTATTTAGAATAAATAAGAAAAGAACAAAGTGAAATACTATAAGCTAAATTTATAAGTGTGACTTATAAATTAAAATGGAATTAAAAATGGATCTTAAGTGGGAAGTTTTGAAATTTTAAGTCCCAAAAAAATAATAATGAACTTGTCAACTAGAATTGGATAAGGAATTGGGTTTAGAATTTTGAAAGTATGATTGGGAAATAATTGAATTCCAAAAATTTATTTGATTAAACTTTCACTCGAACCTTGAAATAAGTTTACGTAAGAGTAATTTAATATGAATATTTAAATTCAGACTTGGAATTGAATTATCAAGGAATTGGGTTGTTAAATTAAAAATTAAAGGTTAATTTGATTTAAGGGAATAAATCGGTATTTGAAAACTGAACTCGGATCTAGATAAATCGAAATGGTTTAAAATTTGAAAATTAGAATTGGGATAAATTCAAAGTTGGAATTGAAATGAATTAATTGGAATTGTAATCGAAGTTGAATATGTTTAAATTCAAATGGGAATTGATTTGAATTAGAATGGGAATCGAAGTTAATTCAAATTGAATTGGAATTGAACCAATTTAAATGGAAGTGGAGATTTAAATTGAAAATTAAATTAAGATGGAGAATGGGAGATTGAACTAGTTTGGCTCCGAAACTATTTCCAGACAAATTATTTTAACATAAACGGTCTTAGATCTATTTTTCCAAGCTATTTACTATACAAACCATTGTTTTAAAAACTGAAACTATCTTATAACAACTATTTAACTATTCTACAACCATTTAACTGTTTTAAAACTATTTAAGTCATTTTCTACATTCAAACTGGTCAGAGTGGAAACTGTTTATATTTAAATACCAATCAAGATAAGAATTGAAGTAGTAAAGCCAAATGGAAATAGAGGTAATTGTGTAGTGAAAATGAAATCGGGTATTGAAGTGAAGGTGACTTTGAAATAAAAGAATATATTTTGAGAAATATACGATGGTTAAAATGAAAGTTGGATAGCACTATAATTGAAAACTCTCTTTATAAAGAGTAAGTAATGTGGCAAATAACTTTATAAAGGAAATCGAACTTAAATGATGTTTTGGCATAAATAAAGTTATATATATTTGTTATATATTAAAAACTTCTCTTATTGAAATTATAAACAGAAGTGGCGATCCTTGAAAGATAATTGAAATATAAAAAGGAAATTATATAAGTATGAAATGATCAAGAAAATTATTCTAGTTGAAAGGATAAACTTATATATATATAAGAATCGTTTTATGGGAATGGAATTGAAAAGGTTTTTTTGGAACTCGTGGATTTTGAAAGGCTTTTGGATTTTAGGAAAAATCAATTTTGGGAATTTGGAAAGCCAAGTTTGAGAATTATTGATTTTGAGATATCGATTTTGAAGTTTATATGTGATGCATATAAAGAGTATGATTTGAAAGATACTATATGCGTATAGTATAAAATGTTTTGAGAATGCTATGGGGAAAAAGGCGCTCCCATTTAGAGTTGAAACTTATAGTAGGAGATCCACGGGGTGTTTCTACCTTGAGCCCTAAGGGGGGTTCTAAATTTTGATCCCAGAGGATGTCCAGACTAAACTGTAGTTCTTGTGGATTGTGATTGGGTTAGCGAAAGTCGAGGGCGCTGATGCCTACAAAGACATTAGGGTTATGCTGTGACGGCAGTATAACTCCGTGTAACAGCGATCTACTACATTTCCATAGTGTAAGTCGAGGGGCAGTGATTTCTTAAAGTCTACGTTTGATTTTTTTGGGAGATAGACATAACTTCGATAGAATATGATCTATGTGGTCCATAGCGAAAGTCCTGTGGCAGTGAGTGCCTACTGGCTACATTGGGACTCGACTGATGTAGTCTGCGATCTATGTGGTGAAGTTTCATTTGGCAGTGAAATTCGAGGGACTGATGGCTACAGTTACATGGTTTTTTCCGTGATGGCAACATAACCTTGGGTGTAGCTGTGATCTATGGCGGTTCCATGGTGAAATCGAGGGGTGCGGATGCCTACAGTTTTCTATGGATTTCGCCGGGATAGCGACGTAATCAACGGACTAACTGTGCTCCATGGAGGGGGTGATGATTTCCAAAGCATTCTCACAATTTTTTTCTTCAAGTATTTTCACTGGGTGTTGAAAACGGGTTTACTAAGTACTTCTAGATTTTCAATCCCGCGCCAGATCAATTTTGACTGAATTTCTATGAGAACAATGATGGCTTGTTGAGACGCCGAGCTATAAAAATTATTTTTATAAAAATAGTTTTGGTGATGAATAAAAATAAAAGGTAAATTGAATTCAAATAGAATTGGAAACTTAAGTTAAATGAACATAGATATAAAAACCTGAGTGGTAAAGTGAAAATAAATATAAGAAGTACATAAAATATTTATACTGGACTTAAGAAATGGATGGTGAAATTCTTAAGTAAATTTGGAGTTGAGAAATACACTAAGTTAATACTTGAATGAAGGTTTAATAAAAGTGGTGAAAAGGGAAATTGTGAATAATTGAATAGAAATCAAAATAAAAGAAAAAAGAAAAAAAGAGAATTGGTATAAATAATAATCAAATGGAAATTAATACGTAGGATATACGTATATTATTTTATCCGCATAGAGATTTGATCCAGATTCGGGCATAGAATTTCGAGATATTTATATCAATCCAAGTTGGTGTAACGACCCAATTTTTTGGCACTCGAAAGTCAACATCAATACGCCCACTATATCAAATGCCGCATAGTCGAATGCCGGAAAACTGAACCGTTAGGGTTAAAGAAGAAGAAGATAGAAGAAGAAACAGAAACAATAACAGAATCTCACATTTCGCAGCGGAACAAATATAATAGATAAATGAATAATATTTAAAACAAAAGCACTATATCAGTTTTTACATACATCATCAGAGTTTACAACAACACAATACAACCCTGGCAGTTATTATAACTTGCTTACAAGAAAATTTGGCTTGCACCAACCCATACGCAACGGACACTACAATACAAATGATACGTCTCTCCATCCAGCTTGCCTCCAAATCTCCATGGCATATCTTCTCTAACTTCGCTCCAGAATAATGATAACCTGACTCTAGGCTGCTCGTGTGGAAAATTATGTGCACCCCGAGTTTAGAATAGGAACAATAAACTCCAGGTCAGTCATGGACCTGGTGTGAGATCTTAAAAATAGTTATTTTCACAAAGAAAATAAAAAGAAATCCGCTATGCATTTGGAAAATGAAACTACCATAAGGCCTCCCCTCACACACACAATGCAATCGCACACTTGGTGGAGATTTGTCCTTATGATAGTCAAACATGCTTGATACGTAAAAATCCTTTTTGATATTATCATTAGTGCATAGTGGAAAACACTTGCAAGTATAATATTAATCTTAGCCAGCATACATACCATTATAGTATGTCTACTATAGCTACCATATTAGATGGCAGGTTCTACAACTAAAACCGCATAAGGCGCGTATTGATGATTGTATTTCCAACAAATGGTCAGGCTAAGGAACTTCCTATTGCCACATGGGTACGCCTTTGGAGGGATGCCCCGAGAGTTTAACCAGCTCTCTGCCAACACAAGGCTGGGTTACCTCTGTAACTAGGTAAATACTACACGAGTATGCCATCCCCCGGTCATTTGCGACCTTTATCCGAGGATCCTCAACACCAACAACCTCAAAGTAATAAATTTGCAGCATTCACATAGGTTAAATATCTTGGCTCCATACCAAGATACCACCTCTTTCTAGAAGGAAATGACATACCCTCAGTGGGCACTACCCCCAAATAACCTTGCTGCATCCTTCCTGTTTCGACCATTTCCGGGTTGTGAGGTCCGACGAAGTCTTGTCCACAAAGCTACGCTTTTCACAAAAGCCATGCTTCGATCAACAAATGATCAGCAGCACTTCGTATGCCACATTACCAAATTGGGAATGTATCACTAGTAACCATCAACTACATAACCTCTGAGCTCATATGTCTCAGAGAAGGGTTTTAAGCTAAGAGAATAAATTCTCCGCCACCAACAGAAATGTATTTGACAGAAACCAGCTTTACATCTCAAAGTGTAATGTCAGACAAACATCCATACAAGTCCATTACGGGATCGAACGGAACCGAAGGCACTTCAAAGAAGCCCTTGCAAATCCGGATATTCACTAATCACGTCCAGAATCCCCATCACAAAGGGTGATAAAATCTTTATACTGGAGCAACCCGGTGCAGAGACATTCGAAGGTAATCCTTCCGCTTTTGAAAATACCTGGTCTTCAACACCATCTTCAAATGCAATCCCATTTTTTCGTATCATTATTCGGAATGGGTTTTATGACACAAAGTCCTCTCTCGACTAATCCAAATAACGAGCGCTTATTTTAAAAATAAGTGTTACATTCAGATTCAAATAAATTACAACAATTTCCACTTTGATCTTTTAAACAAAAGATCCATCACAAAGATTCGATGTGGTTTTCGAATATCCATTTGGAATCCAACCCAAGGTCGCATCAAAATTCAATTGCCATTTTAAAGGCCAATATTGATAGTCGGTTATTAGACTATCAATAAATATTCATAGCAATCACCAGATTTTAAATAATTCTTCCCCAATTATCTATTTCCAAAATATCTACGCAAGATATATTTTCACATTTCAGTCTTTTGAAAACAAATTTCAAATCAATTTCTTTACACGAAATATATTTTCAAATATTTATTCATTTCCACTGAAAATCTGCCGAGTCCAAATACTTTTCAAAAATTTAAATCACTTATCCAAAAACATATATTTGGAAACATCTAAAATAAAAACTACTTTGGAACACTTTATTTAAAAATATTAGTTATGAAATTTTATATCAATATCTTATATAAAAACTTCAAGTCCAAACTAATTTTAAAATAAAATTAGTAGATAGAGTATAAATATTTAAATAACCATTTTCTAAAACAAATATAAATTAAATCTTTAAAAATAACCACTTCTATAATTAATTTAATAAATCTCAACTTTAAAGATTTAAAAACAACTTAAGAGAATAATCTCTCCAACAATATTCTTTTTAAAACCCAACTTTTAAAACTTTAAATTTATATTTATAAGCAACTTTGAAAAATATACTCGGCTTTCCGGGGAAAATACACTTTCCATTTCAAAATGGTCCATTTAAATCAATTAATAAATCCTTCTCGATTTATTTTAATTTATATTCGAAATCCATAAATTCCTTTCACACTTTTAAAAATAAACCAGTATTTATTTTTAAAACAAATTTCCTTTTCCTTTATAAATTTTGTAACGACCCAGAATTTCTGGTCGTTAGATTTCGACATTTAATTCATTTTAAATGTTAAATGTGGATTTTGAATTGATTTTGGAAGTAAAAAGATTTTGGTTAAATTTGTAGAATTAGTTAAATTTAAAATACGGTAATTTAATTGGATTTGAATAATAATAATTTAATATTTGGAATTGTGATAATTGGTGAATCTGGATATAAATGGTTATGAATTGCTTTCTAAAATTTATTTTAATTTCTATTTGGATTTAAATAATGATGTTGGACTTTTGGATGGAATCAAAAGTCGATAAATTAAGATTTGGAATTTTATATTAATTTAATAATGGAATTTAATAATATAATAATGCAATTAATCAGATTTCGATTCGAAATGGGTCAAAATGATTCCTAATGTAATTATAAAGTCTATATGATTTATAATAGAGTTAGTAATGTTTTAAAAGTGAAATTTTAGGTGATTTCGACGATTTTGAAAATTGCTCGAATTTATCGACGAGTTAAAATAGCCTTTCGGAATTCGACGAAACCAGTCCTGTTGGATCCGTAATAGTTAGTTATTATCGGATTTTAATTTTTGTAGCAATCAGAGTTGTCGTTTGACCGTGGCAGCTCAAAACGCATAGAAACTATTTTTATCGATTTAATTTAAAATTGACAGTTTATTTCCGTAACTCGCGCATATAACCAAATTAGCCTCCGAAACACGTTCCATTGTGTTCGAAACGTGGGTAAAACCTTTGAAACGCTTGTCGGCATGCGTTGTTTGGAGTTCGTTTGTAAAAATCTTGTTAAAGTGGAAATAATATTAATAAATGATTATATATACACGTTTTTCAGCAAACCCTAGCAGAAAATTCACGGCGGCCACCATAGAAATGAATGGCCGAAAGCTTATCACCTTCTCCCTCTTTTATCTTTTCATCCACTCGATGATTTCGAAAACATCAAACTATGAAGATGAAGAGAACATCGAGTTCTTAAAGGGGGACGGTTATGATCGGGTTCGGGTGAGGGAATCGTCGTCAATCGAGTGACCAAGAGGGCACGTTCGTCCTCGTTTCCAGAGCAAAGGGGGCCACCGAGCTTGGTAATGTTTCAGGGATGGGTACGGCATCAGTAGGCGAAGGCAGTTCCTGATCGTGCTATCGACGGACGCAGTGCTTGCGTTTTGGAGGATAGGTGCGACGATCGAAGCTTGACGTGGTGATGGGTTTCGTTTGTCTCAGAGAACGTTGCGTGAGAAGAAGGTTTCGGCCGATATTTTTTTTTTGCGGCAGAGTTTGTAAATTAAAAAAAAAGAAGAATTTTTTTTATAATTTGCAATTGAAAACTTATAAATTTCATATCTATTGCATAGGTTATTAGATTTCGACGAAACTGGCGACGCCAGAATCGCAGAGTCGAGTACTACGTAGTGGAGCAATTCTGGGATTATTCAGAGCAAGTAAAAATTTAGGTTAAATCGAACGCCGTTCGATTTAATATAAATTTGAATGCTCGTCGAAATTCAATGTGAGTTATCTCACTCAAATCTGGATACTAGTTAACTTAAATAGCTAATATTTAAATGCTTGATTAGTTGTTTAACTGAATATGATAATTATTATCAGATTGAATCGATATTTATTGGCTGTGCTAATATCTGTGGATGCAGGGAAACAGGTTGGAGGGATCCAACTGGATTCCCCACAAATAGTAATTTTAATTATATTCTCTGATATATCTCATTGATAAATTTATTTTATCTATGGGTCTGTGAATGAAGATAAGCGTTATGGATTATACCGCTTATCGAGGTTGATATGATTGAATTTGTGATGGTTGATGTTGTGCACTATTGTGTTAAACCCCTGGATTACACAATACACACACAATTATGGATTGCACGTGGAAATTGGTTAAGTCATAGTTCTTTTTGAAATAATTTTAAAATTGAATTTTTGAATCCAAATGGTTAAATAAGTCGGATTTAAAGTGGAAAAACTTTTGAAAAGGGATTTCAAAATGAAGAGTTGTTTTTGAATAACTTAATTTAGTTTTTAAATTTGATTTAAATATGAATTAAAAATTTGAAATTGAATTCTATGTTGGGAACTAATGATTT
Organism: Allium cepa; assembly: GCA_030765085.1. Lineage (NCBI taxonomy): Eukaryota > Viridiplantae > Streptophyta > Magnoliopsida > Asparagales > Amaryllidaceae > Allium > Allium cepa. Next base: position 53,386,015 of record CM060931.1, on the reverse strand, counting down.
TAAAAAGGTTATATATGTTTACATGAATTTAAACCATTTTAGAAAGTGTTGCTTTGGGAATTTAAATTAACCCAAAGAATTAACTTATATAAATGAAATCGGATCTTTCCGAAATAAAAACTATTTGTTTTCAAACGATATAAGTTTTCATATAAGAAATGAATTCCCAATTTGTATTAAAGGAAGTTCAAGTTGAATTGGAAATGGTTTTCCAAGTTAGGAATGATTTTGAAATTATGGTTTAAAAAGATTATACAAAGTTATAAATGTGTTTATATAGTTTTAAACCATTTTAAAAGTATTGTTTTGGGAATTTAAATTTAAACCCAAGTTTTATACTTGAATGGCTCAACTTATGTAAATGTAATCAGTTTTTCCCAAAACGGAAACTATTTGTTTTCTGATAATAAAAGCTTTCATATAAGGAAAGGATTTCATGTTTGAGTTAAAAGATTTCAAGTGTGAAATGGAAATGAAATAGTTTTGAAAGCTAGGGATTAATCTTTGTGGAAGATAGTTGAACCTTATTTGAAATTAATGGGGTATCTTTTATATAAAGGATTTGAAAAGAAATTGTTTTGAAACCTATAAAGGAATCTTTGTGAAATATTTGTGAAACGTTGTTTTCAAACAAAAGAGTATCTCAAGATAGATCTTTTCTTTAAATATTGTAAATGAATCTTGGTAAAAGATTAGTGAACTTTGTGCAGTGAATCTTTTTGTTTAAAAGGATTAAAATGGTAATTTGTTTAAACCATTTGAGAGGAAAGTTTGAATAATAAGCTGTGACTTAACTAAAATCCCATATCCATATGTTTTTAAATTTATGCTCATTATTCGGTTTAGCCGGGAGAGGACTTTTTGTCATATAACCCATTCCGAATAATGATACGTCGATATGGATAGCATTTGAAGACCGGTGGTGAAGACCGGGTATTTTCGAGAACGATAGGATAACCTATCGATTGTCTCTGCACCGAGTAGCTATGGTATAGAGATTCCCTTAGTGATGGGAAGTCCGATCGGGATTGTGAATACCCGGATTTGCAAGGGCTTCTTCGGAAGTGCCTTTGGTTCTGTTCGAACCCGGTACAGACTTGTATGGTTATATGTCTGACGCTACACTTTGAGATATAAAGCAGATTTCTTTCAAATACATATTTATTGGTGGCAGAGAATTTATTCTTTTAGCTTAACACCCTTCTCTGAGACGTACGAGCTCAGAGGTTATGTAGTTGAAGGTTATCAGCGATATACTCCCAATTTGGTAGTGTGGCATGCTGAGTGCTACTGTGTGTTGATGATCATTTGTTGATCATTTGTGATCGAAGCATGGATTTTTGAAAAAGCGTATCTTTGTGGACGTGACTTCGTCGAGCCTCACAACCCGGTAATGGTCGAAACAGGAATCTTGGCAGCAAGGTTATTTGGGGGTAGCTCCCCCTGAGGGTATGACCATTTCCTTCTGGATAAAAAGTGATATCATGGTATGGAGCCCAGATATTTACTTATGTTGATTTTTTTTACAAAAAGTGGTATCATGGTATGGAGCCCAGATACTTTACTGTGTGGTTGTTGGATTGAGGCCCCTCGGATAAAGGTCGGTAACGACCGGGGGATGGCATACTCATGTTAGTTGTTACCTAGTTACAGAGGTAACCCGGCCTTGTGTAGTAGAGATCTGGTTAGGTTCTCGGGGATGTCCCTCCAGAGGCGTTCCATTTTATATGGGAAGTTCCTTTGCCCGACCATTTGTTGGAAATCCAAACAAAACAATACGAGCCTTGTACGGTTTTAGTTATAGAACCTGCCATTTAAAATGGTAGCTATAGCTGGCATAATATAATGGTACATATGCTGGCTAAGATTAATATTATACTTTCGAAAGGTTTTCTGCACTATGCACTAATAATAATATCAAATTATAATGGCCCGCAAATCCGTACCCCTGAGTCAACACTATTCTACATCAATCAACTCAAGACGGACAGAAATGCGAACCATTTTAATTAAAGAAGAAGAGGTAGAAGAAGAAAAAACAGAAAACAACATCAGAATCTAATCATCGCAGCAGAATAAAATATAATGGATAATAACAGATTTTTAAACAGAAGAAAACTATATTTGTTTTATACATACATCATCAGAGTACAACAACATCAATAACATACAGCTGAATACACAGCAGAAAAATAATAGCAAGTACGGAAGTACGTATCGTCATCCAACTCGTCTCCTGAGCTCCACAGCATCATATCCTGTATCCTATAATACTCGGTCTGACCCGAGCATAACAGTTAAATAACACCCGAGTCATTCTGGAATACCAGCGTGAGAAAACCACACTCAATTGAATATTAAAGTTTCAAAATTCTTTTGAAAACAAAAGCATCTCGTAAGACCACGCCACAAATAAACATGTCGGGTTTTTACCTTACGATAGCTAAAAAATTTCTTATAAAATCCTCTGATATTATAATAGAGTCTATTTACAAATACTTATTCAAATAGCCGAAATTGTAACATTATTAAATTCCAGCTACTAGCCACAAAGTGTGTAATACAAACAAAACTCGTACAAGGCACGTAGGGAGAATGGATTTCCGACTAATGACTAGGCACTGGGGTACCACCTGTCACAGTACATGGCCTAGATCACCGTACCGAGGAGTACGCCCGCTCCCTTGCAACACAAGGCCGGAACCACCCCTTACTGGACAGTTTCGAATAAGATCACCCCGCGGTTGGGATCAGCAACCGCACACTAAGCCGAAATAAAAAGGGACATCTAGACAGAGATGACCTTACTCTCATGTAGGGGCTACCCACGAAGCCTTGCTGCATAACCCCTGATTTTCAGTCATTCCCGGTTGATGAGGCTTGAGGCTAAACGTTACCTTTAGAACGTATTCCTTAGTATGCTCATCGCCCGCCTGACGATGTTCTGAAAGCATTCATCCATACAAGTCCGTCCCGGGTTCGAACGTGTAACGACCCGTAAATTTCAACAATTTAATTTGTTAATTTAATAGGATTTTGTAATTAATTTTTAGTAGAAATAATAAAGGGGGTAAATTAATATCGAAATGAAGGCTAAAATAAAATATTTGAATGGTAATTAAAGCCTATTTATTTGTAATATGAATAAAATTTCAATAAATAAAATGGTGTAAGTATTGTACCTGGATATAATGTGAATATGGAAAATATAGAGTAGGCATTAAATAAGTAAGTGTAAGGACACCTTGTTACAGTAATTTGATTTTTAATTAGGGATACGTTATTTCAAGTTAATAATTTATAAACTTGAATGAACATTTCAATTTAATAAATTAATTCAAATGTTATGACTTAGTAAATGGAATATGATAATAAGAACAATTGCGAATTTTGTATTTTGGGGCGAAATAAATTTTGATAGGTAGTAGTTGTTGTGAAGAATAAATATACAAGTATATTAAAGGTTATAATAGTGGGTTACTAGTAAATTCACTCATTTACCAATAAAGATAATTAGATGTGCCTTGATGATAATTAATAACATAACGGAAAGAGTATATGTATTCATTAGAATATTAATTGCAATTGGATAGGGATTTTAAGTAACAATGTTAATGCAAGGTAAGTAATGCTAAATTAAAGTCAATAATAATGAATAGTGATTGATTCAAAATTTGTAACATATTTTATAAATTACCTGCTTAATTGTTAATGGAATTAGAATTTGTAATAAGTGATAATAAAATAAATGAATGTTACCGTTGGGTGTGTTTCCACCACCACCGAGCCAAAGAGAAGGAGGCACGACCGAAACAAGGCTAGGGAAGACTACCGCACCAACCCGTTTCCTAAGCACTACCGAACCATCTCCTTCCCCATGCCTGCCGAACCAACTCCCTTCCCATGCCTGCCGAACCAACTCCCTTCCCATGCCTGCCGAACCAACTCCCTTTCCGGTGCTACCGAACCAAACTCCACCCTCTACTACCAGACCAAAGTGATACCGGACCAGCCAACGCTCCACCTACTACCAGAGGCATATTACCACTACCGAACCAACCCATCTCCCAGGTGCTACCGTACCAAAGTCCCACCGAACCAGTTCCACTCCAACCATCTCCGGACCAAGGCCTTGCCGAACCAACATTGCCAGGCCATATTGCATCAGCCCAGGCCCACCAGCAGCTATATACATCCAAGACGCCTACCCCAAGCCTCACTCTATAAATAGAGGGGTTGGGGTACAGCAATGGGAGACAAGTTTGAGAGCTCAAGTACGGATAGAACTTTCAAACAAATTTCATAAACTTGTAATCAAAGCTTTGTACTTGTAATCTGAATAAAAGAGGAGAATAACATATAAAGTGGATGTAGGCACGTTCTGGCCGAACCACTATAAATCTGCGTGTCTTTTACAGTTTAGCCCCTACTTTTTACATATTTGCATAAATCACCCCAAATCACTAAGAACAACATAAAATTGACTAAATCATACGACTTGGAGGTGTTTGCCCATTTTTTGTGCAAACATTTTTGGTGCTTTCATTGAGAGATCGAGCTAGAAGTTTCAGCTTCTCCCACTCAACCTTCTTCCTAACAGCACCACTCACTGCTTGGAAAAACATGCCTCCCAGGCAGAAGAAAGATATTAACAGAGGAAGGAACATTGCAACTAGCAGTATTCCAGATGCAGTGGTCACAGATCAAGAGAATCGCTCCATTCCAACAGCAGTACCAAATGAAAATCAGGCAAATCCGACAGCCCCTGCCGCAGAGCAACCGGCAGCAATTACTAGGGCAGATCTAGACAAGGTTGTGGCTGAAGTAACTAACCACTTCGCATCCCAACAAGAAGCCTTGGTGGACCAACTCATGTCACGCTTAAGGGATGCTGAAGAATCCAACCGCAACACTGAATCATGGGGAGAGTCCCAGTCTGGAGGATCTGGGAGGCGACAAAGATCTTTCTTCTTCGAAGAGGCTAACAACAGAAACAACAATGGTAGGAGCCGAGCCCGGACTCAACCCGAATTCTGACCCGAGGAAACACTTGGAACCGAACCCAACACGGGAGGTACCAGGCAGGGGTCGGATGTAGCTGAGCCTGTCATGCTACCTAACCATGGAAACACCAATGGACGGGGCCGAGCTAGAGTCTAGCCCGAAGTTGGACTCGAGGAAGTGCTTAGAACAGAACCCAATAGGGGAAGATCAAGGCAAGGGCCAACTGTGGCTGACCCCAGCATGCCCCCAGAAGACCAGAGACAGCCACTTGAAAATGTTAGGAGTGATAGACGTTACCATCCCTACAGGTCATCTGGACGGAATCAATCCCGCAGAGAAGAACCAAACTCATTTCTATCCGCTCCAAATTCTTATGAAAGGATGGCACGATTGTTCAGAGAGTGCGTCAAACGGGATCAAAGAGATCGAGGGATATGCGCTAGGGTAACCAGCCCTTTCGCCCGCAATATCGAAATTGCCATCACCCCCCGAGAATGGAAAATGCCAACAATGGAACCTTACAGTGGAACCTCTGACCCCATTGTACACTTGCAGAGATACACACAGCATATGCTCATGAGCGGAGCAATGGAAGGAGTATTGTGCAAATGCTTTCCACTATTCTTGGCAGATCTAGCTACCTCCTGGTTCTGCCATTTACACCAAGGATCCATCAACTCATGGGAAATGTTGAAAGAAAAGTTCATCAGCCAATTCCGCATTCATGTGGAACAACCCAAGGACGCTTATTCCTTATCCAATATCAAACAGAAGCCTGGAGAGACAGTGCAACAATATCTAACCCGATTCAATGCTGCAACGGCCGCAGTCGAAGATGCCGATGAGAAACTTATCCTAATGGCCCTCTGCAGTGGTGTGCACCCGGATACTAAATTTGCTAGAAGATTAACGAAAGAAAAACCAGCTACTTTACCCGATTTCTTCCATGAGGCCGGAAAGTATATGAGGCTTGAAGACGCTGCCACTGAGAGGCAGACAGGGAAACAAACTAAGGCAGCTCATGGCAACACACCCGCTGCAGCGAAGGACGTTCGAAGAAATGACTCCAGAGACACTGCTGGGGGCAAGAAGGGAGAAAAGCGTCTATATCGACCAGGACGGAGATTTGACTCTTACACTCCTTTGAATGAAACAATTGAGAACATCTTCTTGGCCACCCAAGATGAAGTTAAATACAGACGTCCCCCGCACAAGAAGGAATCAGATAACGCAATTAAGTCTGGAAAGTTCTGCCGCTTCCACGAATCTCATGGGCATGACACCAATGAATGCCATCATCTCCGGGACTAGATTGAAGAACACATCAGAAGGAAGAGACTGGAACCCTATGTAAAAAGTCAAAACAGGACTCCAGCTCCTGCAAATGAAAATCCAAGGCTACCTCCCCCAGAAGCGGGCGGAGGAAATCGCAACACCAGTGGCTCCAGTCAAGAGAAGATAGTGGTCCATACCATATCGGGAGGACCACACATCGCCGACAGAAGCTGGGCAGAGATGGAGAGATATGGAAAGTCACTTAGAAACAATGAAGACTGCGTTAATTCTGTTATAGAAGAACGCCACCCGAAGCGGAAAGAGAATGATGACATCACATTCAGTAAGCGTGATCTAGAGGGAAGGCAGTACCCACACATGGATCCTATGGTCATCTCTGCCTGGTTCGGTCCAGCCGAAGTTTTCCGAATTTTAGTAGACACTGGAAGCTCAGTAAATATCCTATTCAAACATGCTTTCGACAAAATGAAGCTGTCAATGAAGGATGTGTCTCCCTGCAACAAACCACTACACGGTTTCACTGGAGATGCAAAGATGCCCCTCGGGCAACTGGACCTCTTTGTTGAAATAGGAAGTCATCCCCGCTCCGCTGTGTGGAAACAAACATTTGTGCTGATAGAAAACCACTCGGCCTACAACGCCTTTTTAGGAAGACCAGCCTTGTCCGACTTCCAAATTGTCCTGGCCCCATGGTGCCTAAAGATGAAGTTTCCAACAGACAACGGAATAGGGGAAGTAGAGGGAGACAAAGACGCTGCTCGAGATTGCTATGTAACCGAACTTCGCAATAACCGCAGGAAGGATAAAGGGAAGAATGCAGAGACTGCTCTCTGCACAAAAAACCTGGAAGCATAGCAACTAAAGAAAGCCCCTCCTCTTCGATATACCAGTGATCCTTTCAATGAACTGGACCCCAGGGACAAAGAGGAGGAGGCCACCGCCGAGCCTGCAGAGGCTATGGAGTTTGTATCTGTAGATAAACACGACTCGAGTAGGCTATTGAAAATCAGATCTCGACTAAAAGCAGAATTGAAGGATCGACTCATTGATTTTCTCCGTCACAACTTGGATGTATTTGCATGGACGCACGCTGACATGACTGGGATTTCCCCAAACGTAGCATGCCATGCACTGAACATCGATCCTACCAAGATGCCGGTAAAGCAGAAAAAGAGAAGTATGGGGGCAGAACGATCAGCAGCCCTCGATGAAGAAGTAAAAAACCTACTTGCCAATAACTTCATACGAGAAGCCATCTACCCAGAGTGGATCGCTAACCTGGTACTAGTAAAGAAGGCTAATGGGAAGTGGCGAACATGCATTGACTTCTCCAACTTAAATGACGCTTGCCCGAAGGATTGCTTCCCACTCCCCCGAATCGATCAGCTTGTGGACAGCACAGCCGGGCACGTACTCTTATCTTTTATGGACGCATACTCAGGATATAACCAAATTCCTATGCATGCTCCCGATCAGGACCACACTAGTTTCATCACTGACCGGGGGTTGTACTGCTACAGAGTAATGCCTTTTGGACTTAAAAACCCCGGAGCTACTTATCAGCGCCTCATCAACAAGATGTTTGCGGAACTAATAGGACGAACTATGGAGGTTTATGTGGATGACATGCTAGTGAAGTCGAGGAAAGCCAACGATCACGTAAGCCACCTGGGCGAGATGTTTCAAGTACTTCGCCAATATGGAATGAAGCTGAATCCTCTAAAATGCTCCTTCGGAGTATCATCAGGAAAGTTCTTGGGATTCATCGTCCATGCCAGAGGAATTGAAGCAAACCCTGAACAACTCCGGGCTCTGAAAGATATCAGGATACCTTCCACTCGAAATGAAATGCAAAGCCTAAACGGGAAGGTGGCCGCCCTAAGCAGATTCATCTCCAAAGCAACTGACAAGTGTGTCCCCTTCTTCGAAGCTCTAAAGAAAGACAAAGGGAGGTTCGAATGGACTGACGAATGCTTAAAAGCCTTCCTTAACCTAATCGAACACCTCCATAGACCACCCGTACTCTCAACTCCAAACGAAGGCGAAGAGCTATACCTATACCTCGCTGTGTCATCTCATGCTCTAAGCGCCGCTTTGGTGAGAGAAGATAACCGCGCGCAGCGGCCAGTATACTTTGTAAGCAAGAGGTTTACGGGGGCAGAAGCCAGATATCCTAAACTTGAGAAGCTAGCATACTGTTTGCTAATCACGTCACGGAAGCTGCGACACTATTTCCAATCTCATTCCATCAGAGTTCTAACCGATCAACCGCTAAGACAGGCACTCCATCGTCCCGACACTTCTGGGCGACTACTTAAATGGTGCATTGAACTGAGTCAATATGATATCACCTACCATCCTCGCACCGCCATCAAGGGACAAGCCATGGTCGATTTCATTGCCGAATTCACTACCAATGAAGGTAAGGAGCAATCTGAAATAGCAGAAGACATCAAGTGGAATCTCTTCGTGGATGGAGCATCAAACGAGCAAGGCTCGGGGGCAGGTATTGTGATAATCACCCCCAGGGGAAGGAAGCTACACTATACTCTAAGGTTGGAATTCGACGCCACCAACAACGATGCAGAATATGAAGCAGCAATAGCGGGATTAGAACTTGCCTTAGAGATTGGAGTCCGTTCTTTATGTCTTCATAGTGATTCTCAACTTATTGTAAATCAAATACTCGGAAAATTTCAGACTCGGGAAGAACGACTCACAGCATGTCTGAAGAAGACCAAGCTGCTACTCGATCAATTGGATCACTACTTAGTCAAACACATTCCTCGAGAAGAGAACCAAGAGGCCGACGAGCTGGCCAAACAAGCCAGCATGAAAAACGACATCGTTTCCAGAACAGTAGCCATCTCAAAGCAACTAACTCCGAGTTTCGAGCAAGAGAATCTGATAGCTACTATAGAAGAGGAAACTTGGATGACTCCCATCCGAAAATACTTACAAAGTGGCACACTGCCCGACGGGCATAACGAAGTCAAGAAAATCTTGGGGAAAGCTTCCCGCTACACAATACAAGAAGGCATCCTATATCGGCGCGGCTTCTCTAACCCCTTATTAAGGTGAGTCGCTGGAAGGGAAGCCAAGGGAATCTTATCCAACATCCATCAGGGAAGCTGCGAGGATCACACTAGAGGGCAGACTATAGCAAAGAAGATACTCCGGTATGGATATTTCTTGCCTACCTTAAACAAAGCCGCCTTGGACTTCGTCAAAAAATGTGACAGATGTCAGAAGTTTGCTAAGATTCCCCGACTACCAACAAATGAGATTACTCAAATGACCAACCCTTGGCCCTTTGCAGTATGGGGAATTGACTTGATTGGCGAACTGCCGATGGGCCGAGGCGGAGCCAAATATGCTATAGTGGCAGTCGACTATTTCACCAAATGAGTGGAAGCGGAACCTCTAAATAAAATATCTTCGGCAAAAGTTATTAACTTCTTGATCAAAAATGTTCTATGCAGGTACGGAGTTCCACTCAAAATCATATCGGACAATGGACTTCAGTTTGACAGCGAAGAGTTCGCCAACTGGTGCCAAGAGCACAGAATTCACAAAAGCTTCTCATCTATAGCTTATCCCCAGGCAAACGGACAAGTCGAAGCTGTCAACAAAATTCTCAAAACTCTAATCAAGAAGAAACTTGAAAAGTCAAAAGGCGCTTGGGTGGATGAACTTCATACGGCACTTTGGGACTACCGCACATCTTTCAGGACATCAATGGGGCATACTCCTTTCTCTTTGGCATACGGATCGGAGGCCATGCTCCCAGTCGAAACTATAGTGCCTTCTCACCGTAGGATCCACTACAACCCAGAAGAGAACGAAGAACTCCTCCGCATGTCTTTGGATCTAATTGAAGAGAGAAGAAACGATGCAGCACTCAAAGCAGCAGCTCACAAGCAAAAAGTGGCAGCGCAATACAACTCCAAAGTCAAGCATCGTAGCTTACAATAAGGAGATCTTGTCCTCAAGCGAGTCTTCTCGCGCCCCAGAGCGCTAGATCCAATCTGGGACGGACCATATGTAATCCATAAAGATCTCCACAACGGAGCCTATATTTTGTCAACAGTGGACGGAGAGGTGTTCCAGAGGGCATGGAACATCCAACACCTTCGTCGATACTTTTCTTAACTTGTACTGCCCATATGAAGTGAATTAACAAAGAGAATCAGTGGACGTAGGCATTTTCATGCCGAACCACTTTAAAAAACTTGTCTCTTTTTAACTTGTTCCTTTATATCTTGGCTGCTTGTTAACTTTATCCTTTTCTGTTGAACAAAATCCTATGTAATGGCATTTCCATTCAAGACACATCACGACGCGACCTCACCTAGACAAGACCTAACAGGTACTATGCGAATCTATGCCCTCGCCAATGAGACACTTTTGCTCCAGCATCCCTCTGCTGCGGGTTAACTCATTGCTCGCGATCGGCCCTTAAAGCCAACTGTAATGAGCCGATTATAAGCCACCGAGAAGGCCGACTATAGCCGAGGCAGCTCATTACGGCATTCGGCTCGCCGGCAACTGCGAACCTACTTTAAGCCCCAACATAAGGTGTGGCCAGCCAGGGGTAGTTCACGGTTGACGATCGGCACCCACGCTAGCCGGCCATAGTAAATCGAATAATACCCACGATTACGGGCCATAATGGCCCGGGTAGTTACTGTGCGCGATCTCGGCTCCGATATGTCTTAAGTACGGCTGTGGTAAAAAAGATAAACTCCCCGCGGAGGCGTAAGATGGGTGACAAATGTCTCCAAGACCCACAGCTAGGGAAAGTGACTACAAAACCCGTTTGCCACGAACTTAAGCATATCGAAGGCCTTCCGTGATTGGAAGTTTTACTATTTCTTATATTTCCATTTTATTTAAAAACTTTCCTCCTATCTTCTATAACGATCCCTAAAGTACAGGACACAAAATAGGAGACACTTGCTAATGGGAATAAGAACTCACAACTGGATGACAGGTCACTCAGCTGCATTCCATACTCAGTCACACAAGACATTAAAAGCTACCGTCTACAACTAAAACATGAAGGGCAGTACTTTCTTCTCTTGTACATAAACACGTAGCTATAATTTATCCACACATCACACTAACATTGCAAGACATGAAATTGTATTTTAGGCAAGAACTTGACATCAGACACTATTGAATCACAAGCATATGCATAGCTATATTTCTTATGCAACACATCAAAATAACAACAGCGTTCAAATATGACAGAATCAGCTTATGTTAAAAAATTACATGTTAAGAATAAAGTCGTTCCTCACAAATAACATAATTACAGCCTAAAAGTACATTGATGTTTTAGGACTAATATAGACAGGAATGTCAAGTAGACCAAAAAATGTCCAGATCAAGTCAAGGAGTCGGCTGCATCGAGGCTTCGCCTCTATCCTGCTGGCCCTCCGAGATCTACTTAACCGCAGGATCAGAACTCCCAGCATGTTGACCAGAGGTAGTTGGCACTTCAGAGGTCCCGCCTGTCCTGTTCAGGAGAAGAATCCATTAAATAAACAATAAGCAATCAAGTTATGAAAAGACTAAAAGGGAAGACTTACCAGCATCTGTTCCTTGATCATCATCCTCTAACTGCACACCTACCTCCTCAGCAGTGAGCAGCCGCATACCCTCCTTCACCGCCACTTTCTCCTCCTTGGTGAATTGGGCCGTAACCACATCCATTCTGAACGCCACGCCACCCTCCTTATCCGCATCAGCCTTGGCCTCCTCCAGAGCCCTAAGATAAATCCTGGCCATGACTCGGGGATAATCATCCATCCAGGATAAGTTGCCCTGTTTCCAAGTACGGAAGTACATATCCTGAAGCATCTCATCCATCATCCCCTCGTTCTCCTCGAACTCCCTCATTCGGACCTCAGAAGCCAACAGCTTTGCAACGGCAGCATCCCTCTCCGACCGGTATCGCGAACGGTCAGCCTGAATGGATTTCCTCATCGCCTCCATCTCCTCCTTTAGCTTGGTTTGAGCAAGCTCTGCGGCTTCAAGCTTCCCGGATAACTCCTCTACCCGCTCGAGATCCGCTTTCTGAACCTCATCCACCATTGCAATAGCCATATCGATCCGTTCCTTAAAGGCAGCCTCCATTTTCCGTAACTCTGCACTGCTAGCCTCTTCCATAGTTTTGTTTAATTGCCTAGAGGCGGCCTCGTGTTGAGAGATCTGGATGGCCTGATCAGTGAGTTGTTTGGCCTGGTCTGAGACCATTAACCGTAGTCGAATAGTGGCGCTCCCGATTTCTTCCCCAGCCTTGACCAGTCGGGCATGATGCCCCATCAGCTTCTTGGTTTCCTCAGCAACCCGGTCGATGTTTGCCTTAGCTTCGTCCCCCAAGGTTACAACCCGAGTGGTAAGCAAATCAAGGTCCAGGGACTTAGCTTCGTCTAGCACTCTTACCATAGGATTACGAGGGAGAAGGTGCTCACCAGTAGCCTCATCAAAGGTAACATCACGGGAACCCGAATCCAGATCTGGATGACCCGCAAATGGATTACGAGCCAGGTCAGGACGATCAATCTGAGTAATGGTAGGGTTTTCAGACGAATGCGGAGAAGGTATAAACTCAATATCCTCCTCCGTGATATCCTGAAGAGGCTGGGTTGGGGGCTGAGGACCAAGTGAAGGTTCAAACAAGGAGCGACTCCTCTTCTTCTTTTGAATATCCTCTTCAATAACCCCAAGAAGAGGACGGTAGCCGACTACGTCTCCGGAACGGTTGGTCGGAGGCTTTGGTTTAGTGGAAGCTTTGAGGAGCTTGTATTGTTTGAGACGGTGCCGAACATCTGATATCTTTGCCGCTTTGCCCGCTCCTGGAATGAAAACCAAGTATTACAAGCATGAATTGAACCATAATTCAAGAAATATATCAAGTTAAGAAGAGTAAAGAGGTGCTTTGTTATACAAACCCTGGGGAGGAGTAGGATACTGCAATGAGTCCTGAATCTCATTCCAGGACGGAAGCTGACCATAAAATATTCCTAAATCCCTATCATAAATGGAGTCTGCAGGAGTCAAAAATTCACCTTGAATCGCAGGAGTTGCCTCAGCTGAAGTGCTCCTGGAAGATGAATCGGCGCCAGTCCCGGCCTTATCAGCTTTCTTGGGCTTCTCCACCAAAGCCGATCCTTCCTCCAACCCTTCAAAAGCTTGACGGAGAGCATCATCTGTCCACTCTTGGATCACACCTGCTTGCCCAGAAGACAAAGCCAAGGTGCCATCACCGCTCTGTCCTTCGCCACCATCATCACTGTGATGATCACCATCACCTTCTCTACAACTTCCACTCTCCGCCTCACCTCCTTCATCCTTGCCTCTTTCCTCCTCCACATTTTCTTCCTCCGGAACGTCTGGACATGTGCTGGGGGAGGGTCCATCGGACTTCTTGAGTTTCTTCCCCCCGGCGATTGGATGTATCGAGAAGGGTTTCCTTTTGCTGCTCTTTGCCGTAGCCCATCCTTTAGCTTTGGCAGCCCTCTCCTCAGCTGTGTCTCTCTGCTTGACCACAGACTGAGGTGGTAGAATCAAGTTGTGCCCCAGAAGAGTAGCATTCCTGATCAAGTAAGAAGCTGACCTCTCCCTTCCCGAAATGGCTTCTATTTCCGCAGCCATCTGAACCAGGCGATCACTCTCTACAACCGCAAAGCCACCTGTCGCTAGCAAGAAATAAAGCACATAAGGAGGAGCATTGCAAACAAGACAACTTACAGCCAGAGGTGAAGCGGTGGAAAGAAACCGAGTCATCCTTGACAAAGAACCATTCCTTCTTGAACATGCTGAACTTTGAATATAAGTCCAGGACCGGCTTGAAGGACACATCCGACTCTAAGCTAATATAGGGAGATCCCTTCTTATAGCCTCTCAAGTTGTACAGGTACTGAATCTCCCGGTTGGAAGGGGGACGCCCGTACTTTCTCTGGAAGATAATAAATAGACTCACCAAGATAGCATAAGAGTTGGGCTGAAGCTGGAAAGGGGCCACCTTCAAGTAGGTGATGAAGCTGACTATCCAAGCATTGATCGGGGGAATGGCCCCACACATACAATGGTACCTACTATAAGCAAAGTATCCTTCAGGGGGGGTTATACGGCATCACTCCTTGCCCCGGCAATAGCATATGCGCTCTGTCAATCCCAAAAGAGCGAGAAATAACATCAAGTTGCTCATCTTTGAGAGAGCTAGGAAAGCAGTCAGGCGGAGAGTTCAAGAGCTCGTGAGGACCATACCCGTCTACTAATGATCTTGGGGTTGGTCCATGACGTTCTGGTTCTGCCCGAACTGGGGGCACAATGGGGGACTTGCCTTTATCCTAGGATTTCTTTTTATCAGAACGGGTTTCTACTTTATGAGACATTGTCTGCAACACGAGAAAACATACTGTTAGAACAAGGAGTGTAGAGATATAAACAAACAAATACCTAACAGTCTGGAGTCTCATTCATAGTTCAAAACATAGAAGTACCATTCAGTAATTCAAGACTTGAAGTCCATTCGGCACTTCTACTCTCTAAGTACCATTCGGTAATTCAAGATTTGAAGTACCATTCGGTAATTCAAGACTTGAAGTCCACTCGGCACTTCTACTCTTGAAGTACCATTCGGTAATTCAAGACTTGAAGTCCATTCGGCACTTCTACTCTCTAAGTACCATTCGGTAATTCAAGATTTGAAGTACCATTCGGTAATTCCAGACTTGAAATCCATTGGGCACTTCTACTCTCTAAGTACCGTTCGGTAATTCAAGATTTGAAGTTCATTCGACACTTACACTCCCTAGGAGTTCATTCGGTAATTCAAGAACGAAGTTTATTCGGCGGAAGAAAAACCTCACCTGGTCCGGCAGTCAAGGTTGATTCGGTAATATGATTGATTCGGCAGGAAAGGATCTGGTTCGGCTATTTCAGTTAGTAAGGAATAACAAAAGCGTAATGCCCATACTTATAGGCAAATAAGAAACGACCAGACCAACTTGTTCGGCGCTCGGGACCGAATGAGAGTGTCCAAGTCGAAAGGCCTAAAACAAAGCATGACATATGCTGGCATATGCCCCACTTTGGGGGGCAAATGTTGGGTGCGTTTCCACCACCACCGAGCCAAAGAGAAGGAGGCACGACCAAATCAAGGCTAGGGAAGACTACCGGACCAACCAGTTTCCTAAGCACTACTGAACCATCTCCTTCCCCATGTCTGCCGAACCAACTCCCTTCCCATGCCTGCCGAACCAACTCCCTTCCCATGCCTGCCGAACCAACTCCCTTTCCGGTGCTACCGAACCAAACTCCACCCTCTACTACCGGGCCAAAGTGATACCGGACCAGCCAATGCTCCACCTACTACCAGAGGCATATTACCACTACCGAACCAACCCATCTCCCAGGTGCTACCGGACCAAAGTCCCACCGAACCAGTTCCACTCCAACCATCTCCGGACCAAGGCCTTGCCGAACCAACATTGTCAGGCCAGATTGCATCAGCCCAGGCCCACCAGCAGCTATATACATCCAAGACGCCTACCCCCAGCCTCACTCTATAAATTGAGGGGTAGGGGTACAGCAATGGGAGACAAGTTTGAGAGCTCAAGCACGGATAGAACTTTCAAACAAATTTCATAAACTTGTAATCAAAGCTTTGTACTTGTAATCTGAATAAAAAGGAGAATAACATATAAAGTGGATGTAGGCACGTTCTGGCCGAACCACTATAAATCTGCGTGTCTTTTACAGTTTAGCCCCTGCTTTTTACATATTTGCATAAATCACCCCAAATCACTAAGAACAACATAAAATTGACTAAATCATACGACTTGGAGGTGTTTGCCCATTTTTTGTGCAAATAGTTACACTAATGGAAAATGAAATAGCGTTCGTTTAAATGTTGAGTAATTATAGGGTCGTATTTATTATAAGCGCTACTTTAAAAATTATGATTAATTGTGAAATTAATACGAGAAGTATGTAAAGTAATAACTAAGAAAGGAACACGTTATAAATTAAGTATAACCTAAACTTAATTGTAAGTAAAAGGTTGAAATTGAATCTAATCTGTTTAATTGGAAACTTATTAAAATAAATTGGATTCAAAGTGTAATAAAGGGATTTAATTTTTGAAATTGAAATAAATACTATAATTGGTGAAATAATTTACATTTAAAATTTGAGATGGGAATTGGTTTAAAGAATTATAAATTTATAAGTAAATCAAGATGAGAAAATTTATGAATTTTAGAATTTGAATTTTTTTGTGAGTTAATTTATTTAATTTATAATAGTTGGATTTATTTCAAATGAAGGAAATCAAATATGCAATTATTACGTTAATTTAAAAATTAAGGTTAGGGATGTTCTCTACAATTATCATAGTACACGTTATTTTTCTTCCAATCAGCGAATACAAAATATATGGAACAAGATTAGAATGTTTACTTCGCTGTCCTCTACATCTGATTGTCTAGTTTGGGGAGACAAAAAGGCAAAATTCAAAATTGGACTCGCATATGAATTCATGATGAAGAATAGTGCACGTCCAACATGGAAATGGTGGAAGCGAACATGGAATATCGACAGTAGTATGAGAGAAAATTTAATGCTGTGGAAAGTACTTAATCGTGCGATCCTGTCCAAAGCAAAACTTGCTTGCATGGGCATGAGTGTTAATATTTTCTGTACATTCCGTTGTGAGCAACCAGAGACTATTGAACATTTGTACTTCGAATGCCCATTTATTAAGCATGTCTGGACTGTAGTTATGGCGAAGCTACAAAGAAATATTGTCTCTCATGATAATCAGGTTGAGTGGGAAAGAATCCATGCGGAATCAGGTTACAAGAATAAAGGAAAGAGAATATTTACTGCAGTGATGAAGAGTTTCATTAGCGCTGTATGGAGAGAGCGTAACACGGGATTGTTTGGTGCCATCAACGCAAAATCTGATGAATTGTTCAAGCAGTGGTTAATACATGAGATTAAATACTCTATGAGTATGCTCTCCTTCTCCTTCGACCCAGTGATATATGTCTCATTCCAAACGTATTAACAAGTGAATTGTATCTTTCATTTTTTAATTTTAATTTTCTGTTTTTGTTTCCCTTTGTGCTTGTTGCGCCTAGTCTTCCCCTGTCTTCTTTGAGCTTTGCTCTCTGTTGTATGTGTTTCGTTCCTATTGGTGCAGCAATAAAATGGTCGGGGACCATCTAACCCCGTCGGCCTTGCCAAAAAAAAATTAAGTTGAAATGTGGAATTTTTTTTTATGTAATAATTTTAAATCAAATGGTAAACCCTTCTATTTGGAATTTATAAACGGAATAATTTTGGGTTAATTCAATTTAATGGGAATTTATATAAAATTTTGAATTTTATGAAATTGAAGATTTCTATTGATTAATCTTTAATAAATTAACTTTTAAAAATTGTTAAATCATTGTAAATGTTTGAAAATTATAAAGTGATAAAGATTGCAAAGTTCATAATTTTTAACGCGAAGTTTGATTTAAATTAATTTATTTAATTAATATAAAAATAGCCATTTTGGTCACGGACTCGGATTTCGACGAAACAAGTTTCATCGGATCCGTAACAGTGAATTATTGTAGGGTTTCAAGTTTCGTAGCGATCAGAATTGTCGTTTGATCGTACGAACGCGGAACGCCTTGAAATCGATTTAATTGAAATCAATTTGAAAATATTGATTTCAGCATAACTTCTTCATACGATGGAATTTGGACGTGAAACTTTTTCCATCACGTTCAGAATATTTTAAAACATCTATTTCGGTATATGGGTTTACCAAATTTCGTTCCGGGGTCAGAACGGGCTTTCTGGGCCACGTTAGAGTTAGCACGTATATCCAACCCGATCCATCTATTCAAATTTCTAACCTACCTATATAAACCCAATTATAAACCCTAGCCTCCATCTATTCTCAATTGTTTGTGCGTTCATTTTTCTCAACTCCTCCTTTCCTATGGCTGCAAACCCTATATTCAATTATAATTCAAAATCAAAAGTCAAAATTCAAAGCCCTTAGAAAAATCTCAAAAAAATATATGTTGAAGACCTCGGCGAGCGAAATTCGATGGTGTAATTCATTTTTCAATTTGAGTCGTCCTAGAATTTGCAATTGATTCTCGGCCGTTTATGGTGTAGGGTTGAGTTTAACGGCGGATTTGCGTCTTTGGGTCGATTGGAGGGGATAGTAGCGTAGAGGGGGGCAAGGCAAGTTCATCCATGCGGTTACATTTCGCCAACGACGTCAAGATTCGCCAGAAACCAAACATAAGCGGCCGAATCTCGCCTTGGCCTGAGCGCAGTAGGCGGCATCGCGAGTCTCCTGGAGGGGCGGCCTGACATGGAAAATGCAGTGGTGGTCCCGGATGGGTGCGAGGGTGGACGAGAGAGCGGCGAAAATTGGTCAAAGGGAGAGATCAGTGGCGGCTGAGAAGGGTGAGCACGCGCTTGAACGATTAGGGTTTTGGGGTTGTTATCTCGTGCGCACGTTTCAACTTGCTGACATGGCAAAAGTGTTTGGTGAGTTTGTTTTGTTTGTTTTAATTAAATATCGAAATTCAATCACACAAATCGAGATATTTTCCACATACGATATCCGTTTCACGCGTGATTTTTTTTGTTAGGATCGTATTGAAATTTCGGACTTGATGACGCTAGTTTGGACGAATTTGGAGACTGTCAAATTTTGGGGTTTGAATTGGATTTTTAAATTCAATTTAAATTTCAAAAGGTGAGTGTTTTAACCCACTCGCAACTTCTAAAAGTTCTTATGTTTGTTAAATTTATTTATGATATGAATGGAAATTTATTTATAGCTGTTTGGCATCTATTTCATCATTATCTCAGTAATTTGCATTCATTTAATTTACTTGTTATTAAATTTATTTTTGCATATAAACTTATAGTTAAATTATTAGTAAATTTATTGTGCATATAAACTATCAGTTAAATTATCAGTTAATTTGTTTGCAAAATAAACTGCCAGTAGATGCCTGTTATTCATCACATGTTATATATAGATGTACTGTTTGAATTTGGATGATTACTGTAATGAATGGATGTATGATTTTGATGGATGAATGGATGTTTATTTATATTAACTACAAGTGTTATGCATTTCATTTCATTCGGGAATGCGGTTTGAAATGATATAACCGTAAATTTTATTTTAAATTACGGATTGAAATGATAAATATCCGTATCACTTGACCATAGGATAGAAAATTGTATACAAACACTGTCGGTCTATATATAATTATTTTGAAAATGATTTCTATGGTATAGTTAAATTTTTGAATTTAAGCTATGTATAAATCTGTTAAATAAAAATGAATAAGTTGGAAAATGGAGTGTGATAATTTATATTATATGTTTAAGTACAGGTTTAAGATCTTGTATATATATAGAGTTTTAAATGATTCAAATCGATTAAGATTGGAAGATAAGTTGAAAATTTATTTGGAATTGAGCTTATTTGAAAATTTAACTCCATAAGTTGATGTAAACTTATTAAAATTGGGAATTTTAAAAGTATGATATTTATAATTGGATTTTTATTCAAGATAAATTAAATGGATAATTCTAGTATAAATAAATTGAAGGAAATATTTAATTGTTAGAAATTTGAGTTTTATTTTATGGAGTTATTATGTGAATATTTCAAACTAAATAATAGGACCATAAATTGGTAAATAGAAAATTCCAACCTTAGTTTTGAAATAGTTAAATACTCAAAATGGATATATATTGAAATTGAAGTGGTTTTGGAAACTGAAGGTGAAATTTAAATTTATGGTTTAGACTTCATTTAAAGAAAATATATTTGTAAAGTCATGGAAAGTATTTTACTTTACAAAGTAGTTTTAAAGTTAAACCATTTTATTTTATATACCGTTGAAGATCCAAATCATAAGTTTTAGAAGTTATGGTTTTTAAAGCTATAAATTTCAAGTATTATGTTTTGAAAGATTAAATTTAAAGGTTTGGTTTCCAAATATTATAAGTTTTAAAGAAGTATGATTTTGGAAAAGAAATATATTTGAGATAAAAATGATATCATTGATTTGGGTTTTTATAAGAATAATATCAAAATGAGTTTGTTTTGGAAATGGAAATGATATCGTATTTATGGGTTTGAAATGGTAAATTATATTCTGGTTTCTAATGTACAAACTATTTTTAAAGACCGCGGTGTTATAATAACGTTTGGTTGTTGAAGACACCGGGATCGGAAGTTGTCATACTCTCTGCTAACTCCGAAAACCACTTTAACAACAGTGTACGCGGTGGAGATTCCAGAATGAAGTAGGTTGGTGGCGGCGTTTCCTTTAAGGTAAATACGTGGACCCAACTCCCGTGAGTTGGCATAAGGTGGCTAAAACAGGAGCGATCGATGGGTTAATAAGGTAGCACCTTTGATCGGACACTTCCCTTCGATACTATACTATGACTTTGGATTGATTCGGTGGCCACCCTCACTTTTGTTTTCTTTGATTTGGGGAGTTTGTCCGAGGTGGGCGGTAGTAGCAGCTACGCGTTTCCACCGACCAGGAAGCATAATTGGTATATCTACCCTGGCATTGCCTAGTTGTGCCGTGTCACCTACCATACCGAGCCTTGTACGAGTTTGGATTTCTTCCGTTGCCCGTGTGGTGTCCTCTGGTGGCTTCCTGATCAGGAGGGATTATGATATTGGATGGACTACTTGGACTATTATTGTGTTAAGGGGGAGATTGGGTAACTCCATAACGCTATTTAAAAGTATGTTTATTTTTCTATTAGACACTATTATAATAGCGCAATATACTACATAGTAAATAGTTTAACGGATCCTTAGGAGATGTAAATCCCGAGCATCTCTTGAGTTACTGCACTCATATTTATTTTTGTTAATTTAACTTACATAAGATCTTTTAGTTATAACTCGAGTGTTTTGTCTTTTCAATTCGCTCGGGTCAGTCCGAGCGTTTCAGGATTTGATGATTTATTTTGGAGGACGAAGATGAAGATTTGTAGTATTACTATCTACTATATTATTCCACTACACTATTAAATTCCGCTGCATTGATATTTATTGGTATGTGAACTCTGATATTTATTGTATATAGAAGAATCAAATGTTTTGTAAACAGTTTATGAACTGTATGTTTGATTATTATATTTTATCCTTCCGCTGTGAGATTCTATTTTGTTTAATTCTTTCTTGTTTTCTTATTTATCCCATAACAATCCGCCCTTCCATATGCTTTGAATTGGCACGTGTGCCGATTTAAAGTGTGCGAAAAGGCGGGACGTTACAGTTGGTATCAGAGCGAGGTTTAGCGATAAACCTTAGCTTTGTGGGGATTGACTCTTATTTAATAGGGTAGTAATACCCTATGGGAGTCGCTGAGTGTATATATATGAGAGAGCGTATTTGTTAGTGTTATAAAAAGGTTTTAATATTATGTTAATCCATTCCGTTTTGTATTTATAAATTCTGGTTGATGCATGGGACGTTATGACATCAATAGGGATTTCTAAACACTTAATAGGACAGACCGACATAATATTTGTTTTTATTTTAGGTGAATGAAATAATTTTGCCTATTATATTTTCTATATATGAAATAAAATTTTCAAATGGTATCTATATTTGGCTGCAATAGATTGGTTGTTAGGTATTAAAGTGTATAAATAATAATAGAAATAAGATTGAAAAAAATAAAATAAATGAAATTTGGAAATTTAGAACTTAAGATCTGGGGTTTTGAAATTTTTTCGAATAAACTTTTGGAATTTAATAATATTGTTTATGAGTATTTTCTGATATAAATATTTATTATAATTCGGAAGAATTGTTTTAAAGAAGATTTGGAGAAAATAAGTTTGTACTTTCCTCTCTGTCGCTGGAAAATAATTTCGGTGATGGTGGCCGCGTCATCGACTTTCATTTTCGAGTTTCGAAGGGGAAGGCCACTGTAGTAGTTCTACTATAGATTTATTTTTGAAAAATATAAATTTTGAATTGTTTTAAATATAATTAGAGATATATAAGTTGTAAGAATATATTTATCTATTATTTTAAAATGATTTGAAATTTAACCCGGTATTTAATTCTTAAATTTCCGTTAATTAATTATTCAATTATTGTAGTGAAATGAAAGGTAAGTAATTAATAATTGAAACCTCTAATTTAGGTAGGAGATTTAATGCCAAGTTATAAAGGAAATAAAAAGGAAATTGTAACTTATAAGGAAAAGGATAAAAATTTATTGAACAATGAATTAATTAAAAGAAATGAGAAACTTGTATAACTTTCAATTACATTCTTTAAAAGCATATATATAACTTACCAAATATTAAAGGTTGAAATGTTTAATAAGAAATGTAATGGAAATTGTACAGTAAAAGTATGTAATGAAAGGGTTCAATAAATTGCTTTTATTTATTAGAATTGGTGGTATAGAGTTATAAACTTGAGTTTAAATTGAAAAGACTACAAATTAAAATAGAGAAGTAAGTATTGTAAATGGAATTTAGAAAAAAAATGATATATAAATGAAATGAAGTAGTATAATGAATGATAATGAACTTAAGTAAACAATTGAAGCTATTTATAAATAAAATTAGTAGGAAAATGAATACTGTAATAAATAAATGAGGACATGCAATAATATATGAATGAATAGTTATAACGAAATAAAAAGGAATTAGCATGACCTGAGTTAATGGGATTGAATAATTGTAAGTCATAAGTAAAAATAAATGAACCAAACATTTAATGAGTAAATGTAAAATTAAAAAGATAAATCACTACATAAATAAAAAGAAAATCAAACAACAAAGGTATGAAATGAAATTAATAATAAGTTAAGTTGATTGTTGTTGGATTTGTTGTTGTTTAGTTAATGGTTGTTTGGGCAAGGATACTTTAAAAATTGGATTTGGGGTGAATGAATAATCTATTTAGTTTATCTAAGACTGTTGAGTAAATGATGCGCTAGTAGTTTATTCTTCATTCCGTACAATTTAAAATTTTTGAACCCAAACAACTATTTGTTTGTTTGATTGGATGGTTGTTTTGTAATTGTTGTGTATGCTATTTGTTGAAATTGATGGTTGTTGTATTGATTTGTTGATTAGTGATTGAAACAACTTAAATATTTCACTTTATATAAATTGTTAACCCTTTGGATTTTATAAGTGGAGTGCAGGTTATGGAAGCAATTGCTACTGCTTTTGGTTTCATAAATTAAGCGTAAATTGCCCGACAAATAGATACGTTTCGAATTACGGTTTATAGCGCTATTTTATATATTTTCCCGTGTAGGGATATATTAATTTGAAAAATATATGTTGTATATTGTTATATTTAATATTATATTTTCTCCCTAGCCTCTCCGTACAAAAGAGACTCTGCCAAAATTTTCCGTAAATTTTGAACTTAGAAATATTTTGAAAATGGTTTTCAAACATTAGTAATTTAAGTATAAAAAGATTTAATGGTTATAAATTGAGATATTGTATCTAAATCAATTAATTTTATAAATTTAATTGTTTATAAAGTTAATGTTTGAATAAGGTATTTTAATTTCTTAGTTCTTCGTTTCCCTTCTTTTCCTTTTCGGGGACGAAAAGTTTTGAGTGGGGGAGAGAGTAACGACCCATAAATTTCGACAATTTAATTTGTTAATTTAATAGGATTTTGTAATTAATTTTTAGTAGAAATAATAAAGGGGTAAATTAATATCGAAATGAAGGCTAAAATAAAATATTTGAATGGTAATTAAAGCCTATTTATTTGTAATATGAATAAAATTTCAATAAATAAAATGGTGTAAGTATTGTAACTAGATATAATGTGAATATGGAAAATATAGGGTAGGCATTAAATTAGTAAGTGTAAGGAAACCTTTTTACAGTAATTTGATTTTTAATTAGGGATACGTTATTTCAAGTTAATAATTTATAAACTTGAATGAACATTTCAATTTAATAAATTAATTCAAATGTTATGACTTAGTAAATGGAATATGATAATAAGAACAATTGCGAATTTTGTATTTAGGGGCGAAATAAATTTTGATAGGTAGTAGTTGTTGTGAAGAATAAATATACAAGTATATTAAAGGTTATAATAGTGGGTTACTAGTAAATTCACTCATTTACCAATAAAGATAATTAGATGTGCCTTGATGATAATTAATAACATAACGGGAAGAGTAAATGTATTCATTAGAATATTAATTGCAATTGGATAGGGATTTTAAGTAACAATGTTAATGCAAGGTAAGTAATGCTAAATTAAAGTCAATAATAATGAATAGTGATTAATTCAAAATTTGTAACATATATTATAAATTACCTGCTTATTTGTTAATGGAATTAGAATTTGTAATAAGTGATAATAAAATAAATGAATGTTACACTAATGGAAAATGAAATAACGTTCGTTTAAATGTTGAGTAATTATATGGTCGTATTAATTATAAGCGTTACTTTAAAAATTATGATTAATTGTGAAATTAATACGAGAAGTATGTAAAGTAATAACTAAGAAAGGAACACGTTATAAATTAAGTATAACCTAAACTTAAGTGCAAGTAAAAGGTTGAAATTGAATCTAATCCGTTTAATTGGAAACTTATTAAAATAAATTGGATTCAAAGTGTAATAAAGAGATTTTTTTTAAGAAATTGAAATAAATACTATAATTGGTGAAATAATTTACATTTAAAATTTGAGATGGGAATTGGTTTAAAGAATTATAAATTTATAGGTAAATCAAGATGATAAAATTTATGAATTTTAGAATTTGAATTTTTTTGTGAGTTAATTTATTTAGTTTATAATAGTTGGATTTATTTCAAATGAAGGAAATCAAATATGCAATTATTACGTTAATTTAAAAATTAAGTTGAAATGTGGAATTTTTTTTATGTAATAATTTTAAATCCAATGGTAAACCCTTCTATTTGGAATTTATAAACGGAATAATTTTGGGTTAATTCAATTTAATGGGAATTTTGGAAATTTATCTAAAATTTTGAATTTTATGAAATTGAAGATTTCTATTGATTAATCTTTAATAAATTGACTTTTAAAAATTGTTAAATAATTGTAAATGTTTGAAAATTATAAAGTGATAAAGATTGCAAAGTTCAGAATTTTTAACGCGAAGTTTGATTTAAATTAATTTATTTAATTAATATAAAAATAGCCATTTTGGTCACGGACTCAGATTTCGACGAAACTAGTTTCATCGGATCCGTAACAGTGAATTGTTGTAGGGTTTCAAGTTTCGTAGCGATCGGACTTGTCATTTGATCGTACGAACGCGGAACGCCTTGAAATCGATTTAATTGAAATTAATTTGAAATCAATTTGAAAATATTGATTTCAGCATAACTTCTTCATACGATGGAATTTGGACGTGAAACTTTTTCCATCGCGTTCAGAATATTTTAAAACATCTATTTCGGTATATGGGTTTACCAAATTTCGTTCCGGGGTCAGAACGGGCTTTCTAGGCCACGTTAGAGTTAGCACGTATATCCAACCCGATCCATCTATTCAAATTTCTAACCTACCTATATAAACCCAATTATAAACCCTAGCCTCCATCTATTCTCAATTGTTTGTGCGTTCATTTTCCTCAACTCTTCCTTTCCTATGGCTGCAAACCCTATATTCAATTATAATTCAAAATCAAAAGTCAAAATTCAAAGCCCTTAGAAAAATCTCAAAAAAATATATGTTGAAGACCTCGGTGAGCGAAATTCGATGGTGTAATTCTTTTTTCGATTTGAGTCAGCTTTCGTCCTGGAATTTGCAATTGATTCTCGGCCGTTTATGGTGTAGCGTCGAGTTTAACGGTGGATTTGCGTCTTTGGGTCGATCGGAGGGGATAGTAGCGTAGAGGGGGGCAAGGCAAGTTCATCCATGCGGTTACATTTCGCCAACGATGTCAAGATTCGCCAGAAACCAAGCATAAGAGGTCGAATCTTGCCTCGGCCTGAGCGCAATAGGCGGCGTCGCGAGTCTCCTAGAGGTGCGGCCTGACATGGAAATTACAGCGCTGGTCCCTGATGGGTGAGAGGGTGGACGAGAGAGCGGCGAAAATTGGTCAAAGGGAGAGATCGGTGGCGGCTGAGCAGGGTGAGCACGCGCTTGAACGATTAGGGTTTTGGGGTTGTTATCTCGTGCGCACGTTTCAGCTTGCTGATGTGGAAAAAGTGTTTGGTGAGTTTGTTTTTGTTTGTTTTAATTAAATATCGAAATTCAATCACACAAATCGAGATATTTTCCACATACGATATCCGTTTCACTCGTGATTTTTTTTGTTAGGATCGTATTGAAATTCCGAACTTGATGACGCTGGTTTGGACGAATTTGGAGACCGTCAAATTTTAGGGTTTGAATTGGATTTTTAAATTCAATTTAAATTTCAAAAGGTGAGTGTTTTAACCCACTCACAACTTCTAAAAGTTCTTATGTTTGTTAAATTTATTTGTGATATGAATCGAAATTTATTTATAGCTGTTTGGCATCTATTTCATCATTATCTCAGTAATTTGCATTCATTTAATTTACTTGTTATTAAATTTATTTTTGCATATAAACTTATAGTTAAATTATTAGTAAATTTATTGTGCATATAAACTATCAGTTAAATTATCAGTTAATTTTTTGCAAAATAAACTGCCAGTAGATGCCTATTATTCATCACATGTTATATATAGATGTACTGTTTGAATTTGGATGATGACTGTGATGAATGGATGTATGATTTTGATGGATGAATGGATGTTTATTTATATTAACTACAAGTGTTATGCATTTCATTTCATTCGGGAATGCGGTTTGAAATGATATAACCGTAAATTTTATTTTAAATTACGGATTGAAATGATAAATATCCGTATCACTTGACCATAGGATAGAAAATTGTATACAGACACTGTCGGTCTATATATAATTATTTTGAAAATGATTTCTATGGTATAGTTAAATTTTTGAATTTAAGCTATGTATAAATCTGTTAAATAAAAATGAATAAGTTGGAAAATGGAGTGTGATAATTTATATTATATGTTTAAGTACAGGTTTAAGATCTTGTATATATATTGAGTTTTAAATGATTCAAATCGATTAAGATTGGAAGATAAGTTGAAAATTTATTTAGAATTGAGCTTATTTAAAAATTTAACTCCATAAGTTGATGTAAACTTATTAAAATTGGAAATTTTAAAAGAATGATATTTATAACTGGATTTTTATTCAAGATAAATTAAATGGATAATTCTAGTATAAATAAATTGAAGGAAATATTTAATTGTTAGAAATTTGAGTTTTATTTTATGGATTTATTATGTGAATGTTTCAAACTAAATAATAGGACCATAAATTGGTAAATAGAAAATTCCAACCTTATTTTTGAAATCGTTAAATACTCAAAATGGATATATATTGAAATTGAAGTGGTTTTGGAAACTGAAGGTGAAATTTAAATTTATGGTTTAGACTTCATTTAAAGAAAATATATTTGTAAAGTCATGGAAATTATTTTACTTTACAAAGTAGTTTTAAAGTTAAACCATTTTATTTTATATACCGTTGAAGATCCAAACCATAAGTTTTAGAAGTTATGGTTTTTAAAGCTATAAATTTCAAGTATTATGTTTTGAAAGATTAAATTTAAAGGTTTGGTTTCCAAATATTATAAGTTTTAAAGAAGTATGATTTTGGAAAAGAAATATATTTGAGATAAAAATGATATCATTGATTTGGGTTTTTATAAGAATAATATCAAAATGAGTTTGTTTTGGAAATGGAAATGATATCGTATTTATGGGTTTGAAATGGTAAATTATATTCTGGTTTCTAATGTACAAACTATTTTTAAAGACCGCGGTGTTATAATAACGTTTGGTTGTTGAAGACACCGAGATCGGAAGTTGTCATACTCTTTGCCAACTCCGAAAACCACTTTAACAACCGTGTACGCGGTGGAGGTTCCAGAATGAAGTAGGTTGGTGGCGGCGTTTCCTGTAAGGTAAATACGTGCACCCAACTCCCGTGAGTTGGCATAAGGTGGCTAAAACAGGAGCGATCGACGGGTTAATAAGGTAGCACCTTTGATCGGACACTTCCCTTCGATACTATACTATGACTTTGGATTGATTCGGTGGACACCCTCACTTTTGTTTTCTTTGATTTGGGGAGTTTGTCCGAGGTGGGCGGTAGTATCAGCTACGCGTTTCCACCGACCCGGAAGCGTAACTGGTATATCTACCTTGGCATTGCCTAGTTGTGCCGTGTCACCTACCATACCGAGCCTTGTATGAGTTTGGATTTCTCCCGTAGCCCGTGTGGTATCCTCTGGTGGCTTCCCGATCAGGAGGGACTATGATATTGGATGGACTACTGGGACTATTATTGTGTTAAGGGGGAGATTGGGTAACTCCTTAATGCTATTTAAAAGTATGTTTATTTTACTATTAGACACTATTATAATAGCGCAATATACTACATAGTAAATAGTTTAACGGATCCTTAGGAGATGTAAATCCCGAGCATCTCTTGATTTACTACACTCATATTTATTTCTGTTAATTTAACTTACATAAGATCTTTTAGTTCTGACTCGAGTGTTTTGTCTTTTCAATTCGCTCGGGTCAGTCCGAGCGTTTCAGGATTTGAAGATTTATTCTAGAGGACGAAGACGAAGATTTGTAGTATTACTATCTACTATATTATTCCACTACACTATTAAATTCCGCTGCATTGATATTTATTGGTATGTGAACTCTGATATTTATTGTATATAGAAGAATCAAATGTTTTGTAAACAGTTTATGAACTATATGTTTGATTATTATATTTTATCCTTCCGTTGTGAGATTCTATTTTGTTTAATTCTTTCTTGTTTTCTTATTTACCCCATAACAATCTGCCCTTCCGTATGCTTTGAATTGGCACGTGTGTCGATTTAAAGTGTGCGAAAAGTTGGGACATTACAGAACGGAACCGAAGGCACTACTCCTACCACATCTATTTTGGAAATATCCTCAGGATTAGTAGCGACTAGCCCTTGTACTTCACTGCTCCATCTTCGACTCCGAACTCTTTTCCCTACGAAACGTACGAACCGGATCGAAGTGGTTTTCGAGAAATTAATCTCGATCCCGGTCTCTTAGAAACGATCAGCGCATTGGCCAATATTGATAGT